>OY720121.1:2500-2502500 GCA_963082685.1 Cyclophora albipunctata | reverse complement strand
AGACGGTCATTTAGGAATCATCGAAAATCCTTTAATGTTTAGAACATTGAAAAACGGTGTAATATACCTTCCAAAATTATCTAATCATACTTATTTCATAAATCTTTGTTTCTTTACAGGCATAATGGGAACATTTTATTGGACAGCGCAGGTCACATCATCCATATAGATTTCGGATTTATCTTTTCAATATCACCTAAGAATCTGGGCTTTGAAAGCTCGCCATTCAAGGTAAATGTCTATTGATTTAAAGGTTATTGAATAAAGGGCTACTACCAAAGCCCTGTATCTAATCAGTCAGTTAGGTTCCATACCACAAGCTTATAGCTTAGTTTGGGTTTGACCAACCATTTCTGAAACAGTGCCGGGTTCAAAACTTGCTGATAAAGTCCCTGAAAGTCTATTCAGAGTTCAAACTCCCACTAAACTCTCATTCATCTCCAACATCTCACTCTAGTTTCTGTTAATACGTATCATTAGTAACATTAACACACGCTTATAACTAAACAACTTCGTTCTGAGACGCAAAGAAGACGTTACTGTTCCATCCAAAACCTACAACAAACCTCAATAATTTTTTTTTTAACTTAATCTATTTCGGTATTTGATTTTTTCCATTTACTTATGTATTTATGTAGCCTGTAATGTCCCACTGCTGAACAAAGGCCTTTCATGTCACTGAAGATATCAGTACAGTGAGGAGGATGAGGCTTAATCACCATGTTTACTTATGAATATCCCTTTATTTAATTCGCAGCTGACGCAAGAGTTTGTGGAAGTAATGGACGGCGAGAACTCGGACATGTTCCAGTACTTCAAGATACTGATCCTGCGGGGGCTCATCGCCGCGCGCAAGCACTGCGACCAGATCATACACGTCGTCGAGCTCATGAGGATGGGTGAGTTTCTTGCAATTTGTAATTATAACTAGCAGTGCACCGCGGTTTTACTCCCGTTTTGACCTGTTCCCGTGGGAATTCCCGGATGAAAAATAGCCTAAAACCGTTACGTTGAATGTGGCTTTCCATTACAAAAAGAATTATCAAATCAGTTTGGTAGATTCTGAGATTATCGTTCAAAAAACTGCTCGGCGAAGGCCTCTTTTCTCAACAAGATATCAGTACCGTGAAGCGAATATAATATTATCTACTAGCAGCGCCCCGCGGTTTAACCCGCGTTGTGCCCGTTCCCGTGGGAATTTCGGGAATTTTTTTACATAAAAACCTTCCTCTTGAATCACTCTACCTATTACAAAAAACCGCATCAAAATCCGTTGCGTAATTTTAAAGATTTAAGCATACAGACAAAAATAGCGACTTTGTTTTATACTATGTAGTGATTCATTAGTAACCTTAATTATCTACAACCATACCAATAAAAACATCATTTCTTCAGTGAGCGTAAAGGCCTTTTTTCTGCAATAGAATCAAGTAGGCCATTGCTTACAGTACAAATTTTGGATTTTTCTCAAACAAGACTAAAGATACATTTTTATAACATCACTTTTACCATACACAGGTGGCCAACTAGCCTGTCTTCGTAGCAGTAGTGCAGTATCTTCGTTCAGGAGTCGTTTCCACACCGGCAAGACGGAACCGCAGCTGTCTGCGCTCGTCGACCGATTAGTAAGAGACGCGACCAACTCGCTCTCAACCAGACTATATGACAACTACCAGTACTATACTAACGGGATACTGTAGGTAGACTACGTGGTGTATAGTGTAGTCGGCCGGACTATACTTGGTGCCAGTTCAATGGAATACTAGTGGTTATGAGTTTAGGGACTTGATGTATAGCCAAGGTATACTAGTTGGGTTAAAATGAATCGAAACAATGGTTTTGCCTTCGTTTTTTTTAAAGTCTTACCGCCTTGTTCATAAACTCTTTACTATGAAAAAAGCTGAAATTATTTTTGTAAAATAGCTAAAATGCTGTTAATAATATGTTATGAATAAGGCCCATTATCTTTATTTCTATATAAAGAACAGAAGTAGAAATGAAGACTAACACTTTGTCTTTGACTTTCATCTTAGCCCTACCTACTACTATATATTGTAGACTAAACCTGTCTGGTAACAAGTATTGTTTCGCTTGGACTACAATAAAATCTAAGTCGATTTAAAATTGAATCGGTCCATCTTAACATCAATATCTAGATCTATCGAATGCTAAATAGGGCATTTGTTGGCAATCGATATTGATTTTATATGAATCGACCATCGATAAATCACATCTATCGATAGGTGTTTTTACACCCTTGCACTATGACCGATATGTAAACTCAATACAGTTTATATCTACCGCGTATCAAATCAAAGTTTCGTCCTGTTTAAAGTGATTTTAACATTTTGATACCGAAATTAAGTGTGCGGTGACCATTGTTGGTTGTTTTGACCTCAGTTTTATTTTAGACGAGCTAGAGATCCACGCAGTTGGAAGTGTTTTTCAATTAATATTTTAATTATATTTATTTTGAATTTAAAACTTTGGTTTTGTGTATTGACGTGATCATATTGCGAAATAACGATTGTACTCGACGCTGAAGGCACGCGTAAGATGCTTTATTTATCATTATATATATCCCATTATCTTCGAATTATATAACAAAATGCCCACGTTTATATAGTTGCATGTAAACAAAGCTTCATAAATAATTTTAGTGCCATAATCCACTTACGGAAAGTACCTTTTGAAAATATCGTTTATTATTTGCTCAAAAAACAAATTAACTGTCATTCATTAACAATATTTTACCCGTCCATTGTAGCTGTTCGTTATATCCCATTAGAAAGCTTTATAACAACAGACATCTGATTTATTAATTAGCTATTCTTCATGTATAAAATCTGCGTATAGAGAATGATGTAAATAAATAGATAAATGAAAAAAAAAAAAGAAATGATTATGATAATTTTCGCAATGACAAGACTGATTGTTCAGGCATGAAGTGGTGTAAGATTAGGTTTATTATCCATTATAAATTTAAGTTGTAAACTGTATATTGAAATTAGTTGTGTACTTGAAAGGATACCCGAATGGTTGCATATGATATTGTACTGAATGAGAATGCGTATGAATCAGGACATTTGTTACGTTAGTATATAATATATCTCACTGAATCGATAGATAACTCAATCAATGTGATTTATGCGTATTTTAACATATATAAAAACAGAAAAATGGAAATGATCCTGAACGCTGATTGAAGTTCCACTTTCGATCAAGTAACCTTTCGAACAAAAAATACAGAAAAAGCTGAAATTAACTCTCGCATTGTTTATACGTTGATTAAGTTAACTGTTGATTATATCGGAGGATTAATGTTGAAAGACCGAGAAATATTCGTCTGTTGATGTGAACGAATGTTATTATAATTTGTAAATACTTTTAATATTATAACTTGAAGTAATGGAACAAGATCGTCCGCCGCGGCGTATTATAATAAGCATTGAGTACACACAGCAATGCTGGTGTTTGACCGCTATTAGGCGATATTCACCAGATTGTTGGATACACAATCCTCTGTATACAATTTCCTGGAGAATACACTATAATAGACTAATGGTTGACCACCAAGCTTGCTGTTTGTACAATTTATCTCAGCTAGCTATACAATCCTTGTTTATATCGCTGGCGAAGTAACGTTGTTGCCAAATTTTAGCAAATAACTAGCAGAGATCGTGAAACTTCTATTTTTCGATATAACATAATTTTTAATACACCATTCATCAATAAAAACGGACTTGAAGTTTTTAAATTTCCTGTGATTTTCAAATAGATTTTCACAATAATATACTTTTTAATATCTTCAATAATTCGTATTTAGAACAATTAATTGAAATTATATGATTAATAATGATATATAATGCTGTTAATTTAGTTTAATATATTGCCTGTTAGCTTCATCTTTAGCCCTAATATTACCCAAATATTTTTAACTTATATTTGTATCGTGTGGGTGATTGTGAGTATATACAGGACCTAGCATGTAACTAACCTTTGAATATTGTATATTTTATTCATAAAAGGTAATAAGTCTCATTGTATTTGTTAATGTTTAAACAATGTAAATAAATGTTTTTGCTTGATATAAAATTAAAATTATTCCCGTATAATGTTATTATTGTATCCAAAGTCCAAATTTCTCTAAATTTGATTTATTTATCGATATGTACAGATAATTGTAAGTAGGTACTTTAATGTTTATCTTAATTTTTTAAATATACATAATCATGATTTTTAGATAGACATTTTATTTGGAACTTCTCTCCTATGATACATAGATTTAACAATTCTCATGTTTTCACACCGAAACCTTACGTGTTCTGAAAAGAAACTGAACTACTTTTGCGGGCCATACACGATCAAGTTCATAGTCAAGTTCTGTACGTTCTGTACACTTCACGGAATATGGCTATGTGTGTGCATGACAAGTCTACTTACATTAGATCCGCATAGGCCCGCATTAGATGTGAATATAGTTAGTAAAGCACTAACACGATTCTACCGTTTGTTCGGATTTGTGGAATAACCCAAAGAATTCAAAATAAAACAAAATGTCGTCTTTCTCAACTTTATTACCATCACTTCTTCCTCTTCTTCTTCGACTTACTATTCTTATGTTTAAGTTTCTGTTTGATCTTTTCTTTCCTAATTCTCTCCTTGACAATTTGTTGTTTGTCCTTGAATTCCTTCGACTTTGATTCCGTTGCTTTCTTGGCGATACGCTCGTTGTGTTTCACCCAGTGAGGACGGAACTCGGATACTGTAAATATAAATACAATTTTGAGGGTAGTTCAAAGTACTTGTCTCATATTCAGCTGAAATGTAGCTAAAATTAGTCGCTAGTCCTATTTTCTACTAATACGCGATTTCCTACTATAGCGCGAAAGTTTCAAAAAAAGAAAAATCTTCCTGTCTCTCAAAAACGATTGCATCATGCAATAATACAGTTTATATCAGTACGCATCGAATTCCATCAAGATAAAAAGTCAATTTCCATCGCTCATTTTCTTTACCGTTCGGCAAATAGGACCGAACCGTCTGAGCTAGCTCAATCATAGCAGCTATGTAGCAAGCAAACCTTCAGCCCTATTCTCTGTTACCTGGTTTCTTCCTGTTGGCATCATGATCCTGGTCGTCGTCGGAGCCGGGCTGGTTGTTCCGGCGCCGCCACTCTTCGTAGCGTCCGCTGCGGAAGGACGCCGGCACGCGCCCGCCGCTCTCCGTGCGGATCATCTTACGACCGCCGTCCTAGAACAAAACGTATTTGATTAACAGTATAAAGTATCGGTGAGATATCACTGTTGTGTAGAAAAATATTACATGGCCAAAGTAATAAGTCTAATAGCATGTGTACAAAGTCTCATAGCATGCGTCGAAAGGAAAAACTCTTCCGAATTGTTCCAAAGTTACCGTACACGGCAAAAATTCGAAGCAAAGTGACAGTATACTAAGAAGATCTGAACAAATGGGTCATTTGCTGTTGAAATTATATTGTTCATAATTTGTTTCTCTGATATTATGGGTCAAAAGTTCGAAACCATTTCTTACTAAGAGCCAGAATCTCGATCAATTATCGCTCAGTCATTTGCCTACTTACCGGATCAACATGCACCATCTTCTTTCTCTTTCTATCCCACTTGAGCATGGAATGTTGTTGTCTCGCTCCCTCGCCACTGTCCGCGTTCATATCGAGTTGGGCTGCTTGAGCGCCCACGTTGAAGTTTACTGCCATACTGTATGATAAAAAATAATTAAATGTTGTAATTTTCAAATTGATTCGAGTTACATTACAGGTTTTAATTATAAAAATGGGGCCATATAACACATGGCAGCTAAACAACTCTTCTTAATAAACTTAAAAAAAAAACAATCAGATCATCGAATTCTTGTATTCAAAACTGTTAATACTTCTTTTTACGTTAAGGTTACAAATTAGAAACAATTAGATTCCCTGATTCTCTATGACTCGTATATCTCGTTTATAATTTCTACTATGCGCAAGATGAATAATGAATTTAAAATCATTGCATTTTGGTACAAGTACTTTGAACATATAAAACTTTATAACTCACCCCATTTCAGTATGTTGATCACTAGCAAAGTGCGGTATGTAGTTCTCGTCTCTAACCACTTCATTCCTTTTCTTCTTAGAAGGTGTAGCTTTGGTTGGCTTCATATCGTTACTATCAGTTAATACTCCTTCAGCTTTCAACTTCTTAATCTCTCTGACTTTATCTACAGTTTTGCCGTGTTTCTGCTTCTTTGCCTTCATTGCTAGATACATTGGAGAGTCGGCTTTAGCTGATAACTCAAGTATTGTCTGAAAAAATAAAAATAGACGGTATGTTTTATTATTAGACTTATTTTAAATAGAAATATAACTAATACGCGGCCATTATACTAACTCAACTTCACCTTTGGTGTCTGATGCATACTATGTATAATAACGATAGTATCCTATTTTAGAATAGTCCCATTATTACCTAGTTTTAAAAACTGGTGAAATTGTTTTATACAAAAGTATAATAGGTTTTATACTAAAATCTCACTCCAAGCAAAGGTCAATCTCAAACACAAAGCATCCGATTAGACCAATCAAAAACCTCATCAAAATGCATTTAGGGTCTTATTAATAAACGATCTGTAATTAAAACAATGTTATAAAGTGTTTTGTCTCTTTTGCTCTTTGGAAAATTTGCGTATGTCAGAAAGTGACAAACCATTTGATAACTAAACTGTTCTTATTATTATGGCCTATAAAGTCTGTTACTCTCACCCCTTTAGGCGTATAATTCTTGATCTGCAGCACCATATCGTTGGCGCCGCCATAGTGTTCGTCTACTAGGAAGGGATGTGTGAGGACGGGCAGCGGCGTGCTCTTCGCGCGTCGGTTCGCCTCAGCCGACGCCGCCTCGCGCCACTTGATGTATTGTTGCCAGCCCCGACCGCAGATGCGGACTGCCTCTTCCTGAAACAATAATAGTAATTAGTCATATTTTTAACTAACTATACTTGCGGTGTCACCCGCAACCCGCAGCGTACACGGAAAGGAATTTAGAAATAGCAATAAGTATATATAACCAACTGTAAACAGTTAGGCGAGAAACTTAAAAATTAATAAAAGGGATAAAGGATAATTTGAAAACGGATAACCTAAAAAAATCGTTAAAAAACGACTCACAATCTCCGAATAATTCTTCTCCCACGTGACAACATCTTGGTGCCTCATTTCCAACAGACCAGTGGGCATCGCTCCCCACACTCCGCTCTCGCATTTTTCCCCCTTCCCACAAGAGGGCGTGGGCTCTAGAAGCTCTGCGCCGAGGAAAAGCTGTAGGTCTAACAAGTGGGCCACATCTTCAGCGGCGATGAGAGAGAAGGCTCGACCGGCGCGACCGGCGCGGGCGCTGCGACCTGAGAAATAAGGTTTAGTAATTAGTTGATTGACTAAAGTTAGCACAAATGGCACGCCTACTAAACCTCGCGTTTAATAATCCTCTTTATTTTTCTGCACATCTATGGCTAGAGCTCTATAAAATGAGATTATAAGAGATTTTTTATGTGTAGCCTTTGTCCCATTATCACTAGCACATAAATCGGGGAAGGCTAATAATTAAAATAAGTCACTGAAGATGACAGTACAGTACAGTACCGCTATTTAATACATAAATAAAAGAATAAACATATGAATAATACATACCAACTCTATGCACAAAAAGCTTCGGTTTGGCGGGAAAGTTATAATTTATAACAGTATCCAGTGAAGGCAAGTCCAGCCCTCTAGCGGCGACATCCGTAACTATAAGTACTGAGCACTTTTTGTTGGTGAATCGCCCGAGAGCTATCTTACGAGCGGACGGATCTAAACCGGAGTATGCATAGGTTGAAGTGATGCCTGCTTGTTGGAGTATCTGTAATGTATAAGGTAGACAGACTGTAAGTTTAAATATGAAAATTAATGAGGTACATGAAAACACGAAATACATTAAAATACAAAATACAGATTTTGAGAATTCATTACTATATGAAATAAGGTTTAGTTTACCTAAAGGTCGGTCTAATAAACTATACCTACTAACAACCTCAGTTTCTATGTAAATAAATGTCAAATATCAACTCACCAAATGCAAATACTCCACATGATGTTTAGTAGCTGCAAACACAACAGCTTGGGGCGTTTTTTCCGTCAAAACTTTATCAAGTAGCAGTAATAAAGCTGCAGTTTTCAATTCGGCTCTAACTGCTATCCAACCGAGCCATAAAGTGGAGGGTAACTTCCAATCAACATCAAGTCTAATTAGTATTGGGTCCGAGAGCCCCGCTCGAGCGAATTCAACGATCATTTTAGGTAAAGTTGCTGAGAATAGCAGTGTTTGCCGACTGGATGGTAGACGAGCGACAATTTCCCGAAGTTGTTCTCCGAATCCGAGCTCGAACAGACGATCGGCTTCGTCGAATACGACTACCTCTGTGGAGAGAAAAGATAACCACAGTTTACTATTCTATATCTTGAATCTAATGTTTTAAAGGCTTTTAAACCAAAAATGTAGGCAATAAAGAGTTTTGTCCAGTAGTTTCAGTTACAAATATGGAGTGTAGGTATAAAATTGTTGGTCCCGGTTGTATGAATCAATAGATCATATCGGAGGCCTGTATGGGGTCTAAAAACACCAACATGCATGAACTCACTGACTTTAGAAACAAGTAAAGTTAATTGAAACAAATACAGAGATTCAGTTCCTTTGCCTTCCATGATCAACCATGATTTTTTAAGCAGACATAATGATTTTCTGATACATAAGCTATGATAATTAGTATTTTTAAACTTATATAATTGTGGAGGGGAAAAAAGTAAGTAGTTTACTTGCTACATAACTTTTTATCGCAAAAAGGTATGTATGTTTACTATTTAATTATTTTGACTTGACTACCAAATATTGGGCAATAAACTCACTAATATGATCAAGTTTCAAGCTCATTTCAATACAAATGTGCAGGAAACGTCCAGGAGTTGCCACCACAATGTCTGGAGCTGTGCCCGACATTACACTGAACTGTTGTTCAATAGACTCTCCTCCGAGAATGGCTGCCGAAGTGAGGCCAGTGAACTTGCCTAGTTCTCGGACAAACCTTAGGGTCTGAAAAGGAAAATAAGATTTTCAGTTAGTGGCACTTTAATGAGGAACAGTGAATAAATGTCAAAAATATCTTAGAAAAAGTGACTATTATCATCATGAAAAGTAACGGACCCAAATCTCAGTATTATATTAATGAAATGAGAAGTAATCTCCTTGAGTAATAATATTTTGTTTGTTTAGCAAGATACTGCCTACAAGACAGACTGGCCAATGGTTACAGGCTTACAGTAATCAAAACAGTAAGATACTGAACTTATTTGCCATTTATTAATGAAACTATGATTGATCTCCTTTAATGTCTTAATATCTTACCTGTAAAGCTAATTCTCTAGTTGGTGACAGAATAAGAGCTCTCAGATTTTTCCCCGGTGCCGCTTTATTGGTCGGAGAGAGTAACTTCTCCAATACAGGTAGAACAAAACAGGCGGTCTTACCCGACCCAGTTCTAGCCATGGCCACGACATCTCTGTTTCCTAAAGCTAGAGGTATGGTCTAAAAGAAATAAAGAAAATTGGAGATTTATTCTGAAAATTCTGTTGATTAGTTTAAAAATACTACATAATATTTTAAGGGTATGTATGTTGTAATAATGGGACATATTTCAAATTATATTACCACGAGACAGAGCACAACAACAGGGGCTTTAAATCGATATTCATTTAGAAGATATATCATTTAAGGTTAGGTTCTATAATTTGCTTTTATTACGTTACCTTACGCTGAATCGGTGTAGGCTGCTTGTAACCTCTTTTTGCTATACCTTTAAGCACAGGAAAGCTCAACCCCATGGATTGAAACCCTCCAGAACTCTTCTTTTTCTTCTTTGTAATTTGTGTTTCATTTTTAGAACTCTCCTCATTATCTGGAGCATCAAAACCTGGGAGATGATCTCCCAGATCTACGGGTTTCAACATTGTTACTTATTTAAATTCATTTACCTTATAATAAACACATTATTCAATTATAGTGCACACGCGAATCAAAACACATGGTTTTATTTTGATCTGGATCTGTGTCATAAGGTGTCAGCAGTCAGCACAGGGTGTCAGTGTCAGTCAGTGTTATTTGTCAAAATCAATTACCTATTATTTAAATTTGACAGACTGATTGCGACGTCTATGAATTTGACTGTGACAATAGCATGTCAACGTCAAACAGATAAACCTCTTTGGAGTCATGTAGGTAACATTATTATTACCATTTGACCAAGAAGGTATTATTAGAATGTAACTTTAAGCAGCGGTTAGTTAAGCGGGATTTACATTACGAAACTAGTGTCATGCATGATGAAACTAGTTTCGTGAAACTAATTTCAGCACATGTGAAACTACTTTCGTTCAAATTATAGTTTCGTGAAATTATCAGTATCGCGGAGATAATGGCCCTGTCAATATCAAAGCTATTGCTGCTGCTGTCTCTGAAATTCTGTAGCGACACTACTTTCGCGTCGCAATTACATGATGCAACTAGTTGCATGACACTAATTTCACCTAAAAATCGCGCAGGGCACGAAACTGATTTGCTTTCATGAAATTATTTCACGAAAATATTAAATTACACGTGAAACTGTTGTTAAAACTAATGTCACGAAATTAATTTCATGCCACTAATTTCGTAATGTAATTTAGCCTTTACAATTCTATGCTACCTAACTATTGAAAATACATATTAATTTTATCAGACAGTACAGGTAAATGTATTTACGTAGGTACAATAATTGGTAAAGTAAGTAAGCGAATTAAATGAAATCCCAACAAATATTAGAACTAGAAGAGTTAGGAAAAACCTAAACTGCTGTGGTTAAATGGTATCTATGTATTTATACGCGTATTAGTAACTACCTACCCAGTTCTATTTGGTTTTTCGCGTGTCTTCGTCAAACCTTGACTTAACATTTTAACACCTGCTAAACACGTGCAATGCAAACATTTCACCGAAAATTCCGTGACCCTGGTGGTATTTATTTATAAAAGCGTCATGTTCCAGGAAAATCCATTTTATGGGCTATTTATAAACCAAACATGACCACAGATTACTAAATAGTTACTACGTACCTTGTGCACTGCGATGTGAAACTGAATTACCATTTACTTACCCGCGCTTGTGACGTCATAATATCAAGACGGTTCAGTCGATAAGTTGTCACATAGGTCAGTAAGTTAAACTGGGCTGTGACGTCTGATAAAGTAACGCAATATAAAAATCCAAAGTAGATTCCGTCGCAGTGTAAATTATATGCAATAATATGTATTGGCGTTCCGTCGCGGAAGATCGGCAACGAAGATCCGTCAAGTGTGGCAAAGGCCTTATAGTGTCAAAGTTTATCAATTGATCTCCTAATGGTAACTCATTCTTAATTGTAAGGAAATGAATTAATATTCAAGTAACAATCACCGTTAGAGGTGATCTGGTTTACTGTCTGGCTTTGTTGCATGCAATGGAAAAAGCTTAGGCATACGCAGTGCTACTTACAGACTGTGTCAATTAGTTAAAGCACAAAGTACTGCGTAGCGCTCGTGGCGTAGTTTGACTAAGCGATGTTAGTTCAATGCGATTGTCAAGCAACGTGCAGCTCGACCCCTACTTCGATGGGTGGCCGATAGTGGCATTTCTATCTGAGCGCTACCATGCTTCGGAGGGCACGTTAAATTGTCGGTCCCGGTTGTTTCAATCGTTAGACCATGTCGGAGGCCTTTAGGCGGTCTAAAAATTCCGACACCAGGGTTGGCCACTAATATACTCGAACTTATTATTTATTTAAACGGGAACTTACGTACGACGGAGGCTACTGTGCAGTGCGGGGAGACGCTGTCGCGAGCGCTTCACCCACCTCCTGATGATGGTCACCGGACGTGACCGAAACGTGCTGAGGAACTCTCAACTGTAACCTCCGTCGTACGTAAGTTCCCGTTTAAACAAATAATAATTAAATTAACGTAGGTACGTTTAAATTAATAGTAAAATACTCAAACTTACGTTACTGCGTAAATGTAACATACAACTTACTATTATTTTAAAATAACACACAATCGAACGAACGTGATACTGATAATAGTTTAGAACACAGTATAGATACGTACACTCTTTCCTAAACTCAAAACACAGGATTTTTAAACGAATGTTTATCAAATTACAAATCTTTATTCCCGAAATGTTTTAATATTACATTCACAATAGTGCAAAAACTACATACAAATCTTAATTAAATAGAGCACGTAAAAAGTTCCTTAATCCTTATATCTAAGCCTTTCTTATTTCGAGCACGTTATCAATTATTTGTGCCGGCAAAGAAGGGATCTAGTAAAGTTCTCACTAGAATGTGCTAGACCTGCTAGAGTAACCTCTCACTGAGGTGAAGTAAGTTGAAACGAACGATAGGTACCTATGACGGAAATACAAAGTGTATAATATACAGTTATGCCAAACATTGCGAAACAATGATAGATGTTTTTACGACTATCGTATGTCTTACGTATCGGCTTTGACTTTGAAGAACATTAATATTAACAAACCCCGCTATTCCTACCAACCTGAATAATCTATAGCTTCTGTTCGTGCAAGCGAATATCGCCTTAGGGTAGTTGACCGTTAACATTGTTGACAGTACAACTATTAGATTATGCACCTGACAAGCCTATTAGCCACCGGATGTAAATAATAACATGAAACGCTAACTATTAAAATAAATGTTTATAATCTGTCATTTAGATTAGTCACAGGGATTTACTTACCGTCATTGAAGGCTCTTTCCATTAGTGTAGTGATTTGTGATGAGGATTCACTTTAACATTATTCAATAGAATAGAATAGTGTATTAGTAATGTTAATGTACTTAGTAATTAGCACTTAGTACTCACCTATTTCTGAGACTAGATTACTGAATCACTGATGACGCTTTCATCACAATAGGTATATTATCTGTATTTTGCTGTCATGGCCTCCTAGTTCTATTAGGTATTAAAAAGCGTAACCTATATTATGGTACGGTTATGTCTCCAGTAAGTTCGATAGATACGTCTTGTCAATCTTAAGGGAGACAATTAATTTTTCTTACCATAGACGAAGACGATTTCTTCTGAAGAGGAAAAAGATTTGGTGATTTAATTCCATTATTAACCCTTAATCCTTTTTCAAAGTAGAAGAGTTGTCTTTGGTTGGAAAATCAGTCATCATAATTTGAATTTTAAGTCTCGTAGGAAAAGTAGAATATACATAGGTACTTTTATTTCTTGATAAACCATGACGACTGTAGCCACTACAAAACCACCTTTTTTATGGATGGGGAATGCATTTACGCATATATGTATGTATTACGCATAGTATGTGGGACTCAACCCCGGCACAATCGTGTCGGGTAATACCCACTAAACCCCATCCGTGTTCCGTAGTCATGGCCTAGGCTGAAGTCACGGGGCTACCTTTCGGCATACCAAGATGCAGTCCGCTTCTTCAGCCACGCCAACAGCTCTCGTGGGCGAGCACGCCTCGGAGGGGAAGACTACAAAACCACCTACTTATTGAATGCAAGGATACTACATACTCGTAATTAAATAGTAACATCTAACATTATCCGCCTGCTTATAACAGAGCTGGCTATAAGTGAGAGGTTGACTTAACTCTCGAACATTCGATTGAACATATTAAATAACTGCTCACTTCCTTAAATATTTCACGAAGTTCGAGTTAAGTACCCATTCAAAGTTCTAGATGGAATTTAAACGTTCGAGGCGACCGTAATACCTACCTTGCCTTATTTATCGGGCATTTTGTACAGAGGTAAGCAATTCTTTTCGCAATATCCTACTAACTGACCTCGAGGTTCGGAGTTAAGCTAAGATAAAATAACTATAGGTACCTATTACATACCTACTTCTACTTACTTGCGAAGTCATGTGAGTTCAATATAAAAATAGTACGCGGTAATAAGGAAATATAGGAAGTTATTTTGGTTAGTCAGCTGTTGTTAAGAGTAAATAAGTATAGTTTGTTCAAATATACCGCAATGGAGTCAGGCTGTCTGTTATTTTTAACCCTGAAAGTAAAAAGAAGGGTGTGATAGTTGAACAAGTTCGTGGGTTGTATCATGAGTCGGAGATATCTTAATACTTCAGGGAATGGACCTATTTTATTTAGTTTTTAGTTTAAAAGAAGTGCTTGTCACATTGTACAATATTGTTTGGAAGTTGCACCCATGGGGATTTTTCCCCCTTTATTTTTATAATAGAAGCGAAAGACGAAGTTTGCTAAATGTCATATTACTACTTCCGCAAAATATTTCATTTTCGTATCAGAAGTTTTACTTTTTATACAGTACTTAATTTAATGTAAACGTTAGACAGGTATAGCTACGTTCCACTACGGTATCTATATCGAACAAACTATGTTTATTTGACTTTGAATAGATATATTTTTTGCTGCACCGGAAATGCTGACAACATAAACATCTGATTATGAGAACTGACACAACTTTGGTCACGATTTTAGTCATCGAATAGTTTATGGATTTGTTATGGCAACTCGGATTTATTGCTACATTGATTCTGAAGTGGGTTTCTTAACCTTGATGCAAGAAGGAACTATTTCTACCAATTATTATTATGACAGCATAATAAATACGTGAGATAGATAAAGTAATCCGGACGTGGTATGATCGGTTTTGATTTCCGAATAAGAAGCTAGAGTGGGCAGCAATGGCGAGGGGTTCCGTTAACACTACCGTCGACTTACTTCAGTTGAAAATGTGGTTTCATGAGCAGATTCTTCTTACGCCCGTACTCAGAGACATCAAATGCTTCCTTAGTAGAGATTAAATTTGTGATTTTCACATGACGTAATGTTTGAAAAAATACGTCAGTTAGTTAAAGGTAATCGACCTTTAATGGACTACTCTGAATGCGGCAATAAATTTTAGAGCTAGGTTCTTGTCGATGGAGTTCTCAGCCATCCTCGACCAGTAGACACTTCTTCCTTAAAACTTAAGTACTCCCTTACTTATAAACAAAGATAACAATTTCGCATATTTCGTGACTTTTGATAAACTCTTTTTTCACAATATTGATTTATGCATGGTACCTACTCAAGTGAAATCATTGAGTTATAATTCAATGAATGAATTGAATGATTGAATGACACTTCTTTTAGTGAGTAGAGTACCCCAATGTTATTTACATTATGGCACATTGACGAAATGATAAAAATAAATTTGAAATTTTGGAATTTATAACTATGTATAAAAGCCTATTAAATTGTGCCTAAACTTGAATAAACAAGGCAGGATATGAGACAAATATTACTCTCCCATCTCAAAGCTATATTATCTACTTATTTATTTATCAATATTTCGCACTCCGTAATATTATGAGGACACATTAATATCACACACACCGCACGGACTCCGAGAAATATTCATTTATTTACAAAAGTAGCGAATGTAGACCAAACTGGATTAGAATTTTTAGGCACCAACTTAGCATCGAAATGGGACGTGACATTTTTATAAAAGTTAGGTTACCTTTTCATCACATGTGCGTTGTTTGATGTGATTGGTGAAAAACAAACGTAGGATATGTGGATACGCAGCTTCACTCTAGTGAAACACTTACCTTATATTTTTATACTCGTAGCTCTGAAGTATTTTAAGTAACAAATAATTAACGATTCTGCGGTTTTTTCCATAGTAGGTATTTCAGGAATATACTTTATACTTACACGTATATATTTATTTGACCAAATTTCATTCAAGCTTATTCGTTCATGTAATGTAAAAGGTATAAGTGTGAAAGAACGTAAGCATTATGCGAGTTCTTTCTTTTTTTATAAAGACAAAAATTTACGAGTGTGACGCTGGCCTTCTATCGAAATAGCTCGCTTGCTATAACTAAAACGTTTCATATCTCTTAAACTACAAAATTCATCCAACTTTTAACAGAAACACATACCTGGAACAGCGAAACAAATATTGCTCTATAAATTCTAAAACTGCGCAGCGCTTAATGTTAGGATATAGTTCTCGGTTACACACACATACACACACATATTATAGGTACACTACAGTATAGCTACAGTACTCTAACGCACGTGCGGGAAGTACCTATATAGTCCGGTTCCGATTAGTAGCCGCCAACTCGTTCTAGATAAATATCCAGTTCATTTCTAGATAAAATATCAACTCCCAGTGGGTTATGGAAGACTAACCACACCCTGTAGCCTTACCCGCGTTTTATGTTTCAATTCACCTGATTTCTGGTTGAGAAGTAGTGGAAAAAGAAGAAGAAAAAGAAGAAGAAGTAGAAGTAGCTTGTATCCTTAGTCTATTTAGTTACTTTCTTAAACAAAAGAGTTTTTGTAATCCAACTGATAGTTTTAGAGCTTATGTAGCTTAAGCTAACATACCTTTTCGCACTGTTCCTTTTATATACTTATTGGTTTAGTATTGAAAGGCACGTTTCAATCAAGTGAAAATAGAAATTGATTTATAGTGTAACATTGGTAGTTTCAAGCAATGATATAAAGAAGGCAATTGGAATTATTTATGGCACAGGTATAGAGAAAGCGATAAGAATTAATTTATTCTGAACTAGCAGCGCCCCGCGGTTTTACCCGCGTTGTGCCCGTTCCCGTGGAAATTTCGGGAATTTTTTTACATAAAAACCTTCCTCTTGAATCACTCTACCTATTAAAAAAAGCCGCATCAAAATCCGTTGCGTAATTTTAAAGATTTAAGCATACAGACAAACAAACAGACAAAAATAGCGACTTTGTTTTATACTATGTAGTGATTGTGAATGAGAGTAGAGGAAATGGATAAAACTTGTAGAGTATTTTTTGTTGATCTCGCTAATCTCATCTCTAGAACCATCACTCGGATATGAATCGGATGCAAAAGCAGCTTAATCTGCGGGGCGCTGTTAGTTGGTAAAATATTTTGAAAAAGGAATTTATTACTTTAAAGAGTTTTAAAAAAAAATTATTTATTTAAGGTCACATAAACAACTTGGTCATCAGCGACAGACAACCAACATAATTCAATGGATTGAGTTATATGTACTAACGTATGATTAAATGAGATGATATAAGTTAATGAGTTAATGAAAATTTACAGTTATATTTGTATTGCTCAGACAGTACTTCAAAGAATACTTATTCGAACACCTACCTATCTAAGCACGTGACACGTCTATAGGCAGACAATTTATGTACGAATCGAAGCAGTTATTGTTATTAATTGATAACGTCGGAGTTCTTGATTGGCTTAACAAACACATTGTTTAGAAGTGTTCAAGTCAAATTATTTGACTCTACATCATAAGAAGCAATTCCAAATGTCCATACAATTAAACTTTGGTGTTCACATTAATAATCTTACACATGAATATATTTTAATGGATATGTGTGTTATGTCTGAGATATGGTGCTTATTATTTTTAGCCTCCGACGCAAATTAGGGGTGTTATGAGTTTGATATCGATGCCTATATCGGTCTGTGGCAGCTCTTAAGCGGATGGACCGATTTCAATGCGTTTTATTTCATTTGAAAGCCAGTTTATTCACGGCGGTTCTTAGCTATCTTTGTAAAAAAAATGTTATACCGTTTTTGCGCATGGATTTAAAAATATATGTATATATTTTAATTTAATCAATGAATTCCTTAATACTTACTTAAACATTTTCATGTTAGGTTTTGAGCTTGAGTACTTGGTATGCTATATCGAGGTAGAACTACTTTTTCCAAGGGTATCAGCCAGCGAGGGGTCGAGATGGGGTGTAAAGCTGCTGACATTTGGCTTTAAGTGAAAATAAAGGTCCTTCATTGAAGCCGGGAATCAGAGTATTTAGTTTTGGCAAGCAAGTGACTTACTTTAAGTGGCGGTTTGCGTGGATATGCTGTAATAACACTCATTACCTTTGTTAGGTATTATTTTGTAATTACATCATGGGTAATAATTATTACCCATGATGTTAATACCAAGCAATATAGATGTTGTTGTCGATAAAATATTACATAATTCACAATTGTTCGAGATAGTTCGTTGAAAAAGATGGGAATATAATGGATGACGTCCATAGCTCCGTACATACGATCAATTTTCATAACAACTTTGTTTGTCGTGCAACACTTTAATAAAACCTTGGGGTTTTCCGTATTAGTTCAGACGGATGGAAATTTTTTAATATTGTTATGGATAGTTCGCACGAGAGAGATTTTAATCTTGTTATTTGGGTTTTCTTATGCATGTGGAATATTTTGAAACTTGTTTCAAGTGACGTCGTATCCATTGTGTATTGAATAGAACTAGGACGCAGCGAGAAGGTGATGTCTAAGGTATTCAATCTAAAGGCTATTGATCTCAGTCTTTCAACGTAGCATCATGCACTGCAGTCTAAAAATTAAAGAATACAATAGTCGACCGCATTCGAGCGACTGTTGCTGTCAAATAATAAGGAGTTGACAGTTTGACAGTCGGCGGACCTAATTGTTTAAAGCAGCGACTGTATGAGTTGTAGAGACAGTAGTAGAGTAGAGTAGTAGTAGAGAGAGAGTACAATACATTTTACCATCTTACTAATTAACCATAGTTATTAACGAATCACGAATTTAACCGAAATTTCATATTGTTTAGTATTGGAACTGGCATTTAAAAACGACACTAGCGCCTTATCAAGCCGGTGGATCAAATGTTAACTAAATACGTGCTGAATCATGAAATAGATAAGTGTAAGCAGTCATTACTTCGTCCGTGCGGTGAATGATAAAAAGTATCATTTTAGGACCTAGGTGCAGTTCAACTTAAATGGAATCGTTCTGGAGCAGGATCAAGGACTGCAGTGCCTATGATTATGAAGTTTGAAGGTCATTGGTCATTGTTAAATAAAAGTCAAAATTATTAAAAAATTACGATAAAATTTATGAATAAATTCTACATAACTATTATCATTATCATTATAACTAATTAAACATGTTTGTCTCACGTAAGTACAATAACAATCAGATACTTTGCATACACGTGTGGTGTCTAATATTACAGTAGATTACTTAATATTAACTGACTATCTGGAAAGATATTTACAAAATAATAACTGGTATTTAAAGCTTAGAATGGCGGTACAATACAATTATAATTGTTAAGATAATACTTATAATGTAGTAAATGTCCTAATAAGCTAAACGTACAATGGTGACTTTACGAAACTTAATTATATAGAAACAAACATTATTTTGATTACATTTGCCATTAAATACTTTGGATAGTAGATACGTCCAATGCTTCCTTAGTAAAGATTTAATGACTGATTTTTACCTTTAAAATATTACCTCAAATAATAAAATATCGATTTAATAATAACGTCTCTGAGTGCGACAGTTAGTGTTCATTTGCTCTTAAATTAGTTAAAAGGAAATAAAAAATCGCTTCCAAAATTAATATCTTCTCATCAAAGGCATATGAAAAGTGGTTCTCAAACCTGAGCCATGTTCAAAAGTAGACCTGAAGACCTGGAAATTGAACCTGGGACCTCAAGACCACCAAGGTGATATTCTAGAATAACCAAACACCGAACTCACTAACATTAATTCTTTGCAATATTAATTGATATTGGTATATGATCTGTACTAATACAGAGTTGTCTATCGATAAAAATAGATGAAAGTTACTATAGATAGATATATTAGTAGATGAAGTACTAGCTTTGCTCTGCGAGCGCGCGTTGATGTCTTTTGTGTGTGAATAAAAAATAAAACAAGTTTTGAATATACATACACGGTACTTGTTTAACGATTATTTGTGTAACAACAGAATACTCGTAAGTTCAAGTGATTACTTGAACTTTCATTATATAATTATAGTATTTTAGTTATTGATCAGGCTTATAAGTACCATGTTTCTTTAAAGTGTCCCATAATTCCCATTTTATATTGCAACATAAATAAATATAGTATTAAGTTAAAACTTACGGCAGATAAATTCTGGGATTCTTATTTCATTATTCAGCTCTAACATCCTGCCCTGAAAAAATACCTTTTCATACATTATAAACCTCAAAGTTTTCTAAAAAAGCTTGTATAAGACACTTCCAAATCTACACAAACATATTACATGCCACAGTCTATGCTTAAACATACCTTCAACTTTTATTTGCAATCGCCAACTGGGTCAGTATGCATTACAGTATTCATATGAATGTACGAGTATGTACACTATTTTCCGTGTCTTATTAAAATACTTAACGCATATTTTTGCAACAAAGAATTGCAATTACATTCATTAACATCTGCATTATCTCGCATTTAATTTGCATTGAGTTTACACGAACTGATTTCATAACAATTATTTACATTTATCGATACATAAACGGATTCTTTGTATTAATTATTTTATAATTATTTGCTAATTGTTGTACAGTCTTCGTTTCTTATTCATGGACCTGCAACAGACATTGGAATGATTAATGGTTATTAATGAGAGTTCCTGTGATTGGCTTATGTAATAAATAACTTTAAGTTACATTTATGTATAATGTAAATCGGTAATTAGGATTTAAAATTTAATTAGAGTTTTTCAAAATAAAAAGCTCTACAAATCTTTTTAAATTTTATAAGATATGTTCACGTTTTTTTTTGTTTGAACGCGCTCATTTCAGGAAATACCATTCCGATTCGAGTAGATATTATTGTAATGACCACATCCAACGGGAGAGTTTATAATAGCCTAAGAGGTAAATAGAAAATAGCCTATATAAGGCTATTTTTATCCCAAAATTCACAACGACCCACCTTGTTAATTTAGGGAGGAAAATAATTAAACCGCAGGGCGCTGCTAATGAACATATATTTAGAATGAAACTCCTGAATCAACATGTACTAATCAATGAGAATAATTTTGTATTATATACAATAATTTATTGTCTGATTTTAATTAACTATGACGTAATAGCAGAAACACTTGCTCCTGTAAATAGTTATTCATATTCAAAGTTGTAAATAGAACGAACACGTGAACCAGCTCTTGTTAAAGTTAATTGGTAAAACTATTGTTTTCATACTGAAACGTTCTTATATAAATCTCTTGTAGAGTAACAACAACCGACCTTCAAACGAGTTATAGCTATTATGAAGGTATGAGATTAATCTATACTAATATTATAAAGCTGCAGATTTTGTTTGTTTGAACGCGCTAATCTCAGGAACTACTGGTCTGATTTGAAAAAATCTTCTTGTAATGGATAGCTTCTTTGACTGAACGTCAGCGGTCCGACCTGGAGGTCTGCCAGCGGGCTATGGAGCGCAGTATTCTCGGCATTAAGCTGAGCGATCGTGTTAGTAACACCATACTGCGCTCTCGAATCCAAATTGCCGACGTGACCCAAAAGGCAGCTAGTCTAAAGTACAACTGGGCGGGACACGTCTGCCGCATGTCGGATGATTGGTGGGCCAAAGTCACCACTCAGTGGGTCCCACAAGATCGGAAACGACGTCGCGGCAGACCGAGGAGGCGATGGCGAGACGAGTTCGACACCTTCCCGAAGGATTGGCCCAGTCTAGCACTCAATAGAGAAAAGTGGAAAGAGGGTAGGGAGGCCTTTGCCCTGCAGTGGGACAAGACAGGCTGGAAATAAAATAAATGGATAGCAGCATTCAACGGGAAGGTTATAGGCTACTTTTCATCCTGGAATTCCCACGGGAACGGGTACAACGCGGGAAAAACCACGGGGCGCTGCTAGTAAAATATAAATAGCGAAGGTGTTAGGTATCTATCACTACTGATTGAAGAACTTATAACAAGTATCAACTTGAATAGAATCTGACTATTACCGTCCTTCGCGAAGCTTCGTATTTTTTTAAAAGCTTAAAAAGGAATAACTTCGATAGAGAAAGCATAAGTTTATTTATTTGTAGTAACAGAATTACTGGAAAACAGCCACACTATAAGCTTAACAATTTACGCAAACTTTTAACAGTTTGTTTGTTCTCAACGAAAAAATAAACTATTGTTTCCAATTTCTTGAAGGCAATAGATTTACTTGCAAAGCGGAAACTAATTCCGATTGCGTTAAATATTTGTTTGAAAAGGTAATATTTATACCGAGTCCTTGGCATAACATTATTTACAGAATATTGCCGTTCATAACATTTTAAACTTTTACCAAATACAGTGCCCCATTCGCGTTTTACTTGTTTCCGTTGGGATTCCGGGAAGTTTTCAAATATAACTATTTTCAGAAAAGCGACTTTCAAATATAAATTCTGCGTTTTCACTGAGCAGCGGTACATTACAGTCAACTATTATTTTTACATAACATTGACTAATAATCTCGAATAACGCGAATTATGTCGTCATAGGTTTAAACAAAGTAATCCAAACCGCAAAATGCAATTACCGACTACAAAATTTTTCCTAATTAACTATTGTAACTTAATGCCTGGGGTTATCGACCTGTGGTGTCATTGCAACCATTACACGCTTAAGTAACAAGATAGCTTTAACTATTCTCGTTTGCAATTATGTGTCCATCAACATTGGTACAGTAGTTGGTAATTCAGTTAGCATAATTTTTGCTAATATTATGTATATGTTAAGTTACACTACTCTCGTAATATAAAATGCGAAAGTTTGTGAGGATGGAATATGTTTGTTTCTCTTTCACGAAAAAACTACTAGGACGGATTTGGATGAAACTTTACAGTAATATAGGTTATACATCAGAATAACACATGGGATACATTATATCCTGCAATTCCCGCGGGAAGGGTACAACGTGGTTAACAAAGCGGGACGCGGCTAGTTGTCTATACTCTTGTCTCTTATTATCGTTGTGTTTATCCGTAGCAGAGTCCCTAGTTCCAAATTTAAATTTTATCACACTATTTTACCTCAATTTGTGGTAGCGGTCATATTGCTCTACCTTGATAGTTCTACCAAATGAATGGCCGGTTTCTGTACCTTTTGTAATGATATATGACACGAGTCATGTGTAAACATAAAGTGCCTACTGTTCATTTTAAACTTGAGGTGGTTTTGAGGTGAAGTAGGTGTAATGAAGTCTAATTTTACGTACGTTTATTACCTGACTTAATAGATGATATAAATTCTCCAAGTACTCACGTTATATAAAGTTTCAAACTATTTTCGTTTTAATATGGACATAATTACGACAAAATGTTCGCACACTATCCAAATTAGGTCTTGCTGGTTAACATTTAAAGTTATCTACTGTCATACAATCCCATACAGTTTGTAGAGAAAAGAGACAAATGCCACTTGTCTGAAATTGAATTAGACATACAGCTTTTAGGTTCCTTTCTACCAGAGCTATACTACTAAAGCTATTCTACGTTTGTTATATATCAAGGTATTTATAAAATACTAGCTGCGCCCCGCGGTTTCACCCGCGTTGTACCCGTTCCCGCGGGAATTTCGGGATGAAAAATAGACGTAGCCGATTCTCAGACCTACTCAATATGCTCACAAAATTTCATGAGAATCGGTCGAGCCGTTTCGGAGGAGTACGCGAACGAACACTGTGACACGAGAATTTTATATATAAGAAGAAGAAGATATATGCACTATTAATTTATATCATTATCTCACATAGCATTAGAGTGGTTCCCACGAATCATATCATAACGCTACATAGCAATGTAGAATAGCAACGTAGTATAGCGACGTAGCTTAGCCACGTAGCATAGCAACGTAGTATAGCGACATAGCTTAGTGACGTAGCATACTCACGTAGCATAGCAATGTAGCATACTAGGTTAAAACGCAGTCTTAAAGTTGTTCACGTGCTGCAGATATATCCTCACGTGACTTAAAAGTTGCTTAGCCTTGTTAGTTGCTTTAACGGAAATATGGTCTAAGCAACCGGTGCTACATGCGGTCAGCCTACTGGTAGTAACAGAGTTTCGTCACGGCTCCACGCGCGGGCTTGTTGCAGGCTAAACGAAACTTCTAGACCTGTTTCGTACGCAATACCACTAACAACGCTGAACCAACTATTGCGAATGTCGGAAATCTCACTGACACGTGATTTACAGAATATTCCATTCGCTATTATATTGTTATTAGTTGCTTCTTTTAGACATTGTTAATGAATACGAGAAGATTCGGTTTAACAAAAAACTGTTTACTCGTCTGATGTGCTGCTATTTATAGTTGACCTTCTTAAAACTTACGTTCAATAAGTCATTGACAAGAGGTTTTACAAATGAATTCAAATACATTAATTTAAAAGTATTTATAGGAAAACCTTTCTATTTATCAAGCTTATAAGTATACATATTAATATTTACGTCAGGATCTCGCTATCAATATAGTTAATCCATGGCTATATAAAATATCTTGCTTGTGTGTGTATGTCAAGGCAGAAACTAACAAACAGTAACAAAATTCACATAAAGTAAACTTTTAGCCTGTAATGTCAAAGTGCTCTCACAGCTGGTCAAAGGGCTCTCATGTCACTGTACAACTCGCACGAATTAACTGTGCACCTCGCTCTGTGACGTCATCCGGACGGTACCGTTTGCAAAAAAAGAGAATTATGTTAAAAAAATACAAATTTTTAAAATTTTTAATTTACCTAATTCACTTGTTTTTTATGTCGATAAAAGGTCGTTTTGATGATTACTAGGTCATTTGACTCATAACGTTTTGCAATTTGAAATTAAAACACCAAAATATTTGAAAATAAAAAAACCAAATAAGGTATAGGTAAATACATTTATTTTAATCAATCGTTTTCGCTACTATAATTAATTTCTTCAACTCCCGACATGGTATTACATAAACAAATCAACAGAAACAGTAATAACAACAGGGGTTTTAAACTGTATTTAGATAATGAAAACGAGTCGCGCGCAACGGTGACAAAGATGCTATCGCTACTGAGCGGCGAGCGCTTACGGCGAATGCGGGGCGCCGCGCGGGGAAGCGGGAGAGGGGTCGCATTCCAGCGGAGTGCACAGTTGATTCGTACGAGTTGTAGATATCAATACAGTAAGTAAGCATGTTCGAGTAGGTTAGTGGTCATCCCTTGTGTCCGAGTTTAAAGGCCATGGTTTGACGATTGAAATTTTTGCGTACTTTCCGGAGCAAGGTAACGCATAGATAAAAATGCCACTATGGGCCACCCATCCGAGCTGCGCGTCTCTTAATCGCAATATGTTTGTTGTGATTATCAGTAAATTGCAAAACGTAATGAAATGACAGAGCTCATTTCTCCCGTTGATGAAAAAATGTTTTCTCAATTTTTTTTTAATCCACTTAACGCTTATAAAGAAAATTATATTTTGTTACCAATTTTATTCTGAATATCAAAAGTATTCAATAAAAATATTTTTATAAGAACCCTTTGAGAACTTGAAAATATAATTCAGAATCTTCTGGGAATTTCCGTTCTTGATAATAACATTATTTTTCAGACTCTCGATAAAGTGTTTACCAACGCTAATATTTTGTTGCCAAGCGTTTATTTTCTCAAAAGGGATTTGCTAAGATTATAGCCAAGTGAGATGAAATCTGAATCATATTCAGAATTGCTTCATAACCAATAAATAATAATTTGTTTTTTCAATCTGAAGATAAACTTAGTTCGAATATTTGTAGAACCTTACATTTCTTTAACGACTATGATCGAAAATAGTGTTTTATTTTGCGTTTAAGGGGCGTATATAAGTACTCATTTATTTATTCAGTACTTAAAGTTATCAATTATGATACAAAAACAAATGACGTTCATGTTTTATTGTGTTCCATTTGATGCATAATGCAATTTTGTACAAAAAGCTTTTGTTATAAAAATGTATTTATAGGTACAGTCACGTGCAATGAAATGTATACACGGGTAGATTTTCAAATAAATGTCCACTCTGAAAATTACAAAAACATATAGCCACTTAACAATTCATACTATATAACCACCCGAGTTTCTCACAATAATGTAAACATTTTTGGCAAAAATATGGATTGAATAATATGGGTACAAAAATATGGGTTATATTATATAGTATGTTTTTGAAATTTTCAGAGTGCACATTTATTTGCAAATCTGCCCGTGTATACATTTCATTGCACGTGACTGTACTTAATGAAATCAATTTCGTTATGCAAATTGTTAAGTACCGTATTATTATCTTGTATCTTCTTTGTTGTTTTCATGTCAAACAGACATACGCGTTTAGGGTAAATGATCCCTAAATGCGTATGTCTGTATGTTTACGATATCTCAATATGTACATGGATTTTCACGCAGTTTTTACGTACTTACGTTTTTATTTAGTCAGAATAATTAATAGGAGAAGGCTTGATGTATAATTTTAACCCAAAATTCTATCGCAAAACTTAGTAATCTGAATTAACCGAACCGTAGCGAGGGCGGGTCGCTAGTGCATTTATAAAAATAAGAGGACTTGATACATACCATTAATTTGCAATTATAATGAACTCTTTTTATTATAATCGGAAGATATATCATAAATAACAGTTCAATGCGATAATAAGTTAATTGTTCAACATGATTTTTCAATGTCAATGGATTGCAGTGTTATACCAGGTATGAAACTGTAATTACACTTCGTACATAACCTATGTTTGTTACCATTTATGTTATAATTGAGTGGTAATTCTTGACATAGATTAGATTAAATCTTGAGATAGATTATCCTTAATTGTTGGTCGAACTATTTATTTCAAAGGCCGATATTCAAATGGGAATTATAACCATTTTATGATCGGAACTTGATAAAGTCCTGCTGATGTTTTTGTTGTTAGCGTAAATAAGATAATTCATTCATTCATTTTAAGTAAGTTAGTAGACAACTCTGATGTCGAAGTTTTTAAAAGCCTAAAGGCCTGTAACATAGTCTTACGATAGAAACAACCGGGACCGACTGCTTAACGTGCCCTCCGAAGGACAGCTTGCTCAGATAGAAATGTCACTATTGTTGTACCCAACCGTAAAGCCGTTATAGTAAACTGTCGTTTTAATTGGGTTTTCGATTGGATTGTTTGTAAAACTTACTCATTATTAATTCTTATAGCTCTACTGTAAATTTGTTTATTTCTAGATATCTTATAGTGTTTATTGCTACTATCTTTGTGAATCTTCTTCTTCGAGTGGATGGTTAACCTGACCAATCCTGGTGTCGAGTTATCGAGCCGCCAAAGGCCTGTGATATGGCTCATGTAACGACTACTATCCGTAGAAAGTAACCGGGACCGACGGCTTAACGTGCCCTCCGAAGCACGGAATCTTCTTACTTATCGGGCAATCAGGTGACTCAGCCTGCAATGCCCTAGCCAAACTGAGGACAGTTAAAGAGATTTTTGTGAGATATTTTTGTCCCCACCGGGAATCGAACCCGGAACCTCCGGATCGTGAGCCGGGCGTTCAAACCACAAGACCACGGAGGCTGTTAAATAATTGCTACTATGGTATGATGTTTAACGTTGTAAGTTATTAAACATTGAAGGATATGCTAATTTCATACAAGTCCCTAAAGCCGACCTTGAGTTATAAATAGCGTTACGCAAATACTTTTTTATATGTTTACTTACACA
This sequence comes from Cyclophora albipunctata, assembly GCA_963082685.1. Taxonomy (NCBI): domain Eukaryota; kingdom Metazoa; phylum Arthropoda; class Insecta; order Lepidoptera; family Geometridae; genus Cyclophora; species Cyclophora albipunctata. Next base: position 2,474,806 of record OY720121.1, on the reverse strand, counting down.
TTATAAAGAAATAAAAGATATTAGAATCGCGCAATAAAGCGCTTTAATAACTTACATTGTAGTGTTAAGTATACTGCGAAGTATTATTATTTAAACGTCATTCATACATAACAAATTATAGATATCGACGAAATGTCATGCTCTTTAGCATCTGTACGAACATAGTTTTGTTTCACTTTTATAGCGTTGTATCTCACACATTGTCCTCCTGACTGTACTGATATCTTCGGTGAGACAAGTGGTGACAGTGACAGACAGGTGACAGTGGACAAACAGTGGGACATTGCACTTTACTTTACTATAGAGGTCAAATCTTTACGCACGGCTCTTTATATGGGTAAAGGTTTCTTTGTGAAGCAAAAGTACCCTCGTGAACACGGCCGTTGCGACACGACCGAAACGTTGAGGTATGCATTAAATGTTTTATTCGCGATTAAGTCCCGTCTAGATTAGTGTTAATAATAAAAATAAATGGATAAGAATATTAATGAAAGTTGTATGATTACAAAAGGACACACACATAGCGCGCAAAGACAGACTACCTACTCTGGCTTGTTTAGTTTTATATAGCGTTATCTCACACCACTGTCACGCACTATCTATGTGAAGTTGATACTACCTCTACGGATGAGGCTAGTGGCCAACTTCACAATGTAAGTATATGTAAGTTCAAGTAGACTAGTAGTCAACGCTGTTGTCGGAGTTTTTAGACCGTCACAAGGCCTAAATGGTCTGACAATTGAAACAATGGGACTGACTGCTTACCGTGCCCTCCGAAATAAGGAAGTGTTCAGATAGAAATGCCACTATCAGTCACCTATCCAAATAGTTGTTATGCATGTTGCTTTATAATCGCAATGAACTAACATCGCACTACACTACAAGCGCTACTGTTAGTAGGTATGATATTAATCTATCGCTTTACATAACCGTAACTATGTAGTACCTTCCACCATACGTCGAGGAGTAAGACATTCGCACTTTAACTATACTTCTTATTATAACATTAGTTAGTTTCATATAATGAAGATTAATTGCGCACAAAATAAATAGATTCGTAGAAAACCGATAGGGGAACGCAGTTTTAACAAATATCAATTTTAATGCGCACTCTGCCTCGCAGTCAAAGAACTAATAAAACATCAAGGTGGCATTTTAAATAATATAATACATATAATATAATTTAATGAAGCGCTTCAATAAAGTAATTTAAATGTCACGACCAAGGTAAGATGACAGTAAGTAATTGATACTTGTGGTAGGCTGCATCGATTTTGATGTTGCCTAATATAATCATAGTGGAGTGATAAATGAAGGCATTCTTCAATATAAGCGATCGTACTCGTACGCGCCGCAGTGGTCCGCGCGTGAGAAACAAAAGAACATCCGTGCTTGTTTTGTTTCTCATACAAAACGCAGGGAGAGAGAAAGAGCTGAGAGATGCAGCGACGGCATATGTGACGAGAGATTCATTAAATAAAAAACAGACATAAGCTTTTATAAAATCGTTAATTAGTTGGTGAGTATCTAGTGTGTTTATCCTACTAATATTATAAATGCGAATGTTTGTGAGGATAGATGTATGTTTGTTACCCTTTCACGAAAAAACTACGCGACGGATTTGGATGAAACTTTACAGTAATATAGGTTATACATCAGAATAACACATGGGATACATTTTATCCCGAAATTCCCGCGGGACCGGGTACAACGCGAGTAACACCGCGGAACGTGGCTAGTAAGTTTATATCCTGAAATACCTACTTCCTACATCATTCGATACCGCATCCAATTTTAAAAACTCACATATAAACTTGACAACCTAGTTAAATTTTATGTACGAAATCCAAAGATAAATTAATTATCTTTTTAGTTTAACCAACAGTAAAATTGTTACGGAAGAGATTAAAAGTTGGCAAAGTTTCGAAATGTTTTGAACAAGTTTCATGATTAATTATTATTATAAATTAATTACACGCCATAAAACTGGAATAATAGATGTCACACTCAGAAGGCTGCTAAATTAAAATGGGCAGTAGGTCGATTCTGTAAAATTCAGACAAGAACTCGCATGTCACTTCGCTATTCACTCTCACTTCGCGTAAGGTTCAAATTGACCTTGATTTTGCATTCTGTAAGCATCACCTAGGCACTTGCGAAGTGAAGTGAGCTCCAAAGCGACCAATACTGTACTAGTGATTACCACACTCGACAAAATGTAAGTCGATATTTATCGGTTTTTTATTTTACTAATTTTTGACACTGAATTTTAGCTATTTTGATGTTTAAATATTTTTTTTTTGTATTTTAAGTAATTTGAGGCAGCTAATAAGTAAACAAAAAAAACAGAAAACTCTAAATTCGTGCCGTGAATTTAATAATTACCTTAAATTACGAAAAAAATTACTGACAGTGACAAACAATACCATTAGTAATCTGTGGACAATTTATTTTCATCATTTCATCTATGGTTTTTCTCTTTGACAGTGACTATCAGTGGCATTTGTTTGTTTACGTTTTTGGTCTCGAATTCTGAATCAAAGAAGAAGCGCCTAAAGGAAGGAAGAAGCGCAAACTCCATTCGCAATTATAATATGGCGTGGACTCGCTTGAAAGGAATTGAAAGAAAAATGGATCGTTCAGAAGCATTCAAGACCGCATACACCGCACAGGTTGAGAGTTTACTGGAAAAAGGTTACGCCTCGCTATGCGATAACCCCGAGGAAGGAAATGCACGGAATTGGTATTTACCTCACTTCGCAGTAACAAACCCGAACAAGCCGGGTAAAGTACGTATGGTGTTCGACGCGGCGGCGAAAGCGAATGGAGTTTGTTTGAACGATATGCTGTTAGACGGACCGGACCTGCTTCAAACGTTGCACGGGATACTGTTCAGATTCCGCGAGGGGCCCGTAGCCGTGACAGCCAATATAACGGAGATTACGCGAGCCGACCAATGGAGATGGGTGCCCACTGCGCTGAATGTCGCCGACGACGCGGCACGAACGGAGCACACTCAACTGAATAATAAGGATCGTTGGTTCACCGGCCCGGCATTCCTATACGAACCCCAACAATATTGGCCCGTAGCCGTAGAAGCCGACACGAAGGAAAGCGACGACGAGATAACGCACGCCGTCGTGATGGAAATACCGTGTATAGACGTGAGCCGCTTTTCAAGCTGTGAAAAGGCGGTGAGAATCGTCGCCCTGTGCTTAGAGTTCGTGGGAAAATGTAGGAAGCGCGATGCGAGTGACAGGCTTCAATACCTAAAGAAAGCTGAACTGATACTCGTGAGACTCGCACAAAGGGAGAGTTTCGCGCCCGAGTTACGACGATTAAGGAAAGGAAAACCTGTAGACGGTCAAAGCAAGCTGTACAAATTGGACCCAGTATTAGGAGAGGATGACGTCATACGTTTACACGGTAGGATAAACGCCGCAAACGTTCCCGAGGAGATGAAAAGTCCGCCTATACTGGACGCCCGCCATCACTGGACGAGATTGTTGATACGCCGCGAACACGAAACGCAGCATCACATTGGAAGAGAGCATTTGGTTAACAATCTACGTCAAAAGTACTGGATACTGCGATTACGAACTACGGTTCGCTCGATAGTGAACAACTGCGTTACCTGCAAGCGGAGAAAAGGCACCCCCCGCACCCCCGTCACCGGCGATCTACCCCGCGTAAGACTGGACGCCTACACATGCCCATTCACGAGAAGCGGAGTTGATTGTTTCGGCCCTATGTGGGTGACAGTTGGACGGCGCAAGGAAAAGCGCTGGGGGATGATTTTTACCTGCTTAGTCACGCGAGCGGTACATATCGAGTTGATTCCCAGCTTAAGTACGGACTCAGCAATCATGGCGATACGGCGAATGGCAGCACGACGAGGATGGCCCGAAACGATCGTATCGGATAATGGAACTAACTTTCACGGTGCTGACGAGGAACTTAGGAAGGCACTGGAGGCTTGGAAGCCTACAATTAGAGATTTTTACCTCAAAAAAAGAATTAGTTGGAAGTTCATTGACCCGGGGGTGCCTAATCAAGGAGGCGCGTGGGAGAGATTGATACGGACGTTCAAATCATCTCTGAACACTATTCTCAACCGAAAAACTGTGCGGGAGGAGGTACTGTCGACGCTGGCCGCCGAGATCGAATACACGATGAACGCGCGACCATTGACTCACGTGTCCGTGAGTCCCGATGATCCCGAGGCACTGACCCCCAACCATTTCTTGTTGGGGACTGCAAACGGAATGCCTCACATTGGAATATACGACTCGGCGAACAGGCAGGTGTGGAAGGCCGCCCAGGGGTTGGCCGACGAGTACTGGAGGCGATGGACGCGGGAGTACTTGCCGACATTGACGGCGCGAGGAGAGCTGCATCGAGACACCGGGAACATCACGCCGGGAACCATCGTCCTAATCGTAGACGGAACGCTGCCCAGGAACGTATGGCCGTTGGGAAAAGTCATGGAGACGTATCCGGGCCCGGACGGTGTTGTGCGAAGCGTGGATGTGTGGACGAAGGGTGGCATTTTTAGACGCCCTATCAGGCGTCTAGTCGTCCTAGGAAAAGTACGAATAAGCAGAATAAAGAAGTCAATTTTGTATTTGGAAAGTTGGTGTTTCATTGAGGAGAGAAATCCATCGCAGTAGGCAGGCAGGAACCCTACACTACACTACACCACCAACAATAACTATGAGTTCTTCTATTTTCACTCGTAAAATAGATGCTTTTATTTTGACACTTTAAATCGGGTTTGAGTGCGAAGTGACCATAGATGTAGGATATACAAGATGCACATAGAAAGCTTGGAAGCATCACCAAAAAAAATATACACATGTGTTGGTGAATGTCTATGTGTGAGTTAAAAATAGTGTTGGCCACAATACATTTTTACTTTATGGACTATTTCAGTTTCAAACTTGAAAGATTGGACTTGATATTTCATACTTGAAAACTTCAAATAAAGATGACCGCAAATGCACTGGCGGGATTGCGCCGAAAAGACTCCCAGCCACCCCCCACGCTTTAAAAAAAACGCTGGCCCTGTTTTTTTCTATTTCAATATCCCAACTTGACTAGATCCCTGGCGTACGGCGGCGGGGCAATACAACTTTCTTTTTTAAACATACTCGTTAAGGTTTAAGTTGTAGGTCTAAAACATTTATACCAAAAGTACAGGTAATTAAAACACTGAATATAATTTTGATTAATTATTTATTGCCCTCGGAATATTACAGTTTTGTTTAAGTGTGTTCGTAACGTTTCTCTATCCAATTTTAACAATTTACTCTCATGTTTTAATCGGAGATCAAAATAAGTTTCGATTATAGTTTTCTTATGCAGATATCTATGACTGTCTAAGGGATCTTGATCTAAAACATGATGTTGTAGATTATTAAACAGGGACTGTACGTTACTTATATAACTTTTAACACACATTTAGCAAAAATTAGTTCAGTCATTATTTTCTTCTTCATATAATCTCTGAAAAAACTCTCAGTCTTAGAACACAATGTAATAACGTCTTTAGATGTCATTTCCTTTGGATTAAACATTTGTTGTCAAAATGTTTGCTACAGATAGTGGAGTTAGTACTAGCATTCCAATCTGGTCTATTTACAGTCCGTAACCATTTTTCACGCACAAGGTGGAAATCTAGAACAAAATATTAGTTACGCAATTAGGTACCAAGTTTTGTATTCTTACACGTAAATAATGAGTTCCTAATGTATATTGTAATTTTATTTCAAAATTGCTTGATTAAATAACTTTTATTGATGTCTTGACAGTCTCTAAAAAAGATCAAGTTTTTATCGATACTCGTGTCGTCATCGCTTTGTCAAGCACTAGCGTAGCGAAGCAATTTACTATTTTACATATTTTTTCCGCGAATTCTGTATTAAATCACGAAATATACTTAAATTTATCAACGGATAACAATAAACTATTGTAAACATCTTTTACTGAGCCGATTTAGAGCAGAAATTTGGCAAAATATGGTTCGAGAAATTCCAATAACAAAATCGTATTTACCTGTGAAAAGTGTATTGATTGGGATTATATCGGCTTGTAACGTCACATCCAGGTACAGAACAGGTCACCATAATTGAAAATTGTAATATTCTTAAGTTTAATCGAGGGATTAGTTAAAAAATCACAAATTCCACCACAACGTGAAACGGACTCGGACGCTATGGGCTCTTACTCGAAAAAATTATGACTTATCGGTACTCCTTTCGCTGTCCCTTTTTCTCTCGGGCGGTTTGAACTTGATTAGGATTTCTCGCTCGCACGCTTCATGTATCTTGGGAATTCACTGGACGGGCATGTCCGCGGGCAGTCTGTCCGGGCATGCCTGGCGACGCAATACACTTCACAGACTCTTCAGTTTGTTTTAGAACGGCTTCGCTATTAGTTGTGTTGCAAGATGGCAATGCAAAGGCGAAAAATTGCAATAGTTACGCTAAATCAGCTCTGGGATAAATTTCTTTACATTTTTCAATCAAATGTTGATAGGCGGTATTACGCATTTCACTAGAATTCATAAATTCCTTGCTTTTTACCTTCCATAAACATGGATAAGTTTTGTATTTAGCTATAAATTCTTCCCAGAATATTTTATTCTCATTAAAACTCATTTTAAATTAAAAATTCTCCACAACTCGTCGAACGATAATAAGCGGACGTCTGTTTGGGTTGCTATCACTGCCAGGTCTGTCCACAGGCCGCCTGGACTAAGCATTCACGCTCGGACCTGTCGGTGCCTGTGCAGACAAAATGAGATCGCGCGGACTTACAACGGGCAGTCTGCCAGACCGCCCGCGGCAGTACTACACTGACTGATAAAGCACAGACATGATAGTAGCGAAGCCCGTCGGACTTGCCTGCAGGCTTGCCCGCGGACATGCCCGTCTAGTGAATTCCCCGCTTTTGCGTAGCGAAAAAAATTCTAAGGGACCTTACGCACTAGCGGTTGGCCGCTAGGCGGTTAGACTCGAGCGGTCCAACCGCTTAACGCGGTTAGCCGCCATAGCGGTCAGCCGCGATGAAACCGCGTTAAGCGGTTGGACCGCTCGAAGGCGCGTGGCTCATAAACAAAATGGACGCCGTCGAGATAGCTTGTGTTATTTATTTTTGGCTGCGCAACTGAAAACACGTGCATACTTCACCGGCGGCTCGCCGCAAACTAACCGCCAGTGCGTATACACAAGATGGCGGCTAGCCGCGAAGCGGGCCGCGTCACTCCATTCAACCGCCGCGGTTGAAATTTTGTGGCGGTTTAGTGCGTACAATCATAAGCGGTTGCATATTAAACTGGAAAAGCGGCTAGCCGCGCGGTTAGCCGCCCCCGCGGTTAGCCGCTAGTGCGTAAGAGCGCTATATCTATGGAAGTGACCGTCGAAGTGACGGAGGAATTACCGTATAGAATGCCACTTTTTACGTCATCTCATACTTTATCTGTCAAAATCTCGAAGTCAATTTAGTTCAACTCGCAAACACGCTCGCAAGAGTAGCGCTAGTGTAGATTCGAATTAACAACCGAGTTTTAGAAAGAAACTCACAGCGGATTCAGATTCGAAGTTTAGAATGAAGTCTTACAGAATTACATAGCTGGCCATGTCTATCGTATGTCTGACGATCTCTGGGCCAAAACGACATCCGAATGAATTCCCCCTTATGACCAGTGACAGCGCGGCAGACCAAGACGGCGATGGCGCGATGAGCTAGACTCCTGCCGAAAAGACTGGCCCTATCTAGCAGTTAATAGAGAGGTGTGGAAAGAGAGTGGAGAGGTCTTTGCCCAGCAATGGGATACACCAGGCAAAATGTAATAATAATAATAACATGCCTTCATTTCCTTACTTTATATCCTTTTATTATAGCGAACATATTTTTTAATCGAAACAGGTAACAATGGTATCGATGTTTATATAAATGCATCATGGTGCATTTAAATTTTGCACTCGCCACTGTTTATACATCTTGTACAAATAGAAGTATTTCCCCAAAACATTTCTACAGAAGAATTTATGCAAGTGACGTGTTTACACACTTGCGCTGGTCTCTTTCTACTCACTTTCAACAATGATGTAAACACTGCATAATATAGTTTATACCTTAAGGCAAAGTTTAAGATTTAGAACTTCATCCTATGAAAGTATGTCTATACTAATATCATAAAGCTGACTTTTTTTGGTTGTTTGAAAACGCCAATCTCAGAAACTAGCAATCCAATTTGTTTAATTATTTTGGAATGGATAGCCACTTTCAATGGGAAGATTATAGGATATTTATGATCCCGAGAATTCCGAGAAGCGGGGACAATGCGGGTAAAAAAAAAAGTTTATTTCAATTAATAATTTTATAAATTCCTTACTTAAAAATCTTATGGATAATATTAAGATACATAATTACTAATTAACTTTTCTGCTTAAACTGACGTTGACAAAATGTACATATTAATCTATGGAATATATATGGAAATAATACCTAGGAAGTCGAAAAAGTTAGTCAAAGTTAATCGTATACACGCTAAGTTAAAGTTGACTACACTTTTACGAAACATTTCCTATAGAAGAAACCGTCATTTTGAAATTAATAAGTTGCAATCAAATAATTTATGGCAATAAAAATAAATGTAGCCTATTAAATCAAGTGGGTTGCGTTTGTCAACCAGGAAGTCGACGGTGCTGGTGAATGAGGCTTCGTGTTCTATTTGTTAATACTCAGTTTCCATCATTAACTAGTATCATGTCTAAGTGCGTAATAGGGGGTTTACACGGGTGACTAAAGCCGCACGATTTTTGCCGTGCGGCGTAAATCGACCATCTAAATGGCAATTCGGCTAAGTTGCAAGCGACTAAAGCCGCAAGCCCCAAAGTTGGGTAGCATCCGACTTTTGCCGCACGGCAACCGGCCGCATGCGACTGGTGACTAAAATCGACCGTGTAAACGATCAGTTGCAGGCGATCGCCCGCCGCATGAAGGTGTTTCACTACAGCGTTGGAAATGACAGAGTTGGATGGAAATGACAGAGCCGCATGCGATTTTAGTCACCTGTGTAAATGGGCTAGCGATGCGGCTTGGTGAGGCAATTAGTGAAGCGACTCGCCGCACGGCGAAAATCGACCCGTGTAAACCCCCCATAAGTCTGCATCAGTTTAAATAATAAGTTATGTTGACAAACAAAATGTGTGTGTCTATTAAAGACAATGTAATTTTGTAACACAACGGAATGGAATTCTTAAACATTAACAAATTGTGGAAAATATTTTATTTTTTCGAATCGAAGAAAATTGTGTGAAAATTGAAACAGCGATGGTCTTATATTTAGAGACTGTGATTTCTACGGGAACAGGTACAAAGCGGGTAAAACTGTGGGGCAATTTAATGTGGTCATAGTCAAACAATTTTAAATTATAATTTAAAAAAGAATCCTACTTCCTACTAAACTAATATTATAAATGCGAAAGTTTGTGAGGATGGATGTATGTATGGATGTATGTTGTTGCTCTTTCGCGCAAAAACTGCAGAACGGATTTGGATAAAACTTTACAGTAATATAGGTTAGACATCAGAATAACACATGGGATATATTTGATCCTGAAATTCCCGCGGGAACGGGTACAACGTGGGTACAACCGCGGGGCGCGGCTAGTATAACTTTCTTATCGTTGAAAATTAGTAAGTGGTGATCGAGTAAAACTAATTCGCAAAGTTATGTTAAAAAGTAGGTACTTTCCACAAATATTACAAACAGTTAAACAAAGTATTGCCAGTAAACATTGGGAAGGCATAGATGCATTGAAAACCGTTATATAACGGCCCTTGGTGATTTGTAACACCTATATTAAGTATCGCAAGGTTGATTGTGATAGACTGCAAACAGGTTTTCAGCAGTTTATTTTGTTGCAAAATGGTATACCGCAATACACACATATTTGAAAATTTGACAACGCGTTGCTTAATGATTGTCGGTGGGGTAATACAGTTCTAGCTGTACTGGAATTAAATATTAATTATGGTCCGTTTAATTTATGACAACGTTATTAATTTGACGTTTGTTTACAAACATATTATTTTTAAAGAAAATATTTATAATTTTTTTTGTTTTTTTTAACCATTAGGACATTTTGTCGTCTCAAGTACGTTTTTTAACATTAAACATTTTAGCACATTATTCATAGACATAGAAACAATTTTTTTGTTCCTAAACAAGACGTGTTATTTTTCTTTTTCTTCATTATATCTATGACACATGGCTAGATTGATGAGTTCATTTAAACTTATTTTCGTTGAACGAACGCTTGTAAGAAATAGTTTAGCATATTTTCATTGAAATTACGATTAGCTTAGGATTTCAAAGTAGATTGTAATGTACATTTATTGTTCTTGGTTTCGCCTTTACAATTTACTTCCTACTACTATTAATATATTGAAAATTTTCCATTTTGTCTATATACACTATACATATTCTATTATTTACTGTTATGCATTCCTCATTTGAATACATATTTAAAAATTATTGTTATTATCATTAATTTACATAATTAATAGTTATATAACTTACCCTCAGGTTACGGCCATGTCGTTCGTGACCTTCGAAAGGTCATTCACATAATACAAAGTCACTCGGTCCTTCACTGATCAACTCCTCAAACTGAACACGCTCAATTTCCTCCCTTCAGTACTGGAAGTAGACGTGGAACACGAAGAAGTATTACTATCCTTTCTAGAAAGTCCTTTTTTCTTCCCTTTTTCTTTAAACAATTTATCCAAAACTTGTCTTATAGTAGAATGTTTTCTATCAAATGGATTCGGATACATATTTAACACGACCGTTCACTTGTTCGCGAGTTGCCAAAGTAGCTGTGCTGCACTGCCGACGGTAATGGGGGGACGTTACGACACGCAAGGGTCAAGTTCAAAGCCAACCCATGTTATCATATATTTGATGTTACTTAAACACTTATGAAACGTGTGGTAAGAATTATTGACAGATTCAATAGATGCGACTGAGTTTGATTTTGAAATGATTGCAAGTTAAGTGCAAATGTTCTTGTGTTCGTTTGTAATGTGAGCTGCCCGATGTTTCGTTACAGCATGTGATCCGAATTGAAGTCGAGCTGTAACAGTAACTACTTGATTGTAGAAAGTTGAAACCAAGAGCCAAATTGAACGAGAGCAAATGAATGCAGAGAGAATAAATTACTTTTTCAAATAAATAACAATTGAAGAGTCTTTTTGCACTGTTAAAATAATGGTTTGCTGCGTAAATTCAGATGAAATATCATATAGTTCTAAAACATGATCTTTTTCATTTATGTTAACTTGTTTCGGACATTTAACCTTAAAACTATTCAACTGATTTTTATGGGACTTACTACTACTTGAAAATTCATATTGATTACAGACTAGCCTGTGATTTTGTTGGATCTGTGAGCAATACATGAAATAAGTTAATATGCCATAACCATTCGTCTTAAAATTTTACAATCACAATATTCAACCTCTTTCGAGAGTATATTGAAAAATGAATCATGTGATTGTGGTGTGATTTTGTTACATTTGGACACACCCTAACATGACTTGTGTGACGCTTGTGTTCTATTGAAGTCGTCAACTCGGACTCTCCAACCATTATTGTCTAGTTTCAGACTAATATAATAATAACTCATAAATAAAGAAAACGTCATGAATTATCATCACAATAGAGAAATCGTTGACCATTCATACTAATACTCGTACAGAGCTATTTTCCGTACAATCAATTATTCACAGATAGAGTTACAAAGAACTACTGTATCGAACTAATTAACCACGTGTTGATACATTTACCTGGTCACGTGTATCGTTAAGTGACACACGTGCCTATAAATAGTTAGAGCGATAATGAACAATAATTAGTCTAGTTTCAAACTTTTGGGGTTTGTACTTGAAAGGTAAATGGACTCGTTACCGGAACAGATTATAAAACGACGGAAATTTCCGGAAAAAGTAATGTGTCCAAAAATATGTTTGCATGTATTTTTTTGGGCGTCTATAAAAAGTTGTTTCAGATTATAGTCGCGTATAACGGAAGATTTATCGAATTTCCTTCATGTCAGTGAATAATCTAGAATAAATTACAGGTTAATCTGAATGATTCGAGTCGATTGCATCTACTATGTATTGCGTCCAGTCCTACTAATTTGAACAGCGCTATTGAAATATTTCTTCGCGGCGACTATTGATATACCTTATACATTGAGCAACAAAAAAATGTTAGCAAAAACAAAACGCGTCATTAATTTAAATCAAAAATATTCCACTCTTTTGTTTCGCCTCATCAATGATTGCGTTTTAATTTGCGGTCGGCAAAAGATGTTATATTTCCATATTGTTTACATCAATTTGACCTAATAACAAATATGTAGTGGTTCTGTTTTATTGAATGTTTACATAATGACAACTCGTTTGAGTTATTTGGCAATTTATTGATAAAAAACTGGTTCCTAAATCAACGGTGTAGTACAAATATCACATTTCACGGTCGTCCGGTATTAAGCATTAGGCTTGAAAATCAGAAAGTATTCATTTAAACTAATATTATAATAAGGTAAAATTAATTGTTAAGTTTGTTTGTTTGTTCGAGTTAATCTCGAAAATTATCTGTCCGATTTGAACGATTCTTTTTGTAATAAGTAGCCACATTCAACGGGAAGGTTATATGCTATTTTTCATCTCAAAATTCCCATGGAAACAGGCACAACGCGTAACATTTATCAACGAAAAAGGCTATAACGTAGGTAAACTGACTGAACGTCGTTAAACATAGTTAATATTATTATTTTTTGTTATTTTTGTACAGTATTTGCATTTGTATAGTATTATGATTGATCTGTCCATCACAGCCGAGACGACTGTGGTTTTGTCTCAGGAGTAATCAGGAGATAATAAGTCATATTTATTCATGAACTTTTGAATTCTTTACTCGGTTCATCACCTCCATAAATTATTGAATTCTTTAATCGGTTCATCACCTCCATAAATTATTGTCAAACTGTTTATAAAAGAGCATCGAAGAGGTTTCTCTGTCTATGGTTTATACAGATTTACAAATAAAGAACTTCTTGAACGTTTTCTAAAGTGTTTGTGTACTTCTTCATCGAGTGGATGGTCAACCTGACCAGTCCTGGTGTCAGAGTTATTGAGTCGCCAAAGGCCTCTGACATGGCTCTTGAAACGACTACTATCCGTAGAAAGTAACCGGGACCGACGGCTTAACGTGCCCGGTTGAAGCACGAAATCGTCTTACTTTTCAGGCAATCAGGTGATTCAGCCTGCAATGCCCTAACCAAACTGAGGGCAGTATCACAAAGAAATTTTTGTGAGATATTGTCCCCACCGGGAATCGAAACCGGAACCTCCGGATCGTGAGCCGAGCGCTCAAACCACAAGACCACGGAGGCTGTTTGTGTACATATTCACCCATGCTCGAACGGGCACAACGCAAAACCACGGGGCGCCGCTAGTTACTACCATTATCATATAGTATTAAACAAAGTCACTCTCCGCTGTCTGTCCCTATGTACCTATGCTTAGATCTTTAAAACAACGCAACGGATTTTGACGCTGTTTTTTAATAGATAGAGTGATTCAAGAGGAAGGTTTATATGTATAAAAGTTCCTGAAATTCCCAAGGGAACGGGTACAACGCGGGTAAAATCTCGGGGCGCTGCTATTCTTATATATAAACTTCTTTGGTCTTAATATGACACTTTAATTATGTTTATGTATCGCTAAATGATGATTAATGACTTGATCCAACCTCTCAATACTTTGTCTACGAGATAATATATTAACAGGAAAATTATTATCTCCTGTATTTACTGCGAGATGTTAATAAATATAATTAAATAAATATTAAATTATCGTTAGCGCAAGATGACTGGCAGAGGGTATAATTAGATATTGTAATTAAGGTTTACTGTTTTGTGTTTGCTTAAGATACGAGTATATTTTCATCAAAAAGTATAATATTATCTACACTAATATTATAAAGAGGAGAACTTTGTTTGTTTGTAATGAATAGGCTCGAAAACTACTGGTCCATTTTAAAAAATTCTTTCACCATTCGAAAGCTACATTATCCACGAGTAACATAGGCTAGTTTTCATCCCGAAATTCCCACAGGAATGGATACAACGTGGGTAAAACCGCGGGGCGCTGCTAGTTTATTATAAAGCTGGAGGTTCTCCATTCGTGTTTATTTGCGACTTCATATCTCTATCGGCGTTTTATTATATTTTCAGCGTGGTTTACAAGAAACCTATACTAATGAAAAATCTATATTATGAAAGAAGAATATGCTTACACAGACGCACCAATATTATAAATGCGAAAGTTTGTGAGGATGGATGTATGTTTTTTTATTACTCTTTCACGCAAAAAGTACTCAACTGATTTGGATGAAACTTTATAACAATATAGGTTATGCATCAGAATAACACATGGGATATAATTTATCCCGAAATTCCCGCGGGAACGGGCAAAACGCAGGCAAAACCCGGGCCGCGGCTGTATGTTATAAAATATACTTACAGAATGGTCTCGTTTTTTACCGATTTCTATAGAGGTGGTTGTTCTTATAAATCTTAGTTTGAAGATGCTTTTTCACTTACAAACGTTATTTCTTACAATTAAGTCGCTTAAGGTAAAATGTCTCCAACAACATTACACAACATAGATTACATAATGACCATAAATATTTCATTATTTGACCACGATGTTTACTAAAACAATTAACACAAATTACTTGAGAAGTTATTTACAAATTTAATATTAATTTCACAAAGTTAACGATATATTTGGATATTTCCATTTAATAGACTTAACTGACGTCATTTCTTAATTGTTATATCATTTAGAAAACGTTCTTAATTTACATTTTATATTACATGGAATAAATCTGAGAAGCACTATGAAGTGCTAAGATCTAAAGCTTAAAGGCCTTAAGGTTTTCATCGTGGTCTCAAGATTGAATCTAGAGATTGAGACCAAATTGACCAGGACCAATTTATAGTGCTCTCCAAAACACAGTAGCGCTCAGATATGAATGCTACTATCAGCTACCTATCTGATAGTATATTATTGTCCGGGTATATTATCTCTTCTAGTGGTATCTGTGCTGCACGTTGATTAACAATTGTGACGAGTCAACTCTTATCAACACATCTTTTTATAGTATACTAGCTGTGCCCCGCGGATTCACCCGCAGCGCCCCCGTTCCCGTGGGAATTTTGAGATTTTAATTCCTTATTTTTCTTATATAAAAACCTTGTCCTGACAATAAGGAACACATTAAAAAAGAATCATCCAATTTGGTGCAGTCGTTCTGAAGTTATGCGCTTAGCAACAGATTCAGCGATTCATTTTTTATATTATAGATTTGTTAAATCTTTTATGTATGCGATTTACATTAAAAGTATAAATAGAAATGCGTGGTAATAGAAACAGCAATGTTTGTTAATAAGAGACGATGTTGTTTCGTATTTACTGGAAAAATAAAACAATACATGTTTTACGGGCTTGTAAACTAAAAACTTCTCTTTAATAGAATGTAAGTCACATTACATATTTCTAATCATATTCAGAAGAGAAAAACAAGTACTCAGAATGTACAACACAATTATTTTAATGTCAAGTATTAATGTATAAAAATAAAACAACGATACATCCCAAGCGATGAGATATGATTACCAATAGTTTTGAGACTGACTAATTTGACGCAAACAAAACTGGGTTGCCAGATAGACAATAGTTTTCAAAAAAAAGTCTTTAGTACAAAAGAAAGCAAGGTCTGTGTCAAAACAAAACCGTTTGTTAGTCGTATTTTCTCTGCTGCGCTCTTTCCTATGTTTTAATAGATCATAGTACTAAGAGCAGTCTTAACTATCGAGCACTCATGCTCAAAGATTAATAAAACTTCAACTATGATCTGGTTACTTCCCATGAAAGTGTTAATGCAGGTTGTAGAACTTCCAATGAATATTTACGTAAGTATTGTGTTGTTATAATAATTATCAGTATCAGAAGCAGCCTTGTTGCAAGGAAAGTGAACAGGGGATCAGTGACAGTAGTAAGGTAAGAATAAATGCTGCATGAAGCTAGAGTTACTAATGCTCGTACTCAGAAACGGCAAATGTCTACCTATTCATTGATAATTATCTAGAGTATCTACCAATGTTTGCTGTCAAGTTGCAATCCTTGTAATGGAGACTTGAAACGAAACCAACATTTCAAACAAGTTTCAATCCACCGTACTAAATCAGCTGATTCTAATCAATTGGATAAATCCACAGCCTGTTCGATGTCCTACATAATTTATTGTTTTCTCCACTTAGAGCCGTTTCCAACTGTTTCAGATAAATAATATTCATCGAATTACTTTGAGATGTTATAGTCTCGTAGAAATTACTGTCACTTTATCTGCTTGATAAAAGTTACCTGGAAAAATTAGCTGTTGTTCTTGTTTGAGCATTTTGTTTGGAAAGTTTTCAAGAGTATTAGGGACGAGGCTAAGGCCTCTTCCAAATTAAGTGTTTTCAGTCGTTCCGCTACGTGCGTTTTGTGTGCAACACAAAATAACATCCGTGCGTGCGGACGACTGCGCAGTACTGCGGCGCGTAGCGAACGACTCAAAACGCTCAAATTGAAAAGGCCCTAATACGAGTTTATTAAGTTTATGAATTAGATATACGCACTTGAAGTCGAATGGCGTTTAAGACAGTTTAAGACGGAGACTTAAATATGTTTTAAATAAAATTTAAGTAACATTTTAGTTATTTGAAGTTACTTTAAAATTTCAAGGGCTTCACTGCAAACGTGCTTCGGAGGGCACGTTAAGTCGTCCGTCCCGGTTACTTACTACGGATAGTAGTTGTTACATGAGCCATGTCAGAGGCCTTTGGCGGCTCAATAACTCTGACAATAGGATTGGTCAGGTTGACCATCCACTCGATGAAGAAAAAGACTGCAAACTGAATTCAACATCCTGGCAGACTGAACTCGGACCCATACAAAAGACTACTTCAATCTTCTATCTCTTCTCGTCATATAAAAATGGACTGAGATAGAGAAGTCTATAGAGAAGTGTAAAACGATGTACTGGTATATATACATACTTCGGTTACATACTAATTTATCGGTTTAATGTAAGTTTACAGCACGCAAGAGCAAAGTTTTTACTATGTAATCTCTATTTCATGGTTTATATGTCGAATACTGATATCTTTGGTAAGATAAGAGGACTTTGCCCAGCAGTGGACATAGCAGGCTAATACTTCACTTTATACTTCGAATAAGAGAAGTACTTCTCTTTTTTCATACTTTTGTTGTAATTGTGAACTAGGTCCAACTGAGGAAAAACTTTTTCTCTTTTCTGTGCTTCCTAGTTTTTATTTAAGTTTCTTACCTTTGAATAAAGTTTATAGTTTTACATCTGGCGTCTATTTTGAAATGAGAATCTTTTCCTGGTTTCTCATTTTTTTGTATATAATTTATCTGTACTAATGTTATGAATCTGCACTGTATGATTTTTAGTTTGTTTGAACGCGCTAATCTCAGAAACTACCATCCGATTATAATAATTATTTTTGTAATGGATAGCCACACTCAACGGAAAGGTTATAGGATTTTTTCATCCCGATTGTCATCCCGCAGGCAATGCTAATGAAAAATAAAATGTTGCACTATTACGAGTACAGGACCGTCGACAGAAGTCGAGAACAGCCTCCGTGGTCTTGTGGTTTGAGCGTCCGGCTCACGACACGATTCGGAGGTTCCAGGTTCGATTCCCGGTGGGGATATCTCACAAAAATCTCTTTCTGAGACTATCCTCAGTTTGGTTAGGGTATTGCAGGCTGAATCACCTGATTGCCCGAAAAGTAAGATGATTCCGTGCTTCGGAGGGCACGTTAAACCGTCGGTCCCGGTTACTTTCTACGGATAGTAGTCGTTACATGAGCCATGTCAGAAGCCTTTGGCGGCTCAATAACTCTGACACCAGGATTGGTCAGGTTGACCATCCACTCGATGAAGAAGAAGAAGAAGATTACTCTAATAAATTTCAAGTAATTTGAAGTGATACTCAAAATTTTGCACAACTTAGTATAATTCTAATGTTCTAAAATGTATGTCAGCATTATATAAATTAAAACAAAGCAATAGTTAGACGTGTCCTGACCATTGACGTCACGTCTGTGAACTCATGAACCTATTGTTTTTAAATTAATTTGACCCTCATGCGCAGTTTTTGTTTCCAATTTATACCTAACTCTATACTTTTGAAACATTTAACAATGAAAAACAGTTATTAATGTTATTATTGTAAGTATAGTGTTGATTTGGAGAATGCGGTTATGTTCTGCGCAAAAGAAATTGTTTTTCTCATTTGGTGAGTGTTTTCAACACCTACAATCTCTATTAATCTATATTTATCTATATTTACGCTTGTCGGGCACATAAATATGAGCAGTAATGTAATAAGGTATATTATTTTTTCCATTCAATGAATTCCGCATATTACATAGAGCTTTTGACCTCTAGTAGATACAAATCGGCAGAGTTTGGGTTTTAAAAGCATATAAATATGTATTACCAGTAAGTGTCATTGCGCACTGTCGACTAGTCGCCGGCGACTCGGTCGTTGGCGACTGTGACTTACTACAGTTTAAATAGGTGGTTACGCACTTGGTCGTCGGTCGCCCAGGCGACTCGGCCTATGTTTTGGTCGCCCGAGCGACCGAGTCGCCGGCGACTAGTCGACAGTGCGTAATAGCTCTTAGGTTTGACAATTGTACTTTTAAGACACTGACAACTTTTAAGAGGAAGGTTACTATTGATTCCAAATTAACAAAAGAACGGGCATAACGTGAGTGCTCTGTAGTTCTGTAGGGTTTATTAAAATAATGAAACTTCCTTTTGCTTACATACTTTGGTATCAAATTAGTTGGTTGGTTGGTTCGATTCCTGCCCGGAGCCAACAATATGTGAGGACATATCGACGTCTGGGTGTCAATGATATATTCTTATAAAGTATTTGTGTATGTACCTATATGTAAAAGTATCAGTGAGTTAGATTCCATAATACAAGCTTAGAGCTTACTTTGGGTATAATTAACCGTGTGTGAATTTGTCCGGGTATATTATATATAATATTATTATTTATTATCTATATTTTCTGGTATCAAATTAGTTCCCACATTTACATATTTTTGAATTTAACTTAAGTAGGTAATTAAAGTTTATGTTACTACAATGAATTCACAGATAAATTACATGTATAATGAAGTCTTTTGTTTATTTCGTTAATCAATTTTAATTCATTGTATTGCTAATTTAAAATCACATACATTTTTGACCCTTTTATATCTGACATCGTAAATTAAATAAAAAGACCTCTGATCTTGACATTAAGCTTGCAAGCCTCATATAAATTATCATACTACGCGTCAATCGACGTATTATTGCGTAATCATAAAATGATACTTTATATAAATATATTTTAATAACTTTGTTTTAAGCGACGTCACGTGATATTATATTTTGTTGCCTTAGCAAATTGGTTTATAAATTCATACTTTATTTGCCTCGCAAATGCCTTCCACATGATATGTAGGTTAGTGTCCAACCCTGTTAGGTCAGACTGCCTAAGGGCAACATTAATTGCTACAATACAGGTTAAGATATCTTGATTATGACAAATCAACCTAACCTGTATTATAATACCTGTATTGACTACTTAGCAACTAAGAAATGAAAACAAAACAGGTTGTATAATGAATATTTATTGATTAAATCACAGTACATAATATAAATTGTCTTTTTTTGGTCCACTGTCCATTTTCATTCTTGATGTGCCCTGTCTTTCGTCCTTGGTGACCGGTTTCGCTGATTCTCATCAATCGTCGTTGCTATCCACATTTATTGAAACTCAATCTGTTGACAAACAAAAATTGCTATTAGTTTAATGCTTTGTAAACATTTGGTACGAGTGCAATGTTGGGAGAGTCCAAATCATTATTAGGGGTACTGGACTCTATAACTATATCAGTACTATGTTTAGCTTAAACATGATATATTCTATACAAGAGGATAAGTCGACATTTAAAAGTTTTGTAGCTATTTAAGATGCTAAAAAACCGTGTGTGAATATTTTGTTACAATACTGTAATCTATACTAATATATGTTATAAAGCTGAAGAGTATGTTTGTTTGAACGTGTTAATGTCAAAAACTACTAATCCAATTACAATGTTTTTTTTGTAATGGATAGCCACATTCAACGGAAAGGTTATAGGCTATTTTCCATGCCGAAATTCTTGCGGGAACGGGCACATCGTGAGTAAAACCGAGGGGCGCTGTGTTAGTTATAAGATCCATTATGAATTTTGTTAAAAGTATGTACAAACAAACAGACCCTTCAAACGATGCATGGGAATAGAAAGTTAATATAAATGTTTAGAAAGTTCGCGCTATGATACGATGAATTATAATAGGAAATTCATTGTTTATGATTTACGTAACATTTACTCTCGTAGATATCATTTTTGCTTATATTTTTTACTAGCAGCGCCCCGCGGTTTTACCCGCGTTGTGCCCGTTCCCGTGGGAATTTCGGGAATTGTTTTACATAAAAACCTTCCTCTTGAATCACTCTACCTATTACAAAAAACCGCATCAAAATCCGTTGCCTAATTTTAAAGATTTAAGCATACAGACAAACAGACACGAAACAGAGACGACTTTATTTTATACTATGTAGTGATGATGATAGACAGGGTAAAACTAGTTTTAATTACCTAACTGGTTTCTAAGTTGAAGCGAACACTACTCATTTTGAATTCAAACTACGTTTACGGGTACACTTCGCTTTTATTTACATTTTTATGGTTCATCATTTCACAGAAGACTCTGTGACTACGGTTCCTGTAAAGGGGCCGAAACGTCAAATAGTTTTATTTGAATAGAGAAATGCACTTTTGTAAGGTACATTTTTATCATTATTATTGTTTCCGAGTTATTTCATTAAGTCACTTTTGGTTTTAAATACTCTTAATACCCATATTATATGGTAAAAAAAAAAGTATTAGCCTGTAATGTCCCACTGTTGGGCAAAGGCCTCTCGTCTCACTGAAGATATCAGTACAGTGAGGAGGTTTTAGGCGTAATCACCACGCTTGCCTAATGCGGGTTGGTGATCTCAAACCCGAGCCATGTTTGAAAAGTAGGAAACATGTTTTCGCTCGACCCGGGAATTGAACCCGGGACATCAGTCTTGGCAGGCGAGGGCACATACCACTAGACCACCGAGGCGTTATATTATATGGTAAAGATAAGATAACAAAATTATGTTATATAAAACAGTTATTTATTATGCGATTATATTCGTATATAACAAGAATTAGGACAATGACTGATATTGAAACCTTTTCTTCAAACGAAATTCAACTTACAACACACGGCAATAGAGTATAATACTAAATTGACAATAAATGTATCAATCTCGACGGTAAATAATACAATAAATATTAGTATTATTGATCCGATAAGAATGATTTAATGCATTAAGATGATTAAGGGTCTGCAGTTATTGACCCTTTTGAATAAGATGACGTGTTTTCAATGAATATAAAATAAACAAGAACTTGATAACAACTGCAGTTGGGTTTAGAGATAAATTCTGGGAGATTTTAGAGGTGTAATATATTTATATATTTAATACATATAATGTACTTCAGTGAGATGAGAGGCCTTTTCCCAGCAGTGGGACATTACCAGCTAATACTATTTTTTATATATTGCCATAACAAAAAAAATCACTCACTAAAGATTCAGTACAGTGAGGATTCAATTATTAAATTCAACTAAGAAGTAATTATAAGAAAAGTCATCATAACATCACTACATAGTATAAAATAAAGTCGTCTCTTTTTCGTGTCTGTCACACTGTTTGTCTGTATGCTTAAATCTTTAAAATTACGCAACGGATTTTGATGCGGTTTTTTGTAATAGGTAGAGTGATTCAAGAGGAAGGTTTTTATGTAAAAAAAATCCCGAAATTCCCACGGGAACGGGCACAACGCGGGTAAAACCGCGGGGCGCTGTTAGTTACATATAATTAAAACACCTTTCTATTCGCCTGTGCGTTTGTAAATAGCGGATGCGCCAATACGTGTCAATGCAAGGTTAAATCTGCAATGTACAATGAAGCACAAAATACAGACGTCACTTTCAAGTCAATATAAAATACTCAGTAATTCAAAGAATGTGAACTTCAAAAGTGCTGGCAAATGCATAATATAAGAATGGAAGTACAAAGGGATATTGGAAACTTTGAAGAATGCTTATATTGGAAATAGTTTCAGTTTCCTGAAAGCTTTTAGGATTCTTCTTCGTCTACACTAATAAAAATGGTATGCACTGTAGTTACCTTGTCATGTTCAAATATTTAGAATAACTAATTACATGTGAATGTGATTCTTTGAATTCATAGTTTGACAAGGTGCTAGGTTGCGTAGCATTTTGATTTCACTAACGTAGTCAACATTTTTGGCTTATTTGGTAAATGAAAAAGTAGCTTTAAGATCTTCATTCTTAGAAAATGTTCTTCATTCCTTTGTGTGATATTTTAGTTGGAAGAAAACATTCAATAATTCATTTTGTATTTATCTATATTATCACTATATTTTGTAACCATTTATCTGAGATAGGAAATGTGTAATATTGTTGCGTTCTCGCATCGTTACGGTAAATAATTCCCGTTAGAAAATAGAGATTAAATATCGTTGATAAAATAATGCAGTTTTACTTAAGTGAAAGACTATGTACGGACTAATTCACACACGGTTGTTAAACCCTAACTAGGCTAGGCCTTAATTGATAATTTTCAAATCGGTCATGTAAGTTTCCATTCACCTGTTGCAAAACATACCTAGGTACAGTCAACCGATGAAAATGTTAGCGATTTAGAACTTTGTCACATTTTAAAATTCTCATCGACATGTAAGTAAAGTAGGTATTACAGAAGTTTGAATTTGATAAGATAATTGCGTTGTTGCTTAGTATGCCTCTTATTTCCATGGGTTGACTGTACTTAACGAATCTTAGCACGACCGAAGGGTAAAAGTCTATCAGATTTTACTGTTTCTTCTCGTTATTCTTAAGTTAGTTATGAACATTAACTAAATAAGATATAATACTTTTAAGATCTCATCGCTTTAAACACCGACTAGTGATAGAAAGGAAAGTTAAAAAATTAGAGAAGAACGGTTGGCAGTGGTTGAAGATCTTAGCCCATCAGTAGCGCCATCAGGTAAAGCGTAGATTAAACTAAATATAAGCTATGCATATAAAGTTACATTAAAATAAATTTAAAAACCTCTACCAACCTATTTAAGAGTAGATCTCCACAATAATTCACTGGTAACACACGACACACGACACCGTTCATCTCTTCTCATTGAACTTGCTCCTATACGAAGTCGAGGATGTAGAAGAAGCCACTGAACTCGTGCTACTTCCTTTAGAAAGGTTAGACTTCTTTCTAAAACTGAATCTGGTCTCCCCTTTGATGAATTTGTCCAGTGCTTGCCTAAGCACTGAATGCTTCCTCTCGAAGGGATTGGTATACATGTTTGGTTATTTGAATATTTCACAGTCACACACGACACGACCGCACAGTTCGCCGGAAGGTTTGCGTTTGAGTTCCCAACGAGATTCTACTAGTTATTATACGTAGTGATGACGCGTGCGCAGCGGGTCAAACCACAACCGGCAAGTTCAAAATGGCGAACGATTATTTAGACGTCATAACAATTTGTGGGAACGTTTTTTAGAAATTCGTGAAGATGATCGTGTTAATAAGTAGGTAATATATAATAGTTTTGTTTACGGCCCAACAGAAATGGATGTTTGCTTACTAAATATAGTTTTTTTTTGTCGTCATTGTCTTGACGTATGTTATACAATATATGTCATAGTAATTTACTTGTTATTAAGTATTGTTTATATTGTATTCTTGAAACGGAATTGCAAATAGAATATTGTAGAAGGATGTGTTTGTTTTCATTATCTTGTTTCTTTGTTAATGTAGTTTTTAGAACATGACCTGACAGTGTCTGCGGTTGAAGCATTGATTGATGATTAGAGAGAGAACCTGCGTTGGTTCTGCGTCATTGTTTTTTCATATGTCCGGCCAGAGTACATGTTACACTTAAATGTAATTGATGTCGAATGATTGCTAGAAAAAAGTTTATAGCGTTATTAATTGCCCTACTTTTCTACTAATAACACGACATTCATTTCTTTAATTGTCGGCTTAAGAAGGGAAATAATTCCTATGAATTATACTTGAGTAATCTTCTTTTATTATGATACATTTTCTGTTTTTTTATCTGTTAAAACAATTAGATATGAACCTTATTTTTTTAGTAGCACGTGTCAAAATGGGAATGATACTTCTTTGCACGGTAGGGACAATCTGTAATTAAGTGTTCATTATCTTTTAGTATAAGTTATTTTTATATTTTAAAAGAAATTTTAAGTCTTTGAAAATTCAAATCCACTGACACATTAACCGCAAAATTTCAGAAACTGTAAGTAGAAGGAGTCCCAATTTTGCATGGGGTGCCTTTTTGAAGGGATTTTGCGAAATTCAACCCTTAACAGACTGAAAGAGCCACCGCCTTTTCACCCTAAGTCAGGTTAATGCGGGCCGCTAGTTACTAAATACAAGTATTTAAAATTCCTTTACCATGTTTAAGTACAGCACTTTACATGCTGTACTTTCCACTCTACCAAGATCAGAAAACCTTTCTAAGTAAATCCTTCCAACTACATCCGTAACCAAGGTATTTTTTACGCAGAAGCAAAAGCAATTATCTTTCTACTTTAAAGTTGGTCAAAACAAGACATAATTGGTTTCAATAAACTGGTTGGCTGACGTACAAACAAACGGATGCAGAATTCATTGACCTATGCGTTGATAGTGTTTATGATACTGATATTAGGAATAAATGATTCTTAAGTGGAAGATGGTTTCATTGTATTGCTAAAGATTGTCGTCATAAGTGTCGTACTGGGTTAATTATTATAATTAAGATAACTGGTGAATTAGGTGTCTGGTCTAGGTAATAGAGATATTGTTTTTTTTTGTTGATGTTGAATGCTAACAGATATAGCTGATTTCCTGTTATACAGGTAAACGGTTTTGTGATGGTTTAAGAATGGAATGGAACCACCAAACCATCAGTATTGAATTAATATTTTACATCTAGATTTTTTCATCTTTCTCTGACACAATAATACCTATCTAAAAAAGAAGGAATAAAACCATGTTTTAGCCACTCATGCCAAAGTTGCATTTAATAAAGAAAAACTAGGGGTGCATTACAACCACACCCTTTTGGAAAAGCGCATGTCATCTATAGATGATACAGATGTCATACAACACAATGTTGATATTATGAACCATTTATAGGTAAATAGATGATGATCAAAGTATAAATAAGGGTCAATACATAGAAGTTAAGAAGTAAACATGTTCGCGTTCATCTAAACGTGAATATGTAAAGTCATCATGACTATCATAATAGACATACCTCACACACACTGACTAGTATTACCGGAGTATAATATTAAAAAGAGGCTAGCTGCGCCCCGCGGTTTCACTCGCGTTGTACCCGTTCCCGCGGGAATTTCGGGATGAAAAATAGATGTTGGCCGATTCTCAGACCTACTCAATATGCTCACAAAATTTCATGAGAATCGGTCGAGCCGTTTCGGAGGAGTACGCGAACGAACACTGTGACACGAGAATTTTATATATAAGATATATATTCGAGCTTATCGCAGTTATTATAAGTCCGATTCGAATAATTCTTTTTGTAATAGATAGCCACATTTAACGGGGAGGTTACAGTCTATTTTTTATCCCGTAATTCCCACGGGAATTAGGACGACGCGAGTATAACTGCGGGGCGTCGCTAAATATGTGAAGTTAAGCTAAAACAGCTTCGCCTTGAATTACGGTTTGTGGTTTGACCTAGGGCTAACGAATACCTCGGGATTTTTTTTACTATATACTGGGCGTAATGTCAAACAATGTAACCTGAAGGGAAAGTACTCTGAATAGGGTTAATAGTGATAGAAAGTATAAAGAAGATAGTTTACAGATTGAGAAGAATATTGTACTGAATATTTACTTTAATTGAAAAAACGCAATAGAACGTCATAGCATCACAAGAAAACGTCATAAACAAACAAATACACCCGTACGCATGGTTATACCCAAACTAAGCTAGAATTATGGAGTCTAACTAACTTATACTAACACATATACATACCCAAATACTTTATCTACACTAATATTATAAAGAGGAAAACTTTGTTTGTTTGGTTGTAATGAATAGGCTCAAAAACTACTGGACCGTTTTTAAAAATTCTTTCACTATTCGAAAGCTACATTATCCACGAGTAACATAGGCTATTTTTCATCCCGAAATTCCCACAGGAATGTAAAACACAACGCGGGTAAATCCGCGGGGCGCTGCTAGTATGAATATATAATTGACACCCAGATGTACTTCGCCAACAACTAGTTCCGCACATATTGTTAACTCTGGACGGGAATCGATTGCATTGAGGCAATGATCAAAGTCCGAATTATGTAGTTACTAACTGGTTTTTTTATCATTCAATTAAGAGATTAGATAAAAGCCTCCGAACAGATAAATCCTGTTTTGAAACTAATGTTTTTGCATATGTTTGATAAAAAAAAAGTTGTTTTTTCTCGTTTTTAATTACTTTTGTATAATTTATAAGGTGTTGGTATAAAATAACAAATAAAATAAAAGGTTTTCAAGGCTAATACATCTAGTTTGTTGAGGTGTAATTGAATTTACACGGTCCGGTCGTAAGGGGTTACTTCCATGATTTTAATTCAGAATACATCCTTATAAAATTGCAAAAAAATATAACCTACGTATTTCTTTGTGTATACTAATCCAATAACGCTCAGGAGTTTGTTTGAACTCGTTAATTTGTGAAACTTTCAGTAGGATTTATAAAATGTTTACATACAGGGTGATTTCGGGGTCGTGATCCCAACCATTTTTTTCTGACTCAGTAAATAAATGATTGCGATGCTACCTGTATTTATTTTAATTTAAACAAAGATGATTCGTTATTTACGTATTTTTATTTAAAAATTATTATTGACTCAAAATGCGTGGTCACCCTACTTTTAATATTACTTGACATAAGTTTTCTTGGTAAATAGTAGGGTGACCATGATCTCGAATTATCGCAGTTTTTTTTGCTGACTAAAATAAGTCGCTGGTGTACTGTTAGTCCTAACCTATCGTGATGCTTAGGAGAAAGTAAGTTAAATGCTTCTTTCTTGCTCCACGACCCCGTAATCACCCTGTATAACAGCTACATTTAAGAGAAAGGCATTTCTGATATTGATTCAAGAAAACGATTGTAAACTGAAACGAAACCGCGAAACACTACTAGTTATATTTTTCAATTTATTTTCCACAAAGTTGTAAATATTCCTATTCTTCTTTTCTATTAAATACAGGTACTAACTTCTTAATATTTTTAGTGAGAAATTATTTTGAAATAGGATCAGCCAAGGCTTACCGGTTCTATTAAACAAATAATGGATAGTTTTTTCAAATGTCTACAATTTATTTTCTTAGGATAGAAAGGATTAAAGGATATCGATACCTTTGGGTAGAAAGGTCGTATAAACCATTTTGGCCAAATTGAGTTATATATACCGTTTTTCTCAGTTTTTTTTTCTCTATCGATCTGTATATACGAAATGCAGAAATTCGCACAAAACTGGTTAATACGACCCAGAAATTTTCGGTCATAGACTCTTATAAAAGGTAAATTTTCAATGTAAAAGCCGATATTTTTTTTTTGTACTTTTGTTATGATGTAATATGATAAATTTATATTAACTCAGGGCGTATAAATAGTCGTTTATTGTAAATGGTTTATACGCCCTAACGTGTTAAATGCATTACCTAAACCTAGTTTAATTATTATTATAAAAGAATAATATCTTTTCGTATTTACGTAATTTGACATTTCGTTCGTTACCATATTAATATTATTTAGTAAAAAAAAACAAGACTAGGCCTGCCGCCGATAATTTGTTTTCCACTAGTTATGGCAGGTGCCGATTCCTTTGCAATAACCCAGTTCTAGTCCATCCAATCTTCATTCCCATAGCCCATTTTTATTTCTATCATATCTTGCAATAGTCCCTACTTCTGCAGGTACACATTCCCGGACATGTTGTACTGATGTGGTCGGGAGTGTGTCCCTGCAGTTGTAATCCATTACATTAAACATCTCCAAGGGGCCTCTACGAGTTGGATCTGTATCCCCTCGCATGCCTCTCAAAAAAACCGGGCTTGTCCCGTGACTCCGAGGAGAAAAATTAAAATAATTTAAAGTAATAATTAAATTAATTTATAGTAATAATTCATAAATAATTATGAACACAAATGTATAATTCATAAATAAGTTACTTTTTAGTACAAAAGCTAGTTACGTTTAGTGCTTGATCGTTTTTTTTTGACATTTTACAAAGGCTTTAATGAAATAATTTATTGAATTAAGTATACATGTACATTTAAATGTATACAAAAATTAAAAAACGATCTAGTCATAATTTTATAAATGATTAAAATGCCTGATTACTTTAATTCAGAAGAAGTATGAATATTTTTTGGGCTTTTTTTATGACTAAGTAGATTTCACTTTTCAGTTTAAGTTGCTATAATTATTTTTTCAATTTAAAATTGTTAAACTTGTTAGGCATGTTGTAACATTATTGAAATAATAGTAAATGTTGATTAGAAGGTAGTATAATACTTAATAATTGTTGATTTCGTATTTCAGGTAGTTTTATTTTATTTGAATCGACCATTATTGGGTATAAGAATAATAATAATTGAGTTCCTACTAATTCTAAGAGTAACAGGATTGATTTATTAGTCAGAATTCAATTGATTTATGATTTAAAAATGGTTTTATGGGTTTTTATATGGGTTTTACGACAGTAAATGTGACCATAAGCTTTTCAAAAATGGATATACGACCTATACAGTTTTTTTAAAGTACATTTTCATGGGGTGTATTAACCAAGAATTGATTTTTTCTTAGACGT
Source organism: Cyclophora albipunctata (assembly GCA_963082685.1). Lineage (NCBI taxonomy): Eukaryota > Metazoa > Arthropoda > Insecta > Lepidoptera > Geometridae > Cyclophora > Cyclophora albipunctata. The sequence goes on along the minus strand of OY720121.1, from coordinate 2,445,555 downwards.
AAATCCAAGCTAACTTTAAAACAAAAGAAGATAGATATGTTTTGATGATTTAACCTTTTTCATTTGCAAATTGTAAGAACCTTTCTAATTGATCCATTTTTTACATCCTCAAAAACAAAAAAGTTATAAATGTTTATGTAAAAACAAAATAGTTTTTCTGCTCAAAAGTCGGGTTTTGGTTTATACGACCTTTCTACCCAAAGGTATCGATATTATAGATAAATCTTCCTTTCTGTACTATATATATTATTTGTACTGATATCTTCAGTGAGGTGAGAGGCCTTCGCCCAGCTGTGGATCATACAGACGTATATGTACTTTACATTTACAGATGATTAAGACCTTCTGACACAAATTTAGTAAATAAGTTACTACTTTGAACTAAGGCAGCTTTCATTCTAATACAACGCAAGCTTTTTTTCCTTTACCTATATCGTCCCACTGCTGGGCAAAGGTCAAAACGCTTGCCAAACGCTTCCAACTCTCCCTGTCGCAAAGTTAAAACACAATTTAAAAGTTTTATTTTTAAATATTTTTAACGTGCTTCAAAATCGAACAAAGGATCTATCGACTGTGTGTCATGGTGTCACGAGTGTGTCAGCTTTTGTGTGTATCATGCGAATGACACTTTTTAATACACAATACCCCGAAATCCTGAATTTCATACGGGATGTATAAATATCGGTTCAACACTCTCATATCGGACATTGAAGCTACCGATAACTTGTGAAGTCATTGACAAATTATCAGTTATTTTAGTGAATTAAGTTAATTAGGAGCATTAAGTTAATTAATCCTGACAAGATATGAATATCAATGGGCATTAATAAATAGCCTGAACTCACTTTAGTTACTAGAGTCTATAAAGACTGCCTTGTTTGACTTTAGTCTGTATAACAATTTATAGTTGCCAGCACAAATTTTAGACTCACACAGATAAAAAAGTGTATCATCTTGTCTATGATAACAAAAAAAATGTCTTGTCTCTAGTGTGGGTTCGTCATGGACTAAAAACACTTGATAGTGTGTTCAGGCTCTTGGTATTTCAGTTCAATTGCAAAGTAATGCCACCTGTTTAACTTGGAACCCGGACCTTGTAGCCTGAAGGGACTGGTGCGGACACTCAAAATACAGAATAACTAAACAAGATTAACTTCAACGTGTTTCCCTGACATTTGAGTTGGGAACAACCTCTATAAAAGTTGTTACCAAGCTTATTGAAACACCTGTTAAAATTAAACGACAATCTATAATGGTAGTTAAAGTATGAAACGTCACGGAATACTTGCAATCCATGCTTTAATTGGTAACCATATCCTAACTAATAAATGCGAAAGTAACTCTGTCTGTCTGTTACGTTTTCACGCCAAAACTACCAAAACTACGCAACCGATTTGAATGAAACTTGGTACACAGTTAGTCCAGAACCTGAGAAAGGACATAGGCGAAATTCCCGCGGGAACGGGTACAACGCGGGTGAAACCGCGGGGTAGTATGGTATAATAGTTACTGCGTGGGAGAGTTAAGTAGAGCAAAATCAGCATGTCTTGCTCGGCGGCCATTAGAGGGAGATAGTCGGCTGGTTTCGGTTCGGCTATGTAGAGCGTCATCTCTGGCTTCAGTCTTTATTCGTCTTTATTTAATCACTAGCTGCGCCCCTCGGTTTTACCCACATTGTGCCCGTTCCCGTAAGAATTTTGGAATAAAAAATAGCTTATAAGCTTCCCGTTGAATGTGGGTATCTATTTCAAAAATAATGATTCGAATCGGATTGGTAGTTTCTGAGAAAAGCGCGTTCTAATAAACTCTTCAGCTTTATTATATTAGAAAAGATTTTGTGACGTACGTAACACTAAAAACGGTATTCGATTAAAGTAATATGTAGTTGTCGGTAACAACTATACTAAAATAATTATTGGCTTATTTAACCACTAATGCAAGAAGAATTTGTTTTTTGATGTCTGACGTCTAACGTTTTTTTTATCTGTCTGGGCATCGCACTTTGGGAACAGGTTAACCGATTTAGACTTGCAATAAGACGAATAAGAACACTTAAGATTGATTCGATACGTGTTTTTGTTTAGATTTTTTAGTATATTCTTATATGATATAACATTATTTCCAGTAAGATTTTTAACAGTGTGTTTTTTTAACCATTTAAAGCGTTGTTAACATTAAGTGATTAGCTACGGTTTGATAATCTATGACGCTCGCTTTTAATTGAAAACACCGCCTCGGAGCTTGCAGTCTCGCTGATGTTATCGACACTGTAGATTTAAGCTTTTTCAGTTTTGTTTGTAGGTAATTTCTCAGTTACATCAGTGCGACAAACTTCCCATCAATCAATCCATCCGGAGTCCGGACCATCATTCAATTTAGGTAATGGTACTTATATCTACAATACAGAAACGACAGTTTAATTGTCAATTAACTAATTGACATAATTTTACATACATTAAGGGCGGATTGCACAAGAACTGAAATCTGTTTAGTACTTAAATATGTGTTAAATTAAATGACGGTCGTTTTAAATAAAGAGCGTTCTATTAAGTGCACAGTAAAGTACAATTTGGATCGAATAGATTTTGTGTCTTATACATACTTGGGTACTTAATAATATAATATACCCGGACAAATTGACACACGGTTAATTAGACCCAAAGTTAGCTCTGAGCTTGTTATGGAATCATACTTTATAAGAATATATAATTGCAACACAGACGTCGTCGCCAACAACTATGTCTTCACATATTGTTTTCTCTGGGCGGGAATCGAACCCGCAACCCCCGACACAGTAAGCGCACTCACTGCCACTGTGCCAACGGGCTTGTCAAAATAGATTGTTTAATTGACCGAACATGGCACAAGTACCTAATACGAGTAACCTCTCTAAAGTAAGAAATCGTTAGTAACTTTGAGTACGAATGAATAAATCCGATATGAAACCCGTAAAATAAGAAATGGTGTTCATTTAACCCGCAACGTGAGACACGAGAAACATAATATTAGTGATGGAATATTTAATACTTGTGACGCAAATACAAATTAACGGTTTTTACACTTTCACCATTCACTATGAACGACCGAGTCACCGTGTGTCAGTGGGTGTGTTGGAATAAGGAACTTTTACAAGTATACAATTTTATATAATAATATACTATGATAATACTTTGAGGTTGACCACAATCCCAAGTGCAAAACATCTCCTCATGACACAAATTAAAGAAGATTCCTGATCAAATAACTTCATACAACATGTATTGAGGTATTCGTTAGTTATTCAGAGTATAAGTATCCTTAGTATAATTCTGACTCTCCATACAAAAATTGTCAACATTTACATCGCTATTTTTCGATAAGTAGGGTTTTTTTTAAATATAGTAGTAGTAGCTTTCGCCCGCGACTTCTTTCGCGTTCTGTAAGTTTTTTAGAAACGTTCGATCGGAAATAGAAGTTAGCGCGAGTTTGTCTCTTTTTGTTTTACTAGCCTCGCTCGCGGTTTCACCGGCTTTGTATATCCGTAAAGTTACATCCATATCCGTTCAGAAGTTTTTGACAGTTTCAAAAGTTTATGAAAGAGTAAAAACATACTTACATACATCCATCCTCACAAATTTTCGCATTTATAATACATATTAAGTAGTAGGATAGGATCTCAAAGACATTATTTTCTTCTGTAAATAAAGAGGTTCTATAAGTACATTTCGGTCTTTAAAATACTAATTTTAGAAGCGATATGTATATTGCACAATATTACGAATTGTATTTCATGATTAATTGTTCAAGTATAATATTGAAGTTCATTAAGACTTGAATGTGGTCGAGTGAGTAAAATGAAATAGACAGCATACTTAATAACATATTTTATCATTTGTGTGTTTGAAGGCGCTTATCTCTTGCACTACTTGTCGGATTAAAATAATTTATTTTTGTATTTTTGAGATTTGCTACGACGCGAGTAAAACGGCGGGGTGCTACGAGTTAACAATTAGTTTTGTCTAATTTATTACTGCTTATCATAATTTGGGAATCAGATCAGACTCCGAACTTCCGAGGCATTTGATATTTAAGAACCATTTTGAAAATGAATTTTATTTATTTATTTATAGTATTACTAACTGACCCGGGGAACGTTGTTTTGCCATATAAGTTATAAAATAAAGCACCCATAACATTGAAGGGTATGCAAAAAAGATAATGACCGATTCTCAGATCTACCCGATATGCACACAAACTGTCATGAAAATCGGTCGAGCAATTTCGGAGTTTGGCAACAAACACCGCGTCACGAGAATTTTACATATTAGATTATAGAGTTATAAAGTTGGTCAACAACACGTGACTTTAGAAAGATGATTAAGTGTTTTCTAACACGTGATGTCTTAGTATAGGTAATTATTCACTTCCCTACCGGCCAGTCCCAATAACCAATCTATGATAGCTTTCAAAGATAGCAGATGAAGATTTGACATCGTACACGTGAAATTATGTCACATTTTGGCGGTTCAACGAACGGATTAAAATTTGACATTTATATAAATACATACAATGTCAAAGATTTGTCTCATGGTCTCATATCTTAAATAGGTTAAGATTGCTTTATAAGATATGATTTTGGATTGCACCGTTTAGTGTTTCAGTAACTTCAGTGAGGTATTTTACCAAATTCTAGGGTTCGTTGACATTTAGCTGTTTAGGCCGAACCAGCGAGTTTAACAGAAAGCGCCACACGCATGTTTCAAACTTTTAATGGAATTTGCTGGCTTGCAACTTGTTTATTAAATCCATGCTTGTATTCTCGATCAATGCCACCAACATTTCAATAAAGTAGAATATTCAAAATTATAATAATAATTTTTCATTGCTGATAAATAACACGTTTAATAGTCTAGTCGAAAAATATTTAAGAGGCGAAGCACACTGACACTGTCTTTTGGTTTAAGAAAACATGAAGGAGCGTACAACATGAGACAAGCTGTCTGCTATAGTCTTTTTTAAACTTACACGATTTGAACACATAGTTTAAATGTAATCACACGGGTTTTTTCAAGTTATTACTTGCTTTATTAACTTTCTAACACGAAAAAACCCGTGTGATTACATTTAAGCTGTCTTCTGTCTGTCCGCGTGCGCTCGCCGCGTGCGCTCCCGGCGGTTCACGTTTGTATGAAACCGCGACGTGCGCACGCTTAACGCATAACGTATCGGCCCTGACAGAGATTTTTTAATTTTTGTTTTGACTTAAGAATTTGGACTGATTTTCTTTAAACTAACAAATGACAGTTTTGCGCTGTCACTTGTTCGACGCAATGCTGTCTTAGGGTGCGTTTCCATAGAAGCGGTGTGAAGCTTAATTGACCAATGAAAATGTAAAACGAAAAGATTTAGACATTTTCAATGTGTTGTTTGACAATTTTGTGCGTTCTGATTGGTCAATTGAGGTCCATCTCGCTTCTTTGAAAACACACCCTAAAGCCTGTTGTGACCACAGTGTGTTCAGTCTCTAATGCTACAAAACAAACTGCGAGTCGTCCCTGACCAGACGGCACAACATTAAAGCTATTACGTCATAGGTCATAATAAAATCACCATAACTCATTTAAATCATAAATTGAATACCTAGATTTAATGTGCACTAATCTGATTTAAAATTCAACAGTTTAATAAATAAATTAAATTAATTGGGATTAACTGTGTTGCTAATAATTAAATACTGAGGTACGTAGTTTAGCAATGTTTCGCGTTTTCACCCATAAACAGGTTTAAAAGTAGCCCATATTCCAAAATACATATAAATAAATTGTTATGACATTTACCTAAGAAATAAAGAAAGTTACATAATTTGGTAATCCTTGACTAATATTTGTCATTCATAGTTAAGAACACTCTCCAGTAAGCAACTTTTAAACAAAAAAGTATGAACTTGGTTCATTCGTACCACAGACTGACACACGGCCTCACATAGTGGTTATACATCCTAAAAGGTTATAACACTTCTCTATTCGGTTAAAAACGAAAAAAACAGGAAGTATACATTCGTTTCTAATATAAGTAGATATGGATAATAAATGTATCTTTTAAAAGCTGTCATACTCAGTATGACGCACATAGAGGTAACAGTACTTTTTAATTTGATTCATGTACACCATGATTTTGAATCTACAGACAAACATGAATCTACATATAATAAATTTCTTCGTAAGTTCTAAAATGTAAACTAGTAATAATGATTTTTTCATCATCCATTAATGGTGTAGGGATAGGCTGAAAAATCAAGTCATACTTAATACTTATAGCCGAGTTTCCAACCGGCCTTATAACTTATTTCGTTTAGATACATCACAGCAAAAAGGGCATCACTTTTCATTCACGTTCTATTAGTTTTTCACGGTTACTCCATGTAAATTAGTCCGAGCCACACGATATACTCGTGTATATATTTATTATGTTCCTATCATCTGACATAGGCACGTATATCGTTCGCAACCACTCATTAACGTAGCTACTGTCACCTACGGAATTGATTTGATACTAGTATATTAATTATCTTCAAATTAAAGGGCGTGAAGTTAATTGAAGTCGCGCCTCGTCTTTGTGTTGTATATTAATTAAGGAAAAGCTGAACGTGACGACATTAATTGAGCACAAGACACATATAGTGCGGATGCGGGTCGCGTGCGGGTCGCATCTCGTTATATTCGTGACTGGCCTGCTGCGGGCTAGTGTTTCATACAAATACAAGGATTGTATTCCTTGTCTTTCCGTCACGTGACCCGCTCGCGGCCCGCAACTACCCCGCAACCGCACTATCTCCGCAACCGCTCTATATCCTTCTTTTGGGACTGGCCGTACTTAGATTGTTTTAAAGATCAGGTGTAAAAAGTTAATAATGGTACACGACACTTTTCGATGAAGCCGAATTCAAAATAGGAGAATATTTTCAATGTTAGTCTTAATTTATGCTTGAATTTTCAATATGTGTCTTTCATCTTACCCGAGCGAAATCATTTTCCTGCTTTTCAAACATGGCTCGAGTTTGAGATCATCAACCCGCATTATTAAAGAGCGGTGATAACGCCTTATCCTCCTCGCTGTACTTCAGTGATAGAGAGCCTTTTGCCCAGCAGAGGAACATAACAATTCTTCTTCTTCTTATCGAGTGGATGGTCAACCCGACCAATCCTGGTGTCAGAGTTATTGAGCCGCCAAAGGCCTCTGACATGGCTCATGTAACGACTACTATCCGTAGAAAATAACCGGGACCGACGGCTTAAGGTGCCCTCCGAAGCACGGAATCATCTTATTTTTCGGGCAATCAGGTGATTCAGCCTGCAATGCCCTAACCAATCTGAGGACAGTCTAACAAAGTGATTTTTGTGAGATATTCCCACCGGGAATCGAACCCGGAACCTCCGGATCGTGAGCCGAGCGCTCAAACCACAAGACCACGGAGACTGTTACATGTACATTACAATTAATACTTTATTTTACTTAACATTTTGGCTACAGACAATACAAACTTTTGCATTGTTCTAAGTCCAGAGTTTTGGAAATCATGGGTTACTGTCTCTATAATAAAAGGGAATACAATGGATAACTCAAATAAACTTTACCTAAAGGAAGCCAATTAAAATAACTTGGAAAACGAAAATAGCATTATTTAGAGACATTCTTAATTGGATAAAACATTACGTAAACATAATAAAACAAGAACTTTTAACTTTCTTAATTAAAACTGATCATTGTTAGTTGATAATAATAATACAATAAATAATCCTGGATGTTTATTTTAAAGTTATTTGTATAGTAACAAGAGTGTAACAAGTTAAAGGGTAAAATTTTAATGTAATAAATATTATAGAACTAGCAGAGCCCCGCAGTTTTATCCACGTTGTGCACGTTCCCTTGGAAATATTGGGTTGAAAAATAGCATACCTTTCATTTGAAAGTGGCTATCCATTTCAAAAGGAATTATTCAAATTTGACGATCCGTTTCAGAGATTATCGCGTTCAAACAAATAAACATAACCAAACTCAGCAGCTTTATATATAAGTAAGATTGTTTTCAATTTAGAACTTTGTCAAATTACAATATTGAAAAAAATACTGACATATTTTTACAGTTATTGAAAACTTAATACGACATGGTACTTAAACGTGTAGCAATTTGATTTCCCGAATGTACGGCAATAATTGAACAAATACAAAGTTCCAAGCGTTGCGGTTTCACCCTATTTATACAAATGGACTGTCAGTTAATGTAAATTAAGCAATTAGTCAAAATACGTGTGTTTTAATAACATTTTGGTTATTTCAGCTGCTACGGTCAACGTCAACTGTAATGGTAAAACAATAGAGGAGTTGTTTTTCAGGTCCCAAGTGGGGCAACATGCGAGTATATGATGAATATTGTTCGTACACTTAATTTACTAAATTTGGATCGCATTTCAATGACTACAACATCAAAGTTATTTTCGATCTGAAAAATAGCGTCAGTGCAAACAATATATGCATAGAAATAGTCATGATTTTATTTTATTAGTAAACCGAAGTTATCGTAATTAGGCCTGAAAATGCGTTAAGGGGGCACCCGCGCGGTTTCGTATAAAATGCTACGTACTGACGCAAGCGCGGGTCCCCGCGACGTAGCACTTTTGTTTGAAACCGCGCGTGTCCATCCAAACGTGCGTACACACGCGACAGGTGCCCGTCCGGGTGCCTGCTTAACGCAGTTTCAGGTCTTAAGATCTGAACTCTTATCAGGAAAACCGAATTAACTCCACACTTTATAAATTCATTTACATGTAAGTCATAACAGACACTTTATCTTTAATATTTAAAAAAAACTAACTAACTGATACCAATACATTCATATGATATATAATTGACACCTAAACTCTTCGCCAACAACTATGTCTGCACTTATTATTGACTTCGGGCGTGAATCGAACCCGCAACCTCCGACACAGTTCCTTTGAAATTTTATAAAGTTAATATAATCTTAAAGAAAATACATCATACAAAAAATACTAGTACTTCAATATTAATAATCTGAAGGAAATAAAACGTACAAAACATATCATAAGTTTGTCAACGCATCTCTATTGATTGATAGAGAACTGATATGTGACAGGAGGATGAAAAAGTTACAAGGAAACCGATGATTGACGACGTCTCCCTTTGATTGGTAGATAAATGTTTTTACTTTACCCAAGTGTGTTTGACAACCTCGCGAGTGTTTGTACAATAACTTCCTATTCTCAGCAGCAAAGAGTACACTAACTAAAGGAAAGTTTAATAAAACCTTAGAAAACTTGTCGGTAGTTTCACTGTTTCCTCGTGTACATACACGCGTACCTTCAGTAGGTACATTTTCTTTAATCTTGCTCAAAACTTGTTACGTACTGATTTCAAGCTTTTCCAACAATACTTAGGTACTAACTCTCACTCGTGGCGTAGTTGGACTTAGCGATTGTTAAGAAACGTGCAGCTCGACCCCTACTTGGATGGGTGGCCGATAGTGGCAATTCTATCTGAGCGCTACCGTGCTTTGGAGGGCACGTTAAACTGTCGGTCCCGGTTGTTGCAATCGTTAGACCATGTCGGAGGCCTTTGGGCGGTCTAAAAACTCCGACTCCAGGGTTGGCCACTGACCTACTTGAACTTAATTTATAATAACTCTATTGACACGACGTTTATCGACAATTTTAATATTTTTTAATTTTATAGAATTGTACACCTGTACAGCTTATGGACCCTTTATCCCTCAATTAAAATGAGAAGTAAAGTAGATACCACCGCAGGGCAAAGACCTCTCGCTCACTTAAGATAACAACCTTCTCTAGACAAGTGGATCCTATTGGTTGTCTACTATCAATGCAGCATTATTTTTTGACATGAGTAAAGCATTTGATTTCGTCAACCATGAGCGCTTGTTACAAAAATTATACGACCTCGGTATTAGAGGTACTGCACATGATTGGTTCCGAGACTACCTAAGTAACAGATTTCAGTGTACAGAAATATCCAGTCTGACTCATAGCACTTTAAATTACTATCGATCAGATTATAGGAAGAATGCTTTTGGTGTTCCGCAAGGTAGTATTCTCGGACCTATTTTGTTTCTGCTTTATATAAATGACCTACCAGATGTAACACCCCACGAAACCATACTTTTCGCAGATGATATAACTATTTTAGTTAAGTGTATAAATCATAATTTAGCCCAATTTGAGATGGATATAAACAACACTATGACTGAAGTAATTTCTTGGATGACTAATAACAACCTAAGAGCTAATGTAAACAAAACAAAGATAATGCAATTCCATACGGCACAGCGAGATCCCATAAATATAACAGTTAAATATGATAATAGCGAGGTAGAACAAGTTACCAGTACCAAATTTTTAGGAGTACAATTGGATAATTGCTTATCCTGGTCATCGCATATTAATGAGGTATCAAAGAAACTCAACAGGTTTATTTATGCCTTACGTCGTGTTAGACAAGTGTCCTCACTGGCTGCTGCATTGCAGGCCTACCATGGATATGTGGGATCAGTTTTGCAGTATGGTATTGTATTATGGGGAAACGCCATAGAGTTTAGTAAAATCTTTATTTTGCAAAAAAAATGCATTAGATCCATGTGCATGGCATATAAGCTAGATTCTTGTAAGCCTTTGTTTAGACAGCTTAATATACTGCCACTGCCTTGTACATACATTAAAGAATTAGCAATATTTGTGCGAAACAATCCCGATATTTTTAAATTGAATAAATATATGAGTCGAAGAAATCAGCGCCATGTCGTGGGTAACAAACTATTTGTACCTAAGTGTAAACTAGCTGTTTGTAAACGAAATGCATATATGATGGGTATAAAAGTTTATAATAATCTACCTGATGATCTGAAAGCATTGCCACCCACCCTCTTTAAATCTAGATTACACAAATGGCTCCTAGAACAGTGTTTTTACTCAATTAAAGAATTCTTCGAATTTAAACAATGCATGTAATGTAACTGACATCAACATTCTAATTTAATTTAATTTGTAATAATTGTAATTCTTATTTAATTTAATTGTAATTCTAATTTAATATAACTGTAATTGTATAATAAGATTAATAAATTGTGATTGTATAATAAGTAAATGATTGACCCAATGTTAAAGATTACCCTAGTTTAATATAATAAATTAAGAATGTATACTATAATTGAATAATTTGCATGCCTTAGAGGTAGAACATATTGATCCTATCTAATGTAATCAATCACCTTTATATTTACATATGTTTGCGCAAATAAATATATTTCATTTCATTTCATTTCATTTCATTTCATTTCATTTCATTTCATTTCATTTCATTTCATTTCAATGTCTAATGACCCCGAGAAAATATGTCGAGTTCCTACACAACTATATATAAAAAGCAAACCTGACGGACTTACTGACTGACTGACTAACTCACTGACTTATATATCATCGCACAGCCGAAACTACTGTACCTAGAAACTTAAGATCTGGTTCTGGTTCTTTTCATGATGTAAGTGAGCACTATGAAAAGATTTTGACCCCTAAGGGCCTAATCCCTAAGGGCCCCCCGGGCCTTTTACCCGAAGTGAAATAAGGGCGGACCATTAGTTTTGATATAGTAGACAACAAAATAGAATGCGAAGCGATTGTCATTTGCCCACTAGGTCAGTGAAGCGAGGAGGATTAGCCGTTATCACCACTCTTGTCTACTTCCGGTGGTGTAATCATTTTCAATTTATATCACTTATTACATGTAAAACAAAACAAACTAGTTTCACACAGGATACAGAATTAGGTTACAATTTATCGTTCGTATGAATATAAGGTCACTGAACGTCTGGTTTCAAACTTGATAGATAAGTTGTTATTCTATACCACATTATTGTCATATCGCGTTATACTAACTTGTTTAAGAACATTTGTTTTTGTTTTCATATTCGCCGGTCAACATCCGTACTGAGATATAACGTATCATCGTTACATTGGAGTTTCAAAGTCGTTGTATTATTACAATGTCAGAATAGGAACGTAAAATAGTTAAAGAAAAAACAGCATAAAAAAGATTTGCGGGATAAATTGCTTAAAATAATATTAGACTTAAACTGAATAATGGAATAGGTACGAAATGTATAGCGTTAGGTAAATGAGTGCTGAATGGTATGCAAATATGTGTTTCACGCAGCTATGATACATGTATGATGATACATGTATGACATGAGTGGTGGATTTCAACTGTAGCACAGTGAGGTAGCATATCAAATTAACACAGCAGTATTGCAATTTTAGTAGCACTGGGCTGGGCAAAGGCCTAAAAGATACATATTAGTGCAGTGTGATGATGCCCGTGCTTCGGAGGGCACGTTAATCCGTCGGTCCCGGTTACTTTCTACGGATAGTAGTCGTTACATGAGCCATGTTAGAGGCCTTTGGCGGCTCAATAACTCTGACACCAGGATTGGTCAGGTTGACCGTCCACTCGATGAAGAAGAAGTGAGATGATCAACCGAAACTAGCCCAACTCTTGCCGACTGCCAACACTACATTAACAACAAACTATACGTAACTTAGCTAAGTACAGTAATGAACTTCATTTTCCACTTACAAACAATGATCAACTAACTAGTTATACGGTTTCTCCCTTACATTTCCCACACTATTAATTGTAGCATTGTTTACAACCGGAGGCAATTAATTTCCCATTACAAATAACGATGGATTAATTGCATAAATCAATATTTTCTATAGAATCCTGGCGCAAGAGCCATAGATTCCGGTAATACAAGTTCCTGCTTGATGTTACTGGAAATGTTACTTAGCGGGTAAACACCATGATGAATCACTAAATAAATTACGCGGTAGATATAAAAGTAGGATGTTTACATCGTGTATTGAAATCTACATAACATGTAAATTAATGTTGTTTTATCTATATTGTCCCAATATTATGCAAAGGTGCCATTAAATGCCATTAAAACCACCACAGCCTGTCAAGGAAAATTGAAAAACCGGCCAAGTGCGAGTCGAACTCGCTCACGGAGGGTTCCGTACTTAAAAGAACGGCAAAAAATCACGTTTGTTGTATGGGAGCCCCCCTTGAATATTTGTTTTTTGTAAATTTCAACTGTTTAGCTATCACCGTTCTTGAGATACAGCCTGGTGACAGATGGACGGACGGACGGACAGCGAAGTCTCAGTCCCGTTTTTCCCTTTGGGTACGGAACCCTAAAAAGGAAAAGCAAACTGAACCTAGCATGAAATGGAATAATAATATTATTTGCTTTTATGATTACGAGTAATAGAACCTTTTAAGTTTATTTTAACGTAGATTTGAAAGCCAACCCTTTAGACATAGTAACCATTGTGTTGCAATTAATTTTGCACGTAAAATTTCAGGTCAAGACTACATACATGCAAGTCTGCATAATTCTGTGGCATAATTAGCACAAGTTTTTGCTAACCACTTTATTTCATGTCACTATTAATGTATTCAAAGTAACAGAGTGTACAAGACCAGTTAGCTCTGAATGTCAATGTCATTATCAGGTTGTATTTGCGTCCATTCTCAAGATTTGGATATTCCGGATTGATGTGATTGTTCACATCCAAAGGTCGTTTTTGTTTTACATTTCCACTCAACTGCGTAATGGTTCAAATATTTGCAAAGGCTGATGAGATTTCTTTGAAAATCTTAAGGTGTTTGGATGATTTTATACGGAATTCAACGTCAATGAGGAATATCCAGAGTTAGTCATGTTGATGCAAGGTCTGCCGCAGTAACCGCAATTGAAATGTGACAATGATTTGTCACGCTATAGGCCAGGTATTACCATGTTATGTAGTAGGCATATCTGGTCTCTTCCTTAATCTATCTTTATCTATCACTACATAGTATAAAATTAAGTCGTCTCTTTTTCGTGTATGTCACACTGTTTGTCTGTCTGTATGCTTAAATCTTTAAAATTACGCAACAGATTTTGATGCTGTTTTTTGTAATAGGTAGAGTGATTCAAGAGGAAGGTTTTTATGTAAAAAAATTCCCGAAATTCCCACGGGAACGGGCACAACGCGGGTAAAACCGCGGGGCGCTGCTAGTAAACTAATATAATAAAGCTGAAGTGTTTGATTTTTGTTAGGACAACAAAATTACCTGTCCGGTTTGAACAATTCCTTTTGTATAAGATGACTCAATTCAAGAGGAAGGTTATAAGCTATATTTTAACCCGAAATTGCCACGGAATCGGGCACAAAGCGGGAAATATTGTAGGGAGTTAGTACTTAGATATTTAGCTAATAATTCCGGGTATTGTTATGAAGTCCGGGTATTATATGGGTATTATAGATTGCCAAGCCGTTTATATAGCCGTTCCGAGGTTTTACCCGTGGTGTGCCTGTTCCCGTAGGAATTTCGAGATTAAAACCAGTAGTTCCTGAGATAAGCGCCTTCAAACAAACAAACAAACTCTGCAGCTTTAATATATATCCATTATATGTACCCATTGTGCCAGTTCCCGTTAAAATGTCGGGATCAAAATTAGCATATAACCTTCCTGTTGAATGAAGCTATACATAACAAAACACATATTAAATTGGGATTGGTATTTTCGGAGATTATTCAAACAAAACACAAATAAAAACTTTTGGCTTTATATCCACTTATTAGTTGTACAGATTTTTCTATCTAGGTTTCTTTGCAATTTCACGGTTACACTGTCAGACTATGCAAATTTATATGATACTAGCAGCGCCCCGCGGTTTTACCCGCGTTGTGCCCGTTCCCGTAGGAATTTCTGGATTTTTTTTACATAAAAACCTTCCTCTTGAATCACTCTACCTATTACAAAAAACCGCATCAAAATCCGTTGCGTAATTTTAAAGATTTAAGCATACAGACAAACAGACACGAAACAGAGACGACTTTATTTTATACTATGTAGTGATTCTTTTGTATTTGGAATTGAAACTACGTTACGGATACACTTCGCTTTTATTTGATCGCAGAAAACTTCTGTGATCACGGTTCCTGTAAAAGGGCCGAAAGGGTCAGATAAAAATCACTACATAGTATAAAATAAAGTCGTCTCTTTTTCGTGTCTGTCTGTTTGTCTGTCTGTATGCTTAAATCTTTAAAATTACGCAACGGATTTTGATGCGGTTTTTTGTAATAGGTAGAGTGATTCAAGAGGAAGGTTTTTATGTAAAAAAATTCCCGAAATTCCCACGGGAACGGGCACAACGCGGGTAAAACCGCGGGGCGCTGCTAGTGTAAAATAAAAGCGAAGTGTAAACGTCGCGTAGTGTCAATTAAAAATTAGTAGTGTTCGCTTAAACTTAAGAAACCAGTATTCTTTTGTATGTTTGTCCATCATACAGATAAAGACAAAAATATTGTAGGTAATAAAGTAAAGTGAAGCATTTCCACTTCAAAAAGAAAATAAAGGCATCAGAATTCCGAACTTATCTCGAATAGATTCGTTCATTCCTTTGACTTAATAAGTGTGTTAGTCAATATTATTACGTAATTTATTCAATTATCAGAGCAAATAATTTAGGGAAGAATTTGGTTTATTAGATTGCGCTTATCTTGTGTATGTATCCTCAGTTTTAGGTCAAAAAAATAGTAATTAATAACAAACGAATTCGAATTTAAGTTAGCTTTAATAGGCGTTTCAGTTAATTATTTACTTAAGTCCTTTAAATTATATCAATACAACTTGTTATAACAAACAAATAAACTAGATTACTCAAATTACTTTGGTATGTAGTTTTTAATTTTACTTTTACCCAATATATTAAAATTACTAAAATATATACTATTTATTTTATACAATACTAGCAGCGCCCCGCGGTTTTACCCGCGTTGTACCCGTTCCCGTGAGAATTTCGGGAATTTTTATACATATAAACCTTCCTCTTGAATCACTCTACCTATTACAAAAAACCGCATCAAAATCCGTTGCGTAATTTTAAAGATTTAAGCATACAGACAAACAGACAAAAATAGCGACTTTGTTTTATACTATGTAGTGATTTTCTACTAATATAGATTCAAAAGGTTAAATGCAATATTTGTGATCCATTGTCTATCAGGCTCACACATAACTAACCAAAGCTAATACAACGATAGTTTGATATCGTTTACTTTGCGTGCGTTGTATCTTGTTTGATGTTACAGTATTTGCATGTAAATTGTGGACAAACAGACAAGCTCCGAACAAAATTATTCCGTTGGGTAAATAACTAATCTTTGTGTTGAATGAATATATTAGATATTGAATAATCAACATTCTTAAGTGTTAAAAGTGAATAAGTTCGTGTAGGTTAGTGACCAACCCTGGTGCAGATTTTAGACCGCATAAAGGCTACACGGTCTATCGATGAATCACCCGGCACCGACAACTTAACGTGCCGTCCGAAGCAAGTGTTCTAGTTCATTTAATTTAGGATAAAACATATCTCTAAGCCGTACACACTTGCTGGACTTTAATTTAATGTAAACTATCCGCGCCCCACGGTTTCACCCGCGTTGAACCCGTTCCCGCGGGAATTTCGGGATTTATTGTATCCCATGTGTTCAGTTATTCTGATGAATAACCTTATTTCTGAAAAATTTCATCCAAATCCGTTCCAAAGTAGTTTTTGCATGAAAGAGTAACAAACATACATTCATACATACCATAGAGTAACAAACATACATCCATTCTCACAAACTTTCGCATTTATAATATTAGTAGGACTAAAGATATGCTAGGGGAGCCTTTCCGTTGTTAATCGACTTCATAAAAGTTATCTGAACTTTAAGGGATCATATTATCTAGTGAGAAGCTGACCTAAACAAATCGCATACAAAATTGTCTGTTGACGATACGCTTTAAAAGTAAATTAACATCTAACCAAACAATACACGATGCTTACTTAATTTACAGTCACAACGTTTAATACTAAACAAGATAAAACCAATCTCATGTCAAAAAGTGAAATTGCCTATTGGTATTGATACATCAATACCCTAAGAGCGTTTGTCCACCGCCGCCGGCACCGGACCGTCATCGTCACCGGGAACGAGATGACGGCGCCGAAGTAGCGGTAGATACATTTAGAGCGTTTTGCTTTAGCCGCGTGTCCACCGCACATCCGTCACCGGGCGCCGTCATCCCGGACGCCGAATTTGCGAGTAAATCGGCGTTACCGCTAAAACGGGCCCGAGATTTTGATGGGCCGATGTGCCGGCAATACAACACATATGAACTTGTCCACACACTGCCGTCGCCGTCGCACCGTACACGAGCTCAGTTATTATTTTGTCTGTCATCAATTATCATTATATAGCATTGTATAGTAGACTAGCAGCGCCCCGCGGTTTTACCCGCGTTGTGCCCGTTCCTGTGGGAATTTCGGGAATTTTTATACATATAAACCTTCCTCTTGAATCACTCTACCTATTACAAAAAACATCCTATAGTAGTTGAAAAACTTGTTGTCATGCTGCCGCAACTTGGCGTGGTGTATATAAAACGCCCCTGTGATGTATCGTGCACGTATTAGCGGATGAACCCAAAATTCTTTGCATCTCCTGCGCCTTCGAAGGTACAAAATTAGTAGAAGAAGTTGTCGCCGGTTTAACCTAGCCATCACTTTATTTCTTCGAAAACGTGACTACCACGCATGCCAGCTGGAACAAACTGAGCCGGCGAAATCGGTCGCGGTGGACAAACGATCGCCGTCACGTCATAATAAACTCGGCCCGAAATAATCTCGTTCCCGGTGACGGTCCGGTGCCGGCGGCGGTGGACAAACGCTCTAAAGGTACATTGAGGTGTAACTTACTAAAGGCATTAGTTATAATGGGTTCTCCGGTTACCAAAATATTACAAGTTTCTCTTAGAGTTACGTCTACAGGTATGTTGAATATTGTTTTTGTTTATTTTGAATATTAGCGAAGTCTTTGCCCTGCATTCGTATGTTATTTTTTATGCAGAACTTTCCTTTTTTCTAGAAATAAGAACGGAGAGAATAAGGACCAATTCATCCTAAAGGTAGCTTGACACACTTAAAATGCTTGAACGACAAAGACAACATCTCTTCTGTCTTTTTTCTAGTATCTTCATATAGAAATAGAAAAAGGATGAAGCGAAAAGGAAAAAATATAAATATATAAAATACAATCACAAGTTATTTCTGACTTATTACACTCGAAATGTTGGCAATGAATCATTGGAAATGTAAATTAATTCATCAATCAAATTGTGTCAAGTCGTTTGGACAGATTGACGGAGTTTCTCTTTAATAAAAACACTTATTTGTGGGTATTTCCTTTTCCTATCAAATTTACGAAATTTTTATATTATTTTACAACTAGAGCTGGTATGTGCACTCGCCTGCCAAGCTAAGGTCCCGGGTTCAATTCCCGGGTCGAACGAAAACATGTTTTCTACTTTTCAAACATGGCTCGGGTTTGAGATCACTAACCCGCTTTTGGTAAGCGTAGTGATAATGTGAAATCCTCGCTTTACTGATAGCGAGATGAGAGGCCTTTGCCCAGCAGTGGAACATTACAGGCTAATACTTTAATTTTATACTAGAGATGTTGTTAGAATTTAATATTAAACAATACAATAAATATCAACGCCTCATTTATCTTTAATGACGTTTAGCGAACATTAAAATTAATTCTAAGTAATTTATTTGTTTTGAATCTCGTAATTAAATTCTCCACAAACTATTATATGCTAAAATATTACATTGCCATCAGGATTGTTGCTTCAAAATATATAATTTTGACGTTTCTACCTTTCTGTTATGTGTACATCACAAAAAATAACAATACATAATATAGGAATAGGTATCTAACAGGTAAAGATTAACTCACGAGTGTCCTTGAGCCATGCTTGTGTAATTTATACTTATATAATAGGTAATTTTACATACACATCGTCTAAGTTTGCATCATGGTCCACGGGTTTTGAAAAAATTGCAATTGAAAAGTGCCTTTTTTTGTGGTTTTGGCTCTGAGAAGAGCCGTTTGTTATTTTGGTTAAACATCTCGTGGCGAAAGGATCAGCGAATCTGCGTACCCGACTAACCTGTCCCCGCAGATCCCCCGGGGCGCGCCGGACGCACACAGCCGGTTGTGGTGCATCACACGTGGCTCCTTTCACCCCAATCTTCTTCTTCATCGAGTGGATGGTCAACCTGACCAATCCTGGTCAACCCCAATGGTCCGCGTCAAAAACCTGTCAAAAGGTTTGAATAAACGGCGAAAAGTCATTCAAAAGCATTCGCAGTGATGTGCCTATGTCAAATTAATGTAAACAATGATCTTACTAACTGTACTCTTAGATACGCACACAAAGACACGTGTATATACGCATTACAACTAGGTACAAGGTTCAGGGGGTCTCGTGAAATAAAACAACTTAAAAGGTACTTACTTAAATAACGTTACTTGAAATAACAGACCCTGTTGGTTTCATCTTTATCTTAACACTAGCATTGCTTCTCGGTTTTCCACGCGTTCTAACCGTCCCGTGTGATCAAAGTGAGGTGGGGTCTTAGGGTAGTCATAAAACTCCGACAGGGTTGGCCACTAACTTACTTACACGATCTTCATTACTTTATAACAGCCTCCGTGGTCTTGTGGTTTGAGCGCCTGGCTCACGACCCGGAGGTTCCGGGTTCGATTCCCGGTAGGGATATCTCACAAAAATCTCTTTGTGAGACTTTCCTCAGTTTGGTTAGGGCATTGCAGGCTGAATCACCTGATTGCTCGAAAAGTAAGATGATTCCGTGCTTCGGAGGGCACGTTAAGCCGTCGGTCCCGGTTACTTTCTACGGATGGATAGTAGTCGTTACTTGAGCCATGTCAGAGGCCTTTGGCAGCTCAATAACTCTGACACCAGGATTGGTCAGGTTGGCCATCCACTCGATGAAGAAAACGATTACTTTATAGGTATCATTTTGTTACTATGATAGATCCGTAGCTAGAGTTTTTAAGCAGGAAATAACATCCAAAATATGGTCAAAATCAAAAATCATTATCATTGCTGCCCCTAACACTCTACCAGCAAACGTGTTGGCTAATAGAAGATGACAAAAGTCTTGTTACTGACTTTGAAAATTGCATGAATATTCGATCAGTAGTTTTTAGGTTTTACAAAATGAAGATTATGTCATAATTATCCAACATATTTCTACCCGCAAATAACTAACAATTTGTTAACTCTCATTAGGTAGTTATCTAAATAGGTTACTGTTACTGGTGACTTGTAAGACGAAACCAGCGGCCACGTGAAGCTGCACGCGACAAGATGTCCCTTTTAACAAGATGACCTCCGCCCCTCAATTATCTTTAGTAGTTTATTATTATGTCACAACCTGTCGGCAGTTTTTTAGAAACCATTTATGGAGTAGATGTATTATTTATAATAACGGTAGTTTGTTCTATTTGTGTTCTACTAGTAGTGTCCTGTGGCTTCAAATGCAACGTAAATTAGAAGATTTTTAATGATTTTTGAATTGATACGTTAATGGAAACACTTTGCTTATATTTGACAAGGGGCCGAAACGTCAGATATAAATCACTACATAGTCACTACATAGTATAAAACAAAGTCGCTACTTTTGTCTGTTTGTTTGTCTGTATACTTAAATCTTTAAAATTACACAACGGATTTTGATGCGGTTATTTGTAATAGGTAGAGTGATTCAAGAGGAAGGTTTTTATGTAAAAAAATTCCCGATATTCCCACGGGAACGGGCACAACGCGGGTAAAACCGCGGGGCGCTGCTAGTATATAAATAAAAATGAATTGCTGTTCGTTAGTCTGCTTAAAACTCGAGAACTTAGCTAATTTTGGTCTTGAAATATTATAATTTAGCTAATTTTGGTCTTGAAATATTCATGAAAGTCCAGGGAAGGTTTAAATGGTAAGCAGTGAGGAAAAAAATGCAGGTGAAACCGCAGGGCACAGCTAGTGTTAAATAAAAGCGAAGTGTATCCGTAAACGTAGTTTTAATTCAAAATGAGCAGTGTTCGCTCTTAAAAAACCAGTACCTTATGGTAGTCTTATTTGTTAATTAAAAAAATCACCTCAGTTTGGTTAGGGAATTGCAGGCTGAATCACCTGATTGCCCGAAAAGTAAGATGATTCCGTGCACGTTCGGAGGGCCCGTTAAACCGTCGGTCCCGGTTACTTTCTACGGATAGTAGTCGTAACTTGAGCCATGTCAGAGGCCTGTGGCGGCTCAATAACTCTGACACCAGGACTGGTCAGGTTGACCATCCACTCGATGAAGAAGAAGATTAAAAATGGCCATTTAATTACTTATACATGTTGGTGATATAACTGCGATTAATCACTTCATTGTCTTATTTTACTGAAGGTACATCGATTTGGTAGAATTTTTTTTTATTGTACTGAATCTCTTACAAATCCCTTTTAACATCCCAACGTGTTCTTAGTCACGTAGACTAATTAAACGAGATCAATGTCACCGTGTAACAATATCTTTATTTATATACAAATATTTTTATCCAAGGTTTTTTTACTTCAGCTGTGAGCTGATAAAACGTCGTGTACAAGGGAATGATCGTTTAGTTTATTTGTAAAGGTTATTTTGTCTGTTGTATGCTATTGGATAGACTATTTTTAAAAGTGTTTATAAAAAAGTACTGATAATTTAATTATTTTATTTATTTGTTCATTAATAATAGTGAATGAGTATACATTCATATTTTTCTTTTTATAAAAACTTAAAAAAAAATAAGAAACATATGTTTCTTTTCCCACATATAATAGTGCCGATAGTAAACGAAATTAGTGTCAAGATTTAAGAAAGTTTAACACTAACAATCATTTCTTTACGTTCATAATAAAAACAAATTAAATTAAAATAAACAAAATTAAATGAAACATTAAGTTAAAATGGACTTGGATAAGTCCCAAAGGAAACCGGAAGATAAATAAAGAAACAGATGTTTAATGAAAATAATTTAATCAAAAAGTTTTTACGTGCCTTTATCTTGACAGAAGGATTTAGTCTCTGGTTTTAATTTAACTTTTAACGTTTGCTTTATTTTATTAACTAGCAGAGTTTTTGGGAACTCGTATGAGTCGGGATTAAACGAAGCATATTATTACTTCTAATTAAATCGCAAATCCTTACATTATTAACAAGGTCCTAGAAATAAAATCCGTTTGCTAACTCAAAAACAGATAGCAAAAATAAGTTAGAACATGGAACATGAAGACAACAATACAATAATGGATTTATTTGTAAAGTCCTATTTTTTAAGTATCTACCACACCACGAAATAGAGAAGTGTCAGTAAGCGCTTCGCTCTTCCGTGTCCCACACTATCTTCAATAATAAAAGACGAAAATGAGAGCTATATTTTAGTACTTACTTGTTTGACTTTGATGTGAGTAATAAAATTATATGGTCATCTATAATAATATAATAAAACTACAACGCTAATCTCAGAAACCACCAATCCAATTTAAATCATTATTTTTATAATAGAAACATTAAACAGGAAGGCTATTTATCATCCCAAAATTCCTACGAGAATGGGAACGAAGCGGGTGAAACCGCGGGCCGCTGCTAGTCTCCCATAAAGGGGTAGCGTAATTACGGCAGATTTATTCTGCTCTATCATATTTTATTTACTTTACTTTCTTATTTTTAATGGAACACCTTTATACCCAATTAAAGAGCTATTATTCTGATACCGTAAATAAACAATTTAGTTATATTTACGTAGGATGATAATATTGTATTAATTAATCATAATCATATATGAACGCAAAATGGAACGTAACGGAAGAATGAATGAAATAGGATGCGAGTGAGAGAGAGAAAGGGATAACATAAAACAATATGGCGATACGACGATTATACGGTCAATATACGGTGTGTTAATTACAGTGAAAATATATATATATAGTACATACCTAATTAAAGTAATACGGTCGTTCATTTTGCCACAAGATACTAGATTTATTTGTTCACTTAGATGTTATATTAATTCCGTCCAAAATGAGAAACCCAGTGGCCATTCTTAATGACCTAGAAATAGACCTAGGTTGTAATCTCACGTTGATTAGGTGTAATCACACGCGTATTTATTAAAATTACATAATCTTAATCTTCTTTCTTATGTTTATATAAAGAAAGTCGTAGTATGCAGTTCACCAGGTTTGTTGTAATTTAAAAGAAATAATGTTTGGTATACTTTACAGTCAAAACTAACCGAGTAGATTCGATTTTGATAATCGTACAATTATTAAGCATATAATATCTCACTGTAGGGCAAAAGACTTTCAGCTTAATGAAGATAAGTATAGTGAGTAAATAAATAAATCATAAACTAAGTAATAAATTAAAGCTATGATATATCACGTCAGTTGTACAAGAAAAAAATCATGAATATTAATTTGAATTTAAATTATACAATTACTCATCAACGTCGTAAAGTTAATTTAAAATAAGCATATTTAAAAAAGTACGTAATTAAAATAACTATTTCACTACATATTTCTCACTAAAACGAAAGACATTTCAACAGTAATGAAGAAACAGCAAATAAATATGTAATTTCGAATGAACTTCCCGCGTTTGAGGAATAGGCATTTTATGCAATCCTACTTCACTACATAGTATAAAATAAAGTCGTCTCTTTTTCGTGTCTGTCACACTGTTTGTCTGTCTGTATGCTTAAATCTTTAAAATTACGCAACGGATTTTGATGCGGTTTTTTGTAATAGGTAGAGTGATTCAAGAGGAAGGTTTTTATGTTAAAAAAATCCCGAAATTCCCACGGGAACGGGCACAACGCGGGTAAAACCGCGGGGCGCTGCTAGTATATTATAAATGCGAAAGTTTGTGATATGGATGTATGTTTGTAACTCTTTCACGCAAAAACTACTCGACGGATTTGGATAAAACTTTACAGTAATAAAGGTTATATATCAGAATAACGCATGGGATACATTTTATTCCTAGATTCCCTCGGGAACGGTTATAACGCGGGTAACACCGCGACCATCACCGAATTGTATTGGTAGTATGTCACTGCCAAAGTTTTATAATTATAACTAGCAGCGCCCCGCGGTTTTTCCCGCGTTGTGTCCGTTCACGTAAGAGTTTCGGGATGAAAATAGCCTATAACCTTCCCGTTGAAAGTGGCTATTCGTTTAAAAAAGATTTTTTCAAATCGGACCAGTAGTTCCTGAGATTAGCACCATTATAATATTTGTATAGATTGGTATATGACACCTCCCAAGTTTTATAATTACAATAACGAATGAATTCCCTAACCACTAAAGTAAGTAACCTAAAGTACAGGTACACACAACCCTTCTCTTACCTTCTTGCCAATCGCGCCCTAAGGTGCAAATTACATTGATTACAATAAATCAGTCCTCGGCTACATTTTCTTAATAAAATAAAGCCTCGTAAGTCCCCACATGTCAACGAATACCCAACGGAGAACAATGTAGCACCTTCTTTAGTTATTGGGTTACACGTGAATTAGGTTTGTTACGTCATGTTTGGTAATAATAGAAGACAAGGGGATATTTCCGTACGCTTATATTGTGAAGAAAATATTTCTCTTACAGGTAACATCATGGATTTAATCCTACTAATATAAAATTAAATGTGAAAGTTTGTGAGGATGGATTAAAACTCGAGAACGGCTGAACCGATTTGGCTAATTTTGGTCTTGAAATATTCATCAAAGTCCAGGGAAGGTTTGAACGGTAAGCAGTGAGGAAAAAAATGCAGGTGAAACCGCGTGGCACAGCTAGTAAAAAATAGATTTTTTTTTATTGTTTATGTATTCTTGTTTTCTGAGTTTTGTTTTAGATCTTAACTTCATTGCTTTATGTAATATACTCGATTAGCTTACAGTCGGATCGAATAACCGATCAAACATATAAGGGCCGACACTGCGTTAAGCGTGCGCACGTCGTGGTTCTATACAAAAGTGAGCCGTCGCGGGCGCCCGCGGCGTGCGCACGCCGCGTGTGGCTTCATACAAATGTGCCCATGTGACATTTTTTGAAAATAAGGGACAAAATGTCAAATATTTAGATTTTCTGTAACCAGATAATCGACAGTTGCAAGTGGTTTTACTTATTAACATTAACGGTGAAGTCTAGACTTTAGGTTTGGGCGTATATGCCAGTATTCCTAAGATGTTAATAGTATGTTGCCTGTGTACTTGCAATATTTTGATCCTTTGACACTTGACGTAAAAGTGAACCGTTAATTTATTAGTAAAACTTATGATGCAGGGTTTAATTAGTTTCGCCTTTGTTTTTGCAAAGATGACCCGAACAAACAATCGTAATGCCCTTAACAATGTTACCTATAGTTATCGTAAAGGTAGTTCATTAACAGTAGTCCAGACAAACAAGGTTATAATCATTGACATGTTTCCAAGTTGGCACAGTAGCATGTGAGAGTGCTTACTGTGTCGGGGGTTGCGGGTTAGATCCCCGCCCGGAGTCAACAATATGTGCAGGCAGGCATATTGTCGGTGACGATGGTTGAGTGACAATTATATATTCATATAAAGTATTTGTAATATCAGCTAGTAAGATTCCATAATAAAAGCTTTGAGCTTAGTTTGGGTCTAACTAACCGTGTGGAACGTTGTCCCGGTGTATTTATTTATTTACTAGCTCAGTGGTGTTACCCGCTTTGTACCCATTCCCGTGGTAATTTTGCGGTAAAATGTATCCCATGTGTTATTTTGATGGATATCTTATATTAATGTAAAGTTTCATCCTAAAAGGTCCAGTAGTTTTTGCGTTCAAGAGCAACAAACATACAATATACATCCATCCATCCTCACAAACTTTCGCATTTATAATATTTGTAGGATTTTAAGTGGGAATTATTCTAGGTTGATGTGTAATTAGGTGTTTTATTTGCGTATTTTTCCTTTTGAAGTTGAACAATAGCCTGCGGTACTAACACCATAATGGAAAAGTTAACGATGTCATTTAGAAATGCCATATAAATATTCTTTTACAGTAAAAAAGTTAATTAGGAAAGCACTCGTAAAAAGTAATTATTTTTAATATATTTAGAAGTACACGTTGTAAAAAATAATATACAAAAAAGATCAAGCAACATATTTTGAAACTCAGTAGTGCTTGAGTTTTAAACTATGTATTATGAAATTCAAAAACCCTCGGGGAGGTTCACAGTTTCACGTTTCCAGAAGAGAAATCTAAAGTAAGAAACCTAGATAGAATTAATTGGCTATTAAAAAAAAATCTTATATTTTAATTGTGCTTTGTTAAGCTATATAGCTCGTAGAGAATTTGAATTTGAGGTGTGTTCAGCAGACTGGCACCTGAAAACCTGACCTGAAAACACATTTTGACCGCATAGGTTTAGGTTTTATTATCTTCCTTGGT
Source organism: Cyclophora albipunctata (assembly GCA_963082685.1). Classification (NCBI taxonomy): domain Eukaryota; kingdom Metazoa; phylum Arthropoda; class Insecta; order Lepidoptera; family Geometridae; genus Cyclophora; species Cyclophora albipunctata. The sequence continues at coordinate 2,419,088 of OY720121.1, read as the reverse complement.
ACAATTCCTAGATCGAGAGGTCAAATCCTGAAATATAAAAGTAAATAGAAATATGTATAGTTTTTTTTACTTTTCAAAGAACAAGACTCGGGCTTGAGACTCAACCCACAAGCTTGGTGACTTTACCAAATCTGTTCTGATGTCTTTGATAATTGAGACGAGTACTTTGTATACATCAGTGAACTATTCCAAGCTAAACATTTATATGAAATAAAAACAACCCTATTTCAAAGTACTAAAATCTTCTTTTAAACTGGATAAAAACTATATTATGTCTTCCGGCCCGAGCCGGCCTGTGAACGTACCCTTTCATTAATGGGACTTCGGTCCCGGATGTCCAATCCATTTCCCTTTCAGACTAAAGAGGCAATTAGCCGTTGTATAATCCATGTTATTGTTTTATATTCCAAGTTTATTGCTTTTCCACTGGTCTATGCGATAAGATTACTTTTGATGAGCAAATTGTCTAAAAACTCATAATTTTTGTCTCTCTCATTAACTTACTATTATTTCTAGAACATTTCGAAACGAAAATTCATGGTGGTCGCAGGCGGGTTGATTAATGAAACATACAATGCTTAAATAAATTCTTGTGCCTTGATAAATCTCGTACGTTCACTTTGTACATAGTATGTATTCAAATCCCAAACGTTTAAAAAATACCATTTAGTGTAAGCTCCAATGGGCAACTGACCACAATAGAAACTGGCAACATCAATCATTTCTAGCCTGGCACTACTACAACACATATCAGAAGGTAGAATGCGGTCTGCATATTTTACACACGAAAATCTCCCTATTGGAGTTTACACTAATTATAGGATTGGAGCTGGAGGGTATTATTAGCAATTTGACTTGCCAGCTAGTTAGTATAGCTAATAAAAACGCCTAATATAATTAAGGAACAAGTAAGCTAATTTTGTTAGCTTGATATTTTTCCTCCTTTGAAGCATTACGACTAACATTTGAAGTGTTATCTGAATTGAAACCACAATTGACTGCTATGATATGCCTTGATATACATACCGCTATTATAAACAGACTAGCAGCGCCCCGCGGTTTTACCCGCGTTGTGCCCGTTCCCGTGGGAATTTCGGGATAAAATGTAGCCTATAGCCTTCCTCGATAAATAGACTATCTAACAGTGAAAGAATTATTCAAATCGGTTCAGTAGTTTCTGAGATTAGCGCGTTTAAACAAACAAACAAACAAAACAAACTCTTCAGCTTTATAATATTATAAACAGATTGTAATCTTCATTTTTTTAGTCCACTTAACCTCAGGCTATCGAAACGTGTATAAAAACTTTTTTATTAGTGTTTCGTCAAAGCGGATCTGTTTTTGGGTTCCGTAGCGCTTTAAGTTGTACTAACTATTAAGTAGTCTGTACCTAAGCATGTACCGACTACTAAGTAGTCTGTCTGTCGATCGGTCTTATTTCACAGAGTTTATACAAATTAGATATGATACCTGTTAAACATTAATTATATTATATCTTATCCTACTAATATTATAAATTGGATCCATGTATGTATGTACCTATGTATGTTTGTTACTCTGTCACGAAAACACTACTAGACGGATTTGGATAAAACTTTACAGTCATATAGGACATCAGAATAACACATGGAATACATTTTATCCCGAAATTCCCGCGGGAACGGGTACAACGCGGGTAACACTGCGGGGCACGGCTAGTTGTCAATAAAATATCACTGTCACTCATACTATATACAAAACTGAAATCTGTCTATTACATTACGCTTAAGAAAAAATGCATTTAGAGCATTCAGAGAAAACAAGATCAAGATCAAGATTGGATCAAGTAAAAATCTCATATTCAGCATAGGTTATGGTACTAACTTATTGTAAATATTGGTTTCTTATGTTTTAGATGCTTATTTAGAATTAAGCTACGTACACGGATACACTTCGCTTCGACCTGTGTGTGAAGTCTTCTGTGACCAAGGCTCCTGTAAAGTACAAAACGTCAGGTAAAAGCGAATTGTATCCGTATTGTAGATTCAACGTAGAGAGTTAATGCGAAGTATCTAATTCCACGCCTCGCCTCGCCTCGGTGGTCTAGTGGTATGTGCGCTCGCCTGCCAAAACTGAGGTCCCGGGTTCAATTCCCAGGTCGAGCGAAAACATGTTTCCTACTTTTCAAACATGGCTCGAGTTTGAGATCACCAACTCGCATTTGGCAAGCGTGGTGATTATGCCTAATCCTCCTCACTGTACTGATAACTTCAGTGAGATGAGAGGCCTTTGCCCAGCAGTGGGACATTACAGGCTAATACTATACTATACTATCTTATTCCAAAATTCTTCTGTAAAGAAACCGTTTTCTTATGTAAAGAAACTTTTTTACTCTACTATTCTTATTTACTTACTTACTCCTACTTACTCTACTACTCTTTCTACAAAATAAAACAAAATAGCCAATCGTATTAATGACATCATTTTATTGTCATTGGACTTATCTCAGTTCTAATTACCAGAATAACCACTAAAATGGCGACGCAACTGCAGGAGATATCACGCGGCACAGCTAATTCAGACAGATGTATAAGCATGCTCTCTTGAACATGTGGCCGACAACGTGACTCTAAAACAAGGCAATCTTAGAACGTGGGTTTGACCTCTTAGTGATTAGTTTGTCTGTTAAAGAAGTATATCATTTCATTGCTGGTAATCAAAGTTGAATAACGACTTATGAACAGTTAATGTATGCCATGTACATGTGTATTTACTTTTACCTTTTATTATATTGGGTGAACGGTGGTTACGGATTATGGTTTTTTTAAACAGAATAGCAAAGGACTTGAGGAACGCTGAAATAAAAACGCAGAATACATAAAAACGTAGTGAAGCGATTTATACTACCTTCAACGAGAGAAATTTAAAATGTTATTATTAGATTAAAATAAAATACTAGTTTAACTTTCATTAGAAATTAGAATGGTATGGGACGTCATAACGGGTGTCTTAAATTAAATATATATCAAGTTGACGAATTTGAATTTTTGTTTGTTAGCATATTTCTATCTCAAGACTTCAATAACTTCCTCTGTATTAGATTGTATGGTAGGAATCCCATACAATCCAAGCTTAAGACGACGTGAGTCCAGCGCTTAGCTGCTACGGAGGGGGTGGATGCGGGGCCTGCGGTCCGACCGCGGGCGATCTCCCGCTCGCGCGTAGTTTGCGCGCTAAGTTTGAATATGTCACTCATTGAGATGCCACAGTGTAGTGACTACAGTAAAAAAAGCCCATCAAGCAAAACTAATCGTAGATATTACGAAGGTTAGTATTATATTGTAGGTAGCCTTGGGAAAAATAACTAAAAAGAGATAAAAGGTTTAAAAAAAATATCGGTCTTATCACTGGGTGAAATCATTTTTATTGTCTAATATTACGAGCAGAAATATTTTTAAGTGTTTGAATTTCCAGGTTGGTTCGACCTAAAAATAAATTTCAATAAGTTAGTATAAAATAATCGTAAAAATACCAAAATAAAATGTGCATGCCACCGAGTTCATAAGCCACGTCTTAGGAGACAAGTCTTGTCCTATACTCGGAATTTTAATTCGATTCCAGATTTGACATTAGCTACTGTCATTTTGTGAAATAATGATACCACATATAATAGTGTAGTGATGTGATGAAGAGGAAAAAATGAGTAGGCTAGATATGTTAATTGACAATATCACAGACACATTTATAATAAATGTTACAGAAAGTGACAGCGATAGCGATGACGGCGACAATTTATAAAATAAATTATTACCATTATACATCTATCTGTTTTATTTGTCATGCTCCTTCATGATCACATTTTTTTATTTATTTCACACACAATTATAAAAGAAAAGTCTAAGATCGTTAATTAATCGTCAAATCTAAATTATCGGTTCAGAAATATTTAATTTCCTGATATACTTAGTTTACGAGAGTAAAATTATAAGCGAGAAGAATCGATCCAGAAATATTCCATTTCCATATCGAATAATTTCGCAACGTCACTATTTAGTACTTGTCATAATGTTGCAACACTGAAATTGTCAAATCTGGAATCGAATTAAAATTCCGAGTACTTATAGGTATCCCCACTACCAACATTGCAGCTGTATAGTTGTTCTGCTGATATTCTTATACTGTGACACAACATATTTTTTTGTTTTTTTTTCAAAGCAATAATCTACTAAATCTATAATAGTCCGGTCAATTTATACATTCGATGTTACATAAAGTTCCAACAAGCTGTAAATCAGGAAAATTGTTCAAAACATAATTATAAACAATGTCTAAAAGCTCCCTATCATTCCCGTGTATGGATTTTATTTTATTCAAGGTCAAGGGTAAAAAAAAGAGTTTATCGCGATTTTCAGCAAAACGGTAAGTTTTATCATAAAAGTACCTGAAAAAATAAAAAAGCTTATAAAATTCTCTATAACTTTAATTCTATCCACTTATTACATATTCCCAACCGTTATTGAACTACACGCTCTAGAAATGTAAAATTAAGGACCTCGGGCAGGTAACTATGGAGCCTGCCCCAATGCTCAACAGTGACATGACCTACCGAGGTCCTTAATTTTTACATTTCTGGAGCTTGTAGTTCAATAACGGTTGGGAATATGGAAAAAGTGGATAGAATTAAAGTTATAGAGAATTTTATAAGCTTTTTTATTTTCTCAGGTACTTTAAGAGAAAACTTACCGTTTTGCTGAAAATCGCGAAAAACAATTTTTTTTACCTTTGGACCTTGAATAAAAAAAATTCCATACACGGAAATGATGGGGAACTTTTAGACATTGTTTATAATTTTGTTTTGAACAATTTTCCTGATTTTCAGCTTGTTGGGACTTTATGTAACATCACTCTAAATTTTTGGTTTAAATTGACCGGATTATAATTCAGACAGTTCTTATTTATATTAAAACCTCATTTTCACGCAACCGTCATAGTTCAAATTTATTACTGCGAAAAAAGTTTTAAATTTTGCATCTCCGCGCTCCAGCAAATATTTGGCATAGGTCCGTCCTCCACAAGCGCTTGAGCGCGACTGATCACGCCCCGCGTCACCCGCAACACGGCAAATTCTCTATTTTTTTTAGGTATTTTGAAATTGTGTTTAAGAATGAAATGAAAGGTTACAAAAAAATACCTAATGCCCTAGCTCATGCTACGACCTATATTATAGTTGTTTTTCTTTGGGAAAAATCTGTTTATTTTAGCCATAAAATTATTTTTAAATTAATAAAAGAGGCAACTTTGTGATTTTTTTCTATCGAGGGAAATTAATCTAATCGTGTACTGAAATACCTTTGCCACTAGAATATATCCTCAACTTTAATATAATAGTTTTTTTGAATCAAAATTGTGACAATTTATATGAAAATAGTTGGATGGAAAAACCGCGTTTTGCGAGTTGCTGAACTCACGTCACCTTAAGAGGCATACAGTAATAATAAGGTCAGGTCACCTACTAAACTGCAGTTTTTGCAGCCTTTCATAGTGAATGCTACTTTCAAGACGTCATAACGGGCATCTGTCGATATCCCTATCTAGCAGCGCCCCGCGGTTTTACCTGCGCTGTGCCCGTTCCAGTGGGAATTTCGGGATATTTTATACTTATAAACCTTCCTCTTGAATCACTCTATCCGATGCGTAGTTTTAACGATCTAAGCATTCATAAGGACAGACGGCGGAAAGCGACTTTGTTTTATTCTATGTAGTGATGTTCTAGTCAGTCGTAGAAAGCGTCTGCAAAAGAGTTGTGAGTTTTTAATTTAAAATAAACGTGCATCTATCAATTCTGAGTAAAATTTTAAATATTCAAACAATCAAATATTATTATAAAATATATAAAATATGAATCTTTACGATAAAAAGAAGAATATTATTATTTTTTGATAAATAAATCTTTTACCTTTGAAATTCTGACATTCTCAGTTTTGGGAAACAACCTTTGATTAACCTCAAAGAGCGCAGGTGTCCAAACATCTTGATACATTTCTAGGAAACATTTGTTTTTCAATTAACATTTATTTTATCTTTACCAGTTAATTTGCAGCAAAATAATGAGTTTTTTTTAACGGTTATACCAAAACAGGGAAGGGACAGGGAAGGTTAGAAGCGTTTGTTGAAGACTTTTGCCCAACAGGTTCAGAAAAAAATAATTCCTGGCAGTAAATGTTTTTAATACATTAGGTTTAAACCTTACTCGTTTAATAGAGACAGAACAAAGAACTATTTTAACTATAACCAAATGGTTTAAATACCATTCTTGTTATTTTTTAAACAATTTAATTATATTGATCTTAATTTCATTCCAATTTAGTAGAAAGCTTACCTAAGCTTTCTACTAAAGTGAGAACACGATGCCTCCAGAGAAAAGCTATCTCTATCTCCATATTTGCTACTTTTTAAACTTATAGCTATAACTAGCTTTTTCGTGTTCAATCCAATAGATGGCGCGACTGTGAAAATTTTCTAGATCGCGCTTAGGTTTTTTTCCATTAAGTTATTTAGTAGGGTCGTTGCCCCCGTACATTTTGTTAAGCAGGCGAAAAGATCAGCATTTTTTATATGATATAGATGAAAATTTAGAGACGTTAAAATGTCGTATTTAAAGTCGAAATTCAATCATGGGTAAAACGCAAATGGGCAAAACCAGGGGCGCTGCTAGTAGTTAATAAGTATGGAGTCTAATAAAACGATGATTTCCTTTCGATGTTCCAATATTGTCAGAAATCTTGAATAATCACAAAAAGTACTCTAACTTAAATATAGCATAGGTAAGTAGACACTTCGCATAACAAAAGGCATTATTTAGTAGGGGATAGGAACTTCATACAAAATCAAGATTTTTCGAAGAAAATCATGAACAAATAAGATTTAAGTACCATAGTACTCATTCAAGATGTTTAGACGCCAAATTAAAAGCAATCTTCGACTTCGATCTTCGATAATGACTACTTTTCTCAGTAACACTCATGTCGTAATTGGCCAAGAGATTTATCTCATTGCGATTTTTAAGCTGGGCTTCTATTTGATGGATGGCAAGTAGTGGTATTTCTGTCTGAGTGCTACCGTGCGTCGGAGGGCAGTCGTTAGTAGATCCTGGTTGCTACAGTCATTAGACCATATCGGAGGCCTTTAGGCGGTCATAAAACTCCCGACACCAGGGTTGCCCACCAATCGCTACGAAATGAATGAGTAGACTCTGATCTTCTAATAATAAGATTCCCTGCAGGACAAAGGTCTATCACTGAAGTTATTAGTACAGTGTTAAGAAACCGATAAAAGCATGGATTAAGAGACTTCTTCGCTATACAATATGTAAACTAAATTACTTAATCACAAGGTACATTTTATAAAACTAAGTCCCCGGCCGCGTCTGTCTGTCTGTCTGTCTGTTCGCGATCAACTCAAATACTACTGCACGGGTTTTGAAGCGTTTTTTTAAATATATTAGAGTGATTCAAGAGGAAGGTTTATACTATGTATAAAAATTCCCGAAATTCCTACGGGAACGGCCATAACGCGGGTAAAACCGCGGGGCACTGCTAGTTCAATATAAAGTGTAAACACATTATTTGACTCGCATTTTTTGTTGTAAACAATTTTTTTGTTGTTCTAACTTTTCCCAACGTTTGACCCCAAAATACAAAAACCGCGGTATTGTCGTAGTTTTTGTGCTAACACATGGTGCCACAAAATATGCCGTGGCTACTAAAACTCGGATATTATTTTCCTCTACGCCATATTTTATCTACTTATAAAGCAAGTGGTACAAAGAGGTATAATTTGGAAAAAAATAACCCCGATGCAGCTGTGTTTTCGACGTTCCTGAAGTTCAATTTCATTGGTATACAAAATCATATTCCAATTTCAAATTCATATACGAGTACATAGGTATATAAAATTCTCGAGTCACAATGTTACTCCTCCAAAACTGCGTACCGATTTTTATGATTTTTTATGCATATTCAGTAGGTCAGAAAATTTCTCATTTCCCTAAGTAATAAGAGTTGTCCACTTCAAAAAAATTCATTGGGCAATTTTTTTTACGATACGGCATTCAAAATCACATACAAGCCTAAATTTTCGCCCTTCTCCGATTAACCCCTATTTTTCCATTGGGATTTTATATGGTAAAACAACGTTTGCCGGGTCAGCTAGTGTTCATATAAAAGTTTCTCAATTCTCTTTCAATTCCATGTTTCGTTATTTCTTTCTCAACCAATAGCTCTACCGAAACACAAAATGTCGGTTCTTTTTTCAAACAAGCCACGATCCTTTGTATCAAGCTTGCTTTTCCATAACACTAGATAATTCAATGGCATTATTGCAAAAATAGGTCAAGTATGTTCCAAGGTATATTTTCCCATTGGCGACCTATATAACTTATTCATTTTTCATCCCCCATACAGATCATACAATAGAGTACCAGGTAAAAGAGAAGAATAAAAACCTGTGAGTAAGTGTCTTAACATAACAAACCCTTTCGTTTGCAAGTAAGATATTATTTGTCCCTAAATATTTGATGCATTTGATACGGAACCCATTTTCCTCTACTGCTAGTGGAGATAAGGGTTTAAAGAACATGATCACATTTTGGACGGGAAAGGGTTATCAAACCAATATTTTTATGTATCTTAAATTATGTGAAGACGATATCATAATATGATTTGCATTGTTAACAAGTTTTCAGACTCCGTAAGGTCAAGTTTCTAACTCAACACGTTAGGGCGAGTAGAATCTTTATAAACTGTACGCTTTACCATTAATATAAAAAAAGTTAAAAGACCCTATCGATTGCATTCCATTCCATTCCATTCCAAGTGCAACTCTTCATCTTTATTTTAAAAATACTAGCAGCACCCAGCGGTTTTACTCTTATAGCGCCGGTATTTTAAGAATTTCGAGGGAAAAATTGCCGATAACCTTCGTGTTGAATGAGGCTTTCCATAACAAAAAAATATTCAAACAAAATTGACTGGTAATTCCTGAGATTAGCGCGTTAAAATAAATATATAAACAAACTTCAGTTTTATTACATTAGTGTAGAGTAGATATATGGCGAAACTCATTCAGTTTATCAGTTTGTACTACTTTTGAAAAGAGAATTGGATGTAGCTTTTTGTGTCATCAGAATCTGATTTATTATCATAGAATGATTAATGAAAGTAATTCCACTGTTAAATTTTTAGAGTTTATTTCAATGTTTTTGTTCCATTAACCCAGTGAGGCCAACTTTGTATCTCTTTATGTAGAGCATCCCCTGGACTCCGGGTGTTGGAGACTTGACGATGACTAACCACTTCATAATCCTTGGTTAGGTGACTGTTTTCAACGCCACAGCTCATCAGGTCAAGGGTTGCGTTTAAGGCTTGACTGGAAGGTAGTTTCGCTAAAAAAGTGAGTAAATTAATAATGAAATAATATTGCAGACATGAGTTCCTAACGATCTATGATTAAACTACGAGGAATCTGGGGACACGGCATTGACCCTTCCAAGTAAAAGTAAGTACTAGGTGCAGCTTGTCTACCATAAACTACCATTTGTAGAACTGGTGTTGAGATTACTTTTTGAAACTTTTACATGTGCGAGACAAAGGTTTAGAAATTCAGTTTTTTTATTTAGAAAATGAATAAGAATTCAGATTCTTAATTCAGAAACCGAAATAATTATTGTGCCGGCCTTGAACTGTTATTTTAATTCTTTTTTATAGTTACTTTCACTTACTTGCATAGTGGCACTCTAAATGACAGTAAATATGTACTTACAATCGAAATTTCCTATGAAACATATCCCAATAGATTTATTATTGTAGCCCCTCGTGTGAGCTCCGACAAGACTCCATCCAGCGCCTTCGTACACTTTTCCAGTGCCACATATGTAGAATCTACAAAGTAAAATACGTTACGTATCTATGCGCCCATATTTAATTGGATGTACTAATCTGGATTCTTTATATTTTGTTTGAAACGTTACAACGCTTTGATCGTTCGCCCAAAATGTATCAAAGATTACATAAATGTATAGCAACGAAATATATTGCTGTATGTACGAATTCAGAAAACATTTAGCTCACCAGAGGTATTCTGTTCACGTTTTTGTATGATGGTATATTATTGATACTCGTACATAAAATAATTAATCATAAGTACATGTAAACTGTATACAACTTACGAATGCGGAACATCATCGTAACCTAACCGCTGCATATAGTATTGTCTGACAGCTTGGACTGTATTCACACACTCTTCATCCGTCGCCACCTCTTCAGTCACCGAATGCTGTATGATGACCAGGTCTACAGGATTGTTAAGGGTTTCAGTCCTTCTAGAAGGTTCTCCTGCCCATTGCGTCATTGGTACTTTGTTACAGTCTGCATCTGTGAGAAGAAAGGGAATGAATTTAAGATTTTACTGATTGCGCCAACAGAAAACAGCTTTCCGTGGTTTCATTCACAGAAGAACGAATTACTTGCTGTGTAATCTCTATTTCATGGTTTTTTGGTTCCTTTCGGTATTTTTTCATGGTTAATTGAACTAGGGTTGAGTAAGCTCAGTCCGCTGCTGATTTAGGAAACCACTGCGTACCATTTATAGTCAGCTCAAACAAAAGGTCTGAAGCCACAAATTACTTTATATTCGTGATGTTATCCATTAGTAGAGATATGATTGTCTTTGGTTTTGACCGAGTTAAAAAGCAACAAGCGGGTTTTGTAGAACGCAATCGTCATATACGAGTATACGCTCCACTTCAAGATGCAAGATGTAAGATCATACGTACACAATGCAGAATTGTTTTTAATTTCATTTTTGCCATTTAAGTTAATTAATCAGATTTAGCTTGGTTTAAATCCGATCGTAACTATTAATACCGTCAATAAAATATAATCGCACTTACCAGATAATCTCAAACTCAACGACAGTAAAAACATAACAAAAACACTCTTCATATTAAAAACTTATTATTTTCCAAAACACTTGTAAATAAATATTATCTTTACTATAGCACTTCAGTCCAGTTATTTCTAGGAACAACCATTTAATTATACAATAATATTGCTCATATTTGTCTTTTATAGTAGAAACATGATGCGTCCGTTATCAGTTAGTAACATTGTTTACTGTTGGGATAGGGGATTTACATTATAGGAGGAAATCAGTGCACAACTAATTGGTTAACTAAAGGAATAGGGGAATTAACCTATAAATATGACTCCTAATTTATTTGCGTATACTTTATTTAGATAAAATAATGTACAAGCTCTATTACTCGTATATTCCAATGCAAGTCGGAGGTCTCTACAGAGCTGCTGTACTAAGCAAACAAGCCAAATTAGAGCAGATTAGTGGCCACCCATGTGACCATAGTGTAAGTAGAAATTCACGTACCCTGTGAAGCAGGGTGTTACATACTACTGACCAACTTACCAGCAGTCGTCGGAACAATTATTTAGTTAAACAGACATAAAAGTCTATGACAGGCAAAAGATGCTGTCTGGACTAACGTTTACACAGGCTCTTATAAAATATATATGATTAGTGTAAGAAATAAAAAGTATTCACGTTAACCTATTAATAAAAGATAGAAGTATACTCGTACACTGTAATTTATCCATTAACTCCTTCTAATAACTCATAAATTCCCCCGAGTCGTCTTGTCTCTATTTATGTTTTCCTATGATTAAATCATTAGCAACAATACTTAGGCGGCGAGGCTGTTATACAATAACAAGGCACCAAAATAACCCAGAGATTCTTATTATTTGTAAGTAGTTGGTGTAAACAACTGGAGGGTTAGAATTTATAAGGCTGAGACTAGGATGACTTTATAAAGGTAAGTGTACAATATTTTTGGTTGATGCTAGTCTTTTTGGATAGAATAAGGGACGAACCAAAATATTTTTGTGGTATGGTAATATTAGCCGCGACTTGCGGTTTTATCCACTTTGTAACCGTTCTCGTGAGAATTTCGGGATAAAAAATAGCCAATAACTTTTCTCTTAAATGTAGCTAATCAAATGCAATCAAAACATATTTGATTGGCTCTGGAAGTTCGTAAGATTAGCGCGTTCGTACAAACAAAATATCAACCTTTTCAGATTTATAATCCTATCCTATCCTACTTCCTATCCTATCCTATCCTACTTCCTATCCTATCCTATCCTACTTCCTATCCTATCCTATCCTATCCTATACTATCCTAGCCTATCCTATCCTATCCTATCCTATCCTACTTCATACTTTATAATAGTATAAATGCGAAAGTTTGTGAGGATGGATGTATGTAATATGTATGGATGTATGGATGTATGTTTGTTGCTCTTTCACGCAAAAACTACAAAACGGATTTGGATGAAACTTTACAGTTAGGGTCGGTTCATATCTGACGGAACATTCGTCGCGTATTATCGGTCGCGTAACGCCAGAACAGACAAATGTATAGAAAAACACTCGACCGTTCACACTCAACTGATGATACGTTAGTGCGTCGAGTGTGAACGGTCGAGTGTTTTTCTATACATTTGTCTGTTCTGGCGTTACGCGACCGATAATACGCGACGAATGTTCCGTCAGATATGAACCGACCCTAATATAGGTTTAAGGGCTCCCACACAAAACTGCGATGCGATGCGATGCGAATTCGCATCGCAGGAACTTGCGATGCGAATTTCTGCGATACGAACTGAAATAGGTATATCTATCGCCATTACTACAGTACAAAGAAAAGAGATGAATATATTAAATGAGAATCGCTAATTAATGGAACAGCATCGCAAGTTCCTGCGATGCCAATTCGCATCGCATCGCATCGCAATTTTGTGTGGGAGCCCATACATCAGAATAACACATGGGATACATTTTATCCTGAAATTCCCGCGGATACGGGTACAACTTGGGTGAAACCGCTGGGCGCGGCTAGTTTTACTATAAATAGATACATATTATAAGCGACTTACAACACAGTCGTAACTCTGTTCTTATTACTGTTGATCTGTTGTACACCCTAGGTAGGACCTGTTGATCGTAATACCTAAGCTCTTCTATCTAATATAACCTTCATTTATAAGAGATTATGTTTGTAAGCTTGTAATAATACTTTGGAACATTAATTTTGATGTAGTCTTTAATTCTTATGTATCATGTTATGTACTAAGTTTCTGAATTCCATGAAGATCTCAACTCAAAAATATAGTATTGATTTGCTGGATGAAATATTGGTCTTAAAGTTTATTAAAGACTGATATTTTAATTTATCTATACTAATATTATAAAGCTGCAGAGTTTGTTTGTTTGTTTGTTTGAACGCGCTACTGGATCTCAGGAACTACTGGTCCGATTTAAATATATTTTTTTGTAATGGATAGCCACATTCAACGGAAAGGTTATAGGCTACTTTTTATCCTGAAATTTTCACGGGGACGGGTACAACGTGGGTAAAACCGCGGGTCGGTGCTAGTTGTATATACATTTTATTATTGAATTCAATTAATTGTTCAATTCAATTATATGTAATATTATATATTTACTGTTTGAATGGAAACTTTGAAAGAACACCCCAATCCCCATTCTCACAATACCTTATTCATTCGGTTGAGTAGAACTCTACCCTTTAATAAAACCAATGACTTGTGCAAACGTTAAGGAAAACTTTCAAACTTTAACAAAACCTCCATAGCGAAAGTTCCTCGAATAACAATTGAAATAAGTATAAAAACTTCAGTCATGATGGTGGAAAAAATATAAAAGTACAGATAGCAAATAACGGAATCCAATTGTTTTACTAACTGTACGCGGTTGTATGAAAGCTGATTAATATAACAGTCTTGTTGAACTGCCTTGGTTAAAGTTGGGTATTTGCTGACTTTATTTGTCTTTGTGAAAACTTTTTTGAAAGCTGAGTGAGTATTTATTTTTCTTGTCCAAGTAAAATATCGAGTTGTATGCCGTATTTTAAACCTGTATTTAACCAATCAAATATAAAACAAACTTACCGGACAGTCTCAAACTTAATGCCACTAAACATGTAACAAATAGAGTCTTCATATTTGTAACAACTTGAAATTTTCAAAGAAAACTCTTGTCTAAGACCATATTATAATAAATGACTACTCTTGGTTCTAGGTATGAAGTCTTAATTAATTATAATATGCTCGGACAAATTAACACACTGTCAATTAGGCCCAAAGTAAGCTCTAAGCTTGTGTTATGGAATCTAACTCACTGATGCTACTACATTTACATAAAGAAATACTTTATAAGAATATATAATTGTCACCCAGACGTCGTCGCCAATAACAATGTCTTCACATATTGGGGTGGCCGATACTCTGGCATTGGAGTGCACGAAAAATTGTCGGTCCTGGTTGTTGCAATAGTTAGACCACGTTGGAGGCCTTTAGGCGGTTAAAAACTCCGGGTTTGGCCACTCACCTACACGGATTTACGAGATAAGTTCTCATCACTGATGATACCATCGACCTGAAAGTCTGAGATGTAATTCATTCATGAAACACCAAAAGATTTCTATTTGATTTATACGGAAATATTCCTATTGTACTTACCTCAATATTTACGGTTGTAACGAGAGGAAACCGTAGAGTTCTTGCGAATAAAGTTTTTCTGACTAGCTGTTCCCCATAGTTTTACCCACAGCAAACATGTTCTCGGCCACGTCCTACTAATATTATAAGTGCGAAAGTTTGTGAGGGTGTATGTTTGTTACTCTTTCACGCAAAAACTACTAGACGGATTTTGATAAAACTTTAGAGTAATATAGGTTATACATCAGAATAACACATGGGATACATTTTATTCCGAAATTCCCGCGGGAAGGGGACAACGCGAGTAACACCGCGGGGCACGGCTATTCTTCTATAATGCTGAATTCAGTCACAAAATGCATGAAACCAGTTCAATAGTTTACTACTTTTAAACATTACAGACATATACTATTTTTTTATTTATAACTAGCTGCGCCCCGCGGTTTCACCCGCGTTGTACCCGTTCCTGCGGGAATTTCGGGATGAAAAATAGATGTCCGATTCTCAGACCTACCCGATATGCACACAAAATTTCATGAGAATCTGTCGAGCCGTTTCAGAGGAGTTCAATTACGCACCCCGTGACACGAGAATTTTATATATTAGATATTAAAAAAGTTATTTGAAAACTCAAGCTGTTTTACGTTTATTAACATCTTTGTTTTCTTCAAGACCATCAAGAGGTTTCCATCACATTTTCCTGTTTTTATTCTATTAAAACCTCTACAAGTTTTTGCACTTCCATTGAGGTTCATCGAACATTGTGAAAGGTCGAGTTCAGTAGTATTTTGTATTCCTTTTTCATACCATTTTCTTTGATTAGATGCGAACAAATGGAAAAAATGGTAGAAGCATAATAATCTTATTGGGGATTCAGTAAAATTGAATTATTTTATAAGAAACATTATGAATTTTAATTAGATGTGTGATAATTACATAGTTAACTAGCAGCGCCACGCGGTGTTACCCGCGTTGTGCTCGTTCCCGCGGGAGTTTCGGTAAATGTTTTATACATAGGTATAAACCTTCGTCCGGAATCACTATGTATTTAAAAAACCGCGTCAAAAGTTTTGGATAGCTGCATACAAGAGGCAGATTATAGTATAACTCCTCCGAAATTCGCACGGGTACGGACATACTGCAAGTAAAAACGCGGGGTGGATCTCGTTTGTTTATATTAACACTATTATCATTAATAAATAAAGAGTAAACATCGTAGATATTTATTACAGAAATAAAATATAAACTTTAGTAGCCTTTAGGAGGCCTCTTTATAAAGCTTTATAATAGCTTTACAAATAATATTAAAACGCCCCTATTGATGTAGCACGTAATCAAATAACCCCGAAACCGCCGATTAACTGATTAAATACATTTATACCGGACATTTTGAAATAAATGCGTTTCACGTTGCGGTGTTTTTTATGAACCGTGTAAGCATTCAGAGACCGAGTGTTGGACTAAAATAAAGTTTAAAACTAACTTCTAAATAGAGAAAAATATAATTGGAAATAATACATTAAACACTGCTAAAGTACACAATCAAAGTAATTGTAATCTTTGCAACAATGCCTTTTGTCTGAAGTTTTCGATGGTGTTTGTTTTCGTACAAGGCCTAAATGAAGCCGATCGTGTTTTGTTTTATCAATAGCCTCCATTGTATTGGCGAATTCTCTCCTTAAAGCTCAAGCAGAACTTTACATGATTGTAAACAAATTCAGCTACGAAATTTGAAATCTTACTGCAGAGCAAAGGTCAAAATCCGGATAGAAAGACAGAAAGAATTGTAATATTGTACAACACTTTACACAATAAATAATAATAACATTGCTCGTTATCAGGATAAGTAATGCGCATCTTTCTTGCGTTCCTTTCTCCTTAGAGTCATTGTCTTTTATGAGAGGCATGCGAGGGGATACACTTCCAACTCGTAGATGCCACGAGGATATGTTTAATGTTATAGCTTACAACTGCAGGGAAAAATTCCCTACTAAATCAGTTCAAGATGTCTATAGATATGTCCCTGCAGAAGTAGAGATTATTGTAGGAAGTGAACGAAAGAAGACTAGACTTTATGAGTTGGATGGACTGAATGGTTTATTGCAGAGAGGTCTAGACGTGCTATAACATGGCGGCATTGGCGCAGACCGTAGTTTACGTTTGTTTATTATTACAGTGTTTAATATACATACTTTTTAAACTCACGCCTTTATCCTTTGATAACACTCATAATATTGGCCCAATCCTACTAATACTATAAATGCGAATGTTTGTGGGGATGTATGTATGTATGTATGTTTGTTACTATTTCACGAAAAAAGTACAAGACGGATTTGGATGAAACTTTACAGTAATATAGGTTATACATCAGAATAAAACATTGGATACATTTTATCCTGAAATGCACGCGGGAACGGGTACAACGCGGGTGAAACCACGGGGCGCAGCTAGTTAAATAAATATATAAAGAAGTTCGAAATTAATTTTATCAAAGATGCCGTGGTATTCGAATCCTTATCGATAGAGGCACAGATTAAACAGTACTTACGTACGTTAATTATAGGTCATATGATTTAAGCCTATCAAAGTAATCCAATACCCTTTTCTTGATTGACATTAATTTCACCCAAAGTGCTGGCATTTCAACGAAAATAATTGATACGAGTAGGTACAATATATATTCTGACATAATGTCTGTTACGGTTGTAATTGTTGACGAAATAAGAGTTTGATGTAAGGAAACAATAAGGTATGATAATTATTAAGTATGTATATACACAAAAGTAGGTATTTCAAACTAAATATTTCATAGGCCGTTGTTCTATGGTAATTCATTCATTTAATAAACTTTGTTTTTTATCTCTGTCTAATAAATAAAAATATATAAAATTCTTGTGTCGCGGTGTTTGTTGTTAAACTTCTCCGAAACGGCTTGACCAATTCTCATGAAATCTTGACTGCATATCGGGTAGGTCTGAGAATCGGACAACATCTATTTTTCATCCCCTAAATGTTAAGGGTAGTCCACCCCTACATTTTTCTATGGCACAACAACGTTTGCAGGGACAGCTAGTCATTTATAAAACCAATTTCAAACATTATTTTGTTATGCGTATTCAAGGACATACTTCCGGAATATTCCCGTTATTCGGCCTTTAGAAAAGCTGGTATGTTCTTGTTTGTCTCTTCAAACTTTGCAAAAAAAAGTTGTTAGTCTTTATATAATACATTTGGTTATAATGGTACTAATAACATACTTTGATTTACACTTCACCCTTTTAGATAAAATAAGTAAGTATCTTCAATTAGGCTAACCCTGGTTTCGGTGTTTTAGACCGCCTAAAGGCTACGACATGTTTGGACGATGAAACAACCGGGACCAACAATTTAATATGAATTGCGCAGATTAATACCCAGACGTTATAGATCTATAAATCGAATGAATGTCAACACAAGAGATAAAAGGTCATATGATTGACGTAATTGAGTGATAAAACCCAATATCAAAGTCTGTTAAATAATCACCCTAGTTTTCTACGTTTTTGACTAGGTATATCTGATTTTATAACAAAATTATCATTTTCACTGCATTTATGCAAACGGAAAAGTAAAATCCCCTACGAGTAGTAAAAATAATAAGAGTCTGTCATGGTACGTTCAGACAAATCTGCTTGGAGAGAATCATTTTTCCAAAAACTAAAAAAAAATATCTTGATTGAATACCTCTTATCCATCTCACTGTACTCATATTTTCAGTCAGATATGAAGCCTTTGCTCTTCTGTGGGACATTACAGAGGTTAGGCCCATCTCGTAGCCAGATTTGGTAGCTAGCTACGAAATGAGAAAAGTGTTTTCCCATCTTGTAGCTACTAAATGGGAACGATCTATTCGGTAGGTTAGGGTTTTTATTTTTTTTTACTAGTTAAAATCCTAAATCTTTGACTTTCGAATTCCTATTTCGTAGCCAGCTTCGAATCGGGATTATTTCTCCCATTTGGAAGCTAGCTACCAAATCTGGCTACGAGATGGGCCTAAGGGCTCCCACACAAAACTGCGAATTCGCATCGCATCGCAAAAATCTGCGAATTCGCACGACGCATCGTAAGAATTTCCGATCTGCTTCGCATCGCACATTCCTGTCATATTACGTCATCCTTGGTGACACCATTTCAGAACATTTCAGGACAGGAATTGGGCTTTTGAAAAAATTTTTTTTTGTGATAAATGGAAAGATTATATATTAGTTTTATAACAAAACTATTTTTATTTTATTTTTTTTCGCAATAATTCAAAAGTTATTTCAAAATAAAAATTATTTTTTTAATCCAGTACCGAAGACACGCCGACAGCTCCCGTACAAACCCGAGCGCGTGTGACGTCATAATGTTAGTTTTCACTCCGCCGTTTCAGCCGTAAACGCTGGACTGTTATTAAATATCTATAACATTATGACGTCACAACTATGGTGACCAATCATGGCGCGTTTATAGACACGTGATTTTTATTTAAATTTTATCAATTTTTAATTGTTTATAATTAATTGAAAAACATTTTTTTTAAGTTTGAATGGTCACCCTACCAAACGGTTCGCCGCACTAAATCGCATCGTAGAAATTCGCATCGCAAGTTTCTACGATGCGAATTCGCATCGCATCGCATCGCAGTTTTGTGTGGGAGCTCTAAACCCATTACAGGGGAATACATTTTCTTTGACAATTTTAGATTCATTGACATAAGGTTACTTTTCGACTGTAAGTTAAGCCAATTTAGGCAAGCACTTAGGGTACATATTTTATTATAAGGAAATAGTAAAAATAAATAAAAAATAAGTTCTTTCAATGACCAAAAACTCCGTAAAGAAAACTATGGTCGAGATAAGTAAGACCCAAGCCAATCCATCAGAACGGAACCTAACGGTTTTCATAATACCTACATAATGTTTTTTTGTTTAATATAAATGTCTACGTAATATCTTATTTATGTTCGGTTACTGATAACGTGACTCAAAACACAAGATTAAGGGGAGTCCCCAAACCCAAGTTTAATGTATCTTGATTATGCTTATTTAACCTCTCAATCTTGACAGAAATTTTCAAAAAATCGATTTCGCGCTTGAGCTCTAGACAGATTATGACGTAATGATGACGGCGGCAATACCGCGCTGTCTATAATTTATAATTACTTTACAATCAAACCATATTTTTTTATTCTGTAAAAGGCAATGTACTTATTGATTTATTTCCTAACTATGATGCATGAAAATAAATTCGTAATACAAGTATTTTATTATGTAATTCATGTTCAAACTTTAGAAACCATATTGTGGGCGGCTACACGAAAAATAAATAAATACTCAAGTATATAATCAAAAGAACAAGGATCTATTCTACCTAAATATAAAAACAGTTTATCTAAAGAGCTCATAATGTTTACGATTAGACCACTTGAAACTCGACGCCATGAACCATAAAAACAGCTAGGGATGTCCCTTGACTTTGTTATGATTTTATCGATAGTAGTTTTTATTGCAAGGTATTTTGGAAATGTGAATAAAAATACGATATGGAATAAAATGGATAGATATTGGGATAAAATGTATCCCATGTGTTATATCTGATTATAACGTATATTACTGTAAAATTTCAACCAAAACCAGTCAGTAGTTTTTACGTGAGAGAGTACAAACATACATACACACATCCATTATCACAATCTTTGGCATTTATAATAGTAGTAGGATAAATTTATTCACCAAAATATATAATAAAAAATCTAAAATAATTTACAAGATACTACGAGTAATTATCGACAACAACAAAACTATCGCATAACTCTCGACACACTGCCCGTCCCTATCGACAAAATGGTGACAGACAAAATGTGCCTTTAGCGTTATACGAATAAAGACCAAAATGGCCTACGTGATTTTGAAAGGCAAACCGCCGTTATTCATGCGCTGAACATACAATTTGAATTGATTTTATTTCACAAAAAAACTAACTTATGCACTGTTTTATCGCTGTGATAACGATTGTTATTGCTTTTTATACTCTTTTCAATGTAAATACAAACAAATATCGTTATAAAATCCTTGAAAATCGGCAGCATACTAACGGATTTTACTAAGACTATAATTCTAGTTTTTACGATGTATTTCTTACAACTAATTATCTAGTTAGAACAATTCACTCATAATAAACAGTATTTACATAAACAAATCGGTACAAACCTTAGATAAATCCAATAAAATCACAAAACAATGCTCCCAAAACACTCGCACACCAGCGTAAAATGCCGCGAATTGAAAACTGAACCAAACAAAAAATGGCCATAGATCATGCTATATTTTCGTTTAGAATGAATGGAAATATATCAAAGAACGTAACTAATCAAACTTCCTCATACAAAAGTAGTCTGTAACATTGTTGAAATACGGCGTAAAGTAGGTCGAGTGGCCGCGGTCTCATGCGACCGCTTGGGGATTTGGAGTATATCGCAGTGACGTCACGCGCCGCGGTCTCATGAGACCGCGCGGGGATATAAGAGTTAAGTGCGCGAGTTTGTTGATTGTTTTCTTTTTAGGGTTCTGTAACGGTAATTAGAAAGCGATTAAAATGAAGATATTGTAGTTGAGTATTATTAAGGGTATATAAAATGCAGCCATTCTTTCCATAAAAATAGGTTAATAGTGAAATAAAAAATCTATAAACACAGATAAAAGGTAGGTGTACTAAACTTTGTTATTGTAATTAAAGTACTAGAATATAGTCTCGTATTCTGATCAATGTTAACATTAAATTTACTTTTACTACATATACGAGTATTATCAAGAATATTTTCATTATTCCAGTTATCAGAATGTAAGCACTTTTATTTGTCCAACCGCAAAAAAAGGCCAAAATATTAATTTACCTTAACGAGGTATTAGATTTAAGGGTTCGTTTTTATGTTTAGCGAAACTGTCGTTATCATAATAGTCTGTAGTCCTTGTCTGGCGCGTTTTATTAATTAACCACTAGGGCTTTTGCGCGTTTTGGTGACGGTGCTTTTAATATTTGCTTTTTTACTGTTGTAAAAGTTATTTGTTGTAACTAATTATAAATATTGAAATGAAGTACGAAATTACATGAGTGTAGTAGAAAAGTAAGTGAAAATTATTAACATTACTTGTAGCAAAATTAATAAAAATGGAGTATCTATTTTGTGCTTGTGCTTGTTAGATTAATTTGTTAGTTTTAAATTAAAACTACGTTTAGGGATACTGTCGTCAGAAAAAAATGTAGAATAAAGGCCTCCACCCATTACACCGTATCATACCACGACCGTGCTATGAACGTGTCAGGCGAAAAAATATTCTTTGTATTGAAAAGTATGAGACTATGCTCACTAGACCGTTCCGTCACCAACCAACAACGTCGACTATTCTCACCTAATATTTTGCCGGTGCTGAAACGTTCATAGTACGGTCATGGTATGATACGGTGTAATGGGTAGAAACCTTTAAAGCGAAGTGTATCAGTAAACGTAGATTCCATTCAAAATGTGGTAGTTTTTATCTGAGCCTGCGCGGCGTGGTACAGATATGAAAGAAAAGTTCATATTTTGACAAAGTTATATCTGAATCTACAAAGAAACTTCGACTCTTGAAATCTTGAAACTAATCTTACCGGGTCCCTTTTATCGCACCAAATGATCCAAACAAAAGCGCTTTACTCGCGTTCTCTCAGTTTGACAAAAGAAAGCAAAGTCTTTGAATGCACAAGTTTTATTATGCTGCTTTTTACCCGGCGCCAATGACGCTGGGTCATATTAACCCGAGGTGATTTTAATCCTTCGTAAAATGTTTCAGCACTCGCGGTGTAATTGAGCGGTCGTGTAGCTGGAGATACTCGTATACCTCCCTCTACCCGTAGCAGTGTGGTCTCAATGCAACGCTGCTATGATGAAGATCGTGTAAACAACATAATGTATATTGGAAAACCAAACGTTTTTTATGCAAAATCGTTTAGCCTTTTAACTGAAAGTCTAACAGATAGAATTTTATGATAATTATAACAATGTATAAAGTAATCTGTTATAATGGTTATGAAATTCAAAATGTATATGCTTCATACAGATAAAACAAATATTACAACACATTACTACTTAAATATAAAATAAAGAAATGGTAACCAAAGTACTTATTTTAAGTATTATGACCCAAAATACTTTCCGGTCATTTCTTACACAAAGTAATAAAATAAAACAATTACGTTTTATACAGAACCCACCCGTACAAATTAAAGTTACTCTGCAATATTCCGCGAACATTAAACAGCAAACCGGTGTCATTATTTATCTCTTTTTAATATAAAGAAAATGAAAGAGAGGGCTTGAGGTTAAGTAGCTGTATTGGCATTGTTTATTTATAATTATGTTAGTGTTTCTGAACTAATAAGACGATACGGGTGTAAAATGTTGTGCTTTGTGATTCTGTTCAGTGTTTTATTAGGAGTAAAAGCAGGTGAGTTATGAACTGTTGTTTAGCAATGTAATCAACATGGTGCTGTGCACAAAGATGAGATGAACTGTGTTTACCTCATTAAAAGCGTTGTCTACACTAATATTATAAAGAGGAAAACTTTGTTTGTTTGGTTGTAATGAATAGGCTCAAAAACTACTGGACCGTTTTTAAAAATTCTTTCACCATTCGAAAGCTACATTATCCACGAGTAACATAGGCTATTTTTCAGCCCGAAATTCCCACAGGAATGGACACAACGCGGGTAAAACCGCGGGGCGCTGCTAGTTGTTCATAAAGAAAGTTTACACTGCAACCCGCTGTAAACTAGACAAAGTTTGATACTGCAAACCAGCGAATTTAGTGCATGCTCGTTGTCCCCGTACACCGTGTCCCCGTCCGCGGGGACGGCGGGAGCGGTACTTTAAAATTAAATTTACGGGGATAATGAGAATCAATTTTAACTGCCTTATTCATAAACGCTCGTTAACTAAAACACTGTTAGTGAGTGTTTTGTCTCTTTTTCTCTTTGGAAAATAGCTTATGTCAGAAAGGGACAAAGTATTTGATAGCTAAAATTCTGCTAGTAAGCGTTTATGAATAAGGAACTAAATATTTTATTAAAATACCAGTGTCCCCTTGGACAGGGAGTTTTACGAGTATCCTACTATTATAAATGCGAAAATTTGAGAGGATGGATGTATGTATGTATGTTTGTTACTCGGCGGCTTTGTATGAAACTTAACAGTAATATGGGTTATACATCAGAATAACATATGGGATACATTCTAACCCGAAATTCCCATAGGAACTGGTACAACGCGGGGCACGGCTAATTCGGCGTGGGAATTCCAGGATTAAAAATAGCCTATAACCTTCCCGTTGAATGTGGCTATCCATTGCAAAAAGAATTATTCAAATCGGTCTGGTAGTTCCCGAGATCAGCTCAAACATACAAACAAACAAATTTTACCTCTTTATAATATTAGTATAGAAGTATAGACACGAAAACATCCGTTATTAAATCAGTATCTAAAGGATTTTTGTCACACATTTTGTTAAATAAATAAACAAAACGGTATACCTTGATTGTTTTTCCAAGTTCCACCAATATACCTTCTCTATTCTGTACCCGAACAAATTACCATAAGCATTGATAACGTGGGTCCCATAACAAGGCATGGGTTGAAACGGAATGACATCGAGATGGCTATGGCTTTTCCCCAAAAGTAAGTGAAATTGATAGCGTCAAAACTACGATACCTGTTTTCGTATCCCTTCGAATATGCCACTTACCGTTACGGAAGGAAAGCCACGTTACCGTGAAGAGAGCTATAAGATCTTAGGAATATAAAAGCCTCTACCTCTCGGAAGATATTACTGAATTAAGGGGGGAGGAGGGGTTAGAAATTGCTATGTCAAAGTTTTGCCAGATGCGTTTCAAATATCAATAATCCATCACACACACATACTCCAACGCAAACACAGGGTGACACACAAACCTTGTATTTATTTTAATTTTATTTATTGTTTTCTACTTCAATCGAACATTGTTAATATTTCATTTTATTACCCATATACGTTTATGTTCTAGTAATTGTACGAAAAATTCATGAAAGTGGAGTTTGGCTCCCAAGACAGGGAGTCAAAGGTTTTGTAAATTAGATTAAGTTTTGAGGAATAAATGATCTATATTACTATATATATTACTCTCATAGTTCATACTGTTTATAATTGACACCCTTGTAGTTTACTTATTGCATTTGACCTTTTGTTAAACCTGTTGATATGGTATCTTTTGTAGTCCATGCTGATCAAAGTAAGTAGTAACAATATGGTGACGTGTGAAAATCAAAGGTGGTATAAGATCTAATTAGACCATAAGTTTCAGAGGTGAAAAATTAACATCGACAAAGTTAAATGGGGTAAAATGCTTGCTGAAGATACTCAATACTCCAATTTAGATTGAATACAACCCTATTCTTGTCTCTTTCTAGACTGCGGAGTGTACATGAAGGATGAATGGGATGGACTGAAGCCTACTAGTGTAGAATACATGATTCGACCAATAAAAATAGTCATAATCCAACACACTGTGACTCCAACCTGCAATAGTAACAAAGATTGCGCGGAAATCGTGAGGAATATCCAGACTAACCATATGGAAGAGTTGAAGTTTTGGGATATTGGACCTTCGTAAGTATAAGGAACTTTTAGTAAGTAAAGTATTAGTCTGTAATGACCCACTGCTGGGCAAAGGCCTCTCATCTCACTGACGATATCAGTTCAGTGATGAGGATTAGGCATAATCACCACGCTTGCCAAATGCAGTTTGGTGATCTCAAACCAGAGCCATGTTTGAAAAGTGCACATACCCCTAGACCACCGAGGCGTTTCGAGGTGGATTATTGGCCTCTTATGACCTTCTGAGTGCAAAATACCTCTAACATTGATATCTCTACAGAGGGGACGTGAGGAATTAATCACATACAAATAAATGACATACTTTAATCCTAATCGAATTAGGCACAATTTCACAAAAAAAAATACAAATATTTGTCGAAACTTCTGAAAGCAAATACTTCCTAATTTCAGTCTTGACTCACAAAACTGGTTGTTAAAAAGAAAAAAATCATTCCCAACAGGATGAAACAGTGATTTATAAAACAACATCTGAGTACTTAACGCACTTTTTACGAGGTAACTTTATAACTTCTGAATATCTTAAGTCGGTCCTCAACTTGTAAGTAGGTTTCTTAATCGTTTTGAAATTAGGCTTCTCCTGTTTTTCTGACAATATGATTGAGTATGCGGTAAACGGTCAAATCATATTTGGTAAAAGAAGTTGGTTTTACATTTGTCATACTAGCTAGTAGGTACATACGATTAGTTTTAATAGTTTAACTTTAGTAATACTATTTTATTTACCATAAAACGTAGAAAATAAAATACACTTTGTAATATAGATAATTATTTTACAGGATAAATTCACACACTGTTAATTAGACACCCAAACTAATCTCTGAGCTCGAATCTTACTATTGATACTGGGATTACATAATTATACATCGACGTCATCGCCAACAACTATGTCTGCACATATTGGTGTTTGCATATATGAAAACTATGCTTCAGTCGTTCGCCGAATGCCGTATTATTTCACTATAGCGGCCACCTTATGTTGCACAGGCGTGGATCCAGGGGGGGGGGGGGGGAGGGGGGCCATTGTCCCATGGATGGATAATACTTATTTTGTTACTCTTGTTACTTTTCAGGTTCCTAATAGGAGGTAACGGCGTAGTTTATGAAGGTTCAGGATGGCTGCACGTCGGAGCTCACACATACGGCTACAACAGAAAGTCCATCGGTATTGCTTTCATTGGAAACTTTAACCGTATGTATTCACTCATATAGTTATATTATAACTCAATGAACGAATTCCGCATCAAAAAAACACATCATATATTCCTTACTGAGCTCAGATTCCTCTACCCAGCAGTGGGACTTTACTGGCTACTACATTATTTTTACCTATTTCTCCTTGCAGAGGACGAGCCTACACCAGCGGCGCTACAAGCGGCAAAATCTCTCATCGAATGTGGTGTTGAAAGAGGCCATTTGAGTTCAGACTACAAATTAGTGGCTCACAGACAACTGATAGCCACTGAGAGTCCAGGGAGGAAGCTGTACATCAAGATCAGGTCCTGGCCCGATTGGCTGGAAGACGCTGATGTTTTGAAGAACTAAAAATCATCAAGTGTGCTTTTTAAAGGCATCCTCAATATCAGTTTTAAAGTACTGTAGGTAAAATTGTGTATATATTAAAAGTTTTCTTAATACCAGTTTCAAGTTGTTTTTTTAACCCACAAGTTAGCAAAACTTGTAGGTGAAGATAACATAGCTCATACATAACGCTCATTTAGAAAGCAGGCATTTATAAAATTTCTGTAAAAATCCTTTTATCTTTCTGTAAGTTATTGGTAGCTACTGTCATATACGCTTAGGTTACCTACATCAAGACAAATTTGTTTAGACCTAAATATTGCTTTATTTTATATTGTAGCTTACTTAAATAGATAACCGGATAGGAAAATATCTTGATGCCTTAACTAGGTAAGCTTCATATACTTATAGAATTAGCCAAAGCTGTAGTCACTATTTTATTTACTCTTTACTTTCTATGGTAGGTACAAAAATAATAAAATGATAATGTCTTATTTTTTTATTCACAGTGTTACATGTGGGTTGAGCCAGTTGTATGAATAAAAAATGGTAAACAATAAACAATATTAAATGAGTAAAAAAAATTGATGAGATGAATGAAGAAGGAAAAAAATTGGTCGAAGGCCCCTTGCATTGAATATTACCATCACAGTGAATAACTGCTCCTACAATAAGTAAAATACATAAATTTTGTAAACTTCTTTGTGGGACCCGAGGCTAATAAGATGGACACCAGACATTTAATCTGGCAATGGCAATGGATTGTTCTAAATCCAATGTTTCCAAGAGTGGTCTTCGCAAAACCGCGATTCTGCCAATAGCTAAACAAACTCCTTAATCCGTTTAACTTCCATTGCCTGTTCGTTAAAGCCTCGGGCCGTCTAAACATTCATCGAAAGTTATACCACAATATAGGTTATACGGAGTGATTAATTAGCCTGTTTTGCAGTAGGGGCTCGGCTTAAGGGTGCGTTTCACTTGAAGCGGAGTGGAGTTCAATTGGCCAATCACGATGCGTTACGGAAAGACTTTGACAATGTCAATTGGCCAATCACGATGCGTTACGGAAAGACTTTGACAATGTCAATGGGTTGTTAGACAATCCTAATGCGTTGTGTTTGGTGAATCGGGCGCCGCTCCGCTCCGCTTTCAAAATGCACCCTAACGATTGGTCGGCAGTTACCTCATTCGTTTTCTTGGATTGTAAGTCTGACTTCGTACTGAGACCGGTACCAGATCCACCATCCTAAAGCGTGTCTTGTGGCAGCCGATACAATCCAACAATAGTAACATACCTGAAAATAAACTACGGTAATTAAGAACAAATTGTTTTTTTTTCTTGGCCTATTCCTCCTCACTGCAGTGATATCTTCAGTGTGATGAAACCTTTGCTCAGCTGTGGGACATTACATGCTAATACTTTCTTTTTATGTCTCGGTGTGGTCAACTGCCGGCTGGTGTATTGGCTAACGCCCAAAGTCACAGACGTCAAATGCTTCGTAAGTGGAGATTTAATGAGTGATTTTGACAAGTAAAGTATAAAAGAATACGTCAATTACTTAAGTGTCGATTTAATGGACGCCTGTGAGCGCGGCAGTAAATGGCTACTGGCTAACTGGTTACCAATTGGTTATATTACTTTGCTTTTTTCTGTGACACATAATGCTTTTCCAACAATCCCTTTGTGTCGATAAAACATATTGATATAGAACCAATATTACCAAGTACATATATGTTCACAAGTGTTTTAAAAACTCGGCGTTTTTCAATCAATTTTGGGTAGTAAGTTCGTCATGAGACAATACGCTAATTTTCATATCTGCATATTCTGTGCCGAGCAAGAATGCATAAACAGCAAATTATCAATTCGTTATTCAAAAAACAATCAACGCTTTTATCAGCTTTCGCTTTTATTGAAGCACCTACTCATAAAATAAGGCTATAAAAGAAACAAATCAAATGTGTATGAAGCAAAGCCTTGACAAAGGAGGTCGTAGATGTGTGAAGCCGATTTGCAATAAAGTTCTGGTGATCTTCATAAGTATCTAGCCCAGAGCTGTTTATGAACTGTGTTCTAACAACGGAAACAAGCCCTATATAAACAAACATGTTTGATGTGTTTTTAAGTACCGTGAAACTAGAACAGCAAAGGCAGGCAAATTTCCTTGGGTAAGCCGACCAGTATAACACGAGATTAAGTCTTGGTAATACACTGGGAAATTGCGGGCCATGTAATGTTGGCCAAAAGTTAGCCAGATTTTATTTAATACTCTGAGACATATTTTAAGAGAACTGGTATGGTTGAAGTATTCGTTTATCTTTGGTGAATCTAATAGTATATGAAGAAATATAGAAAATCGGGATACAAGGTATGAACTGTCTTTCCATCTAATCGAATTACATAATTTATTTTTAAAGTATGTCTTTCGAGTGGATTTATTGTTCTCATAATGTTACAACTATGAGATATAACGATTTAAACAGATTTTTCTCAAACAAATTCTGATTTTGAAATATTTTTGTACGTAACATTATATTGTTATAGAAGTATATACAACTTTGCGATTAGATACCATACCAGACAATAGGATCCTATAATAAAGATCTTAAGGTATGTTTCAACTAAGGCACCAAGTTAAGCCACTAACGAGTATAACATAGGTTAATTAAGTAAAGTATAGCATTAGCTTATAATATCTCACTGCTGGGCCAAGATCTCTTCTCACCGAAGCTATCAGTACAGTGAAGAGGTAACATAGGGTCTTTTGCTAATTCCAAATAATATGATACTAATACCATCGTGGGCAGTATTGTTCGAAACTACACCATGACCTTCCACGAAGCTTAATAAAACGTATACCTCAAGGTTCTAATCATCAGACTTGGTAAAAGTTGAACTTACAAGAGTCATACAAGCCAGAACGAAAGTGGAGGCCAGCGGCCAAGGCGTGGTGGTGTGGTTGTCCTGCGTCATCAGGCCGGCCAGAGTCCTGCCCGAGAGCCAAGCGGCCAGCACCGCCAGCGGCGACATCAACATGATGCCTAGACTGTCCACCATCAACTGGAACAGTGGGAGATTAACATCTAGTGGATGGGAATACTAAGTTCAATTGGAAAAATGGAACATTATAGGATCTAGCTGGAAAAAACTAGTTGCAAAAACTGAGTTCGTTTCGTAAACTACGTTTCTTTCACTTTGCTTTTATTTTACATTTTTATCTGACGTTTCAGTAACAGAACAGCCTCCGTGGTCTAGTGGTTTGAGCGCTCGGCTCACGATCCGGAGGTTCCGGGTTCGATTCCCGGTAGGGATATCTCACAAAAATCACTTTGTGAGACTGTCCTCAGTTTGGTTAGGGCATTGCAGGCTGAATCACCTGATTGCCCGAAAAGTAAGATGATTCCGTGCTTCGGAGGGCACGTTAAGCCGTCGGTCCCGGTTACTTTCTACGGATAGTACTCGTTACATGAGCCATGTCAGAGGCCTTTGGCGGCTCAATAACTCTGACACCAGGATTGGTCAGGGTGACCATCCACTCGATGAAGAAGAAGAAGTAACAGAAGACTCTGCCTTTATAGGAGCCGAAATGTCCGATAAAAATGTAATAATAATATAAAAAGCGAAGTGTATCCGTAAACGTAGTTTCATTTCAAAATGATTAGTATTCGCTTAAACTTAAGAAAGATTATAAAATAAACATGAAGTTGATGGAAACATTTCGCTTAAATATTTTTCAGATTTATTAAGCTTTGACATCTAGTCATCATCTAGTAGATTTAATTTTTTCAGTGATTACAAAATTACGAGTACATCTCCATTAAACTACAAGTATGTACAGTTCCACCATCTTATCTGTTCAGTTGAAAGCGTCGCTAGTGGAGAATTTGGTATTGCCGTAATATAAGAAATTCACCAAGAAACAAAGGTAATTAAAACATGTCTTGCAAGTCAGTCTATAGATATCATTAAAATTTAAGAAACTACAATATCAGTCATATAAAGCCTAACATAGTATAGATTTAATATGACGCGGCTGTAGTTCCCATTTTGCCCACCTGAACAGTTAAGTTGGTGGCACTGTACGAAACTTGTCTCATGAAAAAGGTAATTAAAAGTATGGTACGCTACGTTTGATATGATTGGTCGATATTAAACGTAAAATTGCACAGCTCTTATGGAAAGGCAATTTACACATCGCTTTTAAAATTCCATAAACAAAGTAGTTTATCTCAAGAAACCTATTTCTAGACACAAAAGTTCATTGATAAGCAAAACAGCTAATTAAATTGATAAAGAACACACATAAATAAACACATTTAAGTTTCCAAATGAAAGCTAATAATTATAATATCACTTCATTTCAGACTTACATCAAAAACTTTTCATGAGAGGTATGGTGGCAAAAAGATACACCAACACTCAAGGTCATGATGTAGGCAAATCACTTATCTAGCTTGAGTCCTAATGGCGCGTTTAACCAGCAAAATAATCCCTCGTTAACTATAAGTAGGCACCAAACAGGTTTAAAAGGAATTTAATTTTAATTCACAAAAATGCTATGGTGTAATATTCATTTGTCCTTGTTTCTCTTTTGTGTTCCGTTTCGAAAAACGCACCGGAATAGGAATAAACCTTCGAAAACTTATACATATCGAGAAACATTATTAGGTCCTTGTAGGTTGTGTGGAAAGACTACAAAAGACTTTTGCGTAATGATTACAGTCATAGAACTTTGCTTTGTCAAGTTCACGGTCAATGACTTTATCTGTACTAGTCACTACATAGTATAAAATAAAGTCGTCTCTGTTTCGTGTCTGTTTGTCTGTTTGTCTGTATGCTTAAATCTTTAAAATTACGCAACGGATTTTGATGCAGTTTTTTGTAATAGGTAGAATGATTCAAGAGGAAGGTTTTTATGTAAAAAAATTCCCGAAATTCCCACGGGAACGGGCACAACGCGGGTAAAACCGCGGGGCGCTGCTAGTAATATAATAAAGCTTAAGAGTTTGTTTGTTTGAACGCTCTAAGCTCGGAAACTACTGATCCAATTTGAATAATTATTTTTGTAATGCATATACACATTTAACGGGAAGGTTATAGGCTAATTTTCAACCCGAAATTCCCACGGGAATGGACACAACGCGGGTAAAACTGCGAGGCACTGCTAGTAAGTTACGAGTATATAGGTACCTTTACAATACATTGAAGCTAAAGAATTTGTTGGTTTGAACGCGTTAATCCCAAGTATAAGCAGTTGAATGTGAAAAAACTTTTGATAAATGATAGCCATTTTCGAGAAAAAGGCCGTTACTCGATCCCGAAATTGGGAACGTGCGTAACGCGGGTAAAACCACGGGGCGTTACTAGTAAATATTATATGCTGTAATCTTGGGAAAAACAGATTTGAACAATCTCTTCATATATTTCTGTCTATTTGATGGTATAGGGACTACTTTTAATAACAAAATTTTCAAGGGAGCAAGGTGGTACTGCTTAACATAAGTTTCATAGTTTTCGCCAGATGACGACGCTTCAAATCTTCGTACGAAATGATTTTATTACAGCCTGAAAGTACTGATGTGTGTTTCTTTTTCCAACATTTACCTACTTCACAATTGTGGCGCCTTGTGAGAAAATAATAGCAACACGTTTTTGACATGCGTGAAGTGTGAATAATAATACAGTTTGAAGGTCATATAAAAATGTTACCACATCACATGTGTGAGGTTCGTGATTTAGTCCGTGTATTTGACGTTTTTGCGGAAATAACGCTTTAATAAAAACATGTTGAAACGAATTTTCGAAATATTCGTTTCCGATACTGAATATTCTACCTAGGTCACTGAGTTGATTTTGATAGATGAAGATAAAACTTTAAAGTGATAGATTACTTCTAGTGATCATTAAATTATTACGATACACTAGATGTTATCTATCACTTGAAAGTTTTGTACCTATGTGTACCAAAATTGGTTTAGGGACCCAGCTAAAAGTAGATTATATAAACGATGTAACGTTTTATTATTATTTTTAACCTGGTGTGTTCCACTGCTGGGCAAAGGCCTGCTATCCATGTAACGTCTTCGGTAAAGTTAACAATAAGAATAGAATTACCTGTTTAGCATTTTGGCTCAATATCCACATTATCAATGCCTTCGGGACGCCGTATCTATGTACACGTCGCGTTGCGTATCTGGTGCCACAAAGTTCGCACCGAGATTTCCCTGACTCCGTTAACCACCTTTCCAGACATTTCACGTGGACTCTGCCCACTGTCCCTCGGCAGGCGCACGCCGATATCAACTGCCCAAGATCCTGGGACAAGGAATCCCCTCCGTGGCAGATACGACACATGTCGTCCATGGAATGGTCACTTGCCCTCTCTTCCTCTGCAAGTCCGTCAATAGTGGTGACTCTAGTGACACCTACCTCCATTTCCTGGTTCCAATCGATGGGAACAGTTCCTGTGTTCCGTTTGTAAATGTCCAAGTACTTAGTCTGAATGTCATGTGGCACTCGTTTAGGACTGCGCACTTTGATGCGGTGATGATGAACGTGCCTGTCTCTTCGGTACTCATAGTTAACAGGTGGCTTCTTGTATTCTTCACTAGATTCACTCTCGTGAATGTCTTCTAAGTAGAATTCGTCAGTCAGGTTGATTGTGTTGAACAAGTCGATGTTACTCGCACTTGCGGTAACATCCTTATCCTCTGTCGTAGTGTCTCGTTTTTTCTTAATCGGTTCAAAGGACCCGAGGCTGGTATTGGTCCCTATTATACTTAAACTTCGTTTGGTTTTGGTCGTGTTTGATGGCACACTCTTTATCTTGGGTTTATCTGGTTTTGGTGACGTCACGCTTTGTGAATTATTGTCTAATGTTGGATCAATGGAACTGTAATAAAATAATAATGAATACACTTAAAATAGTTCTGTTAATTGTTGTATTGTTTTGAAAATGATTTGACAAACGTTTACCTGGAGTGTGTGCTATTTTTTGAAGTTTCTTTGCATCCTTTGATTCCATTGTGTACTGAAAATCTACGGCGTCGAGAATTAGGCATTGCACTTAAATTTTGTTATTTTTTTTATTTTTTACCATTTAATTTTTTTCTAATCTTGAACCGAAAAAGAAATTTCATTTAATTTCACATATTTAGCGACATTTGTAAAAGTAATGATCAAAATGTTTTTTAAATTGTCAAAGAGTTTTGGAAATAAAAGGTTTTATTGTCAATGGTACCTTTCCTTATATAGGTATACTCTTTTGTTAAACGTTAGGTTAAACCTTAGATTATAGAAAGTACTAGATGTAGCATTCAAATGTATTTACAAGCTACACGCTGTGTCCAAAAACAGAACAAAGTCCCTCGCGTAGTGTTGTTAGCTCTCGCATTATTTGCCCATTTTTGGGGTAAATTTTGGGAGATTCGGAGGTAATATGATAATAGAATAAAAATTGTCCTTTTCTTTATAACTATGTACCTACCTGATTATCTCAAGAAATAGATAGGTATATTAAATAAAACACGGTGTTAAGGTGGATGTTTGCACACTTTTATCGGGTGATGGAAAAATTATATATTTTTATTTTATTTTATTTTATTTTAAAGTATTCGGAAAACTTACAGCTAGGTACAAGAGTTACATAAAAAAAGAATAATAACTTAGGGCCAATTACAATTTTTCACTATCTAAGATGGCTAATATAGAAACATAATTTTATACCCGCTCCCCCTCTCCCCTTCTACCTCACACGCACACCAAAAATTTGTTTAGAAATCCTATAGACTAACATACTTACTATTTAATAGGATTGTTAGGTTAGGTACATAGGAGCCGCACTTACGCTTTATACTTTCTTTTTTCAAGTTGGTTATTTTTTATTATATTACTTATTAATATTCTACAACGAATTAAAGCCCTCAAAAGGTAATAAAAAGAAGGGTAAATCAAAACTCTTATATTGGCAACACTAGCATAGATTGACGCATCACTCTCTATGACAATTGAAATCTGAGAAAATAATTAAATATTTAAATAAGACGATACCTAAATGCGATACTTACACGTGAAATGTGATCCCATCCTGTTTCTTTTTCAGACCCACTGCATTTTTACAGGTAGGAATGACACAAGACGGCATAGTTTCGTGAAATTGGTCACGGGTAAAACACGTTAGCGCGTTCCGACGGTCACAAAGTGACTGATCGGTTGCGCATCAAACTACACTATTTAAGGCTAGTTTGAGTAGCTACAGTATTATGCGCGCTCACGGGTTCTGGTTATTCTGTATTCTGAGGGTTAAACATTGTTTTACTAAAAAAGTCCTAGACCTAACTTCCTTTCTAATAGAGCTAACAACCATCAAATGAATACGGGCGTAATATAAATAATGAGTTTACATTCTCACGCTAAAGGCGTGGTTCTATTGCGGCGCACATTGTGCACGCACACGCAGCGCACGTTAGCTGTACCTGTACACTAACTGAAAATGGAATGGCGTGACATACAACAGCGTACGCAGAGAAAAAATAGACCGAGGTTGGCAAACAAACGAATCCACGTAGCTAACGGGCGCCGCGTTCACAGCGTGGACGGCGTTAAGCTACGCTGGCGCCATATCCGAGCAAACTGCGAGTGTACAGTGAACGTTCATAAGTCCATTTCCATATTTACGTTTACAATAGGTTGAAGCCGAACAAGCGCCTATCTAAGTGTGTATCAACGTTATACAGTATACAATACAATACGTGAAAGTGTTTATATGTGTGGTCGGTGCCAGTCGCTGATAACATTATGTTTGTTTATTATTCTCGATGCTTGCGATGTTCACCGCAGCGCAAGCGTTTAGCAGGTAATGCAAAAATTTAAGATATGACGTAACTTAGTGCGTAGCCAGTTCGACAATGGGTCTACTGATATCACGCTAAGCATAGATCTTGTGGGATCGAACCCCAGTAACCTGATACTTTTTGTTTTGTTATTAGTAATTTTAGAATAAAATTTGAATATGCTCGTAAATATTTACTAAGAAAATAAATATAACATCAAACTTAAATCAACATTCGTAAATCAAAATTTTCGAATTAGAAACCCCTCAGGCTGAGAACGACAACTTCCTAAAACGACAACTTCCGAAAACGACAACTTTTTAGAATGACAACTTCCGAAATCGACAACTTCCGAAAACGACAACTTCCGAAAACGACAACTTCCTAAAATGACAACTTCCTAAAATGACAACTTCCTAAAACGACAACTTCCGAAAACGACAACTTTTTAGAATGTCTGAACTGGTCTACATGATTTTTTCAGTAGCAGCTCGTCTAATTAGCTATTGGTCTATATAACGTTCCGCGGGCTGAATGACCCCTTTCGATTTTTTGCGTGGGTGAGTCGTTCCACCTGTCTGGCCAACTGAGCCCGCGGGTTCAGTCGACCACTCTCTTCAGTAGGTTAGGGTTTTTTTTTTTTTTACGTAACTGATACAAAAAAAAATAACCCTAACCTACCGAATAGTAAGAAAATTGTTTTTACGTACTATTCGGTAGGTTAGGGTTATTTTTTTTTTATAATTTTTGGAAGTTGTCATTTTAGGAAGTTTATAACGTATAAATTAGAAATTTTTGACATTTCACAACCGAAATTAGTCAGCCCTTTAGGTATTTTAGGAAGTTGTCATTTTAGGAAGTTGTCATTTTAGGAAGTTGTCATTTTAGAAAGTTGTCGTTTTAGGAAGTTGTCGTTTTCGGAAGTTGTCATTTTAGGAAGTTGTCATTTTAGGAAGTTGACGATTTTAGAATAGACGTTCTCGGAAGTTGTCGTTTTAGGAAGTTGTCATTTTAGGAAGTTGTCGTTCTCAGTGCTGAGGGTTCGAAACATCGCCTCATCCTTCCAGATAATATTGTAACAAAACTTTTAAACATTGAGCCACAACGTTGCTTACGTCATAAGATGAAATTATCAATCCAGTCAAGAGCAAGAAGTGTTTGTATTAATGTATGTGTGCATTGTCTATATGGAATAATGTAATAAGTAAAACTAGTATTCACGCAATAGTTTTGTACGACTGGTAATGGACTTCTGAACGAAACTGTACCATGATGACATTTCGTGCGTAGCGTGACCGTGGGTTAAAGTGAATATATTTTCTTGCATATCGAAGCTTGACCCACGTGTGCAGCCTATGCGTGGTAAAGCCGTACCTTGTAGGACTGATTGGGCGGACTATATCAGTAGTTACATAATTTCAACAGAAACCTAGACCAGATAGTAATAATTACAAACTAGACAATCTCTACATATTATAAAAAATAATTGGAAAATTTTATAGGTCTAGACCTTCTCAAGTGGCTTGTAAAGTTAACAGACTAATAAATGGACTCGATAGTATAGTAATAAATGGCACTAATAAAAAAGTACCTGACAATCATAATAATTACTTATAATTATCTCCGAAGGGTCTCTAGAAGTTAAATCAGCGTGCCTCTAAAATAGACCGGGTTTGTCCTGTGACTCTAAGGAGAATCACTTGATAATCATAAAGTCTTCGCTTTTTACAAGCTTAAATAAATTACCTACCCCGTTTCTTTTGTCAGTTTCCTTCAACAGATTTATCTGTATTGAATAGATATACCCTCATAGTATCAATAATAACTCATATATTATCATTAAGCTTGGTTCATTAAAAATATTATTCGTGATAAAGAATTTGGAAACGCTTTTGTGAATGGTCTTTTTTAAAGGTCTCTGAACTTCGATTCATGTGTCAAATATCTAATGTTTATTAAATAGTCAACAGTAAATTTTAACAGAAGTCAACTTTCTTGGAAATATATTCATTCATTATATTGTTGAAGGTTTTATAAATGTTCTACGCTTTCGGTCGTTGAACTTCAATGTAATGCTCGTTAGCGCGGTGGCTTTGTTTATTATAAGCTATTTGTTTATCTCGAATAGAAATATAATCTTTCAAAACATGTTATTAAATAATTTTTTCTAAGATGTGGTTTTGTTTTAGTATGATTTTTGTTTAATAAATATAATTAAAGATATAGAAATAATGAGAAATCTTTCTGTAACTAAAATAATTACTTTTATGTTGATGTTAATAGTATCTGATTTATATATTTAAAAAATAGCTGATGTTTTTGTTATTGCCTTTGTTATGAATTGAAATTCATTTTGAAAATTGTTTCATTAAGACTAATGGGCCGTTAAACTACAGCTACGGGAATAACTGAAACTTTAGGCACAAATTATAGCGCGGCGTATTTCTCCAATTAAGTAGCAACTACTAATCATTACGTCGACAGAGTTTATACCTAGGACTATAGAAGCAAATTATAGCTGTGTGGTGCTATCGTACAAAGGATAAGGAAAAAGTTTAGCTTAAATCAACTAGGTTTTTTAAAAGGAACTCACTACATTTCTTCGTGTTGTTTTATTAAATATTCATTAGTCACAAGTCTTGCCACATTCACCTCATGGCACCACCCTCAGGGCATATCTTGAGAATTCGACGCAAACTTTCACCTAAGATAATATGAGCACCCTACTAAGGACATATTACCGTAACTCTAGAGTACTACCACTAAGAGTGCGTTTTGTACTACCACTACGCTATATATATGTACTACCACTACAGCCTCCGTGGTTTGAGCGCCCGGCTCACTACCCGGAGGTTCCGGGTTCGATTCCCGGTGGGGTATCTTCTTCAAAAATCTCTTTGTGAGACTTTCCTCAGTTTGGTTAGGGCATTTCAGGCTGAATCACCTGATTGCTCGAAAAGTAAGATGATTCCGTGCTTCGGAGGGCACGTTAAGCCGTCGGTCCCGGTTACTTTCTATGGATAGTAGTCGTTACTTGAGCCATGTCAGAGGCCTTTGGCAGCTCAATAACTCTGACACCAGGATTGGTCAGGTTGGCCATCCACTCGATGAAGAAGAAGAAGACTACCACTAAGTTGTGTTGGGTCAACTGACCAATCACAATGCGCCGCTCCGCTGCGCTTCAATGGGAACGCTTCCTTAGGGGTGGGTTGATCCTAACAGTTGGTTATCGTAATTTAGTTAAAAAGTTATTAAAGTAGCTTAGTTTCATAAATTAAATGTAAGTCTTAAAGTTATTCGGTTGGCTTGTAGAAGGCGACGACTTTTCACTGTCTTACCTCTGAGTCTAACAATTAGTGTTAACGTTTACCTAGTGCTTGAGCGTAAGCTTAGTAGCATCATTGATATTATAAGTATTCAGTTGTAACTATGTAGTTAAGACTTCGTATTAATCTGGGTATAAACTGTAAGATATTATCATACTTACCTTACTCTGTACTGTTTGTAAGTTTTCTATCTCAAATTGAGTTTCTCAAATAAGCCGTCCATATTTGAAGTTTAAGGGAATAGACGGTGGCGTCGCGTCACGGTCGCTGAAGAGTCGAGGTGAAGTCGTGGAAACGTTTTATTCCCTGCGGTCATTTTGTTTTGGATTTAGCTATAAGACGATAAGCATTACCTCGCGCGTTTTGATGTACGCTACTGCGACGCCACCGCAACGCTGCTGCGACGCCACCACGACGCCGCCTCGACGCCGCCGCGACGCCGCCGCGACGCCACTGCATCTCCGACGCGACCTCGACTCAAGTTTGCAGCGCTTATTATGTCCAATTAAGATTTGAGTTATATCATCAGGTTAATGAAACACATATGAAATTGAAATTCGATTTATTTAATCAAAAAATATTATCAACATCTTATTTTTTTAAATATATATTCACAATTCCCGACACAATTAGAACAATTAAGCTCTAACTTACATATTTAAATTACCATCAAATGGACTTAACTAAACAGTGTAATTCGTAGTAATTAATTTTAAACCTACCTAAGAATAATGATCACATTCATTTATGTAGATGAGCATACAATGTCCACCTTATTGATAAACGCGGTGTAACTAAAACAAAGTTATACTGTGTTTTGTCTCTTTTGCTCTTCGTAAAATTGCGTATGTCAGAGAGTGACAAACCATGTGATAGTTTTTAATAAGCGTTTATTAATAAGACGATGTGAGTTTTTATTAGTAAATGATAAGTTGA
The DNA here is from genome assembly GCA_963082685.1 of Cyclophora albipunctata. Lineage (NCBI taxonomy): Eukaryota > Metazoa > Arthropoda > Insecta > Lepidoptera > Geometridae > Cyclophora > Cyclophora albipunctata. The sequence continues at coordinate 2,379,200 of OY720121.1, read as the reverse complement.
CAAGATTTCTACTGTTAAAATTATATCATACTAGATAACACTTTAATCTTCTTATTTAAAAAATTCTCGTGTCACAGTGTTCGTTCGCGTACTCCTCCGAAACGGCTTGACCGATTCTCATGAAATTTTGTGAGCATATTGAGTAGGTCTGAGAATCGGCCAACATCTATTTTTCATCCCGAAATTCCCGCGGGAACGGGTACAACGCGGGTGAAACCGCGGGGCGCAGCTAGTAAATCTATATTATTAATGCAATAAAACCGAAGAGTTTGAGTTTATGATTGTCCGAACGCGCTTATATCTGAAACTACAGTCCTATTGGAATAATTTTTTATAAGTATATTGGTAGCACATCACATTTAAAAGAAGGGATACTTTTCAACCCGGGTTTCCCACAAAATTGGGTACAGCATTGGCATAACCGCGGGGCGTTATAATAATTATTAAGAATCTGTAGCGTCCCACTACAGGGTAAAGGCTGTGGTAAAGGCCTCTCGCTCCCCTCCATGACTCCCGGTTCTGTGCGACGGTATGCCAATCTGGGTTGAACCTATCAAAGTCGGCCGGGTCTGCCAGGTCTACTGGGTTTGCTGTGTCTGCCGGGTCTGCCGGGTCTGCCGGGTGCTCGTCGCCTATTGGTGGGTGACCAAAAGGATGTCCTTCTGGCACACAGTTCGTCCGGCATTCGGCAAACATGGCCGGCACAATTCCACTTTAAATTGGCGGCATTGATATTTAAATATATTTAAGTTCTTATACGAGGAGTAAAAATAGTCGATCCAAAAACCCTATAAGATATATATAATATATAATATGGTATATTAAGTTAACTAATGTTATATGAACACTTATTCTGGGCTTATTGTTTGCCCTTTTTACATAAACAATGTACGTTTATATTAATAACTATTAAATGATTGATGTCATGTAGGAAGGTGTTAATGCTTGTGGTAAAAAAAGCGGCCAAGTGCGAGTCGGACTCGCCCATGAAGGGTTCCGTAGCAGCGAGTAACATAATAAAGAAGTTGTTTACGATTTATGTCGTAAAAAAAAAACTACTTACTAGACCTCGTTCAAACCAATTTTCGGTGTTAGATTACATTGTTATGTACATCATATATTTTTTTTAGTTTTATCATTCTCTTATTTTAGAAGTTACAGGGGGGGGACACACATTTTACCACTTTGGAAGAGTCTCTCGCGCAAACTATTCAGTTTAGAAAAAAATGATATTAGAAACCTCAATACCATTTTTGAAGACCTATCCATAGATACCCCACACGTATGGGTTTGATGAAAAAAAAAATTTTTTTTTCATTTCTATGTATGGGAGACCCCCCTAAAATTTTATTTTTTTTCTATTTTAGTGTGAAAATATTAATGCGGTTCACAGAATACATCTACACACTAAGTTTCAACAACATAGCTCTTATAGTTTCGGAGAAAAAAGGCTGTGACATACGGACAGACGGACAGACAGACATGACGAATCTATAAGGGTTCCGTTTTTGCCATTTGGCTACGGAACCCTAATAAAAAACCATAAACATACGAATATTACGTTCTTTCTTGCTCCAAGTCGTACGTGTTGAGTAATTTAAACAGTTCCGAACATACTCCTTGATCGTACTTTTTTTAGTTTACTAGCAGCACCCCGCGGTTTTAGGGCTCCCACACAAAACTGCGATGCGATGCGATGCGAATTCGCATCGCAGGAACTTGCGATGCGAATTTCTGCGATACGAACTGAAATAGGTATATCTATCGCCATTACTACAGTACAAAGAAAAGAGATGAATATATTAAATGAGAATCGCTAATTAATGGAACAGCATCGCAAGTTCCTGCGATGCGAATTCGCATCGCATCGCATCGCAGTTTTGTGTGGGAGCCCTTACCCGTGTTATGTCCGGTCTCGTAGGAATTTAGAGATGAAAAATAGCCTATAACCTTCCCGTTGAATGTGGCTATCTATTACAAAAATAATTATTCCTGAGATTAGCTCAAACATACAAACAAACAAACTTACAAATTTTACCTCATTATAATATTAGTTTAGATGAGCGAACGCGCAAGTGTTCAGAAATGTAAAAACTAAGTAAAAACGCGGCTCGAATATCAAATACATTTAAAAATGATTTAAACCATTCTTTGTATACTAAGTAATAATATTCACGAATACATTAATACCCATATTGTGGCAAATACATTTTAACTCTTTGATTCATATCAATCATATTTACACGAGTGTGGAGGCGAGTTTAAGTTGTATAAACACGTAAAATTAAGTCAACACACTGCCCAGAATCCAGAACAATGTTAAAAATAAAAAAAAGCTTCCCGGAAAAGCGCGAGGTCGAAAATTCCATTTAACAAAGGGTCGCTTCGACGATGCAGGCTGTATTGCTATAGTTCATGTTTGGACAATATTATAACATTTTTGGTTGAAAGCACTTTTAGTTTAACCTCATATTTTAACTAGGTACGTCTACTATTGGTGATTTCAGGTAGGTTCACTTCGTAAAAAACGGTGATGAACACATTCAGCATTCAAAACATCTCAACACTATAAAGATTTGTGAAGGAAATAAGTGTAGTAATGAGAGGAGAATGTACTCTTTTTATCTTTTGTATTTGACTGTACATCCCGAGCGTAAAAGACAGGACTATTGTGCTCTATTTTCTTGTAATATTTCAAAGGTTAATAATACAGGGCAGCTTGTGGCGAGCTGTTGGTGAGTAGCGACACCACGGGCGATTCCCGAGTGCCCCAGAGAGTCGGTCAGGGCCTCCGTCTCCGGCGAGCCTTCCCCGGTCGGAGTGGACCCCAAGGGGGCCCGCAGGACTCTCGGCTCTGGCTTGCCTTCACCGGCCGGCCTGAGGGGGGTCGTTAGAGGCACAGTCGATGTCGGCTGTGTGATCCGGGGGTGGAAGTGTTAAAGGGCATAACGCCGCGAGTAACGTAAGAGAAAGCGCAGCACACCTCTCTACACCCCCGAGTCGCCCGCGCCGATGTTGCCCCCTTGCCGTCTCTACGTCGGCTGTTTCGGGGGGCCCATCCAGCGGGCGGCGAGCCACGGCCTGCCGCCGATAACTTGTTTACAACTTGTTATGGCAGGTGCCGACCTCTTTGTAATATCCCATCTCCAGTCCATCCAACATTCATTTCCATAGCCCAGTCTTTTTCTTTCATTTCTACTGACAATAGTCCCTACTTCTGCAGGTACACATTCCCGGACATGTTGTACTGATGTGGTCGGGAGTGTGTCCCTGCAGTTGTTCCATTACATTAAACATCTCCAAAGGGCCTCTACGAGTTGGATCTGTATCCCCTCGCATGCCTCTCAAAAAGACCGGGCTTGTCCCGTGACTCCGAGGAGAAACACTATAATAATATATTATTATATTACAGTAACTGCAGAAGACATGGTCACCAAAAGTTATAATTTACAATAACTATAGCTTAAACAATGTGATGAAGAGTACTTTAGTACATTATAACTCTTTGCAGAAATACTCGATGTTTTGGTCGTATCTTAATAACCGTAATCTATGTATATACAATTCAAAGTCCTGACTGACTGACTGATAATCAACGCACAGCCTCAACCGCTACACCTAGAGACATTAAATTTTCGAAAATTCCTACGGGAACGGGCTCAACGCGGGAAAAGCCGCGGGGCGCTGCTAGTCAAGACATAAATGTACAAGACAAGTAAATAAAAAGCTAATTCAAAGTCCTTAGAAGACAATTTCAGATGAAACAAACACATATAGTCCTTATCTTATATTGATGTAGTATCCTTAAATCTACTAACATTAGGTATTTACATATAATAACTACGTATTTACAAATACACTTAGGAATAATTAAAACATTCGACGATCATTATACATTAATAATTTTCCTATCCTAGATCTTTAGGTCCTCGTTTACATTTTACTTAGGCTTTTGTTCCATGTATGTAAGCTGTAACAAGAGAACATTATGTTTAAAAAAGTCCATGTATTATAGAGGAGTTATATTCTTGTTTGCACGTAAAATGGTCGATGGTCAATCGGCGGTGTATTCTTTCAGTAGTTTTTGTGTGGAAGATTAACAAACATCAATGTTGTCAATCTTTCATAAACTTTTTCCATTTTAAATATTAGTATGGAAGAAAGTTTTTTCCCACTGCGGCGGGCTAAAATCCTCTTACACTGTAGGAATTTCTACATGAAAATTTATCTTGAATCACTCTGCATGTTGGTGAAAACCCCATGAAAATCCCTTCTGTAGTTTTTGAGAAAATTGATTACATTGTCGTAAAGGCAGACAGCTTTTGGGGACTTTGTTATATAATATTTAAAGATTCAAAGTCGTTCCATAAATCCATTACCAATTCCAATTCAATTTTCAAAGTATTTTCATCATTACAACAACAAACATCAAAGATAAATTCGAAAATGCAGTACATTGTGTTCGGGTTGTATCGAGTTTGAGCTAACGGGAACATTGGGAGCAAACCGAGTGGAAAATCACAAAATACCGGCACAAACGAACACATTCTATTTGTGTTGATAATACAACGTCTGTTCAGACTTCAGGGGGATAATTATACGATTATCTTTGGCATTGCATAAGCCTCATTGAATTAGACACATTTCTGTAACTATAGTAAATACCCTATTCTGGTTAGTGAAATGTGTCGTCGATTGGATCTCGATGGAATGATTTGACTGGATTTGATATTCGACAGGTAAACAATATGTAACTACTTAGGATCATGGGAGAAGCTCAGTCTTTTTGAGAGGCATGTGAGGATACAGATCCAACTTGTTGCGGTGTCTTTTGAAGATAATGTAATGGAATGACAGCTGCCGGGAGACACTTAAGTATCCAAGTTTTGTGCAATATTCACGGAAGCAATAATTTTTAAAATTCCTTTAAATAATGTAGCAGGTTCCAAATTATAATAAACCGATATTTATAAATGAACTTTCGGTTAGTACCAAAACGTTTTCATTGACTAAAGTTGAGAGAAAATGCGCATTGAGAAGAGTCAGTATATTGCAATGATAAAGATCTTTTCACTGTGCAATCGATATCATGAAATACATTCTCGTCTCTAGGGGAATATCTTTACCCTTCAGTGATACATTTCACCCAAAAATGTACTAGAGCCGGTAGTATTGCAAAGGTAATCTATTCCCAAGCGAATAGGGATGTATTATGCATTCGTGAGATATGCACGGACTTCAACTGTACTTCCTTTGAATAATCCAAAGGGTTTTTTTGGCGGAGACGTAAATTATTTTCTTTTTAGCAACTTTTCTTTGTGTACATTACATATATTTTTATGGATGGTGTACGTACTAAAGAAAACATTAAAAACAATAACAATTCCTCAAAAGAAATATCGGAACCTTGAACTTTTGAAGTCGGTTAATAAAAGTGAAGTTAAGACTAAAGTTGAATGGCAAACCACTGATTTGTATTCTGATATTGCTAGTGGTTATGTAAACAACAGCTTCAGTATTAGCACTAGTTCAGGCAGTTTGTCTTTTACTAACATATAAAAAGTAAAAAGAAAATTATCAGCCTGTAATGTCCCACTGCTGGGCAAAGGCCTCTCATCTCACTGAAGATATCAGTACAGTGAGGAGGATTAGGCTTAATCACCACGCTTACCTAATGCGGGTTGGTGATCTCAAACCCATGCCATGTTTGAAAAGTAGCAAACATGTTTTCGCTCGACCCGGGAATTGAACCCAGGACCTCAGTCTTGGCAGGCGAGTGCACATACCACTAGACCACCGAGGCGTAACATATACTATTGTTTAATCTACTGCAGTAGAATCGAAGTAAAGCTCCCAATCTGTTTGACCGAAGGCTAATCCATCACTTGACCCTTGTGGGCGTCACATATCTTTCGAATGTCTCACATTTTTTCCTTACAATTCTGCCATCAGCGTTTTGAGATGTGATAAAATCAGACGAAGGACGGTACCTTGTATTGGCAGTATTAAAATAAAGTATTGAATTATTGAGCCTTCTCCACGTGTATTGACTTACGAAAAACAATTTTGCTGACCTTCACCTCCTTTGAAATTGTCCAAGGGTTTTTACCCTTAGGCAATTATACTAAAAATACTTTGATTTTGTGTTGTATAAGAGAGATTGTTTGTTGTAAGAGGCATGTCTGACGATTGAAACCGGGAGCGACAACTTAACGAGCGCTTTGATTGTGACGTAGTTATGATGTCCTAATGACTTTTAAGACACTGAGGTACTTTCACCTGGCTTATCATTCACTTGGTATCAAGTTGGTTGCCCTGCGAATGTAATGACTGCAAGCGATTTGCTTTATGTCGGCGCAATCGTGGTATCTCAATGAAAGACCTCGTTAACGGAGTCTATCCATAAGTTTCTATTACCATGTGCATATATCGTGGTATAGATTTGCCCACATCATGGAATGCTCGATAATTTCATGAAATGGTCGCATTTCACGATATGACCAACTTTTTGATGACAAATTTGATCAGATCATTAAGTCGTGAACGTTCCATGATTTGTTCAGCCACGATTGGCGGTATCGTTAACATAGGGCATAAACCGAACGAAAATTACTTCAACATCACCTACAATTATATAATGGAAATCGACAGTCGCAGTAGGTAAAAGCAAGCTAAAATTCTTACCATCGTAATAAGTCCGATGCGAGCACTTGGGGCAGCTAGCAAGCGAAAGCTGTCTCGGCTGGTGGTGGCCTTGGAGCATCCGAGATGACGAGAGCCGCCATTCGGGGCCCGCATTTCCTCTTGAGTCTCTGAGTTCCTCTATACCTAAGGAAACGTACACTTCAACGACAATTATTCAGTGACTTAAATTACTAGGAGAACCCTTGCGCTTTTATTCGCATATGAATGGATATTTTGTAATTTTGAGATAAATTCAGTTTAGGAGTTTTGATGAATATGAGGTTGTTGTACGACAGACACACTGATATCAAATTTTAAGGGACAGTTTTACCTTTCCTTTATTTATGGTCATACGTCTTAAATTCTACTTAGGGGAAAGCCAAGGTCCAGCGAAGGACTATTTATGAACAACGACATCAAACGAATGTTCAGAGTGCTTAGTGCGAGTTTTCCAATTAACTTTACGTTTGCGTTTAAAGGGGTTCCCAACCAGTGGTCCATGGACCACTGGTGGTCCGCGGAAGACAAAATGTGGTCCACAGACTCACCAAAAGTCGAAATATAATTCGCGAACATTTTCAAATTAATTTATGAAAATTGAAGGAAAGTCGTTGATAAATACTGAAACTAAATACTGAAACTAAATACTAAATACTGAACGAAATATATTTCACAAATTCGATTACATACACTCATAAACATGCTTCTCTACGTCTTCCGTCCAAGTTAACACTTTTCTTTCTTGGCGCTCGCTTGTTCTGAAATGTATAAGCTTCTCTATGTCTCTTGTTTACGTTACAAGTAAACTTTTCCAGTACAATTTTCGCTCACTTCACAAGTGCGGCCCAAATGTAGCCGACCGCTGGTTTTTAATACCGACTATATACCCATATTGTGTGCACCTACTTTTTTTTTACCCAGCGTGACCAAATAAGAATAGGATAATGTTCTATTCTTATTTCTAAGAAAAAAAAATATTATTTGGTCACTCAATTATCATTCTGTAAGTACAAAAAGGTAAAGTCGGACCTGAAATGGCTTTAAAGTCCAAGTAAAACATGCACAAACTTCGATCGCGTTCCGCGCTGGCCCAAATGTTTGATTGAATGACGTCGAAAATACATTTTCTTTGAGGTCCAAGATAATAATAATTCATACTCGAGTCGGACTCGCGCACGTTCAATGTGAAATACAAATAAATTAAACCGCTAATTAATGAAAAAAAATTGACTGGAGGTCCTTGATGACAACAATAATAAAAAAAATGGTCTCCAGTCTAAAAAAAGGTTGGGAACCCATTCTAAACTCTGTGAGTAGTGAACATCGAATAACTGTGAGTACGAGTTTTTTTTTAGTACTCACGTATGTCATGTATATTCACCGTAGCTCTGTAACGTCCAAACAATAAACCGGCAAAATTGAGTATAACATATCGACTGTGTTTTCATAAGGTATAAAGTACATATAACATTTACGCGGGTTATTTTATTAGACATCGACCATGGAATTAGTATGTACTACGTATAACTAGTACATACTAATTCCATGGTCGATGTCTAATAAAATAAGCTCCTAGTTGTACGTAGTACATACTAATTCCATGTAATTCCATGACATCGACGTCGCGCACTTGACTGACATTGTTTGTTGTTTGTAGGTTGCCATAGCTCCTTACATAAGACATTTTTAACCGACTTCAAAGAAGGAGGAGGTTTCTCAATTCAACCGTTTAGATGATTTTATGGTAAAGCGATATCTTTTAAAAAAAATTGTTTTCCGTCAATTTCATCAGAGGATCACTAGAAACTCGAGCAGTAGAACGAACACTGGACATTATAACAAAGATCATCTTGAGCTCTTGCGGTCGTAAACATCTTCCAGGCGAAAATATAATATGCTGACCATGACATCGTTTGTTTATAACACTACTAGAAGCACCCCGAGGTTTATTTACCCGCGTTGTGCCCGTTTCTGTGGAAATTTCGGGGATCATGATACATATAAACCTTCCTCATAAATCACTCTATCTATTTAAAAAAACCGCGTCAAAATTCGTTGCGTTCTTTTAAAGATCTAAGCAAACATAGGGACAGACAGACAGACAGACAGACAGCGGAAAGCGACTTTGATTTATACTATGTATTGATAAATCACTATAGTTACAAACAAACAATTACATTTTACGTCCGTTCGCCCGTCTCTCACCAATAAATTCAAAGTGAGAACTTTACTTTACGCACAGTGAGCGTAAAGCGATCGAACTGTCAAACTTGCAACTCACACTCGCGAAATGTACATTTACGCCGGTTAACGCGCTTACAACGTTAAATGGCAGATTTTAGTTCGCATAGTGACCACTAGGTGCGCTTTTTAGCTACATATATTTCTGAGTTAGGCAGTGGTCCCACCGCCGGCGAGAAGACGAGTAACTCTCGGCGATTTTCTCTTTCAAGAAACGCACAATAAATGCATATTCCGTATAAACGAAAGAGGTGCAAATATTAAAAGTTTCTCGCAGACTGTTCACACTGCCGGCATCGACTCGTTTTACTACTTAGTTTTGTCGCTGAGCGAGGAGCTTCAAAAATAAACTCGCTCAGCGATACTCGTTCAACGATGCTAGCTCGAATTATCATTTCTTTACAATGCGACAATGAAAGTAGATAGAAGTAGGTTTGCACAGAATTGAGCAACTGCGGGCAAGTTGCGCGAGTAATCGCTCGTCGCACTTGCACACTCGCTTATAGCCCAGCTACAATACTATCGAAACTACACACTGACTTCCTGTTGATCGCCAACTCGTTTATACATAGTTTCTAGTTCTACTCGTTTCTCGTTCATCGTCGGCATCGGCCTTAATGTTGACGCGGTGAACGCGTAAAAATTACTATGGCAACTTACAAACAACAAACAATGTCAACAGACTCACAGAGTTTCTTAGCTTACGCGACGGTAAAGTTATTTGGAAAACTCCCACTAAGCACAAGATTCAATGTTCTTCGATATAATTTCCGTCGCTGCACCATAGGTTTTCCGTAAATAAACTATTCTAATTATTTTGTACAGGATTTTGTGTCTACCATTATCACAATAATAATGTTTTTTAAAATGAAATTCTTATATAACTTTTCATGCAAAATGATATTAGTTTTCAAAAGATATTTGAAAGATCCTAAAATCCCATTTTTATTAGAAATTTTTATAAAATCCAGTTTTGTGAAATAAGCCAAGATAAAGTTACAATGAGATTAGCCAGTAACTACGTTAGCATCTAGATACGTTACTACTAACTGAAGCTTTAGCTAATTAAGTTGAATACAGCCGTTGTGATCCCAGTTAGTTATTCAAGAAATATAATAGTCACTTGCGAAAAAAAACAATGTTCAAAAAGCTGAGACACTTGTTTTTATTAAAATTCTTTTTATTGGCTTAGTTTTTTGAGTAATTTGACTATAAGGGATTTTAAAGGACCTTTTAAGAGCGTACCTAGTTACCTACTAAGATGTACTAGCACCTAATTAAATGTTCTCGAAGTGTATGGGATTCACAGTAGCGTTTTCTCCCTATCTCTTAACTTCTACAAATCACATCTTTACGATGTTTTTTGATTATATAGGAGAATAAACAGTCGACTTAATATTAAATACGTAACAATAGAACTTTTTTATTTTTGTTAATAATCCTTCTATTATAATATATGCGAAAGTTTGTGAGGATGTATGTATGTTTGTTAATCTTTCACGAAAAAACTTCTGAACGGATCAGGATGAAACTTTACAGTAATATAGGTTATATACATCAGAATAATACATGAAATACATTTTATCCCTAAATTCCCGCGGGAACGGGTCCAACGCAGGTAAAACCTTGGGGCACGGTTAGTAAGAAATATAAATCATTAAAATATTACCCTTCTAAGTTTATAGTGAAAAATCTGTAGATCTTTTGAGCAGACATTACAACCAGATCCATATTAATGGAATTTACTAGGGACCTGCCAAAAGCAATTCTTTTACGATACACCAAAATATAATATTAATCTGCTGAAAGGATCAACTATATGGGAAATAAATGTTGGAAATTTGCTCATAAAACTACGTCTTACATGCGTAACGTACGTCTTACATTTATTTCCGAAAAATATGAGTAAAATATAATACGAAGAATTCCTCTTAGGTTTTTGTTGAATATTCTATCAAATAAAATGTCTATAAATCTAATAACAAACGCTATTGTGAATATAATGTATGGGCGTAACTATTGAAAAGTGTACAATAATTTCCATTCTAATGTCGGTTTTGAACGAAGCGGTTTCAGCCTGGCGTTTTTATAGCCTAATAGCCCAAAGGCCAATAGCCAAAGGCCAATAGCCAGAGGCCAATAGCCAGAGGCCAATAGCCAGAGGCCAATAGCCAGAGGCCAATAGCCAGAGGTCAATAGCCAGAGGCCAATAGCCAGAGGCCAATAGCCAGAGGCCAATAGCCAGAGGCCAATAGCCAGAGGCCAATAGCCAGAGGCCAATAGCCAGAGGCCAATAGCCAGAGGCCAATAGCCAGAGGCCAATAGCCAGAGGCCAATAGCCAGAGGCCAATAGCACCTTTATACTGGTACTGCATCGCACGTCTTTGGGCGCGGCTCCATTAAAGCAGAGCTTAGCTGTGCGAAGCTCAATCGACCAACCACATTTAATTTGTCAAACAACATCAGTAGGTAGGCAATTAAAATCTTTTCGTAAAGCGCGTGTAAAATTTAGCTACTCTTCAATGTAAGTAGTTTAGGAGCGTCCCAGATTGCGCCAGAATGCTTGTGCGATCAATCTTTAACCACGCTTTCTTTTGCAAAACGAATGATATTTCACGCACGAGTATGGAAGGCTAATAAGAGTTGCGAGACAAAAGACGATCGCATACAAGCCAACTCACGTTCCCAAAGAGATTTTAAAACGCTCGTCTGAAACTGCCCTAAACTTTTCTTAATGTAATATTATGTACGACCAGAGCAGAAGATAGGACGGTATACATTGATGGTTTATTTTACAGTCTTCTCTCAGATACTACTAATTAAAACCCCAAAAAGTATACCACCCCATCTATAAACACTCATTAAAACCCCATTGTTCTATTTATACCAGGTGTTGCATGACTCTGTGACATGGAGGAAAAGTATTATAGTAGTCTAGAAGGCGCTCTGCAGTTCTTCCCGTAATAAAAAGAGCATGGTTCTAAGTACTACGTAGAACTAAGCTCTTGAAAGAGGCTATCATGTGCATTTCTAGCACTAAGCTCTTGAAAGAGGCTATCATGTGCATTTCTAGCACTAAGCTCTTGAAAGAGGCTATCATGAGCATTTCTTCCGCTTTAGGGAAGGTTTAGAAATATTAAACAATAGGACTGCATAAAATCTCCCGTCAGATATTTTATGCAATCTTATTGGAGAATATTTATCCGTTTCTCTGCTCCGCAGCCGCGCCAATGGACAGGCACGCTAATGGTTCTATCTTTTCGCTATAGGTAGGATAGTGTACAGTTCAGCAATATTTAAGGTACATTTCCTCCATATCATGAGACACACTTTATACCTAAGAGCTATATTCCTGCCCGATGAAAAATCATCTACATGACCGTGCCAACTAGGCAATAAAGTGGTACACTAAATGTGCGGTAATGATATCAAATATCACTTCAATAATTACGTTAACGAGTAAAAACCTGATCGGGATCGACTCCCCGACTGCGATATGTCGGGGGGAGAATCGGGGAGCGGCCGCTTCCGGCGCCGGAACGCATCCCGCCATCTGCATAGGATCGCTGTGCGGAAGTATGTGCGGAACCTGTGAACAACACACACGACATAAATTTAATGTATTAAGTGAAATATCAGCAAATGAAATACCATTTTAGTAATTGGTCACATTATTAAATTAAAAAAAAATTAGGTAGTCGGCTAATATTGCACGTACAGCGATAATTCTAAACCGAAACTGAACCGCAGTTGATGCCAACGAGGAAGATAATTTACCTATCATAATATCTTATATTAGACCATACAGATGAACAGTTAGCCTGTGCCGATCACTCGCGCCGTGTTGGTAAGCGCTGGCTTCCTTATGTATTCCGCAGTTCAAATATGTCATCTGTATTACGAAGGCATACGTCAACCATGTTTGAAAAGACCCTCGTTTTTCGTCGTATTTAACGCATGTGTTACGAATTAAGAGATTTCTTATATTATGGAATTCTGAATCCAAACCCGTTTAAACCAAGTTAAAATATATTGCAATACACTGGAGATATAACCTAATAATAATTTTAATAACTTCCACGAAATAACCACGAAAATAATTAATTTTCTTAATTATTATTAAGAAAATTAATTAGGTAACCGTGAACGTGAGTTATTCTCAGACAATAATGGTTTTATTCTGAAGCCACAAAGTTATGAATTATCTTCGAGTTCATATTAAAATATGTTATAAAAATTACCACTGTCTTAGACAAGGGGCAAATGTTACAATTCTGTTAGTTTTCAACCACCAAAATGTATAGAGGTGCCACGATGCAGCCATGGTGATGGCAATAATTGATCATTATGAAATAAGATATCAATATATACTAATATTATAAAGCTGAAGAGTTTGTTTTGTTTGTTTGTTTGTTTAAACGCGCTAATCTCAGAAACTACTGAACCGATTTGAATAATTCTTTCACTGTTAGATAGTCTATTTATCGAGGAAGGCTATAGGCTACATTTTATCCCGAAATTCCCACGGGAACGGGCACAACGCGGGTAAAACCGCGGGGCGCTGCTAGTATATCAATATAATATGGTCGATTGAAACAACCGGAACTGACAAGTTTACGTGCCCTCCAAAGCACGGTAGCGCTCAGTTCAAATTCCATTATCGGTCATCATTCCAAGTAGGGGCCGAGCTGCACGTTGCTTAATAATCGCCATAAGCTAACATACTACGCCACGAATACTACACAAATAATATAAAAGAGAAACATTTGTCGCTTGTCTAATAAAACTGTGATATATTTAAAGGTTACATACGAAAGGTTTTTGTCCCTTTAGTGTCATCTAACAAGCCGTACTTACTATAATTATAAGTTTAGTCTTACAACTACTGGGTTCTGCTTGTAAATCACCCCGGAGTCTTATTGCTAATTTACCGCAGACGGTGGCAAAGGGTCGCAATAAATTTTTGAAACAACTTCTAACTTTAAATAGGTTCAAATCCAATTTCATCTTTGATAACCAGCAACGAACGCGCGCTTTTAAACTGCATCAAATCAAGTTAGCTTATCTGGACAGTTATAGGTGTTGAGTTCGATGCGAAGAATAAACGTTGGAATTTATATTTCGGTATAAAAATTGGAATGTTCTTTGATTTAGAATGTCTTTTGATTTTATTTGATAGAGTTCAATGACATGCTGTAATGATATTGGCTGTTATCCAATCTCTTGTGTTTATTTCAACACTCCTACATTTGACGCTATTCATAAAAAGAATTTGAAACAAGGAATCGCAAAATATTTCTCGTAGTCTTGGCAAATAATATCAACAATTAATATGTACTCTTTAATGTATTAGGGTTCCGTACCCAAAGAGTAAAAACGGGACCCTATTGCTGAGACTTCGCTGTCCATCCGTCCGTCCGTCCGTCTGTCACCAGGCTATATCTCAAGAACGGTGATGGATAGACAGTTGAAATTTTCACAGATGATGTATTTCTATTGCCGCTATAACAACAAATACTAAAAATAAAATAAAACAAATATTCTTGGGGGGCTCCCATACAATAAGCGTGATTTTTGTTTCGTTTTTTAAAGTACGGTACCCTCCCTGCACGAGTCCGCCGTTTTCTTTGTATTATACAATTTCTGCCTCCGTCAGTATATTTTAAGTTTAGCTATTTTTCAGTATACTCAAAATGTGTTCTATTAAACCTTTTAATCATTAATTTACCTAGAAAGACCACTCGGTATCACTCATTTGCAAGTCCTAGCAGACCGTCTGCCCATATTTGAATACGAGGCCCAAAAGATGGCTACCGTCTAAAATATCGTCCATAATTCAAGAAGCTAGACATTTATCAATGACACTGAAAGAGGTCTAATAGGATTATGACCGGGATCTTATGACAGCTCATAAGTTCTGAGGCAGCAGAAGTTCTAAGCTATCATTTCATTTTATTAAGATCTAAATTGGATACTGAGACGCCAGGATCCAATGCCAGCAGGTTAATACAGATAGCGCAATCAGAAACGGTGCATCCCTAGACTCATTTTTCAGTTTACAATAGATTTCTTCAGTGATTGAGCACTATTTAATGGATTGGAAATAGGTATTAAAATCCGTTTGATTTCTGCCAAAGATAAGTAAGTGTGAAGGTAGCACTTTCAGGAAAATTATGAATATAGTTCATAATAGCAAAAAATATTTTTGAATTTTGAATATTTCTGATTTCATGACTTCTAGACGGCCTCGTTAGCAAAAATGATTGCCATCTATGTGACGGTTGGCTAGGTCCCTTCAGCAAGATCACCGACCTATGAGGTTCTACCATTAAAAAGTTTTCATCTACGAAGGTTTCTTCTTAAAAATAAGAGCTGGACTCTTGTCAATGGAGTTTTTTCCACTTTTTTTTCAACGAACATTTAAATCAAACATGTTCCCCCTTTACTTACTTCGCATTCATCCAGTAGTAAATAATCGGGTTGACCATCGCGTTGGCCATGGCTAGCCAATAGAAGCCAAGGTACACGTGTTGGACGTACTTCATGTACAACACGGAAGGATTGAAGTGTGTGTAGATGAAATACGTGTGGTAAGGGAGCCAGCACAGACCGAAGATCACGATTACTAGGATGAACATCTTCACCACCTGTGGACAAAGGAACAAGAAGCTAGTTGAAAATAATTATATTAGCTAGCTCTTTAGCTTAGCTTAGTGCCCGTTGAACATTTATATTAAAATTAATAAGCAATAGAAGAAAAGATGAACTTTAGCCAATTAGATATAATATATCGATATTATCGTTTTTTTTATATATACTCGTAGGTAAAGGACATCTATAGAAGTTTAACAACCGATTTCTGATATTAAGTCTGGTTGAATCAAAAATATCTAAACCGATTCTCGGGTAATGTCGTTGAGCTGTAATGTCACAAATAGACAACTAGACCTAGAGCCCGTGTACCCCAGACCTTCGTTATTTTATAAAAGCTGAAAGTTTGTCAGCGCATGCTCCCAACACAGGTAAGAACGATGGACTAATAATGAAGTTTGGGTTACCGTGGCTTTGGCAGGTAAACGGTACTAAAGGTGTGTAAAATACCGATCTAAATTCATCAAATAATAAAGTGTGATTTTTGTGACATGACATATGTCATTTGAAAGCTCTTGAAGAGTTGTACAACTCAATCTTTGACGATGATATCGAAATCGACGGCCAACTTGGTGTTTTCGACCATTGAAGATTGCAGTTGACCTATGCTATGGACGCTGATCCTAATGCTCAACAGTGACATAACCTATGTCATTTGAAAGCTCTTGACAAGTTGTACAAGTCACCCTTTGACGGTGACATCGAAATCGACGGCCAACTTGGTGTTTTCGACCACCGAAGATTGGAGTTGGCCTATGCCATGGACGCTGATCCTAATGCTCAACAGTGACATGACCTATGTCATTTGAAAGCTCTTGAGGAGTTGTACAAGTCACCCTTTGACGGTGATATCGAAATCGATGGCCAACTTGGTGTTTTCGACCATTGGCTGATTGTTGGGAGCATGCGCTGACAAACTTTCAGCTTTTATAAAATAACGAAGGTCTGGGGTTCACGGGCTCTTGGTCCAAACAAAGATACATCATGACTTTTACCTTTTTGAGCCGGAAATTAAAACACAAGTATTTATAGCGATGGAATTCTATGGCATTGTAGGTATGTGTGTGATCTTAATACGGAACTAATAAATGAAAAACTATTTTTAAACCACAATAATGTGAGAAATGTGGACGAAATACTTTTGACGATTTGTTTTATAACAAAATAAAAATGAAATTGCAGGGCTTATTAACAAAAATATGTATTTACTAATTTATTTAAAGACAAAAGCCTTGCAAATGTTTATGTTGACTAAGTTTATAAATATATGCTGCGTAATATAATGTATGAGCTTTAAAGAAAAAATAGTACTTGTATAACGTAGCTCAATCTAAACGGCACTTAACTAATGCTAAAATAAATTAGGTTGATCAAAGGGTCGAAATATTCGGTGACGGAGAACGAAGAGGAATCATTCTTTAGAGCTACATAAGAGCCTGAGTCGTTAAGTTAATCCTATAATGATCCTAAGATGGATTTGCGCTATGAGTTCGGGCAACGGACCTATTTTTTCAGCTTGAGTAATGTGGATAAGTATTTGTAATCGATTGAGTTATGGAACTAATTTATGACCTTTTCCTGACTTCGTGTACTTGTGCGCTAGTTGGGTTCATGCTTTTATTTCCATTTATTTCGTATTCCGTGAACGGTGCAGGAAATTGGGAGCTATATTATTATGTTATGGAGACTCTTTGGGCGTTTGTGTGATGTATTTTTAATAATTAGTATTCCAGATTTTTAAAGTGGCCTGTTCCAGGTAAGTCAATAAAATGATGAGTTTAGAGTTCCAATTTTCAATGCCACTAAAAACAAGTTTTGCTGAATTATCCTATGGAGCATCAAGAAGAAGGTTTTTACTTTCACATTTCCCAGATACCTCTATAAAATATTCTCTGACAGGTGGATCGCTCGTATGGGAGCTATTTCGTAGCCACAGTGGTCGTCTCACCGGAAGCTATTGGATTTTTTACGGACACGAGATT
The DNA here is from genome assembly GCA_963082685.1 of Cyclophora albipunctata. Lineage (NCBI taxonomy): Eukaryota > Metazoa > Arthropoda > Insecta > Lepidoptera > Geometridae > Cyclophora > Cyclophora albipunctata. The sequence goes on along the minus strand of OY720121.1, from coordinate 2,361,642 downwards.
AACGAAATGGCGCCGAAAACTCTATCGCATGAAGCCTTGAGAGGCTTGATATACGAGACTGCTTTAACGAGATCTCAGGATGCATTGCAGGAGTGAGGAATTTAATATATCTATTTTGCTGTTGTGTTGTGAAAGATGGCGAGTAGACTCAGTAAATCACCAGGTAAGTATAACAAGCTTTTGACAAATCTGAGAGGAACTCAAGTTTTCAATTGCATAATATAAAAGTTTCTAAAGGTGCGTCCATATTATTGAAAAATGTCTCCTAAAGTTGCTTAGCGCTATACAACAATTTTAAATACGGTGTTCTTGTAGTAAGGTTATAACATGTATTCATAATCATTATCTGGACGCACCCTCTTTCCCTCTCTCTTTCTCTCTCTTTCTTCCTGGCTATATGTCCCATAGGGTCAGACCTCAGAATACAGAATAACCAGAACCCGTGAGCGCGCATAATACTGTAGCTACTCAAACTAGCCTTAAATAGTGTAGTTTGATGCGCAACCGATCAGTCACTTTGTGACCGTCGGAACGCGCTAACGTGTTTTACCCGTGACCAATTTCACGAAACTATGCCGTCTTGTATCATTCCTACCTGTAAAAATGCAGTGGGTCTGAAAAAGAAACAGAATGGGATCACATTTCACGTGTAAGTATCGCATTTAGGTATCGTCTTATTTAAATATTTAATTATTTTCTCAGATTTCAATTGTCATAGAGAGTGATGCGTCAATCTATGCTAGTGTTGCCAATATAAGAGTTTTGATTTACCCTTCTTTTTATTACCTTTTGAGGGCTTTAATTCGTTGTAGAATATTAATAAGTAATATAATAAAAAATAACCAACTTGAAAAAAGAAAGTATAAAGCGTAAGTGCGGCTCCTATGTACCTAACCTAACAATCCTATTAAATAGTAAGTATGTTAGTCTATAGGATTTCTAAACAAATTTTTGGTGTGCGTGTGAGGTAGAAGGGGAGAGGGGGAGCGGGTATAAAATTATGTTTCTATATTAGCCATCTTAGATAGTGAAAAATTGTCATTGGCCCTAAGTTATTATTCTTTTTTTATATAACTCTTGTACCTAGCTGTAAGTTTTCCGAATACTTTAAAATAAAATAAAATAAAATAAAAATATATAATTTTTCCATCACCCGATAAAAGTGTGCAAACATTCACCTTAACACCGTGTTTTATTTAATATACCTATCTATTTCTTGAGATAATCAGGTAGGTACATAGTTATAAAGAAAAGGACAATTTTTATTCTATTATCATATTACCTCCGAAACTCCCAAAATTTACCCCAAAAATGGGCAAATAATGCGAGAGCTAACAACACTACGCGAGGGACTTTGTTCTGTTTTTGGACACAGCGTGTAGCTTGTAAATACATTTGAATGCTACATCTAGTACTTTCTATAATCTAAGGGTCAGACTTCCTTGTTATTATCTTCCACTTCACTCTATTGTCGACTTAGAGTTCCTATGTTCAATGTAGCGAAGCGAACCTTAAGGTTCTAATGTAGCGTCTGGACGCACCTTAACACGTCTAAAGGTAGTGATAATGAAAAAACGTCGCAATTTTTATTCCAGACACAAAGTTCCATTTTTAATTGGAGATCGTAATGACTGTAAACCCCGCATGGAACTGTGTCCAAATACTCAAAGCTTAGTGAACACGTGCCCATTAAAAGCCATTATCGAGTCACAGATGGCGTATATTAGTACACAAATTCGTACACAACGACTGTATGTACTAGACGCCTGCCGTAATACCAGTACTAGATTCGTAATACAAATTCATAATACGTTTATACAAGAAAATTGAATTGTAGGAATGAATGCCGCGCGGAGCAAGTTTAATAGAAAATGAAAAATATGGGAACATTCCATTGCAAAGTTGTTGCATTTTGTATTCCATGTAGAAGGTTAAAATTAAATAATGTTCACCTCGCGTGGACATTACGAGTACAAATCGTGCACCTGTGTCGTTCTCTCCTATTTTCATTCTGAACGAAGTTCACCCATGGGGTTGAAACCGTTAGTTATTTTGACACGTTTACATGTCGCTGTTTGATTAAACGAGATGAATTTAAAATGTTTCAACTTGAGGTACTTTTTCGCAGTGGTAGACCGCGACCGCAGGCGGTAAGCAAACATCGTGACCGGTTGCGGTTGCGGTATGTGAAGAAAGTAGAAGTTTATGACTGCGGTAACGGATAACCGAAGAATAGTCCCTCTATTTAAAAATAGTTTCCGACCGAGCAACTCATCTTTATCTTCAGTTAGTTTTAAATATGTTAGTTCAACTGCTTTTGAATACTCTATAAAGTTCATACTTGCCCGATATTAGCCGAGACCAAGATAATAGAGTACGATAAAGTTTATATTAGATGTTATGGCTTTAAACTACTTAAGCTGTGGCTAAGTTCTTAATAAATTTTCATAAAAGTTTCAGAAGCCACTTAGTTATGCCGCAAAGTCCTCATAACTTGTTATATAAATTCATGAAACAATTAAAAGACATAAGACATCTTTTATATCCCACGGCTGGGCATTTCATATTCAGTTATACTTGTAAGTTACTAAAATATTGACTAACGTTTTTTGACTATATAAGAAATTAAACTGGAAGCATATTAAACAATTTTCTATAAATTCAAGTCTGCAATAATAAGTAATTAAGTATTCGAGTAGGTCAGTGGCCAACCCTGGTGTCGGAGTTTTTAGACCGCCTAAAGGCCTCCGACATGGTCTAACGATTGCAACAATCGGGACCGACAATTTAACGTGCCCTCCGAAGAGTTTACTCCCACCTGTTCTGTTGAGTAGTTCTGTTGACAGAACTACTGGGACTTTTTTTACCATTAGTTTTGTCCACAAAACAATTGGGAATACAATTCTCACTTGTTCTGTTGAGTAGTTCTGTTGACAATACTAACTATTCGGTAGGTTAGGGTTATTTTTTTTTTACTAGATAAAAGTCAGGTGTAAAGCATAGTCTTTTAAGTCACAGAACTAATGGTAAAAAAAGTCCCAGTAGTTCTATCAACAGAACTACTCAACAGAACAGGTGGGAGTAAACGCTCCGAAGCACGGTAGTGCTCAGATGGAAATGCCCCTATCGGCCACCCATCCAAGGTGGGGTCGAGCTACACGTCGCTACGCAAACTACGCCGCGAGCGCTATTAGTCTGCAATTATAATTTCTCAACCAAGTTGATTTTTATCGATAGTTATTTATTTTTCATAAGAGAAACGAGCTCGCGGTAGTTGTTTGTATTGACAAGAAACTTTTACTTGATGTTTTACTTCTCGATTGAATAACAGTCCATAATTTCCTAGTCGAAAATTGTTTATCTTACCAAGATATTGGGAATTATAATTAAGCAACTTTTGATGGGCATATTGAAATTTCCTGAATTTTTCAATATCAAACAATATCGAAAGGCTTTGGGCGATTTGAAAACTACATCAATAAAAGACTCCGCTACCTCACTTAACGTTTGGTTGGCGACAATCAAGGCAGACCACGTATACCTACCAGTTGAAAGTTAAGTTATATAACTGTCTAGTACAGTGTCAGTGTCTAGTACTGCCATCATCGCTTTGCTTCGGGTGAAAGGGCGCCATCCGATGTAAGGGGTTGTTTTTCTTAGTGCTCTATTACATCATGAAAGGAACTCTTGTACCAAATTTCAAGTTTCTAGGTACAGTAGTTTCGCCTGTGCGTTGACATATAAAACAGCGAGTCAAGTAGGTTTGCCTTTTGTATATACAGATATATATACGTATGTATATTAAGCGAAAGGTAACGAAACCACAGAAACTATTAATGCTAAGAGCGTCAAATTCAGCATGAGGTTTTTTTAAGGACATAGCTACTCGTTAGGAAGGAATTTTACAAAATTCAACCCCTAACACTGTTTGAGAGCCACCCCTTTCACCCGAACCGAAGCGAAGGTGGGTCACTTGACAATAAATACTACGAAACATTTTCCGAGAGTAAAAATAAAATATTCTTGCCATCTATTATTAAATAACAGATACAGGCCAGCGTCAGACATCGCTATTCTGAGAGTCGGTTACATAATATCTTTATTCCATTTTTAAACTGTAAATCGGATGTTCGAAATTGATATTTTTCCGCATTTTTCATTGAGCATAAAAGTGGTTTCATAACGTCTCATAAAGAAGACGATCATTAAATCTTTTATTCATTTAATAACATGATATTTGATGAACACTGTCGCGATTTGAATTACGGCTTGTACCAGATGTTGTTCTACGCAATCTCATCTTATTACGTCACGTGGTGCCATTTCAATGTCAAAGGATGATATTGAATACTAGATGCTGAGGCAGGATTGGTGGTACTTCTGGTAGGAACTTGTTTGATAGTCTTTATAATGTTCTTCAAAAAGAACATTTTGAACAGATTTTTCAACAACAGAAGTTTCTTCAACATATTTGTTGTTTGAGTTTGAGAAGAAAAACTAGAAGACATTTTAAAAACCTTTGGCTATTTTCCATTATTACATTTTCACAACACTGTTGATCAGATCAACAACCAATAAAAAGTTTTAAAAAAAGTAAGCCTGTAATATCCCAGTCCTGGGCAAAGGCCTCTCATCTCACTGAAGATATCAGTACAGTGAGGAGGATTAGGCGTAATCACCACGCTTGCCTAATGCGGGTTGGTGATCGCAAACCCGAGCCATGTTTGTTGAAAACATGTTTTCGCTCGACCCGGTAATTGAACCAGAGACCTCCGGCTTGGCATTCGAGTGCACATACCACTAGACCACCGAGGCGTTAAAAAGTTAACTATATCAAAATTGATTCACCTTTACGTTAGCTACAATACCAAACACACTACACGCATATATACTTACTTAAACTTTACAAAACATATCTACATTTCCACTACGATTAGTATGAAATTCTGAACACGAAAACATGTTTTCGCTCGACCCGGGAATTGAACCAGAGACCTCCGGCTTGGCATTCGAGTGCACATACCACTAGACCACCGAGGCGTTAAAAAGTTAACTATATCAAAATTGATTCACCTTTACGTTAGCTACAATACCAAACACACTTCACGCATATATACTTACTTAAACTTTACAAAACATATCTACATTTCCACTACGATTAGTATGAAATTCTGAACATGGTGTCAAGCCAAAAGACAAAGAGATTGCTTTTCCATTTATTAAAATCACCTCAGGCATGTTTGATGTAAAGCATTCGTAATCACATAAACTCGTCTCGCGTCGTTCCGTATCCATTAGAAAATTAATTAATATGAAATATACCAAGTAAATTTTACTTAATTTTACATAATACGGTTGTAATTGTAATAAGTAAAATCATAAAATACTTTTTAATTTGATTATAACATTAATTAGGCAGTGTCTAGGAGATAATTATTATGATTTGTTTAATTTTTTTTATTTTTTTATTATTGTGATTTGATGCTTTCAGTTAATATATAAATAAATAAATAATGTATTTATTTTTTATGTAAATTATATATAATTTTTTGATTAAACAGAGTGGTATTTTAAACTGGCCAGTAGAAATAAGACTCGAAAAAATCTTCGAAGATTCGTTTATGTTGACCTATTTAACAAAACCCTGTATAGGACTTTTTATCACATGCAAGTGAGCGATATTTTGTCACATGTAATCTAATTAAAACCGAACGAAAATATTTCTACACGTTTTTAATTCAATTAATTTAACCGATATTTTGTCACATGTAATTTCATTAAGTACGAAAATATTTCTACACGTTTTTAATATAATTAATTTTACGCACATAAAATTTTTCTCTACAATTTACTATTTCACGCTCTTTTAAAACCTCAATCTCGCAGCGTTAATGGAATTATATTTTAATTTAACCTTGACCTGTTTTGCCTCTGTTCTTTTCATTATTTTGGAATATTAAAATGTTTTTTTGGGGTTAACAATGTAATTTTTGCTAGAAATAATATTTGTTGATGAATGTAATTTTTGTAGGAAATAATAGTATTTCAATAGATACTTACTAATTAAATCACTGGTTTGGGAGGTGATGTCTCCATAACTGGGCCAAATATATCATTCGAAAATAAATAAATTGAAATTGAAACGATGTATAAAAAACCGGCCAAGTGAGAGTCTGACTCGCGCACGGAGGGTACCGTACTTTAAAAAACGGCAAAAAATCACGTTTGTTGTATGGGAGGATATGTTTTATTTTATTTTTAGTATTTGTTGTTATAGTGGCAATAGAAATACATCATCTGTGAATTTCAACTGTCTAGCTATCACCGTTCTTTAGATACAGCCTGGTGACAGACGGACGGACAGCGAAGTCTCAGTAATAAGGTCCTGTTTTTACCCTTTAAGTACGGAACCCTAAAAATAGAGATACAATTGGAAGGTTTTCAAGTTATGAACCTGAAAACCTTCAACTGTTCAGTTCAGTGAACTTTAGTTATTTACTCCCTATCGAAGTAATATAACTTTAGGCTTAAAGGACTTCTGGTGAAGTCACTGTCTCTTGTGATATTAATAGCTTGTAAAGCTACCCAGAATGATAAATGAAAGCTTAATTGAACATTACAATTTGTAGCCCCTATTATGTACGTACATTGAACTTTTGAATGGTTATTAACTTCAAACTGACAATCCTAACTTAATATTATAAATTCGAAGGTAACTCTGTCTGTCTGTTTATCTGTCTGTCTGTTACGCTTTCACGCCAAAACTACTGAACCGATTTGAATGAAATTTGGTACACAGTTAGACCAAAGCCTGAGAAAGAACATAGGCTACTTTTTAGGCCGAAATTCCCACGGTAACGGGTATAACGCGGGTGAAACCGCGGGGCGCGGCTTGTATAAAATAATTGTTTCAGGATTGTTATTTTTTTCATTATAAGCCCGTTAGCACGGTGATTAACCATGTCAGTGTGCTTAAACTTATTATGGGCACGACCACACTACATCTGAGAAAATAACGTAAGCTTGATCTGCAAAATGTTCACAGTAGCTCCATCTGTTGCATCGCAAATGGAACCACCGCGCGGAGCAGTTAGTCTACACCAATACGAGTATTATAAAGAGGTAAAATTTGAAAGTTTGTTTGTTTGTGTGTTCGAGCGAATCTCGGGAATTATCAGTCCGATTTCAATAACTATTTTTGTAATAGATAGTCACATTCAACGGGAAGGTTATAGGGTAGTCAATCCGAATTTTCCACGGGAACGGGGACAACGCGGGCCAGATTGCGGGCCGCTGGTAGTATTATATTATCTAAAAGACTTTCCTACTGACCTAGATACCCACTCGAAGTAACTAATAACAAGGTACGATATCATGAAAACATTACTAATGGTAATCGTATTAGACAAGTTAATGACGATATTTCTCCAAGTTCTTTTGATAAAAATACGACTTATTCCGAGAATCGGTCTTGTTTTGTACCGTGGGAAATCTTTTCATTGACTAGTGTAATCGCAAGGGGTCCTGACCTATATAAAGAAAGATTCGAGGCAATATTGGAAATCCTGTACACATGTTGATTTCAGCTGATAAAACTTGGGTAGGCTTACTGTAACTGAGAATAAATTTTCAGATGGTATCCAAGTAGGAGACAACAGGGTGGTACTGCTTAACTTGGAAACAAACACACAATATTTTTATGGCTTAAAATTCACGGTAAGTTACCATTTTATAAGAGCTACTAAAATATCCTGTACGTAGCGTCTTCTAAATCATTACAATGTTTTATGTAAAGCACTACAACCATTTTGGAAAAGCCTAAGGTACTTGGTCACGTAAATCGTGTCCATTATTCATAGTTCCCAGGGTACGCTAAATGGGAACAACATTTTGTGATAAGAATTTTAAGACGAAAAAATTATTGGCGTTGTTATATTTTTGGCTTACACTTCGGTTATTATCTATTGTTTATTCATCAATTTAATGACGCCAATCTTTAAATCCTGTGGCAACTTTTATCATTATACTTTAACACATTATTTGAAAATGTTTTCTTTTTCTGAAAAATTATAATTTCTCAAAGTTGTTTGATGAATAATAGAATAATAGACGTATTGCGTATTTTTTTAAGAAGAGGTTAGTTAAGGAATTGAAATCCAAAAAAAACTTTACTCGAAAATCAGGAACCGTCTTCTCTGAAGTGCAATCGATAACATTGAGTAACCAATAACCCAATAAAGTCCTTCAAACTCTCAAATCTTAAACAAATTGCTATCAAGCTAAACTTCCTTTCCTCAAAGAGAGACACGTACCGTTCGATTAAATATCAGTTATCCGCCGAACAATTTCGAAAACTAATATAGAAGTTGAAAGTTTATATCTGAACTAATAAAAACAGGGGTCAGCTAAGGCTTATCATCAGTTATTCTGTTACGTTGTATCCGTGATCCTCAGGGAATCGGCCGTGAAGTTCTGTTGGTACCATGATACCTTAATTACAAAACGGAAAACGTCTAGTTCGTCTGAACTTGCGAAAAGGACCCTCATTGATTCATTGTACATGAAGCAATATGTTACGAAATAATTTAAAGTACAATTGAGCCGAAAATGTTGTAATTTTTTTAGGTAATGAAATGTCTATTTTGCCGGTAAAACAACAGAGATTATTTTTTCATGTCCTAAGCCTGTCTACGTGTATATATGTTTATCTTTATAATAATTACAAAGAAAAGGTTTCTATATTTCTATGCATGATAATTTCCGTTTACCGATTGATTTGAAAAAATACGCATAGACGTTTCATTAGGTCAACCAAAGCATGTTATAAAATACTTGCTTGTTGTCAATTCTTAACGCGACAGTTCGCTAGCGAGACAGAGACAGGAGACCGATACATACATTGCCTAACGTCAAGTAACGGTCGCGGTCTCTGGTCTCAGTCTCCTGTCTCGGTCTCCCGTCTCCGTCGCGGCGCGAACCGCCACCTTTAGATATTAAACATTGGATAAACAAACCTTAAATCTAATTTGCTTCGCGTATGTTTATTTCGCTTTGTCCAATATCTCATTACGCGCCGCACTCCGTATAAGTTTACTAAAAAGTTAAAAACCTTTGTATAGAAACTAACCTTTCGTTTTGATCTTATTGAGTCGGCTTGTCGTTGCGTCAACTCTCCTATTGACCGGGAGCCCCATAGCACTTTGCCCATTGCTGAATAGAAGAAGGTCATTCCCAGCATCGGGATTGCGTATGTCACCACGAAGAATAACACTTGGTAGCTGTGAACAAAGGTATATTTACATTAATATTTATAAGAGTTGTCTTTGTTACGTTTAATTAGTCGAACAAAGTAATATGTAGCGCTTGTGACGTAGTTTAACTAAGCTATGTTAACTTATCGCATTTGTTGATGGGTGGCCGATAGTGGCATTTATATCTGAGCGCTACCGTGCTTCGGAGTGCTCGTAAGATTGTCGATCCTGGCAGTTTCAGAGTCGGAGATTTTGGGTGATCCAAAAACTCCCACCCTAGGGTTGGCCACTTACCTAGGAATTTACTAATAGAAAAAGTACATTATTATCGATGGGAGCAAAGAAAAACGATTTCCCTTCAAAACGGTAATACAGGAGAACTCTAAGTTTGCGTCATATGTTATATTATTTTTGAACAGAAATCTCTCGTTGCCAAACTCGATTATGAAAGGACTTTTTGTCTACGAGTTATGAACATCCAAAGTTGCAATCAAATAAGAAAAAACACGAGTAAGTCAATCGAAAATTGCATCTGTGTCTACTGGTAAAGAGCTGTCATCTAATCCAAAAATCAAAAATAGAATCTTCGCCCGAAAATCGATTTTAACGACTTCCATTCAAACAGCTCGAGGCCGTAACGGAAAAGCGGAAAAATTTAAACATTATTGGTTTACGGTGAAGAGGTCAAGGCTACTCTCTCTTTTATCTATAATATAAAATTCAAAGTCCTGACTGACTGACGTCCATTAAATTGACACTTCACTAATTAACGTAATTTTTAATTAAATGTTAAAATCACTCATTAAATCTCTACTAAGGAAGCATTTGATGTCTCTGAGTATGATTATGAGGTTGTAATTTTCAACCATTTGTTAGCTTAACTATTAAAATAGTATCATAGATTTTACAAGTAGAATAACCTAAACACCCTTTTAGAAAAAAGCATATCATACAAATCATATATATTTTTCAGTTTCAATTGAAATGTGTTACTATAAAGTTATCTTTGTCTTTCTCTCTTCTACTTCACTCTCTCTCTATCTCTAAAAAATATAATACGTAAATTGTGGATAAAATATAAATAGTTTCACAATAATAATTAGTTTCATCTGAAGCCCAATTAGGATTTCCTATCCTAAATGGTAACGCAATGCAAATTAAAACACGTTACCGATATTTTCCCAAAGGTTGGATCAAATTCTGTTGGGTTCGAGTATGGTATTACTATTAGTACTTGTGGTTTCTTAGTTACATTGTTACACGTTTCTCTCGACTGAAAAGTTCCTGAATTTACTTGTACAATACTTTATGGTACGCTCATGGAAAAAACCTGGTATCGGAGTTTTTAGAACACCTTTAGCCTCCATTATTATTTATTTAAACGGGAACTTACGTACGACGGAGGCTACTGTTGAGAGTTCTTCAACACGTTTCGGTCACATACGGTGACCTTTATCAGGAGGTGGGTGAAGCGCTCGCGACAGCGTCTCTCCCCGTATGTAGCCTCCGTCGTACGTAAGTTCCCGTTTAAATAAATAATAATGACATTAACGTACGTTTCAATGAATACCTTTAGCCTTCGACATGGTCTTACGATCGAATCAACAAAGACCGATAAAAATCGGCCTTTGTTGTTTTCATCGTTGAATAAAGCGTGTCCTCTGAAGCAGGAGAGACCAAAGAGAACCAAGACAGACCAATTTAAGTAATCTCAAGCTGTATTTTGCTTAACAATCGTTAGCATCGCTTAATGAAACTACGCGACTAAACTAGTATGAGGATATTTCACCAATACCTTAATTTAAGTCTTTAAAATGTTCAACATTTTCAAGCAAATTTTTCAGCACACACAACTCCATTTAAAGGATATTTGGAATACCGTTGACATATACTTCGGTCGAGACAACGCTGTTTCATGTTTATCGAAAAAAATGTAGAGCATAAAAGTCATTACTAACCAATATCAATTCAAAAACAGTTTTGAAAGGAAAAGCTTTTTTCAGTATCCACTGTGAATGCAGTTATATTTCAATCTGCTGCGGTCTAATCCACTCTTTGTATAGAAACTGTTTACAAAATGAGATTGCTGAACATTGAATACGAGCAGAAAATGAAGTGCTAAAGCGAATTTCCGAGAAAAGTACACAATTTTCTAGAGGTAAACATAAACATGTTTTAATTGTCTATGAACTCAATTTATTCTTAAATAAATAAAACAAATGTCGAAGTTTTAGACCGTGCTTTCGCACAGTAGCGTTCGAAATATAACGATAGAAATGCCACTATCTGTCACCCTTCCGAGCTGCTAAACAATAGTAATGAACTAAGGGCTCCCACACAAAACTGCGATGCGATGCGATGCGAATTCGCATCGCAGAAACTTGCGATGCGAATATCTGCGATACGAACTGAAATAGGTATATCTATCGCCATTACTACAGTACAAAGAAAAGAGATGAATATATTAAATGAGAATCGCTAATTAATGGAACAGCATCGCAAGTTCCTGCGATGCGAATTCGCATCGCATCGCATCGCAGTTTTGTGTGGGAGCCCTAACATCGCTTACCCAAGCCACGAGTGCAACAATTATTTCTAATTTAATCCTGATTTGTTTTTATGGTATAACTAGCTCCGCCACGCGGCTTTACGCGATTCATTTGGGAATTTCAGTTTAAAAAGTGACTTTAATATTAAACTTTTCTATTTAATGTGGTTATAATGAGTTTTTAATCTGACTATTGCGGAGATTATTGCGTTCACAGAAAAAAAACGTATATTGTAATGGATAATCGTTTCCCTGCAGTGAAGTATACAGGTGTTTTAAGAAATTAAAGAAACATTTAGAAAACTGTTATTGAAAAATATGTGGCTTAAGTTTCCCTTTAAACGCTGTCAGAAATATATTCAAGACGAATTGATTCGAGTTCGGATCAACGGAGTTAGACCGAGCATTCCGATAGTTTATTTTGGTGTTTCGTACCCCAGAATACGGAAATTGACAGATCTATAAATCATCATGTAGGTCGGGCCTATCCGTTGACTTTCAATTTGGCATTTTGCCAAATAGTCTAACTGTACTCGAAATAATTGGAGGACCGTACACCGCAATCATTTCTTTATTCTGCCTTTATTTCCTTCCTTGGTTTGGCCACTGGTAAAATATTGGAGAAGGTAATTAAAATGATTTATTATATTCAATTAATTCTTTGAAAGTGAAAATGTTTTTTAGCAGAACGGCTTTTATTGTTATTATTTTTCATCGGTTGTTATGAAAAACAGGGTACCTATTTTGAAAGAACATTTTAAATTTTTTTGTAATTAAAGAAAAATATTTCAAAAACCCTCTTTTTAAGGGAGCCACCGTGCTTCAGACGCAAGTAACGTCAGAGCTCATTAAACTATGTCAGAGGCCTGTAGACGGTCTTATAACTCCCGACACCAGAGTTGGCCACTAACAGACATCAAACTTACTATGGAAGCGGTATGACGTGCTACCGCATTAATAATTCTATTAACTTTTACGTCAACAAAATTAGCTATGGTAATCGGATAAAATCCTATTTCGGCGTTCGGGTAATATTGGTTTGTAATAATCAGTTTCGATGAAAATTCAGCTGAACAAGCTTTAACAATAATCGATCTCAATTTTGAGTAAAATCTATTGAAACTTTTACAGAAAGTATGATTTTGATACATATTTCTTAGAAGTAAGTCGGTCTGTAATATTCCACTGCAGGGAAAGATCCCTCGCCCACTGAAGTTATTATTAGTACTGTGAAGAGGATTAAACTAAAATCGATTAAGCATTGTATTAGTACTCTTGTTTGAAACATGGCTCGGTTTTGAGATCATCAACCGCAGTAAGCAAGCGTGGTGATTATGCCTAATACTCCTCACTGTACTGATACCTTCAGTGAGATGAGAGAGGCCCAGCAGTGGCTAGAGAAGCACGAGAGATCTAATACTACACTACTGTAGGTTCAGTAAGTGTGGCGTTTCTTGATAAATACGCTCGGAGTAGATTGACAAAAAAAAAACTAAGATACTCGTACTAATTATAACAACTAAAAAGGTTTTTTCGTGTATTTGAACTCGCTATTCAAGAACTACCAATTGGATTCGAATCTTCATTTGAGTATTAGATAGCAGCCGTATTCAAGACAAACTTCATGGGTTACTTTTTCTAGAAATTCTCACGAGGACGGGTATAACGCGGGTAAAATCACGAGGCGCTGCTAGTTAATTAATTACGTGCCTAATCTCAGAATAAAACTAACAGTAGTTGATACAAGTCTTCAATAAGCATTACTGACGAACATACTATAATATAGTTAGTACAACTTCAAATCTCATGTAACCACAACAAATGTCGAGATGAGATGATACATACACAGAGATTCCACGAAGTGTAATTCCCAGAGATAAAGTTTGATGATTCACGGAAATCATGACTGTATACTCATTTAATATTCATACATCATAATTTCTTAACAACTATTATTCCGTATCATAACATAATAACTACTTATAAGTTTCTTAGGTGTGAGCAAACACTAACTATTTTGAATAGAAACACTTCGCTTTACTTTAAATTTTTATCTGACGTTTCGGCTCCTTTACATTACACCTCAGTTTTCAGTGAGCACGGTTCCTGTAAAGGACGGCTCCTTTACAGGAACCGTGCTCACGTTAGATAAATGTGTAAAATAAAAGCAATGTGCATCCATAAACGAGGTTTCAACTCAGCTACTAATTAGGTACACTAACTTCATTCAGTGCAAATGAAGTCATAGAAAGCTTCTCATTTATTCGCAGGTTAATTAAAACTCACATAAAGTCCATGTAGGACACGTCGGGTAATCCATCCGGCCACGAGAGCAAGCACGCGGTTTTCAAAGTGCCTTTTGATCTGAAACAAACGGAAAGTGAAATACTGTAAAAATTTGCAACTATTATTAACACCGGTTACACCGGTTTTTAGAATTGTGCCGAGGGGATTTTGTGTGCTGTAGCGTCGTAACTTCAACAGTGATAGAACAATTTTAATTTTTTTATTTTCGTCCGAAGCGTCACAATTGGATACGGTATCCAAATTTATTTTAGTTAGGTAGGCATCTAAGTTTAACCAACATTATTTTCAATGGATCTCATTTAAGGCTCTAGCCCGACTCAGATACGTGAAATGCTTGATTGGTAGATATTTAATGAGTGATTTTGACATCTGATGTATGAAAAGTAACGTCAATTAGTTAATTGTCAATTAATAGAGATCTTTGAGTGCGGGATAAAATAACAAAAAACCTGTACATGTCTGTCATACCTATAAACTTAGATTATAGAAAGTACTAGATGTAGCATTCAAATGTATTTACAAGCTACACGCTGTGTCCAAAAACAGAACAAAGTCCCTCGCGTAGTGTTGTTAGCTCTCGCATTATTTGCCCATTTTTGGGGTAAATTTTGGGAGATTCGGAGGTAATATGATAATAGAATAAAAATTGTCCTTTTCTTTATAACTATGTACCTACCTGATTATCTCAAGAAATAGATAGGTATATTAAATAAAACACGGTGTTAAGGTGGATGTTTGCACACTTTTATCGGGTGATGGAAAAATTATATATTTTTATTTTATTTTATTTTATTTTAAAGTATTCGGAAAACTTACAGCTAGGTACAAGAGTTACATAAAAAAAGAATAATAACTTAGGGCCAATTACAATTTTTCACTATCTAAGATGGCTAATATAGAAACATAATTTTATACCCGCTCCCCCTCTCCCCTTCTACCTCACACGCACACCAAAAATTTGTTTAGAAATCCTATAGACTAACATACTTACTATTTAATAGGATTGTTAGGTTAGGTACATAGGAGCCGCACTTACGCTTTATACTTTCTTTTTTCAAGTTGGTTATTTTTTATTATATTACTTATTAATATTCTACAACGAATTAAAGCCCTCAAAAGGTAATAAAAAGAAGGGTAAATCAAAACTCTTATATTGGCAACACTAGCATAGATTGACGCATCACTCTCTATGACAATTGAAATCTGAGAAAATAATTAAATATTTAAATAAGACGATACCTAAATGCGATACTTACACGTGAAATGTGATCCCATCCTGTTTCTTTTTCAGACCCACTGCATTTTTACAGGTAGGAATGACACAAGACGGCATAGTTTCGTGAAATTGGTCACGGGTAAAACACGTTAGCGCGTTCCGACGGTCACAAAGTGACTGATCGGTTGCGCATCAAACTACACTATTTAAGGCTAGTTTGAGTAGCTACAGTATTATGCGCGCTCACGGGTTCTGGTTATTCTGTATTCTGAGCCTATAAAAACCATTAACAGCTATGGTGACAGCTTTCAACTCCAGGCTATTATCGTGTACTCGGCTTATGTAGTCGATCTTCCAAGTGAAGACTGCCATATTATTTGAGCACCTAACCAACTAGTGGAAAACTACTATTGACACCTGAATATATAGTAGTAGAATTCATTATATTCAAGAAAAAGCATTTCCTTTTAACGGTAGGATCGATACACCCATATTTTAGTCAAAGGTAAACGTAACCTCGTAAAAGCTCGACAAAAGCTCAACTTGTCGACCGCTTGGAGTTCCAAATTCTTTTGAAATTCCAATGAACCAGAAAATTGTCGAGCTGAGGTTACTACGGAATTGGTACGACCTAGGCCTGAGGCTAGGCAATACGGAGCGACCTAACGACCTATTAAAATTAAAATAGGTTTACTTTGAAATATAAACTTAACGTTTTTACGGTGTTACTTATCGTTAACATTGAATTATTTGAAAAATTATGTAAAGTGTAGCTCTATATGTGTAGTTAAACAAAAAATTGTAAGAGCTTCGTTCTTACTTAGTCCATTTATCAATACTATAGACGTTATGAGTTACAAAATGGTTACAAACTTGCATCTGAATCTGATTAGTATCCCGCAACTGTTTAATATTCGGAACCATATCAAATTATCGTGTAAACAGACAACGCGTATTGTACATTTCAATGTCTCAATTCATTGCATTAAGGTACTGACAGACGTGCTCATAAAAAGCATGCTAATAAGCTTGCTTAAAATTAGCATGCTCTGCAAACTGTTCACATTTGCCAGAAATAAGCATGCTTGTTTTAAAGCATACTCCTTAAAAGGCATGCTCAAAGCAAACGTACGGTCAGACGTGCTATTTGGCACCAGGCTTCGAATTGTTGATTTTTCTTACTTCGGCATAATACACAGATCTTAGGTTTTTAATTTTAGTTTTAATTATTTTTATTGATAAACTTGAATCATTCATGTCCTTTAATAAAGCCTCATAAGCATTATTACGTGCAATATTATTTTTATATAAAGGAGATTGTGTGTTCCACAGACATTCGTAACTTCTATAATATGACACAAAAAGCAAAGTTTTATCTTCTCCCCAACGCGACATATTGCGGGTTTAATTTCAGTCGTCCGCTACAGATTGAGACAAAATGGATAATAGCATGCTAATAAGCAAACATGTTCAGACGTTCTCAGATCACGCCCCCCCCCCCCCCTACCCGCGCCTCAGGTAGCGTGCTCGAAAATCAAACGTCGTTTGATTTTTGAGCACGCTCTAAATAAGCATTACTCATTACATTACACACGTGCTACTAATGAGCACTTGCTCAATAAAAGCATGCTTTCGTGCTAGTAATGAGCACGTCTGTCAGTACCTTTACACTATAGAGTTTGATTACAGTGTATACTGTATCCATGCATCCTATGGGCCATATAATAAAAGCGTATTAGTAACATTTTAGCTATCAAATAGTTTGTCACTTTCTGACATATGCAATTTTCTGAAGAGTAAAAGAGACAAAACACATTATAACAGTGTTTTAGTTACAGAGCGTTTATTAATATTATTTAATTAATAAACGCTTATTAACGTTTATTAATATTATTTAATTAATAAACGCTTATTAACGTTTATTAATATTATTTAATTAATAAATATTATTTAATTAACAGTGGTATAAATAAGGTAACGTTTAATGAAATTTATTCTTCAAAAGCGAAACGTATTGACTGATGAAGTATTAGTACTCGTAATGTAAGTGTTTAACATTAATTAACCCAATAGACATTTTCTTCCCGGTAATATTATAATATGAACAACTTACACTTTTACAAAAGATAGGCTAAGGCTAATAATGTACTATGTATTTCATAGTCTCTATACTAACATACTAAAGCTGAAGAGTTTGTTAATTTGATTGCACTAATCTCAAATAATACCAACATTTTAAAACCATATTGTATCTGATAGTCATATACATCTTTTCATCCCAAAATTCCCATACATGTATGACCTGAATAAAGTAAAAAAAAATGTACCAGTTTATAACAAAAGCAAAAGGTTTTGTTTAACATACCGAGCATAAAGGGACCATAGTCCCTGTCAAAGGCAGTCTGCTTTAGTATTATACTGGAGTATTACAAAGGACCAGATTGAGATCATCCTCTAGACATGGCAGAGATTACTCAATACGGTATAGATTCTATCGAGAGTAAGGGTATATTTCCACCAGAGTTGCAAGCTTATGAATTACTAAGCTAGAAGCTACTAGAAGCTACGAAACAACGTGATTGTTTACAATACTGTAGCTGTGAGAGGTAGATGCGTAGCACGACAATAAGGAAGCATTGTCAATGGGAAGCATTTATACATAGCTCGCATTTGTAGCGCTCAGGCGTAGCACAGATCCGTAGCACGTAGTATGTGCATAGCATGCGCGTAGCGCGCTGTCGTAGCATGCATCCTTAGTAAGCACTACGCATGCTACGCACACACTCATAGCATGCATCATGTATATAAAAACATAGCTATTCTCATCAGTGTGTTATACTATTTTATACAACGAATGTAATTGGTATATATCAAACGTAGTATATGGTATATGCAACTATCTACGTGTGTCATAGCTCTGATAGAAAGGCACCTTTAGGCTTTAGTCGTCACTTACTGTTTGTCTCCTGTATAGGTAATTGAATGCTTTTAGCTTAAGTGATGGCATTTCACTTCAGTAGGTTGTGGAAGCTTATAATTTGTAGCCTTGATTACGGTACTGATTAGTAGGAAGAAACTTCGTTATAAAGAAAGAAAGATTTTAGTGGTAGTCTGTGTTGCGAAATAACTCTTAGGTAGATATAAATAAATACATAAATATACCCGGACATTCTAATGCATTTATAATCTAACGAGCCCGTGATTCCACTCTGTTTAACTTGTAATTAAAATAAAGTCTATCAAGTATCTTTTTATATTTATACTAGCAGCGCCCGTTCCCGGTTTTTTATACAAATATACCTTCCTTTTGAATCACTCTATCTATTTTAAAGAACTGCGTCAAAAATCCGTCGCGTAGTTTTAAAGAACTAAGCATACATAAGGACAGGCAGCGGAAAGCGACTTTGTTGTATACTATGTAGTGATATGCAATCATTTTTTACTTCTAAGCTACAGTTAAATATTGCTTCAATTGTTAACTGCTAAAACCCCACCTCAATAGCCTCACGTTCACATGAACACATTATTAACATGTCTGCAGATAAAAAGAGTATTACATCGCGAATTTTGGCGTCCTTTTCATATCCGTAACATTCAAATGTCATCATCCCAAAGAATTGTATTGTAAACATGGGTTAAGACGACAAAAGTTCACTTAAATAGAATATCTTAATAAAATCCTTTGTCTGTTTTACGGTGTGTCTCTTTTGATATGGATAAAATATTATGATAAAAGGGGCCTAAAGATCTACAAAAGATGAACTACTAAAGCAACTCACTCGTAATTTAGACGGTATAAAACACTCGATGATAGATTGTTTTTTATTACTGAGTGTTTTATGATTATTGAAGATTTCTCAAGCTTTGTGTCCGAGATAAGCTTATCTATTCTATGATATGTAACTTTGGATGTTATTACACAGTTCCAAGTATGATGTATGTGAAGTAGGTTACTTTGCCCATATATAAACTCTTTATTTTTTCACATTTCTAAGAAACAAGTGTAATCCCTACTTAATACTATAAATGCGAAAGTTTCTGAGGATAAATGTATGTATGGATGTATGTTTGTTGCTCTTTCACGCAAAAAACTATTGTACGGATTTGGATGAAACTTTACAATAATATAGGTTATACATCAGAATAACACATGGGATAATTTTTTTAATTTCCGCGGGAACGGATACAAAGTGAATAAGACCGCGGGGCGCGGCTAGTATCTATCTATCTAATATATAAAATGCGTGGTGCGTAATTGAACTCCTCTGAAACGGCTCGACTGATTCTCATGAAATTTTGTGTACATATCGGGTAGGCGGAATATATATATAAAAGAAAGTTGTGTTAGTTACACCATTAATAGCTCGAAAACGGCTGGACCGATTTTAATGACACTTTTTAATTTTATATATCTTGGTCAGGAATAGTAAAATAGTAATAAGTATCAAATCCCGAAATTCCCACGGGAACAGGTGCATATATGTATAAAAGAAAGTTGTGTTAGTTACACCATGAATATCTCGAGAACGGCTGGACCGATTTTAATGACCCTTTTTAATATTATTTATCTTGGTCAGGAATAGTAAAATAGTAATAAGTATCAAATCCCGAAATTCCCACGGAAACGATTGCACTGCGGGTAAAACCGCGGGGCGCTGCTAGTGCTCTACTTTCAACGATCTGGAAACGCCCTAACCTCAAACAATTGTAGATTATAAATTTTCTACTAAACCCCATCATTTAATACAGGAAATGACCTAAACAAATCAGAATGAGAGCTTGTAATTAAGAGGTCTCGTTTGACCCTTTAGTGTAAATAAAATTATGTATTTCTATAGAACGTTAAGGGTTGTATGTAGGTCATTATAAAGGCGCGTTAGAGATAAGATTAGCATCGTGAATTTTTAATAACGCATGTGTGAATTTCATTTTTAGTGTCTCACACTATTGCGGTGCAAGTAAATCTTGATGGAGCGTAACACAATCATACTACTTGTATGTCGAACCACTTGCGGCGTATACCTACGCCATATTATGCTATATTCAGCTAGATTTATGCAATTATATGTCGTTTGTTTCGGAGTGAGGCATGCGTGTTAGTTATGGCATTCGCGGCAAACGCCTCGAGACGTCTGAACGCACCTTTAGGGATTCCATCATGTAACCGCATCAGGGTACAACTGGGTGAATCGGATTAAATCGAGATGGATCAAAGAGATTGAACTTACTTATTGAACTTTGCTTTGTTATATAAAGAGAAGAAAGGATACTAATGCGTCCGCGAGACGATCAAGTGCACTTGACAAGTCTTCGGGCTTGAAGTGAATATTGATCGTTTACAGCGTTGACTTGACAATTCCCGTCAAGTATCTACGTGCTGGACATGACTTGACAATAATTTTGATGATAACTTGACAACAAATTTGAACCAACTTGAGCTTGATGCGACTTGACGCGACTTGACAAGTTTTATTCATTTGCGACTTGTCAAGTGCACTTGATCGTCTCGCGGACGCATAAGAATTTTTATTGTAAGACTAGCAGCGGCCCGCGGTTTTACCCTCGTTGTGTATGTATAACTACTTCAATTAGTTAAGGTCGATTTAATGGACGTCTACGAGTGCAGCAGTTAATGTCCTTTGAGAATTAATTTATTTTCAATACTAGGTCGATAGGCGCCATAATACTAAAATGTTTGTCCCATCAATAAACCTATAAAATAACCCTTTTACGGTACAGCACAGTTATAGTTTTAATACTCAATTCATCACACTGTCATATCCACTAAATCTATCACGACCCACTCATATAAAACAGAGTAAGTATTGTTTAGCACAGTTTACGACCGAAAAACACATTAAAGCTAACTGGATGTTTCAAAACGTTACTGGCAGCGTCCCGAGGTTTTATGTGCTTTTAGGAATTGTCAGATATGCTTACATGACTGATAATACTGTGCTTATATGACTGATAAGCCCGTTGGGATAGTGGCATGTAAGAGCGGTTACTGTGTCGGGGGTTACGGGTTTGATTCCCGGAGTCCCGTCTGGGTGTCAATGATATTAATATAACTATACTATACTAATATAATAAAGCTGAAGAGTTTGTTTGTCTGAACGCGCTCATCTCAGAAACTATATGTAATAGATAGCTCTGTTCAATGGGAAAGTTATAGGCTAAATTTCTACAGGAACAGGAACAACGCGGGTAATACCGCGGGCACTGCTAGTATATTCATATAAGGTATTTGTATACGTAGTTATTAGTTAATTGGATTTCATAATTTAAGCATAGAGTTTAGTTTGGGTCTAATTAACCGTGTGTGAATTTGGCCGCGTATATTTATTCATACATATTCAGCACACATCCGAGTATGCTACATCGATGTTTTGAACTGAGAAATAGGACGCGCGTGTATACTGAAACCATCGTAAACACGTCAGTTAGAAAGCACCCTAATAGGAAAAGACAGATAAGAAATTTGTCGATACCAAGACGTCAAAACAATGTCAAATCATATAACTTTTATTTGGTTTACCGTCGGGTAATATAAGCGAAATTAATCCGGAAACGAAGAAGAGTAATAACATATAACATTATATAATGTTTTATGTATAATGTTGTATATATTATATACAACATTATACATAAAACATTATACATATACATACAATAGTGTACTTATAACATTTAACATTCCCACAAAGTCCGCAATAGTAATATTAAGTAGAATCTGAATTGCGTATGATAATGTGTAAATAGCAAATATTTATGTTCAAAACAAGGAAATTAGTTATTTTATTATGTGTATAAATTATACGTCGTAACCATTATCAACACTGTAATTGTCAGACTTTCAAAACATTTTGAAAATCGTGTTTATGAATTTGTTTTTGCGGTGTTCGTGTGTAATTACCTACATGCCTGTAATAAATCTTACCGGAATTTTCATAGAAGCGTTTGTCAACAAATAAATAAAATAGCCTAGTTTGGACAAAGTTATAACATTAAAGGCTTTCATATAGGGTGTTGATATGGTAAACTTCATAATGTTACTTGTATATACCACTACCCGTGCCCCACGGTGTTGCCCGCGTTGTACCCGTTCCCGCCGGAATTTCGGGACAAAATGTAGCCTATGTATTATTCGAATATATAACCTATATAACTGTAAAGTTTCACGCAAATCCGTCCATTAGTTTTTTCATGAAAGAGTAACAAATATACATACATACACGCATCCATTCTCACAAACTTTCGCATTTATAATATTAGTAGGAAGTTAACTAGTTTTTTCGCGCGGTGGTTCAACCCGCGATACAATAGATTGCTCTTATGTTATTTTCCCAAATTTAGTATGGTCGAGACCACATACTCGTAAGTAGTTAGCAGGTTAAAATATCCGACTTTATTAATTAGTATAAAATATAAATTAGTATAATAGTATAGTATAATGAGTATAATATTTAAAGTACATAGATAGGTACACTGATAGCGGTAAACCATATTCTAAGGACACACTAACTAATACGGTACAGTTGTTACATCAACGCCACCTAAAGGCATATCTAACGTTCACAATACTAAACACTATTAACCGCTCGCTTGCCCCAGGCACACTTTTTTTTCCGCCTATGTTGTCCCGATGTGTCTAGACATAGCGCGGCACCGCTCCGCGCGGCTCGGTTTTCACAAAAACATTAATTGTGACTCAATTTTTAACTAAAACACTATCAAGTGTTATGTTTTTCATGTTAAGTATGAATGAAGCTGTTTATTTATGTATTTTGTTTATTAGTATTCAACTACGGTCTAGAATTACGAGTCGCTGAACACAAATATAGCTCTCGTTTTCGAGCACGACTTGTGTTTAGACGATAATATCTCAAAAATTAAATCGATGACATATGGTTTTTTATTTTAAATAACAATGTTTATTTTAAATAGATTAGGATAAAACATAAAACCATACACCTGCCCATACAAAATAATGTACTTACAGCTCTTTAATTCGGCACAAAAGTGTGCTAGCGGAGGCCAAAATGGCGGCCGTCGGCGTCGTTCAACTTTTTTAACATATCACAAATGCACAAAATACCACTGTTAGGCTTCATGTTTTTACTATTCCGTTTGGAGATTACATTGAACTAACATATTAATCGCACTTGGTATCATAAAACAGCCAAAATATATAAAAAAAATGAGATTAAAATTAGTCACCGAGCAAAACAAACACCAACATGTACTTCAAAATTTATCTGGTTTAGAAAAGGCTAAATTTTGTGTCCAACGGTGATACCTTTGTTTCTATGTATTAGTCACTGAATTTATCTAATTAAATAACAAAACACTACGTAAATCTAACCACCGACAGTATTAAAATTATTGAAATGAAAAGTCACAATGTCACCCGCAGCTGACGTAATCCAAATTTCGCGACATTGACAACTTCAACATGTTATACAATAATATTTTGTTATGCCACAGAGTGATGTTTTGCATTCGTTTGATAGACAATTTAACACAGATCATACTAAAATAGTTTGAACAAACCATTAGCAAACAAGAACCGAAATATTAACAAAATTAAACGACTACCTGGTCGGTCGCGAGTTTGTCAACCACTAGTTGACGGGGCAATTTGAGGTGCATTTTTTTGTCAACTACTGGTTGACGGGACAACCGAGCGGTTATGACAATTATGCGACTCAATGCTTCCGACTGGATCTAACTATTAAGTCAACTGGGACTGACAATTCGAACCCTCTGAAGCACAGTAGATGACTAAATAGGTTAAGGCGTAATTATTCAAGCTAGTCAGATGTGCAGTCAGCCTAACAGGAACTAAATAATGGACATCACATCACATTTGTGCGATGTGTACTAATAGTAGGCATATTATGCTAATTACACACTTCTCTTGTATGTCAATGGTTCAGTTTGAGTGTGTATTCATTTAATTAACTATTGTTTCAAAGAAATTTTATGTATGTAGTGTTTTTTCATTCTTTGTACGACTCAATCTGAAAGATTGGTAAGTTGTATTCCGCGATTTTTATGAATGAATGACGGGTGTATGTTTGTTACTTTTTCACGCAAGAACTTTATACTGAACGCTTTAATGGAAGTTCGTTATCCAAATGTTTATAATCAAAGTTTATTTTTCAACAAGCCCGAATTCGTGTCGAATTTACAAGTAACAAAATTTACAAAATTTTGTTAAATCTATGAATAAATTGTAAAGTATCATAAAACATAATTTATTCAAAAAAATACATCTTCTAGTTTCAGATTTACCAACCATAGTGACCGATGTAACTTTAGTATGTACGATAATAAAAGTACGGTAACTAACCTGTATTCTTTAGTAGTCGAGTAGAGGAGGCAAGGTATGGCTAGTAGCATTCCACTGATCCATATACAGGCAATCATTATCAGGGAACAGGTCTTGGACATCCTCGGTCTCATCGGACGGACAATCGCTTGATATCTGTTGAAGAAACATACAGTATTAAAAATAAGTACTTTAAGAATATGTACGTCAAAATTCCATGGATTTTTTTATGGAAAAGTTATTAAGTCTATTGGAGTTCGTATACATTGTTAAAGCAAATAATTATCTTTTCAATCAATTCAGGCTACAAGTAACGGAGTTATTAAAAATAGTAGCATTCGAATTTAGAACTTGTTCTTCGTTTAAATTTTATTACGTAGATATGTACCCATAGGACGAAGTTCTTTCATTATAAAGAAACAATTACTTAAGCAAAGTTGAGTTAACTATACATTTTCGTAATTTCAAAAAACTTGTTGCGTAGATATGTTCCCATAGGATTAAATTCTTTCATTATAAAGAAATTATTGTAAATCGCTTGAGCGTAAACTATTAGTTGGTATGGAGTGACTTATAGATAGAGCGGTGTAGGTGTGAAGAACAACGGCTTAGCATTAAAAGAATAAGACCAAGAATATTTTAATTAAAAATAATCCAATACCAGACTTCTAAACAAAATAAAGTTTCAATTTGATTGCTGGATTACGACCGCAACAATAAAGTAACAGATGTCGAATAAATCCTAAAAAACAAAAAGTTATGACTAAGTCCTAAAATAAATTAGGTTTATTGTACTATTTTTCTTTTTATACGAAAATGAGGGTAATAAACATCGCAGACGCTGAAATTTTCATGTTGGCACTGAAATACTGAATTTTAAACGGACTTGTATAAACCGTATGATTTATAAGACAATATAAAAGGAGATTATCTTTGGTCTTTTTGTTTAAAGTGATTAGTAAAAAAACTAAATCGCCTACGTAGCCAGGTAGGACCCTGTGCATACAATCTGGTGAAATGGGGCTACTCCAGCATCACCCAATACCCCTGCGGCACCGATCCCCAAACTATGACCCACCTGTTGACTTGACATGACCTGTCCTACTACTATGGAGTACCTGTGCAGAGGCACCGAAAGCGCAATTGCTGCCGCAAACTTTTGGTCTGCCTTCATATAATTTTTAACTAGAACCATATTAACACGACGAAGAAGAAGAAGAAGAAGAAGTAAAAAAATACGGATATAATAAATAAATAAATAAATATACCTGGACAAATTCACACACGGTTAATAAGACCCAAAGTAAGTTCTAAGCTTGTGTTATGGAATCTAATTAACTGGTACTACTACATATACATACACAAAATACTTTATGAGAATATATAATTGACGCCCAGACGTCGTCGCCAACAACTATGTCTGCACATATTGTTGACTCCGGGCGGGAATCGAACCCGCAACCCCCGACACAGTAAGCGCTCTCACTGCCACTGTGCCAACGGGCTTGTCAAAATGCTTTGCTACTGAAGTTTAAGCGGGCGAATTAATTGAGGTTTGAACCATATATCCACTGTAAACTAATTGTAATAACAAGCCTGTTGGCACAGTGGTTTGTGTTCTGTGGTTTGGGAAAAAGATAAGATGTTATCACAAGCCCGGTGGCACAGTGGGATGTTAGATCGCTTACAGCGTCGAGGATAACGGGTTCGGTTCGATTCCCGCGCGGAGAGAATAACGGTGTCATGTTGTCAATTATCACTACATAGTATAAAATAAAGTCGTCTCTGTTTCGTGTCTGTTTGTCTGTATGCTTAAATCTTTAAAATTACGCAACGGATTTTGATGCGGTTTTTTGTAATAGGTAGAGTGATTCAAGAGGAAGGTTTTTATGTAAAAAAATTCCCGAAATTCCCACGGGAACGGGCACAACGCGGGTAAAACCGCGGGGCGCTGCTAGTTTATTCATATAAAGTATTTGTGTATGTACTTATATTTGTATTGGTATCAATATAGATTCCATAATACAAGTTCAGAGCTTAGTTTGGTTCCAATTTACCGTATCTTAATTTTTCCGGGTGTATTTGTTTTTATCCATGTTTGCCTCATTGGTCTGACACTATTTATTTATAGTGAAATATTGAATAGAAGTTGATATTAAAAGAGGATCACGAAACTGAAATATTCAATTTCCTAAATTAACTCAAAGTCAAGTAATATTAAGGGAAAGTTACCATTATTTACAATTCGAATTTCTTCGCTGTGTCGCCCACAGAGCTATTAAGACATTAAATTAATGTAAATAATAGTCTAGGTTTCAGTGTATTACCTAAAATAACTGCCGCTTTACTTTATTGCTCTCCTGTTTTCGTAATAATAAAGTAAGGAGCTTTTGGAAAGCTTTTTCCCGGTAAAAGTGTGACTACAATCTCGAAGATATTTTAGGAATAAGGGTCATCTCACACTGTAGTCCAGTCAGTCTAAAGACTGATTGTTTGACGCAGTCATGTTTGTCTTAAGCCAGTCTAGCGTATCGGTATATTTCACGAAAGCCGAAAAAGTCGTTAGACGAAGAAGTATTTGCGATAAGATGCTTGATTTATTTAAAAAATACCGGAATACAAAGTGGACAAAATGATAATCGTTCCTAATCTACTATCTGTCGAAATTATGTGAAAAATGTAAGTGAGTTTTGTTTAAGTACCTATAAGGGTACATAAGTAACTACTTATATCAGTGCTATGAACTCGTAGCACTGATTTATATTTGAAACTTACCTTTTATATACAAAATAAATGTTGTTCATCAATTATTAGATTTTCAAGTTAAGACTGGCTTTGTTTTATTAATATTTATTGTTCATAAGTTCCAACAATATCATTTTAATTTGAGTTTTCAAATCTGTATTTATTTAATGTATAAGGTATCATCAATTCATTATTTTCATTTCGATTCAAATACAAAATTATATTCAAAGAAATGTATTCATTCAAAATAGCATTTGTATTAAATTGTGCTTTAATTACTAATGAAAAAAGTAACAATGTCTGAAAAATCATTGTACAAGGTAAGAGGTATTCACCTTTGCATTTAATTAAAGTACATATCATTTATTATATTGTGAACTAATTATATTAATAAGCTGAAGAATTGCATTTTTAGATTTTTTGAATTTTCATCCGCACTAATCTTAGAAACTACCAATCCAATTATATTTTTAATGACATTCAACGGAAAGGTCATAGGGACTCTCCACACTTGACGGATCTTCCGTCGCTGATCTTCCGCGGCGGAACTCCAACATATTTTTATATAAAATGTACGCGACGGAGCAACCGATCCTCGGCGTAGTGTGAACGCTACTAGTAAATTATATGCAATACATGTATCGGCGTTCCGTCGGAAAAGACTTATCTAACGGATTTTCCGTCAAGTGTGGCGCTGGCCATAGGCCATATCAGCTCGAAATTCCTATGGGAACGGACCCAAATCTTGAGAGCGGTGCTGCTAGTATTTCATTATAGTTTGAATATTAAGTACTTACTCACTTAAATATTTTTGGATTGATCTAATATTTTCGCATATATCTTAATATGATAATAAAATGAGGAGTGATGGTTTTTATACCGGACGTGCCGGAAATTTTATATATATAAATAAACTGATTTTGAGTAAGTAATTTAGTTTGTTTTGCTTGAATGTATTTTTATGAGAAGTATTCATAATTTGATTGAATAGAAAATTGCCGATAGATTGGATTTTCGATGGATTTTATGTCTGAGCGCTACCGTGCTTCGGAGGGCACGTAAAGCAGTTGGCCCTAGTTGTTTCAATCGGTAGGTCATGTAAAAGCTCCGACACTAGGGTTGGCGACTAACCTGCTGGAAATGAATGAATTAATGATTGTATTTTCCAATATTTTGAACCCAATGTTTATATTGCAGGCAGTCTGAAAGTTGGACACGAGGTTTGGTCAATACAAGCCTTGCGTTGACCAGTCTACATGATGTTTGTATTGTCTAAAATACGTGACTAACATGCGAATAGTGAAATGTTTAGAATCATTTAGAAACACTGGCCGACTGTCTGTCTATTGAATGCGTATACATTTGCTAGTATATATCTGTACCCTACAAAAGGTACTCAGCAAGCGAGGCGGTCGAATTTCGCGAGGGTCGAGGGCAGCGGTTTTTATTAGAACATTTGAGCGACGACCTTTTGTACTTTATAAAGAACAAAAATGTCGATGTAATTGACTTATTATTTACATTAATAGAACTGTTCAGTACAATCAGACTTTTACCATTTTTTATTGTTATGCCGCTAAAAATAACGCATGGCAATGTGTTACAGAACCAGCTCTAAATATATTAAATAGGTGTAACTGAAAATAATTTATCACAATGTTAGCCGGTAATTTTTTTTGTGGCAATCAGGTTGCTATGGAAGTGTAGTAAAGCAGTACGAAGCCCAATTCACCAATCACAGAGTATTGGGATTGTCAAACAACGCATTGACATTGTTAAAATCTTTTCGTAATCATTGTAATTAGTCAGTTGAGCTGTCCACAGCTCCACTCCGCTTCGTTGGAAACTTTGAATTTGACGGCTTAGAGCTTAAGCTTGCGTAATTGATAAAAACAACTGCAGTACAGACCTTTACCCAAAACATTCTTCTGCTTAACCTCAAGTCATATAAGAGCACTAGGTGCAAATCCAGACGTCCATAAAATCTATATTACCTGTCAAATGAGATCCCAGTGAGTGTGAACACGCTCGCCGCGACTGTCACGTTGGCTATAAAGTTGCTCAGCTGGCAGTAGCGGACTCCAAACACCCAATCACTGAAACATATTGCAGGATTGTAAAATTTGAACGTCTTTTATAAAGGACGTTGTCTCACGTGTCCTTTGGAATGGACATTAGAAAGTAGTTTGTAGATTGCACTTTCCATACTGGTAAGGGATGCGAAAGGGCATTTTTTAGGGTTCTGTTGTCGAAAGGCATAAAGTGGTCCTTAAAGATTCGCTAAATCGTTCTACCTGTTTGCCATTTTAACAATTTTTCATTTGTTAATGTCACATGTCTCGTTGTCTCTATATGTAATCAAAAAGTCCCGCTTCCTCGTCTCCTATTCAACTGAAATTATGATATGTCATACTCGTCCACTTTATACAACAATGCATGATGATAATTAAAATGTAAAACAAAGCACATTGTATTCGTTAACGTAGTTTTAATTAAAGAATACTGGTTGAAAATCTGTTTACAAAATATTTGTTTAATTATTTTCTTTGTATTTTCAATGAATACTTCTGCATTCGTAAATTGATAATTCAAGAGACCTCTTCTCTGCAGGTCACCGGTTCATAATACATTCCACTCTAACATTATTACATATTTTAAACTCGCAGCACGGCTTTACCCGCATTGTACCCGTGGCTTTGGGAATTTAGGCAAGAAATGTAATCACTCCACTCTGTATATTGGTGAAACCATACAGGAAAATCTGTTCAGTAGCTTTTGAGATAAGCAATTACATACAAACAGACAACTTTAGGGGACTTTGTTTTGCGAAAATGCGAAAGTTTGTCAGGATGGATATGTGTTACGTATGTATGTTTGTTACTATCCATGAAAAAACTGCGTCTAATAATAAAAGATTAGCGACCCCTAGACTGGAGGTTAGCGCTTTACAATCTGTTTGGTTGCCTGGTATCTGAAATGTATAAGGCATATCATAAAATATTTCAAGACATGTCCAAAAATTTACGACGAGTTATCAATAACGGTAAAACTCGGGAAAGAGGGGAGGGAAACAAGGGAGATGTTGTTGTGTAGGCCAATTACGAACTTGTGTTGAAGATTTTGTGCACAATTTTCGATCATGTAAGAATATTTGGTCTGGATTACTTTTATCTTTGGAGGTTTCACCATTGTACAAAAGTTACATAAAACTTGGAAAAAGTATATTGAGGACAATGTGTTGGGATTTTTCAGACTTTTACAAAATGATGTGGTACAATTTACAGTATAATTTTAACATACTAACCGCGCCCCGTGGTGTTACCCACATTGTATCTGTTCCCGCGGGAATTTCGGGATAAAATGTATCCCATGTGTTATCTGTTATCATAACGAACTGGATCACACTGACACGATTTTAACCCCACTGAATTTAAATAAAACATATCTATATTCGAAACAAAATATTCGATTTTTTTATTTTTTATTTTATTCGAATACTATATATTATACAGGAAGTGGCCATCCATATTCCATACCCAATGTGAGGTAAATAGTTCACTGATATTCTTTTTCGTTTTCAGGTAATTAATAGGCAAATAAATACACATATCTACAATAAATCTCCGTAAAGCGCGTGCCACAGTCCACGGAGCGACGGTAATCACAATTTTTCAGTGTGAGCTTACGTTAAGTCATATTGAAAAAATAATTAAGTGCTGTACCCTCGCCTACCTACCGTCACACTTAGTACAGACGTAAGTGAAATTTTTTACTTGAAAATATCAGCGACTCACGGATTTGCTCGGCTCGTGGCCGTTCTCGTGGGAATTTCGGAATGAAAATTAGCCTACAACCTTTCCGTTGAATGTTACCTGACCGTTATTTGATGTTATTTGAATGTTATTTGACGTTGACCCATTACAAAATAATTCAAATCAAACTCAAGTAGTTCCTTAGATTAAACATTTCAACTTTATTATATTGGGATAGATCTATAAAATTTTGCTATGCTACGTTTGACATGATTGGACACGACCGTTGTTGTACGAAGCTATGCTAACGTGGCATATCATTGTGATGTGAACTGTGATGCAAAGTAACCCTTAATCCGTAACCCGTAATCTATAAATCTGTATCCGAACCAAAACTATTTATAAAAGGTGTCCGAATCAGGCTTTGGAGTTTTACCGAGTTCAAAACTGTTGGTTGTTTCAACTTTGTGGTGCTTTTGAAATGTTTCTGTTTACGTGTTTTGTCGTTTCACTATTGTTTATTTGAAGTTATGAAATATTTCATGCTGTACGTTGGAACTTTATTAAAAAACCGGGGCCTTTTCATTGCAATGAGGTAGTTTATATGTAAACATGCTTTCATAATTTGAGCGTTGGAGGACACGTTAAATTGTCGGTCTTGTTGGTTTCAATCGTAAGACCATATAGGTCTTTAGGTGGTCTAAAACTCTGAAACTTTATGAGATAAAAAAATCACTAAAATCGGTGACATGGCTCCAAAGAAAAGATCTTCGGACTGGTCCATAAGGATCGATTTAAAAAACCACCCTGTATCCTAACAATATTTGCTTTTACCGAAACTCCCATGAGAATAGGGATGGGCAATGCCGCGAAGAGGTAATCTCTATAGTTAATTAAAATAAGAAACAGGTAAAGTTTGTGGTAAGTTGTGGGAAGTATCGGAAGTTTGTGCTTAGTTGTGGGGAGTATATCCTAAGTTACGTACGTAAGCTGTTCGTACATTTCTTGGAAGCTGTCAAGAGTTTCAATATGGACATAATAGCTATATTTAGCTATCGATATATGCCAATATAATGAAACTATTATCTGTACTATTAAAGAGGCAAAATTAGTAATTTTGTTTGTTTGAATGTTCGCGCTAATTACCAGTGCGATTTGAATAATTATTTTTATATAGGATAGCCATCAGGAAGGTTATTTTTATAAACAAAAACTATCTCATAGTAGCCTATTATGATAAACATTTGCATTCACCTGCTTATTGAAATATCAATATTAAATTGAACAATTCAATCGAAACATCCGGTCTATCAATAGCATTTAATTGAGATATAACAATAAAACAACAAAACTGTTTAAACTCACACGATATGCACTCATTATACTAAATGAGACGGGTTTGTACTGACCCGTTTCATTTAGTTTAACAATAACACATTCATAAACATCAAATGTGAAATTCATGCACGAATATTAATTTGTTTATTGTGTTCCAAATTCAAATTATATGCCAAAAGCAGTACGGTACAATCAGTTAAGTAGAATGAGAGAGTAAAATAAAATGCAACTGCAGTTCGCTCGGGGAGTCTGTGGCAGACCGAAGACCGCATTGCTACTCTGCGGTAGAACGCAACTCTCTCTAATAATAATTTGAGAATATTCGATGGTAAGAGGAATGCCGTAGTAACAATTAAGTAGCGGTTTCTTGTTTCAAAGTTCTTTGAAATTTTAATCATGTCTGTGGTAAACCGTGCTGTCACTGTACTAGCGTAGTTTCACTAAGCAATGTTAGTTCATTGTTCTTGAATAGTTTTTAAGAAAAATGGTTTGAAATGTCTTAATTGGGGGTTTCTTTGCATAAACATATATTAGAGCTACTAAAAATTATTTTATTTAAATAATAAAATGAAGAAAATACGGACTGAAGTGTATAAAATTGACATGTATTTAAAAAAAATATGATTTTGGTACAGATTATGGAGAAAAAAGGTTTTAATCCCGTAGTGTTTTAGCTTAATTCACATATATCGTCGCCTTAAGGAACGTGCAGCTATCCCTCTACTTGTACTGGTGGCCGATTGTGGCATTTCTCTCGGAGGGTACGGCAATTTGTCGGTCCCGGTTGTTTTAATCGTAAGACCATTGGAGACCTTTAGGCGGTCTAAAAACTCCGACACCAGGGTTGGCCATTAACCTACTCAAACTTATTTACTTAAACTAGCAGCGCCCCGCGGTTTTACCCGCGTTGTGCCCGTTCCCGTGGGAATTTCGGGATTTCTTTTACATAAAAACCTTCCTCTTGAATTACTCTACCTATTACAAAAAACCGCATCAAAATCCGTTGCGTAATTTTAAAGATTTAAGCATACAGACAAACAGACAAACAAACAGACAAAAATAGCGACTTTGTTTTATACTATGTAGTGATGTACTAAAAGTGTATATGTCTTTAAGAATAGTAGCGCCCCGCGGTTTTACACGCGTTGTATCGGATTCCGTAAGAATCCCTTGAATATACTCGTAGCTATCATGAGTTCATCTCACTCAAACAAAAAATTAGATAACTAAATTGTTCAGTTTGATTATGTTGTTATGTATAGCAAAAATAACTTTAGTTTGACCAATAGGTATTACTGGTGTGTTCATAATGTAATGCCGGACAGTGGTAGGTCGCCAATTTTACTGAATGTGTGTGAAATATTTCATGCAATGAGAACCGTTTGTTTTCGAATGATTGACCAATCAATTAACGTACGAATGCTCTACGAATTTAATTTGTTTTAAACTGAAATGTCAAAGTAAAGAGCTCATTAGCTCTTAATTAACTTAATGAGAGAGAATGAAATGAGATGACGACTTACCAATGAAAATCTTACTTGCTATCAAAATAATAAGGCTTTCGAGATTCGTTTCATTTGAAAATTCTATTAGTAATATAATTATGATAAAAAATATGAAAAACATCAAATTATATTTTCATTGAATCATGATCTTTTAACAGCGAGCTTGGGAGCTTGAGAGGAGCTTGGGAGCTCACAAAAGACAAAGAGGGTTGGCAATGTTTGGGGGAGATTTTTGCCCAGCTGTGGGACAAGATTAGGATAAAATTATCGTGCATATTCGAGACGCTAAGCGACATCGAGATCTCGTAGACTATACCTTTTTTCATGATTCATTTTCTATTTCTTCAAGAAACAAGTTGTAAAAGGCAAATTGTTATGGTCTGCAGCTGCATCGGTCGCTACCGAAAACAGTCCTATATTCAATAGTTATAATCAAAAATACGCGAGCAATACATTATCCTATTGGTCTAAACTTTCCCTTTTAATACGTTTCGTTTGACAAGAAAGTGACGTAATAAGGAAGGAAAAGTTACCTAATATCACAGAGTCAAAAGACAAACATAGAACCCAATTTATGTCCAGTTAATCCTCAAATCTGTTAAGTTCTATTAATTCAACAAAAAGTTTTAATTATGCGCGTTATTTTCTACCGACTTAAGTTGGTCATGAACGCTAAAGGTAGTGATAGACGTGAGCATTCACTTTTGGCAGAAATTTGAGCATTCGCCGCTTTCCGAAGACGACGTTTGATGTTTTGTTACAACCTGGTTTTATAAACCAACGAACGTACCTATTGGTGTAATATTTTATCGAGTAATATTACGAACCTGTTAGTCCGACAGTTCAACAAAGACGCAAGGTACAAAGAAATGTTACAGGTAAATGCACTCGCTGTAAGCATTTCACAGAACAGCATATGAGCATTATACTAATTATACTAAATGAAACGGGTCTGTATCGCGTTAGATAATTTCACGTATTTACTAAATAGTCTGTTAGCATATGAGCATTCTCAGGAAGGTTGAATTACAACTCCCACTTGTATCGTATGATTTGTAAGAACGTTTTCCACATTATATAGAAATGCTCGAAAAAATGCTGAAGTGTATACCTACTCAATACGTTTGCCCGTATAATTGTTACTTTGTTGCTCAAACACGACTGAGTTAATGGACACGTACAGATTTTAAATTACCTTAAAAACTTTTAGTGTTCATTTTGTTGAAATATAATTAACGAGGTTAATAATTTAAGGTTAATATAATATTTTATGTTTAATGCTGAGTGGTTTTATTTATATTTTGTACATTATTTGTTTGAGTTTGAAGGCGATACTTAGAAGCTTTTAAATAAAGATTTTATCCTGAATATCATATATTATGTGAAGCCGATTGGCACAGTGGCATGTGAGAGCGCTTACTGTGTCGGGGGTTGCAGGTTCGACTCCCGCCCGGAGTCAACTAAACGTGCAGATACAATTGTTGGCAACGACGTCTGGGAGTCAATCAATATATTCTTATATAGTATTTTTGTATGTTTATGTAATAGTATCAGTGAGTTAGATTCCATATTATAAGTTAAAAGCTTAGTTTGGATCTAATTGACCGTGTGTGAATTGTCTGCGTATTTATTTATTTTATTATGTCACGAAAATAAACAGATTTGTTAACCTGTGAACTCTGAAGTATTTATATTAACCGACTACATAGTACATTGCATTGTTAAGGTATAATTCCAAAATATTTTTTCTTTATAAACGATGAAATATCACTCACTTTCTAACAAACTATTTGACACTTTATTAACACATTCAACGGTCAGTACCGGTTATTTCAATCCTGGTATAAAAAACTGGGTCAGAACGATATTAGGCGATCTACAAACTCGATACCAGGTCGCCAATCAGGTCTACAAGTCCCTCATGGAAGGTATGATTTGAATTGATTGCTCGTCGTTTATCATAACTTTTTTAAAGGTAGCATTTCAAGTTAGACCGCAGTCCGTAATTGCTGGCGGCTTGAGACCTCTAATGTTTGTTTACTACCTAAGTAGTTAGGCTGCAAACCTCTACTTTACTTGTGGCATGCAGTTCAATTCAGAATGGTGCCTTGAAACAGTCCCATGTCAAACTTTCTTGTATAATTATTTTTGCGCCCTCGTAAATACACTAAAGCGTAAATAATTCTTAGAAAACTTGCCAACCATTTTCACGCTTAAATTTTTGATGGAATTTCTTCTCTGTTACTTACAACAGGCCCTTGGAAACACTTTATGTTGTCAAAGAAATTCAATAGAACATAAACAAATAATATGTATTCAATTTCAATGTGTCGGCACCGAAGTGTTCGTGAGTAGCTTGTAGAATAAATTCTTGGAAATATTTGTTTCCTTTGCGATAATTCAATTTATCACAAAACGGTAAACATAAAAATCTAGGGTTATGTAAGAGGAACAATACATATTGAGTGATTAAGTTGACTTTCAGAGGGCGTTGCAGTATATTTAAATGACAATTCCGTTGGCACAGTGGCGGAGGCAATATATAAAGACATAGTTGTTGGCGACGACGTCTGGGTGTCAATTATATACCTATTGTTTTTTATTATGATTTGTTGTATGTTTAAACGAGCTAATCTCAAGGTATAATACATAGGATATTTTTCAACCCGAAATTCCCACGGGAACAAGCACAACGCGATTAAAACCGCGGGGCACTACTAGACAAAGTATAATTAGGTTTGACACAGAATTATGAAGATTTTTATTTACCTGTGAAGCATGTAGATGAAGTTGAATAGGCAGTTCAGAGATGCCATCATCAGATCAGCAAACGATAAGTTTACCAAGAAGTAGTTTGTGACGGTTCGCATCCGCCTGTGAGCTGTGGAAAAAGGAATAATAAGTACGTTCTATTCGACTATGACTAATATTATAAAGAGGTATTTGTAAGGTTATTTGTATGTGCGAGCTAATCTCGGATTATTAGTCTGATCTGAACAATTATTTTTATATTAGATTTAATGGGCAAGTTATGGAATATTTTTTTATCCCTAAATTCCTATGGGAACAGGCAGAACACGGGTAAAACCACAGGGTGCTGCGTGTAGGTACATAACAATAGGAACATTTATAAACCATCCGGAATGTCAAGCGAGCGGTAACATTGTCAAATTGACAAAATATTTTGTGGTGAAACAAACGTTTCAATATCACTACAACATTTTACCCTTTTCTGGGAATAACTTTATTGCACAATCATGATAATCAGGCAAATGGGAAATGTAATTTATTTCTTGAGTATGTGAAATAATTGATTTACCAATTCAAAGGTAAAAAGTAGTTTAATTAAAATGGATTACTTCTATAAAAAGATTAAAAGTCATTTTGTTATAGCGTAATTTTTGACTTGGCACCCGCTTTGCTTTTATTTTCGAATAGTAACGCGAGCGAGAAAGTCTGACATGACGTTTGCATGCTATTAACTCGCAAGCTTACACCTCAACTTGCTCAAACTCAACGAAACTTAATTTATGTTATTTCAATGGTCCTAAAATTAATTCCTGCCCCGAGTTAGCGATATGTGCAGATATAGTTGTTGACGACGTCTGGGGTGTCAATTACATATTCATATAAAGCATTTGTGTATGTATATGTAATAGTATCAGTTAGATTTCATAATACAATCTAAGAGCTTTGGGTCTAACTTACTGTGTGTGAATTTGTGTCTGGGTTTATATATATTATTGAAAAAAAAATTTGATGAAAGAATAAAAGACAGAATTTAGAAAAGAAAAGATATAATAAATGAAGTTATAAATGAAATTTTAAGTGTGAATGTAATAACCAGTTCTTAATATGAAAAACAAGCTCCGCCCAATCATTTAATACACCTAACTACAACGATAGCTTTAAAATATGGAATATTTCATATAAATGGAGAAGGCAAATGGGTCAAAATATTACTATCAAATGCACCTACAATCTGAGCTTAGGTCATATATATTACACTAGTTTTTATTTCACTTCAATCCATGCAGTATTTCCGAAGTTATAACGACGAGAAGTTCAAGCCCTTTTTTGAATTTCCGAGATTAGGCGCGCTTACGCTATGACGTCACGAGACGACACAAGGCGCGGCGGTCGGTCGGTCCGGTGAACTCCAGTAAACTTTGGTGCGTTTTGGCACAGTAATACTGTGGTTTTGGCGTCTCGTTTCATATTGTTTTGATTGTCTTCGTATTCATAATACCTAGTGTGCTTATATTTTAAAGATATAAAGTAAATTATCCTTTATATCCCATTAAATCGAGTGAAACGTGAAGTCTGTAGAATGGAAGAAGGTTTTTTAAAAGGTCAGTCGGACAATCTGCCAAGAGTGGATAGTTTGATAGATGAAAAGGTACCTATTTACGTTCTGAGTAAACATTTCCTACTATTTAATTTAGTAGGTACCTACCTATTATGGACGGCGATAAAAAATTCTACCAGATACCTACTCCCAATCTATATCTCGAGGTTTTCGATGATTATTTTTACCTCTATGTTTTATTAGTACATACTTACATAAGAAAATGTCACTATTTACCCATATACAGATGTAGGTAAGTTCTAGTAAGTAGGTATTTACGTAGTTATTACTTTTCTGAGTAGACAAATAGGTAAGTAGGTAAGTACCTACCTGCCTATTAATATAGTTTTATAATAAACCAGATATTTTTTTTAATTTTATCCAATGTACGCTTTAGGTTTTTCATTCACAGTTGTTTTTTTTTAATAAAAATAAATAATACTTAGTTAAGAAATCAGTGGTGATCAACTTGCGGGCCGCAAATTTTTCCTTTTTAAAGGGGTGTTGCAAGTTAGAAGGTGTCTGTCTACCTATGTCTGTCTGCGTGTCTGTATGTTTGTCTGTAGTAACGTAGCATATTTTTAAGCGGGTGAACCGCTTTCGATGCGTTTTTATTTTATTTCAATGTTGTTTTTAAACAGAGGTTCGTAGACATGTTTTGTCAAAATCGGTTAAACCGTTCTAATAGTAAGTACATTAAAAACGTACGTTTTGAAGGTTTTTTTTAAATTCGTAGTGTTTTATGGTTCTAGGTCAGGAAGAGAGAGCTAGGGAGATGATGCCATAGGGTATATACAGTTAAAAATAGAGGGAGACGTATGTAGGGCTTATTGAATCCATCCTTTTTACTGCAGTCATCCACTTCTTCCACATTTTTGGGTCCCCAGGCACATTAAAAAAGAGTTTATCTGGTGTTTTAACTGTCGAATCTAAGCACTGAGGCACAATACAGTATTTACTCACTATTTTTTCACTCATTTTTCCGCAGAAAACAGTTAAATTTTGATTTTTAATGCGCAGCGGCGTGCTTACGAGAGCGCGACTGTCGTCTGATGACGTCATCGACCAGTGAGCGCCCGCCCGCGTTTTTAAAATCCCACGGCCGAAAATACGCACTTTGATCGTTAATATCTTAGCCATTTATTGAGATATGGAAAAAGTAAAAACACAGTTTTTCTTGTAATTTTGTATAGATTTATTTGGTGTGTAAAGTAAAAAATGTTTGCCTTCTCCATTGCACGAATATACTTAATTACTTATGAGCAGATAAAGACTTTGTAATAAAAATCCACATGACATTCAGAAAGTTATGTTCAATATGAGAAAAGATAGAATAAAATGGAAAATTTCATTTAATTTATAACGCTGAAAGCAAGTGCAGAATTTTGAGTATAAAAGGAGTAAAGATTGATGGCATACACTGAAGTGTAATCCACTACTATGAATAATTGATTGGTATAAATTTATAGGTTTTACTCAAAGTATCACACACCTATTCACGAAAAAGTTCTTCTGTTAGTTATCAGAAAAACTTTGTTATCACGGTCGGTAAATATTTGTTAATAATCGCTGTTACAGCAACAAGTTGACGAGTTGCTGTCGACGTGCTTGCAAGTTACAATGGCAAGCAAAATGTTTTGTTAAAATAAACGTTTTATTGCAAGATACACATAGTGTACTATAGGTAGGCGTGTCTGGCGCTTTACGGCTAATAAGAGGGCCTTTTACTAATATTGCAGAACAATTATTTACCTATGAATGTGTCACTTTTCTCTAGAATTAATACAATTTAGTACATTATCACACATCTCACAAAACACAAAACTATTTGTCAAACTTCATAGTTCTATACTATTCACGCAAGGTCATTCAGATTATAAACGGTTATTTTTTATCTTTACAACTTGTTTGCGTGTTTATTTTGTTGTACAAATGTAATAAAAACTGTTATAAGCAGTAACAGGAGCATATTATGAAAATTTCAGTTCGTTTTGATTTATACGAACATTATGAAGAAGTATTGCTGACAAAGATAACATATATAACTAATGAGCTTATTTTGAAGCGAGGTAAACTGGTTATTTGCGCGTAAAGTACGTAGAATTGTAAAAAGTTGTTTGTACTGCAGTAGTAGTAGCAGCCTGGCTGGTACTGTAATGACTATGATTACATTAATCTACTTAAATCCGCCACACTGCTCACACTGCATAGTAGCATTAGTAGCATCCTATATGCCTCTGCAGTTTGACGGGATCTATCCCATGCCCAGTGACGCCTCGTAAATTTTTAACAAAATTTACTTTCCCTTCAAATAAAAATAAAATCTACAACTATCTACTAAGAAAAATGCATTTGATACAGCCGGTCGGAAGTTATGAGCCAACATACATTTCAGAAATTCATTTTTATTTATATAGTTCTAGATTTTTCTACAAGTTCACAATTTTTAATATTATTCTATAAGTTCTCACCTGTAACTATCCAGATGACGATAGCGTTTCCTCCAATGGCTATAGCCAGCATGGCGGTGAAGAGACAGACCCAGGAGTTGTGGGCCCACAGCGGCATGGTGGTGGAGGAGGGCGCCGCGGTCGGGCTCTTCGGCACGAGGATCGTGACCGCGCCCAGCATACTCCGGTTGAAGTCCATCTTCCAAGTGTATATGACCTGTCCAAGATAGTTTCATAGTTAGTAAACAGTTAGTATTGAGTTTTATTAATGTTTTCTTATTTTTATATATATATTTATGCGTTTGGGTGTCACCCTGGAAGGTTTAGATTCATACTAGCAACATATATTGCGTCGCGGGTGGAACCACCGCGCCGGACAACTAGTAATCATATAATAAAGTAGGACACAAATTGGTCAAATTGCTTGCGAGCTTGTAAACTTGGTATTTTGACCGACACCTATGTTGTAAGAACATTGTCTATAGCGGTCAACGCATGTTATAT
Organism: Cyclophora albipunctata; assembly: GCA_963082685.1. Taxonomy (NCBI): domain Eukaryota; kingdom Metazoa; phylum Arthropoda; class Insecta; order Lepidoptera; family Geometridae; genus Cyclophora; species Cyclophora albipunctata. The sequence continues at coordinate 2,320,344 of OY720121.1, read as the reverse complement.
GCGGCAAAGGATGTAATGTATAAGTTATGATTATGGTTACTCAATATTTATGATACCTACAAACAACCCCAATATTTATGATACCTACATAAGTCCAGTAGCCGTATTAAAAATACCCGAAGTTAAAATTACCGAACTTATAAAACAGACGATATCAGATGCAATAGAAATGGGTCTTATTTTAGTCCAGTCCAAATGAAACTCGATCATTCGAGAGATCTAGAACACGGAATAATCTACTTAGGGAACGTCAGACGGCGAAGCAAACAACTTAGAAGTATATTTTTAGAGGCAATAAGTCTGTTAGTATTTAATAATAAATATTTGCATTATATCTTCCGTGCATTTAATAAATTAATAGGAGTCTTCTGTGACCACAGTTCCGACTGGGACCGAAACATCAGATACAAATGAAAATAAAAGCGAGGTGTTTCCGCAAACGTAGTTTCAATTCTAAATAAATAAATAGGACTAGTTCACACAGTTTCAGACTTATGTCTCAGATTGTTTTATGGAATCTAACTAATACATCGGAGGGCACGTTAAGCCGTCGGTCCCGGTTACTTTCTACGGATAGTAGTCGTTACATGAGCCATGTCAGAGGCCTTTGGCGGCTCAATAACTCTGACACCAGGATTGGTCAGGGTGACCATCCACTCGATGAAGTAGAAGACTAAGTTTTCCAAAGACATATTGTGTCACGGGCTTAGTATTTTAAACTATTATTTTAAATGCGTACACTTTAGAACACAATGAAATTCATTTTTGATGGAATGGTACCAAAATAACGTTTAAATATGGAAGTTAAACCAAACGTTTGAGCCCTAAACCTCCTACATATTTTAACATGAACAAAGACGTTTATACGATACGTTTCAATATAATTTTATTTGTTGTAAAATAAGTAAGATAAGGATTAACCCAGTCTGATATTTCGTAAATTATATATTGAAGATATCGAAACGTTTTGGCATAAAAAGTTTATGTTTGACATTTTCTCGTGGGAAATATTAGGGCTGGTTTAAAAGGGTTGTCTTTTAAACTTATTGGTACATAAGGTTACAAAACTCGTCACAAAATATGCTCCAAATATCGAACTCAGAGCCATGTACAAAACGTATTTAGATGTAGATGCATAATATACCATAACTTGTTTTGGGCAAGTAATCCATTGTAATGTAAAAAACAGCTGCAGAGTTTGATATTTTGTTAAGTGTTTGTTTTATCAGAAAATACCAATGAATATAATATAATACATATGAATATATTTTTTCAATTTTGTAATGTATAGCCACATTCGAAGGGAAGGTTATAAGCTATTCATCCCGACAATCTAACAAGAACGAGCACAACGCATATAAAACCGCGGGGCGCTGCTAGCTATAGATATCGCTTTCAATATTAAGACAATTTAAAATGCTTCAATCACCCGTTTCTAAACTCAAGAAAAAAGAGAACAAAATACCTAATTTTAAACTGTTCTCCTTTTTGTAATTATAGGGATCCAAAATTCAAATCTCCTAAGATGCAAAGTTTTTTTGGGTACACAAAGGTAAAAACGAAAACGTCAGCCATTTTAATAAAAACTTACCTTGAGCTTGATATCAAACGTTTAATTTAAAGTCTACAATTTAAACTTTTGGAAAAATCTCATATAAAATCCGATTTAGTTCTTTTAAAATGTTTTATGAGGCAAAGTTTCAGTAAAAACGGATACGGTCGCAGAAATTAGAGTTTAATTAGTGTCTCAGTAATTCGTAACGTTATTAAAATAGTTGTACTAATAATAAAGTTACAATTTAAAATTATAAGATGTATTTACCTTACAATGCGCTTTTCAACTTTTTAAACTTTTTAAACTTCGTAATGGATTAGTTTCAATTACTCTTTAGTTTACCCGACAAGAGTTCTAATAATAATCTTTATTGTATTATTATTACAGAGCTAATAAAAAAATAAAAAAAAAACAGGCTAAGGTCTCTGTTTCAATTCCCGAGTCGAGCAAAAACCTGATTCTTACTTTTCAAACATGGCCCGAGTATGAGATCATCAACCCACATTTGGCAAGCGTGGTGATTATGTCTTATCTTCCTGTACTAATACCTTCAGTGAGATGAGAGGCCTTTAAAGGTCCAGTAGTGGGACAATATAGACTAACACTTTACTCTACTTTATTGACTGTGCTGAACACTTTACTCGGTCAATATATTTAGTTATTCGTCCCGTCAGTTGATATGAACAAAGAACTGTCAAAGCATTCGCAATCCGCTAATGGTACGTAGAATTATTGAAAGGGTTCAGTTAGTTCTATCGTTACCAATCCACTTAAAAGGGACCAAGAGAACTTAAAATATCTACGACATAAAACATTCATAGCTATTGCTGAATTATAATAGGCTTGGAAAATATATTGAGTACTTAATACAAGCTATTGAAAAAGAATCATGATAAAAATAGTCTTCATAACTAAAATCAACGAACACAGAGACGTCCATTTTTTTATTTTAAACCCGAACAAATTCACACACGGTTCATAAGACCCAAAGTAAGCTCTAAGCTTGTGTTATGGAATCTAATTAACTGATACTACTACCTATACATACACAAATACTTTATAAGAATATATAATTGACACCCAGACGTCGTCGCCTATGTCTGCACATATTGTTGACTCCGGGCGGGAATCGAACCCGCAACCCCCGATACAGTAAGCGCTTTCACTGCCACTGTGCCAACGGGCTTGTCAAATTTTAATTGAAACTTAACTAACTGACGTAATTAGTCACACATTACAAGTCTAGCCTGATGGTGATACAATCGGATATTTTATATTATTCAAAGTCTGTTACATTCAGTTGTCCGATAAATGAATAATTGAATCTACATTCCCAAAGTATACCATTAATTATATTAGTGTTTCTGTATACCTGTATAATAAATAATAACTTAGGGTCACTTACAACCTCTTTCCTGTAAAATAACGGTCAAATTAACAAAATAGGACTCGAATTAATATTTAATACATGTACGGGTTACGAAGAATTCATGTATAAATGAATAGCTAGCCTGTCGAGTGGTATTAATAGGGTACGTAGGTCGTGCTTAGGTCTCTTTACTCGGATTTATATAAAGTGTAGGTGAATGTTGGTTTTCCTAAGAGATTATATGACATGATGTATGAAATACGACATCTTCGTTCAAAATATTCAAGATACATTTTCAGTATCAAACACGATTGCTACGGCGTAATACCTACGCGTCCTACATTTCGTAGCCAATTTATCCGTAGCGCTACGTAACTCGTAGCCAAAGATCTCGTAGCTAAGCGACGAAAAGTTAGAATTGCATAAAATTTGAGTCCACGGGGGATAAAAAACAAAAAGTTCAGGCCTCCAGGCATGCTCTGGATAGAGCCTTTATTAAATTTGTCAAAGTCTGGTGTAACATTTTCAGATAATTAATTTTCAGACATGTCGGGTTAGGAAAGTGAAGTGAAATTTTACCTCAAAAAAGATTTTATGACTGGTTTTTGTATAATGAAACCCTGTGGGATAGATTTCATTAGATTGAAGTGTTTACATTTTTTAACCCTTGATTAATCATGTTACGCGTAGCCGATAGTTGCTTTGTACCACAAATACTTCTCAAGTGGTCGAGATTTCGAGATAAAGGGTTACTGTTACTTTAAAAAGCCACCCGTTTCTTTTCACTAAGGATATAATTATTACGTGAAAAGCAAAATTTTGTATCTAAACAAAGTTATGTTAAATAATAATTTCTCAGTCTATATTTGATACTTCTATTTCGTTTATTTAAAATCAAAGTAATAATACTAATAAATAAACTAACTAGTCTATGAACACTTGTAAAGTGTTTACGGTGTGTTAACAAACTTTGATTAAACCTCTAAATACTCGAAGTAAAGTGTAGTCTTTGAAGGCAATAAACGAAAAAGTAACTAACTTTTCTCTTGGGAAATGTAAACTTACTTGTTTGGCGAAAGCTAATTATATAGTTTTTTTACATCAATAATTATGTGCAAACTTAAAGGAGCTATACACGTTTTTGAGCTGGCATATTCGTTTTGGTAGTATACAGAGTAGCTTGGATACCCAACGATTAAGATGACTCGAAGCAATTACTTCACTTTATTGGCTCGATTTTGTCACCCGAGGCCAATTAATGTAGGCCCGAATATATTGCGTATTACCGTCAAATTATATAGAGAAATAACTCTTATGATAACCGAGAGACATTCCAATACAACATAATTCGAATTAAGCACAGTTAAGTATTTGTATCGAAATACAGAAATATAAAAACAGCGTCTGAGTAATTTATTCAATACAGAGTAAATTCAAATATAGACCAAAATAATTTGTTATCGACATTACCAATGTCTTTATTACTTCGTATTTTTCCTATTAAATAATCCTCCAAAATTTCTTCATATATTGTGATATTCATATGAAAATAAAACAAGACCATAGAAAAAACATTAATCTTCAACTCTCGTAATGATACACAATAGATATCAATGTGATAATATAATATTGTTAGGTAGTTTGCGGTGAAACCTTTGTTAAAGAGAGGTATTATACAAAGGGTAAAGCTTCGGAGAAATGTTTATATGGAAAGAGTATTGGTTTTAGAGTCCCGTAATGGAAAGATGTGAACGGGACCTTGCTTTCTAGTTTCGGTTCGCGCTGCGTTTTTACTTAACGCCAATTTCTTCGTTACATCTGAGCTTGATCACTTCAACTTAATTAATCCTAGTTCATGAGTCAAACCTTCAAAATTGATTCACTATAACCAAGTTCAGTTGACCGTGGTTCAAGATGGAAACCGTGAATTTGGCCCTTAATAATTGGAACATATTGCTCACTCTTTCATTCTATTAAAGAGCGAGTGAGCATGTGCTTAACGATATAGAATCAAAATAACACTGCCGCACTCAGAGACGTAATTCAAATCGACACTTAGTTATTTGACGTAATTTTTCATACTTTACATGCCAAAATCAGTTATAATAATATCTTCTAAGGAAGCATTTCACGTCTCTAAGTATGAGTGTAAGATTGGTCACACTCAGTGTCGTACAGTTACATAAGTATCTTTTTACTATACCGTAATATAATATAATATACTATATTATGTAAAGAACCCTTCATCTACGATACATCTATTAATATGTGTAGATATAATATTGCAATTCAAGTCAGACTTATTCATTCTCAGTTGAACTTATTCAAGTCCAAAGCTCGTGAAGATTGAAGTATGAATGAAAGCGAAAAATGTTGTTTACGCCAAGTTAGTTCACAAAGAAAATATGATGAATTACGAACTAACGCCCGTTACAATATGTAGGTATGTACATATAATATATTAAGATAATAATTCCATTCAGTTACAGGTTCAAAACTTAATTCACATATTATGTAGATAAATAATCCAAATGTGTGTTACATAATAATTGAAATAAATCATTATAACTACTTTATTATACAAATGTTCTGTCACAATTACTTAAAGTACCTTAATCATTATCCAGTATTCATTAATACAGAATTATTTTGTTGTATTTATCGTTTTTTTAAACACGGTTAATATACCACAGCAATTACGACGATAAATAGTGACATTGACCATGAAAAGTGAACGTTTACTGTTTATTGTATTAAGATAAAAATATGGCGCAACGGAATATATTTGGCATTGGAACAAAACAGGAAATTTCCTATATAATATCTCAGATACTTCTTTTGTTTTCATACCCTTTTGTTGTCGATGGTTTCTTTCGGATCAAGAATATTATCGAAATTCATAGAAAGAAGTGGAATTTTCTTTGATAGCTTTTGTCAACACGAATATTGTATTTGTTTACTTTGAATTACTAGTATGTACTTGTAGTAGAAGTTTTTCAATCATTCATTGGTGAAGCCAGAGGAGGTAAGTTGTATCTACCTGCCTTAAGTTTTCATAATATAACAATACTTTCTTTTTGAATATAGAAAACACAACAAGAATCCTTATTATTTTGTTTTCGTTACATTTTAATAAGCTATTGTTACATTTGCACAATTGTTTTTGTAAACAAAAAACATTTATATTTATTCAATTGTAAACAATCTGGACTGCCCACAATGATCAATTTAAAAAGGCCATTCTGAATAGCTTAACTGAGCACGTTGGCATAAGACTTTGACTACTAGCTGAAGTCGATTGTTATTATTAAGCAACGTGCAGCTCGGCCCTTACTTAGATGGGTGATTGATAGTGGCATCCTGTGCGCTTCCGTGCTTCGGAGGGTACGTAACATTGTCAGTCCCTGTTGTTTCAATCGATATACTGTGGCAAAGGCCTTTAGGCGATCTAAAAATCCAACACGAGGGTTAGCCACTGAGCTACTTGATAACTTACTTACCAAGTAGTGTCCGAGTTGAACAATACAATGTTCGCTCCCTTCGTTTGGTTAAACTTCGCTCTCGATAGATTAATTGACATTAATTGACTTATCGTTTGTAATCTCTCTCGATCATATTTGAGACATTTTAAGGATAAATTCAAAAATTCAAAAAAAAAATTACCTACAAAATGATTCTGTTTAACTATACGAGTACCTCGGATCTCTATTAAGTTATTTGATGTTGTTATGTCCTTTACGTTGTGATTGGTAATTGGTTGATTAAGCTCTGCATAGCTCTACTCTGCTTTAGTGGAAACGCATTCAAAATATTGCTTTTTCAAATTTAATAAATTTATTAACTGAAAATGATAAACCGCTTGAATCAAATCGCGTGAGCACATCACATTAAGAGAAACAAATTAGTGCCGTCATCGTGATTGAAAAGAGTTACTTTTTAAATAGATTGGGATTCGTGATGAGTTTACTTTCGTGTTCGCTTGGATAATTTAGTGATTTCGCCGCCCATTCTTCCGTTTATATACTCGCAAAGATAGATGTCTTAAGAGCTTAACCGCCTTATTCCCAACCCTTAAGTGTTTTGTCTCTTTTGCTCGTTGGAAAATAGCTTATGTCGGAAAGGGACAAACCTATTGATAGCTACGATACTGTTAATAAGCTTTTATGAATAAGGCCCAAAACGTTTCACGATTCGTTCATATCTATAGACACAGTGCGTCGTTACAAGCGATTTAACAAGCTGTTTACGATGTACGAGTACGAGCTACGTGCTACGAACTACGAGGTACGAGCTACGAGCTACGAGCTACGAGCTACGAGCTTCGAGTTACGAGTAGTTCAATAGAAAACGAACGTTAAACATATTTTAATTATTCACAAGACAATTCTTACGCATGCTGAAACCAAGTGTGATAAAAATAGATCCCAATATAAAAATACATTGCTTAAATTGTAGTCATAGCATATTTAGTGAGTCGTTAGATGCATTCATCCGACACATTCAAAGTTTACCGATACTGGTTTTTCATATAAATATATGAAAAACCAATACTGAAATCCATTTTGAATATATAAATATTTGCAGACTTATTCAAACAATCGTGTTTGAAACAAAGTTACCTTTGGGTATGTTAATGTTTCTGACAATTATTTTGTTAAACAATTAACCATTGAATCAAAAACCTTTCTTTTTTAACTAGTCATGTTTATTTTTTATATTTTACGACAAAAAGTAGGTATTTTCTTTTTTATATGAAACTAGCTGTCCCGGCAAACCTTGTTTTGCCATATAAAAATTAAGGGGTGGACCCTTAACATTTAAGGGGCTAAAAAGTAGATGCTGTCCGATTCTCAGACCTATCCGATATGCACACAAAATTTCATGGGAATAGGTCAAGCCGTTTCAGAGGAGTTTAGCTACAAACTACTAGCTTTAGTTTGTGATATGTGAAGACATAGTTGTTGGCGACGAAGTCTGGGTGTCAATTATATATTCTTATAAAGTATTTGTGTATATATATGTAGTAGTATCAGTTAGTTAGATTCCATATTACAAGCTTAGAGCTTAGTTTGGGTCTAATTAACCGTGAGTGAATTTGTCCAGGTATATTTATTTATTTAGGTATATTTATTTATTAAACATCTCAAGAGAAATCGGATTATTTAAGTTATTTACACATCATAACTTACAAAACTTTTAATTCTTTGAAACGATGTAATACATAATGACAGTAACTCCATTAACTGACATGAAACCGCCAAAGCTTACAAAGTTTTAAACTCAATTACAGTATCCGTATGTTGTTTTCCCATTATGTCACAAGTTAATCAATCAATATGTACTGTATTTTACAGGGTTATTTGTACAGTACTGTACAGGGTTCGGCAAAAAACACTACTGACGCAATAGACACGGATGGTCAGCTGGTATCGGTTTTTATGTTATTGATATGTTTGTTGATAGTTTATTAGTTGTTATATAATAATTGATGACATATGTACTTATGACTATACGAGTATAGTCATAAGTATGTCATATATCGTTCACATGTCGTTATATTTTAGGCGGAATAAGTAAGCTACATTTGGTGAACAATAACAGGTGTTGTATTTGTGGAAGGGAAATTAAATAAATCGTATTTTATCGAAATGAATTCCTTAAACGGGTTTAATTTACAAAGTTAATGACCGTCAGTTCCAAATATTGTTACTAATAGAACAATTTTAACCTCTACTGGACGAAGTCACAGGCAATAGCTAGTCAAAACAAAATTTACGTAATATTTTCTGCTACGTACTGTATCTTTTGTTACGTGTATGATCGCGAAGTTATTATTAACTCACCTCCACGTCATTGGCTTTATCCAAGTTCTTGAAATTGTGGCTTTCATAAAACTTCTGCCGCTCCAAACTAATATTTAGCACATCCATTGTTCACTGTCCAGCTTATTATCATCATTCACGAACTCTTCAATCATTTGAGATGATCTCTAATGAAATAGTTTTAAAGTAATATTTCAGTTCATCCCTATGAACTTAATGTTTTTGAACCGTTCATTAACATAGTATTTTGGAATCGAATTCAAACGAAATGGGTTTTAATTTTAATAACCATTAAGTTCAAAACGAAAAGTTTTGTGGAAGGTATTAAATTGCTATATTTTTCACGCAAGTAGGTACCGTTTGATCAGTTTTCGGTGGCCAGTTCGAAGTACCTGAAACATAAAACACGTTTTCAATTAAGTAATACTAATAATGAAATATGATATCGAGAATCACTAGAAACTTTGGCTTTTGATAAGCACAGCCTCTGTATCGGTCAATAAGCCACCTCGATTGGTAATCTTAGATACCAGATCACGCATTAACCGTTTTTATGTAAATAAATATAAAATTTTGATCCATTTTGCAATCTTTAAAAGTGTGTTGACATTTATATAAAAATGTAAAAAAATAATCTCTAATCATATATTACTTAATCTTATCTTTCATTACCTAACAAGGCTGTAGTTATTAATGCTAAAGCTGATGAATAGCTAAAGATTGTCAGTGGCCCTCATTGTCAGAATCTTTTCGTAATGTGATTGGTGTGTTGAGAGCCGCACAGGAGCTGTGCGGCTCCGTTTTAATTTAAACGCACCCTAAAATATGTTCCTCATGCGATACTACACGACACTGGGTGTGTAGTGTATACCTAACTTTATTCGTATATCTCCGCAACACGTAGATTCGGCTCAAGTTTATGCTGATCAGGTACCAGATTGATTTGTGAGTTGAAATCCAATGTTTTCAATATCAAGGTTGACGTTATTCCAGGAAAAACACCTTTACACTTTCTTATTACGAAAGTGACGTTGCATAACCGATCGTCATTGTAATCGCACCTTTAGAAGATTTATTCATACATATTTCTTTTTCAAGTTTCGAACATGATTGATCCTCTTTACCTATTGTTATTGAAACTCGACGAAAAAAGTTTAACGTTCTGTGTTTAAAATGAAACCTTTTTCGATTGTGTTCAATGAATAAAGTCCTTTATGAATAAAACTGTTTCATAGGAATATGTGTTCAAAATTTTAACGTTAACTACTAATTGAGTAGTTTAATAACTACTCAATTAGTAGTAAAAGGTCTTAGCTTATTTTCTAGTCATCAAAAGTAATCACTACATATTATAAAACAAAGTCCCCGGCCGAGTCTGTCTGTCTGTCTGTTTGTTCGCGATAAACTCAAATAGATTCAAGAGGAAGGTTTATATTTATAAAAATTCTCGAAATTCCGACGTAGACGAGCACAACGCGGATAAAACCGCGGGGCCTTGCTAGTTTATTTTATATTTCTAGTAACAAATGGAAATTGTATTCTTGTTAAGTAATGTAGAAGGAACTTTACACCTCTTTCAAGATTCAACGTTCATGAATAATCTATCACTTGTAAGGCCCTTTTTACACTATACCACAAAAGTCGCTACCAAACAACTGTAGAGTTTCAAGTTTCTCCGTACAAAATCACCTAATGCTGTCAAGTGAATTTGTTTTCAGGTAACCGCTTTGACAAAGAGTATAAGGATATACTGAGTATTTTTTTGTTACTAACTGTACGTTAAGCTTAACCGTACGCATTTTGTATTAGCTAAATGGAATCTGCTAAATCATTTCATTCCATTGTTTAATAAACTAAGCTTTTGCGGTTCAACGGTTTGTCTTTTGTTTAATTTATTCAAATTCGAATTGATGGAATTCTTAAACCGCGTTTTCACTAAGACCTTGTACCCACTATAGTCACGACATTACAGGCTGTTAGACTGTCTGTCTATTTTGACGGGAACAAAACTGTTTTCTGGCCGTCTAATGTCAGTTTTTTTGTAAGATATGTGTCAGAAAATAAAGTGTAATAGGCGTCTTGCTCGCTTTTTCGTATATTTGAACACACCAGAGGACTGCCTAACTACAGGCGTGATGATAGCCTCTTAGTGCTCTGAAAAAACATTTCGTTATGACCAAAAGGTTTTTTGTTCACTTTCTAAAGTATTTTTATTTGCCGCAACAACAAACTATTTGTACACCCAGAACTGTTTAGGAGTCTGATTGCCGCACTCAGATACGTCCAGATACGATTAAATGAACACTTAACTAATTGACGTAAATTTTATTATACTACATGTTAAAATCATCCGTTTAATCTTCACTAAGTATGCATTTGAAGTCTGTAAGTACAGGTGTAAGTGAAAAGGCAGCTTTACTTGGATGTAATAATTGAATTAATTATTCAAACATAGTTTGAGTCATGACGTTGTTTCAATGGGATATGTTACAGGTGACTTTTAGTGGTCTGTTTTGAGTGATGGACTAAAGTGTACCAAATTAGTGAGTGGATGCTTTAATATTTAATCGTCTTCAAACTGAAGCAAGGTAGGTTTTTTTTGTATATTTACTTCAATTTATTTTAAACGGTGTCACATTTTCTTTAAAGATGATTGATGATTTTAACGTGTTTGTATAAAAACATAAAGCAAGTTTAATACTATTCTTTCTATACTAATATTATAAAGCTGAAGAGTTTGTTTTGTTTGTTTGTTTGTTTGTTTGTTTAAACGCGCTAATCTCAGAAACTACTGAACCGATTTGAATAATTCTTTCACTGTTAGATAGTCTATTTATCGAGAAAGGCTATAGGCTACATTTTATCCCGGATTTCCTACGGGAACGGGCACAACGCGGGTAAAACCGCGGGGCGCTGCTAGTTTAAAATAAGTTGTTATTGTAGTTACTATTTCTAGTTACTTATTGTCATTTTATGTATCAGTTCGTTCAGTTAACATAAAAGTGACGCATTTAACGATTTGATAAAGAAAAAATTGCTTTAGGAATGATATTAAAATGACATGATCTACATTCTCAGAATAAGTTCGTGACTCAAATCATTTAAGTCAAATACAGAACATATTTCCATACGAATAAACGAAAAACAAAAAAGAATTTTCAAAGAGAAAGAAAAGTCATAAAAAATGAATGTAATCGTATGAAGTAGGTAGTTGAAATCAATATTTACTTGTTTTGTACAAGTTTGTGTATAAATATAACTGGAAAAGTGTATGACAAAATTGATGTTTGTGTTTCTTTGGTTTAATAATGATAGGTTATAACCACTTTAACTACATTACGTGGTTATGCTATCTTTGTTATCATTGGTGAAAAACAAACACCTTTCATGTCGGAGGCGGTATTAAAACTACGACACCAGCACGGGTAGCATGACAAGTAGACATACAAATATGTCTACCATCTATGGCGCAAGTTTGACGTCATCGCGATTTTGTCTACAGTAGCTACCGCGACATAGATTTGTCTTGTCGCGTACGTCATTTGTATACAAATGTCTACGCCCTTGAGCATGACGACCATATTATGTCTACGTCAGAGACTAATTTGACTTTGACATTTCAAAGTATACAAATATGTAGGCTACCCTCCAAGGTGCATACAAAGCTTGTCTTCGACTCTTTTATTATATTTTAATATTTTTGTAACAAAAACGAAAACAAGAAACAATAACCACAGACAAAAACGCACTGAAATGAATGAATGGCGAATGAATGAAATAGTGTTGTGACGGTGTTGTGCTTCAAAAAATTTATCGGTAATCATGTGTGACCATGTTAAAAATATAATATATTTGTAAAGGGCAATATTTCTATGTCTTCCGTAGCGAAAGTTTTGTATACAGTAGAGATTTTCGCTTCCTGTCATTATGTGCTCGCAACCGCGCCATAACCCGTAGACAAGACAAAAGTTTTAACCCTATAGAGATATATGTCTACCAGTGTTCATGCAGGGTTGGCTAGTAACCCACTCGAATGAATGAATGAATGAATGAATGAATGAATGAATGAATGAATGAATGAATGAACATCTTTCCGTGACCACGAGTGGTGCAATCGGCTTGAAAAAGTACTCGTTCATTTATTATTACGTTCAAATTAAAGTATATTACCAAACCAAAGCACATATCACTCTGTTAGAGCGGCAGACTTAATATTTTCACATTCATTACGCTTGCACGAGCTGTGGGCGTTCATTCACTTATGCTTGCTAGACCTAAAATCTCAGACTACAAACTCTAGGCTTGCGCTCGGATCCTACTAACAGAATAAATTACATATACATACTTCATTTCAAATACAAATTCAGCTATATCTATGCGGCAGAGTTATTGAAAATGTACATCTTGGTTTCGTGCCAGCGTTGAACCGCGACGTATATTTAAAATTTGTATATTTATTACATAATGGACATGCAACATTGCTTTAGATGCTTTAGAAAATAAACAAATTGGCACTTCTTACACAACTTATGTTATTTGATTTTGTTAAATGTCAGAGGCCTATAAGCGGTCTAAAAACTCCGACACCAGTGCAGGCCACTAACTTACTCGAAATAAATGAATGAATTTGATATTGTTAACTGTTACTTATTTCTTCAATCTGTTATAGAAATAACGTTACATTAACATAACGTGATTACGCGTAATCCTCTTCACTGTACTGAGATGAGAGATCATTCATCACAGATCAGTGGGACATTACAAGCTATTCCTCTTTTACTGCTAACATGACTAGACTACACTATTAACAACTGATTTAGCAATGTATTGTTAACTACGAGAGGGAATTGAATCAATGCCCAGACACGATATGGCTATTAATTCCACTTCTTGGCGGTCTAATACGTATTTTAATGTGTGATAATTAAGATCTGAACCCGAAGATTAACAACAAAGAACGGAAGGAAACATAAAGGTGTAATAGCTATAAACAAGCATTTTATACAAAAAGTTTTCATGAATCTATTATTTTTAGCATTTTTTGGTAATGTCATCCAGACAAAACGAGCATGCAAAATTTCAGCTCAATTGGTAAACGGGAAGTGGATCTAAAACTGATATATTTGATTTATAGACTAACGACTAACGCCTCGGTGGTCTAGTGGTATGTGCGCTCGCCTGCCAAAACTGAGGTCCCGGGTTCAATTCCCGGGTCGAGCGAAAACATGTTTCCGACTTTTCAAACATGGCTCGAGTTTGAGATCACCAACCCGCATTTGGCAAGCGTGGTGATTATGCCAAATCCTCCTCACTGTACTGATAACTTCAGTGAGATGAGAGGCCTTTGCCCAGCAGTGGGACATTACAGGCTAATACTTTTACTTTATAGACTAACATCTGCCGCCTTAGTTAATAAACGCGGTGTAACTGAAACATTGTTAGACTGTGTTTTGTTTATTTTGTATTCCATGTGTTATTGTATTTAGTAGTTACCTATAATACTGTAAAATTTTAACCAAATCCGTCCAGTAGTTTTTTCATGAATGAGTAACAACATACATACATCCCCACAAACTTATGCATTATAATATTAGGATCATCCCTTGTTAACAAGGTAATATAGTAAAGGAGCTATGATTATATTGAAGCGAAAAACATTTCTATTGAGTAGTGTTAGTATCTACAGACCCTTCGTAAAAAAATCAATAAGTCCGATATCTATTAGGAATTGGATTCTCGTTTCATTCCCGTAGCCTTTGAGTAATATCTTTAAAAATCATTGAACTCGAAAATCTGCTTTCGAACTAAGAAGGCTGAGAAATTAAAGGTTTTTGTATTTTTATTTTATGATGGGGTCTATTGTGATGGAACGAATAAGTAAACATAGTTCTGATCATGTTAGGTTGGCTGAATTTTGTAGTTGATTTACCCTTTATGTCATTTCAATTTATACTAATACTAGCTGCGCCCCGCGGTTTCACCCGCGTTGTACCCGTTCCCGCGGGAATTTCGGGATGAAAAATAGATGTTGTCCGATTCTCAGACCTACCCAATATGCACACAAAATTTCATGAGAATCGGTCGAGCCGTTTCAGGGGAGTTCAACCACGGTACCCGTTCCCGTTCCCAATTACCGGATAAGCACAAAAAATTTCATCAAAATTGGTCAAGCCGTTTCGGAGGAGTATGGCAACGAAAACTGCGACACGAGAATTTTATATATTAGATTATAAAGAGGTGAAATTTGTAAGTTTGTTTGTTTGTATGTTCGAGCTAATTTCGAAAATTACTCGTCCGATTTGAATAATTCTTTTTGTAAAGGATAACTACATTCAACATTTATTTTTTATCCCGAAATTCCCACGGGAACAAGCACAACGCGGGTAAAACCGCGGGGCGCTGCTAGTATTCAATATGTACGTTCGTTAAATGCTTAAACGTGTCAGATATAGATTTGACCTTTGCTTTGACAGTGTAATGACATACATAGTTGTGCCGTGACATGATATATTGGGTTCATTTCCCAGGTCGAGCTTGGAATGTGAGTAGCTATCATACAATTTTAAAAATGACTTGAATTTGTAAATAGTTCCGCTCTTTGCAAAGCAAAAATGCCACATGCAGGCCGAGATTGAACTTAAAGTTATATATATCCCTTTGTCTCTGAGTTTAAACAAAAATAAAACGTTATCCTAAACATTTTGTTAAGTATCACTTTTATAACGTCACTGCATCATGCAATATATTTCCTTCTGCAAGTTTAATAAATGAACTGAAAGTCTCCAAACACGGAAAGCGTTAAGTTTTTCTGAATCTTTTATTCATGAAGGAATTCTTTGAGGCTGAGATATATCGGTTTCTACTCCGCATTTCCTGATGCTTTGGAACCGAATTCTTTTAAATTGAAGATGCGAATGGATATCAAAATGGTAGACTGAAATTGAAGTAGTACTAGGAAATGTGATGTTTGTCTTTAGTAAGATAATAGGGATAAAATATGCAATGTTTAGGCAAAAAAGTACTTGTACAATTTTATAAAATCTTAAATGTTTTTTTTCAGGTAAGTAAGTTCGAGGCTCTGGCTTAAAAAAACATAGATATGATGGTAAGAAACAATGTATGTTTTTAAATAATATTTTCTTAAATCATATGAAATCAAAATCACTACATAGTATAAAACAAAGTCGCTTTCCGCTGTCTGTCTGTCCCTATGTATGCTTAGATCTTTAAAACTACGCAACGGATTTTGATGCAGTTTTTTTTATAGATAGAGTAATTCAAGAGGAAGGTTTATAAGTATAAAAATTCCTGAAATTGCCACGGGAACGGGCAATCCGCGAGTAAAACCGCTGGGCACTGCTAATATGCGATAAACCACTGTCAAAATTACATAGTATAACAACATTCCTCGTTTAAAATTGTCGACACATAACTTTTAATGATGTCCGATGCAATACCGATTCAGGAATTTGAATCCATTTGAATTCCCCGCACACAATTATTATGCTTCTTCCTTACAGATTCCAAAACATGATAAATGACGTCATTAGCGAGAGCTGCCAGTTAAAGCTGTTACAGCGAAATGGTTCAAATTATTTTTGTGTATGTAGATACAATAAAATGTATCGGATATTGTGTTGCTAAGCTTCATAGCTTTAGAATAGCTAGATGTGGCTAGCTTGACTGATTTTTATAATAACAAGTATTTGTTGAAGAAGAAAAAAACAGATTCAATGTGAGTGAATTCGCAGGATACAGCGATAATTCAATTTGATTCCACTAATAAATAAATATCGACGACCACTAATATATTAAAAAGGTTTGGTGGAAAAATATTAATGTATGTTTTTTTTGACAAGCACGGTTGACTGCACGCTGAGAGACGAACAGAGTGGATTCAGAGCGGGGAGATCCTGCGCCGACCAAATCAATGTACTACGTATGATACTGGAACAGTGCAATGAAATGCGAAATGAGCTCTATACCCTGTTTGTAGACTTCGAGAAGGCGTTTGACCGAGTGAAATGGTCTAGTATATGGAGAATTCTCAAGCGAAGAGGTATACCAGTCAAGATCATAGAAATTATCAAATGCCTTTACGAGGGTTCCTTTTGCAGAGTAATGCACAAAGGCACGCTAACTGATCCAATAACGGTCACTGCCGGAGTGAAACAGGGCTGCTTGTTGTCACCGCTGCTTTTCCTGATAGTCTTGGATGACGTGATGCGCAGAGTAACCAATAAAGAAGAGAGAGGATTTCCTTGGCTACATGGCAATACCCTCGAAGATATAGACTTCGCGGACGATCTCTGTCTACTCTCCACATCCCGTGACCTCCTTCAGTCCAAGACTAACGACCTCGCAAACGAAGCTGCTAAAGAAGGCCTGCGCATCAACTGTAGCAAGACCAAAGACATGCGCCTAAATACCAATGATACAGCGCCCATATACATTAACGGCGAGGTTGTCGAGCAGGTACAGCGTTTTATATACCTAGGTAGCGTTGTGGACCCACAAGGAGGAGCAGAAGCGGATGTAGAGGCGCGCATAAATAAAGCCAGAGCCACATATGCGCAACTGAAACCTGTCTGGACATCTTCCATAATCACTCGGCGTACAAAGATCAGAGTATTCAACTCCAATGTCAAGTCAGTCCTCCTGTACGGATGCGAGACGTGGTTAGTTAAAAAAGACATAACCAGTAAACTGCAAGTCTTTGTAAATAAATGCTTACGACGCATACTGGGAATCCACTGGCCACAAACTATCTCCAATACAAGGCTGTGGGAGATGACTGACCAAGAACCCATCGACAAGGAGATCCTAAAAAGAAAATGGCGCTGGATTGGACATGTATTGCGGAGACCAGACAATCATCTGTCCAAGCAAGGGTTATCGTGGCAAGCGCAAGGAAAAAGAAGGCCTGGCCGCCCCCGCACAACCTGGCGGCGCTCAGTTGATAAAGAGGCTGCATCGACTGGACTCGGCTGGAAGGACCTGGAAGTTGCCGCACAAAATCGGAAGCAGTGGAGATCTCTTCTGCGAGCCCTATGTCCCTGATGAGGGATAACAGGACTTCATCAATATTCAAAGCTAAGCCCGATGATTGTTACCGATATCTGTGAACGAATCTCAAAATAATAAGAGCGATATTATAGGTATGCCCCGTGCTTCTTAATCCGACGTTGATCATCGTATATTAATAAGTAATCTTTTGGTACGCACAATATTATCATCTTTTTGTTGCATGAATAGCGATAAATGAATAGTGATAAGCGATAAACGAACGCTTAAATAAATGTATTGAACATTAAATTGAATTCTGAATCTTATAAAGTTTTGAATAATCGGTAAGAGTAATGTATTTACTTACGTATTCTATCTTTTAAACATTAAAAAAATAAGGAAAAAATGTAAAGATGACTTCAATGATATAAATGTTATAATAATAAATACTAGAGGCAGCGAGTCCTACTAATATTGTAAATGTGAAGAAAAACTGCTCAACGGATTTGGATGAAACTTTACAGTATTATTATTCATCAGAATATCACATGGGATACATTTTACTCAAAAATTCTCACGGGAACGGGTACAACGCGGATAACACCGCGGGGCGCGGCTAGTTCTATATAAAGCTAGAACTAAATATGTCATAAACATTAATCCACGCGACTGCTCAATTTTCTATGGAACTGCGTCGGCATTAGTTTAAGACAGTTTACGTCCTACACAAGAGATTTAACATGTGTAGCTCTCGCTTTATATTGATTAAGCATATATATTGGCATGTCTTACTTGGGTAAAACTCTCTAAATAATATATATATTAACTTAGACCCAAACTAAGCTTGTAATATGGAACCTAACTAACTGATACTAATAACACAAATACTTTCTTTTTAAGAATATATAATTGACACCCAGACGTCAGTCGCCAACAACTATGTCTGCACATATTGTTGACTCCGGGCGGGAATCGAACCCGCAACCCCCGACACAGCAACCGCAACCATTGCCACTGTGAGAGCGCTTATTTTGGATTTAAAAAAATCGCCAACTAATAACTTGTAAACTCATACATATAAACGATACACTATTAACTCTCATATACAGTTGCCACTAACGGCCACCCATCAGAGGTGCTGCAAGTTGCTTAGCAATCGCAATGAATTAACATCTTTCAGTCAAGTTACGGCACGAATGAACATCTTGTGACACATCTATTGAATGCAGTAAGCATTTTCAAATAATGTACGTTTTCATTTATTCATTTCTGAAGACAGGAAATTGTGAGTTTTATTCATACCAGGTCTTCCAGACTGGAACGGAACTTTCATTTGTCAATATTTCTACTCCGAGAGTTATTTGATGAATCGTGAAGTTATATAACGTACTATTTCGTTCAGATTTAAAAATTGCTCTGATGGCGTTCGTGGATAAATATTTATAAAAGGTTTGTTTTCATTGTTGTTTGTTTAACTGGCTGTAAATAAGTTTCAGTTATCGTTTGGTAAAATGGTTACGATAAACACACCCAACCAATACACCACACACATCACACACACGTCACACCTACATCCAAACTTCAATATTATGCTAAGTAATTGTTAATAAATTAAGAAAATTGTTTTTAAAAACCAATTAATGATTTTTTATTAATTTTATTTTAACCGTTTCAAATAAAGTAAAGTTGCCCAGTAGTGAGACTAGGCAAAGACTCCGAATCTCACTGAAGATATCAGTACAGTGAGGATTTCCAAATATGAGTAACAAACGATCAATATTACAAAATATCTATTTAGTTGATAAATTATGAGTATTATGTTACTTATTTAACTGCTATTCAAAATTCCACAGCTACAAACGTTCCTCAAAATTCTAAAGATCATCAAATTCCTTCTCCAAATTACAAGTTGGCTATCTCGCTCAACTTCACAGTTATCTTTCAAATAATTGACTTTCAAAACTGGCTAAGTTATAATGTATACAGGAGCAACGGATCTGCAGAACTTTGAAACACTCAAGATTCCTTTTTTTTGTTTCTGCAAATGCGATTTATAGACCATTTTGTTCGGATTGTGTTGGCTTAAACGACGTTCAAAGTCGGAACAGTGCTATTTCACAAAAGATCGTTGCGATTTTGTTTTTAAAATACTTTGCAGCTTGTGAAACAAAGGTATAACTTCGTATAAATAGTTTCACAAAGTTTTCGGTGTTGAAAAGGAATGCTACATTGAAGAAACACGTTAGTTTGCCAACTATTGTCTAAGATCTACACTTTATGGCGAAGTCTAACCTAGTTTTTTTGTACTGATATAAATTGCTGCAAAATCGAGCCAGCTACTCGTAGACAGAGTTTTATGAGTTTTAAAAAAATATTATTTTTAAATGATGTTAGGCTCAGCCTTCACTTGGACGGCTGGCCGATATTAGCATTCTACCATGTTAAGGAATCGGTCCCTTTTTCAATTTTCAGACCATCCTTTAGGCGCTCTAAACCATAGCTACTAATCTTTACAACATTAAATGAATTGCTTTGGCTTGCAGCTTAATGTAAATTATGCCTTAACTTACGCCTTATGAAAATATGTTCTGTTTAAATTAATTTTCTATTAGCACTTGATAAATCCACATGTAACAAAATTCATATGAATTTATGCTGAACCTAGGTAACACCAATTTAGGTAAAATAATAGATACCAATTTACTGAATTCGGTTTAAACTAGTTATACTCTCCCATATTTCATACATAGATAACTCAAAAATTAAAACAAACAAATTCTAATTGATAATCCTTTCAGGTTTTCCAAAACCAAAGCAAACAAAAGTTTTCTCCCACTATTTGTATTAACCTAATCCCTGAACCCTCATAAAATCCATTTCAGTTCGGTAACAATAATCGTTTTACGTTGAGACATGTTCAAACTACATTTCAACATAACTGGTTATCATACCTAACTACCAGTTTGGAACTACCGAAGTATTTTGATGTGTTTGACATAGCATTATGTTGTACATCCGTGGTTAATGGCGGCATTAGTGACCTTGGTGAACAGCGGAGATACTATCTACAGACGATCCCATCCTGTTCATGATTTACGGATTCAAAACGACCCTTATTCAGTTAGACTACTGCGTCGTGGGTGACATGAGTCTACAATGCAATGGAAAATTGGTACGTTCAAAGGAGCTTACATACTTAAGTACATACTCTTATTAATCAAAGTCAAAGTCAAATCTTTTATGAAGTTTTGGCTCCTTTGACCGTAATCCCATTTGGAACAACATTAGCTGGGAAGAACGGGTAAGAAAACCGAATTGAATCATTCGCTATCGTCGTTTTTCAGTGGCAGTTGGCACTTAATTCGTCTGATTTGGTCTATTTCCGTTAGATAGTAACCTGGTAGTTAAGGAGATATGGGAACATTGCCATTGAAAATTGAATAGTTAATCGAGATTCAGAGTTATGTTCAAGTGAAATAGACCACTATAATTATTTTAGTAGTTGATGATAATATAAATTGCTCGTTAAGTTCACTTACACTTACACTTACAAGTTTAGAGTTTAATATATTCATGAATTGATGTTATAACTACATTTGTGTTTATTGATGTGTGCGTCGATTTGAAGAAGAATAATAGGTAAAATACATTACGTTTACGTAAAGTGACTATGATAAATATCTTGCTTTATTATAAATGAGCACAAAATGTATACTTGTTACAATAATAAATATTTTCAGAATATACTGACTCTAATTAGCCCCAAACTAAACGTCAAGCTTGTATTATGGAACCTAATATAATTTACCTTCGATCAACAATACACAACTAGATCGGCGCAAAAATTACGTCTCGGTGAATAACGCCTCATTTGAAAAGTGAGGCGTTATTCTCACTTATTTTATTCATAAGATTTGCTACTTTATTGCTAGGTTTCATGGTTGTAATTAGGTTGAACTTCTTACTGTTTTAAAACCTTTTTTTTTAGTTCGGTAGTAAACAAAATAAGCTGTCACACGTCATCCACGTGGACAGTATTTTGCTTTGATTTTGTACGTGACCCGATATCTAGTTGTGTATTGTTGATCGAAGTAATTTACACCCAAATGTTTACGAATAAACAAAATACCTGTTCTTTATAATATGTAATTGGTGTTTTGATACATTTTCACCGTACCTCGAGTTCACGCTTGTTACAATATTAAATTAATTACAGTACAACTTTTAATTTATTTTTTCTTTATCTTTTTAATTAACGCGGTTAAGGGCTACTTTTCAGTTACGTTTATAAATTTACGAAAGTATTTTGTTCCATTTATAAAGAACATAATTTGATTTCGCTGAAAATGTTATCGATGATTTGGGAAATATGAACAAAAACTGTCCAAAGTTCAAACAATGTTAGCATTTATTATTAATATTTATAAAGCACTCGGATGCGGAGTTTAGCTAAACGATGTTAACTCATGGCTATATTGTAAGCGACGTGCACCTCTACCCCTACTTGGACGGGTGACCGATAGCGGCATTTACATCTGAACGCTACCGTGTTTCAGGCGGCACGTTAATTTGTCGGTTGTTTCAATCATCAGACCATATACCGATATGTTTATTCAGGGTTGGCTACTTATCTACAAGAACTTACTTTTATTATGAATAAAGTATTTCAATTTCATTGAAACCAAGCCAAACTAAAACAAAGCGTGCCAAAACTAATAAAATGTGTAAATTACGAAGACCGTGTATTGATAATTGAGTATTTCAAAACAGTAAGTGCCAGCTAAAAAAATCTGAACTGTTAGTAACGTTTCCTTTATCCTCTAGTGCAGGAAAAATATCATTTCCTTTTGTTGACTAGTTGGTATTAAAGATTACTTGAATAAGTGTATCCTTGGCATCGAACTACCAAGCTTACAAATCAACGAGTTCAATAGAACGCAAGCCAGTATCACAAATATCAAATTTTGTATTTAGAACTAGCTGTGCCCCGCGGTTTCACCCGCAGCGCCCCCGTTCCCATGGGAATTTCCTGACAAATATTTTTAGACTGCTTAATACAGTTTTGTTTGGTCCAACAAGTCAATCTAAGCCTAAGGTTTTCTAAAGGCTATGCGACTATAGAAGGCTCAAGATCTTAGCAAAGCACATCTGTTTAAAACAATATATTACTTAGTAACTGATTGCTATTGTCTAATTGTCGAATTGAATTAATTAATACAGGGTAGGTAATACCTTTCTATTGCGGCATTAGCCCGCATCTCGACGGGTTACGGTAATAAACTAGAAACTAACTATTATCTCCTGTTTTAGAAGACAACTATGACTGTCTTAAGCTTTGTTTTAAACTGTATTAAATGTTTTTTTGTTTTAACTCTTATTTGAAAGTGTGTGTGTGACAGCTTTGTCGACCCCAAAATGGACATCCAATTTCTTTTTAATTTTTGTTGAAAAGTAATTGAGCCGAAATAGTATGTTAGGTATTCTCTGATTGTAATTAACCTTTGTCTAATGTTTGTTGCTTATAAGAAGAATACAAATTTTCTTCGGTTTAACTTGAAGTAAAAAATCATAATAATATTTACCACCTTAAATTAAAAGTATACTTATTTTAATCAAGCTGAAGAATTTGTTT
This sequence comes from Cyclophora albipunctata, assembly GCA_963082685.1. Taxonomy (NCBI): domain Eukaryota; kingdom Metazoa; phylum Arthropoda; class Insecta; order Lepidoptera; family Geometridae; genus Cyclophora; species Cyclophora albipunctata. The sequence goes on along the minus strand of OY720121.1, from coordinate 2,296,960 downwards.
GTTTGAACGCGCAGAAAACACCAATCCGAATCGAATAGTTATTTTTGTAATGGATAGCCCGATTCAACAGGAAATTCTTACCGGAACGGGTGCAACGTGGGTAAAACCACGGGGCGCTGCAAGTCTATATATATATAACTAGCCGCGCCCCGCGGTATTACCCGCGTTGATTCGGTTCCCGCGGGAATTTCGGGATAAAATTTATCCCATGTGTTATTCTTATGTATAACTTATATTACTGTAAAGTTTCTTCCAAATCCGTTCAGTAGTTTTTGCCTGAAAGAGCAACAAACATACATCCATACATCCATCCATACATACATCCATCCTCACAAACTTTCGCATTTATAATATTAGTAGGATAGGACTAGTAGGAATATCTAACTACTTTATGAAAAGCTTAAATATGTAGAGCTTAAAGCTGTATCTACGGAAATATCATCCTAACATACCCAACGATTAAACTACAACGATTACTATCCGACTCCAACTAATTATATTATAACGCTCACTCGGTTCACTAAGAAAATAAAGATAACATACGGAACAGATGCGAAGTCACTTGAGCTAACAGCGATAAGGAAGCAGTTTTATAACTCTTCCTTTCCCAGATTAAAAGATAGGACACGGTTTAGTCTAGGCACTTAAATTGTAGTACTATAAAAATGTGATGGCTACTCCTTAACTGAGGCTTTTAGAAGGCAATGAATTTGTTTATAAATTAAAACGGTGTAAGACCAAATGTTTACGTATTACCTGGATGACATTTTACACATTGTAAAACAAAGTCCCCAGAAATTTTCCGTCTGTATGTAATTGATTTTTTCGAAAACTACTGAACGGATTTTCATACGATTTTAGCCAACATACATAGTGATTTAAGGATAAGATTGCAGAGCACCCCAAAAGTACCATAAGTGTTGAAAATAGAAGATTAAGCTTAAAGTTTACATTTAATTTTTACTGACTTCAAATACACAAGAATAGGTTCTCAATTTGACGCGCATTTATAATAATATTATACTTCCCGGTTTCCAGTCGAATTAAAATTTTGCATAAACGTGTGGTTTGGATGACAATGCATAATACTGACAACAATTAAAGCCTCCTACAAAAAGTTTAACTTGAATACAAACTTGTTAATCACAATATGTTTCACGGTCACTGCATAGGGATCTAAGGGCACGATGTCTTGGCAATATATTGAAGCCAAATAATTATCTCAGCAGCGTTTCGTGGTTTAACCCTTACTGTGCCCTTTCCCTTAAGAATTAAGAATTTATCAAAGAGCCTTTCAAAAACTTTACTGCCTATACTACCTTTTTCTTATAGTTTAAAAAATAAAATAATTATTCAAATCGAAGTGGTAAATCCTGATATCAATAAGCCGGTAAAAACAAAAAAAAAGATTTAGCAAATAAAAATAAGTTGTTTAGATTTGATAGAGTATTTAACAACACAAAATGGAAATAATGAAGTAGTAGGCAGAAGGTCTTATAGTATTGTGTTTAAAAAATACCATTTAAAATATATTTATAAAAGTTGAAACATATAACTAAAATAAAAGTTTTTTTTTGTTTTAAGACATACAATATTATATAAAATATTATCAACTAGCAGCGCCCCACGGTTTTACCCGCATAGTGCCGGTTTTCGTGGGAATTTCGGGATTTTTTTATACTTATAAATTTTCCTCTTGAAACACTCTATCTATTTAAAAAACTGCATCAAAATCCGTTGCGTAGTTTTAAAGATCTAAGCACGCATAGGGACAGACAGACAGCGGAAAGCGGCTTTGTTTTATACTATGTAGTGATAATAAGTAGTTTATTTGGGGTCCAAAAGTATATTCATTTTAATTTTCATATTTTTGAAGAAAAAACGTATGAACTATAAATAGCATCAACAATTACTTACTAAGTCCAATCAAAAAAGTTTGAAACCACTTAAAACTTTTCAAACACAAATTAATTAAACTTGACAATCGCCATAAGTATTTTTCGTTCACTTAAATGTCTACAAACAATATTATTTATGTTAGGAACAGCATTTCTTTAATTGCTATCGATGTTTTGGTTAGCGGAGCTTTTAAACACGTCCGTTACCGATAGGAGGTCGGGAAGTACTGAGCTTTAAGCTTCGCCAAAGTTGCCACAATGTCAAGGGAGCTTCATCCCGACTTCAGTTCTCTTATTTAACTTTTTAAACGAGTAAATTGGCAAAACTTTCCTTCGCGGTTCCATTAATAGATTTCTGTAACTAATTGCGTGACTTTGCTTTGGTCTTTAACAATTTGTATTATGTTAGAAGGTTTTGTTTTGTTTCATTCAAAGATTGAACCATTATGAAGGACCGCCATTTTCTTTACAATGTTTTGATTATGCATTTAGTTTTGTTACAGTTAAATTCACTTAATTACTAAGTAATCCTAACTTTTCCTAACTTAATTTATTTATTTAATATTATAAATGCGAAAGTAACTCTGTCTGTCTGTCTGTCTGTTACGCTTTCACGCCAAAACTACTGAACCGATTTGAATGAAATTTGGTACACAGTTAGTCCAGAGCCTGAGAAAGGACATAGGCTACTTTTTATCGCGAAATTTCTGCGGGAACGGGTACCACGCGGGTGAAACCGCGGGGCGCTGCTAGTGTATATTATAAGTGATATTAGTTAGGTTTTCGCTCAATGATAAGCTTCGGGTGCGTTTCCGGTGAGGCGGATCCTGAGATGGGGGGAGCTAAATTGACATTTTGAATTTTTTTGAATTAATGGCATTTTGAATTCTATGCATTACGATTGGTTGACAACGTTTCGCGCTGTTTAACGTAGCCTCACTGTTAATAAGATCCCGAACGAGTAATAATTTAATTCAGCGTATAAACATCCTGTCTAGTATTTGTGTATCTGCTATGTCACGTGATATTTCCGCCAATTACAGGATGCGTACAACCGATTCGTTCGTTATTTTTCTCCAATGTTCAGTATCGTTTTTAGGAACAGTAAATGCGACGATTCCTACCAATATTTAATAAAGGAACATGAGATTAAAGTAAAAGCTAATGGTCAAAGTTCTCAATGTAATGAATAATATTGCAGATGAAAGTCATTTTGTAGAGAAATGATAGAGTTTCTAATTTAAAAGTTCATTGTGTCTCATTTTTATCTCAATTTCGACAAAAAGTATGAAATATGTTCCCATATGGTTACATGTAAACCGGATAAAAAGGGTATAATCCTGCTGATGAGGATTAAAAACCTTTCAAAAGATCCGGGTACAAGTGAGCGCATTGATGTATTGTTATGTATTTAACAGTCATCGTACCTAATTCGACAATGATTGAGGTAGCTATTACCTACGTTTGTTTGAAAATACCTGTAATAACTTGATCGTAACAGAATAACAATTAAGACCCTTCCGGATACATTTTGTTTATTTTCTTTATGCTAATTGTTAAATAATTTCAGTGTTACGGTATGTAAATTAGTTACGGCTCAAAACAAAATATTTAATGTTAATAGATAGAACTTATAGATTATCTTCTGTCTCAACAATGATCAGCGGTCGTGCACCTTTCAACATTCCCCTTCAATGATTTAAAATGAGTATTTCATTGCATCAATACGCATTTTAATTAATACATTTTTCACTTAATTGATCACGTGTATTTTTTATTCATATTCATTCCAATGTGATGCAATCATCTTTTTTGTTCAAGTATTATGTAATATTAGTTTGTTAATTCAAGATTAATAGGCAATTCATTACTTAATTGTTACTTAAAGAGGGTTTGCGTGTAAATAATAAAGTAAAGCATCCCATAAGACACTGCAGATCAAACACCTCTCACTGAAGATGTTAGTACAGCGAGGAGTACACGTGATCACAAGCGACCACTGATGTAAAGTATCGTCCTATAAGACACTGCAGATCAAACACCTCCCACTGAAGCCTTTAACTTAAATTGACCTTTTAACTTAAGTGTAAAATCTATACTAATATTATAAAGCTGAAGAGTTTGTTTTGTTTGTTTGTTTGTTTGTTTGTTTGTTTAAACGCGCTAATCTCAGTAACTACTGAACCGATTTGAATAATTCTTTCACTGTTAGATAGTCTATTTATCGAGGAAGGCTATAGGCTACATTTTATCCCGAAATTCCCACGGGAACGGGCACAACGTGGGTAAAACCGCGGGGCGCTGCTAGTAAACTATAACGCTCTTTATTTAATAACGTTCAAACAATGCCCGTAGTAATATGTACGTAGCGGTGCTACAAATATCTGTAGCCGTAGTACTTACATATATACGTAGTAGGTACTACGTTTTCTCCTAGACTTTCTGTTTGAATTAATTTTACTGAAATTTTCATTTAAATATATAGCATCATAATTCATTTTGTACATAAAATTGAGTTTAATTCGACAAAGTACTTGAATTTCATACTATCTAGCTATGTGATAGCGTAACCGGCTATGTTGAAAGATTATCCTTCCAAACACAGTGAGTCGTTTATCTTTGTTAGGCTCGGCTGACTCCATTCATTAAATGGGAATTAAGCGTTAAAATTCGTATCCAATTGTTTGTTGATTTGTAACTGAAAGTGCATATAGCTTGTATGTTAGTTGTGCTTTCGATACTATTTTATGTTTAACTAGCTGTGCCCCGCGGTTTCTCCCGCAGCGAACCGTTTTTGTAGGGATTTCGGGATTTTTATTACTTATTATCCTATTCTTGACCAAGATGAATAAAATTAAAAAAATATCATTTAAATCGGTCCAGCCGTTCTCGAGTTATAAATGGTGTAACTAACACGACTTTCTTTTATTTATTCCATACTAGCTTTTGCCCGCGGCTTCGCTCGCGTGGAATTTAGTCTGCCACATTAAGTTTCGTGAAATATAGTTTAAAACATTTTTTTATTAAACCGACACAAAAAGAGGACCCTTTTCCTTTCAATTGGGATAGGTCATGTCACTGTTGAGCGAGAGAGAACACGGTTATGGTCCATAACAAAGCCCAACTCTTTTTTCGGTGGTCAAAACACAGAGTTGGCCGTCGATTTCGTTATGACCGTCAAAGAGTGACTTGTACATAGGTCATGTGTCACTGTTGTGCATTGGGCCCGGGCTCCATAGTATCCCAAGGTCCTTTAATTTATTATTTTATTTTAGTCCGTCGATTTCGTTATGACCGTCAAAGAGTGACTTGTACATAGGTCATGTGTCACTGTTGTGCATTGGGCCCGGGCTCCATAGTATCCCAAGGTCCTTTAATTTATTATTTTATTTTAGTTACTACTTGCGGGCCCGCAGACACGTCACTTGCGGCCCGCAGCCCAATCCAAAATTGTAAAGCTGTCTACACACCAAACAGCTTAAAATGTCTTAAAGAAGTAAACACAGTAGGTAGAACCACCGTTTGTACGTAGGTAGAACCACCAACAAACTATCGTTTGGTCACCGACATTTTGTGTCTAATGTTCTTCACTCTCCCGCTTCCACATCTTGGCACTCTCCCACCTCCGCATCGTAGCACACTCCCACCTCCGCAACGTCACTCACTCCCACCTCCGCATCGTAGCACACTCCCACCTCCGCATCGTAGCACACTCCATACATACATCCATCCTCACAAACTTTCGCATTTATAATATTAGTAGGAAGTAGGATGATTACTTATAATTCTCAGGAGCTCTTGACTGTTCGACGATCCGCGCCAGAATGACTTGCGGAGCGTTGAGCAGTCTTATTTATAGACACTCAATAACAACCATTTTCGTACAGAATTGATGTTACAATAGTTTTAGATTGATATAACTTTTTTATGAACCGATTGAAACAAAACAAAGCCTAAATGTTAATCCCAGCAAATCACAACGCATTAGTGAAAACCGCATTCAATTCGGTTAAGCCGTTTCTGAGATTAGCGCGCACAAACGTACAGACAAACAGACAAACAGACATACAGACAAACAGACAAAAAATCTAAAAATCATTGTTTTGGGTTCTATTGCGTTCATAAAGCCCCTCTTATATATTTTTTCTTATATATCTTCTATGTACAGACAGCGACCTTTTACAATTTTATTATATGTATTGATTGATGATATGTACAGACAGCGACCTTTTACAATTTTATTATATGTATTGATGATGTATTGATGATGATGATGATATGTATTGATGATTAATTATTAAATTAAAATTATTATAAAGTTTCAGTAAATTCTACTAACAGAGAAAAAAAGTAGTTATTCATAATAGAATTAACTCTTACTAATAATATAAACGCGAAACTTTGTATAGACGCATATTTGTTAGTCTTTCTCGCAAAAACTACTGAACGGATATGGATGAAATTTGGCAAACAGTTAGTTTAGGCTTGGAAATAACAACACTTATGTTACTTTTTACCGCGGGATAACATCTCAGACCCACGGGAAACTGGAAGGAATCTGTTCGACATTATTCTTAAAATTCAACAGCTTACAAACTACCTTCAGCCGTAAAAGAACAATGTTTTTTCATTCCCATGGGAGTACTATGATTTCCCTCGGTAAATTATTCTTATAGTTTATGATATCAGCCTAAACTAACTTAAGTAGAAAGAATTTAGATGAGCCCTTTTAATTTTTTTCCCATGGTAATCCAGTCAATTCCAAGGTAATAAGTAGCTATAACATATTCTATTAATGATTGTAATTTACCTATCTAGTAACAATGATCGACGTCGTTCGTTGACCGGAACAGGCGTTAAAAAAACAATAAACTACCGATTCCCATGGGAAACGGATGTTTTCCCGCGGTAAAAAGTAGTCTTTATGTTGCGCCAGGCTCTAAAATATGTCGGTACAAAATTTCAACCAAATCCGTCAAATAGTTGCGGAGATTAATGGTGCCTATGTATAAGCATAGAATAGTGTTCGACGTGATTCTTCAATTTGACATAACTTTTTTATTTATGAACCGATTGACATGAAACAAACACTAAAGCATAACTGAAGCATACCACAATATATTCGTGAAAACCGCATCCAACTCGGATCAGCCGTTTCTGAGATTAGCGTGAACAGACAAACAGACAAACAGACAAAAAAAAAGTTGATTACATTTTTGGGTTCGACATCGACATAACAATAACCCCTGCTATTTTTTTTATTTTTATTTTCAATGTACAGACAGCACTTTTCTACAATTTTATTATATGTATAGATTATATACAGACATTTATCTATAGAAATATAGGAAATCGTAAATGACATCTGACTCTCTAACCTACATATACGAGTATAACACTTAATAATCAGGTAATTAATGTCACACGTATTCGTTAAATATGTTTGTTAAGTGGGGCTTGTGTATGCATGTATGTTGAATACGATGATTTACTTAAATAACCACCGTGTCGTATGAGTCCTTACTTTATTTAGTACATAGGTACAATTAATTGCAATGACACTCACTTCGATTCGTGTATTTTGCTCACGCGCCTACGTGCCTCTCACTTCTGTGTGGGCGCCGCGCTGGCCCCTCCCCCCGCATGGCGCAAGGCCCGCGCACCCCCCTGACTCTTACGTCTCACTTACAGTGTACTTATATAAAATATATAAGTTCTAATTAAAATTTCAATAATTATTCTTTCTAACAAAAATGGATTGTACTTTTCCTTATTCCTCTTCCAAGGTTTATATTTCTGTCAACTCAGTCCTTGTCTTGTGAATATTCTTGTTAATTCCGAGCTCAATTTATCAAAAATACTTTTCGTGTTATTTTGCCCCGAATAATATAAGCAGGTTAATAACAGAGGTAAAAGGTTCAGTAAAACGTGTAAAGAATAGTTTAACATTGTATTGCCCTTATTTTTACTGAGGTTTTCAATAAAAATATGAAAATTACGCTAAATTAATGAAAGTCACATGAACGCTAAATGTTTCAATTGTAATTTTTGCTAACGCATTGTAATGATAAAAATAGTATTTTTTCAACCAATTTTTGGTGGAAATTCCAATATCCGTTTTTTGGACTCCATGGAGAAAATAATATTAAAATATCGTACCTTTGGTGGGCAAAGACCTTCGCTTCGAGTAAAATATTCCCAAACAAAATCATAACATAAAAACAACAACCAATGTCAACTATGTCTACGTTTTCAGTATATATCATTCATAACATAATTTATTATTTCAGTCCTTTGTATCGCGAGTTATCAAACAATGACCACGAACAAAACGCCAATGTTCGGCTCAGTAAACATAGTATCTGAATTAACTAGTAGCGCCTCACGGTGTCACCCACGTTGTACCCGTCCCGGATTGATTTTTGCGGAAAAATGTATTGCATGCGTTCTAAGTTGTATTCTAAGCTTAACGTATGTGTTACTCTGGGTATAACTTACATACCTATGTCTTATTAAGTAGAACTGACCAATGTGTTATTCTGATCATTACCTAACTATGTGTTATTCTGAGTATAACCTACTTATGTGTTAATCTGAGTATAACCTACCCATGTGTTATGCTGAGTATAACCGACATTATGTGTTACTCTGGGTATAAGCGACTTATGAATTATTCCGAGTATAACCTACCTATGTGTTATTCTGATTACATACATACATCCTTATGATATTAGTAGGATATACATTTTTGGCTTAGTGTCAGTTGTACCATTGAGTTGTACCATTGATGGTACAAGTGACCCAACTTTGTATCATTAGTACCAGTAAAGAAAAATGTGGATATTCCCCCGTAATGTTAACCGGTAACTATGGTACAAGTGACCCAACTTTGTATCTCTAGTACCATTAAAGAAAAATGTGGATATTCCCCCGTAATGTTAACCGATAACTATGGGACTAGTAAAAAAAAAAAATAACCCTAACCTACCGAATAGTAAGAAAATACTGATTTGTAACCAGTTACGTAAAAACAATTTTCTTACTATTCGGTAGGTTAGGGTTATTTTTTTTTTTTACTGTGTCAGTTGTACCATTAGTGGTACTAGCGATACATAAATTTTTCTGATGGTACTACTGATCCTAAATAGTTGTCACTAGTACCATTAATGGTACTAATGATACAAAGTTGGGTCACTTGTACCATCAATGGTACAACTCAATGGTACAACTGACACTAAGCCACATTTTTGATGAATGCATGTAAAACTCAGTGAATCAGTCACTCTGTATGATTGATCGATATAGGTTTTAGATGTTTGTTTCAAAAATATATAATTAAATCTTTACAGGGCCAATTCACACGGTGAATGGAAATATCATCTAGGTAAAAACACTTGATATAACGAAACGACTAATTAAATTGAATTAGTCCTTTAGAAAATTATACTTTTGATTGAAAGGGATTCTTTTAGAAAAGATACTGTCGCTCTTCCTTGAAATAACTGGAGATCTTACGCAGGACTCCACAGCAATAAAATTTCAAGTTGCTAAACAATTTGAATCTAAAAGTTTTAATGAAATAGATTTTTTTGTTTGGAAAGTAATAAACAACTGATAAGTAAATTGTCTTATTTTGAAAATAGGTCCTTACGAAGGTGCTAAGTAGTCTATCCTACTAGTATCATAAATGCGAAAGTTTCTGAGGATGGATATGTTTGTAACTCTTTCACGAAAAAACTACCTGAACGGATTTGGATAAAACTTTACAGTAATATAGTTTATACATCACAATAATATATGGATATATTCTATCCTGAAATTTTGGCGGAAATAGGTACAACGCGGGTAACACCGCGGGCGCGGCTAGTAGAATATAATTTTGTTTTTGGTAAACCTTAATTGATTGTCACCTTGGTTCAGGCTGACTGAATCAATACTGTACTGCCTGCTTACTGATCTATGAAAACATATAAAAGAGTGCACACACGAGAAAAAATACTCTAAACGACTTTATATCTATTAGACTAAGTAATTAATACTGACAATTTAGACTGACTAAAGACAGTTTTGTTTCTTTCGCGTCTATCAAGTCATTAAGCTTGACTGCTCTGATTATAGTGTGTTCGGACTAGGGTTGTAAAGCGGTAATATTACATTCGTAAACTTACGTAATATACCATATTTTAAGTAAAATACGAATAAATTACGGTAAATTACGGTAAAATTGGTAAACCTAACCACCACAGAAGCAAATAGAACAAAAGAAAAAGCTGTCAAAGTCAACGTCACACAGACGAGGGGTGCAGTTTGCAGTAGTGTTTACACAGACCAAAGGTTAATAAATAGCTACACTACCTTATTCGTCCGTCAGTCTACCTATTACGGAACGGCAACAACGCAAAATGTTATTGCAAACTGCACTAATCGGCAACATCCTACGCAAAGCTATCAAAGTAAGCTGTCAAAGTCAACGTCACTGACGTTGACTTTGACAGCTTTTTCTTTTGTTCTATTTGCTTCTGTTTCTGTGGTGGTTAGCGTTACCAATTTTACCGTAATTTACCGTAATTTATTCGTATTTTACGAGCGTTTTCGGTAAAATTACGTAATTTTGCAACCCTAGTTCGGACCCTTAGTTGTATAGGTTGTAATGTTTACATATGATAAATAGTTGGCTAGGCATATTGATATGTTCATGATATGTGATGACATGTCTGCAAACAAACAGGGAACAAATCATATTTACCCAAACCATAAAATTTTTGTTACAGCTTTGTTATCCAAATATTATAAACTGGAGGTAACCGGCGGTTTTACATGCATTTTTCTCGGTGATGAGTATTTCATTACAAAAATTGTAGTATACAAAAATAGTCATACACACAAGTGCTCCTTTAATAGTTCTTAAACTGGAACTCTACTCTATGTAAAACTAAACGAAATTCTTTCGGGGTATAGAATTGAAACAAATTAAATTCCGACAATAGTTTATCAGAGATAAGCACAACTGCCGCACTCCCAGAAGTCCATTTAATCGACACTTAGCATATAGACGTAATTCTTAATACATTAATCACTCATTAAATCTCTACTAAAGAAACATTTGACCTCTCTGAGAACGAGCGTTAATTAAACAAACAAACTGTCCATCCGTTTGATTATAATAGTAGGCATAGATGAGAGGGACTTTTATGAGGATGTATAAATCGATAAGCAGATATTTATTGCTCTTTTATGCCTTCACTGGTCTATTTAATTACTTAAACTAAATGTTCGACTGTAAAACCTTTGTATGATCCGAATTTGAGTTAGACCGCTATAAACAATTTAGTTAAACCTTAGTGCTTACATAAAACCTAGGTTTTATCTGCAATAAACTGTTGGTACTCTTAACTTGATACCAGTTTGTTTAACAAGATCCCAATTTTGATGAGTTGGCAAATTCAGTTCTCTGATTAAATATTAAACTCTACAGCAGCATATTTTCGAAAGGATGCTGAAATAGGTATATAATTACAATGATCAATTGATCATGGAGATAGTTTCAATTAAATAGTTTTCTAGACTGTCTGGTTAGTTTGAAAAGTATTTTATTTTTAAACCCTAACCCAATAAAAATATCTATTAAAAAGACTGACGTGAGAAGACTATTTTAAAATAAGATTCTGGATTTGAAAGGTGATTTGTTTGTAACACTAGTTTGAAATGTAATTATTTATTAATTTAGGCCAAATGTCAAATGAATCGAGATAGTCGATTTAATAGAGCCTATCTTTGTCACACGCTGCTGATGTAAGGTTCGACTTATTGATAAAGGTAGTTGTTCTATTTCATGAGTGCCCCTGAGTCACACTTGTAGTTATAATGAGTATATACACGCGTCTTTGTGTGCGTAACTATCAGTAACGACAGCAAGTTAATTGGTAATATTCATTTGATATACTTCACTGCGAATAACCATCGAATACATCTTCTCCGTTTAGTTAAGTCTACCATGCTGTCGCTACTTCAAAGACAAATTGGACAGGATTTTGACGCAGACTTTGCACTAAGACAATGTGCATGTACAATTACCTACACAAGTATGACTCAGGGGCGCTCGTGCGATAAAACTACTATACATACAACCACTAACAAACTTGTACAAACTCAAACAAGCCGACTACCTTCCTCTTTCTAATCCTTTCAGATGTTAAAGACCACAACTAGTAACAGTATAGTTTTATGACCTTGATAAGGAATTATTTTCATTATTATTTGTTTAAACCGGAACTTACGTACGACGGAGGCTACTGTTGAGAGTTCCTCAAGACGTTTCGGTCACATTAACGTACGTTTCAATTAATAGTAGAATTATTTTCAGTACATACAAAATCATAATTTCCATTTTGGTTAGTTCAGTAACTGACGTACATTTCTTATAAACCATCACAGTAGAACCTAATTTAAATGCACACTAAACTTCTTTGTTTTACGTTTTCATTAAAATAATGGGCAAAGCGTAAGACACATAGTGCGGGTGCGGGGAGGGTGCGGGCTGGGTGCGAGTCGGGTGCGGGCTGGGTGCGGGATGGGTACGCGGTGGGTGCAGGCCGGGTTCGGGCCGGGTGCGGGCTAGGTGCGGGCCTGGTAAGGCTCGGGTGCTTGTATGAAAGGTGTACTGGCCCGCAAAGTGTGTGTCTAGCGCTTTAGTAGGTATGTTCTTTACAATGCAGTTTCTAACGCGAGTAAAACGAAAAGGTTGATTTACGAGCTACCGACTTCATTTAAATTACGCGTTCATTTCTGCGCTTGTAAAACAGCAAAATTTTTGGCCACTATTTAGTTTTCGCGAGCTATTACTGCGGTAAGCTTTGTACGAAGCGAGATTTTATTTACAAACCTCTAGATTCGCTTTTACGTTCTACATGCACATGAATTCCTTTGAAAATAGGGAGCTTTATATTTCTCCATAATTTATTAAAACACTAAGCAAGTTTGAGTAGGTTAGTGGCCAACCTTGGTCTCGGAGTTTTTAGACCGCCTAGAGACCTCCGGCATGGTCTAACGATTGAAACAACCGGGACCGACACTTTAATTTTTTTTTAAGACTCTTATACCAAAGGTAAAAACTGCAGAAATGCTAAAAAAAAATCCGACAGTTTATAGGACAGACAAATGTGAAACTCTGCCTATAGCAAGATAGCAAGATACAGAATATGTTACTAATTTATTAATTATAATTACGATACATGTAAGCTAATTAAAGTATGTATCAAACCCAATTCACCTCGCATATTTATTTAATAAATGGTAGTGTAATAAAACGACAGCAATCGGTCGCTTAATGAATCCGCACGTCTGTCAATTTTATTGAAATAAGTAGAAGGCTTACATTGTCATGAAGAACGATGTATGATATTAAAGCTAATGAAGATTTATTATGACATGTGTTTGATTTTTCTTCGGAATTTTTCGAAATAATTTCGGCATGTTTTCGTAATGGGATGATTGGATGAGAAATATGAGGCTTTTGTTACGTAACGCAACTCTATCTATTGAGTATTTTTTATAGCTACAATACTAATATAAGCTGAAGTTTGAATTTTTATTTTTTTGTATTTTTGAACGGGAAATGAAGAACTCCCGATTTGAAAAATTATTAAGCTATTGCATAGCTTCTATCGCGGGCCTTGAGCGCGGGGACCGAATCCAGAAATTCCGTAACGAAAAAACCTCACGCTCCCCACTCCGACGGGCAAGGAGGTGTGGCTTGAAGGCCGTGCATCGTCTAACGTCGTTTCAGTTCGGCAGTCTTCGACACGGCGTTGTGTGCGATTAGACGTATTGTACGACTCTACGAAATAATAAAACCCACATGTATTGTAAAATAATAAAAATATTTTAAATAAACAATATTAACTTTTTTATTTATTTAATAATAGAAAAATTTGTTTTCTTATCGGTCACCACGCTCAAAAAGTGTAACTTGAATTAATATCAAAGAAAAAGCAATACTGCATGAATAAATTAATAAATAAAAAAATTATAATTGCATAAGTTGATACAAAATGCTATGCAATAGCTTTACCGCGGCAGTCCCCGAGTGCCACACTTTGCCACGTCTTTTTTTTTAATCGGAATTATTATGAGAACGCGGGTAAAACTGTGGGGTGGCTGGTGGCTACTGTATTAATAAAATCATTAAATTTTACCAAATCTTTAAAGCACTTCACTATGAGTTTGCTAATATGACAGAAGCAGTTTTAAATTAACTAATATTTTTCAAATATAACTGCTTCTATCATTTATATATATGTAAAATATTAACTTATTCCTTGCTAATAGTACTTCGTAAATTGTTCATGAAACGCAAGCACCTGATCTCGTACTGAAATTTCAAACAGAGCAATTTGTTTAATCAGCGTCACTCCGTAACAAGCAAAGAGCTGTCATATTGCACTCACAGGCTTGTAATCAACTGGGCTTGTTTGCCTTTCAACTGAACTAAACTTTATTCTGCACTTTGATGTAGAGCTGAAGGATTTCAGGATAACGTTTTTTAAGAAATACTCTATTGTTTGTTTAAGTTGTGTCAATATATAGTTTAACTCGTCTTTGCGCGGTTCTAACACACACATTAAACAGCAAACTTCGTTTGTGTAAGACATTTAAAACAATAAAGGTAAGAGTTGGATCAGCGACTGCTGCAGTCGACTGCAGACTGCAGACACAGCTTCACTACTAGTTTCTATGAAATTTCGAGCGCGCGGTGACACTTCTGCTGCGGTCGGCAGTCCTGTCCTGCAGTCGTGACCTAGAGCGCCAGCAGATAAGAGAAAAATATTTTGAAAAACGAACAAAAATAATAGTGTAGGAGCTAATGTTATTTTTTTAATACAATTTAGGTTGCTAAGTAATGATTAATCATTTCACTCAATAGAAAATCATTGTGTTAAGATTGATGAATGTGGCATAGATCAAAGTGTCGTGGTTTTTATCTCTGTTATGTAGTATAATGAAAACTTGAAAAGCATAATATAACTTCACTTTTTTGACAGCCACCACCATTTTTTTAAAAGAGCATTTTGACTGTATACCCCAAAAAATGTAAAATCAGTTCAATGAAATATTGAGGTTTAAATATAAATTTAGTTCCAACGACGTGACAGACATAACAAAAACAAATTTAGTTTTTTGAATAAGTAGAATTTGATGTATTACACTTCGATCAACAATACACAACTAGATAACGAGTCACGTTCAAAATCAAAGCTAAATACTGTCCGCGTGGATGACGTGGGGACATCTTTATTTGTTTACTACCGAACTAAGACAATAATTTGAAAACATTTCTAATTTCAATCTAATTAATTACTACCATGACACCTAGAAATAAAGTAGCAAATCTTATGAATAAAATAAGAGCACTTTCAAGTGCGCTGTTATTCACCGAGACGTATTTTTTGCGCCCACCCGACTTCTAGTTGTGTATAGCACTTAGGGGGTTAGAGCGGGTAACTGGCGGGGCGAGAGAGTGCCTTCGGAAATAAAACCCGGGATCAGCGTTTCACCACTTTATTTCTTTCTTCTTTCGTTTTCCTTTTCTTCTTCTAGGCACTGCTACCGAACACTGAATGCCGGACTATGGAAATCGCTCTGTTTTTATAGACATCTCTGACCAATCAGAGCGCAGGAAAGTTGCACGCGGCACCAATCTTTTTGAGCCGACCAATCAGAGCGCACTTCTTGTTTTGTATGGAAAACCTTATTTCGATAATTTTATTGAAAACGTTCGATTATTTATTATCATATTTGTGTCTGTAACGGTAGGCAGCAAATGTGGCGGTCGGCTCTCCGACCATAAATTGTATTATGTCAAAATTTGAAATATGATTTTGGGTTACCATTTTTCAAAACAATTACTCCTCAATTTATTATAAATAATTACTCCTCAATTAGTCGCTAATTTGTTTATTATAAAGGCAAGTCAACCTCATTCAAAAGGCAAGTATTTTTTTTGTAAATAAATAAAACCTGATTAATGTAGAAACCGTATCCATCTACCTCTGTATCGAAAGATGAATAGTACAATGAACAGGAGATCAGTAATCAGCCTATGGAGTTTAGGGTATCGGATTGAGATTAAATAATAATATGTAATAACAATTGGATATGGATCAGATCGGAATAATAGTTTCGAATTCATAAAAATTTATAGCATTCGAATTCCAGTGGTCTTTTTCGAGGCTTTTTACGATATCAATCGATTTACGTAGTTAATCAGGTTCTTAGTTAGTTGTAAATTCTTCCGGTATGTACGAGTTGACCATTACATTACGTTTAAATAGTTTTATTGAATCTCTAATTGATTGTAATTCCCCGCATTTTGGGGAAATTTTCACACATTGGCAACGTTGATTATGTGGTGTGCAGTCGCCAGTGAATTAGCGACTGCAGACTGCACTGCGGACGACTGCAACGCCCTGCTGCCTGCAGTCTGCAGTCGACTGCAGCAGTCGCTGATCCAACTCGGACCTTAAACATTCCTTTGGATGAAGTGAATAAGTTCCAGTGAAACCCTGGCGTCGGAGACTTTTGATTACCTAAAGGCTTTCCACATGATAGGAACATCACAAATTATAATATATAAATAACATTTATTTCATCGATTTTTTTTGCACGAACTTTTATTTACCTCGCAGAGTCGTGCGCAAAGATGACTATAATAATCACTACATAGTATAAAATAAAGTCGTCTCTGTTTCGTGTCTGTTTGTCTGTTTGTCTGTATGCTTAAATCTTTAAAATTACGCAACGGATTTTGATGCGGTTTTTTGTAATAGGTAGAGTGATTCAAGAGGAAGGTTTTTATGTAAAAAAATTCCCGAAATTCCCACGGGAACGGGCACAACGCGGGTAAAACCACGGGGCGCTGCTTACAAAATAATAATGCTCGATGGCGGGTCTCTTATGGCTACTTACTGTTTCGTGCGGTCAAAGCGCGCGGGGATATACCTACCTACGAACTACGAACGACGAAGACGCGCTATGTAGGTACTATCCCGAATTCTTCCTCACATGAAATCTTGATTGTGTATACATATACTCGCGCGAGACATGTAATATTTTATCCCCAATTTCCCACTTGAAATTTTGATTGTGTATATTCCTGCGGGAGACACGCAATGTTTTATCCCGATTTTCCTACATGAAATCTTGATTACCCGAAGCGAAGCGAGGGCGGGTCGCTAGTAATTTTATATAGAACAATTGATTTGTAGTAAAGTAATGTAAGCAACAAAGCAAATTAATTTGAAAAAGAAAATCATTTACCTGTTAGCAACTGTTAACTGTTATAAACATCTGTAAAATTATGAATTCAATGATTATTTTATCTTCAAAGTTGCTAGTGGAAAACACAAACATAAACCGAACATTCTAAGAAGTAGTCCAACTAATATTATAAATTGTAAAGTTTGTGAGGATGGATGTACGAGTATGTATGGACGTAAGTATGTTTGTTACTCTTTCAAAAATACTACTGGATGGATTTGGATAAAACTATACAGTAATATAGGCTATACACGTGTCTTATATAATATGGGATCTATATGGGACACATATAACCTATATCTATATAACCAGCAGAGTTTCTTGCCCATTCTTCTCTAGTGATGTTCTTCCGAATGGGTGGTACGTTCAAAAGAGCCTCTATGGGGCCAAAACTGAATAAAAATATTTGACTTTGACACATTTATTTTCCTGCGGGAACGGTACAACGCGGTAAGCCCGCGGGGCGCGCCTAGTAGTTTATAAAGCGTAATATTATTCCCCTCTCAGCTGAGTCTTGTTTGTAAATAGGGTTAGATTATTAAGAAACTTCCTCAATCTTCACATTAGCTAACATGATAGTACTAAGTTGTTGAAACTTAAACATATCTCGAACTTAACAAATTAGCTTGTCTTGCTTGGTGAGTGTTTTCCTAACAAGAAAATTATATTAAGTTTTATTGAGAATTATTAACGATAATTACTGAGATAGATGTCGTCAAATAGATCTTAATGGTTATTAATTTGAATTTAGTTTATGTGAGAGCTTCTTTTTGCTCTAATGGGACCAGTAAAATTTACATAAAACTTACCACTACTTATATTTAAATTAATTAAGATTTTCTTTGACATTCAGCGAAAAAATATATAAATACAAAGTTTGTTCGTGTGAAATATTTTATGACTAATTTGTTTGACCTAGATATCCCATTCTTACAAGTCTTACAACAGTTTTTCATTCTTACGAATTCTTCAACGGACACGAAGTGTTTTAGAATGAATTGAGCTCATTGTCTAGCATAGGCTGGCATTTCTCATATGCTTCTATAGTATTCTGTCTACCTAGACAGAATACTAAAAGCATATGAGAAATGCCAGCCTATGCTATCCTATGCTATCCAGAACGTACCTACGTTCTGGAGTAAGATCGGTTGTTATCAGTAAATAGTCTGTTTGCTGGATTTTTTTTAGTTGTCGTTTTGTATTTTTCTTTTTCTTGTATTTGTAGCAACAAATGATTATTTTATTGCTTATTAATTTAGTTTTGGTTGTTTTAATGCCATGTAATTGTATTATTTGAAAACTCGCTAGTCGCTGCCGCCTCTGCCAACACATCAGCGTAAAACCTACCTTAAAATATTTTGGAATAAATCACCATTACACCATTTCGACGTTTGAATCGTAACAAATGGAGCAGTGATTAATCAAGCGCGGAAACCAACGGCTGAAACGTAATTAATCGAAATGGTTTTGAACGAAGAAAATCCGGTTTTACACAATTTTCAATCAAATATCTGCCACCTCATCCGATATGTATAAGCTGTTGCTTGTGGTATGCCATGTGAATTCCGATTATTGATACAGCTTTCTATTTTTGGATTACAAACAAACCATGAATAAACCATGGTCATGTGTTTTGATTTGTTTACTAATGAATGACCAACAACATAATTTAAAAAAGTATTAGTGTGTAATGTCCCACTGGGCTAATTATTTTACGCTCATTGACAGTACAGTGAGAGGAATATAATCGAAAAATCATGTTTTTTGTGATTCAAATAATGTTGGCCACTTAATAAGATTTAATAGGTCTGTTTTCCGTAGCGACCGCCCAACAGCAGGTAGCAACTGCCGACCGCAAGCAGGAGTGTCGCCGAGCTCGCAATTTCGCAGTGATTCATAGATTCAGCCTTTACTGCTGCTTACGGCCGTTGCGGTCGCAGCCGAAAACAGACCTTTACAAGTATTATATAAAGAGTATTTTTGTGCAGTTAGTAAAACAAAGTACACAAATTATTGAATACAAGTCTGATTTATTAACTCAAATTACTAACGTAATTGAGTTCTTAGTTATAACTTTATAAAGGTGTTTAGTTTTTAGTAGTAAGGCCCAAACAGAGGACTCGAGGGTAATTAAAACTTTGAAGGCTTACTAAAAGCCAGTAAAACTAATTATCTATATAGAGTGATTTAAAATGTAGTTGCTATCCTAGACTTACGTAAGTACCCCAGGTAATAATTTATCAGCTTTGCTTACTGATAGGATTTTTAAGAAAAGTTCTATTGTACTTAAAACTCATATTTAATTTAAACTACTTTTCTGTACCACGACGATACGTCAGATAAAAATCTATACTAATAATATAAAGCAGCAGAGTTTGTTTGTTTGTTTGTTTGAAAGCGCTAATCTCTGTGAAAAATTGTTTTTTGTAATTAATAGCTACATTCAACGGGAAGGTTATAGACTACTTTTTTTCTTTAATTTCTCACGGGAACGGGTACAACACGGGTAAAACCGTGGGGCACTGCTAGTGGTCAAAAGCGAAGTGTATCCGTAAACGCCTAGTTTCAATTCACAACGATTAGTGTTCGCTTTAACCTTAGAAACGTATTTTACTAACTTATTTAAACAGAAAATATCACTTGCGCGATGCAGAGCTTTTTTCTCGGTTATTGTGGGAAAGTAATAGTGGCACGAAACGTATTGATGGGAAACATTCGTTTCAGAGTTATGGAGGTGTAAAAAATTAATAGCGCGAGGCCTTTAAGTTATTGGTTTGTAACAGCTTCCTTATTGCTTGGGCGAAGATAATACTTTAGTCTGCGCAGACTAGAGTTCAGACAGTCTTTAGATTAGACTGCCTTCTCGTCTATGAACACGTATTAAGCGCATATTAGAGACAGTGCATGTAACGTAATTTTTTGTGCGTTAAGAATTGTACAGTCAACAGTAAAAGTGGATGAACACTTATAGTATTATTATTATAAAACATTTCAACACTAAACGATTCCATAAATAATTGTGTTCTGGTTAGGTATGTAAAATTGATTGTGTTTTACAACTTTTGTAATTAACTGTACCTAAAACTGTTACTAAGCTGATGCTTAATCACACGGGCTTGACCGCGTCAAACAAGTGAGTCTAAAGGCAGAATGTACTGTAGTCTGTGATGGTTCTTACTTTCCCCTTAGAGTGGTATTGGGAACTCGTAAATGTAATAGTGTAACAACCTCCTTTTATTTACGTAACATGGAAAAGGAGGGCAGAGTGTAAAACAGTGAGCAAACGTGAGACTCAAATTGGGTTATTTCCGCTTCGGATTTCTCTTGATCTCGAGTTTATACTCAACAATAGGATTTTCTGGTGTAAGAAACAATAAACCTCTTTTCCGTTAATAATGTACAAACACTCAAGATTTACGAATGAAATTGGTTCTAATTCCCGATCAATGAACCAGGAAATCTTTGCACCTGATCAAAGTGAGGCCTACAAATTGTTACAAAGTTAAATACGGTAACGCAAATAGCACTAAATTTGTTCACAAAGGTATCATAATATTATGTCCAAACTCAGGTTTTCAAGTAACAAAGTGCCAAAGTTGTATAGTTTAATCTAAACTTATACTATTTGGTTCATAAATTCAAATGCCTGACTTTTACCCTCGAGATCGTAACACCTGACGAAATAGTCTTGACAGGTTCATTTATCAAACACACAGTACACGCGGAGTTGGCTCGATCAAACTGAAGTTAGAAAAAATTGGGAGGGATTTTTGTAAGCTATCTTTTTACACCACCTTGTAGCCATATAATATTCACGGGCTATAAATATTCAGACTAAATCACGGCTGTAAGTCCTGAACGCCAGATATTTCTGCTCCTTAATAAAATGTTATAGTAATGATATTTGCGATGTATTTTTGCTGGTTTGGCTAGTTTGTACGATAAATTAATGTTGGGAAATATTTTTTCATACCAATTTTTGTCTACACAACTTGTGTTACACAAACAAATAACACAAAAAAATTTGAATACAAAAAGAAAACGCAAACGTTGAGCAATGTATTAATTACATCTTTAAAAAAAATTCTTGGCCTTGAAATAGACGTTTCCTTGACTTTGCAATGCTTGTAACAAGATGTTGTTTCATTTTTCTTATCAAAAAATGTGCTGTGAAAGCGTAAATGGATTGCAATATTTTTGTTTTCCTGTTTAGTAACCGCCAAAGGAAGTAGAACGTGAAAATTAGGATAAATGAACATTATGCAGATACTGAGAAGTACCAATTACTTCAGCTTCACTTTGTTCCAGAACCTTCATGCTTTTATTCTATGATAATATTGGATCCTTTCTATAATATAACAAAAAGGTATACTGCGTGAACAAAAGAAATTTATACAGAGTATAAAGTATCCCTGATATATCCCTAATGTACTCATAATTTAGATATTTCTCTTCAATCAAACAAAAGCATAAAAGGCATAATTGACATAATAAAGGTATTAATACTTTCATCAGGAATAATTATTATCAGAGGATGATGATTTTATTGGTCCAAACAATCACTACCTCTTGTAGGTATGTGCTAACCAATACATATACAGTGCTGAATATTTAATTAATCAAAATTTAAAGTGGCTGTTGAAACAATATAGCTCAAAAAGCAATGTTGTATTTAACGATCAAACACATCGGCTCGGATTGGATTAATTCTGAAAAATAAACCATATTGCAATGAACTTTTATGTAAATATATATAAAATTAAATAACTGAACGCTTAAGTTGAACTAGTAGAGCCCCGCGGTTTTAACCGTGTTGTGCCTGTTCCCGTAGGAATTTCAGGATAGAAATTATCCTACCACTTTCCCGTTGAATGTCGTTATTCGTTACAAAAAGAATTATTCGAATCTAATTGGTAGTTTCCGAGCTCGAACATATAAACCAAATTACAAACACCTCTTTATAATACTCGTATGAGTAATAGAGATGACCGACACGATGAGGTTTTTATTTGATTAGTCTGTTATTCTCTTTGAACTTGACAGTAAAGAAATGAAGATCAAAAAGGAAAACAATTTAAATAAAGTGATTTTATCATATCAAAATTAATTCACATTGTGATTTTGTTCGGGAAAAAGATAATTTGAATTATATCTTTGGAAAGAATCACAAAAATTATTTCAAGATGTCAAAACATCGAGATACTTTTTCTATTTAATTTACTTTATTACTATTTAAATTATGTAAGCCTGAAATGTCAAAGTCTGAAATGTTTTAACGTCGTTTATTTTTGTTGAATATAACCGATGTCTGTGTTTTTATTAGAACTTTTTTCGGCATGAATAAAAAGTAATTAATTAGTACGTTGTAATCGTAGAGCTCATGGCGTAGTTTGACAAAGCGATGTTATCTCATTGAAATTGATGAGCAAAATGCAGCTCAGCACCTACTTGAAAGAATGGCCGATAGTGGCATTTCTATCTGAGCGCTACCGTGGAGAGGGCTCGTCAAATTGTCGGTCCCGGTTTTTGCAATGGTTAGACTATGTCTGAGGCCTTTAGGTGGTCTAAAAACTCCTACACCAGGGTTGGCCACTAACTAACCCACTCGAGATGAATAAATGATTTTAAATATAACCATTGCAGTAGCAAAATCAAAGTAAACAAATCCAATACAAACCATCTAATCTATTAAGAGAAGAAGACATTTTAGAATACCAACAGAAAGAAAATCAAAGTTCCAGCGGATATTACGGGTGAAGAAAATTTTCCTTTGGAAAAATACTTCTGAAGTATTTAATAATTGAGGGGATAAAATATAATTTTCTTGAGTATAGCTAAGCACCTCTCTAATATAATAGATATAGTATACTCAGAATACTGCAGTGGTGAATTATTTCTCGTCTGTATCTGTAATAAAATAGCTATAACTGTTGGCCAATCAGATCTCTATTCCTATAGCTAATTTGATACTTTGCAAATAAAGGAATATTATTGGTCGGCGCCGGTCACTTAAATGGAGAAGTAACAATTCTATTTTTGAAAGACTGAAATAATAAATTTTAAAGAATTGATTTAAGTTGAAGATAGCAGCTTATAGAAGGATATATTTATATAGCAATAGTAAATAAATCCTATCCTACTAATATTATAAATGCGAAAAAATTTTAGGATGGATTTATGTATGTACTCGTATGTTTGTTACTCTTTCACGAAAAAACTACTGGACGAATTTATTTAAAACTTTACAGTAATATAGGTTATACATCAGAATAACACATAGGATATATTTTTTACTAAAATTTCCGTGGGACCGGGTACATTACATATAATGCCGCGGGGCACGGCTAGTACGTTATAACTAAATACGTTAAACTTACATAGGGGGTTTCCTAATTCAAATATAGACGTCCGGCAAACTTTATACGGGAGGGAAGTTTAACAATTAGTTGGAGGCAAATATGTATTAACAGATTTGAAGTTGGAATATAATGGGTAAGTTAATCCGAAGCTAGGACACGGAGTTTTGAATCGCATATTTAGGTTAGATAGGTATACGTATATTATACTAACAGTGCCCCGCGGTTTTACCAGCATTGTGCCCGTTCCCGTGGGAATTTCGCGATTTTTTGTATATATAAACCTTCCTTTTGAATTACTCTATCTATTTAAAAAAACCGCGTCAAAATCCGTTGAGTAGTTTTAAAGATCTAAGTATGCATAGGGACAGAGAGAAAAACAGCGGAAAGCGACTTTGTTTTATACTATGTAGTGAAAATTCTTGGAAATTATGATAATCAATAGGCATACCTTTTGCACTTTGATCATAAAAATATATAATCTGTACTTTCGAAATTTTAAGCTACAAAATAAAGTTAAACCTTAAAATTTTAAAAATAAGATATCGGTAAAAATTACAATTAATGAAACATGCTTACTAATAATATTTAAATATCCAAATGAACCCTCTTCATTATGATAAAATCTATGTATACCTACTTCTTAAACGCTTCATGAACACAAAACGAAATACAAACAAAAGCAAACTATATTCCTAAAATTAACACATCACTAAATCCAATCTTTTTATCACCGTACTTTATCTCAACGGGATTACTATAACGACTCTAGAGGGAAACTAATGTAAACTATAGGAGATATTGTAACCGTAATAATGTTTGTCAACAAAAGCCTACAGCCATCTGGGGGCATATGTTCAACTGAGATTTACTGTTATACTTCCTGGACGAAACCCAAAAATGTTGGGAATGTAATATTAGAAAGAATGTATGGAACATGTTTTCTTTGTGTGCGGCCAAGTATAGTAGTGTATGAGACGCTTAGTTTGGTTGTATTTTCAGGTTTTTCATAACTGTTTAGTGCATTTTTTAATCTATACTAATATTATAAAGAGGTAAAATTTGTAAGTTTATTTGTTTGTTTGCATGTTCGAGGTAATCTCAGGAATTATCAGTCCGATTTGAATAATTATTTTTGTAATAGATAGCCACATTCAACGGGAAGGTTATTTTTCATCCCGAAATTCCCACGGGAACGGGTACAACGCGGGTAAAACCACGGGGCGTTGCTCGCCCTGCGGTGTTACCAGCGCTGTTCCCGTTCCCGCGGGAATTTCGGGATAAAATATAACCCATGATATTCTGATGTATAACCCATATTACTGTTAAGTTTCATCCAAATCCGTCCCATAGTTTTTTCGTGACAGGGTAACAAACATACATACGAGTACATCCATATATCCTTAGAATAACAACGCTAAGCATATATCCATCCATCCTCACAAACTATCGCATTTATAATAATAATAGGATAGACGTTATGACTGTCTAACTACAGTCTTGACTATAGTGCGCTCATGTTCTTAATATTACTAGAGTAAAAATAAAAGTACAATCAGGGACAATTGCTGTTTGGACTTTGAAAACACGCAAGGAAAGGTCGGAAGGTATTTATATTACGAGTGTTGTGGGTAACGTAACAAAAGAGCTTATGTTAATTGTGATAAGATTATGTTGAGGTTTTCTCGGCTTCAAGTAATTTTAACTAAATGTTGCTTGTACATTTTACGTATATATAAAGTTCCTTGTACTTACATTTATGTAAATAAATGTAGCAGTTATTATGCCAATAGTGTTATTTGAAGCTTGGGTAGAAATACAAAATTTCATTAAAATAAAATTAAAATAGAACTAGGAGCTAACAAGACGTTAAAAAGTAAGTCCGTGTAGGTTAGTGGCCACTATTGACCACCCATCCAAGTAGGGGCTGAGCTGCACGTTGCTTAACAATCGCAATGAGCTACCATCGCAGTCAAAGTACACCGCGAGCGCTACAACAAGGTATACTCGTAATTAAATTTTGTAAATTTGCTAAACATTCGTAAAATAATAACCGCCTCATTCATAAATGCTGTATAACTAGAACACTCTTTGAAAGTGCTTTGTCTCTTTTGCTCTTTGGCATATAGCGTATATCGGAAAGGGACACACCATTTAATAGCTAAAATGCTGTTATGGCCCTTAAAACATTACACTAATTCTTTGTGTCTCAGCCTAAAGTAACTGTTATATTTAGTAAATCATGTAAGAGAAAATAATTATATTTGTTTTTAATTAATATACTAAAATAGGAAACTTTGGTTTGGTAGAACAAAGGCCGGCCTAAAAACCGGATATAAAGTTATTTCCCCGACTTTACCTATTCACCAAAACGCCTACGGAATTTGATTAGCAACGTTTCAGAAGCGAACACTCTGGTTCAAAATAAAAGGCTTTTCCATTCACTTTTCGAGCAATTCGTTTAGTAGTTTCATCATTGACTTTTGTAACACATTTGATGAGCAGAATGTTAAATATTTCGGGATTTATTCTTCTCGATAAAAAAGGGCTTTTGTTAATGAATTTCCGCTCTTAGCATCATGTAGGTATTCAGTCAGACTAACTTACTGTAGACTGTTGATGAGCTTTTGTGCCTATAAATTGAATAAACATTGGAAACGAAATGAAAATCCGATTTGACTTTGTGTTGATTTTATAGTTTTGTAGATTGTCGGGGAAGGTAAGTAATCTAAATATTTGGGTTGGTATTTGGATTTCAATGATTTTAATCCGATGGTTAAAGCTTTATAGATCAGACAAATATTATCATGAACTAGTTTCGCTAAATGTTAGATAGGAAAGATATCAAATATAGATCATTGAGTATAAGTAACTAAATGTATTAGATACGAAACATTTTTGTCTAGTTATAGGATTCCACAGAAAAACATACCAAAAATTACAAAGATTTAATATACGCTACTGTACATAAACAATACAGAGGCACTAATTACTTTTAAGTTTGTTTTTCTTACCATTTATCATCAAAATAACGATTTCCAAATATGACTAAATCTTATAATGAGTAATCGTTAACATTGTGATATACAAAAATCGCTGTGTTACAAAAACCATGCCTTAACCCTACCTGATAGAGTTGGTCTTCCAATGCATAGTACATAAGGCTGCATGGCTTGAAGATGTAGAGGAAAATCAACGCTAGGGCTTTAGCAATAAGGTGGAAATTCAATTGTAGATGCAAAGTTTCTGTTGGTGGGGATAAAAGAGGTTGCTCAGACGCATTTAGTATGTCTCGAGTATCGGCGCGACGCCATCGGTTATAACGATTTATAAACAAAAAGAAATCGATTTAGAACCAATAAAGCAGTGAAAGTGTGATAAATACATGTGAAAATTTAGTGGTTTATACCTAACTTACATCGATATTGGTATTCGATTTGTCGAATATAGTGTTCGATTGATTGTTTCGATTACTTCCGTGAGTTTTATAGGAATCTTGATTCGCTGTCAGTCATCGGTAAGTTGTCACGTTAAATCTCAGGCTTCGTAATAAGTGTTGCTTGACTAAAAAAGTCGCCGATAACGTTGGGAAAATATACATAGTTACTATACCAAAATCACTGTGACATGACGGAAATGACAGGTGCAATTCCAATGTTTTATTTAAATAAAATCAAAAAAGTAAAATTTCTACCAGAATCGTTGCAAGATGATACAGTATTTTTTGTATAAAAATTTCATTAAAAAAATTGTATCATAAAATTGTGCAGGTAGAAAATAAAGTTTTAATTACAACAAGGAAGTGATGAACTTCATCGTTAATTAGGTTTACTTCCCTTCATTATTATGTTTAAATTTACAATATAAACGATATGGATCGTGGCTTAATGAATTCTTCCTATAATTATTTCTTATAGTGGAAGAAAGTAGGTAATTAACATCAACAACGGGGACTTTTGCAATAACGAAGCTATAAAAATATTTTCTATCATGGGTAAATTACCTTGTATCATACGTATGCATTAATGCAGTCACATGAAACTGTCAACTGCAGTCAACAAATTCAGTCGCTCGCCGAATGCAGTCAACTATTATACTCGTATTACTTACACTTTTTGGACCACTGCATTTAGCATGTAGCGTTCAACTGAATAAAGTTGCATCTTAAAAATCTTATTAAGGATTGCAATTAATGACATTTCACGTAGTTTAAAAACAACTACTTCAGGGAGAAAACGATATTGAGCAACATTTTAGCAGATAGCAGATGCTCAATTGTCTTTTATCGTTGCAGTTAGAAGCAGTAACTGTCTCGTCCGTACCCAATAGAAAATGTTTAGAAACTTCCATTTAATTGTGCCTAATAAACTACAATGTTTGTGAATTTTCCCTTCACGTGGAATATAAATAGCATTAAAAGTAGAAGTAAAGTATTAGGCCTTTGCCCAGCAGATATTAATATATCAGAACAATGAGGAAGATTAGGCATCACCACGCTTGCCTAATGCGGGTTGGTGATCTCAAACTCGAGCCATGTTCGAAAAGTAGAAAACATGTTTTCGCTCGACCCGGGAATTGAACCTGGGACCTCAGTATTGGCAGGCGACTAGACCACTAGACTACCGAGGCGTGATAAATTGTATTACACTCGTAAATTGTGTACATTATAGAATTAGATGAATAAACTGCATTACAGTGTAACAATGTGCGAACATTATTAGATTGTACAGTATGGTGTGTATTCTGTAGTTTATGTCTTTTGCGATGAACTTTAACTTGTAAAGTTAACATAATAGTTTGCGGGTACTGTTAAATGAGTAGTTACTACAATGTTATATTATGAAGTTCTTTGCGTATGAGAATAAGCCATGTTTCTTTGTCAATGTAATTGCTTTTTATGACTTGAGACTTGTATGGCTATAATTTGGTGAATGTTATATGTTTTCACACGTTGTTTCAGTGTTAGAGGTTAGGTTGTCTATTTTCTTGAGTAATGTAATGGGAAGAGTGTAAATGATGTTTACCTTTTCCTTGATATGTATATACCTTTAGGATACAGCTCTAAGAGTGGTTTGTACAAGAACTCTTAATTTTTTTAGTTAGAAACAAACGGTTTTCATTCAGAATTGTATTTTATCAAGCACCAAATAGAACACAATTTTGATCTTAATTTGTTTTTAATTTAATAAGCCGCTAAATCAAATTAGAAATCCTTGTGCGTTCCATATTTTCTGATAGAAAATATGGCTGTCAATAAAAACTAATTTAACGGACAGATTTAAAACAGTTATCAAAACTTTACTCTCGTATTTTTCTAAATTAAACAAACAAACGTTACGAAAGAAAAACATTACCAAAAAAATATTAAAATCAGTAAAACAAAGAACTAGTACTTCGTCGGTTTTATTAGAAAAAGGTAAAAACAACTTACCTTCAGTTTGTCTTCGGGCTATAATTGGTCATTCGGTTTGTGATTCATTTATTTGTGAGCGAATCTCCAAGGGGTCCCCTACCTTTTGTCTGCCAAGGTCAACGTTTCGGACACATCATTCTACACCCGGTTTATTCTCGATTGTAACTCGATCATAACTATAGTCGAGAGCGTATTAAAGTTGAATTTGATATTTCAGAGAGTGATCAATCATGCTGATGGTAGGGGACATGACTGAAATTACTCTGTTTATAAGGAAAGCCTAGCAATAAGCTGTAGTGACAATTTATAGTTAGTAACCTTAATGACTGCTTTGCCTTCAGCTCTGAATTTGAATTTTGCTATTAAGTACGTGAATTTTCAATGAAAATTGCATAAAGTCAATCAAAAATAGTTATTTTAGTAACAAAAGTTACCGTTCTGTTATGATGACGTCCGTTATGACCCGATGATAACGAATTGATTTTAAATTGGTTTTGTAGCGTTTTTGATCTATATTGTTCGAATCAAGTAATAATTATTTTATTGCGGTACTGTTTTAGGATATTCGGTAAATATTAAGTCGGATTGATCTTCCGTTGAAATCGGTATTAAGGTTTTCTATCTTTAAAAAGTTACTAAGGGCTGAAACTACAAAAGGGAACCGTAGCGTGCGCCCGTCGCGTGCGGTGTCATACAAAAGTGAACCGACGCGTGCGCCCGTCGTGTGCGCCCGCCACGTGCGCACGCGACGGGCGCACGCTTAACGCAGTGTTGACCCTAAGAGCGGTCGTCACTGAGCTGAAAATAATCAAAAGATAACTTGTATGGAACAACACCATTTTTGATCTTGAATTCTTTGTGTCACTAAAGCATATTTAACAGCATTTTCTAACGATACCAAAGTGACAATCAAAGGGTGCAATAAAATAGCATAACCCAAAGTGTGAAAGAACCTTCATAAAACTAACTAAAGGAAGACACAGACATGAAATGCAACTCAATACAACACAATTACTGTCACTTGAGACATGATTGTTTGCGTTTGAGTTTCGCAATTTGCTTGCAAAAGGTCAGAGTCATTGTCATCTGTTAGATTTATGTGCAGTTTCTCTATTGTTAGTTTTCTGGTATGTTGTGTAAGAGATTCACCAACGATTTGATCGTTGGTAGGTATTTTCTATTCACGACAAAGTGATGTTTTAGATTTACCCTTGATAATGAAGATTTCGGGTGTTAAAATTCTATGCACGGCTCGGATTTGAGATCTCAAACCCGCATTTGGCAAGCGTGATGACTGCCTAATCCTCCTCATTGTATTGATATTTTCAGTGAGATGAGAGGCTCTTGCCCAGCAGTGGGACTTAAAAGCTACTTTACTTTACTTTTACTAATGAAAACATCTAATTTAATGCTTACTTATAGCTGCTTTTAGAACAATACTGCATTACTACGTTTGGTTCAAACGTAAACACCCGGACGTCCCGGAAAAATTCATACACGGTTATTTAGACCCTGATACTGATACTTATACATATACATATGTACACAAATACTTTATATGAATAATTGACAATCCCGTCGTCACCAACAACTGTGCCTCACATATTGTTCGCTTCGGGCAGGAATCGTACTCGCAACCTCCGACACAATAAGCACTCTTACATGTCACTGACGTGTCCTTGTGTGGTTTTTATACATTGGACATAAAACTATTTCTATAAACGGCAGAAACACATTATCACTAAATTTTAGTTGCATTAATTGAGCCATGAAATTGAATGTCTCCACACTGCATAATCACAGTATCCAGCTAACTTGCAGTTCCAGAACTTTGCAACTTATTTGGCAAACTCAAATCAGTATGGTTGCCTCAACTATCGACGTATGCTCAACTAAGTTGTTGTCAACTTTAATCACATAGACTGCGGGTTGTGAAGTTAAACTTCAGAATATATGTATAACTAGCCGCGCCCCGCGGTTTTACCCACGTTGTAACCGTCCCCGCAGGAATTTCAGGATAAAATGTATTCCATATGTTATTCTGATGTATAACCTATACTATTGCAAAGTTTCATCCAAATCCGTCGAGTAATTTTTCGTGAAAGAGTAACAAACTTACATACATCCTCACAAACTTTCGCATATATAATATTAGTAGGACAAAATCAATGAATAAGTTTGTGAAGATGGATGGATGTTTTTCACCTTTCTGATGAAAAGGTTTAATGGAAGATATGTGTAGGACTTTTAACCCTAAGCAAGCAGTACCCATAGTTATACTCGCTTTATACTCGTTCCTGTAAGAATTTCGAAATACAATGTAAACTATGACCTTCTTGAAGTTGTATTATATATTTATATATATATTATACTAGCTGCGCCCCGCGGTTTCACACGCGTTGTACCCGTTCTCGCGGGAATTTCGGGATGAAAAATAGACGTTGGCCGATTCTCAGACCTACTCAATATGCTCACAAAATTTCATGAGAATCGGTCGAGCCGTTTCGGAGGAGTACGCGAACGAACACTGTGACACGAGAATTTTATATATAAGATTATAAAAAAACTATTTCTCTAATCTGACTAGATCATTTAATTTCTAGAGGCTAGCATGTCAAACAAACAAACAAAATCAACACTTTCAAATAACATTTGTCCGAATATTGTTTAGTTCAGATCTACATTGTGTTCAACGCGAGTACACCCCGACTCTACCAGAACCTTCATAAATTAAATAACTTGAGTTTCCGTGGTTTGAATTTGATCCCATTTGGGAACTTAACTTTCTCACATATTACACGCAAATAATGTCGTTAGACAAAACCTGAAAGCTATGAACCAAGCTTTGTGTCGAGCGTATCACTATTTTTGGGACAAAAGCGTCCGGTTAAAATTATATTCATATTAAACACTATTTTAGGTCCAAACGCAATATTTGCTATTATATCAATGGTACAAAGTATGTACATTATTAATGGATATGTAATATAGAAGTTATCAATAAAAGGGCGTAGGGTTGAGAGCATGGCCCAACTCCATTCTTCGGTGGTCGAAAACACCAAGTTGGCCATCGATTTCGATATAACTGTCAAGCAGTAACTTGTACAACTCTTCAAGAGCTTTCAAATGGCATAGGGCATGTAACTGTTGAACTTTAGGCCAAAGTTTTCCGAGGTCCTTTAACAAGTTTTTTGGCGCAGTGTAGTTTGCTGAAACGCGGGTTAAATGAGTTAGCGCTGGTCAGCGCTGGGAGTGACCTGATAAAGCGCAAGTTTTCTTTTCCTAAGTAAAACAACCACCGCTAGCACAATCCAATAAAGTAACTTTTCTTTTAACTTTTTACTTCTTACTTAGCGAAGATAATTTTAATGATGAATGAAAATGTTAAGAATGAAATTTTAATGATGTCGCGCACATTATTTTTTTCTTTTTATCTCCTTATAAAACTGGTAAGTTCTATGAATTGAACTTTGCAAGTTTATTAAAAGAAAATGCATTTGTTCTCAACGACTATAGATGGATATAGATTTTGGTGTTCTGTGTTCAATATTTGAGGGCAATATACCTATTTCGAAACGCATTACAGACAAGTACTTCTCTTCCGAGATTCAAAACGTTTTCGGGACGGTTTAACAACGTTTTTGCGTTTATTTTTGAAACTTTTAAGCGTCCGTTTAGCATTGAAAACGCTCAAAAATCATGTTCGTACAATTTAGCTTATACAAACAGCAAAAATTTAACTAATTTTGGATACCTTCCATAAATAAATTACAGACGGTTAATCTTCATATTTCACCAAATTGTTATTCCATGTCTTTCGCCAAAACTGTGATAAAACTCGAGATTTAAATATTCAAAAGGCCTCAAGTGATTAAAGATATT
The DNA here is from genome assembly GCA_963082685.1 of Cyclophora albipunctata. Taxonomy (NCBI): domain Eukaryota; kingdom Metazoa; phylum Arthropoda; class Insecta; order Lepidoptera; family Geometridae; genus Cyclophora; species Cyclophora albipunctata. Next base: position 2,264,096 of record OY720121.1, on the reverse strand, counting down.
AATCTGGATGCTGAGATTTCTAATGGCGGCGTGGGAAGTCGAATGAAACCATTAGTTAAATTGAATTTTATTAATTAAACGGCGATAGTGTTGACAATACTATAATTTTTATTTGATGACTGATTGGGTTGTGTTAGATTTTTTTTGGTGATTCTGGTTAGACTACTAAAGAAATCATTAATCATAAAGTGATTCATTTATTGTCATGTTTTCTTTTTTATTTTATTTCAATTGTTATATTTTAAGAATAAGGAATGTATTTAATCAAATCACTTAAACATAACAAAAAACAATGATTCAGAATTTTCTGCTTCAAGTAAAAATTGTGCCAATGGATTTGTATACCAAATCATTTATTGGATGGATTTGTATAACGTTTATTAAATCTCCGAATTCCCCAAGTTCCTTGATAAATTTTTCGTCTAACCGATCCGCGCGAGCCGACTCAAGCCGGACCCAAAATCCGGATTTTCAAATGTCTTTGTTTAAATACCTTAACTTAACCTTGCATACAATATATTATGACGGCCTTTAGCCTCGCCGCGCTGTCCAATCTCCATGATATCGGGTCCCTTTCGTTGTAGACAACATCTGTTACGGAAGTCATTATACTCGTATTATATTTAAAAGTGTTCCAATTTTTGCCGTTTTCTTTGTTACCTGTGTTTTTAAGCCTGTTGGATTAGCGAGCTTTAAAAGCTGTCGGTGTATACTGAAAAGTTTAACTTAGCCAGTTTTTAAATTAAACTGATTTAATAACAAATAATACCTACCGTGATATTTATAAGAGTTACACATCCACAAACTTGTTTTTGTATATATTTAGGCACGAACCAACATATATGTTGATCTATGATTAAGGTAAAAACATCTACTTAATATCATATTTTAAAAAGCTTTTTCGTCTGACTGTACTGAATAGTTTCATTGGCTCCAATCTGATGGTGCCCGCATGATCAGTGGGAAAACATTAAAATCAAAATATTGACAATCCAGACACAGTGTCGATATAAAGTGTGTCCGAGTCGTCAGATAACCTTATCAAAATAGCTTGTGTGTTATTTAATGGTTTGGTTACTAAGAAAAGTTACCAGGTTAGGACCAGACCCCTCTCTTTATACTATGACCAGAGTATTCATAAAAATATTTACGCCTATAACGACAAGTACCTATTTGATTTATCACTCAAAAATATATGTTATTAAATTGTAAGTAAACGAGTTAATTGGTGAAGCCTATAAAATAAAGCATCATACATTTTGCTCAACACACCTCATTAATGTTTTACAAGAAACCTGTTATCGGCTGTCAGTATTACTTTCCTTCAATCAAAATGCTTCGGTTAAAATAGAAATTGACCCAAAAATACCGTTTTATCAATTGGTTACAAGTTACCGGGTTAAATTCAACTGTATGATCATGTAGATATTACGACCCACGCGGCACTTTGGACGGAAATAGTATTCTTTACCGGTTTGGCAAATTGTGGTACACCCACTGTGGTGGGTGCTTAGTAATAATAGAACGGTTACAATTTGTACATTGCTATTAGGTCCTACTGACCCAACTTCTACTAGGTCTTGTGATATCTATATTGATACAATAATGTTGTTTAGTACGTTTGTATGAACGCACAAATCTCTAGAACTGAGATTTGGCTTTTCATCTCGAAACTTCCACAGAAAATAGTACAACGCAGAAATTACGAAGCGATGCTTGTACTACTATAATAAAGCTGAAGATTTTTTGTACGGACTAATCTCTAGAACTACCGATTGTATTTGGAACATTGTTTTCGTTTTAAATAGCAACATACAGAGGAAAGTTATATGATAGTTATACTGTGGTTAAAGGCTTCTTTTCATCTCAAAAAGTCCACGGAAAGGGTGGTGTGAACGCGAGCAATAACGTTGGGCACTGCATTAATGATAATATTAAAGGTTGCAACTTGTACCGTGCTATGCTATCAGAGCCTAGTAACCTAACTCCAAGATCTTAAGATATTATTCATACACTATCACTGATTGCATGACCAGTGTGCTCTACTTTTCTTTATTGTCAAATCTAAGTACTTTCCTGAAACGAAGTTTGGGATCCTTTTGAAATTCGAATGTTGCTTGCATTCCGCGGTTTTATCTCCTTTATGCCGGTTTACGTAGAAATGTCAAGATAACAAGTACTATTTACCCTTTCTTTTCAATGAAACTATCCAGTACAAAGGTCAGATTAAAAGAAACCAGAATAGTAATTCGCGTGAAAAATGTGTTAAAATATACAAAAAAACCATCTTAAAACTTCAGTTATATTCTACTAGCAGTGGCCCGCGGTTAAACCCGCGTTGTACCCGTTCCCGCGGGTATTTCGGAATAAAAATTTGCCTATAACTTTTCCGTTGAATGTGGCTATCTGTTACAAAAATAATTATTTAATTCGGACTGGTAATTCCGGTTTTTCAAACATACAAACGAACAAACTTACAAATTTTACCTTTTTATATATTAGTATGGATATACTTAGTTAATATAATTACTGAGTTTAATTTACTTAGTATGGATGGATTAATAAAAGGTTTTATAACGGTTTAATCAATGCAAACCGTAGGTTCTCAGAGTATTACAAAGGTATAATATGGAATTACTTTTATGAATGAAAATACGTTTACTTTGACGTCATAATACGTTTGAGAACAATTGGCCTTTTACAAACGCAACGAATATAATTTTTTTTTATCTTCCAACCCCCTTTTTTATGGTTACCGTATACATTTGTAATATATTATGTAGGTACATTATTATTAAATAATGTAGGCAACGCCACGTGGGCATCGAACGGGGATAATTTTGTGCCATGGGCTCAATAGGTAAGTAAAAAGTTTTAATTTATATTATAGAAGCGATACCAGAATTTATTAATAAATTTTCACTCTTCTTCTTCATTAAAACTTCATCAATTTTCTAAGATAAATAATAAGTTTTCGACAAAAAATCAACTAAACATCTCAAAGGAACAAGTTTCAAATTACTTTCGTATAAAACACGTCATTCTCCAAATAATTTACAGCACAGATTTTAAATAAATTAAACTTCATTAACAAGTTACCATTTAAAGCAGTAAAAGTCATTAAAACACGTTAAAAATCATGTCGGTACATTCTCCAAAATGTTTAAACTCATTTTTACGCCAACGTTAAAATCATAAAGTTTAAAGTCGAAATTCTGTGCGTTATTAAAGCTACTTATTTTAATAACAGCCTACATAAATGTTGTAAGGGTAGGTGCAGACTTGCCCACCTGCAGGCTTGACCTACAAAGAGGCAGAATACTCGTATGCATTCGAGTTCATTCGACGCATTGTGAGACACGCCGACATTTGTGCCAACATCTTGTATACCAGGTTTTAGCTTATTTATATCCTGAACTTTGTCATGGTATTTGTGCTTTTGTCGGCGTGTTTAACGATAATGATGCGTCGGGTTTTGTTTGTTCGAAAGTGTATAAATGTCTTTAATTTATTAATATGTTATTGGTATTCGTTAATTTGCATTTTAATGTCGCCGTTATTTGTAAAGTGATGTTAGCATGTTAGTATACGCAGTAAATTGATATTTAATGAATTTTTTAACATTAAACGTATGGTATAAGTAAACAGTAATCTTTTATTTTATGTAAAAAATAATCATTCTTTTACATAGAGAAACTTTAAAATAAATACTTATATCTATATTATGCTATATGCTAATTTTATAAAGCAGACAAAATTGATTAAAAAATGTTAGTTTGTTGAACAGGCCAATCTCAGAAACTACTCGTCCTATTCGAATAATTATTTTTGTATTCAATAGCCACATATCACATTCAAGAAGAAGATTATCGGCTATTGTTTTATCCTGAACTTCGTATAAAAACAGGCACAACACAATTAAAACCGCGGAGCGCAATCTTTCTATAATATCACTTTAAAACCCACCTCAAGATATAAGAAAAAAGTTTTTGATCTACATCTATGGTATTTGTTAAATTATTACCTTGACTTCATATGTATGAATCAACTCAATGATTGCCTGCACTTTAATAGCCTTATGAAGTATTCTAATCTGGTACAATCTACGTTTTTTATTGTATTGTAACACCAGTACTTATAACGGGCAACATTCCTATGCAATGATGGAATAAAAAACGCATTTTCACACAGCGCAAGTTCAGTGGTACACTAAGTTCAATGGTTTAATGTGTTATGTGTTATCAGTAGACGGAAAGAGAGTTGTGAGACTGATAAATGTACAAGGTCATAATATTAGTACAATGTAAGACCTAATACAAAGTCATTGTAACCATAATATGTATCATGTTTCTACACGTGAGGTCCTGTAATTAGCTTCCTGGTACTAATCAAAATTGTATTTCTTAAGCCTAAAAAAGCTGTTGGACTTCCATCAAATAAATAAATACTTACCTATAGCACCATTCAATTTTCATTGCGCATGGCAAAGCTCCGCGAAAGCGAAATCCAAAATCTACCAAATTCTTATGCCAAAACGAAGATCTAATTTGCCAAAAGACTATCACAGTACATTTGTATGACCTACTATTTTTTTAAATGACGCTTATAGCATTATGTAAATGCAACTTTTATGTTTCACTAAACATGGTTAATTGGCCAGTTACCGTCTATAACCTATAATTATCAATACAGTTATAGCTTTCGTTAAATCAAGATCGTAATAAAGATTAACTCTTATATCCCCGCGCGGTCTCATGAGACCGCGGCGCGTGACGTCACTGCGATATACTCCAAATCCCCAAGCGGTCGCATGAGACCGCGGCCACTCGACCTACTTTACGCCGTATTTCAACAATGTTACAGACTACTTTTGTATGAGGAAGTTTGATTAGTTACGTTCTTTGATATATTTCCATTCATTCTAAACGAAAATATAGCATGATCTATGGCCATTTTTTGTTTGGTTCAGTTTTCAATTCGCGGCATTTTACGCTGGTGTGCGAGTGTTTTGGGAGCATTGTTTTGTGATTTTATTGGATTTATCTAAGGTTTGTACCGATTTGTTTATGTAAATACTGTTTATTATGAGTGAATTGTTCTAACTAGATAATTAGTTGTAAGAAATACATCGTAAAAACTAGAATTATAGTCTTAGTAAAATCCGTTAGTATGCTGCCGATTTTCAAGGATTTTATAACGATATTTGTTTGTATTTACATTGAAAAGAGTATAAAAAGCAATAACAATCGTTATCACAGCGATAAAACAGTGCATAAGTTAGTTTTTTTGTGAAATAAAATCAATTCAAATTGTATGTTCAGCGCATGAATAACGGCGGTTTGCCTTTCAAAATCACGTAGGCCATTTTGGTCTTTATTCGTATAACGCTAAAGGCACATTTTGTCTGTCACCATTTTGTCGATAGGGACGGGCAGTGTGTCGAGAGTTATGCGATAGTTTTGTTGTTGTCGATAATTACTCGTAGTATCTTGTAAATTATTTTAGATTTTTTATTATATATTTTGGTGAATAAATTTATCCTACTACTATTATAAATGCCAAAGATTGTGATAATGGATGTGTGTATGTATGTTTGTACTCTCTCACGTAAAAACTACTGACTGGTTTTGGTTGAAATTTTACAGTAATATACGTTATAATCAGATATAACACATGGGATACATTTTATCCCAATATCTATCCATTTTATTCCATATCGTATTTTTATTCACATTTCCAAAATACCTTGCAATAAAAACTACTATCGATAAAATCATAACAAAGTCAAGGGACATCCCTAGCTGTTTTTATGGTTCATGGCGTCGAGTTTCAAGTGGTCTAATCGTAAACATTATGAGCTCTTTAGATAAACTGTTTTTATATTTAGGTAGAATAGATCCTTGTTCTTTTGATTATATACTTGAGTATTTATTTATTTTTCGTGTAGCCGCCCACAATATGGTTTCTAAAGTTTGAACATGAATTACATAATAAAATACTTGTATTACGAATTTATTTTCATGCATCATAGTTAGGAAATAAATCAATAAGTACATTGCCTTTTACAGAATAAAAAAATATGGTTTGATTGTAAAGTAATTATAAATTATAGACAGCGCGGTATTGCCGCCGTCATCATTACGTCATAATCTGTCTAGAGCTCAAGCGCGAAATCGATTTTTTGAAAATTTCTGTCAAGATTGAGAGGTTAAATTTGACTTGAACCTTGAGGCATTTTCATTTTTAATATAGGACGTAAATTATATGTACTAACGAGTCTCAAATCGATAAAATTAGCTGTGATGCTTGCGTTTACTGCATGTGTTGGTTTGCAGCCTTGGGACTATTCGACCCAATGCTCAACTCAACATGACCCGCGTCGTTTGAAAGCTCAAAAAGAGTTATACAAGTCACTCTTTAACAGTTATATCGAAATCGACAGCTTACTTGATGCCCAATTATTGCTCATGCCCAATCTCTAAACATTGAGTAATAGACAATTAAGGATTCAATGTGTCAATAAGATTATTTTTATATTATGATTCAATTAAAAGTTATAAATAATGAAAGACTTTAATCTTCATAACACTGAGAAAATTGACACGAAAGAATTCCTATGTATAAAGATCGACTTTCGCTATGCTAGATATAAAATATTTTTCTGACGCATATCCTTTATCCATACTGTGATTAGTCATAATAATTACTTTGGAAGTCCCAACAGACATTCAACATCCGTACCACGAAAGGAAAAAACAAAACGTTGAGGCTTGCATTAAATTCTTGATTAAGTCCTGTCTAGGTTTATGTATACAATGTGTTCATATCGTGATAGTTTAAATATTGTAATGGACAAATTAAGTGTACATACCTTTTAGAACCGACTCTCGACAAAGGATAACCATTAACAAGTTCTTCAACTATTAGGAGATACCAAATTCTAGCAGTAACGACGGTAACTAGCGAATATTTTAGTAAAGAACTCTAAATTGTAATACATAAGCTTTAAAGTTCAATGTTCTTTTTCTAATTTCGCTAGCGCTGACAATATTTGCTGGTCACTGTCGCGTCGCTGCACTGTGTCGCTGTTTATTTTGTTAAAACTTTGGGCGGATTGCTTAAGAACTCTTAAATATATTAAGTACCTAAATATAAAAGATGTTCATTAAAATTGAATTTTATGTTGCACGAAATAGAACACTATTTGAAACGAACGTCATTTGTTTTAAAATACGTTAAATCAAATTAAGAATCCTTTTGCTATCCACCCTTGTAGTATACGAGTATATATGTGAACTTAACTGAGACAAAGCAATTTTTTCAGTGCTGGGTACATATTATATCACAGCGCTTTTCCAGTTCTTTATAGCAAAAAAACACACAAGGTTACAGAGTAAAAAGCATTAGGACTACGTGATCAGAATATTGATTACCATAATTCTGAACTCACTAATGAATTCACTAACTTAATTGAGATTCTTGTATTCCGAACGTAACAGATCCTCTTCTACTTAAACTTACTAAGTACTTATTTTGGAATCCAATTTAATGGACTTTCGGACCCTAAAAAGGCGTACTAAGATCCATTTATTTTACACTTTAACAAAAGTTAATTATAAACACAAACTTGTTTACTTGGCTCAATGTTTTATAATGAATCTTAGTACTTTGAACTCTTGTTTCCAAGAACTACTCAACATGAGAAAATCAACTTTTAGGTGACATTATTGGTCGGTATAGGTAGAGAATCTTCTTCTCTTCTTCATCGAGCGGATGGTCAACCTGACCAATCCTGGTGTCAGAGTTATTGAGCCGCCAAAGGCCTCTGACATGGCTCATGTAACGACTACTATCCGTAGAAAGTAACCGGGACCGACGGCTTAACGTGCCCTCCGAAGCACAGAATCATCTTACTTTTCGGGTAATCAGGTGATTCGGCCTGCAATGCCCTAACCAAACTGAGGACAGTCTCACAAAGTGATTTTGGTGAGATATTGTTCCCACCGGGAATCGAACCCGGAACCTCCGGATCGTGAGCCGAGCGCTCAAACCACAATACCACGGAGGCTGTTTTAAAACAACTTGGTAAATATGTTCGAGTAGGTCAGTGGACAATACCCGACATCTATTTGCCTCTGTATTCGGTGAAGCTAATTGTTAAGTGGGATTGAGTCATGTCTTAGCAGGTGATGCTCATACCATTTGACCATGGAAGCGTTGGGACAGTATAGATTGAAAAACAAACCGGTAAAATCGAAATGCAGTACTAACTAAATTTTACTCTATTATGTAGATTTTCAGTCACACTTCAGTATCTCTCTATTCACCAAAAACAAAAGGATTCCAGGTGTCGAAATTTAACGCAAAGTTAATTTGAGGCTGCAGGCGACTGCGATCGTGTTGATAAAATTACTGAATTTCCAATTATCGTTTCGTTTGTTAATTGTTCGCGGAATTCTTCCACAGAACCAGAAACAATTTAAAAACAATAGTGGCATGTCACTGGTAAATGATGCAAATGTTTTTAAACTTCGACTATGGATGCGATATTGTTTTTTTAATTTAAGTAGGTGTATAAAAATAGATTCTGAGAGTTAGTTGAGATAAATATTGATCGATAAGTCCAGTAAGATCTTGAGCTAATTTGCTAATTATTAGTAGATTAGAACTTTTATTATTACTGTTTTCACTTTTTAAAAGTTTAAACATAGCTACAATAGCAACAGGTCATCAGCTATCTCATAAATACTTCATTTAATTACTTCATACTGTACATAATGGCAGAGTTGAAAAAGACATCATCGTGTTTTTTCTTTATTCTACCCGTATCGTCTTGCAAACCAAGCTAATAAAATCTACATACCTATACCTAAATAAAAGAGAACAAAATTAAATGTCGGTCCGAAAAATAAAAGAATCATAAAGAAATAAGATAAAACAATTTCCTTCTTAATTAGCTGACGTAAAACCCATAATGTGATGTAGTAAAAGTCGAACGTTACGTAACTTGGATCCGGGTGGTACCGATTTTGTAACCGACACTCGTTTTGCAATTGGCTACGGACCGTTCGACTCGCGAAAGATGAATGACAATGAAGCAACAATCAGTACTGTAGACATCTTGCTGTGATCTTGGAGTCTAAAGAATTTGACCACTAAATAACAGCATCGTTGATATAGAGAGAATTTAGTTGCGAACAAATAATTTTGACACGTTTGATGCTGGCTTTATAATGAACTAGTCAACTCGCAATTTGTAATATGAAAGACCGTTATAAACGGAGAACTACTCGTATTAGAGGATATTTATTTTTTGGCGATTACATGAAATTAATTTGTTTTTTTTAATGATAGCAATATATAGCAATGTATCCCACGATGATTAAGCATTAGCTTATATTAAATTAAACTATACTATAACTACTATGAATTTCAAAATATTTGTATGTTTAATCCCGAAAAAATGTTTACATGTCGCTGCCAATAGATGGCAGCACTGGAAACATTAGAACACGCTAACGTTGTGTTCTGAACACTCGGGGGGTGCCCGCCTTTCTCCACTCTTGAAAACGCAGGGTGAAACTGCAGGTCGTATTAAATCTAATATTATAAATGCGAAAAATTTGTTATTTTTGAAACCGCCTTGATGACTAATGGTCAGACGGTGGTTAATTATAATTAACTCCTAATAAGTTATTGCTATTATTTACTAATAATTATAATTGTTTATGCTAAATAATTATGATACACATACTTTCGGGTTTTCAAATTTCGGGAAAGGATCTGAGTTTTGTCCCAAAACTCCCGCCGAACAGTAGACGCATGTAGCATCTAGTAATAAAAAACTAACTTACAAGAACCAAAACAGTAATGATGACATTGAGTAGATTTGTTTTGATTTATTCATAGAATACCAGATTGTATTCGTAAACCAATATTGCTATAAAGAAATTGGAGCACTACTATTATTTTAATAACGGCTAGACAGATGCCACTAACATGTCTAGCCATATTGAGCATGAAGTATGTTTGAAAAAAATTACTTGTCAATTGAATGTCCACAAAACGTCACGTATATCCTCTAGTTTTTTCAAGGAAATGTATGTTTCTCACGTCACCTCTGTTTCTTACTTCAGTAACATGTACAATCATGGGAGACCGTCCCAAAGCATTTTTTCTTTGAATTGTTGACTTACTACAAATGGAAATTCTAGAGTTGACTTTTACCGGAATTCAAGGTATGTTCATAAATATAGATTCTCGAAAAACAGGGATATGTTTAGAATTCTTTACACAATACTATCTACCACATGAAAAATATAGATCCTTCTCGAATATTCTTTTTTGGCTGGTCGAAAGAAACAAGAACTAGAATATAAATGGAACTATAAATAATACCGTTATTTTCAATTTTTTTCAAAAACGAGTCAAACATTTAAAAACATCCATTGAAGAAAAGAGTTCAGGTGGGATAAGAATGGAATGAAATCAATGAACCTTTTTCTTCTTTAGAAGGAAAGTCAACCACATGAGTCACAATTCAAAATCTCGCAATAAAAAGTAGAGTGTAGTTAAATCTCCTTAAAAATGTAGGAGTAACATTTCAATTCTATTATTTTTTTCTAAGAAATTGCTCTAAATTATTACCCACTTTCAACTGTCAATACACAATACAATTATTTTTACCAAACACCGTTCTAATTCTAACAAAGTTTCCCATTACTCAGTCACGGAATCGTGACTACAGATAAAAGTAGTAAAAGATACAAATGTAAGGTGCATTTCGAGTTTAAGGCTTATCTCTCTTTATTAATCGCTTTATTTAACCTCAGGCGAAATGCTGGGAATGCGTTACAATAAAACTATGCGTTAAAACTGTTTAGAAAGTTATTTCATTTCGGTAACGATTGTGTTCGATCACTCGATCACAAAACTGCGTATTGCACGCATTGTTGTTCCACCGCATTGGAAATTGAGATCCTCCTCCTTTTGAAGTTGGTTCAAACTTCAAAAGGAAGGATCTCAATTTTGATACACCAGCTTTGCTACGCTACCAATCAATAAGTAACTTCGAGTACCTAGGTTAGTCGCGAACCCTTGCGTCGAAGTTAGACCACCTAAATGTCTCCAAAAAAGGTAAAGGACTTAGTCTATCAATTGGAACAACCGGGGCCGACCATTTTACGTGCCCGGTAAGCTCGGTAGCATTCAGATAGAAATGTCAATAAATATTGGCCACCCATCCAAGTAAAGGCCAAGCTGCACGTTGCTTAACAATCTACGCTACCAATACTATGAAACATACCATAGTTAAGCTTTAGTGGAAACACCTAATAGATCAGCTACTATGGTGCATTGAGATTAGGCTAATACGCAGACATTCACTTAATTGTGTTTTAAAAAGACCAAATTAGTAATAAACATATTTCTTTGACAATGATAGATGATTATACTAAATGAAACGGGTCTGTATCGCGTTAGATAATTACACGTATTTACACGTATTTACTAAGTAGGTACGTATTTACTTGAGTTATCCCGTGACCACGAGCGGTGTAATCCGCTCGAAACGTCGGGTACGTATTTTAGTAAATACGTGTAATTATCTAACGCGATACAGACCCGTTTCATTTAGTATAATGAGTGAAAATCGTGTGAGTTTAAAAAGTTTGAATGATAGATGATATATGAATAGAGTTTACTCTATACACTCAGTATTCTCTATTCTGTTTGTAGATCTATTTGTACAGTTTGTAGTACTACTCTTAGTTCTTTATTCTTCTCAGTTAATTGAAGTATACAAAAAAAACAGCAACTGACACAAAGACAGTATTGTACAACAAAAACTGTACAACTCAGCCAGAATATAATAGATCTTATTACCAAATCATTTGCAGACTGACGTAGTTTTTTTCACTTTATTAACTTTATGCTCCTTCAGAGTATGACGTCAATAGTCAAGCTATGATAACAGTTCAAAACATCTGTAACAAATCATAATGATTTTCTTTGACATATCTTTACATACAAATAGTTATTTCATGTCGTATACATTTCCAACATTTCGGAAGACATTTCCGTATTATATTATGAATTCAAAGGCCCAAAGGAACCCGCATGATGGGTTTGATTAAGATAATATTTTCTTATGGAATATCAACAACTCTATGAATAAAGTGTACCATGTTTACGCAGTTCAATCACCTTTTTGACAAGTAGACGTGTCCTTGCCGAGACACACAGCAAATACCGAAGGATTAAGTCATGATTCAGATTAAGCTATGTATATTAAATAATTTAATTTGATCTATCACATTATAGCTACTACGAGCTTTACAAGCTATACTAATTTAATACAGCGGAAGAGTTTGATTGTATATTTTTTGTATACTTAGTATTTCACGGTTGGTATCACGAAGCTCTTGATAGAGAGAAATGGAAACAACGGGGAAGGCCTTTTCTAGGGACACTGGAGGCTAATATTATAAGTAATAATAACTAATGATATATACCGAGGATAACGGTTTTCATTAATAAATAAATAAACATACCTGGACAAATTCACACACGGTTAATTAGACCCAAAGTAAGCTCTAAGCTTGTGTTATGGAATCTAATTAACTGATACTACTACATATACATACACAAATACTTTATAAAGAATATATAATTGACACCCAGACGTCGTCGCCGACAACTATGTCTGCACATATTGTTGACTCCGGGCGGGAATCGAACCCGCAACCCCCGACACAGTAAGCGCTCTCACTGCCACTGTGCCAACGGGCTTGCCAAACTGCCGTTGGTAGAACTGTATGTATCAAAGTCTTGTTTACACTAGTAGAATATATACCCAACAATTGCTCTTTTAATGTCAAGTTGAGGAATCACTACATATTATAAAACAAAGTCCCCGGCCGCGTCTGTCTGTCTGTTCGCGATAAACTCAAATACTGCACGGATTTTGACACGGTTTTTTAAAATAGATAGAGTGATTCAAGAGGAAGGTTTATATGTAAAAAAAATCCCGAAATTCCCACGGGAACGGGCACAACGCAAGTAAAACCGCGGGGCGCTGCTAGTTTAACTAAAAGCAAATTGGTAAATTATCTAACGTAAACGTTGAAAGGTAGAGTCAATTCTACCGCGGACTTAATCGATTACTAACTATCGTGACTCTTAAAGAGTTTAATGATAAAGTCAATCAACTTAACATAAGCAAGTCTCTGAGAAATAATACGGATGTCCAAGACATAAAAACTACTTATTATTAGACAGAACTTCAACAAATATCCTTGAAAGTTACTTAGTTAAACGAACATTTGAAACAGGAATATCAATTGAAACATAAAACTAAGTAAACAAGTTTGATTGTATAATCGAGCTATGTGTCTTGACCTCGATGGGTGGGATCCTGGTGCTGACGTCATAAAGTATCTAACAAATAACTTCATTTGTTTATTGTTAACTGTTTGAGATGACGTATTAATTGCTTAGTTTTAGTACTACTGTTGTATACTTAGAACTCTACTTTACTTTAGTGTTTTTTGTATACTGTTTGACGTATTAAACAATTGCTTTAGTAAATACTAGCAGCGCCTCGTGGTATTATCTGTGGTGTGCCCGTTCCCGTGGGAATTTAGGGATGAAAAATAGTCTGCCCGTTGAATGTGGCTATCCATAACAAAAATAATTATTCAAATTGGACTGGTGATTCACGAGATTAGCTCGAACATACAAACAAACTAACAATTTTACCAAATTATAATATTACAATAGACAAAGACGAGTATTTAAAATGGTATGAAAACTGACTTAATAATAAACAGAATAGATTTCGAAAATGGTTTTCAATAATGTTTAATAAAATGTTTTTTTGAAAAAGTTGGTATGAAAATGTAAAATATATTAAGAAAACCACAACTTCTGAAAATTTATTAATTTTTATTCTTTAATGTTTACTCTCTTGGGAGTCATAGTTAGGGCGAAGTTTTTCCAAGGACACTTTTTTATAGACCGTATTACAATTGATCTTTAAAATTATACCCTTATCAACAAAGGTAAACGATCTAAACTAATTTCTAATATACTAACAATCATAAACTTATAATAATATTATTATCAAGTCTAAGCTATCAATAATCTATCAATATTTATCCACGTAACAAATAGCTTCGTTAAGATAACAAGGTACGAAGCGATAACCACTACATAGTATAAAACAAAGTCGCTTTCCGCTGTCTGTCTGTCCCTATGTATGCTTAGATCTTTGAAAGTACGCAACGGATTTTGATGCATTTTTTTAAAATAGATAGAATGATTCAAGAGGAAGGTTTATATGTATAAACCTCTTCCCCTGGACCCCCGCAAAGTGTGGACGTTTCTAACAAAACGTTACGTATTTTTTTCTAAATAATTAATTAAAATCTTAAAAATAAATTCAGTGCAAAAAATAGGAGAGCATAAACTAGAAGGAGTTAAGTGCTGCCGTAACGGACATCTTCACTAATTCATTACGCCCTGGTACACGACTACAAAAGCAAGGTACTGGCCAAACCTGTATTCTTTATTTTGGAAGCGACGCGCATACGGAAGCTCCGCCCACAACTGATAACAAAGCCAAGCCACGCCCACTAAAACTTGTTTGACTACTACTAATGCGTGTGCGCATCTAGCTGTGTGCGTTATCAGGCCGGTTTCTACGAACAGTGAATGCGCATCAGTGTGCGTTATCTAGTCCCAAACTACATTGCTTCGCCTCTTATTGATTCATGTTCGCCTGGTACATTCGGTTAAATTTTAAGCAATAATCTGCGAAGATTTACTGTTGTGCTGTTGTGCTTCCCGCCTTTTTGCCTACATTATTACCTCCTCTGGGCTTATATCTTCCTAATACAATTAATACAGAAATGTCGGTCAGACGCTCTCCTCCAAATAAAGATCTAGGACTTCTCAAGGATCGGACCAGCGTATTACAGTATGACTCAGAACCGGACTTAGTGGAGCAAAATAGTGAATACGAACATGTATCCCTCAGGACCAATAAAAGGCGAGCCTTGAGAACGCCTCCGCAAACAGAGCCTGAAAATCCGGCTAGTATAGGAGATGTTATGAAAGAGATGCGTACATTATTTAGCTCTCTGACAGCCCAGCAAGAATTACGATTCCAGGAGCTGCAAAGCACCATGCATAAACAAAACGAAGAGATTAAACAAAGCATAAGCTTTTTATCTGATAAATATGATGTGGCTTTGGCTCAGATAGAATCCTTAAATAAAGAGAAGAAGGAGGATCAAAAACGTATAATAGCATTAGAAGATAGGGTAGAATTTTTGGAAAGGAAAAGCTGTTCAGCTGTTATTGAAATTAGAAATGTACCGAAACTGACCTCCAATCAAAATACATTCGAAGGGAAAGAGGAACTCACGAAATTCATCAACAACCTGGGAAAAATAGTTGATTCAGATGTTAAGGAAACGGACGTTAAAAACATCTATAGATTCAAGCCAACTGGCAAACCTAACTCTACTGGCACTATTATCGCCGAATTCTCTACAGTGTCTAAGAAGGAGAAGTTATTAGTGGCCATCAAAAGATTCAACAAAGCTAAAAATATAAAGGATAAACTACATACAGGACATTTTAACATAGACGGAGAATATAACCCAATATATGTGTCAGAGAGTGTGACAAAAAAAACGGCTAAACTTTTCGCACAAGCGCGACTATTTGCTAAGACAAATGGTTATCGATGCTGGATTTCTCGTGGGGCAGTGTTCCTTCTCTTGGATGACAATGAACGTTTGCTAATCAAATCCGAACACGATCTTGCCAGTATTAAAAATAATGCATGACTATTTAAAATTTTCTCGTATTTAATTTGTAATTACTTGCTTGTTATATTTGTATTTCTCTTTATTTATATTAATAATTGTATCTCTCTTTTTCAATACCAACACACCCTCACACACCCAATACGCGTTATACTATACACAAAAGCCTTACACAAACATCATCCCAACACACCATACACAACAAAGGCAATGAATATTAAAGACAAGAATAATTACTTAAAAAATGGCCAATATGTGTGATTCGCTACAATCCTTACAGGAAATAGACAGTCTTAAGCTCGCTAAGTCGATTGTTTGCGACTGTATAGATTTAAAGAAACATATACACATTCATAAGAGTGACTTTACTTTAGTTTCCCAGAATATCAGAAGTATTTATTGCAATTTTGATGACTTCTTAGTAACATTATCAAATTTTAGTTTTGAAACAGACGTCATCGTTTTGACAGAGTGCCACCTTAACTTTAAAAAACCTGTACCACAAATTAATAATTATAATTGTTATTATACCACAAATCTCACAAACAAACATGACGGTGTTGTGGCATACGTAAAACAATCATTAAAGCACGAAGTTAAAGAAGTAAAGCTCATAAACGCATCATGTTTACAAATTGATATATTAAATCATATTGTTTTCGGTATATACAGATCGCCAGCAATTGCGAATGCTCAAAATTTTATTGATTCTGTAAGTGTACATTTGGACACTTTAAATGTGCAAAAAAGAAATATAGTAATTACAGGGGATATAAACATTAACCTGATACCTAGCGATTCTGGATCATGCTATGAACATAAAAATAAAATTAGCTACCTTACTATGTTATCATCATACGGAATACTAGCAGGACATACATTGCCCACAAGAGCAAAAAATTGTCTCGATCATTTCATGCTCAAAATTAATCCTGCAAAGATATCTGCATTTATAGCTATCTTAAATACTACCACTACAGACCACAATACTACATTTCTCTCTTTAGCCAAAACAAAAGACAAAAAAACTCCAGACAGTACTAAAACTACCATTGACTTCAATAGCGCTCTTCTATATTTGCAAAATACAAATTTAGCTGAACTTCTTTTTATTGACGACCCTAATTTAGTTATAGACTCCCTAATTGATAGGCTTACTGAATCGCTGACAGCGAATACTCGTACCTCTTTTATACCAAACAGTAAACGATTATTAAAACCCTGGATTACTCAAGGTATTCTACGATGCATCAGAAATCGCAATTCCTTACAAAAAAAGGCAAAAAGCGACCCCCATTGTGAAATTGCACAAATTACCTATGTCCGCTACAGGAATTTTTGTAATAATCTAATTAAAAAATTAAAACGGAAATATAACAGGGAACAGATTACTAACTCTATCAACAACAACAGGCTTCTTTGGAATAATATAAAAAAAATAACTTACACAAGCAAATCAAGAACGGCAAATAATGAACTTATGCATATTAAAGAATCTCCTGTCAAGTCTGCTAATTTCATTAATAAATATTTTGCAAATATTGGCAAAGACCTGGCTCTGAAAATACAGCGTAATAACAAAAACACTACCAATTTCTCAGATAAACTTCCTTCACTTAAGAACTCAATGGTACTTTTGGAGACGGATGAGAACGAAGTTCGTAACACTCTAATGAGCTTGCGATCTGATAGTGCCCCAGGATGGGATAATGTTCCCACTTCCTTTCTGAAACTAGCGAAAAACGAAGTTGTGCCGATTATTACACACCTTGCCAACCTTTGTTTCCAGAAAGGAATTTTCCCAGCCGCATTAAAAAAATCCATTATCACCCCGGTATTCAAGAGTGGAAACAGAGACGACGTTAATAACTATAGGCCGATATCTGTCCTAACTTCTATCTCAAAGGTTCTGGAAAAACTGATCAATACTCGCCTCTTAAATTACATAAATAGTTTCAATATTCTATCTTCACATCAATTTGGATTTAGGCAAAAAAAGTCAACTGAAGATGCTGTCATTGCACTAAGTTCTCTGCTAACTGTACAGCTTGATAAAGGAAACAAATGTATAGCAGTTTTTTTGGACCTTAAGAAAGCTTTCGATACCGTCTCTGTTCCCATTCTTTTACGGAAGCTTTATGCTCTCGGAATTCGTGGCACACCATTTTCATTGCTCAAGGATTATCTTTCCTGTAGAACACAAAAGGTTAAACTTGGTCTAACCGTCGGTGAAGAGGCGGAAGTATCATACGGCGTGCCTCAAGGTAGTGTACTAGGTCCTACGCTATTTTTGACCTACATAAACGACCTCTGCAATCTGAGGATTGACAATGCCAACATTTTTTCCTATGCCGATGATACTGCCGTCGTTTTCACTGGCAAAACATGGGAAGAAGTTAAAACTAGTGCAGAAAAAGGTTTAGCTATTATTGCAGCATGGTTAAACGAAAACCTGCTCACCCTAAACACCAGCAAAACTAATTTCATTTGTTTTAACATTTATAACAAAACTCAGCCAGATAAAGACTTTAATCTCAAAATTCATTCGTGTGACACCTCTTACTTTAGACCTTGCTGTAACTGCCCCACTATAGAACAAGTTAATCAAGCAAAATATTTGGGGGTGATTGTTGATCAGCGGCTAACATGGTATCCTCATTTAGAACAAGTCATGAGTAGAGTGCGTAAGCTGATATGGTTGTTCAAAGAACTAAGGCATGTCGTTCCCAAGACGGTTAAGGTAAATGGCAGAAATAGAAATATCTTAAATGAAATTTATGTGACCTTAGTGCAATCTGTTTTGGTTTACTGCATAACCATATGGGGTGGAGCAGCTAAAACAAAGTTCCTTGATTTAGAACGCGCTCAAAGAGCATTATTGAAAGTAATGTATTTCAAAAAAAGAAAATTCTCCACTGAAAGACTTTATGAACTGTCTAATCTATTGACAGTAAGGAAACTATATTTATATCACATAATTTTAAAAGTGCATAAGGGACTGCCATTTGATCCTAAAATCCAGGAAAAAAGAAATAAATACAATATACTATACATTCCAAAAACGAAAACTGAATTTGCAGGTAGACAATATAAAAAACGCTCGGCGGTTTTATATAATAGAATAAATAAAATTATATATATATACGACAAAAAATATTCTGAAACTAGGAAAATACTTACGACATGGCTACATAATCTGAACTATTTAGAAACGGAAAGATTTGTTAATTAATATTCTTAATATATCTCGTATAACTAATATAATTACACACACGCGCACACCCACACCCAAACACACACACACACCCACACACACATAAACACACACACTCACCCACCCCCACCACACACACACACACACTCACACACACACACTCACACCCATCCACACCCTCACCCATCCCCCACCCCACACACAAACACACAATCTTAACTGGATAACTTATTTATTGTTCTATTTTGTTTTTATTTATTTTTAATACTCATTGTTTCATAAATAATAATTATAATAATGACTTATATTTTTAATGTAAGGGAAGAGCGGAGCCTCCAAATACAGGCATTTTTTTGCTTAAATGGAGACTCCACGAATAATATTGTAAGCTAATTGTAATTTGAAATAAACCTATTTTATTTATTTATTTTATTTTATTTTATAAACATTCCCGAAATTCCCACGGGAACGGGTACAACGCGGGTAAAACCGCGGGGCGCTGCAAGTACACAGATAATATAATTACCTTACAGAACCTTCGGAACGTTACGTATAACTTTTAATAGTTATTGTAAGATATTAATTGGAATTGCTAGAGTTTATTAGTCTAATTTGTTTAAGGTTATTACGTAAATAGTTGAGGCGATTGTAGGTTTGATTCAATTTCATCTTGATTCTATGAACTAGCTTAGTTGGTACATATTAATATTGATACTTATAATAGTGGTTTCCTTATCTTTGTCATTTTTAATTGAAATGATGTAAGGCTTCTTCTACCTTTACAAGTGTGTAGGTCTTCTTACTTCTACGTTTAATCTATTTTTTTACATTTTCATATTTCAATACAAGCACTTAGTTTTTGGAATACACTTGCGTTGATTTTGACTTTATATCAATTTTAAGCTTTCCTCTGATTTCTTAAAACAAAGACAATTACCTTATACTATATAGGAGGCCGTTTCAGCAGTCCGTTTCAGCAGTCACTTCAACATCAGGTTGGCCACGACCCTACTCGATCTTACTAAGTTTCATAAATCAGTCTCATTTACTAAAACTCTACGTAGGTAGAGTTTGTTTTCAGATAGTATTTTAAATGCGATTTGTAAATACTATGTAGATACACTAAAGAATTTATCTGCGGCACTCAGAGGCCTCCACTAAATAAACACTAAAGTAATTGGCGTAATTCTTCATACATTTAATTTCAATATCTCTCATTAAATCTTCTCTGGAAGCATTTGAGGTCTCCGAGTGCCGTACAGTAGGTAGACAGTTAGGGTGCTTTCAAATTATGCGTTTCGTGTCGGACCGCTGCGGTGCCGAAGCCGTGCGTTTGTCGTATTGTGAACGTACGATCGTGTGTTTTCATACAAATCGAGCAGTGCGGCAACAGTGCGGCGTCGGTACCGCGAAATAATTTAAGTACGCACTGTTGCCGCACTGCTCGATTTGTATGAAAACACACGATCGTACGTTCACAATACGACAAACGCACGGCTTCGGCACCGCAGCAGTCCGACACGAAATGCATAATTTGAAAGCACCCTTAGCGAAAACACATTTATTTATCCTAAGCACAGTTAGCAAAAAGTGTCAAATAAGTGAAATACCAATACGAAAATCTAATTGGCTACGTTAAAAGCGCCATGTTTGCAGCCTTTAGAGTCGTTAGCACGTCTCCGCGCAGTTATCAGATGTTCCTTGACAGTCTCACTGTCTGTTCCATTGCTTTGAAGTTCCTTTATCTATTCAATGATAGAGGAAGACGTAACGAGAGAATGATAATAGGCTCATTAGATGCAGTGTTAATAGGACGTGCAATTGTAGAGGTTTTAGTTGGAAGACTGTAAAGGAAATACGATATTTGGTTTACAAAACTGGTTATCTCGTAGGTTGGGTACCAAGACGTCCTTTTAAGATATTGTTTTCAAGTTATAAACGCATATCATTCGTTTATGAACCGACTTAGACTCGCACAAAGAAGTCAAATGCTACCTCAGTATATATTTTGACATGTTATGTATAAACAATTATGTCAATTAATTAAGTGACGATTTAATACCGCACTCAGAGAGTGCAGCAGTTAGTTTCTTTCGGTAAGTAATAGAAGATAAGTAGGTATGTTTCCAAAATGATCCAGTTTCTAATTGCTTCAAAATACTAACTCTATATATAAGTATTACATGATTAAATTTCAAATATATGTAGCTACTAGTAGTAACAAATAAAGTCATGGGTATTTCTACAATTCTTTAATAGTTTTACAACCTTAAAGACTCGCCTGCCAACATCAGAAACAACCAATTTATGTACAATTTATTTTCCTTTCACATAGGATTAATACATTTACTTTCAATTTCTTAGAGGTAACAAGTTGGTCTAATAGAAATATACGACGGTCGGCTAAAACTGGGAGAGAAATATATTGAGTAAATAGTTTTTACTTTCACACTTTTCGAACGGTGTCAATTTGACTGGGCCTTTTTACCCGACAGCGGCAACGCCTAAAAGGAGGGTTATTATTAGGTTTTTAAATACTACGGATATTAAATCCAGTGACAGTTTGGATACTAAATTATATCTTTAGACCTTTAATGAAGATTTCATAGAGAGAAAAGGTGTTCTACTGAAGCCAAAAACTTTAACTATTTGGGAAGCAAATTTCAAATGTAATGAAATTTTTATAAATAAAAATCCGGTCAATGCGTCTCAGTAGACAGACAGACGGGCAAACAGCGAAACTAAAGGTTCTTTGTAGATTATGTAACGCTAAAAAAAATTAAATCTCTGAAGTCTTTAATTTAACTTTAATAGTTGAGTCATTCAAGCTCAATTAGGTAAGTGGTCAAACTTCAGTGAATTTACCGAATTTAGTTTATTAATGTGGTTGTTAGTTTTAGCGTTTACTATGTTTTTTTGGAACGTAGAGCAAATAGACATAACTAACAAGACATGATAGCTTTTTAAACCAGCCACTATGGACAAGTCTGAAACTATGTATAAAAGATACGAAGATCTTTTCTTAGCAACCATTGTCATCGATTTTATTGACAACTAGCTGTGCCCGCGACTTCGTTCGCGTGGAATAGTGACTATGAGTAGCGTTTTTTTTTTAAATATATACTTATTTTTATTTTGGATCATAATCACAGTCATTTTGGGTAGCTAAAAAACCTACTTTACTGTTATGCTTCTCTATATACAATATTAGACGTATGGCCATCGGGGGTGAAAGCATACAGGCTGCTGGGATTGCTAACACGGGACAGAGCCACATACAATTGACCGTGCGAAAAACAGCTGATACTTAGATCTACACCCACAACTTTTAGAGTCTGACCTTGAGCTTTATTAATTGTCATGGCGAAACATAGGCTCACTGGAAACTGAATTCGTTTAAAACTAAACGGAAAATTGTTTGGAATGAGAGGAATCCGAGGAATAAAAACACTATCACCTTTTCCGCACCCTGTTAAAATCTCTGCTTCTATCAGATTTCGTTGTAAATTTGTTACTTTTAATCTAGTACCGTTGCAAAGTTTTGGTGGGCTTAAATTTCTAAGGAGCATTATGGGTACGCCGATTTTTAATTTTATTTTGTGAGCTGGTAGTCCAGGAGCACTTAGAGATTCTAAAAATTCTACTGGGTAGCTGGTAGATTCTCCTTCTTCCATAACTCTGTTAATAGAGATATACTCTACATTATCCCCCGAAACTAAGCTCAAAATTTCAGCGTTTATTGCTGCTGCTTGGTCGTTTCGTGGAGTCAAAATTGCTCTTTCGCAAAGCCAGGAATTTTCGCAGGTTAGTATTTGCGTTGGGTTTCCATACACCTTTGAAATGAGGTCTCGTATTGATGAAACTTTGCTGCATAAGTTTTCATTGAGAACAACATTTCCTTGTTCTTGCGGATACACACCGTTACCGATCTCCAGTAATAACTCTGAAAACTATTGAGCATTTTGATTGCCTCCGATTTGCGCTCGCATATTTAAAGTCAAATGCAAAGGGATAATGTAATGCCACAGATGAGAACTCTTTAGACAGGCTCTAACTTCATCAGCCCTTGTTCCGCGTAAAGTAGTTATTCATAATAGAATTAACTCTTACTAATAATATAAACGCGAAACTTTGTATAGACGCATATTTGTTAGTCTTTCTCGCAAAAACTACTGAACGGATATGGATGAAATTTGGCAAACAGTTAGTTTAGGCTTGGAAATAACAACACTTATTTTACTTTTTACCGCGGGATAACATCTCAGACCCACGGGAAACTGGAAGGAATCTGTTCGACATTATTCTTAAAATTCAACAGCTTACAAACTACCTTCAGCCGTAAAAGAACAATGTTTTTTCATTCCCATGGGAGTACTATGATTTCCCTCGGTAAATTATTCTTATAGTTTATGATATCAGCCTAAACTAACTTAAGTAGAAAGAATTTAGATGAGCCCTTTTAATTTTTTTCCCATGGTAATCCAGTCAATTCCAAGGTAATAAGTAGCTATAACATATTCTATTAATGATTGTAATTTACCTATCTAGTAACAATGATCGACGTCGTTCGTTGACCGGAACAGGCGTTAAAAAAACAATAAACTACCGATTCCCATGGGAAACGGATGTTTTCCCGCGATAAAAAGTAGTCTTTATGTTGCGCCAGGCTCTAAAATATGTCGGTACAAAATTTCAACCAAATCCGTCAAATAGTTGCGGAGATTAATGGTGCCTATGTATAAGCATAGAATAGTGTTCGACGTGATTCTTTAATTTGACATAACTTTTTTATTTATGAACCGATTGACATGAAACAAACACTAAAGCATAACTGAAGCATACCACAATATATTCGTGAAAACCGCATCCAACTCGGATCAGCCGTTTCTGAGATTAGCGTGAACAGACAAACAGACAAACAGACAAACAGACAAAAAAAATGTTGATTACATTTTTGGGTTCGACATCGACATAACAATAACCCCTGCTATTTTTTTTATTTTTATTTTCAATGTACAGACAGCACTTTTCTACAATTTTATTATATGTATAGAAGATATAGATAAAAACAGCATTCGTGTTGAAAATGCGCTTACTTTACCCGGGAATCGAACCGGGTAAAATGTGAAAATATTTTTATTGTGCCAATAGATAAGGTCAATTATAACACAATTAAAGTCTTGTTTAAAAACCATAGCTGTTTAAATGGAAGGTTAAAGAAATATCGACGAATGTCTTATTAAAAAAATAATGTTAGGTAAATATTTTTATTTATTTCACACATTTTTTTAACTTTTGTAAAAAAATATGCAGTTCTCCTTTAAATCTCTAAAAGCGATAACACGGTTCTTAACAATATAACTTCATGTCTCTTGTGGTTTCAGAGTTTCTTATACCGACAGATTTAAAAAAGCTGTATAACGTAACTATAATGTTACTGTTATACTTTCTGGAGATCATCTATATAATACCTCAATACTTGTACCTATATTGATACAAAATCTTGCTTCATCACTAAATATAGTATTAAACAAAGCCACTTTCCGCTATCTGTCCCTATGTATGCTTAGATCTTTAAAACTACGCAGCGGATTTTGATGCGGTTTGTTTTTGATAGACAGGGTGATTCAAGAGGTAGATTTCTATGAATAAAAATTCACGAAATTCCCACGGGTACGGGCACAACGCGGGTAAAACCGCGGGGTGCTGCTAGACTCTTATATTCCCTGATTAAATCTCAAGAGGACTGAATTAGTAAAACACCATAATAATGTGACAGCATATTAACTATAACAATTACGCACTTGTTGCGTTATCGTTATTTTAACAGCTTAAAGTTTCAGTTTTGTTGATGAGTTCCCCAAAATTGCAATATAAAGCCATTGGACCCTTTTTTATAACCCATTTTCATAAATATTTATAAACATGGTGTACATGGAAAATTAACTGGATAAAGTAAATTATGTTATGCTGTCGCGTTGCATTTTGCATTGTTACGAGGCCGCCGCGATCTAGGCGACCAGAGTCGGCAACCGGTATTTTCTTTAAATCAACTCATAAACAATGGCAATACAAACTACTTCATAAAAGTACCTTGCTTAAACTTTCTACCGCGAAAAAAACCCGTGTGCGTACATTTACTAAGCTACTTCACCATTTAGTATATTATGTATGTGATATTTTTCAAAAACAAATGCCAATTGCCGTCGTGGCTACGTCTATTTTAGTAACGTTTAAGCAACAATGGTTGACGACTATAGTTGCCTCAGCAACACCCCGTAGCCGATGCGTGTAGGAAGCCTTTTTTCTTTTCTTTAACCGATATCGTCCCACTGCTGGGCAAAGGTTCCACTGTGTAGGAAGCCTTAATAATATTAAAATGATCTTGAATTATAAAGTAATTTTTTCGACCTTCCGTGATTTCACTATAACAAAAGAAGGTCGTAACCTTATCTGATACCAGAAAAAGACAATAATTGATTGGTTTTACAATAATTCGATTCCTTATTAAAAACATAACCTAAAGTAAATCTAGCCTTATTTAAGCAATTATTTATTACTAGCTGGGCCCCGCGATTTTACCCGCGTTGTTTCCGTGGGAATTTTAAATGAAAAATAACATATAACACTGAACCTTTTTCCTCTTTAGAAAGAATCCTGTTTGGCTGGAAAATCGAACAAATTTTAACCCTCGTAAAAAAGAGTAAAGTGGGCTCAGATTCTTAGTAACTTTGTCATAAAAGCGTACCAAACAAAATTACTTTCGCAATAACAGATATGGTATATACGATATAATATTATAAAGCTGAAGAGTTTGTTTTGTTTGTTTGTTTGTTTAAACGCGCTAATCTCAGAAACTACTGAACCGATTTGAATAATTCTTTCACTGTTAGATAGTCTATTTATCGAGGAAGGCTATAGGCTACATTTTATCCCGAAATTCCCACGGGAACGGGCACAACGCGGGTAAAACCGCGGGGCGCTGCTAGTATACGATATACCTCCATGGTGAAACGTGGCTGTTACTGCTATTACTATAACACCTTGGAAATACCCTTGTACCCATGTTTATTGAACAATAAATTTAATTGAATTGAATTAAATGAATCATTTGTTTGTTTGTTAATAACAGACAATCACAGCTATAATTTTTCGCCCCAAATCGTTTCAATTACTCGTATTGTCATCAAAGTCATCGCTATATTTATTTACAAATATGATCTGATATTGCCTTTATTTCTCGAGTCAATAGGGTCAATTATTATTAACTAGCAGCGCCCCACGGTTTTACCCGCGTTTTACCCGTTTCTGTGGGAATTTTGGGATGAAAAAAAAACTTGAGAGGTGTCAAGGGACACCCGGATGGAACGAAGTTTATTTATTATCAACAAAAATAATCGTCGCGACACCACACTGTTCAATGCGAAATAGAAAGACGAAACGAAAATATCTAGCTTGCTTTCTATAATAGAGAGAGAGAGAGACAGACAGAGAAACATGTGCACGCCAGAGAGAGACAGACAGAGAAACATGCGCGCCGCATGTTTCTCTGTCTGTCTCTCTCTGGCGTGCGCAAGTTTCTCTGTCTGTCCCTCTCTGGCCTAAAATATGTCGTTACCATTTTTTCCGTCTAGCCCCCTTTCGCAACGCGCGATAAGGAACTTCGTTCCAATAGCCTATAACCTTTCCGTTGAATATGACTATCCATTACAAAAATAATTATTCAAATCGGATTGGTAGTTTCTGAGATTAACCCTTAAACAAAGAAACATAAAAATAAAGTTAGAAACTTTACCTCTTTATAATATTAGTATAGACATTATTCCACCGTCTGTAAAAAAACATTCTAACTCCCAGTTAATCGTTCACGGTGTTTGGTCAGCACAGCACGTGCGGTGGCCACTGACTCCGAACTAACGGTAGCTCTTCCCGGTATAACTACGACACGACACAATACCATTTTTGGCTATTACCACCATTCTGTATGACTTGCTTATTCAATTATTTGTTGTGTCCTTTGGATTTGCATGTGATGTGTTTACTGTTCATTTAGTTAGACCTAGGTAGTGTTGTCTGGACTTTCTCAGACTTTGTCAGACTTTGACAGTTTTATGTATTGAGCTAGTTGACAAAGCTCAAGAGCTCAATATAAAACAAGCTTTTTAAGTCTTCATCTTTATAACTTTGCTTAAAGACAACTTTTAGAAGATTTTGTCTTTAAGATTAGGTTAAAGTCTAAAGACTCAATAGGTAATTTTGTAAACCCAAAATAAAATGCAAACATTTTAAAATCGTGTTAAATCTCTATAGGCGAAGAGTTAACGTAAAATTAAAAGCCTGTTTTTGGAAATAAGGCTTTAATGGTTAAAGAGCTTAAATTATTTAGGTCGTTTACAAAATGAGGTTGGCAGTGGAATGCGTGCTTTGAAGGGCCACCTGGAAATAAGCTTCAACTTGTATTTAATTTCTCAATAGTTAAAGTCTTTATAGCAGAGTAACTGTTTCATAGTAAAGAATTTTTACGTAAAGGTCCCTCAGTTTTTATGATTCGTTGAAACTGAGACCCATTTACGTACAGAAAATAATTGCGAATGAATAAAACTATCAAGTTTCCAAATTCACTTTCGATTACAACACCAATTAACGCTAAAGTCTTAAAACGGCAAACAACACAAAATACAATAAGAAACTACAAAAATCAAACATTTGCGATACTGATCAACGCTTGTGTTTTCCCCAATACTTGTTAATTCATGGACCAAAACATTCGCTTGACAAACGAACTCCGACTCTATTACTTTGTCAATAAGTGTATTAATTGTAGTGGGTGGGTAGAAGTGGGAGGGGGTTTGATGTCATCATCGTGAATGGTGCTCGTGCGCAGTGTAGCTTGAGATCCGGAGAGCGAACACCTCTCGCCAACAAACGATATTAAAACAAACTTCCCGGTCGATAACCGTGACATTTACAATAGTGACATTTTAAAGTGACATTTGTGACAAATAGTTTCTAAAGGATTTGACCAACCATTTTGGATTGAAGGAACAAAAGAAATAAAAGGTATAGAACCAATTCAACTTATTATTATTTTTAATGTTATAGACAGGTATATTGATGCATACGTACGTTCGATATGTATTGATAATATCAATTAACTTTCTAAACTGATTAATGAATGGGTAGCCGATAACGATGATGTTGCATTAGGTGTTATGTGCACTTTCTCTAGCTACATAGCTACATCCGTCGCGGCGACACTTTCGAGTTTCCACTGTTTTATTAGACAGCGCCAGTGGAAATTATTTGGTGGACCTCAAACAAATACTACACAGTATAAATTAAACGCGAGTAATATAATTTGAAAATATAATGGTCAAAACAGTGATAAAGAAAAAATTATAATATGTACTTGAACTTAATAAAAGAAACTGAATAAAACTTACTAGCTACTTAAATTATTCAGATCTAACATTTAGGAGGTCGAAACTGTGTTTGCATATTATTATCGTTAAGTTTGAAATGGTTTCTCCTATGTCCAAATAAACCTTAACATTTTAGACACTTTTATAAATAGTTAGTTAGATATTCTTTGTGTTATATTTTGATATCAATATAAATATTAAAACAAAAATATAAATATTCGTACTTTTGTCCAGTTGAAAATTCTTCCAACATTGTTTCAAGACCCACAATTACAATTGAACATCATTATGTTAACTCACTTAACAATTTGAATTATACGAAGAGTGAAGCAACTTTAATTCAATTAGTCTTTCAATTAATTCATAAATAACATAAATGCCGTCATCTTAATTTGCTACCTTTCTAAACATTGCTTAGAGCGATCAGTAAAAAATGCTACCAACAAATGGAGCCGGACTTGTTCTTCAATTAGTTTAAAAAATATCATTAAAAGAGTATCATTTTTGAGAATACCCGTAATACCAAGAAAGTCGGCTTGCATTCTCAGACTATTGCGTAAACATTTTTGAAATGGAAACCTGTTAATATAAAAGTTAAATAAGTGACAAAAATTATGAGTCTCGAGTTTAATGGGTTTTGTTTTCATTACTCTGTATATATATGACTTCGGATTTTAACAGCTTCTTAGTCGACTTCAGTTGTTTTTATTGTGAGACTATTTTGGCCTCTAGGCTGTCTTAACACCTGGGTTGGTCTAATGCTTATGTACACGAGTGACACAATGCCTTCTTGGTTTAATGAATTGACCAGTAGCGGTTAATAATTGAACCAAAAAGGCGTTGCGTTGCGTTGCAAACAAAAAGTAAAAAAAATAACAACAATACGTTAACTATTAATATTGACTAATACAAGAGTTAGATTAGAACTTTTATTGATATTGTAAATAAAAATAGCACATTAATTATCTCAAAATTTCAATAAAATCTTGTTAATGCTCATTGGGTTTTAGGATTGTTTTTTTATCAGCACGGATTTAAAAATTCATCGACAAGAGCTAAGGAAGCTAGCTCTTAAGTTAAAAGTAATAAAGATTGGTTTTATATAATTGTTTTTTAATAGTCTATTACTTTAAGTAAACGCACATTAACTGTACATTAGGGAGTGCAACAAAAGAAATATACGTTTAAAAGAATTAAGTTTCTTTACGAAATCGAAACTTAACAACTATCTTTTTCTTTTTTGAAACAACAATTCGCCCCCTTTTCATGAACAGCGATCACAGAATACAACAATGTTTTAAAAATAAAAACGGAGATGTGTATTCGTAAACGTAAAACTAGTAAAGTTTCAATTCAAAATATAAGTATGCTCAACCTAAGACACCAGCAACTATTCTGGATGCAAATCAAACCTATAGCCCATATTGCCTATAGTCCTTGTACCCCTTATTGGTACTTAAAATATCCTATTAGTTACCACACAATTATAATTGAAACTACGTTTCCCGATACACTTCGCTTTAATTTTACATTTTTATTTGACGTTCCGGCCCCTTGACAGGAACCGTGGTCACAGAAGACTAGGAAACCAAACCATTACCACACAATTAATTCAATCGTACTAAAAAACGTTAAGAACCGTCTTCTTGTGATCAAATCGTCTATTCTCTTTCATTCTTTTATAACAGTTGGGTTTTATTTACGTACGTATATTAAGAGATGTCGTCATTTAATGTAAAAAACACTCACGACTGCCTTTAGTTTTATCGTTATAGTACCGGTTAGGTTAGGTTAGGCAGTCGCTATACGATAGTTACATGGTTATATTTTATTGAGCGTTTATTTAAAGAGCAAAAATAATTTATAGGCATTATAATAGATGCGTTAAAAAGTCGTGGTTCAATTTGTAGGATAATTATTGTATGGTGTTTTTTGTCATAGGATAAAATAGCATTGGTTTTGTGATGTTTCTTGTCGCAGATATTTTTTTGTACTTGATGTTATGTTATGAATTTTCCAAGGTAAAATGTACTGCCAGGATTTTTTGTGTTATTTGCCCTCTATAGATCTCAATTAGCAAAGCAGTTTGCAATTTTAATACGTTTTGAACTGTAATTGTATTTTAGGAATAAACGCTCTTTGACTAAAACACTGATAAATAGTGTTTTGTCTCTTTTGCTCTTTGGAAAATAGCGTATGTCAGAAAGGGACAAACCATTTGATAGCTAAAATGTTGCTAGTAAGCGTTTATGAGTTTAAATTAAGAATTAGAATTAGTATAACGCGGTAAAATCAAGAAGGCTACTTGTTAGAATACGATACGATTATAAAAGACGTCAGACCAATACTACGAAAAACAGAAGTTGTGAGCACTTCGCTCTTCGCTCTTCGCTCTTCCGTGACAATTATAGAGACCACGCCATTTTTCTTACTTTAAACAATTTACTATCACACAACTGCAAATCACAAAACAATTTTAATAGCACCATGTATTTTCTATTAGATTACTAAATGACGGTTGCACGGTAATTGATACGTTGGTTGTCAATGCGGAGAAAGCTGGTCGGACGCTACGGTGCGCGCGCGCATCGCGCAGTGATCAAGTAGATCACGTTTAGTTTTCAAATACCGAATAGCTGTTTATTTTGCTCATTGTACCACAGAGGTGCATTTGAATTTCGCCTACTTTTGTTGGTTTTAACGTTATTTGTGTGATGATATAAGTTGTTTTTTGTTTGATATTATATATTTGTGTATACAAAAAATATGGTTTATTTAGTACTAATTTTAATGATAGTTCAATAGGTAGCTTGCTTTCAATGATCACAACTGCTATCATCACCAACTTTATCCAAAAAGCTAAACTTTTCATTTCACAGCTTGTGATAAACTCGCTCAATATCAACAATTTCTACGATAAATAATTAGATTTCTTCAATAAAGACAAAAAATCCTAAAGTTAAAAACCGATATTTTAATTCGGTCTAATTTAGAATAGTATTTATTTAAAAGCAAAACCACTCACGCGAATGATAACCATATAGAAAATAAAACAATCATTCGATAGTTCTTTTATAGAAAGCAATTTCTACATTTGCTACTGATTGATAGATAGTAGACGCTTACTTAAGATAACTATCAATTGAAATAAGAAAACATAATATAGGTATAAGAAAAGAAAGTGATTAGTGTACAATGTACTGTATATCTATAATATAAAAATGAATCGCAAAATGTGTTGGTAAGCGCATAACTTCAGAACGACTGCACCAAATTGGATGATTCTTTTTTGAATGTGTTCCTTATAGTCAGGACAAGGTTTTTATATAAAAAAATTAGGAATAAAAATCTCAAAATTCCCACCGGAACGGGGGCGCTGCGGGTGAAACCGCGGGGCACAGCTAGTACTATATAAAAGTACATTCTTTCACGCAATACTGTTCCATAGATAAAGATGTTTCTTGAAAAGATATTACTGCAGTTTTTCTATGAAATATATTTTTATATTTATAAAAAATATAATGTATGCCCGCCGAAACTTGAGTAACCTTAAGGTGCGCGGAGATCACCACAGTTTTAATACGCGAAATAGAAATAAGCTTGCTGTTGTTAAGTCCAGGTAAGCGCGAACCGGGAAGTCTTTCATTGGTAGATGTATTCAATTTTATAATAAAAAAGGTAACTGGGCTTAGTGAAGGTAAATTGAAATCGTACGTTAAAGACGTTTTATTGACTAAAGCATACTATAGCGTTACTGATAACATTGAGGACAAATATGTCTGGAGTCAAATTCCTGCACCAGCAACACAACCTGATTTTGACATGTAATCTTACTTACTAGTATTAAATTGTATTATACCTTGATTTAAAAAAAATAACCAGCAGAGTTTCTTGCCCATTCTTCTCTGCTGATGTTCTTCCGAATGGGTGGTACGTTCAAAAGAGCCTCTATGGGGCCAAAACTGAATAAAAATATTTGACTTTTGACTTTTATAAAAAAAGTATCTTCTTTTCTTGTTTAATTAGGATTCCCTGAGTAAATCTCAGGATAAAAACCTTCTTTATTTTTTCATTTACATAATTGAAAAAATAGAACAGACAGATCTACTTTCGCATTCGAAAAGTAAATTATTAAGTAAATACTATACATGACAAGCCCGGTGCCACAGTGGCAGTAAGAGCGCTTACTGTGTCGGCGGTTGCGGGTTCGATTACAACCCAGAGTCAATAATATGTGAAGACAAAGATGTTAGCGACAACGTCTGCGTGTCAATTATATATTGTTATAAAGTATTTGTGTATGTATATGTAATAGTATCAGTTAGTTAGATTCCACATTACAAACTTAGTTTGGGTCTAATTAACCGTGAGTGAATTCGTCCGGGGATTATTATTTAAATACTATACATTGACTATTTAAACTATGAAGTAAATAACATAGATTGAATAGCATCAAACCTTCCCTCATTACATACAAATTGCTTACAGTTTGCAGTTGGAATTACTGCTAGCATAAACCTAACATAGTTTCATATTGCTCGGCATCCAAGCCAAGCCTGGGGCAGCGATTTATATTCATGTTGACTAGAAAACACTATCATTAGTCTGGACGTCAAGGGAGCCTGCTTTCACGACATCTAATGCTTCCATAATGATCGCTAAACTCAAAATTACATAAGGTTTAGAACACACGGTGGTCTAGTTGCTTCTAATCATCTACAGTTCTTCTATCACAAAATTACAATAAAACCTTTTAAAAAAGAACATGACATGTAACGTTTTGAATT
This sequence comes from Cyclophora albipunctata, assembly GCA_963082685.1. Classification (NCBI taxonomy): domain Eukaryota; kingdom Metazoa; phylum Arthropoda; class Insecta; order Lepidoptera; family Geometridae; genus Cyclophora; species Cyclophora albipunctata. The sequence continues at coordinate 2,230,840 of OY720121.1, read as the reverse complement.
CTTAATTTAAAAAATCTTTTCGCCACAGTCGTCGCTGCACCGTGACCCACATTAGTGTTAAGCCAGAAAGGATAACGCATACAACAAAATGTTTTTACGTTTCGTCGCGTTTATCTTTGAAATGAATAATGTGGCTAACCGGGCGGCCAACCGCATAAGGTTTTACTCAGGAATACGCGGCGGGTTACGTGGTAAAAAGGTTATAAACAAAACGTGTGTAATCAAACCTTTCTCAATCTATCCTAATACATGAACAGGCGAAAACGTACGTACGAAAACGTACCACAAATCGCCACGCATTTTTCTCAATAATGTCTAAAAGTCATAGGCTCCGAAGAGTCTATGGTATAAACTTTAAACTGAAAAGTCACTACTCGTGTCTACTGAAACGTAACTATATAAAATACCGACCAGTTTTGTTCACTTTTTGTTTCACAGTGTGCTCTACGCCTAAATTCCTGTTGAACTCAAATATAATTTAAGTTCCATCACGAAGTCATTATAAGAATGACGTAATAAATACGGCTACTCATTTTACTCGAGAACTGTAATTATAATAGAAGGATATATTACTTTGGTAATTATGAAAAATATTCGAGAATACAGCGTTAATAATTATTTTAAGTTAACTTACTATAACAACCTTCTGTGCCGTGAAAAAACCCACGTTAAGAATGTGTTAAAATTGTAATACATATTTTGAAAATACTATTTTAAGTGAAAACGATAACGAAACGAATTTAAGTGAAAATGAAAACGATAACGAGAACGATAACGCGGGTAAAACCGCTAGGCGCTACTAGTTAATTATAAGTGGTAATTCCAGAATTAAATAAATGCAAAAATTTTATTTAAAAATATGTGAATGCAGGTTTTATTTTAAATTGTTACAGCTTTTAATGAAATCTGAAATGGATTTAACTTCCTTGTTCCTGTAATGAATTATCTTTGACAAACTGGCGTACCTTTGTTAACCGACTTCTAAAAAGGAGGAGGATTTTTGTGTGTTTGAGCGTAACTCCTTTTTACAATTATTTTAAATTTTGTATCAAAAATTTATCATTTTCGAAGCCATTTAGTGGAAAACATTAATTGTTCAATTTAATTATGGGTTTCTTTGAACTAAGTAAATCAGAAAATAAGCATATATAAGAAAATACTTCTCACAATTAATAAGCGCAATTAATTTCAAAACTTTTTGTAGAAGTACAAGCCATAATCCCACCAGCTTATTTTGTTAACAGTACATCGATCGCAAATGATAAAAAAACTTATTAATACACGTCAATTCACACCGCGGATTTTTGGTCATGACCACTTCTCACTATGACAACTTTGCGCCCACATAGAGTATATTTGAATACTAATTGTATCTGATAAGTTTGACTTTAATCAGATAAATTCTTATAAAATATGAATTTACGGTATAAAATTGATATTAAACTAGCCGCGGTTTTCACCCACGTTGTACCCCTTCCTAGGGGAATTTCGGGATAAAATGTATCCTATGTGTTATTCTGACGTATAACCTATATTACTGTAAAGTTTCATTCAAATCCGTTCAGTAGTTTTTGCGTGAAAGAGTAACAAACATCGTCACAAATTTTCGCATTTATAATATTAGTAGGACTAGGATTATATGAACCAACGTTTAAAGATACATACATACACATAAAATAAACGAGGTATTACGGTAAATGATGGTCACTAGTGTTTTTATAAAAAGAACATGAAATATGTTCAAAAAACAAATGACGTACGATTTAAATTGTGTTCTATTTGGTGCAAGATAGAATATAAATTGAAATGGACAGCTTTTGTTTTAAAACATATTTAGGCGCTAAATAGATCAAAGAGTTAGATCCGTCGTAGATCTTAAACTATGTTCTTTTTTCAAAAATCACTCGTCGTTACTATCTCTCCATAGTGGCAAAAATAAGAAAGAAAAATTAAATTATATGTGTGTGTAAAGCCCTTTTTAGTATGTTCATTAAAATTGACAGTCCAAAAAGAAAAAATAACCCATTTTCCCCACACGCTTAATATTTAAGATCAACCCAACTCTAATCTCAAGATTCCTAGATTTAAGGAAACCAAACATTCATATAATATTAACGAACACAGTGATATTTACGTAGCTGAAATCCTCTTAGATTTGTACAAAGGAAGTACTCGTACTAGGAATTATTCATAATACCTAGATTACCCAGCTTACATGTATAAACAGAGATCTAGCAGCCGTAAAAACTTAATATTTCCGCAATAAACTCAACAGATTAGTCAAAAATTTTTCATGGGAATTTTAGCAATAGGCAAAATGATTCGCTACGAAAAAGTAATCCATAAGTTAATTTTTATCCCAAAATTACCACAGAAACGGTAACAAACTCAGTAAACCCACAGAATGATATCAACTTAACGGACACAGTAACGTTAAATTCACATACTTTAAAAACTGCCTAGATATTTGTTTACCATAACAAAGACGTCTCAAAAATTAAGCTTTCATTTCACGCAAGCCTCTAAAATTTTATGACTTGAACGCGCGTAGTGCCTGCTACCTATCTTTAAAATTCCTGCATATTAATAAATCTTGGCAGCGCTAGCTTGGTGAGTGCGGTTTTGAGACTACACACTTTCACTAACCCACGAACCGATGCAACAGACTATGCACATAGTAGGTACTGAAATACTATTTGCAATCTGTCTGTTACTATCGTGATTTGAGGAGGCGGTGAGCAGTCAGTCTCGGTTGTTTCAATCGTTAGACGATGTCGCGGAGGCCTTTAGGCGGTCTAACAATTGGGCTTTTGAAAAAAAAAATACCTATTGATTTTTTTTATGTATTCTAAAACTTTATTATTAATAATATTGATATTTAATGCAAAAAACTTAAAAAAAAATGTTTTTCAATTAATTATAAACAATTAAAAATTGATGAAATTTAAATAAAAATCACGCGCCATGATTGGTCACCATAGTTGTGACGTCATAATGTTGTAGCTATTTAATAAAAGTACAGCGTTTACGGCTGAAACGGCGGAGTGAAAAATAACATTATGACGTCACACGCGCTCGGGTTTGTTCGGGAGCTGTCGGCGTGTCTTCGGTACTGGATTCAAAAATTAATTTTTATTATGAAATAACTTTTGAATTATTGCGAAAAAAATAAAATAAAAATAGTTTTGTTATAAAACTAATATATAATCTTTCCATTTATCACAAAAAAATTTTTTTTTTCAATAGCCCAATTCTGACACCAGAGTAGACCTTAAGTAAGAAAGGTCGAGTGGGTCACTAGCTAACCTTGGCGTTGGAGTTTTTTTAGACCGCCTAAAGGCCTCCGACATGGTCTGACGTTTGAAACAACTTACTTCTATTTTCTCTTAAAAGCATTCAGCAAAGAGTTTTCATGTGTGTTATTAAAAAGGTTTGTTTCATATCTTCAACGTAGAGTTATGTTTCTTATTAGTAGTATTGTATATCTTAATCTTTGGACAGTTTATTAAATAGTTACTATTTTGTGACTAAAGCTATGATTAATCTTTAAACCGCAGCGCTTAATTAAATCGTTGACTTAAAGTTATTTGTTAAAGCGTAAGTAAAAGCTTTAAAGCGAGACTTATGATTAACTAAATAAACATGTAGAGATTAGTAAAAGGCAATTATATTGATTTATTTAAATGAACTTTAAATTTTATTTAACAATATTTATTATTTATATTAAATGTATTTGTTAGAGTTCCAATGTCAATATTTAAGTAAGAATCTTCATATCTATTGTGATCACGTTTATTCCTCCTTGCTGTAGTGAGAAGTATTTGCTGTACAATGGGGTATAATATGACGATTCTACGGTATATACGTGTATATAAAAGTATTATAATAGCTTCTGTCTTCGCTATGTATTCTAAAATATAATTACAACCTAACTTTTTTTGTTCCAGAAACTTCCACACTCCTGTGCTTCCTGGATTACTTATGACCTAAGTGACAAAAATGTGCCAAAACAAGTAATAAGTGAACGTGAAATGTTAAGTTAAAGTGATGTTCAGAAGTGAATCGTTACAAATGAAGCGACGCAGACATTGGATCAACTCGTTTGTAGTTCAGTGAAGTTGTGTAAAATGATTGGAATCAAACTTTGGATTGTTACAGCAGGATGTCTTACATTCGGTAAGTTACATTTACATACATTAACAGCCTCTGTGGTCTTGTGGTTTGAGCGCTCGGCTCACGATCCGGAGGTTCCGGGTTCGATTCCCGGTGGGGACAATATCTCACAAAAATCTCTTTGTGAGACTGCCCTCAGTTTGGTTAGGGCATTGCAGGCTAAATTACCTGATTGCCCGAAAAGTAAGATGATTCCAAGCTTCGGAGGGCACATTAAGCTGTCGGTCCCGGTTACTTACTTACGGTAACTTAATCACTACATAGTATAAAATAAAGTCGTCTCTTTTTCGTGTCTGTCTGTCTGTTTGTCTGTCTGTATGCTTAAATCTTTAAAATTACGCAACGGATTTTGATGCGGTTTTTTGTAATAGGTAGAGTGATTCAAGAGGAAGGTTTTTATGTAAAAAAAATTCCCGAAATTCCCACGGGAACGGGCACAACGCGGGTAAAACCGCGGGGCGCTGCTAGTACATATAGTTAAGAATAATTCCCCACATTCTTGACCTATTCAATAGTCTAGAAAAAATCAAAGGTTACCTCCAATTACTGGTCTAACAAATGATGTTCTAATAAAATTTGCCTGTCACAAAGGAACCATTTGTTAGAAAAAATGTGATGCCAAAGTGCCATTAACCTTTCTGAATCCAATCGAACCTAGTTTATAGGAACTAGTTCTTACGCATCATTTATCAATACTTAATAGAATGCTAATGGATTTATTATAAGAACGTTTTATTATCACATTAGTTAGTTATTTGTTACGGCTGATAACATAAGCGTTTAAAATAATTTTCGTCTCAAAAATTGTAACCTTTGAAACAATATAAAAACTATGTAAATATGACGTAAATACATCTAATTAGCATTATATTTATCTTAAATACGTATTCCAATTAAAACAACAATCACAAACCAACAGTTTATCTAATCTAATCAAACTAAACGCATTACACACTTTTCCCACGGTACAGTCGGTTCAAAACAGCAACACACTCCATATATTCCCGTCTAAACACACCAAGACATTCTAAGCTCAGCCACCTGAGGCGTATTAGATTCCTTTCAGCATTAGACGTTCTTAGAAACTACCAGGAGAGCATACCCAACAAAGAGGTTCGATCGAATCATCCCATATGTGTTGCACGCATTCCCGTTTTCACTCACACATACAAACTCCACGCTTCTATGATCCCTATACCTGTTTCTTTCTAACGCACCTGACGAACTAAAGTTAGAACGGGATAAAACCGTTTCTATAAAGGTAACGTGTGCTATGAACACGGTGGAACCAGGATGGTATTGTGTTTGTTTTATTGTTGTACGAGTATACTGACTGGATGGTGCAATCGCAACAGGCGATATAAATTGATTTTACGCTGGAAGTGTCAATTACTGAGTACTACTCGTATATCTAATTTGTTTTTAGAAAAGTTGTTTGAAACTAGATTTTTGGCATTTTAATCTAGGCGGTAATACGTTGAGTAGAATTTCAAGAGGCGTAAGAGAATTCCAAATATTTCAATTAGAAATCCAACACCAGTTATTTTGAAATAATTGTGTCAAAAATCTCAATTAAAATAACATACCGTGTATTATTCAAATCGTTCAGGTTCTCTATGATACAAGTTAGGTTGTAAAGTAGAAAGTTGTTTATACGACCAAATAAATAAACGCTGCATACATATTTAGACGATTGAAATAATTTTCTAGTTTCTACTACACCTGCAATGCAAATTATTGACATTAAATTAACTCATTGTGACAGATTCTTCAGAACAAGTAAGCAAAACAAAAGACGATTCATAATATTATGTTTGACAATCCCGTTAGTACTTAGAGTCACGACTGAAGTAAAGAAAATCCATACCTAAAGTGCATAGTGTCTTTTATTCAAGAAACTGCCGGTACGATTCCCGAAGGAATCTTTAATATTGCGAACACAATTGTTTATTCCAACGATTGTGGTCGACAATACAAATCAAGTTGAATAATTTGCAAATATAGGCCATGATGCAACATGCATGGTAACGTGGAGTTATAAAAAAATAAATACAATTTTAAGAATAAATAATAGATAGACATATAAAACATTACTAACTGCGCCCCGCGGTTTTACCCGCGTTGTTACTGTGGAAATTTCAGAATGTAAAGTAAGCCCGTTGAATGTGGCTATCAATTACAAAAAGACTTATTCAAATCGAATTAGTAGCTTAGCGTGTTTAAACAAACAAAAAATAACAAAAAATACTATTAAGATTTAGTATATTAGTTTAAATAAGCGATTGATACGAATCTACTTCTTTCAAGACTGGATTAAACAATCGATTTCAGTAAGATTTCAGTACTTTCGGCCAGACACGACTTACGTCATTTTCGTCAGTACTAATCTCATGTTTGCTAAGAATATTCGTTCTAAGCGAATACCGCCACAACTTAGTCACACTATAAAGAAACAAAGCGCCATTATTATGCAATTTTTTCAACGTTACTGTCATTGTCATAACGTTCATGATATAGTATTTTTGAACAAAATGTCATGACGTCATCTCCACAACTCTTGTTGCTTTCTACAAAACTCGATTGAGTGAAGCCGAGAGATGAAATTGTTCCTCTCGTGATGACCTATTGCATTAAAGCTTTAGTATGTTTCATTTATTTTTGATACGCGCGTTTTGAATACAATTCACAATTAGGTGGAAGGAGATCGTGACTTAATTATGAAAACCAACTTTGTGTCAAGACTTGAGTTATATTTACAGTAGAAGGTGAATGACTTGCTTGACGGCCTTTAGACTCCAGAGAGATGAAGTCTTTGGCATTTTTTTTATTTATCCTGCCATCACTGAAGTCCCGGTTTCAATTTCGGGTCGATCGAATCATGTTTCTTACTTTTCAAATATGGGTTGGGCTTACGACCAAAAACCCGCATTAAGGAACGGGGTGATTACGCCTTATCTCTCTGTTCTAATAAATTCAGTCAAATGAGAAGCCTTTGCCTAGTAGTGGGACATTACAGGCTTACTTACTTTACATTACTTTATCCTAACTATTCTACGGAGATCTTGGCCCCAGACGGCGGTAGCTTGTTCTATCTTATATTATTCTATTAGCTTCTTTATCGACCAATGAGGGGGCAGAAGGTCACCCAAAGGCTAGTTTCAGTCCTTTAGAGCGATAACTCTTTAATATTACTGATATAAAATTTGTTACTCGTCAGTCAGTGGCTGAGGCAGTAGGTAAAACTTCATATTATTATACTCGTAAGTAGCGTGTGTAAGAAATGATTGTCTTAAAAACTGAAATAAATCGACTGTTTATCTTCTTCTGGAGAAGCTGACTAGCAAGACATGGTACCCTTTAACTAGACTAGGATAAATATTTTAAGTTTTTAAAGCATTTCTATATAAAACTATGGAGACTAGACATTTTAGTAGACCCTAAATAATTATAAAGTTTTAATAGGGCCTTGAAGTTAAAGTAACTTTTAAGGCACATTAAATATGTATACTCTTTTTTAAACTTGCGCGATTTGTACACATAGTAAATGTATTTTACTATTAATTGAAACGTACGTTAATGTCATTATTATTTATTTAAACGGGAACTTACGTACGACGGAGACTACTGCGACGGAGACCAGTGCGGGGAGAGACGCTGTCGCGAGCGCTTCACCCACCTCCTGATGAAGGCCACCGTATGTGGCCGAAACGTGTCGAGGAACTCTCGACAGTAGTCTCCGTCGTACGTAAGTTCCCGTTTAAATAAATAATAATAGTAAATGTAAGTTAGTAATTACTTGCTTACGCTAAATATTTATGTTGACATCAACTCAAATTCTTCAAAGTAGACAAAATAAACGTTAGAAGTTAATTAGTTAATAAATCTGTCAATTTAGTATCGCAATAGTAATACGTGGTGTTGAGATCAAAAAGTAATTTAACTAGTAACTATAAAGGGATTTTATAGTCCCATAAAAGGTTTAAGGACTTGATACTATTATCCACAGTTAATTGAACTAAAATCCTTTTCACGTCGAGCGAGCACCATATAATAGGATTATTTTAAACTTTTAAAATGTCGCCAGTTCTTTTTTGGATAATAAAAAGCTCACATAAAGCTCTTAGTACTCAATTTAAAGCTTAAACTTGTTAAACTTCATCTACAATGCCAGAAAATCGATGAGCTATTCAAAGGTTTATTGTACAAGTTTTTGAGAGTTTGTCGAGTTGAAATTTAGTTATGATGTATGAGATTAAGTTTATGAACATTAAACACTGTTTGTTCCATTGTCAGGTTATGGTAGAGAATTTTACATGGATTAAAAACTATTTAATTTCTAAATAACTATCTCTAGACTGCATCATTAAATAATATGTAGAAGCATCGGTTTCTTCAACGCTTATCAAACTTTAATCAATCTTTTTATGATGATAACATTGATAACTGATTCGGTGTATGTGGAGGTAGTTAAAATTTTCACCGACGAAAGCCTAACTCGATATTTCATAGTGATAAAAAAAGATAATAATTTCAGTATAATAATATATACGGACTATAATATTATATGTTTGTTATGTATGTTTGTTGCTCTTTCACGCAAAAACTACTGAACGGATTTAGATCCCGCAGGAATTTCGGGATAAAATGTATCCCATATGTTATACTAATGTATAACCTATATTACTGTAAAGTTTCATCCAAATCTGTTGTCAGTGACAGTTACTGTAAAGTTTTTGCGCGAAAGAGTTTCAAACATACAAGTAGGAAAGGATTAACAACACTTTATATTTAAATACAAATATATAATTGACACCCAGACGTCGTCGCCAACAACTATGTCTGTACATATTGTTAACTCCAGGCGGGAATGGAAACAGTAAGCGCTCTCACATGCCACTGTACCAAAGGTCACGTCATACATATTACACTGCAGCAGACATTATGTTACTCAGTTGTATTCATAGTACACCGCTGACTTACCATGTATAACGTATAAGGCCTAATAATACAGTGGTTTAATCTAGGTTTCGAAACGGAATCAAATAAATATCAAAGGTAACGTATGCTCGGTATTGGTAAACATTATTAGTCAAACACAAGGATAAAGACGCAGAATATCCTATCCTACTTCCTACTAACACGAGTATTAATAAATGCGAAAGTTTGTGAGGATGGATGTATATATGGATGTATGGATGTTTGTTGCTCTTTCACGAAAAAACTACGGTACGGATTGGGATGAAACTTTACAGTAATTTAGGTTATACATCAAAAGTATGCTTCTCTGTCTGTCTCTCTCTCTCTCTTATAGAAAGCAAGCTAGATATTTTCGTTTCGTCTTTCTATTTCGCATTGAACAGTGTGGTGTCGCGACGATTATTTTTGTTGATAATAAATAAACTTCGTTCCATCCAGGTGTCCCTTAACACCTCTCAAGTTTTTTCTTGTTTTAATTGCGCTACGTATGTAAAAAGAGGTAAACGTCTATTTTTGTCAGTGGTTACAAAATAGAGTAAAAAATCTAGGCACACATCCGGTCTAAGTCAGGTCTAGATTAAATTTAGGTAAAAATAGAGTCAGCAGTTTGTGTTAATTTATGTGCATATTGATGAGATGGAGTCGGGATTTTAAGGGTCTTTCAACAGAAATGGAACTATTTTGTCTGGTTTCGATTGGATATTGTTTGCGTTTATATTTTGGTAATGGCTTTGGTTTATCTAGTCGTTGAAATTGAAATGGAAGAACCCATATTAATACTATTCGTTGGTCAGTAAGATCTTAATATAGAGCAATGGCCTCTCTTAATGTAGAGCATTCTTACTCATTAAGTAAATAAGTTCGAGTAGCTTAGTAGCCAACCCTGGTGTCGGAGATGAATGATGTGATGATGTGATTGATACGACGCTGCCTCCAACCGTTAAAAAAACCAGGACCGACAATTTTACGTGCAGAAGTACGATAGCACTCAGATAGATATGCCATGATCGCCGCCCATCCAAGTAGAGGTCGAGTTGCACGTTGCTTAACAATCGCAATGAGCTAACAGTTTAGTCTAACTAGGAACGTCGCGAGCGCTACACTAAAAATAGGCTAAGGCTGCCTTTCCGCCAGGGCTGTGCTAAGCTAAGGTATACATCTATAATATCAAATGTATTGTAAACATTGCATAGTTTATGAAAAAACAGCAGGGTATTGCATTATTATTAAGTTAAGCGTTCATTTTAATCAAGCTAGTTTACTGAAGCGTTTGCAAGTGTCCAAACGGTGTAATTACTAGATAGTAAAATCGCTAAGTAAATAAAATAAATAAAAATAAATAAAATAAAAATAAAAAATCATTTATTGCTTAAAAAAATCAAAGACAGAATCACAATTTTAATTTTTAAAGTAAACGAACGCTTTAGTAAATAATCTTAAACGCGTCTACCAAACAATTTAACGACACAAAAACATATTCAAACTCATACAACGCAAAGTGTTAGAAGGAATCCCGAACATTTCTCGGGAATGTTTCCTAATTGCGTTAATTTTAACATCTTCAAACTTCGAAAGTCGTTGAACTGGTATTTCATAAACAAATGTTTAATTTTATTAGCATTACAAATTCCATTCCCTTAATGCAAATTATCACAAAGGTCGTTCAGCCTGTTTTTATTTCACTGCCTTTTATAAACAGGTGAATCTAACTAAACACACAAATAACTGCAGTTGATTATCACGCACACTTGTAGTAGAACACCATTGTGTGGTACGAACCTACGAACATCTTGAAGGCATTTCCAGTTTACATCAACATACAAGCTAAAACTACTCTTAAGTTCTAGACTATAAGGTCGGCCAGTTTGAGGTATCTAACTAATGAGTGTCGAAAACTCCTCGTAGTTTCTGCGAGCCTGGTACAAAGCGACTCACACACGTGGAATCGTGGCGATTCTACATCAAGGTCGTATGCTCACATGGGTGTTTTCTGTCTCCCTCGCACTCGTAGGTGAGACCGAAGCTCGAAGGCTGTATGTGTGTTTACGTCTAGACGAGGCCATGTGAAACTTTCTTGCGGTCACAAAGTTTTCTAAGAAATTCAACGGGTAAAGATGTCAACATTGGAAATTGGAATGGAGGTGTTGTGGAAAACGGAAATCGTTTAACGTTAAAGGGTTAGAAATTCTAACACAGATTGATGGATTAGTGATAAGTTTCTTTAATTGATTTTGGATGCGTGTTTCTAGTTTAATATCTATAAAATACTTTGAAGAATTTGATTTCAAAATATATTTTGTATATTATAGCTGAAGTTCCCACGGGAATGTCGGTAAAACTATGGAGTATGGCTAGTAAGATAATAGTTAAAGGAGAAGAGCATGGACATTTGACAAAAAAGATGAAATATTATGAAAAATAATAATATTAAAAACCATTCAACATTAATACCGATAAATCTATGAACAAAACGCCAGTTATATTTGCCTTCGTTGTCTGTACCTTACTTATTAATGGTACTACTAGTTCCCTATCATGTCTCGCTACAGGGCAAAGGCCTCTCCACACTGTGATATCTGTGCAAGCGTATTCACCACGATCGCCTTAGTAACATTGTACTATTTGCAATAATAGACATTTCTTTGTCATGTGTGTAAGTTATTAGAAAAATCCTGAAGATAAAATGTTAGCGTGTGCTTTAACAAATTGTGATTGAATTGAATCTACACAGAACTAGCAGTACGTTTTCATTCGCAGCGTACCCGTTCCCGTGGGAATATCGGGATTTTTATTACTTATCATCCTAATCAAGATAAATAAAATTAAAAAAAGAATCATTAAAATCGGTCCAGCCGTTCTCAAGTTATAAATGGTGTAACTACGACTTTCTTTTATATAGACGTAAGGTCTAATCAGTGTACAGTCGACGTCATAATATAATAACAGGTGGCTATTGTGAATCGTCTATACCTAAGTTCTGAAACTACACTAGCTACCAAAATATTTTCTTAGGAACCACACTCAAACACATATGAAAATGTATATCTATTCGACTGTACTTCTCCGGTCTCTTCTAAGCACAAGTACCGCGGTACATTTTTATCGTTCATAACGGATTCATTCAAAATGGTATTACTGTTAGCACGAATTCGCTATAATCCCGTAAAATGGTATTTAGAGGCAGTAACCGTAAGTTTTTATTGCGCTTTAAAATAATAAACATAATATTACGAAGTTATTGGGTGGATAAAATTGTTTACTGACCGATTTCATGAGTTTAGTTGAGCAAATAAATAAGTATATTGCTTTATTGGTTGTGTAAATCAATAGACCATAGTAGAGCCTTAGCTTTTGGAAAGAAGCGATCGTGGTGCTTTAAAAGAGATAATTTGAATAGTAAATATGAGTGGTAATCAGTGCAGGGAGAGACGCTGTCGCGAGCGCTTCACCCACCTCCTGATGATGGTCACCGGACGTGACCGAAACGTGTTGAGGGACACTCAACAGTAACCTCCGTCGTACGTAAGTTCCCGTTTGAACAAATAATAATGACATCAACGTACGTTTCAATAAATAATAAAATGGTAATAAATAGAATGCAACCTGAAAATTCATTTAAACTGTACAGCAATAAGCCTGCGTGGTCTAGTGGTTTGAGCGCTCGGCTCACGATCCGGAGGTTCCGGGTTCGATTCCCGGTGGGGATATCTCACAAAAATCACTTTGTGAGACTGTCCTCAGTTTGGTTAGGGCATTGCAGGTCATCACCTGATTGCCCGAAAAGTAAGATGATCCCGTGCTTCGGAGGGCACGTTAAGCCGTCGGTCCCGGTTACTTTCTACGGATAGTAGTCGTTACATGAGCCATGTCAGAGGCCTTTGGCGGCTCAATAACACTGACACCAGGATTGGTCAGGTTGACCATCCACTCGATAAGAAGAAGAAGAAGCAATAAGCCTCTGTGCTACCATTCAAGCGGTTTTGTGGCTGAGTGGAATCAATCATGAGCTTAGCATGTAGAGGATGGAACAATGAAAATCCAATAACTTGTTTTAAAATTATAAGCTTTTACATTTTTCGTTACTGTCCTTATGGAAAACTTGGCCCCGGACGGCTTTACCTTCATCGCTCAGCGATGGGACAGCGACCCAACCCTCTCGTGCTTATTTTTTCATAAATAAGAATCCAATCTTATTAAACTTTAACGTGAAAACATTCCTAAGAAACACTACACTTTACAAACGCCACAGTTAAGATATCATACTGTACATTTATAACAAAACAGCAGCATTGACTTCGCTAAACTTTGACGTTATCAATGTTTCTCAATGACAGCAAATGACATAAGAGAAACAAACGAAGATCTAATTTCATACGCCTGTACAGTTAAGACATAACTCCTTACGAAAGAAGCAATAATTATTATGACACCACGGTCACAAAAGGAGACATTGCATAATATAAAACAAACAATTTATCAATAATTAACTTTCAAACATTGTTTCCACAAGCACAAATCATCAACCCACTATCACATTACATCATATACTATTATAAGGAACGCAAATGAATTTGGTTGCTCAGAGGTATGTTCTTTACGATTTTAAATCTTATTCGAATGACAATAAGGGTGTAGGATTGTTTCCGATGTTTGTACGACTGCGATAGGTGAAAGCAGGATTTTGTTCAGACACTTTCACTTAAACACAACCTTGGATTACGACCACGTAACGTTATACATCTCTTATGTATTTCGAATGTTTCGTAACATAACATTTTAATTCTAAGAACTGTTAGTCGTTTTTGATTGATTCGATAGTATTATTACTGTCTGGTACGCGTATTGTTGTTAAGGTTAAAAGAGCTTAAGAAATATTCTTGAATGTTCTTTTATAAGTATAATGTAAATGTTTGAGTACTTGTAGCACAAGTTTTAGAATTTTGAATTTCTCAGTTAATTGATATTCTATTCAGTAGCATATACCTACTTAGAAGTACAAACTTTTGTAGCAATTTATTTGATCTGTATTAGAATGTTTTTTATCTGGGATACCGTTTTCTTACGAAATTGAACGTTATCGTCGCAAAATTATTAAATAAACTTTGTCTTTAGGATTCGTTGACTCAAAGTTTCAAAACTTGTTTGAATGGAAACGATACTTTATATGTAAATTCATACATTTATAGAGTGTTCTCTATTTTATAGACTTTTTATATTATTATTTGGCAAGCGTAGTGATTACGCCTAATCCTCTTCATAGTTTTGATATATTCAGTGAGGTGATCTTTTCCCAGCAGTCGGTCTTTACAAGCTTATACGTATATTATTCTTTAACAAAGACAGAAAATTAATCTTTAGCATCTCGCCTGGAACCCGTTCCTTCGGTTATTAAAGGTGAACATCTTAAATGACTTGAGGAAATGAAACATTTAACCAGTCCCACTTCCGCTTAAAGCAATACCAGTAATTACACTCTTTAATTGACGTCAAAAAGCATTGTTTAATAATAATAAGCACTTTTATTAACAACAGGAAGTGAAAGTGATTAAGATTTTTCATAACTCCCGACTGAAAATTAATAACAAAATAAATAACAGAAGCGAAATTAAAACTGCCGTTTTTAAATGGTATTTGTTATCTTTAGATGCAGCTTTGTGTACTACAAAAATGAGAATTGTCTAATAAATTTTGGAGCAGGAAAACATTCGCACGGAACGTTAAGCTTTCAATGGCGTTTGCGGATAAAAAACGACATGAGTCAACGATTTAGGGCAGATTCAGACAAAGTTTCATGAGCGCTTATAAGCTTGTTTTTCTAAGCATATTTAAGCACCTAAGCCACTGCCGCGCGAAAGAACGAAAGTCTTCTGCGACCACGGTTCCGGTCAAGAGGCCGAAACGTCAGATAAAATTTAAAATAAAAGCGAAGTGTTTCTGTAAACGTAGTTTCAATTCAAAATAAGTAGTGTTCGTTTAAACTTTAGAAACCAGTAAGAATGACCACCACATATAATTTAGTTCAAGACATCGCTGAGCGCGGCCCTATGAGCGCGTACATTGTACGCATGCAACTTTCATTTGTTTGGGAGAAACAAAACATTTTCTAATCGCATTTTTATGTACAAAGGTACGAAGACAGGTTTACGCACACTATCCCTGCGCCCAAAGATGAAAAAGCGAACCCGCAAAAATAAGCCTGCTATTTTTTTATTGGGAAATATACCGCTTAGTGAACAAATTGGGTCTGAAAACACCCTTATGCAAAAACATATTTCTTTATTAATTTTTTTAATAACTTTAATAATTACGTAACAGATATAATTACTTTGAGTTTTCTTTTATCAAACTTTTTCCTTTTGTAGGTGACCTCCACTTAAACATACATTATAATTATATTTTATTTACACACAATAATATATTAAAAACCACTTACATACATCACACATTCATATCCCAGTAACATAACATTCATAACACAAATAAATAATTTCTAACCAAATGTAAACAAACAATAATTCGGCAAGCAAACCCGCGCGATATGCGTTGTTCCGAATTTGTGCAAATCTTGCATTTAAGTTAATTGTGGAATGTGAAGCCACGCGGAGGCGCATCGCGCGCGCGCAGTCGATCACAGCGTATGCTACGAGAGACACATACAACTCGTTCTCACGCGCACTCGCGTTTTGCCCACGCGTGAACTGTTCACTTACTACTTTGATTAATTACATGATATGTATTATGTGCTACATTGATCCTGTCTTGCTATCCTTCTAAAAACTAAAATAGTGTGTGTTGTGTGTGGCTAATAAACTTTGGCAATTCATCTTTGTGGTTTAATTCAACCAATATTACCACGTCACCCCCCCTAAAACTGGTGACCCCGGAACAAACTGAGGAACACGGAAGACAAGGAGCAATTCGCAGCCTGGATGTCGGCGTCGAGTGGTTCAGATACCACCGGTAACGTGGACACGCGTCCACGACGCCACTCCAAAATCAAGATGGCGTCTCCCGTCGTGCCCGCTTTAACAGTTGCAAGTAATCCAGTGAGCATAAGAATACCACCTTTTTGGCCTGAAAAACCAGCAATTTGGTTCGCACAAGTAGAAGAACAGTTTGCAATCATGCGCGTAACAGACGAAGCAGCCAAATTCTACCACATTTTGGCTTCGCTCGACCGTCAGTATGCTGCTGAAATAGAGGACATCCTCACTGGTCCTCCCAATTACCAACGCCTCAAAGAGGAGTTAATCAAAAGGTTGTCTGCGTCGAGAGAAAATAAAGTCAAACAACTTTTGACCTACGAGCAGCTAGGTGATCGCAAGCCGTCACAATTCCTTCGGCATCTTCAACATCTCGCCGGTCCAGATATCCCTCAAGAATTTCTCCAAACAATCTGGACAAGCCGACTACCCGTTTCACTTCAGCCTATCGTTGCGTCACAGCCTACCCTGGGTCTTGACGCACTCGCTGAACTCGCTGACCGCGTCCATGACATCGCAGTGCCATCTCATCAAGTTGCTGCAACCTCAACGGTACCGTCATCATCAATAGCTGTTGAGGAGCTCACACGCCAGGTAGCTCAGCTGACGCGTCAGGTGAGCGCTTTAACTATCCAATCGCGACATCGACCTCGACCCACCGAGCGCCGCAGAGATGCGCAACGCAGCCGATCGACGTCACGACGTTCAGCGTCGAACTACCGCAAGTACCCAGTTTGTTGGTACCACTCACGGCATGGTTCCAAAGCTCGTCGGTGTATCCAGCCGTGCGACTACAACCAGGGAAACGAGAGAGGCAGTCAGTGATGGCGACTGATGATTGCCACAACCCCAGCTCAGGTCGCCTCTTCATCACGGATCGTGGTTCACAGATACAGTTTCTAATAGACACTGGAAGTGACATTTGTGTGTACCCGGTTTCAGCCCTTAAAAGGCAACTTTGTAAATCAACATATCAGCTCAGTGCTGCCAATGGTTCGACTATCGACACTTACGGCTACATGCAATTAAATTTGAATTTGGGTCTGCGGCGTGATTTTCCGTGGCGTTTTGTTGTTGCTGACGTCACAAAAGCAATCATAGGCGTAGATTTCCTTTCTCACTATCGTTTGGTTGTTGATGTTGGCCAACAGAAGCTTATCGATGGTCTAACCAATGTTAGCACTGTAGCTTGTTTAGATTTAAGCGACAATGCTGTTTTAAGTGTTAAGGTAGCTAGTTTTAATGGTGATACTGTGTATCATAAAATTTTGTCTAATTTCCCGGAAATTACACGTCCTTTTGGAACTCCTCAAATCGCAAAACACAATACACAACACCACATTCGCACCACACCAGGTCCACCTGTATCATGTTCTCCTCGCCGTCTCGCGCCTGATAAATTGAAGGTAGCTCGTCAAGAATTTGACGCTATGATTGCTAGCGGTATCGCACGTCCTTCTGACAGCCCTTGGGCATCACCTCTTCATCTCGTGACTAAAAAAGATAATGGGTGGCGTCCATGCGGCGATTACCGCCAATTAAACGCTCGTACTATACCAGATCAGTATCCGATTCGTCATATACAGGATTTTTCGCAAAACCTGTCGGGTTGTACTGTATACTCGAGTATCGATTTAGTGAAAGCATATAATCAGATTAGTGTTAATAGGGCAGATATTCCGAAAACTGCAATAACAACACCCTTCGGATTGTTTGAATTTTTAGTCATGACATTTGGACTTCGTAACGCAAGTAAAACCTTTCAGAGATTTGTTGATGAGCTTACTCGTGGCTTAGACTTTTGCTGGCCTTACCAGGACGATTTTCTTGTGTTCAGCCGCACGCCACGTGAGCACGAAGAACACTTGCGTCAACTTTTTACGCGAATGAGAGAATTCGGTATATTAATCAATCCGGCCAAGTGTGTCTTCGGTGTGTCTAATATTCAATTTCTCGGCTACGAAATCTCTGAAAGCGGCACCAAACCTCTGGACAGCAAGGTAAAGGCAATGTCTGATTTCCCTCTACCAAAAACCGTCCGAGAACTCAGACGATTTTTGGGCATGGTAAATTTTTACAGGCGATTTTTACCCAACGCCGCTCAGATTCAAGCACCCCTGAATGCCTTACTGTCCGGATCGGTTAAGGCATCCGATCCGATTGTTATGACTAAAGAATCATCGCAAGCGTTCGAAAACTGCAAGAAGAGTCTGTGCAATGCAGCACTTTTAGCTCATCCTGATTCGCAAGCTAAATTAGGATTGGCCACTGACGCCTCAGACACGGCGATAGGTGGTGTCCTGCAACAGCTCAAGGATGGAGACTGGCAGCCATTAGCATTTTTCTCTCGCAAGTTAAGCCCGTCACAAACGAAATACTCTCCGTATGACCGTGAGCTCCTTGCCATTTACGAGAGTATAAAATACTTCCGCCATATGCTGGAAGCTACTCACTTCACTATCTATACTGACCACAAACCTCTTTGTTACGCATTCAGTGAACGTAAAAGTAACTGCTCACCACGTCAGTATAGACACCTTAATTTCATCTCGCAGTTCACCACCGATATCGTTTTTATTGCTGGTAAGGACAACGTGGTTGCCGACACACTATCACGCGTCGATGAACTGCAGGTACCAGTTGACCTTGAAGTGATGGCTGAGCTCCAAGGTTCAGATCCAGACCTTGCGGAACACCTCAAAGGTGACACTTCACTTCGCCTTACACAGACGAATATACCTGGGAGTCGTACCGTTCTGTACTGCGACGTCAGTACACCGACACCCAGACCTTTCGTCCCTAAACAACTTCGAATGCAAGTTTACAACAGTCTCCACTCCCTCAGCCACCCCGGTGCAAATGCTACCGCCAAACTCGTTGCACAACGTTTTGTTTGGCCACTGATGCGAAGGGACTGCCGAGAATGGGCTAAGTCATGTTTGGCATGCCAGCGCTCGAAGGTAACGAGACACGTTGCCTCACCTTTAGGTACGCACGATTTACCTTCAGCACGGTTCAAACATGTACATCTAGACCTAATCGGCCCACTACCATCATCCAATAATTATCGGTACTGCCTCACAGCCGTCGATCGCTTTACGCGATGGCCGGAAGCTGTGCCTATTACCGATATTTCCGCGGAAACAGTGGCCAAAACGTTTATTTCCTGTTGGGTGGCACGATATGGTTGTCCTACCGAGATCGTAACCGATCGAGGCGGACAATTCCAATCGGCACTGTTTCAACAGCTTTCTCAGTCCATCGGTTACGATCACCGTAGGACAACGAGTTATCATCCGCAATGCAACGGATTGGTGGAGCGTTTTCACAGGCAACTAAAAGCTGCAATTACCTGTCATGCAGACACCAAGTGGACCGAATCACTTCCACTTGTGTTGCTAGGCATTAGGAGTGCCTTTAAGGAAGACCTCCAGACTTCATCAGCTGAGTTGGTGTACGGTGAACCACTTCGTCTCCCTGGCGAATTCTTCGGTCACGATATTGCGTACTACACCACCGACATCACCGATTTCGCGGCTCGGTTGAAGTCCTTTGCGGAAAATATTCGTCCGGTTCCCTCCCAACACCACTCAAATCGCAGAGCTTTCGTATTCCAAGATCTAGCTACATGCAGTCACGTATTCCTTAGGGAAGAAGTGATGCGTGGCTCATTCCAGCCTGCTTACACTGGTCCATACGAAGTGCTCAAAAGAAGGAGTAAAACATTTATTATTCGCGTTAGGAACAAAGATCTCACAGTAACTATAGACCGCCTTAAGCCAGCCTATATACTAGACGTTCGTGTACCCGTTCCTCGATCCTACACTGCAACTCCAGAACGTGTCCCTGTTCATCCACCGCAGGAAAAGACCGCGCTAACAACTACGCGTTCAGGTCGTACAGTACGGTTCCCTGACTTTTATCGCCCTTAGTCGGTCTCTGGAGGGGGATGATGTAGGTGACCTCCACTTAAACATACATTATAATTATATTTTATTTACACACAATAATATATTAAAAACCACTTACATACATCACACATTCATATCCCAGTAACATAACATTCATAACACAAATAAATAATTTCTAACCAAATGTAAACAAACAATAATTCGGCAAGCAAACCCGCGCGATATGCGTTGTTCCGAATTTGTGCAAATCTTGCATTTAAGTTAATTGTGGAATGTGAAGCCACGCGGAGGCGCATCGCGCGCGCGCAGTCGATCACAGCGTATGCTACGAGAGACACATACAACTCGTTCTCACGCGCACTCGCGTTTTGCCCACGCGTGAACTGTTCACTTACTACTTTGATTAATTACATGATATGTATTATGTGCTACATTGATCCTGTCTTGCTATCCTTCTAAAAACTAAAATAGTGTGTGTTGTGTGTGGCTAATAAACTTTGGCAATTCATCTTTGTGGTTTAATTCAACCAATATTACCACGCACACCCCCTAAACCTTTTGATAATAACTATTTAATGGTTTCATTTATTTCAAATAAGCGTAGATGCCGTTGTCTTGCAATTTGATCCAAAAATATATATTTACTATATGGTGTAAATTAAAATATAAGTAGAGTACATCCGATTTTGTATGCCTACCTATTATTTTCTAAGCGCATTAATAATAATAATAACATACTTGCTCTGTATTATTCAGAATAGGTAATTGACCGCGTAACAATGCAAACTTTAGCCCGCCATTCGAGTTTAAATATCAAGGATGTCCTGTGAAATAAAATACTAGCAATAAAATCGCTTTGTGAATGAATACTGTTGCCGATTACAAGAACCCGTTTGAAATCGAACGCGCCGTGTCAGTTAATTAACTAATTTAGTTCCTATCACGTTTTATCAGCGTTCAATACACTAATACAACACGCTATCGCGATTCAAATATCGAACGCTATTTATTGGCATTTAGCTCGCGACGTATTAAAACAAATAGTCACCGAATGCTGTGGAATCACTACATAGTACTCGTAGTATAAAAACAAGTCGCATTCCGCTGTCAGTCCGTCCCTATATATGCTTAGATCTTTAAAACTACGCAACGGATTTTGATGCTGTTTTTTAAATACATAGAGTTATTCAAGAGGAAGGTTTATAAGTATAAAAATTCCCGATATTCCCACGGGAACGGGCACAATGCGGGTAAAACCGCGGGGCGCTGCTAGTCTACTAATATAATAAAATTGAAGAGTTTGTTTTTTTTGTTTGTCTGACCGCGCTTATTGCATAAACTAGCTATCCGATTTGAATAATTCTTCTTGCAATGGATAGCTACATTCTTCGGAAAGGTTATAGGCTATTTTCCGTCCCAAAATTTCCTACGAAAACGGGTACAACACGTTTAAACCCGCGGGGAATTGCTAATAAAAATAACTAAATATTTATAATGTTGCTGGTCTGTTTAGGCCTTGACGTGTCATGGTAATCGCCATAGACAATATTCAGATGAAGTTCGTGAGATGATTCTCGTTGAAGGGCAGGAAAACCTTTAAGATAATTATGCTACGCACTTGAAATCATTGTAACCATGGTTTATGTACTATGACAATTATAAGTTAACAATAGTGTGGAATTATGCAGCCGGTAGTTTGAAAAGCATTGATGTAAATTGTGATTGTTATTGAGGTGTCGATGAGTATTGCAAGAAATAAGATGTTGAATCATAATTGATATCGTTTACGTGGTTTCAAACAGAGAAGTCTAACCAGTAAGTACTTCGCTCTTCCGTGGAATATATTAGTAGCGGTTTTACTCCCGTTGTGGCCGTTCCGGAATTTCGGGATCAAAATAGCCTATAACTAAAAAAATAAATATTCAGCTAGTAATTATATATCTTAGACGGCGGTTTACCTTTTAAATGTAAATTAGTACTTCATCAAAAAATAGCATCCAATTGTTGTTAATAACTGTCATCTATCGTCTTATATATCACAAACCGGCTATCAAAAGTAGTCAAAACACAAAATTGATGGCAGTCATCTAGAAGTGGGGACCGTTAGCAATTAATTTTCTAATAAACTATTGTAAGAATTGATCTTGACATAGTTTTTGTAACATTACGTTGATGTATGGGTCGATGGCAGTTCAATATGTCTCAGTTCGTTGAACCTACTGTGGGATGTTGGTCGTAGAAGAAATTATTAGAAGTTTGCAGAGGCTTTTAATGACTGGATAGTATTACGATTGGATGTAATAAAAAAAGATGATTATGCTTCTTAACCATTAATGTTAACCATAAATGAGGTAGTCGTCTTGAAAGCTGAATCTAAAGCAGTAGTAGTAGTATTAGCCTGTAATGTCCCACTGTTGGGCAAAGGCCTCTCGTCTCACTGAAGATATCAGTACAGTGAGGAGGTTTCAGGCGTAATCACCACGCTTGCCTAATGCGGGTTGGTGATCTCAAACCCGAGCCATGTTTGAAAAGTAGGAAACATGTTTTCGCTCGACCTGGGAATTGAACCCGGAACCTCAGTCTTAGCAGGCGAGTGCACATACCACTAGACCACCGAGGCGTTAATCTTATATATAAAATTCTCGTGTCACAGTGTTCGTTCGCGTACTCCTCCGAAACGGCTCGACCGATTCTCATGAAATTTTGTGAGCATATTGAGTAGGTCTGAGAATCGGCCAACGTCTATTTTTCATCCCGAAATTCCCGCGGGAACGGGTACAACGCGGGTGAAACCGCGGGGCGCAGCTAGTAAAATCTAAAATGTTAATATAAAATAAATGGAGAAGTTTTTGAAGAAATTCTCAAATCTAGCTAAAAGTAAAAGTCCTGAATTTGTGTTACGTTTTATTAAATAGGTTTAAGTTTAATCATGATCAAGGATTTCTGCAAGCCCTAGATAAGGTTCAAGAATGTAATTTTATTAAAACGAAGCTTTTAAAAACGTTCTGTGTGAATCTTTGATGTCATGGCCGTTTTTATTTGAATTTTACGTTGAATTGAAACTCGACCTCCTGATAAGTGGCAATTGTTTTCATATAATTTGGTTGTCTGATATCAAAATCTTTTGACACGTTATATCCAAGAAAATATATAGAGATCGCCATATGTCTTAAAAGGCTATCTATGTGTTCGTCTCTCTTCTCGAGTTCAAATTTAAGGTCGGTCTTTAACTTACAGGATAACGTGACTAGTCAATTTGAACCTTAAAAACCGGTTTTATCTTACGCATAATAAAATGTATAGTTTGCACAATATTTTTGGCTCAATTTCATCACATTAACATAAACTAGATATACACAGTCATTAACCGTTACTTTCTTCGTTACAGTCTCAACACAAGGCCTGCCAGGTTTCCACCTGCCCTCCATCATGCATGTGGAACGGAACTGGTACGTCACATCAACAGCACCAATCGGTACGTTTGTAACGAAAGCGTACCGAGAACGGACCGGTGACGAGCGAGTGATCTTCGGCTTGGAGACGTCTGGACCAGAAGTCCCTTTCAGTATAGACCCTGACACTGGGGTGGTTACTGTTAATAATACTCTTAGTGATAAGGTGAGTTGATATTTCTATGGTATCCAGTTTTATGACACGTGATGGTATGATAGGAGCTGTCGTAAAAAAAAGACCCATAGACTTTGATATTAGTGTACAATGTAAGAATATAAATTGAACGCACTGGATTGTAATGATTATAATCTAAAAAAAACGATAAGTAAAACAGAGGGCTTAAAAGCTCTTACATCTGTGTTTGGCCAGTTAATCGAATTTGTTTTGCCAAATAGTAGTCCTCTTCACTGTTCTGATATTTTCAATGACATGAGAGGCCCAGTACTGGGATATAACAGGCTAATATTTTAGTATTCCTTAAAATGTGTATAGCTTAAATTGCCGTATCAATAACATTTCTCTATTCTCATTTCAGGAAACCCGGTCCTATTCTCTCTGGGTGACAGCAACCACAAATGACGGCGGTTCCATTCCTCAAAGAACTGAAGTCTATGCCACTATCACCGACAAGTCAGGAACGAGAAGAAACCCTCATCCACCGCAGCTACCACCTTTCCCCTTCACCGTACCACCAAAATCAAAAACACCATTTCCCCTCTTCATGACACCCCCAAAAACTACTTCCACACCAACACCAATGTACACCAAAGCAACTGAATATTTTATTGAAGAAACTGTACCTGATACAACTACTATAGAGCCACCAAAAGTTGAAGACGAAGATAGAGATAAAATAATAACTATTGACGAAGAGGTTAAAACAACAGTGAATAAAACAAGTGAAGACTCAAATGCCGTTGGTAATGAAAGTCCTCTCACTGTAATATCTTTGGTTGCTATCAGTGGCTTAGTGGCCATTGTTGCCGGTGTACTGTTTTTCATATGGAAAAAGAACCAGTCTCCCAAGCCAAAGTCGAAGAAGGAAGATATGGTAAGAATATTTTTGTAAACGCTGCAAAATAGCAGCCTTAAAATTCATAGCAGGATCAGGTCATCTATAACACTATTATGATTGTAGATATTATTTATATTAGAACCTTACTAACTGACTTACTGATAACTAATAAACTCAATCAAAATTTTAACCCATTTCCAAGTTCATAGATTCGGTTATTGCCTGAGTATTCATTTGAGGCATTTGCCTGCTTCTCATTTTGTCCCATTTGAAACTCTTTTCATATTGTTCGCAGAGCAAAGACTCAAGTGGCATCGTTCTTCAAGATGCTTCTCTGAACATTTGGGAACGTCCCCGCGCCTACTCCAATAGATACGAATGCTGGGATAACGGCCATTTGCAGGTCTGGTGACCTTCGTTCTCTAACACCCATAATTCCAAATATGTGATACATAAACTTTTTCAAAGTATTCCATACTTTATTTTTCATAATTCGATATTCTGAATAATAACAATTTTTAGAGGTCAATCCAATGTTAGACGGTGTTTTAAAAGTTCCAAACAAATCTTTATAAACTTTAACTTTACAAAGTTTAATACTTTCAGAAGTGCTGCTAATAAGATAAGCTTAATTGATCAAACTAATAGACCAAAATAAAACACAACTAACTAGAGTACAGTAGTACTCTACTCCAAATTATGTCTAAAATTAACACTAATTAAACAGAACAAAATTAAAAATCAATCAAGTAAATCGTGCAATCTTTAGAGCCACAACTCTAAAGGACCTTGGGAAATTTTGGCCCAAAGCTCAACAGTGACATGACATATGTCATTTGAAAGCTCTTGAGGAGTTGTTCAAGTCACCCTTTGACGGTTATATCGAAATCGACGGCCAACTTGGTGTTTTCGACCACCGAAGATTGGAGTTGACCAATGCTATGGACGCTGATCCTAATGCTCAACAGTGACATGACATATGTCATTTGAAAGGTCTTGGGGAGTTGTACAAGTCACCCTTTGACGATTATATCGAAATCGACGGCCAACTTGGTGTTTTCGACCACCGAAGATTGGAGTTGACCACTGCTATGGACGCTGATCCTAATGCTCAACAGTGACATGACCTATGTCATTTGAAAGCTCTTGGAGAGTTGTACAAGTCACCGTTTGACGGTTATGTCGAAATCGACGGCCAACTTGGTGTTTTCGACCACCGAAGATTGGAGTTGACCAATGCTACGGACGCTGATCCTAATGCTCAACAGTGACATGACATATGTCATTTGAAAGCTCTTGGAGAGTTGTTCAAGTCACCCTTTGACGGTTATATCGAAATCGACGGCCAACTTGGTGTTTTCGACCACCGAAGATTGGAGTTGACCAATGCTATGGACGCTGATCCTAATGCTCAACAGTGACATGACATATGTCATTTGAAAGGTCTTGGGGACTTGTACAAGTCACTCTTTGACGATTATATCGAAATCGACGGCCAACTTGGTGTTTTCGACCACCGAAGATTGGAGTTGACTACTGCTACGGACGCTGATCCTAATGCTCAACAGTGACATGACATATGTCATTTGAAAGGTCTTGGGGAGTTGTACAAGTCACCCTTTGACGAATATATCGAAATCGACGGCCAACTTGGTGTTTTCGACCACCGAAGATTGGAGTTGATCACTGCTATGGACGCTGATCCTAATGCTCAACAGTGACATGACCTATGTCATTTGAAAGCTCTTGGAGAGTTGTACAAGTCACCGTTTGACGGTTATGTCGAAATCGACGGCCAACTTGGTGTTTTCGACCACCGAAGATTGGAGTTGACCAATGCTACGGACGCTGATCCTAATGCTCAACAGTGACATGACATATGTCATTTGAAAGCTCTTGGAGAGTTGTTCAAGTCACTCTTTGACCGTTATATCGAAATCGACGGCAAACTTGGTGTTTTCGACCCCCGAAGATTGGAGTTGACCAATGCTATGGACGCTGATCCTAATGCTCAACAGTGACATGACATATGTCATTTGAAAGCTCTTGGAGAGTTGTTCAAGTTAACTTTTGACGATTATATCGAAATCGACGGCCAACTTGGTGTTTTCGACCACCGAAGATTGGAGTTGACCACTGCTATGGACGCTGATAATAATGCTCAACAGTGACATGACATATGTCATTTGAAAGGTCTTGGGGAGTTGTACAAGTCACCCTTTGACGATTATATCAAAATCGACGGCCAACTTGGTGTTTTCGACCACCGAAGATTGGAGTTGACCACTGCTACGGACGCTGATCCTAATGCTCAACAGTGACATGACATATGTCATTTGAAAGGTCTTGACGAGTTGTACAAGTCGTCCTTTGACGGTTATGTCGAAATCAACGGCCAACTTGGTGTTTTCGACCACCGAAGATTGGAGTTGACCAATGCTATGGACGCTGATCCTAATGCTCAACAGTGACATGACTTATGTCATTTGAAAGCTCTTGGAGAGTTGTTCAAGTTAACTTTTGACGATTATATCGAAATCGACGGCCAACTTGGTGTTTTCGACCACCGAAGATTGGAGTTGACCACTGCTATGGACGCTGATAATAATGCTCAACAGTGACATGACATATGTCATTTGAAAGGTCTTGGGGAGTTGTACAAGTCACCCTTTGACGATTATATCAAAATCGACGGCCAACTTGGTGTTTTCGACCACCGAAGATTGGAGTTGACCACTGCTACGGACGCTGATCCTAATGCTCAACAGTGACATGACATATGTCATTTGAAAGGTCTTGAAGAGTTGTACAAGTCGTCCTTTGACGGTTATGTCGAAATCAACGGCCAACTTGGTGTTTTCGACCACCGAAGATTGGAGTTGACCAATGCTATGGACGCTGATCCTAATGCTCAACAGTGACATGACTTATGTCATTTGAAAGCTCTTGGAGAGTTGTTCAAGTTACCCTTTGACGGTTATATCGAAATCGACGGCCAACTTGGTGTTTTCGACCACCGAAGATTGGAGTTGACCACTGCTATGGACGCTGATCCTAATGCTCAACAGTGACATGACATATGTCATTTGAAAGGTCTTGGGGAGTTGTACAAGTCACCCTTTGACGGTTATATCGAAATCGACGGCCAACTTGGTGTTTTCGACCCCCGAAGATTGGAGTTGACCAATGCTACGGACGGTGATCCTAATGCTCAACAGTGACATGACATATGTCATTTGAAAGCTCTTGACGAGTTGTACAAGTCGTCCTTTGACGGTTATGTCGAAATCAACGGCCAACTTGGTGTTTTCGACCACCGAAGATTGGAGTTGACCAATGCTACGGGGGTCGAAAACACCAAGTTGGCCGTCGATTTCGCCATAACCGTCAAACGGTGACTTGTACAACTCGTCAAGAGCTTTTAAATGACATAGGTCATATCACTGTTGAGCATTAGGATCAGCGTCCATAGCATTGGTCAACTCCAATCTTCGGTGGTCGAAAACACCAAGTTGGCCGTCGATTTCGATATAATCGTCAAAGAGTGACTTGTACAAGTCCCCAAGACCTTTCAAATGACATATGTCATGTCACTGTTGAGCATTAGGATCAGCGTCCGTAGCATTGGTCAACTCCAATCTTCGGTGGTCGAAAACACCAAGTTGGCCGTCGATTTCGACATAACCATCAAAAGGTGACTTGTACAACTCGTCAAAAGTTTTCAAATGACATAGGTCATGTCACTGTTGAGCATTAGGATCAGCGTCCATAGCATTAGTCAACTCCAATCTTCGATGGTCGAAAACACCAAGTTGGCCGTTGATTTCGACATAACCGTCAAAGGACGACTTGTACAACTCGTCAAGAGCTTTCAAATGACATATGTCATGTCACTGTTGAGCATTAGGATCAGCGTCCATAGCATAGATCAACTCCAACCTTCGATGGTCGAAAACACCAAGTTGGCCGTCGATTTCGACATAACCGTCAAAAGGTGACTTGTACAACTCCTCAAGAGCTTTCAAATGACATAGGTCATGTCACTGTTGAGCATTAGGATCAGCGTCCATAGCATTGGTCAACTCCAATCTTCGGTGGTCGAAAACACCAAGTCGGCCGTTGATTTCGACATAACCGTCAAAGGGCAACTTGTACAACTCGTCAAGAGCTTTCAAATGACATATGTCATGTCACTGTTGAGCATTAGGATCAGCGTCCATAGCATTGGTCAACTCCAATCTTCGGTGGTCGAAAACACCAAGTTGGCCGTCGATTTCGACATAACCGTCAAAGGGCGACTTATACAACTCTTCAAGAGCTTTCAAATGACATATGTCATGTCACTGTTGAGCATCGGGCCAGACTCCATAGTAATCCGCCCAAGGTCCTTTAGTAGCTTAATTGAAGACCTAAGAACTATTGACTAATCTCTACTAACGATGTCAATTAATCCTCAGCTTTCAGATGAAACGAGCATCACCAAAGAGGAGCCCAGAGACGAATGGGAGTTTCCAAGACATCGGCTTAGAATCTTTAATATATTGGGCGAAGGTGCGTTCGGCCAAGTCTGGAGAGCTCAAGCTATCGATATAGATGGTATGTATTATTTATTTTACAACCTATTGAATCTACAAGTAGATTAATGGTAAGAAGTCAAAGTATTTTATTTGAAACATTATTGGAGGTTATTCAGACTAATGCAAAATGACGCTAGCGATAGCTTTGATAGGTGAACAATGACCCAAAGTCACGATTATAAAATAATAGTTTTCTTTTTCATTAAGCAAATGACGTGCCTTCATAATAGTTCAAATACTTATATGGTTTGCTAAACTCTCTGAGCGCCATTTAGTTTACAATTATCAGACTAATCGGCTATCCAACATCAAAATCTAGCATCTAGGGATAAGGGGATTTTTGTTAAATACTCTAATTCAGAGGTAGATATATAACAGAAATTCGAGAGGTAATATTAACTAAGCCTTTAAGCTTTAACCATAATACACAAAAGTAATAATTGAATCTGAATAAAAGCTTTTGTATTTTAAACGACCTTCTGAAACGCTGAAATTAAAGTGTAACTTGAACCGTACAGGTTAGGTTTGTATAAGCACTAGCTGTTCCCTGCAGTTCCACCTGCGGCGTACCCGTTCCCGTTGGAATTTCGGGATGAAATGTTTCCCATGTGTTATTCTGATGTATAACCTATATCACTGTAAAGTTTCATCCTAATCCGTCCAGTAGTTTGCGTGAAAGAGTAACAAACACACATCCAACCTCACACACTTTCGCATTTATAACATTAGTAGGACTGTCACTCAGTTCAAAAGCCTTTCAGATATCAAAGTTCAAAGTCAAGAAACTACATAATTTTATGCAACACTTTTGAGACATACATCTGTCATCTTTCCTTATCTTACAAACACAACTTTTATATTCATACCTGGCGGCATTGCACTAGGAGTTATTACACGCTGCAGAGTATTAAAGTTGAGACTTTTGACACAGATATCATTTTAACGTAAAGACCTCGGCTGTACTCGTAAACTCAATTTCGGACGAGTACGTAAAAGTTGTTTAAATTGAACATGATTTAGTATTCTTAGCTGAAGTTTGTCTCTCTTTTTTGTCTAACTTTAAGTAAGAGTTAGTTATAGTTATGATATCAGGTACCGCTCATAGCCTTTTGTTAATTATCACATTTTCTTCCTGTATGGGTGGCCAATAGTGGCATTTCTATCTGAGCGCTGCCGTGCTTCGGTGGGCACATTCAATTGTCGGTCTCGGTTGATTCGTCAGACCACTCAGACTATGTCGGAAGCCTTAAAGCAGTCTAAAAACTCCCGACACCAGGCCATGTGGTGCCAACAGGGTAAATAAAACGCTTACGTTGACTGCAACTATCAATTAGTGCAGGCAGCAGGCGGACTATCTAGTTTGGTGAAATATTCGGCAACCGAAATAGATTGAAACAAGTTCGGTGAGCGAATGTACCAAACGAAAAGGCAAATTAATTACCGAAAGGTATACTATTAGCGTATAATATTAGTGAAATATAAATAAATACATGAAATAATAAAAAATGGAGTCTTTTACTCTAATACAATGTCAAGGACGAAATAATATAATTTGGGTTAAGTTTATTGCGCCCTAAAACTTAATGGATACCTGACGCAAAATCCTTAACTCCAAGCTGTACTAAATTGTACGAAAAACTTCTTAGAACTCGGCTACTGAATAGATACTAAAAATTGTTTATAAGCTTAGAAGTATTTTTTGTTTTAACTGAATTTTGGCGAGATACTAAAATGATAAGTAACGTAAGTACTTATAGCTTATCAGTCAAGAAGGTGGTATTTTTTTGATGCTCAAGATTGAATCTGAAATGTTACATTACATACGAGTGCTCCCAATGTGAGAGCACCTTTAGATTCGCCCTGTTTGCCAACTGTATAGTAGTCGCTTTCAGAAATAGTATCTTCACTCATGGATACACATAAATTAGTCTAAAAATCGTATCACCTGCGGCTTCAACACCGAATTCATTAAAACGAATACTTATCTGTCTAACACAGTAACTCGCAAATGTATCCTAACATTTTCCGTCACCTGCAATACCCCAATTTATTAATTCGCATTTTACCGAGTTCCATTGGGGGAGGTAATTTATCGTAATATTAATCAACGTTTAACTCGCACAGTGCCTTTTCATTGCCTTTGTCTCTCATTGTCAAAATATTTACCCGCCGCCCCTGTTCCTAATTAGAGCAAATGTGACGTAATACAAACCAAAAATTAAGCTCTGTCGGAAGATGGAACAAATATGCCATTTATGAGGGCGACTAAACGAGCTTGTGACGTGTTCGCATCTAAACAGAAGCGCTATGTCCGTTTACATTGATAAATGGTATCCGCCCGAACGCGAATTCCTGGATTTTATGTACATTGGATGCTATACCTTGATCTGGGGACGGGGTATTGCGTCTGCAACCAAACATTATGGTAATAAATGGGAGCGTTCATGTCCAACCGTGACAATGTCCAATTTTTGTCGCACAACGCAACGCTATACGCGACACCTAACGCTCCGCGCTAATATAAGCGTCATTGTAAAACATCACTATCTTGTTACTTACAGGGCAAAAAGGTGATACCACAGTGGCTGTGAAAACTCTAAAAGAAAATGCATCGGAGAAGGAAAAAATGGATCTGATGATGGAGTTGGCTGTTATGAAGAGTCTTGGAACACATCCTAATGTCGTCAGGCTGATAGCGTGTTGTACTGAAAAGGTAATGTTTATAATAATAAACAGATTAGGGCGCATTGTACTTACAATTCTTCATATTATTAAGCACCCAAATATGTTTAAAAAAAATGACGTTCGGTTTAAAAAGTGTTCTTTCTCGTGCCAAGTAAAATCCAATTTCGAACGAACAGCTTTTAACCAACTAGCTAGTTGGATAGGTTGGACTTTAGTTGAATGGCGAAACGATATCACGCTTCAGAGGGTACGTTTAAACGTTAAACTGTCAGTCCCATTCGTTTCAAGTTGCGATTTCAATAGAACTCGTATTTTATTGAGCTCGCCGGCTTCATCACACATTTTATAGAGTTTTACACAATTTTGCAAAATCTAGAAAGATCATAGAAGTTAAAGTCGAAGGAAAGCGAGGTAGAGGAAAGCTTAGAATCAGTTACGTGAGCAAGATTAAAGAAACAGTATCTGTCATGTCGTATAGAGATGTGAAGGAGCTTACACTGAACAGGAATAGATGGAGAAGTCTGCATCGGACTCACCGACATGTACCTAACTCTTTTTATGATGGACCGACGACACTATACTGATTTAGTACAGAAGAAACTAAACCGAATATTAATTACATTCACAGGAACCAACCCTAGTTATCATGGAGTACATAAACCTTGGGAAGCTACAGCAGTTCCTGAGAGACTCCAGAGCTGAGCGTCATTACGGGAACACCCACGGTGGAAGTCAGTTTCTTACCTCCAGAGACCTGACGCTGTTTGCCTTCCATGTGGCTAGAGGAATGGAGTTCCTTAGTTCTAAAGGCGTAAGTATTCTATAATCTATACCCATACTAATATTATAAAGAAGTAAAATTTGTAAGTTTGTATGTTCGAGCTAATCTCAGGAATTATCAGTACGGTTCGAATAATTATTTTTATAATAGATAACCACATTCAACGGGGAAGTTAAAGACTATTTGTCATCCCGAAATTCCTACGGGAACGGGCTCTACGGGGATAAAACCGCGGAGCGCTGCTAGTTAATTATAAAGTAAAAATATAGCTTGTAATGTAGTTGTCGTTACAAGGTAAAAGTATCTCATCTTACTGAAGTAATCAGTATAGTGAGAAGGCCGTTAGCACCACGGTTGCCTAGTGTAATTAGTGTTCCAACCCGAGCCATGTTTGAAAAGTAAATCGGAAACGTGGTCCGCTCGACAAGGGAATTGAACCCAGGACCCCAATCTTGGAAGGCACGTGTTCATGCTATACTCGTAATAGTACGTATGTAACCTGAATGATAATAATTGTAAACCATCGAGGCGTTGCTTCCGCAGTTTATTGAAAAAGCAAAGAAAAAGATGGGATAAAGACTTTTTCCAACAACAGGACGCCTGATTACATACGCCTGGTTACACAATAATAAACATTTTCCTTTAAATAACTTCTTGAATTAAGGGAAAATAAAACCAGTTTCACTAACGTTTTCATAATAATAAAGCAAAATATTGTTTATTCTTTAGTTTTATACCAACTATGTCACCAATTATTTTCATAACCTACAGCGGAACAAAGCTGGTATTTAATTGTAAAGCAACAACAAGAGGTCCTATAAACGCAAAACTAGGTCATAAAAAAATAACCGCAATTTTATCGACAAAACTTATAAGATATGTTTTTAGGTTATATTTCGAAGGCAATTTCTCGACCCCAACTTTTTGACTGATCCGAACTTTTTTCTGTTCTGAACTTTGCTGCTGTTTTACGTTATACAATACAGAACATCGTTAGTTAAAAAGTTGATTTGAGGCGAAATTATTTCGGTTATTCAAAATTTTTAATTGTAATTGTAATTTTAATTAATATTCATATTCATTTATTTTGCGAATAAAGGTACAATAGAGCATTATATTAATAATACTAGCTAAGCAGAGTCTCACCGAAGATATCAGTACAGTGATGAGAATCGACGTCGATTAAATCACAGACAGATACTTAACTAATTGAGGTTACATTTTCATTAATTACATGTACCAAAATCACTAATTAAATCTCTACTAAGGAAACTTTTCGCGTCTCTGAGTACGAGGGTTAGGATCTTCAACCAATTCATCGTCTTCAACATATGTAAATTCATTGATAATACCAATCATGTTTTTCAGTATTACTTAAATCACTTCCACGTTCGTATTTTATAAACTTGAATAGATAATACTATGTGTTTAAAGAAAACTGTTCTTAGAATTTCGGGAATTTTTATTCACATAAACCTTCCTCTTGAATCACTCTATCTATTAAAAACAACCGCATAAAAATCGGTTGCGTAGCTGAGTGATGTAGTGATTGATAGTGATTACTAATAACTTAACTTCACTCTTTGTTAATAATTGTTTTCAGATTATCCACCGCGACTTGGCAGCAAGAAATGTCCTCATAACCGAGGAAAGAGTCTGCAAAGTAGCGGACTTTGGATTCGCGAGGGACTTAGCGGGTAGAAATATATACGAGAGGAAGAGCGACGGCAGTTTACCAATCAGGTAAATTTTATCTATCTACCTACTAGCAGCGCCCCGTGGTTTTACCCGCGTTTTATCTGTTCCCATAACAGCCTCCGTGGCACAGTCCGTGGTCTTGTGGTTTGAGCTCTCGGCTCACGATCCGGAGGTTCCGTTCGGAGGGCACGTTAAGCCGTCGGTCCTATGGTACTTTCTACGGATAGTAGTCATTACATGAGCCGTGTCAGAGGCCATTGGCGGCTCAATTACTCTGACACCAGGATTGGTCAAGTTGACCATCCATTCGATGAAGAAGATCTGTTCTAATGGGAATTTAGGAATGAAAAGTACCCTGTAACCTTTCCTTCAAATGAAGCTCATCCATCGATCCATCAAAAAAAAATATATAATATGATTTGTAGTTTCTGAGATTACAAACAAACAAACGAAATTAGAAACTTTACCAGAGGTAACTTTGTTTGTTTATATGTTCGCGCTTATCTCAGGAACTACTACCAGTCCTATTTAAATAATTCTTTATGAATTGGGTTATCTGTGTATTAAATATTCAAGAGGAATAGGCTATGTTTTATTTATTTATTTATTTAAATAAATAAATAAAACACAAACTTTGATCTGAGTAGCGAAGTAAGTCATTCCTTCCGTGCAACATCCGTGCTATAGTTACAGTTCAAGACTGGATACTGCAATAGCACCTTTGAGTCTTTAAAGACAATGCAAAATGTATTCTTATCAAAATGTATGGGGATATCATGTTTTTTTTATAACAGTAGGTAGCTTAAGCAATAAACATTGTAGGCATTTAAAAGACAAGTAACTTTAATTCTAAAGGTTTTTGCCAAAGAATATTTTATCTTTTCCGTTCAAGACATTTTATACTTATTGCACTTAAATAAGGAATTCTATGTCATATAATCGTTAAGAAGGAAAAGGTATTCTTTACGAGACCATGAACTTTTCCCTAGGGAATGTAATTTTATAAAAAATTCATGAGGAGAAAAATGAATTTATATTTTCCTCAATTTGCTTAAGTGATAAGTAAAATCATGGTTGATCTTTGGTTTTATTTTTAGAGCTTGTGTCGTAGTTTCACTAAACGTTGTTAGATCATCATCATTGTCATTGTTAAGCTTCGTACTTGAACGGGTGGCCGATAGTGTAGTGTATATATGTGTGCATGTGTGGGGATAGTTGATATTATGCATTAAATAATCAAGCGTTGACCTAACACCTCGTGTTTGATTGAACTCCCGCACCTCGCTCCTTACAATAATGTCATTTCTATCTGAGCGGTTTCCTGCCTGAGAGTACGTACTCTTATTAGTTTCGGTTATAATCGATAGACCTCAGGTCTAAAACTTGGATATTAGTATTGGCCACAAACCTACACCAACTTACTTGCCTTATTTTTAGCTTCAAAGATGAATCACAACATAGTATAAAATAAAGTCGTCTCTTTTTCGTGTCTGTCACACTGTTTGTCTGTCTGTATGCTTAAATCTTTAAAATTACGCAACGGATTTTGATGCGGTTTTTTGTAATAGGTAGAGTGATTCAAGAGGAAGGTTTTTATGTAAAAAAAATCCCGAAATTCCCACGGGAACGGGCACAACGCGGGTAAAACCGCGGGGCGCTGCTAGTTTCTTATATAACAGAGATAACAATCCAAGTCTTACATCATTGCCTAACCATTCGAATACCAAAACGAATCTTGATTTCCTCGCAAGAATTCCCAAGACCTACCTTGTTCAAATAAGATTCCTTTGTTCAAATAACGGTCTGCACTTACCTATCGGTCATAGTCTATTACGATCAAGTGTTGAAATTTATCTCTTATTTACAGATGGATGCCTCCGGAATCAATATACGACGGTTTGTTTAGCGACAAATCTGATATTTGGAGTTTTGGAGTCCTCGTTTGGGAGATCGTCACGTTAGGATCGACGCCGTACCCTGGTTTGTCAGCGAACGATGTTATGATAAAGGTATGTTATGAACTCGACGGATTTTTGCCTGGTTGGCGTTGCGAAGCTCTAAATAGAAAGAAGTGGAAACGATGGGGGGAGGCCTTTGCCCAACAATGGGACACCCAAGGCTAATATAATAATAATAATATAATAATGTTTTTACATTGAGTTATATGAACTAACGTACTACTCGTATTTTTAAGGACTTGTAAAGACTATTAACCATACTACGAGTATAGAAGGTTTATGAAAACATTATAAAGAAGCTTACACTAGAGACAAAGCGTCTAATAGACATTTTGTCTCAAAATTAGGAATGAATCTAGAGACACAGATGTAGTAGATTACTTGGCAAAGTTTATTCGGCGATATTTTACTTTAAACATTTTTTCTTGTACCTAACACGCATTACACCACATTCTTATGTGACTACGGTTCCTGTAAAAAGCCGAAACGTGAGATAAAAGCGAAGTGTAAATGTAGTTTCATTCAAAACGTATCTATATATCTACTGCCACCTGTAGATGGAATTAAATGATATATCAAGATCGATCACATGTTAAAAAAAGTTAATTGGTTCATTTTCGTTTTTACCTAATCAATTAAGTATCTCTTCGCATAATAAACGATTCAATTAGACTTTCCTTTGTTCCTATCTAGATTTACTAGGTATCCATGACACCCAACCACACCCTAAAGGGACCTAAAGGGCAAACCTTTGTAAAAAATAAGTAATCTAGTTAAGAGTCACGTTGGCTCTCGGGCGATAAATTAGATTTAATTGGATATTGTACTTGAAAAGGATTTTATTGAAGGCCTAAGCTTGAGTGATTTTTGTAGAAATAATGTATTTTTTAGATCAGAGTTTACAATATTTACCCAAAGAAAGTTAATAATGTTACGATAGCCAGCCGTTTGAAAATCTCACCCTTTCTATCGCATTAATGACAAGCGCGAGTTAATACTGAAAAATATGACAGCTTAACTGAATATTATAATTTCAATGTAATTAATGTTAAAGCAGTTAACACTCGACCCGAAAATAAACCAAAATAACCAAACTCGATGAAATAAAAACCAATATTTATCTTTTAGTATTTCTTTCGTGTGACGTAATTATTATATTCCATTTCGGAAAATTGTGAAGCATCAATTTTGATTAACGCATAATTTTGAGGTTATATTCACTTTAATTTATGATATCTTACAAGAGCAAAAGTGATAACTCTTGCTCTTGTAAGAGTACTTACTTACTTATAATACATGTGTGTTAGCTACACGCATGTTTACTCTTGCCTACCATTTTTGCAATAACAAAATTCACCAAAGGAATATGAACCCAAATTAGATGTAGATAAGATATCACTTTTCGTTACCAACTAAATCAAACAAATGAAAACCTAATAAAATTACAAATAAAACGATTTTTCTATTACTAAAATGCGTACTAACATTCGTAATACAAATCATGTTTTTTCGCAGGTTCGAGACGGCTACCGTTTAGAGAAACCAGAACATTGTCGACGAGAGCTTTACAATATTATGTACTATTGTTGGGAATCCCTGCCTGAAAACCGGCCTAACTTCAAAGAAGTTGTTTCTATGTTAGAAAAATTGGTTTTCACAGACACTGACTATATTGAATTGGAGAGATTCCCACACCATTCTTATTACAACGTTATGCAACATATGGATGGAGAAAAAGTGTAAACAGTTTTAAGATTAAACAGACTGTCAATGTGTATGTGACTTTATATGAACACTTTGTGAAATAGAACTTAGTAGGGACTCTATGTAATATATTTTCTTTTTGTATAGCATATATTGAAATAAATACGTGCACTTTATTATGATCGAGCTGAAATTACATTTTGTGAATATTATCCACTGTTATATTTTTAAAATACTCAGGATTAATTGAACAAGTAATAACTTCATATTTAATGCTGTATCAAGAAAACTGTTTCTTTTTTTGATGTAAATAATGTTTGTAATCTACATTCTGATTCTTAATCTAGTAGACTTATTACGAATAATATTTGTCACAATTTATATTTATTAGAAACTGGCGTCCCACCAGATTTTGTACATTACTTTATTTCGTAGTAAATTGTTAAATAACATAGTTTTTGTCAAATTTCAGACTATTTCGATTGTTTTAAAAAAGTAATGAAATCAAATAGATTGTAATATTAATTTGAAACGTACGTTAATGTCATTATTATTTGTTAACACGGGAGATGAGAGACGATGATAGTGCGGGAGAGACGCTGTCGCGAGCGCTTCACCCACCTCCTGATGAAGGTCCCCGGACGTGACAGACACGTGTTAAGGAACGCTCAACAGTAACCTCCGTCGTACGTAAGTTCCCGTATTAACAAATAATAATCAAATAGATTGGTTAGTAACGAAGTTGCGGCATGGGAATATCTCAACGATGAAACTTTCTGTACCTTTGAACTAAAATTAATTGGCTACCTTTTATCTGCGACCTTACTTTGATTTAGTTGCTATGAGACACTGTTGTGCTTGCTCGCTATTAACCAACTACACGCTTGTCATAAAGGATACATAAAAGGAAGCTTACCATTCAATTAAAGATATCACATGGCATGTAAACGCATAGCCACGAAATAAAGAAGTGTGCTTCGGTCTTCCGTGAGTCGCATGCAAGTATGCCATTTTTAGGCGCATGAATTCCTTTATTTTGCGAACAAAAATGTATTTAAACTAAACATTATGTTTCATTTGTTGAATATGTTTCATTTCTCTGAATATGTTTCATTTCTCTGAACATGTTTTAGCAAATGAGATATTAAATTATTAATTCAATACCCAATATCGAAAATATGTTGGTAACAGTATTTGATGGAAATTAACCAAGAATTAATTTTCATCAAATACAGAATTTAAGCATTATTTAACGCTCGTGTAGGCATTGTAATTATATGAGATGTACGATGTAATGTATTATTCATTCTATCAAAAGATACTTAGGACTTCTAAGTGCTAAATAATTTTGAGATTATGTTTGATCTTTTCGAAGTATCGATATCTGCTAAATGATATGAGCTGATAAGTACAGAGTAACACAATATGTATTCTAACGTCTGTACTTTACAACTGGCGACTGGACTATTGTAAAAAAGTTTTCTTTACATTAAAAAACAATCTAGTTTGTAATTTATAAATGATATTCAATGTTGAAAGAAAGTACAGTTGAGGTCATTGAAGACATACAGTTGTACTTGTATTTTTTAATGAAATATATTATAATGATATTTAGTCACTAGTCCTACAAGTAAATTAATTGTTAAGTTTAATTTTCTGCCCAAATACTTAATTAAAACATTGTAAATAATATACGTTTAAGTTTAAGATAGGCATTGGAATTTTGTTATTTCAATAAAAAATATTTTATAAATTTTGGTTGTTTCCTTTCCTAATTAATCATAGTAGCACATACCTTACATGTGAATAAAACGTAAAATTACAATCAACAGATTTTTATGCCGTTTCGACTAAAAGAAAGGTGATGTTTTTGCCCAGAATTCTTTCCCAAACCAATCTTTATTAACAGAAGCTAAGACGTGAGGGTGAATCGCAAGCAGTTCATAAATTAAGTAAGCTGAGTTGTTCAAAGTAAGTTTTTACAAAAAGTTTATCTTTTAAACGGAATCTACCGAAGGAAAACTTCTTCGAGACGTAAAATATTAAAATGTAGTTTCAGCTGGGATCTAGCAATGTTTGTTGGCAAACAAATTCTCAGTATTGGACATCCGCAAACTTATTTTCCAAAGAGCTGAGACGCGTATCTTATATTAAAGTACTTTCGGCACTCCAAACGTAAAACATTTTCCAGATTAATTTTTAGACGATATTATTTTTAGGTTACGAGGGGAATACAGTGTTTGCATTATACCAGAGTCCACAATAAACAAGTCTGTTTTTAAACTGTCTTCAGTGTATGAAAATATATGAAGGAAGAAGTTGGTACAAATTCTTGAGTCTAAAGTTTGTACCGACAGCTGTCTATAGACTCCAAAAAGACAGCTTTGTTCGCATTGACCAGTCAGTGTTAAGACTGTAACGACTATAGTGGGTTCAGACTTTTATTTACAGAACGGCGACCTTGTTACTTAAGATAAAGCGAGTTGGAAGCTGTAAAAGTCTACTAAAATTATAAATGAGGATGTATGTCGATGATTTCGATGAAACTTTACAGTAATATGGGTTACTGTTACTGTTAATATGGGTTATACATCAAAATTACACATGGGATACATTTCATCCCGAAATTATCGTGGGAACGGGTACAAAGCGGGTGAACGGGACAAGGCGGGCGGGCGCGGTACGCGACTAATGGAGAATATATTGGTCTCGCTTACCGTAACGCAGTAGTCGCTGTCGTCCGAGCGCGCAGAAGTTCATTTGTTTTTGGAACGAAGTTCCTTATCGCGCGTTGCGAAATGGGGCTAGACGGAAAAAACTAAGACGAAAAGTTGTAACGACACTTTTTGCGTTAGAGAGAGACAGACAGAGAAACATGTGCACGCCGCGCCGTGACGCCGTTAGAGAGCATTTTTCGCATGTTTCTCTGTCTGTCTCTCTCTCTCTTATAGAAAGCAAGCCAGATTTTCGTTTCGTCTTTCTATTTCGCATTGAACTTCGTTCCATCCGGGTGTCCCTTGACACCTTTCAATTTTTTTTTTTTTACAAAACGTAAATAGTAATTTAAAACGTAGTAAATTATTATATATTGAATCCTTTTGTAATCTGTTTTACTCGAAGTTTTTACTCAAATGCAAGTCTCTTGACGTTATGGGATAAAGTGCTACCCATATTCGTTTCAGTCTAGATAGCGTTTTGTAAACGACGTTGTATAAACTTGAAATGAGCTTCCTGAGACATGCCTATTCATATTTTACAAGACACGTTCAACACACATTTGTTCCGAATTGTTTGGGGTAAAAATGTTTCCTACATACTGAAGTATTTTGTTGATCACCAGTTTTATTATAGTTACTTTGTTAAGTCGTTAAGATGTTAAGTAACTGTTAGGTAACGTATTGGTCTAACTGAAGCGCAAGACACACATCGTGCGGTTGCGGGACGGGTGCGGGTCGCGTGACGACTCTTTTCAGCTCGACAGGAGATTGTCGTTGTACATTAGTTTATCGACTGTGCTTATTGATAAATATTATAAATGCGAAAGTTTGCGAGGACGTACTACTAGACTGATTAGATTTGAAACTTTACAGTAATATAGGTTATATATCAGAATAAAACATGGGATACATTTATTCCCGAAATTCCCGCAGGAACATACAACGCGGTCAACACCGCGGGGCGCAACTAGTATTCCAATATAGTTAACGTTGTACGGAGAAGCAGTAACTGTTTTCTTGCTAAATGTCTACTTTAGTCTCTCTTGCCATACTCTCTCTGTCTCTCTCCATACTGGTCAGTCTATAATCTTACTTTGCAATTGTTTCGATACTTTTAAAATTAACAATCATCTCATTCATCTCAGGCATCGTGATATGCCTCATTTCGATTCACCTGTCTCCAACATCACATCTATACTAATATTATAAAGCTGAAGAGTTTGTTTTGTTTGTTTGTTTGTTTGTTTGTTTAAACGCGCTAATCTCAGAAACTACTGAACCGATTTGAATAATTCTTTCACTGTTAGATAGTCTATTTATCGAGGAAGGCTATAGGCTACATTTTATTCCGAAATTCCCACGGGAACGGGCACAACGCGGGTAAAACCGCGGGGCGCTGCTAGTACTACATAAGAAAAGTTGATCAGTGAACATGCCCTTACTTCCCCTCTACTTGAAATTTTATTAATGTTTTATAGACCATGAAATTAGTTTTTTCAGGGATACAAAGAAGTTTGCGTACTCTTGTTTTATGGGACTTTTTTATAGGAACACAACATGGTTAAAGTAAATTAATTCCAGTTCGTTTAGAGGTGCTTTGTTAATTTTATTGGCGTTCGTGGCAGGTATATTAAAAAACCGGTCAAGTGCGAGTCGGACTTGCGCACGGAGGGTTCCGTACATTAAAAAATGGCAAAAAATCACGTTTGTCGT
The DNA here is from genome assembly GCA_963082685.1 of Cyclophora albipunctata. Classification (NCBI taxonomy): domain Eukaryota; kingdom Metazoa; phylum Arthropoda; class Insecta; order Lepidoptera; family Geometridae; genus Cyclophora; species Cyclophora albipunctata. The sequence goes on along the minus strand of OY720121.1, from coordinate 2,188,495 downwards.
ATGGGCGCGGCGCCCCGTTGAATATTTGTTTTATTTTAATTTTAGTATTTCTTGTTATAGCGGCAATAGAAATACATTGTCTGTGAAAATTTCAACTGCAAAGCTTTATTTTAATAATACTTTTTTGTAATAGATAGCCACAATCAATGGGAAGGTATAAGCCTTTTTTCATTCGCGTATAAAACGTGCTGCTAGTAATCATCAAAATAACATGTTTGCTAAATTACTGGGGTCCTGGGGGCACCGGGAACTTACTTTAATAAGTTTTGATGTGCATATGATATTTAATTTACAATTATTATAGAAATAAGCTTTTCTTGTAGTAAATGTGATTGCTTATTTACTGTAAGAACATCTTAGAAAGATTTCCAGCCAGATTTTTTATTACGAGTACTGCTCTTCGAGACGTTCATTAAAACAACACTTAACTAACTATTTTACTATTAATTGAAACGTACGTTAATGTCATTATTATTTATTTAAACGGGAACTTACGTACGACGGAGACTACTGTCGAGAGTTCCTCGACACGTTTCGGCCACATACGGTGGCCTTCATCAGGAGGTGGGTGAAGCGCTCGCGACAGCGTCTCTCCCCGCACTGAACTAACTGACGTATTTTATCATATGTGTCAAAATCAGGAAGGAAACATTTGGTTATTAAGGCTGTCTTTCTAAAACAACGTCATCAGGGACCCATTTTTAAATGAGCTAAGCTGAACTATATAAGTTACGGATTAATCATCCACCTAAATTAACAAAATTGAGGAGATTATAAAGCACCTGTTTCCTGATAGTTTGAGTAAACATAACCCTAATCAATAAAGTTTCATACGTGTGAAAGTGAGTTCGATGTGTAAACATACTTTAGTATAATCACTACATAGTATAAAATAAAGTCGTCTCTGTTTCGTGTCTGTTTGTCTGTTTGTCTGTATGCTTAAATCTTTAAAATTACGCAACGGATTTTGATGCGGTTTTTTGTAATAGAGTGATTCAAGAGGAAGGTTTTAATGTAAAAACATTCCCGAAATTCCCACGGGAACGGGCACAACGCGGGTAAAACCGCGGGGCGCTGCTAGTGATATATACTTTACATACTTTAGTAAACAGCCTCCGTGGTCTTGAGGTTTGAGCGCCCGGCCCACGGCCCGATTCCCGGTGGGGATATCTCACAAAAATCTCTTTGTGAGACTTTCCTCAGTTTGGTTAGGGCATTGCAGGCTGAATCACCTGATTGCTCGAAAAGTAAGATGATTCCGTGCTTCGGAGGGCACGTTAAGCCGTCGGTCCCGGTTACTTTCTACGGGTAGTAGTGGTTACATGAGCCATGTCAGAGGCCTTTGGCGGCTCAATAACACTGACACCAGGATTGGTCAGGTTGACCATCCACTCGATGAAGAAGAAGAGTATATGATATCACGAAATAATTACGAAGCAAGTGCTTCGCTCTTCCGTATATTATGTTATATTGTTATATGTAGTCCTCGGTTAAATTGTTTTGATAAGTTTGATTTTAATCTTTGCCATAGCAAAGAGGTAAAGATAAATGTAACATAACATTCATGTTGGTAGCTTTTAAATTAATGTTCGTTTCAATTCAATTTTGGTTTATTGTCTTTTGATATTGACTTTATCAAATAAATACAATGAAAGAGTAGAGTATCTCCAGCTTCGATCAACAATACAAAACTAGATATCGGGTCTCGTACAAAAACATCTAGTTGTGTATTGTTGATCAAATATCGCCAGTACTTTAAAATGAACAAACCAAAAAGTTTGTATATTCTTACAAAACCTCTTTCTTTCAGGAAGCAGAAAATTATTTGCATACTTTTTAACTTATAAAATCAACCTGTTTTCAGCATTACCACATTACGTATTGTTGTCATGTTTTATTTTTAGGTTATTTTCCACGATAGCTCGCAACGCAACATTGAGGCAATCGGATTTTTCCAGTATTTTTGTCATTTTGGACGTGATGTGAATTTTGTAACAGTTTTTTAATGAGACCTTTCGAAATAATTGGGTTTTGTTATTATGTATGTGCTGTTGCTGTCGCGTTAGCAGGTAAATTACTAAGATTATAAGGCTTTACGCTACGCTGTCTATTTACATAAATACTACGCAGCTTTTCCAGTACCAAAATTCTGCTGTTCTTTTTACTTTATTTTGTGTTTACATTTTGTTCGAGCCACTCTGATATATTACTACAGAAAGTAAGACTTAAGTTTAGCAAGTGAAGTGTATACTTGTTTTATTTCGCGAGCGCCCCACCCAGTCAGTGTAATGAGTGTACTTGTACACTGCCTACTTTCCTGCTTCTTTTCCTTCCTATAAGGTTGCATGTGAATTCATTGGGGTCAATATTTAGCTTCATTCATAAAAAAGCTCAATACTTTAAAGCAAACGTAATACGTTTACAATTAATAGGGGCCGATTCTTCCACCATAGTAGTGGAGGAGAGAGAGAGAGAGAGAATTAAAATAAATCATTTTTTGAAAGGTTCTTTCTTTGAAAAACTTGATTATATGATAAGAGAAGTCCTTAACTTTGATTATTCTAGAAGTATTTTAGGCAATAATTTTTTTCAATAATCCGCAAATAAACCGATCATTTGATCTGATCTGATCTTTGATCTACTGTAAATTCCACTTTTCCTTTTTTTACGAAAGAAAACTTTTATGTTTTATTTTACAGCGCCTCCTGAAGAAAAAGTACTGCATCAAAGAGGTTTGTGTTCTTCATGTAGGAAGATCTTACATATACCATTTATTTCCTGTCATCAAAAGCTTCGTAAAAACAAAAATAATACGAGTAAGTTTGCCTTATAACTACTGCTCTAGGCGTCTAATAAAGAGAATGAAGTCTCAAATATGGTAGTATTTTAGCTAAGGTATATTCTTTACAACTAAAATATTAGTCTTTTTTAAACTTACACGATTTGATACACATAATTTAAACGTACTCACACGGGTTTTTTCACGTTGGAAAGTTAAAGCAAGTAATAACTTACTTAAGTAATAACTAACAAAAATATTATTAAATCTGTATTTAGAGTAATAAATATTATTAAATCTATGTTCAGAGTCTATTGCCGCGATCCACAGCGGTATTTGATATTCGGTAGGCTTTCTCAATCAGTGCTCTGACTGTCAGAAAGTGCTCTAATGTACTGTACCCTGCTATAAAACCCGCTTGCCCTATTGGATTGAAAAAGTCCAATTTTGCTGTTAACCTAGCGGTTCCAATTATAGAGAACAACTTATAAGTTTTTTGATCGTGGACTTATGGGCCTTTAGTTATTCAAGTTTGTCTTACAGCCTTTCTATGCTCTAAAATGACCACTGCACTATACCAGTCCGGTATATCTTCTGTGTGTCACAAATTTCATTTAAATTTCTATTAATTATTGATCTGTGTTTTTCTGCATAAATGTGTAGATTAAGTCATGATTCTGAGAAAGTACAGTGACTTCTGCAATATAAGCTAAACATAGCGTAGAAGAATAGGACTGGATTTAGTTTGTAATAGGTACTTTTATGTCAATATCGATATTTATTTATTTATTTATATTTTATTGTAGACTATCGGATGTGATTTCTACTCCGCCCTCTTAAAGTACTTTACGTAACATGTCAGCCATGCCTTCTACTTTCCATTTTTTAACAGAGAGAGTTAATCGTACATTCTTTCTTGTTATATCGTGAATGTCTTCTGATCTCACGCCCCTAATATTCAAACGGTTGGTTCTGCATAGAATTAAGAGTAGTCAACTTGTATCACCGTCAGTATTTGCAATCTAATCGATCAACTTCTGGTTTATTATATTCCACTTAATTTAAACTAAATTAGATTTTAAAACTAGCCTGTATGAACTATAAACCTTTATGAGAAACTTATCATACTTCTTTTTAATGTATGTTTGACCCGTAATACCTTTCATAGCCACTTTACTGGTTATACAAAGAAGATTAAAATTTTATGATGACCCATCCTTATCTGTGAAAGCCTAAAATATTCAGACCGTATTTCATACGTCAGTTTCTATTACAATAAAGAGATTTAGGTCAGAGTTTAAAACTTAAGAAAATATAATGCTGAAATAGAAACTAGGAAAATAGCCTTTTTTAAACTTACACGATTTGAACACATAGAAACGTACACATGGTAGCACATGGGTTTTTACTCGTTAGAAAGTTAATAAAGCAAGTAATAACTTACGTCGGGAAATAAAAAGTAAGTTATTACTTGCTTTATTAACTTTCTAACGCGAAAAAACACGTGTGAGTACGTTTACTATAGGAAAAAAGCGCTTAGCAGCATGTTCAATATCCACGGCGGATATGAACTTGATAGTTATTGAAAATACATCTAAAATATATCAACAGCAAACAACATTCATTCGGATTGGTCCTGTATGGCGTTCTGCAGTGCCTAAGCATTCAATTTTGGCACCTGCTAGGTAACTAGAGCCTAATGGCAGGCGTTCAGTTTAGGCCCATCTCGTAGCCAGATTTGGTAGCTAGCTACGAAATGAGAAAAGTGTTTTCCCATCTTGTAGCTAGCTACTAAATGGGAACGATCTATTCGGTAGGTAAGGGTTATTTTTTTTTTACTAGTTAAAATCCTAAATCTTGGACTTTCGAATTCCTATTTCGTAGCCAGCTTCGAATCGGGATTATTTCTCCCATTTGGAAGCTAGCTACCAAATCTGGCTACGAGATGGGCCTAAACCAGGCGTTCTAGGTGAGCAACCTAGCTAGACGCCGCGCGCGCAGTACGGCCGTCGCGAACAATCGCGGACATTCAACGTCTTTGCGTCCCTACCCTTAAAGTTATAACGATCTTATCAATAAAACTTCCATCTAGGAAGGCATTTTACCGAATTTAAAACGCACATTAAAATTTACCAAAGTTTGGTTTTAAAGCGTGATTAAATAATCTTGAGTCAGTTTGGAATTGAATAAAACAAAGTTCAATAAAAGTGGCTGGAATACTGGATTGAATTAAGAAATTGTTGATGGAATGAGATATTTGGAATAACGTTTTCGAACGGTATCGCTTTTCATTTTCTCACGACAAACGTTCTCCGTTGATCTGAAGTCGTATAAAGTTTACATTTCAATCGTTCTTTCGGTTTAATACCTATACAGACTAGAGCCTGTTCAGAGAGAATGCCGTGGCTTTCTTTCCGAGAAACGAACTAATCCTTTCCTTAGATAGGTTGAATAATTGAAGTTTGGTGGTTAATAATGTACTATTTGAAATTAAAGTGAATTTCAATCCGCTTCAATTTGAACTAATCTTGGAAATATTTACAAAAATATAGTAAGTGTTTAAATATTAAATAGAAAACCCTTGAATACACAGAACGCTACTTAAGCCCATTGGAATAAAGTCTGTGTTCTTCTAATAACTCTGGTTTTGTTAATCAGATTATATTTAGCTTTAGCTCAAAACTTCGTTTTATTTTCGTCTTCAGTAGGTAATAAACGACTTCAGTTTCAACTTAGTTAACTCAGCTTTGATTGACTAGACATTATTAACGGTTACAATTAAATTCAAGGCAGCTGTTACTTTGTCGGTAACACTGTTAATAGTTTATGAGTGTCAGTAACAATAATTTTAGAAGAAAAATGTGACTCAGTATATTTTACCTAAACTATTTGTCGGATTGAGGTATACGGAGATTATGTACCGTAACTTTGAAAAAATGAAAAACCATTTATTTCAGCAAAACAATTTTCCTTAAATATTATGCACTGAAGTTTTAATTTTATTTTATAATATATTACGATACATAATACAGGTATTAGAAACAAATAAATTATTTTTGAGATGTTTTGCTGTGAGGATGTATCAAGGAGACATAACGATGATACCCACACTAGAAATACTTTACAAGGAACGTTCAATATTTGCAATATTTGTTCAATATTATTATTAATATATTACTAATTGTTTTATATAGATTAATATTCCTTTCACAGTCGTATACCGAGATGAAACTACTTCTCGAGCTAACACCATATTTGATGATCCGGATGATATTCAGAAACAACTAGAAAATGAAGCTAAGGATAGGTTGAAGTACCACAAAGTGAGTGAATACAATATTTGTATATTTATATGTATTTCATAATTCACACACGGTTAATTAGACCCAAACTAAGCTCTAAACTTGTAATATGAAATCTAACTAACTGATATAATATATTGTTCCTGTAATCACTGTTTTGAATTTCTAATATGCAATCTACGAGTATTTAAAAATACCACTAAGACGGTTATCTAAACCAAAATTTTAATGAAATAATAAATTAACACCCAGATAAATTCGCACACGCCGAATTAGACCCAAACCACGATCTAAGCTTTGTTATGGAATCTAACTAACTGATACTTACAAAAATATACATACACAAATACCTTATAAGAATACATAATTGACACCCAGACGTCGTCGTTAAAAAATATTTCTGCACATATTGTTGACTTCGAGCGGGAATCGAATCTGCAACCCCGATTACAATTACGTTTTTATAAGAAATGCACTTTTCAAGCCTGTTTAACTAAATAGAAAAATCAGGGAGGGTATTTTATATTTAAGTTAGTAATTATTTATTTAACAACTGTTAGTTTTGACAAGCGTTAAACCTAGTGAAAACAATAGATAATGTTTTTAACCTAAATGAAAATCAAATTAGCTTTGTTTACAATCCGGGAAATAATTACGGTTATTCATTCGTGCATTATCATTGCATTATCGTCATTATCGTGCATTATCATTATCATCAAACATTATTAATTGTTCATTCAATTTCCGACTGAATCGGCAGTGATTTGTGTTTAAACAGTGCATGTTAACAGTTCAGTGGTAATTAATGCGTCATTCATTCATCTCGAATGGGTTAGTGGCCAACCCTGGTGTCGGAGTATAAACAAACGCGAACAAATACGCTAAAAAAGGAATCTGGATTGCATCTATTTTAATGATAGGCAGTAGACACAAGTTTTAAAATTTTATGCTCTTTCACAAATTATGCAATTTAATAAAAAAAGTAAAGTACATTAAAGTAAAGTATTAGCCTGTAATGTCCCACTGCTAGGCAAATGCCTCTTATCTCACTGAAAATATCAGTACAGTGAGGATAATAAGCCATAATCACCTCGCTGGCCTACTGCGGGTTGGTGATCGCAAACCCGAGCCATGTTTGCAAAGTAGGAAACATTTTTTCGCTCGAAACGGGAATTGAACCGGGACCTGCAATGCTATTAGACCTCCGAAGCGTCAAATAATACAAATAAAATAAGTAAGTGTGGAGCCAATATTTTATTTTTTACAGGCAGAAATAATACCGTGGGTTGTCTGTCTTGAACCGTATTTGATGATGAACAAAAGTATTGGGGTTAACTGCCATCATTTTCCGAAAAAGGTATTTATGAAATCCAACTAATATTATAAATGCGAAAGTTTGTTAGGGTGGATGTATGCATGTAAAAACTACTGGACGTTTTATCCCGAAATTCCCGCGGGAACGGGTACAATGCCAGAAACACCGCGGGGCGTGGCTTGTTTGTTTTATAAGTATGTCTCTCTGAACATTTATTTTATTCATCATGCATAAAATATAATCGAAATATATTTAATCGTACATACGATTGTGACATCAAAGTATATATAAGTAATATTAAATGAAAATGTATGCATGTAATGCTATGACTAATAGATGCATTAGTACGGTATTGGCAACCAAAAAACTTTTTAAAATTAAGAAAATAGCATATTCAAAGCCAATTTTTTAACCATTAATTGTCCCTTGAGCGCGGGTAATTAACTATCCCCTATTTTATCCCCTTAGGGGTGGAGTTTATCAAAATCCTTTCTTAGTGAGCACTTACGTCACTTGAAGAACCTTCCTGCCAAATTTCTAGGTGTAGCGGTTGAGGCTGTGCGTTGATTATCAGTCAGTCAGTCAGTCAGGACTTTGAATTTTATATATAGATATACTATTTTCTTTCAGCGAAAATATTTATGTTCCAAGAATAATACCAAAATTAAACCTCGTGTGTTTTCAACTAAAAATTTTTTAAGTCGGATGCTTAAAATAGCATCCAAAGAAGAAGGTAAAATACGTCATATTGTTTTTCATTTTGACTTCTAGAAAACTTCTATAGTATGTGCAAGTTTCCACCGATAGTAGCATTATATTTCACAAGTGGCTTTTATATATAGTTTATTGTTGAAAATGTTTGAGTCAAACTGCCTTATTCAGAAAAAATCTCTGTCATCTGTCTGTCAAATGTTTTGTCTCTTTTAGTCTTTGTAAAATAGCGTATGTTGGAAAGGGACAAGCCATAGGGATAGCTAAAATGCTGATAATAAAGGCCTATGAATACGGCCCAAAATCTTTTACAAATCTTTTATTATAATTTCAGCACCGAAGGAACTATTTCAATGGAATTATCGAAGTAAGTATAATAAAAAATATAAGAAAAAACTTATTTCTACTCGTAGAACTTTCGGTCACATAAAATGTAGTAAGAAGGCCTTTACTGTGCTGGGCAAAGGCTTCTCATCTCACAGAATATATCAGTACAGTGAAGAGGATTAGGCGTAATATCCACGATTGCCTAACACGGGCTGGTGATCTCAAACTCGAGCCATGTTTTAAATGTAACAAAAAATCAATAAGCCATATTTAAGTATTGGTTAGAGACAAAGGCCAAATTCATATACCTTTATCAGAATTAATTGACGCAGGGGGTTAAATACGAGTGAAAATAAGGGGGCTGCTATTAATAAATGTTATTAGTTAAAGCAAATGAGGCTATTTGAAATCAAGTAGCACCATTCAACCCTTAATTTGTAATCTGTATCAAGTCGAATCATTTGCATAATAACTTCTTGTAATTATTTCTAAGGATCCTCTCATCCGAAGAACTTAGTATTGGGAACATTATTAATGTTAAGTATATGTTCGTTTTATTAAAAAGAGTCGACCTAGGTAATCAGGAATTTTCTTAGAAAAATTTAACTTGAATTTGCTTATCTTGAAGATTTCTCTGACTTTATATAAACATATTTATCACTACATAGTATAAAATAAAGTCGTCTCTTTTTCGTGTCTGTCACACTGTTTGTCTGTCTGTATGCTTAAATCTTTAAAATTACGCAACGGATTTTGATGCGGTTTTTTGTAATAGGTAGAGTGATTCAAGAGGAAGGTTTTTATGTAAAAAAATTCCCGAAATTCCCACGGGAACGGGCACAACGCGGGTAAAACCGCGGGGCGCTGCTAGTATAAACTAATATAATAAAGCTGATCAGATGTTATTTGTTCGCTTGAACGCACCAATCTCGGAATCAAAACTATTAATGCGATTTGACTTATTATTTTTGTAATAGGTAGCTACATACAACGGAATGGTTATAGGTTCATCCCGGATCGGTCACAATTAGGGTAAAATCGCAAGGCACTGCTAGTGATTTAATAAATCTTGTTTGTTTGAACGCAGTAAAGTCTGGTTGTTACTTAAACATGTTTAAGCATAATATGCTAGCATATTATAAATGTAAGTATTACTTCTTTTTATCCTAAAACTAGCAATGCCCCGCGGTTTTACCCGCGTTGTGCCAGTTCCCGTGGGAATTTCGGATTTTTTTTATACATATAAACCTTCCTCTTGAAAACGTTTCAAAATCCGTGCAGTAGTATTTGAGTTTATCGCGAACAGACAGACGCAGCCGGGGACTTTGTTTTATTTAAATATGTAGTGATTCACACAAACAATTATTTGCTAATTATCTCTTTAAATATAGATATTTCACCTAGCAATAGTCAGAATCTATCATTTACTTCTGAAACATATCTATATATATTATTCACAGATCAAGATGAATGGGGTACCCATTATCCAAGTTGCAAAGGCCTCCGCCAGTCTCCAATAAACTTGCCCTACAATGAGTATTCTATTGTGAAGTATACGAGGCCCATGTTGTTTGGAAACTACAAGACTATACCGCAAAAAATGGTTGTGGCCACTGATGAAGCTGCTGGTGATAATATTTTTATTGCATTAGGTCTATTAAATGTCAAGCAAGCTTTAGTATGTATTCACAAGCCCGTTGGCACAGTGGCAATGAGAGCGCTTACTGTATCGGGGGTTGCGGGTTCGATTCCCGCCTCCGGAGTCAAGTCAACAATATGGGAAGACATAATTGTTGGCGACGATGTCTGGGTGTCAATTAAATATTCTTATATAGTATGTGTTTATGTAGTAGTATGAGTGAGTAAGATTCCATAATCCAAGCTTAGAGCTTACTTTGAGTCTAATCAACAACACTAGTGTGTGTGTGCGTGTGTGACGGTTTTATAAAAGAAAAAATACTACATTGGCCTCTATTATCATTTACATTGGATGATGCAGGCCAAACAACTTATGGTTATTAAGGATAATGCCTGCTTCGGCATGGATGGTACATGCTTTTCCAGCACTTATACCATCCTTTCAGATTAGTAAGTAAAATCGAGTAGGTTGGTGGCCAACCTGGTGTTGGAGCTTTTTTGACCTTCCCGACATGGTTTATCGATTAAAACAACCGACCCACTGAAGCATGGTAAATGAGCGTAAAGCTAACGAAGCCACTAATTTCCTTACGATGTTTTCCTTAATTATGACAGTACGTGCGCACATCAATTTTACGTAATGAAAAATTCATTGGTCTACCGCCGAAGCCACGGAAGCTATTCACTAGGACAACGGCTTTAAGAAGCCTTTGTTTTTATTTTCTACTCGTATTCTAAGCCCCTGACATAAAAATAATGGTGTTTTAATCTAAGTGTGTACTGTCTGGCTTCGAAAATGATACCTAACTGTTAGTTTCTTTTTTAAGGAGTCTTGAAGAGCATTCTCAGGCATGTCCTGACCAAATCCGAGAAAAATCGTGTTCTTATTTACTTGTATGTCTTATTTACGTGACCCTAACGGAAATTCTCTATTATGTATCCTGGCGTCATCTATATATTGGTCGCGATTGGAACCGCGGGAATATTTTATATTTATTATGGTTTCTTTTATACTGGTTTCTTGAGTTTAAGCGAACATTCCTCATTTTTAACAGGAACTGTGGTCATAGAAGACTTCTATGACCACGGTTCCTGTAAAAGAGCCGAAACGTCAGATAAAAATGTAAAATATAAGCTAAGTTTATTTGTAAACGTAGTTAAAACTGTTATATTGATTTTTTCAGTAACTTTGCACGGTAACTGGGACAAGAGGAACCGTCCATTGATTTATGGAGGAGGGGCTAGTAGTAGAAGTTATTTATTCCATTCATTGTCTTTGCGGTGGCCTTCGGAACATATGATCGGAGGGCTTCTTTACCCCATGGAGACGCAAGCTTTGTACATATCGAGTCTTTATGGAACTTTTGATGAAGCAGTTGAAGGTTCTGGTAAAGACCAGTTGGCGTTTTTAGTTGTTTCTTCTATATATACTGTAAGTAGTGTGTTACCGAAATGCTTGCTAATAAATGGATTGCCTTTAACATTTATTTTTGTTCCTGCTGATGTTCTATCGAGAGTTATATTGGCAATCCTACTAATATTATTAATCCAAACGCTTGTGTGGATGGATGGGTTTTTGGTAATCTTTTACGACAAAAATAGGGGACGGATCGGGAGGAACAAAGATCAATTTTTGTCTCGAAAAACACATATTAGGGTAAAACCACTAGGTGCTCCTAGTCTAACATAGGAGTCAAACCATCTCAGTAACTGTTCCTTATATTTTTTCAGTGGAAAACCTATATCTACACAAGTAGGTGTCAAATCTTAATTCAATGCACCGTATCAATCGAAGTTCGTGGAAACATAACAGTTTATTCTATATTTTTCTTCAGTCTCACATGTTTTTTCTTCTATCTGTTTTAGTTCTCAGGCGTCACGCATAGAGCAATGAAAGACATAGTAGAAGCCGTGTTGGCTCCTAATGTTTACGGCAACCGGACGATAAAACCTCAGCCAATGCATTACTTTAACCCACCGTTTAAAAAGTACGTCTTATACGAGGGTTCATTAACATATCCACCTTGTACTGAGTCCGTATTATGGATGGTAAGGGCAAAGCCGTTACCAGTCACTAGGGTAAGTACTAATTTGATCAATATTTTTGGCAAAAATTGCCATCTATTTATCTATTAAATACTTAAATCAAGAAATTCTCAATTCAAATAAGAATATGATGAGGTACAGTTAAGTAAATATACTTCGAAACTTGACTTATGTAGGCCATACACGCTACGGTCTACCGGAGAGGTAATCTGTGCAGGTATGCCTGCGCAGGTAGACCGGAATGTGTGTGGGAATAGACCTGTGCAGGTTTTTGAACCTGCACAGGCGACCGGCGCAAGATCGAAAATCGATTCTTTCGAGTGACACCGTACGGTGTACCTGTGCGTGTGTGCGTGTACTCCGGTTGCCTGCGCAGGTCGCGTCAGTTGTGTTCTAGTTGTCTCATCGCTCGCATCGTATTGCCAGAAAATGGCGCCATCAGATTCAACTAAAAAAATCCTTGAAGATTTTATCGAAATGTATGTATGTAATTTAAGGTATGTTTTCTCGTCCATTCGAAGATAGTTTTTAAAATCTTCTGGTTCGAATTTCAATTCATTTAATAAATTAACATGACTATATGTTTTCCTTTTCAATAACCAATGCTTACACCACTTTCTTCGCTTGTTTTTCGTATCATTTTTCTTCAAAATTAAAGCAAGACCTAGCAACGCCAGCGTGTCATCGTCCATATTCGATGCCATCGCAAAGATAACTGAAGACCGCTCCGATACACCGGAACGTCCCCATACACGCTACCATTGTTCGGTTGACCTGCGCAGGCATACCTGCACAGATTACCTCTCCGGTAGACCGTAGCGTGTATGGCCTCCTTTAGAGTATACATCGAAAAAGTTGTTCCATATTGCGTTATGAGATTTTTCAAAGAATACTTTAAAGTTTGATCAATAGTAGCAAAATCACAATCAACTGATCACATGTGTTATTTTGATCATAATCAAGGAATAAAGTCGTGCACTGATGTTACCAAATAAAAAATGCACAAATCAGTGCTGTAAATAGTTGCTTCATTCTCTTTTCTTTGCGTTCGTGGCGTAGTGAACTCATCACGATTTATAACGTGCTAGGATGGGTGCCTATACTTGGATGGATGCCTATACTTGGATGGGTGACCGGTTGAAGCATTGACAACCTGAGCGCTATCGTGCTTTGAAGGGCTCGTAAAATTGTCGGTCTCGGTAGTTTAAATCGTTAGACCACGTTGGAAGCCTTTAGACGGTCTAAAAGCTACATTAGACTTCCCACCAGCTTAAGTTCTTCCTCTTCTTCTTTCGTGTCAGTAGCCTTTACATCTTTCCGGTCCAGTATTTTGTTAGCAGAAGAGGAGTTTATTTTACTTTTATTAATTCCAGGAATTTGCAGACTTATTATTTACTATACACGTGAACGGTGAATTAAAATCTGGCTATCGGAAAACTCAAAGTACAAATGATCGAAAGATATTATTATTTGCTTAAGTGTGATTATTTCCAAGTAAATAAAGTTAGGAAACAATTTGAGGTTGTATTTTATTTATTACCTTCTCCCAAAAAGTTTATAACTAAATCTTTAGATTTTTTTTTCTCTACGCCATTGTTCCACTGTTTAGGCAACATAATACCTAATTAACATCTGTTAAACGAGAATTATGAAGTTATTTGATTTCAATAAAGTATTTAAAAGCACTAACTTCGCTTTCACCACTAAAGTGTGTCCATGGACACACAAAGTCTAAAGACTCACTTATTCACACCTTTGGAAGCATTTCTTGTTAAGTAGCTTCTTTGAAACACCTCGTATTGATTATTTAAGGCAATTGTGTATCGATCGCATTAAATATAAATAGCAAAATTGCATTCGTTTATGTACCACTGACTGTAACCTTAGCAGGTTAGGGTGCTGTTATATGGAATAGACTTGCATTGATTGTGTTAAAGGCAAATTGAAAAAGGTTTGGCTCTCAAAATAGATTGAATAAGACAACGTCTCACAAGAATGACAATAAGTAAAGTATGAGCCTATCATGTCCCACGGCTGGACACGCCTCTCATCTCACTGAAGATATCAGTTATAGTACAGGTATCTCAGTTATAGAAGATATCATATGTATAGAGTACAGGAAAAAAAATTAGAAAGGAGAGACCATATTCATCGCGTTTACAAAGTATTTTGAGTCGTAAGAATAAGGTTGATTTTTCATTACCTTCTAATACTGACAAGACTAAGACACTTACTGCCAATTATAAGGAGTGATTTTTATTATGTTATAAAAGCAATTACATAGCAGCCTGAAGTCGCAGTAAAGGAACTTCGCCTTAACAAGAAGCAGAGCTCAGCAAACATTAATTCGTTCAATCAGTTGCCTTATCACTAACGCCGCGACGCGACTAATACTCCATAACTCATAACAAGACAAATTGACAAAACTCTAGTGTTTATCAAACGTTATCACTTTAGTATGAAAAGTTAATCCTGTCGATAAACATGATAGATGTGACCAGTAGTGCGTTTTAAATATTAAGTAGTTTAGTGGATTAGATTGATATATGACATTATCCTTGTACTGTCTCATAATGTACAAAAATAACTTCTGTTACTGCCGTAAAATCCAAAAAATGCCAAACATCTCTCATTTAAGTTGTGACTTTAAATGCGGCAATTAGTACCTAGTGGTATAAATACTATCCTTTTTTGGATCTGCTTTGTAACTACAGTTTGACGTGAAGTTGATAGCGTAATATCCTAGTTAGGTATTTCCTAAACTAATCATCAATTCTACCACTACTTTTTAAATACCTACCTATTTCGTTTATTTACTTATTAACCACTGGGTGACTTACGCCTACCAGGGGTTTCAAAAATAACAAACTTTCGCTTTATTATACATTTAAATTAACGGTCCGCAGCTAGCTGCTCCCCTTTAAAGCCGAGAACACAACGCTAGCGTGTTCTAAAGTTTCCAGTGCTGCCATCTGTTGAATACTGTCTGTTAAGTCCTTTTTCATACTCACCACGTTATAACTTAACACATAGACATAGCAATTAACTTACTTGTGAAATCGTTTATGAAGCACGGGGATGAAAATACTGTTTAACAAATTGTGTTCTCTAGTTGTCTCCAAAAATAACATGATTAGGGAACCAAACCAAAGTCTTCAGAATTCAGAGGCATTTCGACCCAAATGTGATCTATTTGCAGAGGTTGCAAAAAGTACCCAACATATTATGGTCTCATTGGTGTAAAAAAACTTCAAGGATGACTCGAGTCATTTTTACCAAAAAAATGTTAAATGTTGTAACCTAACAATATACAGGCTCAGTTATTTTATATATTATAATGGTATGGATTTTGATACATTTGTCAAAGTTTATTTGGATAGATGTAGGTCGAGTTTTGTCGCAAGAATGACCCATTGGCCTATTTATTTCTTACTTCTTGAAGGTTACACTTTCTTTCATACACTGTCTGTACCAAAAGGCCCATCGCAGACGACAGACTTTTTGTGCGATCGAGTCTGCGGCGCACAAAAATTCGGTCGCGGATTGTCGCGGATTTTTGCGCGTCGTGTGCGTTACTGCATATAATTACATAGGTTCTATTTTCACAGACTAAAAAGTGCGTCACGGATAGTCTGTCGTCTGCGATGGGCCTAAGAAAGTATTGTCTGATTAATATTACATTGAATGGCCCATAAAGTGCAGCGTTATCTTTACGCCTTTTGTATTATAAACCCAAATTGCCCGCCCTGATTTCAAGCCTCGCTATTATGCAAATAGATGAAATAAAAATATTTATTGGCGAGATTTCTGCTATTGCGGAAGTGTTTCCTTTGTGATATTTAGCGGAATTTTATGTGAATGAAAGTGGAATTTGTTCTAAAAATAGATGATTGACTTCGAGGGGCGATGCCATCAGCAGTAATCAATTTCAAATGCCATATGAAATGGATTGCTGCCGATGGCACCGTGTGTGATAGGAAGGTGGCATATATATGTACTAATATAATAGAGATGAAGAGTTTGATTCTTTGTTTGTTTAAACGCGCTAATCTCAGAAATTACTTATGCGATTTGAATGATTCTTTTTGAAATTGATAGCCACATTCAAAAGTAATAGTCTATTTTTCAGACCAAAATTACCACGGGAACGGGCACAACGCAGGTACAACAGTTCGCTGCTAGTCTAGAAATAAAGTAAGTGATTTCTCATCAAGTTTGAAGTAAAGCAAAGTCCTTTATCGGCTATACAGTCACGACACATACCTCAGTGCAAAAAATCATCAAATCAATATAAACCGAATTCCAAATACCTATAAATATTTAGTTGATCTTATCTTAAACGATAATAAACTAGACCTTCACGTCATACGCAATGATAGCGGGAAAGGACATATTTAATAGCGTTATGTAATGAATAAATCAAATTGAAACAATAGGATAGCTCCTCCTCCTGTGGATTTCGATAGCGTGTTTAAATGGTGACTGGAAGTGCTCCATGGCTCCACCCGTGCTGTGCCCGTTCCCGTAGGAATATTGGGATGAAAATAGTCTATAACCTATCTGTTTAATGTGGCAATCTATTACAAAAAGCAATATTATCGCGTTAAAACAAACTGCTTTATTATAGCTTTAGAAATAAGTAAAGATACCATATTTTGTGTTGCCTTTTAAATTTGTATTATCTAGCGTTTTGGATACTGTCGACGAAATTCAAAATACTACTCCAGCATTTAACCGATTCATTGCGGCACCCATTTTTTAAAACTTTTCGCCGTGGCTGTGAACAAATTTTCTATGACACGACTGGCTTGTCAAGCGCCATAGAAGTTGATGGCACGCCTATTGTGCCATCAGCCATGTATATAAACCACATGTTTTTCTTGCGTTTTCACGGTTTATCAGGTGTTTCAAACCTTTTGTGTTGTTTTAATTTTTAAACTTATTTCTACAAAAAAATATTCCGACTTAGGGTTTATTTATTTACAAAAAATAATTCGTGGGGAAGGTAACATTTGAGTGGGATATCTTGCTTATAATTTAAATAATTACAATTAATGGACAAGATTAGTTTGTAGCTCGTCATAGCTGTCGGAAGTGCATAAAATTAAATATTCAGATTGTTTGTTAAATTGACTGTCTTTGTATGATTTTTCAACATTTTGTTCAGACGATTGATATTAGGTATTTAATATATCTGTCTGCACGTTTCTAAAGAACCCCAGCTCTCTAGGCTTTGAACAAACAGGATAATAAGACGCTACGCACCTGACTATGACTATGACAATGATGAGACTCAATGTGAAAATGAAGAAGAAACGATGAATTATATTTTTGAACAAAATTCACAATCATACTCAGATGATGGAACTTTCAAGCCTCAAAAGAAGTTTGAGGACAGTGGTACATGCACATAAATTGCTGATCAAAAAATTGATCAAGTGCCTTCCATATTTTTTCTCGTGTCATAAGCCATAAGTTAACACAATTGATGACACGCCTGTCGTGCCATCAGCAACGTTAAAAAATAATTCAATGTAAATTTAAAAAGGTTGACAACCCCTGCAACCTCGAAATTCACACAATATCCGGAAACTAATACAACAGACTAGATTTTCGTGGAAAAACTTGATAGTTTTGTCCTGGGCAGACCCTTCTAAAACTTAATTTGAGGCTGTTACAACCGATGAAAAAATGACACGCCTCTCGTGTCATAAGCCATAAGTTAAAACAATTGATGACACGCCTGTCGTGCCATCAGCAATGAATCGGTTAAGGAAACTTTACAGAAAATATTAGAAAATAATCATCAGATCAAATAACAGTTACAGATGAATAAAGACATTTTTCCAAATTATAAGATACAATTATGAAATGTTGTTTGTATTGTATTTTATTTTATTTATTTTATTTTATTTATTTTATTGCACACAACAAAATACAACCCTTACAAACTAGTACAAAGTAAAAAATATTTTTTAAATCTAGGTTAATTAGGAATAAATACATATAAATTTTCCCGGACTAATTCACCCAACTGGGTGTTTGGGTCTAATTAACTAATTAGACCCAAACAAAGCTCTAAGTTTGTTTTATAGAATCATACTAACTGATACTATTACATATAAACCCAAATACTTTATATGAATACATAATTGCCACTTAGACATCATCGCTAACAAATATGTCTGCTCATATTATTGATTCCGGGTGGGAATAGAACCTGCGACCCCGAATAAAAAGACATTGTGAAATAAACACTTCAAAATGTAGTACATATAACTTAAATAACTCGCTAACTCGTAGTTATCATTTTCGCCACGTTTCCTAATTGAATAACATGTAAAGTATTATCTTAATATAAAGGTATTTTTCGTAATCTTATCGTCTATCAAAAATAATACGATATGGAATTGTTTTTGAACCATCTTAATCTGGATCCGGACGTATTTTGTGTAAATTATAAAATAAGAAGTGAATAAAATTATGGAAAAAAAAATTTTGAACATCAGCCCGCAGTTGCTGTCTGTGGGACCTAACAAAACTTTTTCTGATGGTAACGTATTTGTATTGTTAAGTATGTTTAAATGCCGTATTCAGAAACTTCAATTAAATCTACAATGAACTAATTGACGTAATATTTCATACATTACAAGTCAGAAATTCCTCATTAACTTCTCATAAGGGATCACAGTGATTCTGAATGCGGCAGTTTAGTTTTTAGTAAGTCACTCACGTGCTCTGGTAGTTACGAGTACAGCTTGCTATTATATTTTTATATGCCTGCTTAGTCTTAGTAGTTGCCACCTAAAATTATAATTAACTAGCTGCGCCCCGCAGTTTTACCCGCGTTGTGACCGTTCCCGTGGGAATTTAAGAACCACTCGACCGATTTTGTTCAAACTTCACATAAACCATCTACTGAATAGTCCGAACAAAGCCTAAACCTTTGGTTTGGATAGGTGAGCCCGTTCTTGAGTTATAAAATTACAACGAAAAGTGGCATTGATTTTTATATATAGAGATATGTTTTATCCCCGTTTCTTAGTATCTCTGGGTGGTATATATTATTTTAGGCACAGCTTTTCACACATTGTATCTATTTTCGGAGCAAAATAAACCAAATTCTTGTGGGATACTAACAAAAGATCTCATTAGAATAATAACAGAGTCAAAATGTAGACAAAAGCTCATTAAACGCCTCATTTTATAAGTCATTTATCTTTAACAAATTATGTGAGTAAGTAAGTAAGTTCGTGTAGGATAGTAGCCAACCCTGGTGTCCGAGTTTTTAGACCGCCTAAAGGCCTCCGACATAGTCTGAAGATAGATCCAACTGGGACCGACAATTTAACGTGCCCTCCGAAGCACGGTAGCGCTCAGATAGAAATTCCACTATCGGCCACCCATCCAAGTAGGGGCTGACTTGCACGTTGCTTAACAATCGCAATGAGTTAACACTGTTCAGTCAAATTACGCCACGAGTGCTACGAGTCAAACCAAGGAACAAAGTTCATAGTGAAATCTCCGTATAAACGTCTCACTTCATAAACCATTTATCTTTCCGACGCCATAACACAATAATTGTATCAACAGTTTACGGCCCCATAATATCCACCACGAGACATGAAGTTATTTCAGCAAATAAATATTTAACGTTTCAATTTGTAAGCTTTAAATTTTATGGTCGTTTTTGGCGCTTAAGGGCATTTTCATGGGAATTATAATGCGGTGCCCCGCGGTCTTACCCTGTGTTGTGCACGTTCCCGTTAGAATTTCGGGATGAAAGCCTATAACCTTTCTATTGAATGTGGCTAACTATTACAAAAATAATTATTCAAATCGGACGGGTAATTCCCGAGATTATACAATAACGAGATTATACAAACGCTCGAACATACAATTATACATACTTTACCTCTTTATAATCTACTATATAAAAATAAGTCGGGTTTTCCTCCCTGACGCTATAACTCCAGAACGCACGAACCGATTTCCACGGTTTTGCATTCGTTGGAAAGGTCTCGGGGTTCCGTGAGGTTTATAGGGAATAAAAATCTCAAAATTCCCACGGGAACGGGGGCGCTGCGGGTGAAAACGCGGGGCACAGCAAGTATTGGTATAGATTGTTATTCATCACAGTGTTATGGTTTGCCTTGGGTTCCAAACCAAGTCACTTCAGTCTAAAAATATGTTTTGTACCTAAAAATACAGTTTACATATTGGTTCATTAAACATGGTAACTAACCTAACCTATATTGTAGAAATATAACATACTAGCAGCGCCCCGCGGTTTTACCCGCGTTGTGCCCGTTCCCGTGGGAATTTCGGGATTTTTTTTACATAAAAACCTTCCTCTTGAATCACTCTACCTATTACAAAAAACCGCATCAAAATCCGTTGCGTAATTTTAAAGATTTAAGCATACAGACAGACAAACAGAAGACAAACAGACGCGAGTTTGTTTTATACTATGTAATGATTATCATATTGACTAAAAATGTACTCATAACTACGTAGGTATTTATTTTGCTAAGGAACTTTTACTTACTAAGATAAGAAGTCTGCGGGTCTTATTATGCATAGAAAGTAACTACTTTTCTGTTTCTCACTACTTTCCGGTCATTGACTTTGGGCTTTAAGATCCGTAGAGCATAAGGTATCTAGTCTCACCTACTGAAGTAATCAGAACAGCGCAGAAAGGATTTCAAAAGCAATCCTGTCTTCGTCGTATTATAGGTTGATAACCTAAGGCGGTACGGATTTTGACCGTTCTTTTTGCTAATTTTCGTGGAGCATTTTGAGTCTCCTATCAGGAATCACTTATTCTTATTATTCCAAATCAGAATAATACGTTTTTAAAAATTGATTTTTATTAAAAATTGATTTGAAAAAATTGATTAATTATTTATTTTGAAAGTGAATTAATACCTTTTTGATCGAATACAAAAATTGCCTTACATCTTACGTGTCACTATACAACAAGCTAATTCATGTTTTTTTTTAATATTGATACGTAAAGCAAATTATCAAGAACGTACTTTTATTTTATTTATTTTATTTTCAGCCTGTCTTGTCCCACTGCAGGGCAAAGGCCTCCCTACCCTCTTTCCACCTTTCTCTATTGAGTGCTAGATTTGGCCAATCCTTCGTGAAGTTGTCGAGCTCGTCTCGCCATCGCCTCCTCGGTCTGCCGCGACGTCGTTTCCGATCTTGTGGGACCCACTGAGAGAAGAACGTACTAGCTTTCTTCAACCAGTCAACAGGTCTTTTACTTACGCGATGTGTACACTTCGTAAACGTACTCACACGGGTATTTTCGCGGTAGAAAGTTAATAAAGCAAGTAATTACTTACTTTTTATTTCCCGACGTTTCGAGTGAATTGCATATCTCGTGGTTGCGACAAAAAACTACGTAATTACTTGCTTTATTAACTTTGTACCGCGAAAAAACCCGTGTGAGTACATTTACTACAATCAACAACTTCCTTTATTCAACAAAATAACCCCTTTCTATATTAATTAACAAAGAATTAAACACGGACGTATACAATACAAAATACAAGCGGAATTGTTACGCTTTCATAAGTCTTGTGGGAGAGTTGATAATATAACAAGAGAAGTTCGCCTTGTAGAGTTAATTTATTGGGAACAAACAAAATACTTTAACAGACGTATTGTCTGAAATGTTTGTATAATAGCAAGCCCGTTGGCACAGTGGAAGTGAGAGCACTTACTGTGTCGGGGTTGCGAGTTCGATTCCCGCCCGGAGTCAACAATATGTGAAGACATATTTGTTGACGAAGACGTCTGGTGTCAATTATTTATTCACTAGCAGCGCCCCGCGGTTTTACCCGCGTTGTGCCCGTTCCCGTAGGAAATCCGGGATAAAATGTAGCCTATAGCCTTCCTCGATAAATAGACTATCTAACAGTGAAAGAATTATTCAAATCGGTTCAGTAGTTTCTGAGATTAGTGCGTTTAAACAAACAAACAAACAAACAAACAAACAAACAAACAAACAAACAAACAAACAAAACAAACTCTTCAGCTTTATAATATTAGTATAGATATAAAGTATTTGTGTATGTATATGTAGTAGTATCAGTTAGTTTGATTCCATAATTCATAATAGCTTAGAGCTTAGTTTGGGTCTAATTAACCGTGTATGAATTTGTCCGGGTATATTTATTTATTTAATAAGAACTCGACAACACCTAAACTGTTGGATTTGGGGTGACAGTGCTAAAGTAAGCATAATAATAAAGGACTAGCCTGAAATGGAAGGACATAGGTTTTATTAATTGGTTGTTTATCTAGATCTATTGCCCGGACAATTAGGTAACCTAATTGGAAATTCCAGCGAATCTTTTAGATAGGGTTTACAAGTTGACTCCTGGATTAAATTAAGTTAATGTTGTTTTTCGTTAATATAATGTTAGGAACGTAACGTATTCGGGATAAAATGAGAAAATCTTGGGGTTTGATACCTATGTGACTCGATTTTTTTAACCCCCGACTCTAAATAGAGGTACTATAAATTTGACTTTGATGTTTGAGTGTGTTTATCTGTCTATGGCACCGTAGCTCCTAAACGGATGGACCGATTTCGGTGGGGTTTTGTCATTTGAAAGATAGTTTCCTTGCGGTGGTTATGTTCGGTTAGTTTCGCTATGCTCGATTCCCGCTATGCATTGATCATAAAATACCTACCAAAAAGTGCCGCTTTGCTCTGAATTTCTCAGTGCTACCTTTAACAATGGAAGGTACAATTCGATAGAAAAGTGTTTCTAAAGTATACTTTTAAAGCTAGCCTGGGACTGCATAGTTTGAGGAAAATTGTTTTGGTAAATAAAAATCTAATTTAAATTTAAGAATTGCGTATATTTCGATTAAAAATATAAAAACGCTATGAAACATAAATCAACTCAAAATCATGAGATTAGCCAAGAAAATATATATTTTCAGATTCCAAAGTTACACTTCCACTGCATTTAAGATCACTTCTTTTATTTACACAGTTCTTTTATTTTGTCTTACAAAATGGTAATTGTGACCGGTATATAACAGGGTCTCTCCACCACGTCTACTATTAATTATTGTATAATTTTTAACCGGACCACGGGAAGAACTTGCATCCGACATGATTGCAGACGTACTAACGAACTAACCTAATTACGCTTATCAGTAAAATAAAGATGCACCAAAACCGCAATCCTACTGTCTCTTTCTATTCAAGGACAAAAGATAACACTCAGGTACAAATTCCCGGAAGAGGTAACCCAAAGAACTCGTTGTTTTGGTGTTGACGGTTTAAGCTATGTGTTGATTAACACGAATACTGTTTACTAGTTATAGTTAGTGAAACTAGTAAGAGAGTATTTATTTAATTTTTTATTTATTTAAACATAAGCATTTTCCTTTCGACAGTCCAAGAATCTGATTCCGTGCATAGCGGCACTTTTTGTTAGGTATTTTATGATCAGTGCATAGCGGGAATCGAGCATAGCGAAACTAACCGGTTATGTTTGGTTATGTTTGAAAATCGGTCCAGCTTACCTGTGCGCAAGAGATTTTAAAATTGTTAACTTTTTTTATTGATCCAATCATAAATATTATCTAAATACTTATTTACTCTTGTCTTAATTTACCTACCTACCAATTATTTATATTAATTCCTACATGTTACCCTTTAATATGTGCAATACATTTCTCTCTGTTATCAGTTGCCTTTAGGTGGTCAATCCCGATACCAGATTTGACTACTAAGTTACACGAGCTGCTAGGTTTGTATGTACTTTGTCTGTCTAACTAAAATACTTAAGATTTTAGAAAATGCTACCCAATATTCCCAAGCTTTATTACGACAGAGTCCTATCACAACAAATTACTTCACTTACGTTACAAAGGGTCTATTACTTGAGACTATGAGAGGTCAATGCCAATGACCTTTGTCGGAATAAGTACCTATTCTGACCTATTCTATTACGAAAAATAGACGTAAATCATAAAAGAATAATGGTTTTTCGATACTTGTCTTATACATTTTCGTGGTGAAGTTGTTGTAAAAGATTCCCGAGTTTATTTCTATTAATATAAGTTTATAGATTTTTTAAACTAGTACCATATTAAAGAAAAGGTGTCAGTCATGTCGTACAGAGATGTGAAGGAGCTTGCACTGAATAGGAATAGATGGAGAAGTCTGCATCGGATTCACTGATTAGAGTCTTGCTTTTAAATGGTACTTTCAATATGGGTGTTCTGAGTTCCCATATGTCTCCATTACTTAGTCCGTATGTCCGTTGTCCCTGTACACCGTGTCCCTGTCAACGGGGAGAGCGGTACTTTAATTAAATATTTAATATTACTTCCTGTACCGTGTAGATAAAATTCGATTCAGGCACTCAACAGCCGCTCCGGCGCCGCGGCACGCTCGCTTTGCTCTGGGTACGGGGACAAAGGGAAAGTAAAGTAAAGTAGGATGTCCGACTGTTGGGCAAAGGTGTCTCATCTCACTGAAGATATCAGTACAGTGAGGAGGATTAAACAATCACCACGCTTGCCAAATAAGGGACAAAGGGAAGAAGTTATTTAATTCAAGTACCGCAGTCCTGTGAACACAGTGTATGGGGACGATAGGCATACACTTTAAAAACTATCATCGAACGCCTCTAGCACAACGAAGTTTTCAAAGCAAATGTTTTTAATACCAATACAAGTAAATATTGAATAATCTTGGTAACAATACCGCTACCGAAATCACTAGCTTGCTTGTCTAGCGTTTTAATATTGATTAATTTGGCCTATACATATCCAATCTTGGAGATTACCGAGGCGTAATAGCTAGAACCTGATACCTTGGCAAGCTGTATCAATACCAATTAATAATATAGGATTAAATTACTTAGTAAATGATAGTGTCGTTATAATGAAGCATGTAATACATAAAAGGCAACGTGTTATCAAATATTTGGACAAGCCCGTTGGCACAGTGGCAGTGAGAGCGCTTACTATGTCGGGGGTTGCGGGTTCGATTCCCGCCCGGAGTCAACAA
Source organism: Cyclophora albipunctata (assembly GCA_963082685.1). Lineage (NCBI taxonomy): Eukaryota > Metazoa > Arthropoda > Insecta > Lepidoptera > Geometridae > Cyclophora > Cyclophora albipunctata. Next base: position 2,163,326 of record OY720121.1, on the reverse strand, counting down.
TATGTGAAGACATAGTTGTTGGCGACGACGTCTGGGTGTTCATTATATATTCTTATAAAGTGTTTGTGTATATATATGTAGTAGTACTTATCAGTGAGTTAGATTCCATAACACAAGCTTAGAGCTTACTTTGGGTCTTATTAACCGTGTGTGAATTTGTCAAAAAAAAAATGTATGTCGTAGGCTTGTAGCGTCGTAGCACTCGTAGCACAGTTTTGCTACGTCATTTTATCTAATAGGCAAGGAAGTATGGATGAAATGTGTTGGTTGTTGACATTGTTTGGAGGTAGTCGATTGTATAATGATTCAATGAAGCCAAAAGATATATCTCTTTGGTGGTTTGAGCACTATTGTTTTTAATCTAAGTTGTTAAGTTAAACATCGCTTAATCTGTTCGGGAGGTATGATGCCCCAGACAGACAGACACATACCCAGAGAGACACGTTAAACTTATAACACCCTTATTTTTGCGTTGGGGGTTAATAACGCCAACAACAATGTTACCCATTAAATATACGACTTTGTAACTCAAGTTGGAGAAACACTGGGGAACGATTTGTAATATTTTTACGCAAAGAAGAGGTTATCTGTTTTACCTTGAAACTCTGACCTCAACTTATATTAAGAACGCAAAAGATAAGCCATAGAATCGTAAGTAAATAAGTTTCTCTCATGAAAGATGACACTACATGATTGACTGATTATGGATTACATTCGTAAATAAACTAATATGAAGATATAGCGCTTGGAAACTTATGTAATGGGTAGATAAGATGATACGTTTATCTATCGGAATAGATAATATGTCGTGTGTACTTGTTTTGTATTATTACGTTGCCGTATATTTTATTGGAACGAAGTTCCTTACCGTGCGTTGCGAAAGGGGGCTAGACGGAAAAAATTAAGATGAAAAGTTGTAACGACACTTTTTGCGTTAGAGAGAGACAGACAGAGAAACATGCGCACGCCGTTAGATAGAGACAGACAGTGAATTCTCTGTCTGTCTGTCTCTCTCTTTTATAGAAAGCAAGCCAGATATTTTCGTTTCGTCTTTCTATTTCGCATTGAACTTCGTTCCATCCGGGTGTCCTTTGACACCTCTCAAGATTTTTTTCAATTTTTTTGTCTATCTATACTGTTCCAGTTACATTACATTTATGCCTTTTGTATTTGCAAAAACTTTTTACATTACGTACAGTAAAATGAGGTCAGATAATGAGATATTAATTCTTAGTAGGCAATTGATACTACTCAATGTGTACATTATGAATTTATTACAAAAAACATTATTGACAATAAAAATAGTCAAATAGGTACCCGAGTTTGTTTTCCATGTAAGACATAATTATTTACAACTAATTACGAAGTACATATGTACTTAATCTTAAAATGATTTCTATATATATTTATTGTAAGTACTGTAATTGCCTCGGTGGTCTAGTGTTATGTCGACTCGCCTGCCAAGACTGATGTTCCGGGTTCAATTCCCAGGTCATGCGAAAACATGTTCCTAATTTTCAAACATGGCTCGGGTTTGAGATCACCAACCCAAATTAAGCAAGCGTGGTGTAATCACCACATACCACACGATATGAGATGAATTCATTAATATTGTTGGAATAGAACATGCAAACACGTTTACAATAGTTATGTTATACAATCATTAGGAAACGAGTACTTAGCATGGATAAAAACTTAATTCTATAGGAGCAGGCCAGGTATGCTGTAAATTTAGTTGAGATTTCACAAGATATCAGGATAATGAGACGAGAGGCCTTTGCCCAGCAGTGGGACATTACATGCTAATACTTAACTTTTAAGTATACTAAATTCCAATAGAAACTTTTAGTATCTCGAGACGCTGATAATCGTTTTGCTTTCCGTATTCACGTGTAGAAGTAAATCATTATTATCAATATTTACTCCCTATCTTATCAGTAGAAATAACTACCAAAGATTTTTTTGACAAATAATGTTATCTCTCTACTTTACGTAACATAACAATACGTTTCTTTAAATATAAGCTCGTTGTATTTCTATTAGTCTACAATCTCCAATAATAATTTATGCAAGTTGGTTTGAGAACCTCTCTGAACGGGTATCTTAAGCTATTCTACGTAGCTATACTACATTTGTTTTCACCAATAATGTGAATCGTTCCATAGCAATGCTAGATAGCAATGATGCAATCCACCAATCGCATCAACCGTACGGTACCTTAGGGATGTTCTAATATCTCCAAAATACTGACACGTATTTTTATCTACACTAATGTTGTAACATTCTACTTATGTTTCCAATACTTGACTTATAATTACTACTGTTATAGCGCAGACAACTAAAACACTCAATTTAAGCAATTGCACATGATGTTATAATATCATTATAATATAACATTATAACATCATTATAACGCGACCAATTAACCTGGCGAGCCTTATGTCAAAATCCTCATACTAGTTGTATAAAATTTTGATATTAGGCTGGCTTTTTAAAATAGTTGGGTTATACGTGAAAACTTCGTCGAAACTACATACACAAAACTCTTTGGTAAGATCTCGCTCGCTCCTGATTGGCCCTACGCGCAGCTGCGCTCTCATTGGTTAGATTTTAATGGCGGCAAGTTCACTGTGACAATACACGTACCTACGCGTGAATTTAATGTTTCGCAATGTGTTTTGTTTTTAAAATTTTGTTTGATTAATTGCATTAAATAGTGAAGATAAAGTAGTGTATGCAACTGCATATAACACGGGTATTAAAACACTCGTTACTATTATGAAACTCGCTGCGCTCGTTTCATAAACTCACACTCGTGTTTTAATACCCTTCTTTATATGACGTTGCATAAACTACTATTATATAATTGTTTAAGTAAATGTTGTTTGAAATGTAACCAAAAACTAAGTAAGGATGATCACTCCTATATCTACAAGTAAAGCTTAAAAATATGCAAACAACTTATTTTTGAATTAAGCTATAAACTGAAAGGATATATAGAAATCATTGAACACAAAGACGAGAAATACAAACCATTTGCATACATTTGCGGGAAATGTTTCAAAAACACGTAATGTTCAATGGACCGAGAACTCTCGATGCTGTCTAGACTTGGACTTAAAAGTGCTTGAAACACTCTTTAGAAGGGAGTTTGGAGAGATTTTACTCCACTCTCTTGGACATAAACACCTTCTTAGTGAAATTGATCAAGATAAAAACGAACGTGTTTAGTAAGATTTTGTAAAACAGTAGTTGGACATTTCATTCATTTTTGTTTCTAAGTTAGTTTATTACCAAAGATGTTATGGCTAGAAGATCATAGGTATATCTAGTGGGTAATGTTGTAAATTTCACCCAGTGCAAGGGCCGTTTTTAATACCTGAATCGTGTAACCGAAAACTTAAGTATACGTGAAACGTATAAAAATATTCAAACAAACGATAATTATCCATAACGTTTTTAGTTTTGTTCTGCCTTCTGAATTTTGTGTAATCAAAATCACCACTACTGAAGTATATTGACCGACCTCAAAAAGGCGAAGTATAATTTCAATTATTTAAACAAGCTTCAAAAAACGGTAAATGTTTTCCATTTTGTGTTTCCATTCTTATGTTTAAATGAAACTATGTTATTTATAGTAAATGTACTCACATGCAATTTACTCGAAACGTCGGGAAATAAAAAGTAAGTAGTTTACTTGCTTCATACTTTTTTACCGCGAAAAAACCCGTGTGAGTACGTTTACTATGTGTTCAAATCGCGTAAGATAAAAAAGACTATGTAATTTGTTCTTTTCAGCTGAACAAATTTCCAAGCTGCGTCCGTCTCAGTCGCCGATCGCTATATCCGTGAGTCGGTGTCCCACTTGGACCTCTTTAGACACTCTCCGCTACAAGGGCTATTGGGACAACGAGTCTAATGGAATACTCCTCAACACTGGATCAACAGGTGTGTTTAGGTTCTAGCACTGACAATTATTTGGAACTAACTTCATTTTTCTTCAACGCCTCGGTAGTCTAGTGGTATGTCCACTTGCCTGCCAAGACTGAGGTCACGGGTTCAATTCCCAGGTCGAGCGAAAACATTGCATGTTTCCTACTTTTCAAACATGGCTCGGGTTTGAGATCACCGACCCCACGGAAGAGCGAAGCACTTAGTGTTATTTCGTATTCAACCCGCATAAGGCAAGCGTGGTGATTACGCCTTATCCTCTTGTACTGATATCTTCGGTAAGATTAGAGGCCTTCGGCCAGCAGTAGGACATTACAGGCTAATACTTACCTACTACATTCTGCAGTTAAACCTGACTTGGATGTTTTTTTTTAATTTGGAGACAAAAAGGCCTTATAAGTTTTCAGTATTTTGTGAGACTGAGTAGACGATGAAGTATTAGCCTGTTACATCCCACTGCTGGGTAAAATAATTTCACCTCACTGAAGTTATTAGAATTGAAATTCATCAAAATCGGTTACCAGATTAGGCTAGAAAAATAACATACAAACAGGTAGAGATAAGATAGTGTTATTTATAATATTGTTTCCTCGCTTCATTATCTGATACAATATTGTTTATTATGTACCTATTGTGTGGGTGTAGCAAGGTTACATATCGCATTTTTGTCTGATACCTTATCATTAAATCGTAAGCAGATAAATAAATATAACTATTACTAATGACTTGTAAATCTAAAATAAACAAGTATCCTAGAAAATTATAGACTAAACAACTTCTACTATTTGAAAAGTACTGAAGAATTTCTTCAGAAGAGTTTTCTTCAGAAGAAAACTTGTCTTTTGGATCCGATAGCAAGATTTTCTGAAACCCCGTCTCCTCTGCGTCGTCGCTAATCAAATATTTGCCCCCAGCTTACTTCGCCTTTGAAACTCCCGTCCGACCAACTTTAAATGGAGGACCTCTTCTTGGAGAGTACATTTTTGAACAAATGCACTTCCATTGGTCTGTCGACGACTTTACTGGGTGTGAACACGTTCTAGATGGCCATGGGTAAATATCATAAGGTTTTATTTATTTTGAGTAGAGCTTATATCAAAGATATACCTCATTAATTTGTTTTCTATTTTAAAAAGTTTTTATTTTAAATGTAGAAGTTGTTCTAAGTTTAGATGAAGAATGTGTATACTCAATTATCTACTCTTTGATTTCCACAATCATTGGCGTTCAAGGCAGCTATGACAGCAGTGACTTAGGTCAAAGCTAAGCTACTAGACTAAGTGACCGTCTTTCCAAAGCAGTGCTGTAGTAGACCCAATAACATTTGCAGCTACTGTATTGATAAAAATTGGCTTATGTCATTGAGTTATATGTACTACGTACTAGAGAAGTCACTTCAAACAAGCTTCGTGAGAGATTCGCACCGGGGCGGGATCTTGTGTTCACTTAGTCGATGGCCAGCTCTGGCCAGAACTATATGTGTTACAGCTATTGTTTTTTCAAATAAAATATGCCTTCATGTGCATTGCGTTATTGCAAAAACACTTTAAGAAACACAAATAGAAGTAAAGGAGTGACCTTTCACTCACAAGTATAATTTTCTACTCCGAAAACAATTTTAAATAAATATTTAAAAATAAATATTTTTACATCAACAAACGGTCATATTACAAAGAGTATATGAGATATGAGATACAGAGTGGACACTATCGACGAGCATTGATAAATTCCTAATTCCGATTGATATTATACATCAACCATCTTTTTATATTAACCGACTTCAAAAAGGAGGTTTGTTCGACCCTAAGTTTTAGAAACATAGTTCTATTTTTTGTCTGCCATTTCTCGGAAACTATTAATCCGATTTGGGCGGGATTTTTTTAAAATGGGTTTTTATATAATTATGGTAAAATGCTCCATACTCTTAAAAGGCTTCAAAAACGAGGCTATGCATTTTCGTTTGATTATTGTTTGATTGAGTATGTAAACAAGGGCTTTCACTAAACGTTTTCAAAAAACAACGGACTTGAAAAAAATCTTTGACATTAAAGGGATGCCCCAGGAATGGGTCTATTATTTTCGACTCCAATTAAAAGTCAAGCATTTATATTACCAGTCTGAGTTAATAGTGTTTTATATTATTTTTTTATTTAATTTTTTTTTTCATTTGTCTGAAAAAGGTTTCCTCGGCAGTTTCATGAAACAAGAGAAAGATGGATTCGATTTGTCAAAAAATAAAAAATGCTCTAGTCGCTCCTATGATTTTCAAAAGTTTCTCTCCATTTCACTGGGATGCCATCATGAGATACCTCAAAATATCTTCAAAAAAAAAACATGAAAATCGGTTCATATAGTTACAACGGATTATACATCCGCGAGCGCACAAAAACACTCATGTATATACGGACAAATTGAGAAACTTCCTCCTTTTTAAGTCGGTTAAAAAACCTTTTGCTATTATTCTTCATATACCTTTTTGTTTGTTAAATAAACATAAAAATTTACTTCTGAGATTATTGAAAAAAAAACTAGGTACATATTTCTACTAAGAGTCCGGTCTACGATGATTTTTATAATCTCTATTGTTAAATTCCGAGTAATGTCATTCAACTAGACCTATCCGTCAATGTCATTAGAAAAATCTCTTCACGATTTTTGTTCGACGTAGCCTCTCTAGTACGTAGTACATATAACTCAATGGCTTATGTTATTTTTAACGCCTCTGTGTGGGCACGACGAGGCGTTATGTCATACTGCATACTAGAATCGGCTGGTATTAAGCAACTCACTTACTAATGCCTCTCACTCGACGTTACATCACATTTTGACAAGAGCAAAATTGCATGCGTGGGTGTCTTATTATGAGAAGGCTTGTAAAATTGTGCGAAATTGCACCTTTGTGATATTATTTATATTATATTATAATCCGATACAACTACGTCACATTGCTTTAAGATGTATTGGCTTGGCTTACATGTAGATAGGACGGTCTGAGATGTAGAATTATGTTCCTTTTCGATAAGCGTAGCGCTTAAGACCATGTAGGAGGCCTTTAGGCGGTCTAAAGCTCCACAGAAACAACACTTGCCAACACTTACTTATACGAAACTAGCCGCGCCCCGCGGTGTTACCCGCATTGTACCCGTCCCCCGGAAATTTCGGGATAAAATGTATCCCAATCCGTTAAATTTTCATCCAAATCCGTTCAGCAGTTTTTGCGTGAAAGAGTAACAAATATACATACATACATCCTCACAAGCTTTCGCATTTATAATATTAGTAGGATGAATGAATATCATTTATTTCCAGCTACGCAGCAGAATGCCACTTCGTTCACTATAACAGCAAGTACGAGTCGTTAGAAGCAGCGGTAGGCCATCCTGACGGTTTAGCAGTAGTCGGGTTTCTTCTAGAAGCAGTTGATGCTCCGAACCCTCGGTTTGATAAGCTGATCCAAGGTTTGGAAGGAATTAAGAAGAAGGAGTCGGTTGTACATGTAACTTCAGGTGATTATATTTGTAGATACCTTTTAATCGAATAGAACTTTGTCAAATTAGAAATTCATAAATTTTCAGTTATATTAGAATAGGTTATTGTATCGATTTGAATATGACAAGGTTCATAAGGTTAAACAGTAATGGACTGTGCTGAGTGTGTGTGTGTGAACATAGAAATCAATTTCATACATTTGATAAAACTATCCCCCGCCACGTCTAATATACTAATACCACTATCTGTTTGTTATAAACTCTAACTGATTTACATGCGTGTGTCATCGACAGACAAAGTTTAAGATATACTAGGTTTTAAGCAAGTTTACTTAAGAATCTACGAACTAAAAAGTAGGTATATAGGCTAGGTATTGTGATAAATCACTACATAGTATAAAATAAAGTCGTCTCTGTTTCGTGTCTGTTTGTCTGTTTGTCTGTATGCTTAAATCTTTAAAATTACGCAACGGATTTTGATGCGGTTTTTTGTAATAGGTAGAGTGATTCAAGAGGAAGGTTTTTATCTAAAAAAATTCCCGAAATTCCCACGGGAACGGGCACAACGCGGGTAAAACCGCGGGGCGCTGCTAGTTAGTTTATAAAGTTGTCACATTTTCTATTCATTTAAAATCTATTTAGAGGCATAAATAAGGGTTATAACCTCATTCCACATCTACATAAAGACTATAAGATTAACACGCCCGTTGGCACAGTGGCAGTGCGAGCGCTTACTGTGGTTGCGGGTTCGATTCCCGCCCGGAGTCAACAATATGTGCAGTCAGAGTTGTTAGCGACGACGTATAGGTGTCAATTATACATTCTTGTAAAGTATTTGTGTATCTTTAAGTAATAGTTAGTAGTATCAGTGAGTTAGATTCCATAATATAAGCTCAGAGCTTACTTTGGGCCAAATGAACCGTGTGTGAATTTCCTGGTATATAAGATACATAAAGTATACTCCTATTAGTCAAACATTCCCGTCTTCCAGATACCTTATCCTGGATGGACAGCGAAGACCTCAACGAAGGCAACTACGTCACATACAAAGGATCTTTGACGACCCCGCCTTACACTGAATGCGTCACTTGGATCATCTACGAAAAACCAGTTCACATCGGCACTGAGCAGGTAAATTAAAGTAAAGTAAAGTATATAAAAGCCTGTAATGTCCCACTGCTGGGCAAAGGCCTTTCATATCACTGATGATATCAGTACAGTGAGGTGGAGCAGGTAATAATTTACAATATACTACTCTTTAAACATTAAAAGCTTCTTGGTTGCAATGATTGGGTTCGTATTAAGTAGTGGCATTCCAAAACTTTACGACATTCATTGTGCTTGAAGTGGCCTTAAAAAGTATTAGACGTTGATGTCCTAGTGCAAAGCAAAGACCTCTCATCTCATTGAATATAATCAGTACAGTAGGGGTTAAGTATAATCACCACGCTTGCCAACTAAGGGTTAATCAATATCAAAGAAAATTTTAATATTTTGTGATTGAGATTATCCCTACCTTTTAAATTATCCATATTCACAAAAGGCTCACAAAAATGAGAAAGAACTAGACTAAACATGTTCCTTTTGGGAATTAGAATGGAATATGTTTCATACCAGTTTTTCTTTGTGGTTTTTTGAGAGATAATTTCTTTATATTGCTAACCACTCTAGCTAGTTCCTACTTTATAAAAATAAGATATTTATGATGTTAGAAAAAGGCCTGTTTATTATTTCCGTTTTACCTGGTTTTATGATTTTTTTCAACTTTGACAATACAAGAACTTTTATAAAGAAACCAGACAGCGTGTATGTCGTAAGAAACGGAATTACTTTAACCTTTAATTATAACTTTGAACGTAATATCAAGAACAACTTAGTATCTAAAACATGTATTGTGAAGCGTTCGTAACATTCCAAAACCCGTCACTGTAACGATGTTACTTAGATTCCTTTTTGCTCCTCGATTTTAATTAAAACCAGCCGCCGGTTCGGTACATTTAAATTTTCACACGTAACAAAACAGGCTTTTGTATTCATGGGAGTTTGTTAAAATAATTAACTTTTACGAAATTTGAATAAACATTGATTGATACCAATTCTGAATTGATTTTTGAACGGAGTTGTATGATACTTGTTTGTGATTAGATTACAAAGTCAACAAAAGGGGATGGAATGATGATGAGAATATAGATTAGTTCGAAGATTTATAAAGCTTCTGGCCTCTACTGGAACGTAGTTCTTGTCCTGTAATACTCGTAATAATTGAACATTATAGTACAATACGGTAGCTAATTTGTATGTGACATTATAATACAACAAAAGCTTTATATTTATGACTTGCAGCGCCCCGCTGTGTTACCTGCGTTGTACCCGTTCCCGCGGGAATTTCGGGTCAAAATGCATCCAATGTGTTATTCTGATGTAAAAACTATAGAACTGTAAATTTTCATCCAAATTCGTCCAGTAGTTTTTTCGTCAAAGAGTAACAAACATGCATATATACATCGATCCTCACAAACTTTCGTGTTTAAAGTCGTCTCTTTTTCGTGTCTGTCACACTGTTTGTCTGTCTGTATGCTTAAATCTTTAAAATTACGCAACGGATTTTGATGCGGTTTTTTGTAATAGGTAGAGTGATTCAAGAGGAAGGTTTTTATGTAAAAAAATTCCCGAAATTCCCACGGGAACGGGCACAACGCGGGTAAAACCGCGGGGCGCTGCTAGTATATAATATTAGTAGGAAACATTGGTAATTTAACCCATATTTTCTACAAATTTGCTTTTGACCTTTTAGTTATAATTATATCCTCTATACTGACTTATTTTTGCCCTACTAACATAATTATTCCACATCAGATTCTAATCACATCGGTTAAGTAAATCTCAGATGTTTATAGCCTAATTAATTGATATGGAAATTAGGTGACCCATCTTTCCAGTTCAAGTAAGGCTCCATTCACACAACCAAACCGCAATATTTTTTGGTAAAAAAAAATGATAAGTTGGTCGCAGTTTTGAATAAAAGGGAAATAAAGCATTAGCTTGAATGTCCCACTGCTGGGCAAAGGCCTCTCATCTCACTGAAGATATAAATACAGTAAGGAGGATTAGGCGTAATTACCATGGTTGCCTAATGCGGGTTAATGATCTCAAACATGAGCCATGTTTAAAAAGTAGGAAATGTGTTTTATTTATTCTGACCATTAACTGAGTGAGAAACTGTAGGTCATAATTGTGATTGTGCTTGTTGTGAAGAGAGCCTAACCAAAACCAAAACACGATAAGTATAGCCATTGCTTATTTAATCTGAATAGTTATCTGAAAGGGTTCTATGAAGGCTTGTCGGACATGAAGTAAATCTAATTTGATCTCTTATTATCAAAAGATTCGAGATAGACAAACTGAATTGTCTACGTAAATAGTTGAAATATGTATATGAAATATGTATTGTTGAAATATGTTAATGTATTATGCTTCAAGAAATATTTTGTATAGAATACTAGCTGCCCCGGCAAACGTTGTTTTGCCATATAAAAATTAAGGGGTGGACTACCCTTAACATTTAAGGGGATGAAAAATAAATGTCCGATTCTCAGACCTACCGTTTCGGAGGAGTTTAACTACAAACACCGCGACACGAGGATTTTATATATTAGATGTTTTGTAGATTTTCGATTGCTTTTGTATAGCAATACTGAAATAGTTCGATTTAACTTATGTTCTTCTTCTTCATCGAGTGGATGGTCAACCTGACCAATCCTGGTGTCAGAGTTATTGAGCCAAACTTATGTTTGTTCATTGTAAAGTAGTATGTACAAGACTGGATTGTTATTCTAGACTTTATTTAATTAAATACAACCTAATGGAAACAACTGGTTTCTCAAGTTTTAGCAAACACTACTCATTTTTAATTGAAACTTTGTTTACGGGTACACTTCGCTTTAATTTAACATTTTTGTTCTGACTTCGGTCTTCTGTGACCACGGTTCCTGTAAACCAAATAAACTCCCAATATTTTCCCGAGTGATAGTAGTATGATTATTAGGCATATACAATTAATACGTCTTTGTAAAGCATTGCATCTACGCCCTCTGAGTATATCATATCGTATATCAGTCCGATAAAATTGTCCATGAAATTATTAGCGTTTATATTCAGCAAGTTTTTCCATTACACACTACAATACTCAGTATAGTCGTAAATTAAAAAGGCGCGCTGCACCCCAATGCTTCTGCCATGAAAAGGCAAAACTCGACGGAAAAGACGCGTCTATTTTTGTCTTCTACAAAACAATGAGGGCTTTGGGTCGAAGTGATTTACATAGAGATAGTTTATGAGCCAGAGTGAAATAGGCTACTTTCCTCGAAAAATGCACAGACCAAGTAAAATAAAGAATCTTTTACGCTTCTTAAACATTGAGGAAAGACGCTCTTTTGAGCTAAAAATGTAATACTGCTATTGAAAAGATTCCACGATAATCTTTTAGTCATACATTCAATTTGATATTTAAAAAGATCAGGTAAAATTTGTTTATGTTTATTTGAAGAAGTTATTAAAACGAAATGCTTATCAAGAATATCTACGCTTTAGTCAAGCGTAGTTATTTTTCATTAATTCAAATGATACATTTCTGTTTCAAATTCAGCTTCATGTTATCTAAGTTACACGTTATTAGTCCAAGCGTTTTCTTAATAAACCGATTCCCTAGAGTTTGATATAAACTATATCCATTCCCATTACGTAGTTGCGTCAATTAATACCAAAGTTATAAATTGGTAGCTGATTGCCTGTAAAGCTTTGACCTAAAGCTTAGTCTAAGAGCTATAAGCTTTTCTTAGAATCCAGCCTTGATACTCTGGAGAAGTTCATGTATCATAATAAAGGCTATGGCTTTCCCGAATTGTAATTTTTTACTTATTACGAAATTACAATAAGGAGATTTTCACTGACCCATTATACAAAAACTAGCAGCGCCCCGCGGTATTACCCGCGTTGTGTCCATCCCCGTGGGAATTTCGGGAACCTTCCTCTTGAATCACTCTATCTATTTAAAAAACCGCATCAAAATCCGTTGCGTAGTTTTAAAGATCTAAGCATACATAGAGACAGACAGACAGACAGCGGAAAGCGACTTTGTTTTTAAACTATGTAGTGAAAACCTATGAATCCCAATCCCAAATCTATTATTTTGACTTCCACTCCTGTAACATCAAAGAGACTCAGTCAACTAACATTTTTTGTCCACAGTTAACTCTACTAAGACAACTGGAAGGCCCAGAAGACGTGCCCATTGAACGCAACACGAGGCCTACACAAAAACACCCGCCAGGCCACTCCGTAATCTATGTGAAGCAAGTCAAGTCCAAATTATAATATGTTATACGTCGTATTACCATCGAAATAGGGACCAATTTCTTGCAGAGTACAGTCATAAAGTTGCCAAAGGAAATTAATATACCTGGACAAATTCACACACGGTTAATTAGACCCAAAGTAAGCTCTAAGCTTGTGTTATGGAATCTAACTCACTGATACTACTACATATATATACACAAATACTTTATAAGAATATATAATGAACACCCAGACGTCGTCGCCAACAACTATGTCTTCACATATTGTTGACTCCGAAAAACGCCGAAAAAATGGCTATAGAACTGTAATATCATTCATTATATTATTTAAACTTAGTTGATGACGTTGACTAATTTTTTGTTGTATATTGTTATGACTGTATACTAACTAACTAAAATGTACTAAGACATTATAACTCAATAGAGAATAGTTCCTTTTAAAAACGTTATTACCTCAATTGTTTTCTATTCTGTTTATTATATTTCTAAGTTATTCATTTTATTTATGTATTGCTTATGTAGCATGTAGGTACTATTTTTATTTATCTTTGATGTAACGCATAAATCATAGTGCATAATATTTATGTACTTTCCTTTAATCTATACCTAAATAAAATGTATTTTGATAAAAAGGACAATCATATTATTATCATCTACCTAACTTATCTTTTTTAATTAAAGAATTGTAACCACTTCGTTGGATTATATTTGTTTTTTGAATTCTAAATATTCGATAAGGTTATATCATCGAATTTCATCCAATTTCGAAAGTAACACTGCGGGGCGTGGCTAATCCTAATCCTAATCCTAATCCTAATCCTATCCTAACTAATATTATAAATGCGAAAGTAACTCTGTCTGTCTGTCTGTCTGTTACGCTTTCACGCCAAAACTACTGAACCGATTTAAATAAAATTTGGTACATAGTTAGTCCAGAGCCTGAGAAAGGACATAGGCTACTTTTTATCGCGAAATTCTTGCGGGAACGGGTACAACGCGGGTGAAACCGCGGGGCGCTGCTAGTTATTTATAAAAGGATTTTTAAAAAACAGTCATAATTTATGTACTCGGATCTCGTCAGTACGAAGTGAAGTGTCGTACACCAGATGGAATTCCTAAAATAACGTAAACCTATCCGCTTCTATAAATCAAAAGTGACAGAGGTCTTTTGATATTGTAGGCGAAAAGAAACATTGCGAAAAAGTTACGTTGATGATATAATCTTGTTCTCAGTATTTCTTCTTCAATTCTTCAATAAAGGAAGTGTCTGACTGATAGTATATTTGGAGGTTCTGTTCTTGCGATCAATTGGATACTTGTAACGCATATTGTCTGATTTTTTATCTCATGTGTCGGTTTGGTTCATATTTCGACTTATTAGTAGTAAGATAATTTATAGTTCGTTTGTTTAAGCACGATTTAACGTTGCTTTTACGATTATTACCAAAACAAATACCAGTTAGAATGTAAATAAAACAAACACTATTCAGTCACACTAATGACCATCTCAGAAATCCTATTGAAGTAAAACAGTATATAATACACCCAATCTATCCTTCCGTTCACGACATATCACTTACATTTCATTAGCCTACCAAAACACTCGGATTAATACGTGCTTAGAAAGATAATCTCGGGTATAATAGTTTGGTGTAATCAAACTGACAATCAAGTGCCCAATCAAGAGAAGATACAACATTCAATTTAACTATTGAATATGAAATTACTCAGACTCTAAATGAATATTCAATGTAATCGCAAAATCAATTTACTGACAAAAATCAAAATGTATCCACCTGTTTAGATCTAAGCTACTCAAAATGCCAGCACATAGTTCTACAGTATCACATAGATGATCGTATACTCGTATGTAGAATAAATTCTGTATTTTCTGCATCGTCAGAGGATCTACTTCACTGATAGACCTTCCTCCAGAAGACTCTCGTCTTTTCTTTGCTTCTTCATCTGTTTCATCAATCTCTGGCATTGGACAGAACATGTCAATCAATTTCATGTATTCTTTATCAAACTTATCAGCCATTTGTCCTAATAAGAAAACTACTGTGCGATGTTTCTGTTTCGCTAAGCCTTCGCCTTCATACCATGGCTTTAGCAACTCCTTGTGCGATTGTCTTAGTAACGAATAGTATTTCATACGATCATCATATTCTTTATCCATCATAGCCCTTCTCCAACTATCTATAGAAAGATCCCATTCCCTTGTTGGTTCTAATTCAGTGTATAACCGTCTCATTTCTAAAACTTCAGTTTGATGATAGAAACAGACTGGGTTTTTCATAACGAATATTTCAGCTTCAATGAATAATTTCTTATAAGGATATTGTTGGGGCTTAATACTGATTGCTTCATCAATCGCGTCATGAATCATGTCCAATATAATATTTCTAATAGCCCTTTCGTCAATTCTATTTTTCAAAACTTCAATTCTAAGATTTGATTCTTCTATTTCTTCAACAGAATCGGCGTAGAGGTTGACGTAAAGTTTTTCAACTAACGAATCAAAGAAACAGATGTTGCAAAAGTTGATTTCCCAAAACTCACTGTAAATACCAGCTTTGTTTGAAAGAAATGTGAAGTATATTACTTTTTCCTGTCCTGGATAAAGGATGTTTTCGTTTTTGTTAAAAAAAAATACTTGTTCGTAGTTTTCTTCTGGTATAAATGGAATAGATTTCCTAATCTTTCTCCAGCAATATCTTAAGGTAACAGTTCCAAGGTTATGAAAGTGAATTTTACATCGACCAGCGCGACTGATTGGAGTATTAAAATAGTAAGACCAAGTGGTACAAGATTCGTGCCAATCTTCCTTAGTTAGTTTTTCCAAACATTTTAAATTTTGTCGCGGGATGTCTTTGAAAAATATGGAGTTATTTATTTTAAGAGCGTAAACAGAACATAAAGCCCCTTGCGGTGGTTCTTGAGGCTCGGTTATTTTTAATTCTGGCAATCGTGGTATCTTCTTGGGCGGCGGTTCGGGCTTTTTTCCAACAACGACTAATTCACTACAACGGGGCCTATAACAACAAATAGTAGATATTATAAGTAGGTAGATTGAAACAAGTTAGAAATTATAAATAAGTATGGAGGTAAAATTTATTGTAAAGAATATGTTGTTACGTTCACTTGAATTTGGTAAATATGTATACCAGTGTGTTTTACTCACTTAAATGGGTCTATCTTTTCTAGCTTCTCTTTGAGAGCTGTTTCGCGATTCTCTCTGTAAATTTTGAAGGATCTATTCAAAAGAACAGCTTCTTTTCTTTGAGGTTCTCCCATCATTCCCATTTCATTATTTTGTATATGTTTTGGAACGCATATATGTTCAATTTGTGGTGGTGGGCCCAGTTGGTCAATAACAGGTCTTTGGTATTCATAAACGGGGTCGCAATAGCATTTATGGTGCAGCCTTGCAGGTAGTGTGAATTGCGTCCCTCTAACGTCTGGTTTATCCTTTTTTTGCGCATATTCAAGAGCGGTTTTCCATTCCTTCTCTCCCCTTTTCTTCGCAAATAGATTCATTGCTAGATCTACCGGTGGTTTTTCCAGTCTATGTCCAAGTTTCGTCGCTTCATACTGACGAATTCTGACCCAATCTTCCCAAACTACTAGTTCAGCATCAGGTTCTACTTCTTTAAGATTTTTATCGTAAGGTTTGGATCTCTGCATTTTGAGTAAGCTTAGGACACAATTTTTTTAATCCTTATGTATTGAGTCCTCACTTTATTTTCATTATTGATAACGAAAAAATATGGCATTCTTTGACAATGACTATTGAGTAAATTTAGCTTGGAGTTTTAATTTAAAGAGTTTTTATATCGATTCCTTTATAATGGTCAAGAAGCTTACGCCATGGATTTAATTAATGGATTTAATTTGGAACATATTAATGTTTGTATATTAAATCCATGGCTTACGCTCAAATTCACAAACATCAATGTCACCTTTGATCTTTAAGGTGTCAAATTAGTTTACAAACAATCAAACAATAATAAATAAGTAACATGAAATAATTTCATTTCGATATTTTTGTATTAAAAATTTAATGCTTTCTTAAATTAACAAGTATTTTTTTAAATCATATAAAACAAACAAACAAACAGGGCAAGGAAACCTTTTAAGCAGTCTAAAAATCAGACCAGAGTGTGCCACTAACCTTTTCGAACTGAATTTTTATTTTTGCAAGATAAATAAAAACTTTTCAAAATGTTGGGTGCAGCAGCAGCGCCTCCTGGTAAGTGTTACAAGTAAATAAAATAAATAAAAACACTCACGGTTAATTAGACCCGAACTAAGCTTTAAGTATGTAATATGGAATCTTACTAACTGATACTACATACTTCATAAACACACTACACATACTATATATTACACAGAAGTCGTCGCCAACAACTACATATGTCTTTACATATTGTTGACTCCGGGCGGGAATCAAACCCGTAACCCCCGACACAGTAAGCGCCACTGTGCCAACCGGCTAGTCAAATACAGTACATTAAGTATGTTTGTATGAGTAAAGAGTAAGAGACGGTGAGAAACCGAATAATAAACTTTTCGTCTTAAATTCCTAAAGGTATGTGCAATAGTTCTTCACTTGACCCTGTATTCTGCAGAGCCCGAGGAAGAAGCCCCCCCACCGGTAGTAGAAAAAGTAATACCAGAAGAGGGGACAGTAGAATGGATACAATACGTCAGCGAGTTAGAGGGACATCTCCCTACACCAATAGACGTGTCAATAACCGGATCCACTTTCTACACCTGTCCAGAACTCAAATGGTATAACTTCGAGGTTTATCCTCACAAAATCAAGTTAACCAATACTGGATACACCAGTAAGTATGTGGTTTTAGCATATTATAAAGAGAGGGAAAGTAGGCTATCTTCATACAAAATCACCGCGCGTGGTTTTTATGTGTGCGCTAAAGTATCTATGCGTCGCCGCACGCGCACTTAAACAAAATCTCGATCCGTTTCTCAATGCGCCAGCGCATAGAAGACGCGCGGGGTGCGTTTGCATAAAGATAACTTACTTCCCCTCCCTTTATACTATGGTTTTAGCGTAGATTTAGATAGAATAGTTACTATAAAACTTCGAGTCAGTAATGAAAGTAAATCGGACATTTTGAACATTAAAGCAAGTTCGGGTAGGTTATATATAGGAATTTTAGATCGCCTAAAAGCCTTCTATATGGTCTAACGATTTAAGTAACTTAACGTGCCTCAGATAAAAATGCCACTATAGACCATTCAAGTTGGGGCCGAGCTGCACGTGATTAAGACTCATATTACAAAACGGTCGTAGATGTAATTTCTGCACTATTGCTACCCTGTTTGGAGGGAATACTGCAAATAACTATTTAGTCTAAGCTGGTGGTCTCGTTTGTGGATCATTATCGCAGAAACCTAAGATTATTGACACCAGCCAACCATTAAACTAGCACAATACAGTTTGTTGTAAGTTCGGATACAGTGAGGTAGGCTTGAAAGTTGGAACCCCTCCCTGTATGTATTGCAAATATTTGGTATCATGGTTGTATTTGTCGTAGATACCGTGTTTCCTTTCCCAAATGTTTATGTTGACTTTATGCGTTGAATATCTATCTTATTACTATCGTATAATGTACCTTATTTATCATCAAAGTACACATTGGAGCCAAATGGAAATGTGAAAGGCCTTACCTTGAAGGTGGTCCGTTTTTGGAGAAGCACGTTCTCTCTCAAATCCATTTTCATTGGGGAAAAAATATGATGGAGGGGAGTGAACATACGGTGGATAAGAGGAGATATCCTGGTGAGATGCAGGTGATTACTCTGTTTAAAGTAGATGT
Source organism: Cyclophora albipunctata (assembly GCA_963082685.1). Lineage (NCBI taxonomy): Eukaryota > Metazoa > Arthropoda > Insecta > Lepidoptera > Geometridae > Cyclophora > Cyclophora albipunctata. The sequence continues at coordinate 2,144,687 of OY720121.1, read as the reverse complement.
GTCAAACAATATTCTACGAGTACGTAAACCCACCCTTCCTACTAATATTAATATTATAAACGTGAGAGGTTATGAGGATGGATGTATGTTTGGTGCTCTTTGACGAAAAAGTTCTGGACGAATTTGGATGAGACTTTACATTAATATAGGTTCATTCATTCATCGAGTGGATGGCTAACCTGACCAATCCTGGTGTCAGAGTTATTGAGCCGACAAAGGCCTCTGACATGGCTCATGTAACGACTACTACCCGTAGAAAGTAACCGGGACCGACGGCTTAACGTGCCCTCCGAAGCACGGAATCATCTTTCTTTTCGAGCAATCAGGTGATTCAGCCTGCAATGCCCTAACCAAACTGAGGAAAGTCTCACAAAGAGATTTTTGTGAGATATCCCCACCGGGATTCGAACCCGGAATGAATGAATGAATGAATTAATATAGGTGAATCATCAGAATAATACATAGGACACGGGTAATAGCGCGGGGCGCGGCTAGTAAAATATATATATTAACATTAAATTGAACTAAACACGGCCAAAACGTAGCAGTTTTTGGGGTTTTGCGATTAAAGGTGCCTGTCTACGGTATACCCCGTAACGTTGCTAAGGTACATTTGATATCATTGTTGGATACCACCATGGGATAACAATTAAAACACCAATTGACAGGTAAAATGCTGTTATGCGTTTGTGCATAAGACAGTAAAAGTTAAAAAAAATGAGAAATTTAAAATCCTCACAATAAGAGACAACGAGACTACCTAAGATCCTATAACCTATCTTTCAATTTAATGTGTGCCTTGGTAAGGAAACTTTTTACTTTTTATCTGATTTAACGTTTTGTGTAATAGTGTACCTTCTTCCGAGCTGAATACTTAACCCAAGAGATTGCTATGAAGCATCCTGATGGGGTTGTGATGATCTGTTACTTAATAAAGGTAAGTCTTTTTGAAAATTCTACCTTATACGAAAGATCAGGTTGTTACCTAAAGAGTTTGTTTCTTTGTTTGTTTGAACGCGCTAGGAACTAGTCCGTTTTGAATAATCATTTTTGTAATATAGAGTCACATTCACCGGGAAAGTAACAGGCAATTTTTATCCCGAACAGGCACAACGCGGGTAAAAAGCGGGTAAGTATAAATTTAAGAGGTTACAAAAATGGAAAAGTTCTGATTCGTGACGAGCATCTTTGTCTTTGCCTAAACTAACCTACCTATTAATTGTTTTCAGTACGGAGTGAATCCAGACGACCGTCTTAAATGGGTGATCGAAGGATTTCCAAGGATAATAGAACCCCAAACCCACACAAAAATCGGCCCTATGCCCATGTCCCGCCTGCTACCGATGTTCTACGAAGACTACTTCTTATATTGGGGCACTTACAACACGGCTCACAACCAAAGCTACGTTATACGATGGCTGATACCGAGAGTACCGCTGTTCGCATCATTGGACCAAGTAAGATGTTTATTAATTATCTCAAGTAAATAGGAGTAGTCACACTGGAAATATCAAATCAAACCACTGCGCGGAACTTAATTGAATTTTTAGTTTAGATTATGGCTATCGGACGACAGATAATGTGCTATCATAAATAGTATAAGTACCTACCTAATATGGTCCTCCGAGATGTGTCCGAACCTTGGACTTAAGCTCGTGCTTGAGCTCGGATGTGGCTTGCAAAGCCAAGTTTTGTTTTGAAGGTCCTGTTGCAGGGCGCGCAATGCAACCATCTTAAGTAGTACCCAGGATTTGTTTCATTCTGTTCATTTAGATGCAAGAATTCCGAAAAGTATGGAATCCTTGGGATGAACCGAATCTCGGCAACTTTAGACCTCTTCAAGAGCGAGAAGATAGAACTGTTTTCTTCATTAACGCCCATTGGAACCAATACAATTCCTTATTACCAATACCCAGAATTCCTGAAGAATCCATTTCTCAATTGTCGCCCGCTTATCAGGCTAACATGTGGATGTTACCACCACAAAATGCTTATATGCTCCCTAAAGAGGAGGTGGAGGAAGCTGAAACAGTAGCAGAGTAATAGAGATGGGTAGGTACTTATATTCATTAAAAGTTCCATCAAATCTTATCGTTCGTGGCGCAAAATATTATGAAAATATCTACCTAGCTGGTTAGCTAAAGTACCTAGTATTTGAGAAAAGTAGGTTGGTACGTCGATTAATGTAAATTGGTCTCTTTCAATAATGGTTAAATATAAATTAAAAACTTTTGTAAATCAAATTTCAATATATCGCATAGTCTGGTCAACATAACCTACATATTTGGTTAAATGGCGCCTCCGTGTAATACCTCCGTGGCGCGTATTGCTAACTGCATGCGAATATTGATACTGACGCGGCCAACAAGATGTCAAAGTCAACTTTAACGTCAATATTTTCAATGTCACGTCAAAGTCAAACTTTTAACCTCAACTCGTAAGTCGTACCTACGTATCCAACCAAAACAAAGTTTTCTTTCCTTTTACGAACGAAGCATTCAATAATTTTCTAGTTTCTTGTAAAATGCTGAGGAATATACTTCGTACCAGCCGGTGGCTGGCACGGAGGCAGATCAATAGTTTACCCGTTGTATTGCGACAAGTGCCACAATCTAAAACATGTACAGAATTCACGAATATACACAAATACTCGACCACCACTGAAAACGTTCAAATTAACGCAGTGGTACCGGCAGTTTTTGAGGAAATTTGCAGCGAAACCTTGGAATCTTTGTGTGAATACTTCGAAGAATTAGTGGAAGGTGCTCCTAATCTAAAGGGTGCTGATATAACGTATAGCGTAAGTTGAATATTTGTTACCTAATCATGAGCTTAAGTTGTACTGTTTACTAACTTTTCAAGTTCTCATATATTTGTTTTCATTTGCAGTGACACTGTTATAATTAAAGTAGCATTTTAATTTTGAGAAACATTATTTACTAACAACCCATATCCATTCTAATTTCATTGCGTTTAAACTTATCAAGATCTGTGTAAAACCATAGCATGAAATGAAATTCACTTATCAACTTATGGAATTTTAAATTCAATGACCATGGTCTAAGTACCTACTGTATTTGATAAGATGAATAAATAACTACTTTTAATGATTACAGGATGGTGTACTGACGGTTGCATTAGGTTCTAACTACGGAACTTATGTAATTAACAGACAAACACCAAACAAACAGATTTGGCTTAGTTCACCAGTGTCCGGACCTAAAAGATATGACCTAGTTCTCAAAAACGGAGGACATTGGATATACAAACACGACGGAGTCACCCTACACTCATTATTACAAGAGGAAATATCAAAAATAGTGACAATTAATATAGATTTCAATAAATGTTCACATAGCACTATTTAAGTTTTGTAGTTGTTTATTTGTAAGTAAATAGGTTTTATTTGTTTTTGGTTGTTTTTTTTTCTAACAAAATGGAGGTAATTGAAGATGGGAATATAATGGATAGGATCCCAATCCTTTTGCAAAGAGATTTGGAATATTATCAGGTATGTCTATAATATTTCAATGTAGTTTACTTGCACCTTATAAGAAAAGGTTTAGCAACTAAAAAAAAAACACTTTGATCATTATCAAGAAGTTTTTCCTGGCCTACACTGCCTTCCATATTTAATAATTTCTCTATAACTCAATTTATCACTGTACTCCTAATAGTTATTAGTTTGGTAACTAATAGACATATTATATGAAAAATAAGTCATTTTTTCTAACTAAAAAAAAATTAGACACATAGTTATGAAAACTTTTCTTCATAAAAGAATTCGTTTATTTTCAGAATAACCAAACTGTTCTATCAGAGACAATATGCAGAGGTGTGGTTGGTGGTCGACTTGATTTCCCAAGGAATGCGTCATTTGCTGCTGTCAAAATTGTCATATGGCTCGAAGATGAGTTCTCTATTGCTTTTAAGTTAGTGATTTTTGTACTTAACACAAAATGTGTACTCACTAACTATCTTCAGTTATGTTAGTTCTTAGACCTAATGCCCCAGAAGAAAAAGATCTAAGAACTTTATCTACCCAGAATGTCAATTTTATATACTGCTAATATGTATACGTAGTTTTAATTTAAAAATATAGGCAGGCATGATTATATAGGAACCTTTTATCTTCTTATCATTTTTAATAACTCTTTTCTCTCCATACTTTTAATTCCCTTTTTGTCCACCTCTACAATGGCGCTAGGCTCGCATTCTTATATATTTATTTATCAATCTTTTCAGACAAGGCTCGGGAATGTTTGTGGTTACCGAGGAAGACGATAATGGAGAAGGGGGCGTGGCCAAGACTTCGGATCCTGATAAGTTTATACAACTTGCTATCAAATCCAGTGACTTTTTATTAGGTAACTAAATGAAATATTTGTATTTGCCAAGTAAACGGCCAAGTCACACAACATTAACTTTAAATAATAAAGAAATCGCAGTAAGGAATTAACCTTGGACTTGGCACGACTTTATCTAGATTTCATTACTTTTTAGAGATAAACAAGCAGCTCCATCGAGATTTGGCTAGTTTTTTACAGAATGTTTTTGATCGGATATCCTTTTCCAGAGCACCTTCATGTATTAGCTCAAGAGGCGTTAGACCACGCTGATCTACCAGTACTAACTGCAACGCTCGGCGCCGCCGCGTTATTGAAAAATAGTCTCTATTGCTACGTGCAGTACGTTGAAGATAGCGGCAATTCGGAGAGACATTCTTTGTTGCAAGTAAGTTACACAGAACCACAGGACTATATCTTTCAAGAGGGTTTGATACTCTGCCATAAGATGACACATATAACACCCCGGAAGTCTATTGGAAGTCTATTAACTATCAGTTTTGTTGACGTAGACGTAGGAGCCAGGTGTGGGTTAACCTTCTTGGTGGATAACTTTCAGAATTTCAAAATACATTAAACACACACACAGTTGGGTTCGTACACATATATGGAAATATCGCCTCAGTTCACTTTGTTTCTCACTCACGTTACTCGACCAGCTTGCACGCAATAAGGATTTGCCATCGATTACGTAGAACTTTGAACTGACGGCAGAACTATCTGTAGGCTTTTAAGATGCGGCCCGACAAATAAATAAGTCATACCTTTACCACCTTATTCATAAAGACGAAAAGGACTGTTATAAAATGTTTTGTCTTTTTTTTTTGCTCTTTGGAAAATAGCGTATTTTTGAAAGGGACATACCATTTGCTATAATGCTGTTACTAAGCGTTTATGAATGGAACTTAATCTTTCATCTTCAACCCTCAACCCATCAAAAACTTCCAGACATGCTACAAACGCTACGTGACAATGTCAGAGGCGGTTGGTGAGCGAGTGTTGGACTTGCACAGTCGCGTGCTATCTCTGTACATACTGCAGGACTCGGGCGGGCGACCTATCAACGGAGTGCGGGCTATGAACGAATCGGGCACGCCGTCTGTGCAAGGATGGTGGCTTTATATGAACGGTAGGTATTTACTTCTACAGTAATCGTCGTTTTCTATACTCTTCTGCAGTGCTCGTGGCGTAGTTTGACTAAGCGGTGTTAGTTCATTGCGATTGTTAAGCAACGTGCAGCTCGACCCCTACTTCGATGGGTGGCCTATAGTGGCATTTGTACCTGAGCGCTATCGTGCTGAGGCCACGTTGAATTGTCAGTACCGTTTGTTTCAATCGTTAGACCATGTCGGAGGCCTTTAGGCGGTCTAAAAACTTCGACACCAGGATTGCCCACTGACCTACTCGAAGTTACTTTCCTTATCTTCAGTGAGATGAGAGGTCAAACATTGGGACATTTATCTTCAGTGATTTAACTCGATTAGTTTTACATAAATGTGTCAAATTATTCCAATAGAAACCAATTGAGACTAAATTGACCCACCATTCATTTAGTAGTGTGTCATGACATATAGATGATTGTAATGATCTTGTGTCACACACATCATTTTACTTTGGATCTCTGTAAACTTACGTAAGTTCACGGCCCGTAATGTATATTTTACGGGTGCGGTGACAGCATGTATGACACGTCATAAGTACTAAACTATTTCGCATTTATAATCTAAGTTTACCCTTATTAAGATCTAGATCTAGACAATCTTACACTAACCTTGAACTACCGAAAGACTGACTGTCAGACTGACTGACACGAGGTTCGGGTTAATTTTAGAATGGAACTAACTGTTGCTTTTCAAATTACAGGCAGCAGAAAAGATCTTTGGGACACAGTACCTCCTCGGATGGCGCAACGGATATTCGCCGGCATGTTGAACGAAACACTCACTATATTGACTATCAGATATTGTCAGGTAAGGAAATAGTAATAACTTATTAGCTTGAGTTTGTATGACCATGTGTTACGCCCAATAAAAGGGTAGGTTAGCGTTTATATTGAGCGTCGCGTCTCGAAGGGCATGGGCAATTATTTTTTATTATTATCAAGGCCTGGTTGGAGACTTTAGTTTTTAGTTTAGAATTTAGTGTAGACTTAGTTTAGACTTTCGTTAAGACTTTAATTAAAACTTCAGTTAAGACTTTAGTTTCGACTTTAGTTTAGACTTTAGTATAAAACTCTACAGGGCTGGCGACTAGCAAGATATTTCTATCTGAGCGCCGTGATTCGGTCTCTAACTTAAATCATCCTGTATACAATACAAAGCGTGCATATTTCCAACTTAGCCCGATTTTGATTAGCTGCACCATTGATTTTTTTTTGAAATTTTAAAAATCAATATTACCTGAAGCAATCTTAACTGATTTTGCGAAACATGAGCTAGTTTTTCTGGTTTTATATGCCATAATTTTTGAACCTCTTTACAGACTAAAACAACCAAAGCGACAACCCCACTGCTCCTAAACGACATATACAACATACTACTCTGCGTTGCTCAGCTTCTCCCTTCCATATGTAGTACTGGAGCCGATCTAGCTGGACTCGATGTAAAGAATCAAACCCGTGACGTAAGAGATGTACACGCGAAGTGTGACGAACTGTTCAAATGCTTCGTTTTGAGAGGGGCCGATCCGCACTTTATTGTTCAGGTAAGTTTGTGTTGAGAAGCGAAGAAAAAAGAAGATGTACAAAAGATGACAATATCAGTGTTGAGATAAATGTCACGTGACTTCATTCATATTTATATTTAGAGCAGTATACCACCTAAGACGATATCAATTTTGGTACAAGCACATATCGCATGTTGTCACATCTATGTACATTTATCAGTAGTTGCGACAATGTCAGTTCCCAGTTTTTACTTCTGTAGCGGCAAAACCTTTAGTCCTTGTATTTTTTTATTCTATTGTCAGCATATAGTTCTTTAATTGGAATGTAAATGTGACAAACATGAGATACCACAATAATAGTTATAGTTTTATACAGGGTTTCCTATGGCTAAGCGACACGAAGAGACTTCGCGTTTTCGACATTATTTATTTTTACTAGCACCTGAGACTGTTTGTGACATTATTTATTTTGTAACAACCATATACAACATTTAAAGACTTTCCGTTACAGGCCTTCAAAGACTCCCTTGACAAACCAACCCCCACTGAAGACACCCCCGCTCCCTGGTTCTCATTCGTCAGCCCGAAGATATTCCACAAGTTCAACGACCTTTCTATAAAGAGTACTCTGGATTTACCAATCCAGTCGGCGGTAGGATTAGAATTGATCGTGTTGTTGGCTCAACCGCAGCCTTCTTGGCCTTTGATTGTGAAGGTAAGTAAGTAATGTGTAGGCTAGCGGTCAAGCCTGCTGTCGTAGTTTTTAGACCGCCTAACCTTCAGCATGGTCTTAAGATTGAAACAACCGGGACCGACAATTTAACGTGCCCTCCGAAGCACGGTGGCACTCAGATAGAAATGCCACTATCAGCCACCCATCTAAATAGGGGGCAAAGGTGCACGTTTTTTAACAATAATGAGATTAATGAGTTAACGCTTGAGAGAGAGACATAAACTCTCCCGGAAAGAGTAGATATAATGTCTTCAGTTATATGCTTGCCGGACTGGTCAAATAACAGTGAGTTCTAATGCTAGCCGCCCCTAAGCTAAACTGATCGTTATTCATTCCAGGTCCTAATGATGCGGGATTGCCACTTAGCGCGTTTACTACTAATAAGGGCTATACGCAACATGTCTACGGACAATTCAAAATGGCCAGCCAACGGTCTTTGGTACTCGGTAGAGAAGGACAGAAAATGTGGCGGATTCCTTTGCACTGCTGATGGGTATTGCAAATTTAAAGGAGATGCTGATGGTAGGTATTATGCATAATAAGTTTTATATCCTCCGTAATCTATTGGGATATGCTCGCCTGCCAAGACTGAGGTCCCGGGCTCTATTCCCGGTTCGAGCGAAACTATTTTGACAAGCCCGTTGGCACAGTGGCAGTTAGAGCGCTTACTGTGTCGGGGGTTGCGGGTTCGATCCCCGCCCGGAGTCAACAATATGTGAAGACATAGTTGTTGGCGACGACGTCTGGGTGTCAATTATATATTCTTATAAAGTATTTGTGTATGTATAAGTAGTAGTATCAGTGAGTTAGATTCCATAACACAAGCTTAGAGCTTACTTTGGGTCTAATTAACCGTGTGTGAATTTGTCCAAGTATTTATTTATTATTATTTATTATTTATGTGTCTTACTTTTCAAACATGGCTCGAGTTTGAGATCACCAAGCGTGGATTTCATGATATACTGATAACTTCAGTGAGATGGCATTTGACAAACTGTGGGACTCACAGTTAATACTTATATATATTTGTCACTATATCTTGACTGAAGATCTGACAAACAAAACCGTTTATTTTTATTCTTAGAAAACTAGTCCATTCATGTGTCAATTAAAACTACTTTTTTTTACATTTGTAACTATCGACATCGGCAGGAGTTCTTACTTACTAAATATATGTCATATACATAGCCCAAAACTTTTCTCTTCTGCTTCTGCTTGTTCATTAAATGGTTAACAAATTTTAAAGCTGGGTAAAATGTGTCGATATTCCATCGAGACTCATTTGATACATATTTATTATCCTTTCATAGAACAAAATTCGTCAAATTACTATCACAATTCCATTGTTTTTACACATTTAAACCTCAGTTCTCATACTAAAGTAATCGTTTTTCAATAATTTATTTCAGCTGGCGAAGAATACGCGAGATCCGTGGGCGCCCTAACATACATAGTAGCTACTATAGGAAGTAAATCCGAGTTAAAGTCAACGCTCTGTCACGCTCTCGAGATATCTGGCAGAGACTGGGCCGCTTGTCTTGATAAACGACAGGTAAATTACTAACTAGCAGCGCACCGCGGTTTTACCCGCGTTGTACCCGTTCCCGCGGGAATTACGGGACAAAATATATCCCATGTGTTATTCTGTTGTTTAACCTATATTTCTGTAATGTTTCATCCAAATCCGTTCAGTGGTTTTTTGCTTGAAAGATTAACAAACATACGTACATTATACATACATCCTCAAAAACTTTCGCATTTATAATATTAGTAGGATTAACAGCTCACCGCGGTTTTACTCGCTTACGTGAGATTTACCCATTCTAGATCCACTACTGAAATCAATGAATAGATTGGTCATAGACAGTATCCAACTTTTCAACTGTACATATTTACATACTCGTAATTGTAAGCTATAGATTTTTTTGTAGGATTTTTTGGAATAGGCTACTCTTTGAAACTTCCAGTCTGATGCGAGTAAATCTTTTGGATTGGATAGCTACATTTCGGAGGACGGTTATAGGCTATTTTATCACGAAATTCCCACTGATACTAGTATAATGTGGTTAGTGTCGCGGTAGAATTCCTGTTGATATTTAAAAGGTAGTTGCCTTCCAGGCATACCGCTACCTTTATCCAAAAATATAAATCCAACTACTCGGGTCAGATCACAATTTGTTTGTGTTCCTAATAGCTGCAGATCGAAGGCTATGATTACTCTGCGAATACCGTTTGCGTGTTTTAACTTCGTAAATCGCCATCTAGCGGCAGTAAAACGAACTAATGCTTTGTGAAGACTACATACACTTTCTCGTTATTTTAATGAAATAAATGAAAAAACAACATCATTTATTAAAGTAGGTACATTATACGTGATTGTAATGTAATTATTTAATGTATACTAATATAATAAAGCTTTAGTTTTGATTTTTTGTTGTTTGAACACGATAATTCCGGAACTAGCAGTGTCGTATTCATATTTTACGGGCTAATGTAACTATTTTATATAATCTGTACTTCTTAATTAATATAAAATAAATATAAATTAATATAATATAAAGCTGAAAAGATTAATTTTGAAATGAAAACTTCTTTACCGGCGTTGTGCAATATTTTTTGTAATGGGTATTTTTTTTAAATTCGCATCATGACACGTGACCTGATCGAAAATTCGTAAGATGTTATGACGTTAACATTAAAGTTTTCATTTCTGCCGGCACTCCCGGAGTGCAACCCGTTGTTATTTGTTCTTTGAAGAATCTAATCTCGAAAACTACGAATGTGCTTGGAATAATTATTTTTGTATTTTAAATATTGAGTTAGAATCCTATAGAGTCACAATTTATAGCACTCAAAAAATGTCAGAGCACCGTTGTCATTATTACATTGTTATTATATCGTTTGCAATGTCACTTGCTCGAGTGTAGACGTTATGTCACTTGTTTTAGTGTTCAACGTCGCTTGTATGCAAACTCGGCGCACTGCGTCAAGGGCCAAGTTTTTCCGCGGACATTTTTTTTGTCTGAAAGTGACTATAGAATTCTAACTCAATGATTTTGGACTACATTCAGGAGGAAGGCTTAGGCTAATTTTTCATCCCGAAATTCCAACGGATGCGGGTAATTGGCGGTAAACTATAATACATGTATTACATACTTGGTTTGTTTACAGGTGTGGTGTGACCGTAGACCTCCTTGGTTGGCTGGTATTTTGGCTACAGTAGGCACCGCTTTGCAGTTCATACCTGCTATTCTAGTCAACGCTATTCAGACAGGCGCTTCTATGTATCAGGTAAACTTACTTTTAGTGGCAAATTATTTAACACGAATAGTCTTTTATACTTTACTATTTTATAGGGGGAGACCTTTGGCTCAGTCGTAGGACACCACAGGTTAAATAAAATTATTATCATTGAATTATCATATATTGTGCATTTTAATAACGTACTGATTTTTAATCTAAGAATGTTTTAGTTATTAATAGTTCAAAATTGTTGTATTTAAAAAATATATAAGTAATAGTGTTATTTTTGTCTTTTTTTTCGTTTTTGTTCTGAGCTTGTAACCATATTGGTTAAGTTGTTAATTTGTACTTTTGTTTGTCCTATTTCTGTTTTGCTTTTTTAATTAAACAAATAAATGTAATTTCATTTTAAGATTAAGACAGGTTAAGTTAAGAATATGTAAGGTTCAAAATTCCGAAAGAGAAAGTGAATAAAATGCTTATGAAAATCTGTTCAGTAGGAGGGGATTTTGTTATCAGTTAACTGTTATAAAGTTTGACATATGTATCCGTGTTTCTGTGAAACGTCCCAAACTTATAAACATGTAGATTTTATAATTTCATTCAAAGGATTTGACTAGACCAAAAAATTTCAAATGCCTAAGGCCTATTCATGTTGACAGATCCAAAAACTCCAAAGTTAGATTTTTGGACAAAATCTTACAACATACAAATCTTACATGTTTTTTTTTGCAGACCATGTCTCTCTGTCTATCCTGTATAGGCCGAACTCTAGACTGTATTCCTCGTTCATTCGTTAACGCATGCACGTTGATCGATACTGCGTTACCTACGAACATCAACCCGGTTGGCGGATGCGTGTTACTTCAGCTGTTAGTCACAGTTACTTACGAAGAGATATTGAAATGGGCGAAGAGGGAAGCGGCGATTGAGAAAGCTGGTCAGTTATATAATACCATAAATACAGCCCCAGTAAGACTTTTGACTTTCTGGCTTTTGTGATGACTTGATGACTTTTGGCTTTTGACTTTGATCTCTTCTCAAAAGACATATATATCTCTCAATTTTTTTTATGAAAGAGAAGAGTTAAACTAGCTTCTCTGGCGAGCATCTTAGTCCTAATGATGGTCATTACTGACGTTAGTCGAACATAGCTCAATGAATACTGCCACATAGATATCCGTGATAAACTATATTTTTTCCAAACTATTTTAAATTAGGATTTTCAATGCACATGGTTTATTTTTTATACTTAAGTTTCAAATGTTTAAATAACAGTAAATCAGATTTTGGTTCGCTTCAAAATTATGTTTTACATCTGCAACTAATTTGAATTGACTAGCTGTTAGTGAATATATATATTTTTTCATTACATTACATAAAACAATTATCTCTTTCAGAAGGATCGACGGCAAACGGTGCGCCCCGCTCTATGAGACCTAGCCGACCCAAATCAAAGCAAGTTCGAATCGTCAGCCTCGGACAGACAAGTGAGTTGAAAAGTACAACACTTTCCATTAAAGAGTAAAGTAAGTTCGAATAGGTTAGTGGCCAATCCTGGTGTCTGAGCTATCGAGCCGCCGAAGGCCTCTGACATGGCTCATGTAACGACTACTATCCGTAGAAAGTAACCGGGACCGACGGCTTAACGTGCCCTCCGAAGCACGGAATCATCTTACTTTTCGGGCAATCAGGTTATTCAGCCTGCAATGCCCTAACCAAACTGAGGACAGTCTCACAAAGTGATTTTTGTGAGATATCCCCACCGGGAATCGAACCTGGAACCTCCGGGTCGTGAGCCGAGCGCTCAAACTACAAGACCACGGAGGCGTTCACGGTTATTCATACGGAAATACTTTTTTCTACAGGTATCAAAGTCAAAGTGAAATATTTTTATTCCTTTTTAGCCCCAAAGAGGTTCTTTTGAACGTACCATCCGTATCAATTGTAGTTTTGGGATTTGACACATGTCCAAAAATATATTACAGTTTTTGACACATGACAAAACTTCTGTTTTGACACTTCACTATTATTACAGCCACATCAACATCCCTAAGTTTCGACAGCGCCCACAGCTCGGGATCGTCCATAGCGCTCGCGATCGCCGAAGCACTTTGCTCTATAGACGAAGATGACAAACATACGCAGCAAATACAAAGAATCATTGCGCAGTCCAAGAATAAAGTGAAGCTGAGCAATCAGTTCGGTTTGGAAGACTTTCCCGAGTTTGCTGAGCTGTATGAAGAGGTTGGTAGACTTTGAAGAAAGATATATTTTGTACATTATCTGATATCTTACTACTCACTCAGTACCTCGCAGTTTTAGGGTGCGCAGATCCGGTGCAATTATTGATAGTGTTTCACGCATTCATTCATTCATTTCGAGCAGGTGACTGGCCAACCCTGGAGTCGGAGTTTTTAAAGCTGCCTAAAGGACAAGGCTCTGACTTAGACATGGATGACAATGGAGTCTCTCCCTTACTTGCGTTGTACCCCGAGGATAGTTCAGGGTAAAAGGCTATGCAGCCATATAAGTAACAATCTATTTATCTGTGCCAAAGTTCATAGAATCGGTTCAATGGTTTAATAAGAGGCCAAGTTATTCTGAAAGAGATATATTATCTTCAACTTATTTGGGGCCAACATGGAATCAAAATAAATTGATTTATTTTTAGGGTGATGTCCCTGGTTCGAACGCGGAGAGAGCAAGCGATGCCGCGGCGTTGACTAGTCAGTTACTCATGAATTCAGCTGGGAGAGATAGCTTACGGGTGAGTAAAAACAAGATGGACTTGATGGATATTAACCATCTAGGTGGTTATAGGAGGATCTGAAATACTGCCATCGGGGTTTACTTAATACAAAAACACTTATTTATGAAATACTAGTAGCGCCTCGCGGTCTTATCCGTATTTTGCCTAGGAATTATGGGATAAAAAATATTCAATTTGTTATTCTTCTTCTTCTTCGTGTCGATGGCACAAAAAATTACTATTTAAATGAGCCCGCTCCAGTGCTTTGCTGCCCCTACGCCCTTGTTGTTGGTGCACATGAGGTCACTCAATGTGCAGCTTTCAGGGTTCGAGAGGCAGGTCAGAACGTGCAGCTTGGTCTGTTGGGGCGCCCCGCAGTCGCACTGGGTCTGACACGGATCTATCATGCCCCACTTCCCCAGGTTAGATCTGCAGCGACCAACCTGGGTTATAATCCGTTTCGTGTTTTCCACACTGAACACGGTAAACTATATTATTCTGATCTATGACCTACATATTGCTGTAATATTATAAAAATCCGTTCCGTAGTTATTTACTAATATACTAACTTACTAACATGTACATCTTCCCTTTGTATCCATAATAAATAAGATTTTGTATGTTATATTAATTTTTAGGCAATTTACGAACATATAAAGCTTCACGCCGAATGGATATACCAAGAGCTGAGCATTCAGGATCCTTCGGATGTAAAAGTACCGCTCGACAAAGCACCGCTTCTGTACATCATGTTCCATATTGGAAGGAAGCCTTTTGATCAGGTATTACTATTTCATTTTAAGGCGCATCATCATCATCGCCGTCATTACCACATCATCTTTTGCATTGTGTCAGTTTCATATTTACAAAAATCGTCTGTTGTGGTAGAAGAAAAAACGTGTCATGTTCTGTTCCTAACGCCCAAATATAAAAATACAAGGGTAAAGGGTTTTTAATTTCTATTTTTTCTCTCCCAAGGACCCATTTAGTGTAAGTGATACTCGACCTGATACTCGCGACAGTCGTGTCACTCGAGCCGATACTCGCGACACTTGACATTATCAACGTTCTAAGATTAGTTTGTACGTGGGTTCCAGTTCCTGCGTGCGGAGGTGGTGCCCGCGTGGAGCGCGCTGGTGGCGGCGGGCGCGGGCGGCGCGCGCGTGCACCTGGCGCAGCGACACGACGCCTGCGCGCGCGCCGCGCGCTGCCACGCGCCCGCGCACCCGCTCTGCGCCCTCCTCGCTAAGAAATAGACTCTCATATATACCAACATACTGGTTTCTTAAGTTTAAGCGATCACTACCTATTGAATTGAAACTTCGTTTAAGGTTACACTTCGATTTTCTCTGTGACCACGGTTCCTGTAAAGGGGCCGAAACGTCAGATAAAAATGTAAAATAAAAGCGAAGCGTAAATATATGATGTACATACTGGATTATCACGATACATTTTGTCAGTAATTTTTTTTAGACGCAAAGTATTAAAACAGTTTGATATCAATTTGGTCGTTTTTATTGAGTACCCTAACTCATTTAGTTTGTGTATGTGACTAACTGTGAATTTGATTGAATTTGGTAGATTGCATTTAGTACTTGATTTTATTTAGTAGTTACAAGTCTCACGAATGCCGGACGGGTGTCATAAGTGTCGTGTGATCGAATGTCACGAATGTCAGACGAGTGTCTGGTCGAGTGTCATGAGTGACTTTATAATTAACTAGTCAAGTGTCGGCCGACTGTCACGCGTGCTGGACGAGCGTCAGACAAGTGAAACAAGTGTTCGATGTGTGTCTGTTTAAGTGTCACGAGTGTCAGGTGCAGTATCTGGACGAATATAATACTTTATCCGACGCTCTATAAAATATACAACCCCATCTTCCTTATTTGCTGGCCACTGCAAACTTCCTAAATGAAATCTAAAGAGTTAAACTCGCCCGTCGAAATGTCAATGTTCATAACGTATAACTTTATAAATTCTTTATAAAACTTGCGACGTAAACTTCCAAGTCTCCAATCTATAACCGACTCGTAAAGAGCTTGAACGGATAATGTATAGACGAAATAAAAGATTCAGACAGAACTTTGGTAAATTTTAATGACGCACATACTTCGTCTTCTCAATTCAATGAGCCGAACTTTAATAAATTAAAATTTTGAACCAGAAGTTAGCCACGCTTATATCCAGCTGCTGCCCGTGGCCTTCATGAGGTTTTCTCTTGTGTACTTGATGGGGCATGACGGGCAGGACAGCAGGTGCGCCATGTTTTGTTCCGGAGCACCGCAGTCGCACTCTGCACGCGATGAATAACCCCATTTTCCCAATTTTTGATCTGCAGCGCCCACGCCGTTACTGATACAATTTTTTTTAAACATGGTATGAAACAAGTGTCAGTGAGTAAGTGTAAGTAATGTCATAAGACAAACTATCAAATTAAAATTGTTATTTTGGTCGTTTGTATAATTTTAAGTGCCATAGCCAGGTAATATAATGCACAAGACAATTTAGGATGCTGCTTTATTTTTTGCATCGTTCCGTCTGAACTTTTTGTTTGGTCTGAGTCAAAATGTTAGTGAATTCTTTCACAGACTGAATATTTATTGGAACGGTTTATCTGTGACGAGTGATGAACGTTCGGTTGGTTTTTCAAGATAACTTTTGTTGAAGATGCTTTTTGTAAAGGTAAGCGTCTATTTTGTAGTTTATTTCTTTTGCATGATATTTAGAGAATTCACTGACTGATATTCATACAGTAGTACGTCATTCATTTTAATTAAAATAAAAAAAAATCTATCCAAGTATTTTTAAAATAGAAAACGTTCCTACGAAGATAGCTCGGCACATCACTAGTAGAAAAGTACCCTTGGTCAACACCCTACATCTGCACACAGACCTATATAATCCTATCTATTCTAACATGGTCCTGCCAAATTCTTCGCTAAACCCGCCGTCAATTTCATAAACCAACAAAGACAAATCGCTGAACGCTAGGATCGACATTTCAAAATCAGAATCCACAAATGCTTGCAACCGATACAAGCAAATAAGAGGAGAATTGACCGTTGGAGGCCCGGTCTTACTACATACCCTGTCAATCGGAGACACCGCCTGACATTTCAGACGCAAATTGAGAACAAATTGTTACTAACGGTTCTTAACTCACTTGTTTAAAAAATATTGTTCAATTTACGAATTTTGAGTGCAGTTGCAGATTCGACTCTGTGTTAAATCAGAACAGACTAAAGACGGGTTGTTTCAGTTGACGCTCACACACGGGTAAACGTTAACATAAAAATGTCAGTCTTAACTGACTTAAGAAAATAAAAAAATTGTGGCTTCTACCGGCCGTCCGAATAACTTTAACTGTTATTTAAGTTATGAAATAACGCTTTGTATTTAAGAGCGGCCAACCCGTCATACTTTTCATACAAACGCTGTTACGTGATTACGGCGTTGTTATAGATCTTTCTTTGAAACTTTTTAGCTAATAAGTATCTTATGCACTATATCTAGGTTTCTATCGTAACAGAAAATCTAAATTTTTAGAAACAAATTCAGTATAAGCCTCCGAAAATCGGCTTTTTGCACAAATTTTACCTGAAATTTGGGCGGTCATATTGTACTTATAAATTGTAAAATTAAAGAAAATATTATGATAGAAACCTCGTAAATATAATGGAGATTTTAAATAACAATCATTTATTTTACAAACATGCAAGGTTTTTAAAAAAACACGTATATCCTGGAACATGTTTTATGAAGATTCCGCACACTATATTTTGTTCAACGTTATCGCGGTCTCCCTTGCTTGTTGTCAAGTAACGGAAAGAGGTATGCGGGGGGCGAGTCTATCTATGAATGGCGCACTCGCTCGCTAGCTCGCTAGTTCGGTCGCTCGCTCGCTTCGTATAGAACGTTCTTCGTTCTTTGTATTGTGCCTACGATATATATTTTACTAGCTGCGCCCCGTGGTTTTACCCGCGTTGTGCCCGTTCCCGGGGGAATTTAAGAACCGCTCGACCGATTTTGTGCAAACTTCACATAGACCATCTACTAAATAGTCCGAACAAAGCCTAAATATTTAGTTTGGATGGGTCAGCCCGTTCCTGAGTTATACAATTACAACGAAAAGTGGCATTGATTTTTATATATTTCCATAGTATCCCACACGTATGCTCTCGCGAACTTATTTGTACGCAATAATGAGCAATGAGCAATACAACGCAATGTTCGACATAATCAAAGTTTGATTATGTTGAACATTGTTTTTATGTATCACTAGCAGCGCCCCGCGGGTTTACCCGCGTTGTGCCCGTTCCCGTGGGAATTACGGGATTTTTTTTACATAAAATCCTTCCTCTTGAATCACTCTACCTATTACAAAAAACCGCATCAAAATCCGTTGCGTAATTTTAAAGATTTAAGCATACAGACAAACAGACAAACAAACAGACAAAAATAGCGACTTTGTTTTATGCTATGTAGTGATAATATCAATAGATTTAGCAGCGCACGCCAATAACCAACTTTGAAGCGAGTAGCGTGTAGCGAGTAGCAAGTAGCGAGGCGCGCGTACAAGACGATATCTAGATACTGTGATATTATTAGGCGACGATTACACGTAAAGTATTTACTGTGATCGTGGTATTTACTGAACGTGTAACCTAATGTATTGATGGATGTCAGTATCTATTGATGGATTTCTAGATTTCTTGATTTTGTAATGATGATCCGTCGGATTATGATTTAAAAAGGTGTTACTATTGTCAGAAGTTCTTCAAGCCAGGGTTCAGGCATTCGAAAATAATTCTCGTAATCATCCATTTCACCATGTAATTTAATTTCTGCCATTAAATTCAAATGTGTGTACCTTTCCCTTTGTTGTAACCAATTTTTTGCCCATCGCTTTCGCTTGGCCTTTTTATTTAAACTAAGTGCTAAAATAATAGCCACGCAACCTTTAATTTTCAGCTCTGTGGCCATTTTAGACGTGTAAACAGCAGGAGACCGGACACAATACTGACGTAATAAATACTGTACGTGTAGGCCGGTGTATTAATCCATCAGTAAATACTGAAATCCATCAATAAATAATGTATTGACGGATCACAGTAAATACTTTACGTGTAATCGTCGCCTTATGAATGGCATCGTACGTAACGTCATCGGCCGGCCGCCCCGAGTGAGCGACGAAAGTTATCGAATGCCAAACGAGCGCTCAGGCACTTGCTCACTCTTTTCGCAGTGCCTCTTTTTCTAACATTGCGCTAGTTGAAACAACAAGCTTTTCAATAATGTTCGCGTTGGAGATTGACGGCCCGGGAAGGGCCCTCTTAACAGACATTTAGTAGCGTACACCATCGTGAACTTTTGGAACGAAGTTCCTTATCGCGCGTTGCGAAAGGGGGCTAGACGGAAAAAAGGTAACGACACTTTTTAGGCCAGAGAGAGACAGACAGACAGAGAAACATGCGCACGCCAGAGAGAGACAGACAGTGAAACATGCGCGAGAGAGACAGACAGAGAAACTGTCTGTCTCTCTCTGGCGTGCACATGTTTCTCTGTCTGTCTCTCTCTCTCTCTCTCTCTTATAGCAAGCTAGATATTTTCGTTTCGTCTTTCTATTTCGCATTGAACAGTGTGGTGTCGCGACGATTATTTTTGTTGATAATAGATAAACTTCGTTCCATCCGGGTGTCCCATGACACCTCTCAAGTTTTTTTTAACGACGTTTGCTACGATATACTTCCTTTTCAAACAACATACAGGCAGGCACGCTTATAACTGCCCCATATCCTACGATATTTAAATTGAGCGAATTAACAATCAGCAATCAGTAGCGTGTGTCTTGTGATGAAAATTCAGTGAAAGTCTTGTTTATTCTAAAATCGTACAATTACACACCGTAGCTACCTTTAAAAAAGTTGTTAGCTTGTAATATTCCATAGACCAGACCTCTCATTCTACTGAAAATACCAGTACCAAAGTTATCTATAAATCATACAATTCCTGACAAACGAAATCAATTTCTTTGTATTTATATTAGAGCGAAAGCATCCATATCCTCTATAGATCAATAAAAAATATTCAAAAAACAATCCGGTAGCACGAGTACATAAACAACATTATCCTTATCTTCACCAATATAAAATAGGTACTCGCCTATTTCCTTGAGTACAATAATCCAGCAATCTCTACATGAGATTTATTGCGCTACGTTTCCTAGTTACGATCGACTTTGTAACAAATAGTAAGGGTTTTGGGATCACCAAACTTTGTCCCTTGATTGTTTATTCAAAGCGCGGCCACTACGTGATACGATTGTTACGTTACTGCGCGGATTCCAATCAAAATTTGATTTATTTCTGTTGTTCGATTTAGGATTTGGCCGCCTAATGCCCGACTGATTCGATTGTCCTTCCTCATGTTTAATGCTTGAATGAGATTAGCTTTCGGAATTATGCGTGGCACAAGTCACTCTGATTTAAATGTTGGGAGACGCTTTGAAAAGGCTTTGCGGTTAGTTAAATAAATATTGTTTTGTATAGAACATAAAATATGATAATGAGATTTTAGGAAAATTGAATCTAACATTTTGCCTTCACAGTATTACGCTTTCTCTTTTGATTTCAGTTTAACAAGAGCCAAACGTGTTTCATGCGCTCTCTTACAAACCTACTATACCCAGGCCCTATTACCTACCCGTAGTGGGCAAGCGTGACGAATGAGCGAGAATGAGAGTAAGAAACCTTTGCCCAGCAGTGGGATATTAAATACAGGCAAAAAAAAATCCCTAACACACTTTTATATAAGATAGTATACATAAGACAAAGTATAATGTTACTGTGAAGGCAAGTGTAAAATTAAATACTATAGTTTTACATACACTTTTGCAAAATAGTAGGTAAGTATGAACTAACATTCGGATCCAACTTTGAACTCAATTATTTAAATGAGTTCAAGCATGTAGTTAGAAGTGAACTAAAATAGTGATAGCCTTTGAATTTGCACTGGAATCTTAAATTTCTTTACGATTTTTTCTTCAACAGTACGAGCAACAATACAAAAGATTCTTCTCAAAATCTTCTATCTAATAATACTTACAGCAATATAATCCTAGAAAAAGATTCATACGACTTTGATTTGGCTGTACACTGTAAGATTGTATCGAAAAGCTTTCCTCAGCTTTAAGATTTGGCAGACATACAATAGTGTACTAAGGTACATATCTAGCTGTAGTTTCATGTTTTATGCTTGCAAAATGTAGCCAGTACCTACGTTGAAAATGTCTACATAAAGTATATAACTCTCGTTTTTTATTTGTTAATACCAGGTAATATATTTAGAGAGTAAAAATAGCTTTTTATCCTGTAACTCTTTTTTAAAGCTTTTAAACAATCTACGAAATTATCCAGGTTTTAAATATTTTATCTAGTTACTTAACCTACCTATGTTGAATCTTGACGTCGTTTTTTCAAGTACCTATTTAGTTTTTTAACTAAGTACCTAACTAACGATAAAGGGAGTCATACTTCTACGAGTTTCTTATGTAATTTTACTCAGCTCAAACCCTTAATACCTTTTACCTTCATAGCCAATAACCAATTTCAAACAGGCAAACTTAATTTCGGATACAAACCAAAATCAGATTGTATTAATAAAATTTCGTGATACGAATATGCAATATACAAATCTCATCTCATAGGTAAACGGGTACCTTATTAACTGAAGTTCCGACCCGTTTCGGTATCCGAAACACATAAACAATGGGTCCCAATTTCCCGTTCACTCTAAGGCGACCTCCAGCGCAATCTTAGCATCGTAGGGCTGTTGTTTATCAGCTTTTAGCTGTTTATCCGGCTTCACCTAATGGCTACATAATTATACGAAGGTTTGACTTCTTGCCAATCGTTATTGTGAAAACTTTTTTGGACCGGAATAGCAATGATTTTTGGAGCATGATTGCTGTTTTATTTATTTTACGTTAAAGTCGTTTTATGGTTGGTGTTGCGTTTTAGTTTTTTTGGATGGCTTTCCTTTAAAATTACGTAATAGACGACTAAAACTTCTAGAATAAAGCTTGTGAACATGGAATTAAACTTTATCTTAAAACCTATTTCCTGGTTCCATCCCTATCACTTAACTATTGACGAAGTTGTGGAGTGAGCATAAATTGTGTCTCCCGCCAATAGTTGGCGAACTAATGTCCGCTTTTGTGAGCTATCTTGCACTAAAGCGCAGTTGGTTTCATGTTTACTGAGCAAATTGGAACCGTCTTTAGTTCCTGCTGTTAAGTTTAGAACTAATAGGTATGGCAAAGTGAGGAGCTCTCTTAAGAGGCTAATTAATGAGCAGCGAGCAAGAATGTCGATTGCACTCGCAAGAGACATATGGCCGACTTACCAGCTTCCTCACACTTGAAAGGAGAGATATCTGGTACTCAGATGTTCTAAGACTTCCTTCTTGGGGCACACGATATAATAGAGTAATATGTTATATGAGTATATAAGATGCTGTAGATACACTATAATATAAACATAAGGGTGAATTCCTCCGAACCATTCCAGAATAAAGATAGATATTCAAATTACAAATCATATTGAAGCTGTATATACAATGTCAGAAGTTCGCCATTACAAATCCATGACAGGAGACTGGTACGGCTCAATGGAATGCCATTGTACCGTCGAAGGTCCATTGTAACAAAGTGACAAAAGTTACAAGTCATTGCATCCGCAATCTGGAGGTTCATATTGCACCCTGTACAACAATAGGGAGCAAGTTTCACAATTTGCGGTCCCGACTGTAAGAAAATCGATGAGCCCAAGTCCCAACTATTGGCTCGGGACACAATTTATTGGTGGCGCAACTTGGACAATAGGTTAGTTATTCGTTGTGGATCTTGATTCCAGTGTCTCAAGATTCACAAGTTTGAAACTTTGATTCGTTATTGCTGCTCGAAATTATTAAGATCTGATGAAACCAACTTTAATACTCCCTATATAAAACAGAGCTATATCTTTCCATTGAGTAATATGTACTAACGTACGTACATATAACTCAATGTATCTTTCTAGTTTTATTCTTCGTCGTGTAACTTTGCTCATTTTGAGAAGCATTATTCAAATAACTATTTTACCAAACGCAATATTTTTTATTTAACTGAACACACATATTCACGGTAACCGTGCGATGCTTAAAAATTATCTGCCTACGGTTGGTTGCTTTTAAAACCGATATAGTGGAATCTTTTATAGACTAGTGAGCTTGTAGAACTACGCGCTACGTTTTACATTAGATATTGTTTGAGGTTTATACGTTTACCTTTATATACTTTGTTGGGTATTATCGCAAATTGGAGTGTAGATACGGTTAGTATTTATTCGAAAGTTTTCGAAATATTTCTATCTTAGTTGGTTAAAAACTTTAAATGTCTTAGTAAGTAACATCCCACTGGTGGGCAATGGCCTCTCATCACACCAAAGAAATCAGTACAGTCAGGTGGATTAGTAATCACCACGCTTGCCTACCGCGTGTGATCTCAAACCCGAGCCATGTAAAACTCTGACAAATTTTCGCGCGAACTGGGAATTAACCCCGGGACCTCAGTCTTGGCAGGCAAATGTGCATGCCACTAGACCACCGCAACGGATTAAAAACGTTAAGTAAGTTTGATAAACAGGTTGAATAAGCATCTATAAGCCTAAAAAGCTTTTAGTAACATTCTAGATATTTATTGAATACGAAAATCACGCAACTTTGTACATGTGCCGGGACTAAGTTATGATTTATTCCCGTTTATTATAAAAGCAAACTTGCTTGTTGGTGATTACGCGTATTGTTAAGTTACCGAATGTTGGTTTTTCTTTGAATCTCTTCGCCTACATTAGCAAGAAATCTACGTTTACGATTTGTGAATACTTTTGCGTTAGATTTCATATCAATAGAACCAATTTCATATTATATTTGACGTTAGTGGTGACGTTTTTCTACCGTAGGTAACATATGGTAGGTAACGTGCTTTAGTCACAAAAGCAATTTTCTGAATTAAAACGGTTTCAATTTTGTTTAGTATTTTTGTTTTTTTTCAGGACGGATTGCACTAGAAATCTTAAATTTATTCAGTACTAGCAGTGCCCCGTAGCTTGACCCGCGTTATGCCCGTTGTTGGGTTTGGAATGTAAAATAGGCTATCCCATTGAATGGGGCTATCTATTACGAAAATAATTATTCAAATCGGAATGATAGTTTCTGATTATCGCCTTCAAACAAATAAAGAATCTAACTCTTTAGCTTTATTATAATCGTAAAGATATCTTACCTAAATCTATATATATAAAAGAAAGTCGTGTTGGTTACACTATTTATAACTCGATAACGGCTGAACCGATTTGGCTGAAAATTGGTGGGGAGGTAGCTTAGAACCAGGAGATGTTTATAGGATACTATTTATCCCGTATTTCCTACGGGAACGGGTGCGCTGTGGGTGAAACCGCGGGGCACAACTAGTATGTTATAAAATAAAATGTGTTCGATTAAAATTGTACTCTATTTCCATCAAATAGAACACTATTTAAAACGATCGTTATTTGTTTATTAAACATATTTAAGCGCTTAATAAAATAATGAAGGCTTGTGCACTAAGGGTGCACAAGCCTTCATTAATTACATAAATTTTAATTCCATTTGGTTTAAATAAAAATAGATAGTCGGCCATTTGTTTAAAGTGTGGAACAAAATAAACGTCCTTCGTAGTTTGGGACGGAAATACTTCTACCACCAATAGTATGAGAACTATTTTCAGTGACTATTCTTTACTTTATCTATTTACGGGTTCGATTCCCGGTGGGGACAATTTGTCACAAAAATCTCTTTGTGTGACTGCCCTCAGTTTGGTTAGGACATTGCAGGCTGAATCACCTGATTGCCCGAAAAGTAAGATGATTCACGTTAAGCCGTCGGTCCCGGTTACTTTCTACGGATAGTAGTCGTTACATGAGCCATGTCAGAGGCCTTTGGCGGCTCAATAATTCTGACACCAGGATTGGTCAGGTTGACCATCCACTCGATGAAGAAGAAGAAATTACTTTATTTAACAAGTACTAAGCTTTCACATGGAAGCCAAAGCTTTTAAGCACAATAGAGTAAGAGCATAAAGTAAGGCCGAAATATTTGTAAAAAGTTATGTCGTAAACATCATTTATACATTTTATTTACATAGAATAAGTTGAAAAATACACAAACAAGTTATAAATTTTAACTAGCTCGGTACTGTACTGACAAGCTATTGTGATACGTCTGTTAACTTTGGTTTGACGTTGTGTTCAGCGAAGTTCCATCTCGCCCAGTGCCACTCATTGTTAAAAACTTTGTGAATTTATACTCTTCTGTCACACAGTTTTGCATGTTCAACACCCTGACCGATATATATTAACGTTTCCAGTTAGTTAGATAGCTATTTTTTTTATGGATTTAGTATAACATATTTGCAACATTTTGAGAAACCGTGTTAAGTGGGGTTTCTCAGATAACGATAGCTGCGAGTGTGGCGCTGTTCATAGCATGCCTCATTTGCTACAGAGTCCCAACAGCCCCGTGTCATACACTGAGGATCTTTGGAAGGCAAGAGCTGGCCAAATACTGGTCTAAACATATTTTACGTAAAATAACCATCTCGACTCGAGAAGAAGGGAAAAATAATGCAACATTTTTAAACAACTTTTTCTTTTTCTTTTTCAGCTATTGAAGACACTCAAATCTTGACTATCAACAATGCATATAGCTGTAATCAATAATCCACAAATCGTGATCATTCTTCATTAACTCAAAGGCTTGGATATCGATTCCATTACAAGCCTAGTAAAAATGATTACCTGTTAATATTAAGTACCTATTAAATATTTAATGTTAACCTACATTTTTTTTATTCATTCGCTATTATCACTAAAAACATCGAAATATACTATTCATATAACCAACATTAATTATCTCGAATGTCAGATAACAAAACCGTACGCTTCCTACAAAACAATTACGCCTTCAAGCATAAAAGCTCAAAGCAAGGTGAACACCATTTGGTAACAAAACTGAAAAGACTGCAATCCCCTCTAAATCAAATAAACAAAATCCTTTTACACAATCTAATATACTTTCTACTTTAAGTAGAATCATAAATAATGCATCTTCCATTACGTCAGTCGAGTTTAATATTGAAAGAAATATAGTAGCAATAGAAGTCGAAGTACGCAATCAGTGTCGCCTTGGATTGAAGCCAGCGTGCAAGCTATGTGTATGAACCTAAGCGAGCCATTTGATTTGATACAAATCTATATACGAGGTTACTGATCTTAGTTTGATAGGTACCTATAGCAGTTGGATTAAAAATAGAACACGATACTTATTTAAAAAGAGACAAAAAAAGTAATAATCGGTTAAGAAAGTATCATAGACAATGTTTTTCTATTATTGTTGAAGTTTAGTCTATGATTTATTTTTGTCTGTGGCGTTGGGTGGTTTGTGTGGGTATGTGTAAGTACATTCACATAACATAACTTAGCGTACCTAATACGCTACAAAAAATAAGCCCTAAAGACCGATACTACAAAATATTAAAACATATAAAGGGAACTAATCTAAACAGGAATGATATTAGGCGTCGCAATATTATACACAAATGCAATATTTGTTCCGAATGCCTCGTCTCTCCGGCCCCGTTCGAGCGCCCTCCGACAACATTCCTAATTAAATAAACTAGACAGGTGGAGACCGTTACAGAAAGAAAATCTAATATACCGGATAGAAATTCTTTTGTTTATGTCTATACTTACTTACGCTTAAGGAAAAATCTTTAGGCCCCATTTATTTGTTTGCTGACGGTCAATACTGACGATGGCCGTCCGTGGCTAACGCTGTGGAATTTTCAGCCGGTAATTTACTGAAAGCTTAGTTTTCATGGATTTAGCTAAGCTACTAAGGCCTCACGTGCCAGTACTAAGTAGGTACTTTTATGAAAACAGGTATGTTAATAACAAAATATAATAACTAGTAATATATTAACTGATGCATTGGTAAACCACATTATAAAATGTGTGCTGTCGAAAGGTTACAGTCAGATGTGTAATAGGTATTTATAGAATATCCTGTATCCACAAATCAAATCCACACACAATAATGTGATTTCAAACTCATTACCCAGACAAAACACATAAGACGGATTTCACAAGCAATTATAATTTTACTTAGCGCCTAAATATGTCAAATAAACAAATGACGTGCTTTTTAAAAGTGTTCTATTTCGTAAATAAATATTTAATAGAATAGAAATTTGAACGTACAACTTTTGTTTCGTAAATATATTTAGTTACTAATTATTTTGCAATCGGCCCTTAATTATGTATGTTGATAATTATTATTACAAAGACATCAAGTCCGTAAGTCGCGTCCGTTCAGCCGAGTCCCATCACATGCTCCTGCCTAAGATTAAGGAAAAATCCTCAAACAGTTTGAAGGACAGTCAAAGGCGAATCGGAAACTTCAAAGGTTTAAAGTGAAATTAATTTTGTTTTAACTGTTAAAGGGAGTTTCAAAACGGATTTTTTAAAAGAGATAATATGAACCGAAACGGTCGGCTTGGATAGCTTTTATCCGTTCTTTTAAATAAAGTAGACTTCTGTTTTATTTTTCGCGAGTTTAAAAGTGTTTCGTTTTGTAAAAAACATTATTTGTCCGCGAATCCTATACAAGTTTATTTATTTTAATAAAAAATATTATCTAGATCCTGTATTGTTAATTAACGGTTCGTAGAAATCTCAATTACTGACTTTTCTGTTACCTAAGTGCTGATACTTTTTTAAAAGTTTTGATGAATCATATTTCTTTACTACCTACCTAGTTACTGCTAGTTAGCAGAATTCTTAGGTAATATTTTGTTATAGAAAACACGGCCTACTAGGAATAAAATACTTAGACAGATTCAAATATATTTAATATAGTTATAAGTAATAGTACCCGAATGATTTTACTTACTAGAAAATATTTTCGTTACCTATATTATATTGCTATATTTTCCTAGTCATTTCTTCCGTTTTTCCCGATAAGTTTCTTTCTTTCAATCTTCATCATAGGTTGATGTTTGTTTACGTTCAAGACAGAGTTAATACCTACAAACAGATACACTAGTTAAAATACAGGACCTCCTTTTTAAGTCGGTAAAAAACGAACGACATTGACTTTTCTAATCCAGTTATCGTTATTTTCCTATCGTACCTCGCAGCAGCACCCGCAGTTTTACCCGCGTATTGCCAGTATCCGTGGGAATTTCAGGTTTAAAAAAATAGCCAATAACCTTTCCGTTAAATGTGGCTATCCAATATAAAAAAAGACGTGTGGACCTCGGGGACTGCCGCGGTAAAGCTTTTGCATAGTTATTTTTTGTATCACTAGATGGCGCTAGTGGGGAGCGTGAGGTTTTTTCACGTGAGGTTACATTACGGAATTTCTGGATTCGGTCCCCGCGCTCAAGGCCCGCGATAGAAGCTATGCAATAGCTTAAAAATATTTTTTTGAATCAGGCTGGTAGTTTCTGAGATTAGAGAGTTCAAACGAAAAAAAAACAAACTCTTACGCTTGAGTGAGTTTTGAGGAATAAATGATCTATTTATTATTTTTATTATAGTGTTTCTCCTCGGAGTCACGGTACAAGCGCGGTATTATTATTATCTCACTTAATTATTCTTAAACTAAACGAAATATTGAATACTGATTACTGGTCCTGAAAATGCTTTAGGAGCTCTAACAAATGGTGTGTCAATATAAGTTTAAGAAATAAACGAGATCTATCCGAAAAATCCATATATTTTCCATCTTCCATAAATTTAGTATAGGAATAATCTTTTCCGTACAAAACTTTTGATTTTGACGACACCACAAGAGCTACAAAGAAACTGTTTAAGGCAATATTATAATAATTTTAGGAACTTGACATATAGTGTTGAAATTTTTGGTCAAGCGCGAGTTGGTGCCGGAAAAAGCGATTATCGTATTATCTTCTAGTTTTACAACTAGCCCTCCATGTACAGATCTTCAGCGAGATGACAGGCCTTTGCCCAGCAGTGGGACATTACAGGCTAATACTTTTACTTTACTAGTAGATTCTCTATAATGCGCTCAGACTGTAAAAGTGCTCGTATATTTCACTCTATCATGCTATGTAGTTTAACTGTAAATGATCTAGGTGGGCGATATGAAAAGCTAACACTAACGTACCTATCAATACCATTCGATGTTTGGCGTGTTAGTAATGGATTCCACGAATACATCTACCTGCTTGTTTAAAAGCGGTTGTGTTTTATTTTCTTTTTTAACTAGCTTGTTTAATAATTGCTACCGTTTTCTGGTTTCATAGAAATAAAATTAAACCTAAACGCTAGAAGAGAGAAGGGAATTCACACTAAATAGAGATGTGTTGCGGTAGGTACTGCGCTCTCCTGTGAGGATTTACGTATGAGTTTCTGGCGAGCGCTAACCAGTAACCTTTATCGTACTTTCCTGTTTTAACAAATAATAAAGTCGATATCCTTCTAATATTATACGTGCTATGAGGATGGATATGTATGTTTGTTTTACTCTTTCACGTAAAAACTACTGAACGGATTTGGATGAAACTCTACAGTAATATAAGTTATATATCTGAATAACACATGGGATACATTATAACTCGAAATTCCCGCGAAAATGGCTATAATGCGGCTAATAGAATATAAAGTTAGTTATCTTATACGTTCGTTAACTGGTTTTATATAAAGTAAAGTATAAACCTGTAATGTCCCACTGATGGGCAAAGCCCCCTCACCTCATAAGACATCAGTGGAGTGAGAAGGATTAGGCGTAATCACCATGATTGCCTTATGCGAGTTGGTGATCTCAAACCATCATGTTAAAGTCTGACACAAAATACGTGTTATAAGTTTATAATTAACTAGCTGTGCCCCGCTGTTTCACCCGCAGCGCCCCCGTTGCCGTGGGAGTTTTGAGATTTTTATTCCTTATTTTTCTTATATAAAAACCTTGTCCGACAATAAGGAACACATTAAAAAAAGAATCATCCAATTAGGTGCAGTCGTTCTGAAGTTATGCGCTTAGCAACACATTTTGCGATTCATTTTTATATTATAGATTATAGTTAAACGATCGTACCAATTCAAATATAGTTCGTTTGCTTTTATAGGGAGTGTTTTATTTATGATTGAATAAAGCATTTTTTCCTTCAAATAATATGCGGTTATTTCGTTAAACTGTAAACATTCAAAAACTACCGACTCCCTTTTTAGTTGAGTCATAAGTTTAACGTTTACGATGCATTAATCGTACACTTAAACTGCACTACACGATATTGTGCATTTTGCAGTAAAGTTGTTGATACGTTTTATTGGCTATTAACGAATGTGGCCCTACATTTAACGGTTCAGATATCTACATAGTAATGCATTGGTAGTGTAGTAGGTGCTACTCTTGTATCGATGTTCATTGGTAGAAAAGAAGAAAGCGTGAACTGGATTTTGTTCGTTTTTTAAGAAGGATTACAATAATCAGTTGTCCGATCCAACAACGAGAGGAATATAATTGCGTCGTTTAAACGTCAAAAAAGTCACAAATGAAGGCATCCGGTTACGTCACTGTCGTAACCGGCGTTCCATTTCTGAATTGTGGTATCCCCAACAATTTTCCTGCTAAGTGTAGGGCCACATCTGCGGAACGTACGGCGCCGAACCTTCCGCTAAATACGCTTGTAGTGTATTTCAAGTTATCTATGACACATCAGTACGCGGCGTAATTTCGACTGATATGTCATAGAGCGGAAGGTTCGGCGCCGTACGTTCCGCAGATGTGGCGCTACACTAAGATCGAGGATCCTAGTTCAATTCTCGAATAGAATATTTAAAGTATTATCTTTACTTTTATAACAAGGATATGAGATCACCAACCCGCAGTCAGTAGGTGGTAATTATGCCCATTCCTCCTCACTATTCTGATATCTCCAATGAACGTAGAAAATAACAAACAAATACCTAATATTACCGTGGTTTGGAGGGCATGTTAAATTGTCGGTTCCGGGTGTTTACCACTAGGCGGTCTAAAAACTCCAACACCAGGATGGCCAACGTTGGTGTCGGACTTTTTAGACCAACATACACGAACTTACTCCCTAACCGATTATTATGTCCAGAGGCAACAAACAAAACCAACATACAGAATAATTATAGTGTAAACAAACTTCACTCCAACCAAACATTTACTCGCATATATCATATTTATAGTCGCTTTAAATTGATTCTTTGAAGCGGGTCTGTAATAGGGACACTCAACGCGAGTCCAACGAAGATCGGCCTTCGTTCTGTTTGGAGTATACTCTCAACTCTGAAGCTGGTATCTGCGGTGAAAGGTAAACACGGATCTAAGTGCTCATGCCCCATTTCGCTTGTTACTCTACGGTCTTGGTCGTGTGGAAGGGTATTACACCGATTAGTGTTCGCCGAACAAGGTTACTGAACATGCTCTCTGTTGTAAAATCAATTTGGCGATAGTTTGATGTTGTAAGAAGAAGTTTAGATGTTCAACGAACGAAATGGCTTTCTTATATGTTTCATTCTAAGTGTGTTATTTTTTATTTTGTGATTTGAATAAGAAGACGTTTATAAATGTACTCAGATGTGTTTTCTATATCTTTTAAGCGGTTTAATTAACTTCGCATTTTATAATTACAGACCAAATATTATAATTGGTGTAACTGCGTTCCTATCCACATCGTTATATAATTTAACAAGCACACTCGTACATGTATCATTTTTCTTTATCTCAAAGCACAAAGGTTCAGAATCGCACCGAAAATGTAACGAATGAGACTGTTCAAAGTGTGGTAATAAGTGCCGAGTTTCACTTTGATCATTTCCAAGGATATAATGTTGCGCTTTTTGGTTCAACGTACCTAACTACCTGCTTACGAATTATATCCCGAAGCGGAGTATGTAATAGAATATATTTTATTTGGCTAACGGCTTCGCGAAACCTGAAAATAAAAATACAACAAGTAAGTAATAGGTAACTACGTACGTTCGTATATTTGGAATACGAATGTATCAAAATATTACGCATGGGCGCAAAAGCTTTTTTAGAGGATATCGAAGACGAAATACATGAAACAATAATGTTACCACAAAATGAATAGTATATCCTACAATATTACACACGCCTAAGGAAGAACACATTATCTTTCTTTGCATCGCTCAGTCGGATAAAAAGCCATTTTGCGTGTAGGACTAAAAAATAAATTAACCATATATTTTACATGACTAGCTAACTCCGACTTAACTGTCTGAGGTCTTTAGATAGTCTAAAAACTCCGAAAAAAGAGTTGGCCACTAACCGACACGAACTTACTTCTAATAATTATAAAGGTTCTACTAGATATTCCAAAATGAACCGATATAGAACTAATCCAATTGCACATAAATAAGCAGAAATCAGGTAGAACCCATGGTCCATGAGGAAGCATAGAATCAATACAAGCTGTTAACATAGTGAAGGTGATGGTTGATTAGGTATGGTAGTGGTTCAAGCATGTGGATAATTAATTAGTGTCCTGGGAGCTTGGACTGAATGCCGCCGGTGGTCGCCGCAAATTGCTTAATTTATCGGCCCGATAGTCGATATTCTGGACTTGATATACTAACAAAATGTAAGTATATGTGGTTGGTATGTGGTTTTTGTGGTAGTTGAAGGGTGAGACAGTTACAAATGTTTGAGGAACTAAGCTTTGTTTTTTGATAGTTGTTAATAGAGTAATTCAATTTATTATTATTTGATAAATGTTATACTTTTTTAATAGTTATTAATTGAGTATTTCAATTTCTTATATAAATGTTATATTATATCTACAAGGATCCCTTAGAAACCATACTGCAAAGTTTTACAAACCAATAATGTACTTTGAATAAACAGGAATATTTCACTTATCAATAAACATTGAAAATTTGTCACCAAAATAATTCAAAGGAAGCTTCTTCGATTGCGTAATTCTGTACACTTCCCCCATTCTGTACATCGAAACTTTTACTCCTGATGTCGTTTCTTTTAAAGTTCTCTAGAGTTGTTCAACCGTATACTGTCGCGGTCTGATGATGGTTCCTTGTTTCTAACTCAAATCACTTGGAATTTGTTTGTTTTGCCCATTGTTTGTTCAAATATAGGTCAATATTTTTTAACATTGCCTTGTATTGGGCAAGTACGATTGTGGTATATCCTTTTCACTTTGTACTCGTTGTACAGATTATTTCTTAAGGATTTAATTAAGGTAAAGTCACCTAATTCCGTGGTATTTTCAACATAACAAGGAAAGACATAATATATGAAGTATTGACTGTAACTTAACAGTGCTTTATCTGGTGTCATTAAAAACGGTATTCTTTTGACTACCAAACTAAATTAAAGTTAAATCTATTTTAAATTGATTTATAGTTTAAAAAAAAAAAAATAATGAAGTAAGTCCGAAGCACCTAATTCCGCGTTAAAAATCTTAATTCCGCGGCATGTGGTTCCTAAATCCGAGTATAAAAAATGTAAAGGGAATATTTTAGTATCACATAATTTACTAATTCGATACACAGACAAAAAGTGTTTTTAGCTATTGTTTATCTGAACAAATTGTTAAACATAAAAAAGAACACCCTGTGATTTTCTTATATTATACCGCGGAATTAGGTGCTCATACAACCCAATCCCGTTGCAGTCAGTTACATAGTGCAACGGAATTGGATTTCAAACTTTGAAAACACTATTCCTATTTCCGAGTGTTAAATAAATATATTTTTTTAAATATGTTTCATACAGATAAATTTTTATTTATAATATGTTTTTAATCATCTACAAAATTGCATTCATTTACACAGGCAATTTGTAATTAAATTAATATTACCTGCATCAGTTCTCCATACAACAAATTAACAAAACTCGTAAAAAGAATTACGATTTAACATTTTTTATTGTTCAAATTAAACTAAAAGTATACCACGGAATTAGTTTCAAGTACCAACTGACTTTTTTGCTTTAAGTACTTATAAAAGTAAAAACTACTCTTTTATAACCAACACAAAAAAACAAGAAACAAAACCAAGCTTATGAGTTTGCTATTCCGTGGTAATACAACGGAATTGGGAACCGACTAAAAATTTTGGAACCTAATGCCACGTTATTTTAAAATCAAATTTTAAGCTTAATTTATTAAGAAAATAATAGAAAAGGTTAGTACTTACCCATAAAAAATAAAGTCTCGAGCAAGTGGACCACAAATAACTAGTCACCACATAGAAAAACAGTATTAAAAACACTATTTAAAAAACCTAAACATTTACTTGCAAAGGGTCACTATTGTATGAAGCGTGCGCTTCGACCACCCGTTGACGCAATACTGACCTTTTATTGTGTCTTTTTAATACATTTGTGTTATTTTTCTATATTTTTAATACGTAAAAATATACACTGGATTCAATAAAAATATTTGCATTAAGATACAACAAAGACATAATTAGGAAATTGGGATTTTCTAAATACCGCGGAATTAAGTGCCAATTTTAGAACCCCACGGAATTGGGTGACTTTACCTTAATTAAAAAACTTATATTATATATTCATTAATTTGCCCTCATTAATTCATTCATTTCTAGTAGGTTAGTGGCCAACCTTGATGTCGGAGTTATTAGACCGCCTATGTGACGTGATATTGTAATACATTTTACTTTACAAACACTTTTGAGTCTGACAAACAATTGAAAATATCCTTTTTGTTCAACATATTCATCGTCCTTTACCTAACAAGATCGATTGAAGGATATTTTTAGAAATAATTGGAAACTGTTCCCAACTTATAATAGAGAAATTATTCGTATTAAACTACACTCATTTTCATTGAAAATATGCTAGTTAAAGACATTACTAATTTGACGAATACTTAGAAATGATAACAATAAAGTGAGGACTTAAAGAGAAGTTACTGATTCATTTAATATTTCAAAGCACTACCGCGGACAGTGAACTCTGGGTTGTTGAAGATTCTAGAACGTTTTTTACTGTATTAGAGTCTTTAATGCCACAGTTACAAGAACAACAAAAGTAAGAAATCACGGTTCTGATCTGAGACATGGTCAAAAAGTAACACAGATTAAAAACTTTCGCAAATCAACATTCCACTCAACAGTAACCTCCGTCGTACGTAAGTTCCCGTTTGAACAAATAATAATGACATCAACGTACGTTTCAATTAATAGTAATATCAACATTCCAGCCGCCTTCATTATTTTTAGTCATTATTGCCAATCTTAATCAGTAACGAAAAAGACCCGTTAGCAAATCATACCATTAAGGGACTTCAATATAAGTATCGTAATATAATCACTTATCTTAATCAACCACATAAATCAGTACAAACCAATCACGTTTCCCAACGCGTGTGAAACAGGCCTTAACATTTTCAGTAGAAAACAAATATTAATAGTTGTAATAACGCCAGCTGTTACTGAGAATAGGGGCCGATAAATAAGAAAATTGGTGACCCGTTTCCCCTGTACACGATAGGTGGACAATTAATTACCGTTATATAAGCTAGGTCATAATTGCTCGTAACATATGGGGCGGCGCAACAAAGTTGGGTCACATTTTACCCACGTACGTATAGAATAATGAATGATTGAGCCGTAAAGGTAAATAGCGTAATTAATAGTGTTTGTGACTTAGATTTCAAATGTTTGTTAGCTCTGTCTAAGGACTCTGTCTAACGAAGGTAAAGGTGAAATGTGAGGAGACTCTATGATATAGAGAGTGGAGGGAAAAGTGGGTTAGGTATGTAAAGATATCAAACGTGTAGTTTCGTTTAAACCTAAGAAACCAGTATAGTACTCGTATGCGAAGGTTAAGCAAGATTGTAAGGCAACTTGGTACTTGATTGAGTGGCCGTCTGTGGCATTTTTACCAGTGCTACCCTCATGGCCTAGTTTATATAAGCAATATTAAAACATTATCTTAGAGCCTACTTTGGGTCTAATTAACCGTGTGTGAATTTGTCCAGGTATATTTATTTATTGATATTGTTAAACAACGTGCAGCTCGACCACTACTTCGATAGGTGGCCGAGAGTGCCATGGCATTTCTATGTGAGCACTATCATGCTTCGGAGGGCAAGTTTAAGGTTTCGGTTGTTTTAATAGTAAGACCATGTCGGACCTTAAGGCGCGCTAGGCGGTCTAAAAACTCCGGGACTACGGCCTACGGTGACTTTTATCTAAAAGCTTTCATACATACAGTTTAGTTTCATGTTCATTTATTCGTTACATGAAATTCACCTGTATAACATGACATGTTAAGTACCATGGCATTTAAACCCAAACGTTTCATTTAAAAGCAAAGCTATGCGCACAAAAATGTTTTGTGGCATATTAATGCGCCAATTTAAGGCCGCATCAAATGATATTCGCGCCAGTATTAACATGTAGCACTTTAAATTAATGCAAAATTACCAACCGGTTACCAAATGCTTGGCCACTGAATGCGTGCTCGGAATGCAATACTTCAATCATGGGACATTATTGTGAGTTAAAAATACAGTTAAGGGTAAAAAGGTACATATCCTTATTATTTAAATATATTTTAATGAACCATTAATTTATGAGTTTTCATCCTAATCCTAACTAATATTAAGTATAAATGCGAAAGTAACTCTATCTGTCTGTCTGTCTGTTACGCTTTCACGTCAAAACTACTGAACCGATTTGAATGAAATTTGGTACACAGTTAGTCCAGAGCCTGAGAAAGGACATAGGCTACTTTTTATCCCGAAATTCCTGCGGGAACGGGTACAACACGTGAAACCGCGGGCGCTGCTAGTTTAAATATATTTTCATGACCCATTAATTTATGAAACTCAAGTTCGAGTAGTTTAGTGGCTAACTCTTGTGTCGGAGTTTACAGACCGCTTAAATGCCTTCGACATGGTCTGACAATTGCAACAACCGGGACTGACAACGGTGCATAAACTAACCAGTAGCGCCCCGCGGTTTTACCCGCGTTGTGCCCGTTCCCGTGGGGATTTCGGGAATTTTTATACATATAAACCTTCCTCTTGAATCAATTCAATTCAATTCGATTTATCTATACTAATATTATAAAGCTGAAGAGTTTGTTTTGTTTGTTTGTTTAAACGCGCTAATCTCAGAAACTACTGAACCGATTTGAATAATTCTTTCACTGTTAGATAGTCTATTTATCGAGGAAGATATAGGCTACATTTTATCCCGGATTTCCTACGGGAACGGGCACAACGCGGGTAAAACCGCGGGGCGCTGCTAGTTGTTCAATAAACATGGGTACAAGGGTATTTACAAGGTGTTATAGTAATAGCAGTAACAGCCACGTTTCACCATCGAGGTATATGAACTTTTAAAGGTACTCTGGTTTACCATACATACTAAATATTAACAACTTACTCTATCTATTTAAAAAAAACTGCGTCAAAATCCGTGCAGTAGTATTTGAGTTTATCGCGAACAGACAGACAGATGCGGCCGGGGACTTTCTTTTATAATATCTAGTGATATACCAAGACTTTTAATACACAAAATCTATAAAACTCAACCAAATATACCAACCAGGAAAACAGGTTAAAATATTTCGTTCCCTCCAGACATCGGTTTCAATCTTCCAAAGGGACAATATTGGCCATTCAAAAGCCGTGCCATGGTTTTAATGGAGGTCTCTATAAGAAATATCCCACTATATTAAAAGGGGAAATTTAATCGGCCAGTAAAACGTACAATATTATCTCCAAAGTAACGTATACTGTTTCATTGTTTACCGTAACATTATGTGACAACTTGGCCGGGTAGGGTGATGCGTATTTATGCTTAAAATATTCTATGGTGTAGCGTATATACAGGTGCTCCCACACTGCTGTTATAGAATGTTAAGTAACGTTAGTAAACATTTGTTAGCTAACATTTAATCACCAAAGTCAAAAAATGTTTTCATGTTAGTAAATGTTAATTAACATTTTTGAACAAAATTTTGTTTGTAAACATTTTATACGGGTGACGGCGGGGTATGCGGTGAGTCGATGAGTTTTTCTTTAGCTTTAAGCGTTCGGCGCATCCAATAAGAGCGCTTTTTCTTTTTTTTTAAACAAAAAATGAAAGCTATCCCAATTAGCAAATCTTCTTCCATTTTCGTGTAGACGCCTCAGAACGCAAAACCAAACTGCGAGCCAATTCCAGATTCAAAATGTTATAAAATGTTAGTAAACACTTTCTATCAGTGTAGGAGCACTTATAACATATAACAGTTCCTAACAAAATGTAAGAATTGACAACATTTGTTAGTAAATGTT
This sequence comes from Cyclophora albipunctata, assembly GCA_963082685.1. NCBI lineage: Eukaryota > Metazoa > Arthropoda > Insecta > Lepidoptera > Geometridae > Cyclophora > Cyclophora albipunctata. The sequence continues at coordinate 2,106,525 of OY720121.1, read as the reverse complement.
TTAGTGTTCAAAAATGTTTATAAACATTTTGTAACAGCAGTGTGGGAGCACCATAACGTCGTATATTCTTGTCTACTTTTAGTGGGAAGTTCATCTTTATTGTATTCTATGGTCAATTGTCATGAGTTGTGTGTTTTAATAACTTAATTTTTAAGTTACAAGAATGATTTTATTATTGTTTTATGAAAGGAGCATGTGTTATCTAACGGAACTGATAATCTAAGGAAGGAAGTTAGTGATGTTTTATTGTATATTTATAATTGTATTTTTATCGTAGATCCTTTTATTTCTGCGAATCTTTAAGTTAGTGACGTCATGAGCCAATGATAGGAGCTTAGAGTTGGTAACGCACTAAAGTGGGAAGAAGTTAAATCTATAATATAAAAACGAATCGCTGCATATGTTGCTAAGCGCAAATCTCGAGAAAAGCTGAACCGATATCGCTAATTCTTTTTTTAAATAACATTCCTTAAAGTAGGTACAAAATTTAAAAAATTACCTGACAAGTTTAAAAATCTCCAGATTTCCACGGGTACGAGGGTGCTGCGGGTGAAACCGCGGGACACAGCTAGCTAATTATATAAATGATGGCATGATAAAGAAAATATTTATTCTCATCAATCAAGACAAGTTTACCCTTAACTACAATTTCAATAACATTTTCAATCACCAAAACCGAACCATATCATAAAATCCATCAAAACCCTAATAGGAAGCAAGGTTTGCAAACCGTTACGCCAGTATATTATACCATTTAACCAACACAATGAACACCCTATTGTACGAACTCACATCTATTACCTGTAGTAATCAGTTACGCACAATGGCCCTTTGACATTCAATAGCGAACAGATTTCATGAGATAAATCCGATCCGTAAAGTCGAACGGACAATAATTGGAACAGGCTATTTCAAAAATGGCTCCTTACTTGATAACGTAGATTATTTTCATGTAAGAAGCTTTACTAATGTTCAGTACTTTCATATTGAGCTGAAATTTTAAATTAGAACTTGTGAATGTGAAATAATATCCTGGTGTACTACATTTTTTGGTCGTTTTATTGTGTAACTATTTTTCAGAAATTGTTTGGCAATTTCAGCAAACGTATAACAAAGCACTTGCACCTAGTATGAGCCCCCCAAGGACACAAGTGAACGCTACTTAACATATACAATATAACTGATTTAAGATTAAATGAAATGACTATTAAAAGTTTACTATCGACAATTATTGTTGCATTTTACATTCATCCTATCTATAAGATATTTCATGATGGATACATTCATACTATCAATAAATATTTAGGTATAATAAGTATAGAATGCTTCAGTTCCCACGAACGATTAGGCAAAGTCAATACAACTTCACAAGTTGACTATAAATCCCAGAAACCAGGCTACGGTATTAATCTGATTGCACATACATTCCTGGAACCTGCAATTCACCTGAATTTACTACAGATCCGTAATCCAAGTACAAAGGCCCTCCACATTACTTTGCAGACTAATAATATATCTAGCTGCTAATAAATGTTCGGATGTCAAAGTCATTAAATAAATTAATATAGTCATTTTTAATTTACTGTTAGAATTGATTACTAAGAAGAATGATTCCTTACGTATTCTTCAGTATAACTATATAATCAAATTAATGAAATACGAATATGGGTTCCAAATTCAAACTTTACCTGTTCATATTTCCACCAATTGCAAGTTGGAGTGGTTGGATATGGTTTTCTTGATTGGATTTTCCAGGAACCGATATTGGTCAGATGAACATAAAGACACGGTCCCACTAATGATTCTAGCTCTAGCTAACTAATCAGAATGGTTGAGTGAATCCATTCGGGAGATATTTGAAACTAGGAAGGTAATATGACGAATGAAGTAAGATTTGAACGTTTATCTGCAGGATGGTAGAAATTCTGGTCAAATGGGCGATTATGTGTGAAGATATTATTATGGTGTTGTGAGTTAAATAATGACCATAAAGTCATACACATCTAAAAAAAAGTATTAGTCTGAAATGTCCTCATCGAATATATCAGTGAGGAGATAGATCTAGGATATATCTGTGAGGAGGATTAGGCATAATGACCACGCTTGCCTAATGCGGGTTGGTTGGTGGTGGGCCAAACCCGAGCCATGTTTGAAAAGTAGAAAACGTGTTTTCGCTCGACCCAGGAATATAATCCTGTACCCCAGTCTTGGCATGCGAATGCACCACTACCCAGCACTCTGGGTTGCCACAAAGCCAGAAAATAAATAAAGTCCAATAAAGTGTCTAAATAGTTTCCTTTATCAAAAGGTTTGATCACTCACAAAACTAGGTTTCATTTCTATTTTAACAATCTAAAATATAATATATTACCTTTACCGGAGTACGATAGACCGAAACTCACTTTACCAAACACCATTAACCAAAATATCAAACGACCGATTGCCTTGACTCGAAACAATTCATAGTTATATCACACTAGCTGTGCCCCGCGGTTTCACCCGCAGCGCCCCCGTTCCCGTGGGAATTTTGATTTTTATTCCCTATAAACCTCACGGAGCCCGAGACCTTTCCAACGAATGCAAAACCGTGTAAATCGGTCCAGCCATTCACGCGTGATGCCGCGACCAAGGAAAACGGGTTTCATTTTTATATTATATAGATTATTCATCACCTCAATCTCACTTCCCAACCTCACATAATCACCAAACGTTAGCTTTCACTCCACATGGTAGTAATTTGTAATACATTCCATTATAGAAGCTGAAGGAATCACTCACACATCTATACATGTAAGCTACTTCAATAGTCTTGAAGATAAATTAACGTTATTTATATCAATGTGTGTTACTTTATAAGGATTAGAGTAACCTGACCCTCTAGGAGTGTTATCCATTAATTTGTATCGAACTTATTCATCAAGTGAAATTACTTGATTAAATGGAGCGTACTTGATGTTTTGTGCAGTGAAAGGGCAATGGTACGTTTCACCCTGTATATGTGTATCCTACTAATATTATAAATGCGAAAGTTTGTGAGGATGTATTTATGTATGTAAGTTTGTTACTCTTTCACGCAAAAACGACTGAACGGATTTGGATGAAACTTTACAGTATACATCAGAATAACACATGGGAGACATTTCATCCCGAAATTCCAGCGGGGACGGGTATTACGCGGGGGTATATAAATCTTGACATTTCTCCTCACACAAAATAGTAAAAATAAAAAATAAACTATAACCTTGCCGTTGAATGGGGCCTTCAATAGCAAAAGGAATTATTCAAAACGGATTGTTAATTTCTGAAATTAGGGCGTTCAAATACATATGAGTTTTCTCAGCAAATACAGGGTGATTTCGGGGTTGTGATCCCAACCATTTTTTTCTGACTCAGTAAATAAATGATTGCGATGCTACCTGTATTTATTTTAATTTAAACAAAGATGATTCGTTATTTACGTATTTTTATTTAAAAATTATTATTGACTCAAAATGCGTGGTCACCCTACTTTTAATATTACTTGACATAAGTTTTCTTGGGAAATAGTAGGGTGACCATGATCTCGAATTATCGCAGTTTTTTTTGCTGACTAAAATAAGTCGCTGGTGTACTGTTAGTCCTAACCTGTCGTGATGCTTAGGAGAAAGTAAGTTAAATGCTTCTTTCTTGCTCCACGACCCCGTAATCACCCTGTAGATATTTCATTATTTCAAAAAAGAAATCAAACTCTTCAGCCTTGTACATCACTATAGATGTAGACATAGATATAGATATAGCACAATCATAGGTCTATCGTACAATAGGACTTACAAGCCACAAGGCTACCGCTTTAGACTAGTAATTAACCCCGACTGCGGCCGATCTCTCAAATCATCCGAACTGTTAATTATGCAACAGTTACTTGTGCAATTAACTTGTCTGATCTTGCTTACTATTGTTTGATGTGTTACAGCCACGTAGGCATATTGGTTACAATATACAATTATCCATCTACCTTTACCAATATTAATGCTTTGGACGCTGAAAGATATCCTATATCCATCTAATTATATCTTCAAAACTATAGTCTTAACTTACGCGGTTTGAACACATGGTCAACGTAGACTACACGGGTTTCTTCAAAAAATTATAAAGCGAGTGAACTACTTATTTTTTATTTCGTGGTAAAATTTCTAGCGCGAAAAATCCGTGTGAGTACATTTAATATCGTTTGTCAATATTCAAAACAGGTGACAAACATATAACACGGTATGTACACTATGAAAATATTCAATAATATAACATCTATAGACTGCGAGCTATAGTTAAAAAAGTGTATTAGGTTTTATCATGTTTTGCTCAGCAGCTGTAGAACATAACAAGGATGAATTATATATAGAGATTCAGATCAGAAAATGATAGAGGCTTTTACTAACCCACTATAAACCAAAATAAAAAAATACACAAAAATTTACGACATCTCCTTTCTGCTCTTATTAATCTTGCGTTTAATCCTCTCCGTATAAGCTGCTATAATGTTCGACAGGAGAGGCAGTGATGATGACTTCTCATCATCCTTCACACCAACTTCTATGCACAAATCACTTCTACGTTTCTTGTCTTTGGGCAAACCAGCTTCGGACGTCATTACAGAAGCAGTGTAGAGGTAACCGTTCCATTCTAGATATTCTCTGACAAGTTCGTTGACTAGCAGTACTTCATCTGAAGGTGAAGGCGGTTCTGAAGTGTTTTCCGAAGAATTTTGCCTATCTCGGAGTAGGTCAGTGACTTGGGCCCGAACCTTGAATTTGGAATTATTTCCGGCTATTGTAATATATTCTAGAGGTAAACCATTAATACTAAACTGTCTTTTTACTAGTTTTTTAACTTAAATGGGAGCGGGCTGGTCTGCCGCATACGTTGCGGACCAAAATTTCCACTACGTAGCGCCCAGAGATAGAGAAAAGACGTCGCGGCTGACCAAGGAGACGGGTGGCGGACAAATTGAACGCCTACAAGATGGGCGTACAATTGGTGTCTCTTAATCGAAAAGAGTGTGGGCCGACATGGGCTAAAAGTAACAGTAGCAGTAGTATTTTGTGGAGACCTATGCTTAGCAGAGGACGTTTTTTATCAGCTGATTGGTTTTATGTGTCTTACCTCAGCTGACAATTTATTCAAATAACCATTTTTCTTCAAAATATCTCTTATAGCCAACAAAAGCTCTTTCTCTGATATTGCTTTTATAGGTTCACCCATATTTGTAGATTTTTGCAAAATATATTTCTCAAACAATAATATAAATTATCTGTCAATCTCGTGACAACAACTATAGACCATAATCAGAGAGAATATAAACATTGCGTAATTAGGCTAATAAAAAGGAGGCGGCACTACGTCATACATACAGTCATATGATACATATATTATATGAGTTACGAGCTGCACCCCGCGGTGTTACCCGCGTTGTACCCGTTCCCACAGGAATTTCGGGATAAAATGTATCCTATAAGTTAATCTGATGTTTAATCTATGTTACTGTAAAGTGCCATCCAAATCCGTTCAGTAGTTTTTACGTGAAAGAGTAACAAACAATATCCATACATCCATCCTCACAAACTTTCGCATTTATAATTACTCGTAGTAGGATAGGATAAGTTATGAGTAAAAGTGGCCAGGATTTTGATATAGCCTCAAAAAAATCAGAGTGTTACTACTTTGAATTGTTTCTTATTTTAGGTCTCCAATATCCTTTATATTTATTACTAGCTGTGCCCCGCGGTTTCACCCGCAGCGCCCCCGTTCCCGAGGGAATTTTGATTTTTATTCCCTATAAACCTCACTGAGCCCGAGACCTTTCCAACGAATGCAAAACCGTGGAAATCGGTCCAGCCATTCACGCGTGATGCCGCGACCAAGGAAAACGGGTTTCATTTTTATATATATAGATATCTGGGAGTTTAACGCGTCATTGTACCTGAAGGTTTGAGTATTCAGTAACTGGATAGAAAAAAGTACCTATCTAAAAATATTTCCAAAAGTGTTCAAAAATTAAAATATCAGTGTTTAAAACAGAAGCCAACATTGCAATCTACTCGTCCTTCTATAAACAAAGGACATGTACACAATATACGTTGTATAGTTACATCATGTCCCTAACCATATACCCTTTTAACAAGCTACTATTTATCTTGTCATGTTTGTATGTCAGTTTGTTTAGGTCTCGTCTTGCAAGTCAATTCTTAACTTCTGTGTGTAACGTACCCTATTTAAGTTGATAAATAAATGTGTTTGTTGTTGTTATTATAACGGAGAAAGGTATGTAAGTGAGTGTGATAATAGGCGTACCTTTATTCGATGTACTTTTATTAGCAAAATGAATATATCTGAATCGCAATATTTGTATTTGTAACTCGAAAAAACCACATACTTATAAATCTTAAAAATATAATGCGTTAGCCACGCCCCGCGGTGTAACCCGCGTTGTACCCGTTCCCGCGGGAATTTCGGGATGAAATGTATCCCATTTGTTATTCGGATGTATGCCTATATTACTGTAAAGTTTCGTCCAAATCTGCAGCTTTTTCGTAAACGAGTAACAAACATACATACATACATCGTCACAAAATTTCACCAAACTTCACTTTGATAATATTACTACGGATTGGATAGTTCCTAAGTTCAATGTTTGTTCTATAAACTTATCTTCGACGATCTCACATCAAGCTACGACAAGCAATATATTTGTACTGATGTCCAAATCTAAATACCAATTTAACATTACCAACATTACTATCATGAAATAATATCACAAAAATGATCCAACGTTGTCCCGGAAAACACTCTCATCGAAACCGGAAGAGATTCATACCCACAGAATGACAGAATGACGGTTATTAATCAACAAATTATCCATTATGTGACCAATAAATCATAATTGTGACCGTAATAGACCATTTATATAATTAACTGCCTGTTTTGCCGTATGGACATCTAAAGATGACAGATAGGGTACCAACCTCTTGCCATCCTTTTATTTTATTTTCCCTTTTATTTGTTTGAGTAAGATAAATGATAATTAAAGGGCATTGAGTTGACTATATTATTAGACTAGTAATTTTCTACGGGTTTACTCTCGTTGTGCCCGTTCCTGTGGGAATTCCGGGATAAAAAGTTCGATAAAATTTGTTTAGCGTTTGTCTTGAATTTGGCTGTCTGATACAAAATAAATAAATAAATAAATAAATATACCTGGACAAATTCACACACGGTTAATTAGACCCAAAGTAAGCTCTAAGCTTGTGTTATGGAATCTAATTAACTGGTACTACTACATATACATACACAAATACTTTATAAGAATATATAATTGACACCCAGACGTCGTCGCCAACAACTATGTCTGCACATATTGTTGACTCCGGGCGGGAATCGGAAAAAAAAGCCTCTCGTCTCACTGAAGATATCAGTACAGTGAGGAGGATTCAGGCGTAATCACCACGCTTGCCTAATGCGGGTTGGTGATCTCAAACCCGAGCCATGTTTAATTAGTAGTATTAATTATAACTTAACTAAATTGATTTTCACGCTGTTTTCACCAACAGCTAGAGAAATTGAAAAAGAAGTTTTTGTGTTATTTTTTCATTCCCGAATTTCCACGGGAATCGTTAACCAAAGCAAGGGTAAATCGTTAGTTTTTAACAGACCGGTTTTGCGTTGGGTGTCAAAAACATTGTGAACAAATACTGTAATCTTTTGACAAACGATTTCATTCGCAAAAACGATTTGCTAACTTTTACGAAATAAATTCAAAAAACGAGCAACACGTAAAAAACATTTTCTTAATAACACCAATTCAGTGTAATAATTCACAAAAAAACTAAATCGAACGTTACTTTTAAATTGGGTAATTTAAAAAATGTTTAGTAGATAAATACTGTTATTTCGTAGAAAATTACACAAAACGATGTAAAAACTACACATATTGTGTTACAACATATAATAACTATGCGAATATAATTACTTGAAGAGTTTGTTTGAACGCATTAATCAAAACCTCATCCGATTTAAATAATTGTTTATTCAATGGATAATGGCTAATCTTCGTTCCGAAATTCCCACGGAAACGGGCTCTACACAGGTAAAACTATGGGGCGCTGCTAGTATTAAACATAAGTTAATGGTCCTACTTATTTTCGAAGTCTTGTCAAAAGTAAAGCTCTGCATGTCGATCCTACTACGTGTCCTCTGAAGCACGGTAGCGCTCAGATTGAAATGCCTCTATTGGCCACCCGTCCAAATAGGGGTCGAGCTGCACGATACAATGAACCAACATCGCTTAGTCAAGACTTATTTACTATGATACTTAAACATAAAGCTTTTTAATTACTTTTTAACATAAGCAAAACTATTATAATTGCGAATCCAATCATACTCGAACGCAGTCGTGTAAATATTTCTTTGTGTTCAACAGATAAAGAGGCTAAGTGAGTGAAGCTTCAGCGAATTCGTAACAAAAGTTCAAAGAAATGAACTTTTTTGTAAAAGCTCTACGTTCCTGTGCTTTTGAATAGGCGTCCATTGGTACACGGAACATTGTCTGACCTCATTCTTGATGCTGTGTCATTTGACACGATACTAATGTTAATAGTTAAGCGATGTTTCCATTAAACAAGTTTACGAGTTTAAAGATGTTTCCAATTACTTTGAAAAACGATGATGCTATGAGCTACATTGTAAGCCAGCGTAGGTAGCGCCTTTTTCTGTACGCTGTACTTTTTTCAGTTGAATCGCGACTGTAAAAAGTACAATAACGAGGTTAAGGCGTGTGAGAGCACCTACACAGGTCTTTTCTCAGAAGTGGGAGTTTACAGACTTATGCTTTATGCTTTTACTTTACTACAGACGAGTTTAGGTTTAAAATTTTCATAGAAGACGCATAACTTAATATATCTTTATTAAATTATTGTAAAAATATTTCTTGTAGTTTTTACCTTTAGTTGATTTGACACAGTATTTTGTAAGAATATACATTAAAATAAAGATACAAATATTCAAGCTTAGTTAGTACACCTACTACAATACTTAATTGGGTTTTTTCCTGTCTGTTCTCATGAAATCTTTCGCGAATCCTCATTCTTATACCTTTAAATTTAAAATAAATAAATAAATACTTAAATCAAGTCTTCATAAAAATCACATAACAAAACCCAAATCCAATATAAGATTTACCAAAACACAATACATCCTCTGGAACGCTGATCGAACACTCTCAAAGACCGATGCAGATAAAAATACCGAAAGAGGTTAAATCCACACAAAAATACTGAATAATCATGTTGCACCCGATTCCTCCCGAAGTTTCCCGAGCGGCAACGGAGTTTCGTTCAAACTTGGAACGTGGAATAGCGCAGTTTGCCGATGAACCTCGCGAAGGGTGGTCGCGTTTCGCTGGTCGGAAATAAACCGCGTCCGTTGTGATTATTGTGACATGATGTGTAGCTTCGTAAGTGATCTCACTGTTCTTTGATTATGAGTGAATGGTGAATTAGAACTGTTTGGACGTGGACAGGTTGGTTTCACATTTTATTTATATATTTTTGTTAAATTTTAGGCGAAGTTTTATTTAGTTTTTTGCTATAAATGTTCGTAAAATATTATGTAGACTCGATTATAATTATAAAATCGATTGAATAACTGACGAAAATAACTACACAAGTTAACAAATTCCTTATAATGTTATTACCATTAGCTACAACGAGAACAACACAAAATAATATCGTTAGCTTGTAACATGTTTAGTTTCGTAATCTCTCGTAGCTGCTACGACGCTACGGGCTTCAGCGCCTACGAGATGCTACGAGACGCTACGAAACACTACGGTGATTATGGTTATTAGAATACGGGGTATTTCGGCACACGGCGTTACAGCAAATATTTACGGATATTAAGATGGTTAACATAATCACTACGATCGTTATATTCGGGCGTAATGAGATACCCAATGTTATTATAGATTTTATTACCCTTTTTTACTGTAGCTGCTACATAATACAGCGTTTGTTCTTTTAGGTATTACATACTTTTTAAAACTGTTGTTCATTTTATTTATTCCCATTGTTTGCTATGGCTATACAATGGCCACCCCTTAACTGTTGTAGGCCTCTCGGCCTTCACGGTCTCCCGATATCATCGTCTTAACGAGTTTTAAATTACAATTTTGAGGTTAACAGTTAGTGATTATTTAATATTAAAAGTATGAATTTAATAGTAAAATACGGTATTTAATAATCGAACGCGACGATGAAGAAGGAAATTAACTATTTTACGGACGCAATTGCATCATAAATGATGAGAAAAAATATTGGAATCGTTCTTTGGAAAATCGTTCTATTTCATTAGATTTGCCATGATTTCTAGTTATGCTAGAAAGTTAATATAAGCCTTCTAGTAAGGCCCCGCCGCAGTTTTAATATGACTTAAGTTATCATTACATAAGAATGAGACGTAGTAAGAAAAAGTTTCTTTTGTAAGTTTGGTAAGATTAGGGATGTACCTAGTGTTTGGATTGACAATATGGAAGGCTCTAAAGGGTGGCAACTATTGGTAGTACCGCCATTATCGGTCACCCATCCAAGAGACAGAGTTGCGCTTCGCTTAAAAATTGAGATTAGTTAATAGCGCGGCAGCATTAAAAAAAACTATAGGTGGGTTTTTTGTTATTTATCTACTTTCAAAATACAAGTCGTATATTACAAAAGTAGAGCAAAGTTGTCCTAGCTAGCTTAGACAGAGCTAAATTATCGCAATTGTTAAGCAAGGTGATTTTCGGTCATTAGTGGCATTAGGCGGCATTCGTATTAGAGTCTTACCACGCTTTGGATACTTTTAATAGTTGGTCCCGTTTGTTTTAATTGCTAAACCATATCACAATCCTTTAAGCGGTTTGAAAATTCCGAAACCAGGGTTGACCAGTATCAGTATCAGTATCAGTATCTACTCAAACTTACTACAAACCCTAACTTGTTAAAAAAATATTCCTTATCTATACTTCTATACTAATATACTAATACTAATAATATTATAAAGAGGTAAAATTTTTAAGTTTGTTTGTTTGTATGTTCGAGCTAATCTCAGGAATTACCAATCCGATTTGAATAATTCTTTTTGTAATAGATAGCCACATTCAACGGGAAGGTTATAGGCTGCTTTTCATTCCGAAATTCCCACAGGAACGGGCACAACGCGGGTAAAACCGCAGGGTGCTGTTAGTTTGTTATTCCCCTGAGTCTTAACCTTTCCTTTACCTTTTAATACACAAGTAAGTCCCAATGTTTTCAGATAACTAATAATTCATCTACATACCCATACATAAAGCCGAAGTTAATCTTAGAAGATCAAACGCTCCCTCAGGATGACTCCCGAAACTATCTCAGTTAATAATTTTCTCATTATAGTCCGACAATCACAAGTTCACAGAGTTGTAATTACAAATCCCATTAATTAATACCAGTTGGATATTCATTATGTGGTATTGCGGCTTTAACAAGATGTGATGATGTTTTGGTTATCGCAGTTGTTATGAGGAAAAGATATGACGTGATAAGGATCGAAATTATCAAGAAAATAATGGTCTTTGATATTTATTTAATAACTAACAAATATCAACATCTTTTTTAAACTTACGTGATTTGTACACATAGTAAACACCCTCACACTGATTTTTTTGTGATAGAAAGTTAAGAAAGTAAGTAATAACTTACTTTTTATGTCCCGACGTTTCGAGTGGATTGCTCTCGTGTTTGCGGGACGATTTTACTTAATATCAATATCATTCATGTTTGAAAAAACATATGATTTTGCTTTGAATCTTGCTTGTTGGCATACCAGTATGTAGAAATATTGTTACGCTAGCAGAGCCTCGCGGCGTAAACGTTGACGTAAAAACTTTACAATACATAGTCAGACAGACAGAGTTACTTTATCAATGTTATCTGAAAGTTTCATGAAAATGATGGAACTTATTGTATTGGCAATGACCCAACACCTTATATGCATTTTTATGCAATCACTACATAGTATAAAATAAAGTCGTCTCTGTTTCGTGTCTGTTTGTCTGTTTGTCTGTATGCTTAAATCTTTAAAATTACGCAACGGATTTTGATGCGGTTTTTTGTAATAGGTAGAGTGATTCAAGAGGAAGGTTTTTATGTAAAAAAAATCCCGAAATTTCCACGGGAACGGGCACAACGCGGGTAAAACCGCGGGGCGCTGCTAGTAACTGTATATAATAATTCATTTATTCATTTCGAGTATGTTAGTGGCCAAACCAACTGGTTTTGGAGTTTTTAGACCGCCTAAGGCCTCCGACATGGTCTAACGATTGAAACAACCGGGACCGGTTTTAAGCACGGTAGCGCTCAGATAGAAATGCCATTATCGGCCACCCATCCAAATTGGTAAAGAACATTACAAAACTGAAACGTTCATTCATCAACAGTATTACACATTAAGGTTTCTACCCATTACACCGTATCATACCATGACCGTGCTATTAAGGCCTCCACCCATTACACCGTATCATACCATGACCGTGCTATGAACGTGTCAGGCAAAAAAGTATTCTTTGTATTGAAAAGTATGAGACTATGCTCACTAGACCGTTCCGTCACCAACCAACAACGTCGACTATTCTCGATGAGAAATTTTGCCGGTGCTGAAACGTTCATAGCACGGTCATGGTATGATACGGTGTAATGGGTGGAAACCTTTAGAGTCAATAAATACCCCCATTGACTCCCAAATCGTCAATTGGTTATCGTTTACCGCAAAAACAAAACGTTAAGACGTTATTGAAAAAAAATAACCAAGAAGAAATGATGATAACGGTTTTATTGCTGAAAATGCCCATTAACTGAATAAAAATGCGTCAGTTTTATCTCATTTTATTGAGAAAACGTTACATGTCGTGTTCTGCAGTTAAGCTTAAAGGTTTTTATTTTACATACGGTTCGCGGTTTGCGGTATTATCGCTGTTAGACGATTTAATTCGTATTAAAGTCACGGCTTTCTACTTTATGCAGCAAACGGGTTTATCTGCAACTAGATTTATAGCGTTTAGTAGATTATTCGCGAGAAAAGATTAAATTATTTCGACTTTCTCTCTCTTATAATTTACGACTGGTGAGATTTAAGATGTATTTCGTGGGAAGACTTTGGAAAATTTTCAAAATAAACGTTGGCTTTTGTTGAGAGATGTTCGAGTTGATTTATTGTTGTGACTTTTTTTACTTTTTACCTTTTTTGATTTACTTATATTTCTTTGTGTTACGTAGGAAAATTGGTGTTCCTTTTTATAAATGTTACCTGACCTACTTCCGCGCAAAGGTATCCCTCAACATTTTCTATACAATTTTCAACTGGCCCCTCTTAAACCAATCGAGTTGGAAGTTAAATAATTGTTCTTTTTTGTGTTATAAAATAAAGTCATATTTTTGGTAGTCATTTGATTTCTTTACATAGAACAATATTATTCTTCTTTGTCAATCGAGATCAATTGGGACGGCAACTATCATAAAGCTTAATTCATTACCAACAAAATGTTGTTATCAGTATTTTAAGTCTAGTTATCAGTTGTCTAACTTCAAGAATGTGTGTTCATTGAGTTACAACATCTAACCTAAATCATTATCACAACAAATCTTAGTCGAGACCCTACACTGAGCTTAGCACAATTCCTTTTTAACAACGTACATACATTTCCAGTACAAGTAATCAGGTTTATAAGTCATTTTCCGTAATATCAGAAGGGATGTTAACCCACACACGTTTTATTACGAGGCTGTAACCTTGCTGCTATCTCGGAAACAGATTTACACATTAGTGTTCTTTTATAGTTGCCGGTTCTTTAGTAGGATGAAAAGAACAAGCTTTATTAACTTTGAAATTTAACAGCGAACAAGATTTTTTTTTAAATCATGAAAGGTTAAATTGCAGTTCGGAAATCTCATAACTTACAATTATCAGATGAGGGTCAAAGGGAATTGTCTTATATTATTTTTTAACAAGGTCGTGTTTTACACTTTGATGAAAATTATCTTTTCAAAGCATTTTTTTAATGCTTTTAAATTTGTATTTGATAACACGATAAAAATAATGCTGAGCTATTTTCAAAACAGGAACTTTCCCTTCCACACCTTATGTAACCTAGAATCATTATCAAAACAGAATGAAACCAAAATGATGACATAAAAGCTCTCAAATTGTACTAACAATGAAAGACAAAGCCAAAATACAAAGAAAATCTATGTGAAATTTCATCAAAGTTAGCAAGAAACTGTTGTGTTGGTACCAATCGAGAAAACACTTTCAATAACACGAAATCTTTCAATATAGAAACTTAACTCATTATAGTAAAGTTACTTCTATTGTGTTCGAGTAAGCCCATATTATTCCTATACCGTCTAAGGAAGTTTAATAGAAATCGAGTAATAACGAATATAAGTAATCGCTCAATTTGTATTTGTGTTTTGTTCTGTTTTATAAAGGGACATTGGGTATAATCGATGTTGATATATTTGGAAAATATATTAATTTTGTATAACATGAGTGGTGGTTAAAAAAATAGCTAATAATAAGAGAAGCCATAGCTTAAGTGAAAAAAATATTTTCCACCTTTACAGACGCTTTCAAAAAGCTTTAATCTCTTTGTTAGGGGACGTTAGACGCTAATCATAACAATATTACCTCTATGATTTTAGCTTTTAGTTAGAATTATGGGACAACCCCGTTTTTTTTAAAGATACAGACGTAAGGGGATACAGGTCTAACTCGTAGAGACCCTTTTAAGATGTTTAATATAATTACAACTCAGTACAAACTGATCACGAATGTTTTCTCTGCTAAAGTAGATACTATTTCATGAGGTGATAGAAATAAAACTGGACTATGGGAATGAAGTTTGAATGGACTGGTTATGGGTTATAGCAAAGAAAACTGCACCTGCCATAACAAGTGGAGTACAGGTTATCGGCGGCAAGCCGTGACTCACCGCCCACTAGATGAGCCCCCCGACATAGCGGACATAAAGACGGCAAGGGGGCTACACTGGCGTGGGCGAGTCGGAGGTATACAGAAGTGTGCTGCGCTGTCTCTAAATTGTACTTGCGGCATAATGCCCTTTAACACTTCCACCCCCGGATCACACAGCCGAGACCAATTGCGCCTCTGACGACTCCCCTCTGGCCGACTAGACTAGGCAGGCAAACCAGGGCCGAGAGTCCTTCGGGCCCCCTCATAGTTCACTCTGACCAGGGAAGGCTTGCCGGAGACGGGGCCCTGATCGACTCTCGATGGAAAAATATCGAGAATCGCCCGCGATGTTGTTACTCAACAGCTAGCCACAAACTGCCCATCAGGATTACTGTCACTATTATGGGGAATAAACTAATGTACATATTGCTGTACAGTGTACAGATTGCTTAGCTTTAATTGAATCAATTTACAACAATAACATGAATGATTGAATTAGAACGTTGAAATTGTTGAAGTAAATTATGAATCAAATGTTTGGGACGGGTTGAAAGTAAATTCTAGAACTATGGTACGTTCTAAAACTAACGACTACATACATAGTGTATAATTATAAATTATGTTTATTTTCACAGTTTGGGAGAGCGTCCATAAAGTTTGACATGGGTTTCTATTGATTTTTAATTAGATACCTTTTGGGCTAGTTTAAAATATTGGTTTGTCGAACGTAAATTAATAAATAGTTACGCTAACGATGTCATTTAAATAAATAGAAATATTTTTGTAAATAATTTTGACATTACTTCAATTACGTATCAATTACGTATTATACGTACTACGTAACATGTTATTACGTATCAACGAACCTACTTCTTAATTTCAGCAGCATATGTTACAAAATATTTCCGGAAATATCCTTTGGTTTGGATAAACCCGTAATTATTAACTTTAATGAATTGAATTAACTGAACATATTATAATCGTTTTATATTGCTTTAACTTCTTTAATAAATAAAAGTAACCCTAAAGGTACTCGTATCAAGGCGTAAACAGTCACACAAGTCAAACAATTGTTTGAATAATACTTAGAAAGTCAAAAGGATACTTTAGAAACGAAATCTCAGCTAGAATAAGTTATAAGTCCTAAGTCAAATATACGACTTGAAAGCTTAAAAAGCGTCACAATCCAAACCGTAAACAAACTTTTACAGTAGTGAACTTAACTTAATACTTTCCGTTTTGCAATCGTAAGCCGAAGGGACTACGCGAACTAAAATCACATTGATTGATGCGAATTGATATGATAAAAACTTTGTTCGAGAAGTTTGGACACGAACACAGCTGTGGGGAATCGAATATTGAACTTATTCGATGTTTTTTATCGATACCAACTTTCCTGGATAAAGTTACGGAAGATGTCAAGTGTTATTACATCGAACTAAATTGTTCGGATGTGACTATGATATTAAGTTTAGAGGTTTCCATTTGTTATTTGTCTACGTTTTGTTGCGTGACTCTCAACAAAGATCGATAAATGGAAGGTTGCTTCCTATTATTCTTATGCATACCATGTAGAGTAACTTTATGTAAATTCTTCTCTTGTATTAACATAATGCTTTTCTTGACTTCATAGTTTCTTCTTTAGTTAAAGAATCTGCTTGTGAACGAAACCAAGGGAAGATAAAAACTGCAATAAATCCGGGAACAAAGAAAAACATTGTATTTTTACGAAGCCTTCCATTCGATTCATCTCCGCAGCAAAATGTTTACCTCGCACAATATAAATATTAATAACCCGAATGTATTATCTGGATCGATTCCAAAGCGGTTACGGCGAATATTAAAAAAACATGACATCCCTACAACCCACAGAGTGTTTCGGAGCATCTATTTGATAAATGTCGATGCATTATCGAAACGTGAAAGTTTTATGATGATCGACTCAGATACGACCTAAGCGTTTAATGGGAAACAATTTTATAGATTGAACCTTTTGACCTGTATTTCAAGGGATAATCGAACTGATTTTGGACGTAATTTGATAATATTGGAGAAGTTTTTTGTCGACATACTGTAATAAGAGTTACGTGATGTATTTATTTATTTTATGTGCTTTTTTTCCGTATAATCGCCAAAATTGAAGCTATGGTTTTTGTACTGTGTTGTATGTTTGACATTTATTGTATAGAATGTATAATTTGTCCAATATACTAGAGTATTTTTTTCATAGAATATTAATATGTCTCTACAAAATGTTCATTTCCTTGATGGCAACATTTAATTACATTATATTCATACTAGCAGCGCCCCGCGGTTTTATCCGCGTTGTGGCCCTTCCCATGGGAATTTCAAAATGAAAAAGCCTATAACCTTCCCGTTGAATGTGGCTATCTATTGCAAAAATAATTATTCAAATCAGACTGTTAACTCTCGAGATTAGCTCGAACATACAAACAAACTTACACATTTTATCTCTTTTTAATATTAGTAGGTATATAATAATAATAATAATATACCTGGACAAATTCACACACGGTTAATTAGACCCAAAGTAAGCTCTAAGCTTGTGTTATGGAATCTAACTCACTGATACGACTACATATATATACACAAATACTTTATATGATTATATAATGAACACCCAGACGTCGTCGCCAACAACTATGTCTGCACATATTGTTGACTCCGGGCGGGAATCGAACCCGCAACCCCCGACACAGTAAGCGCTCTCACTGCCACTGTGCCAACGGGCTTGTCAATATCAATGCTATAGATAAAGTATTTGTGTTTAAGGATTAGTATCAGTTAGTTAGATTCCATAATACAAATTTAGAGCTTAGTTTGGTCTAATTAACCGTGTGTGAATTGGCCTGGGTGTGGGTATATATTCGTACTTATGCTAGTATGTATCTAACACTGAAATACACAAACAAAATGCAGTCTAATATACCCATTATAACAATTGACCTGTTCTTGCCACCTACTTCGGATACATAGTCCATTAAACACTTTATTTTATTAATACGCTTCCTTGATAGATGTCAATCGATGTCGGCGGTAGTGATTAATTAAGCGTTGTATCTTGGAGAGATCGGATCTTAAACGATAAAATCAAACAATCGTTTGTTGATCGCTGATGGATGGATGTTCGTTCGATAGGAAATGAATCACTTGGTAGTGTCTAAGTGGTGAGTGCAAGGAAATGGGGTTGAATTATTGAAGCGTCAGTATCATAATTCACGTCAATGTATTGTAAAACATTCTTGACAAGCCCGTTGGCACAGTGGCAGTGAGAGCGCTTACTGTGTCGGGGGTTGCGGGTTCGATTCCCGCCCGGAGTCAACAATATGTGAAGACATAGTTGCTGGCGACGACGTCTGGGTGTCAATTATATATTCATATAAAGTATTTGTGTATATATATATGTAGTATTATCAGTTAGTTAGATTCCATATTACAAGCTTAGAGCTTAGTTTGGGTCTAACTAACCGTGAGTGAATTTGTCCAGGTATATTTATTATTATTTATTATTATTATTATTCTACGTAAAACACAATTGAAAAAAGTTTGATCAATTTCAATGAATGACGAAAATCTCATCCATTAGAAATTTACTGGTTTAATCGACTATTTTCAACTGAGACTACGTTTACTGATACACTCCGCTTTTACATTTTTATCTGACGTTTCGGCCCCTTTACCCTTTGCTTCGAAAACGTAGTTTCAATCCATTAGATATTTCTTTGAAATCTTGTTAGAGCATCCCCGATTCATTAGGGAGAAAACTTAACCTGTCTATGGCGAAATTAATGATACTGCATTAAGACAACTCTCAATCACTTCCGTTTCTATAATATTTATGGTATTTCACCATAGTGTTTCGATAAAGATCGTGATTGTGAATCTAGTAAATATCTTCAATCAATACAAAATACATTGGCTAGTCAAATATTTTGTGTATCCACTAATCATATGCAAAGCAACTGGCCGTCGTGGGCTATTCGATTTAGCCCCAGCGTACACTGAAGGATTTTTCCACAGGAAATTGAATTCCACCGCGCCCAGAATCCGTACATAGAAGTCAATTTATTCGTTTGTTTTTATATGAAATCTGTCGTTTGATACGTTTTCGTTTACACGACTTTATTATTAAAATCAAGATATTGCCAAACAAATGTGTTCGTAGCTTTAGAATTGCGTTTCATAAATTTTATATTTTTAGATTGTTTTTTTTGGTTGATTTATTTTAGGATGTTGTGGGAAGGAAATTGTCTTAATGAATATTTTTGATTTGATCGACATTCGTTTCAAAAATAATTCTCGAAATAATTGATATGCGGTTTTAAAATACGTCATTAATTATTTTAAATTGAAAGATGATTTTCTATTGAATGTACATAAAATAAATATATCATCACTATACGTGGCTTAATCGCCATTTGCTTTCGCTGTCACTTGAGCCGTGGCAATCCGTCGAGTTTATAAAATGAAATTATGAATCGGTCAATGCTAGTTTACTTAACGGTTAATTATTATTAATCAAACAAGTTCAAGTTGACTTATAGCCTCGGGTTCAAACTGTTCAATAAAACCTACCCCTCACTAATACCCGGATAAACTAACGAATCATTAATTTACCTACAAAATTTAATAAAACTTTCAGGGTATTATTAATGTAAATTCGCTCAAACAATAGCAGACTGCAATGAATAATTTTAATCAGTTTTAAGCAGCGTTTACATGGGATCTAATGTAAGTTTAGAACTCCAGCAGTGCTTGTTATTAATATCCTTAATTCTCAACAATGTTGAGTAAACCACTGCGGAGTAAGCGAGGGAATGATAAATTAATTTTGGTATTGTTGCTCGTGTATACCGGACTTTATTGACAATGGAGTAACGGCACTACAATGGTTTCGGTATGCAGAGTAAATGCATAGTTTAATCTTTTCTTAATAATAAAATGAAATAAAGAATATACCTTCGGGTAAAGAATATTACTTAGAGTGCCACGGTGCTACAGCGACAGCTTTATCGAAAAAGAACATTAAACATTATAGGCCTTATCTTATTCATAAACGCATATTAATAGTATTTAAGCTATCAAATGTTTTGTCCCTTTCCGACATACGCCATTTTCCAAAGAGCATATGAGACAGAACACTTTATACCAGTGTTTTAGTTAAAGAACGTTATTTAGGTGGTATATTTTTAGTAAAATACTTAAGCTTCGGTCCGTTTTGTCCTCATACATACAGGTGGCCTCATACAGGACGAGAATATTGCATAAGTGTATTTAAATGAATGCGAGATTTAACGAGTAATGGGCTCGCCAAATCGAAAGGATAAAATAATTACAACATGCCCAAGCTTAATTGAAATGTAATACCTGTCTAGTAATTAAAAGTTTGCCAGAATAGACGCCCTGTTATAACGAGCGCGATCCAATTTAAGTCTCGAAATAAATATTTAATTGTATTTTTCATATTTATCTGCTTTTTTTAAATAAAATGTAAAATAAAATATTGTACTTGTTATTTGGTTAACGTTCCACAATTGTAGGTATTATTAATGAGTTCATTTTGAAAGGCAGGTTAATAAGCAAGAAGTTTTTAAAAGTTAGTGGGCAACCCATACCACATGGTAGTCTCAAACCTGAGCCTTGATTGGTAGTAAACATGTTTTCACTCGACCTGGGAATTGAACCCAAGACCTCAGTCTTGCGCTCATGGCGTAGTTTGACTTAGTGATGTTAGTTCATTGCGATTGCTAAGCAACGTGCAGCTGGGGTCGAGTTACTTGGATGGGTGGCCGATAGTGATATTTCTGTCTGGGCGCTACCGTGCTTCGGAGGGCCGTCGGTCCCGGTTGTTTAATCGTTAAACCATGTCGGAGGCCTTTAGGCGGTCTACAAAATTTCGACACCAGGGTAGGCCACTAACCTACTCGAACTTACTTACTTTAGTCTTGTGCGGTGAGCGCACATACAATTACAGTCGACTCTCGTTAATTCCAACCTGCAATAATTAGATCCTCTCTACAATTCAAAGTTGCAGAGAGAAAGAGCGACAAGTTCAAACTTGTTACAACAAGTTCAAACTTGTATATAATAAAACGACGCGTTAATTCGAACTCATCGGCGTCCAGCACTCGACAATTCAAAGTTGCAGAGACAATCAACATACACGAACCATTTGATATTTCAAACATTCGATAATTCGTAATATTTTACGAGTCCCTCAAGTTTCGAATTAACGAGAGTCGACTTTATATCCTAAACATTATAAAAAATATTTTGTACATATTAAGAAATTTATATCTTACATTTGCTACTGTAAACAAACGCACTATATAACCATGATACGGTAAAACTACAAGTAAGAATCCGCACAAAGTTATACTCGTTGTAAATCGGCTAGACCTATGGTATCTGTGACATCACTAACGTTCACCGTGACACGGTGGCATTTCAGCTTTTCCACTTGTACCTTGGAAAAGGAATTATTGTAATACTTGGATGTATGTGACCGCTTACAAGCCTTTATGTGGGGAGTGAACTATTTTTTAGTTATTCTAATTGAACAGTTTGTTTTGTAGTATTTTCTATCAGTGATATTTATTGAATGGGAACCTGAAACGTAGTTTCAATTAAAAATGAAATGTTTGAATTCAAAATGAGTAGTGTCTGCTTAAACCTAAGAGAAACCAATACAGCCTTTATTTTTTTTATTAGTACTTCGCAATTTTACCAGCATCTTAATGTTATAGATCAGAATTGGTTTAGCAGGGTCTAAAAGGTAATATATTAAACAGGACAAATCAATAGAATTACTTCACCTTGCGATATTTTGATATTTCATCAGTTAACTAGAGTTTAAATTTAGAACAAATACCAACGTTTCATTGGTCTAATTTGTTCTCTGCAAATACATACTTCCATTTCCATTTCCATCATAATCGTCATCATTTGCCTCAAAATATAACGATGACGTAACATTACAGGTATCAAACTGTGGAATCGAAACTACACATATTAATAGCTGAATACACCTACCAAAGAAAATACACACACACACACACGCACTACCGTTACGTCATAATACCCCTTTTAACGGAAAAACTAAAAAAACTTTGCAGGTAAAAGTAAGGAAAATATAAATATCAATTTGTAATGTAATGACGTACCCTATAACAAATGACTAGTGCGTGTCACTCCTGTCGCATTTGACACATGTCATTGAGAATATTTTCAATAAAATGTCAAGTCATCCCCCTGTGTGTTTGTCATCATTACAATCTGACTTTTGCGAGGTATCTAAGTGACGTAAGTGATATTTTATGGGGGTGAATAATAGAGTTTTAAATGGGAAATATGATTGGACAAGTCATATTTTTCCTGGTTGTACTAATTTAGGTATTTGCAATTTATTATATTTTACTTTAACTACTTTTCCAAGATCTTTGTTGTCTTGTCCAGCTAAAAGACTGTACAAAAAAATCCTTGGAAACATTTTCCGTATAAAAATGAAATGAAAAAATATAGCTTTTAATTTGTAAAGCACTCCCAACCTAGTTTGTAAACGAATGTTGAATAAACAGAGTTATTTTCTTGTACTTTCTGTCTTTCAACGTCCGACATGTCATTTCCCTGTATCGCTGTAGTACATCGTGGGGAGAATAGATTATACCCTCGTTGCGAGGGGACGATTTTGTTGTTTAAAACTGGCTGTGACTCATTCATTAGCTCAGACCTATTTTGATATAATTTATTTTTATTTTTTATTAGCGACCTAACTAGCTTTACTTTAGTAAATCGAAATTGCAAAATGTTTTATAGTTTTGGTTTAAAAAGTTACAAAGTTTTAAAGTTTTAAAGTTAATAAAAATAAAATGGCTGAGTTATAAGCGATAAATTGTAAATTTAGTAACGAGAAATTTTCTCTTTTATTAAATTAAGCCTTATAGTCAATATATAATATAAAATTGCAAATAAGTAAATTTCTTGAACCGCAAATCATTTATTTCAAATCATCGCACCATTTTTAATTTTACTTCGAAAACAAACAAATAAGGGATGATTTGTTTCATGTTAAAATTAACTTTGGCCCAGTGTCCGATATTGGCACACGATAACCAAAATAAAAGTACTATTTTTCAACTATGTCTTCTATCTAAAAAAGTCACAACCAGCTTCGAAACAATTAATAGTACATCTTTTGTACTGCTGTCAAGTACTGATGTCCATTTTCATGTCACCGGTCCTTTTTCTCACACGGAGGGTTTGGTCAAACAAAAGGTTTCGATATAATAAAAAGTGTTGATAAAAAATGAGGTCGCTCATTGACAAAGGCAGTTCTGCGTTCCGTGAAACGAATGCGTTAACACAACACCTTATTTTTGTTCCGACTATATTATGAATTCATAACGGATTGAAATATTTTCTTTTAGGCTTGTATTCAATACGGTTGACCATCGAATTGTTTATTCATTGTAATACTATGGGGATTTTTGTATTTTTTTTTAAATTTATGAGTTTTTATATTGTTTTATATTTGTGATTCTGAATATGCAACGACTACATTAAAATAATGCAATAACCTGGTAATATGCTGGTAATATGCTGCTGGGCAAAGGCCTCTCATCTCACTGAAGATATCAGTACAGTGAGGAGGACACCTGACTACATTCACACAAGGTCAGTTAGACCCAAACTAAGCTCTAAGCTTGTATTATGGAATCTATTTTACTCATACTATTACATATACATACACATACTTTATATATAACTAACACCCGACGTCGTCGCCAAAAACTACATATGTCTGCACATATTGTTGACACACGGGACCGAACAACACAAAACAGTATGCGCTCTCACAAATCTTTTTTCAATCGCATTATTTCAGTTCTCGCGAAACCTTAAAACACTTTTTTAATCGTACCTTTGTGTGAGGCGGGCGTTTCGGTCATGTTTCAATGACCGTGGGTAAATGATCAGTTTTAATGATAAAATGTTTTTACTTAAATTCAAACAGCGATTTTATTCAACAATTGTCATTCCTGGTTGTTTTAATCGTTAGACCATGTCGGAGGCCTTTAGGCGGTCTAAGAAGTCTGTTAATAGGGCTGGCCACTAACCTACCCGAAATTAGTTACTTCAATAATTATTCCTACTTGCTCTATGTATTGTACTAAAGGGTATCTTCTTTTTCAGATAAATAAAAGCCTGATTGTGGTGAAAATGCGAGTGACGTAGTGAGTGTCCAAAATGAAGACAGTGAATTCGATCCTGACGCTTATCTGTGTCATCTCTTTTGCCTGCACTCACGCTAAGACAGGTAATGTAATATCATCTATACTGATATAATAAAGATGAAGAGCTTTTGTTTGTTTGAACGCGCTAATTTAAGAACCTGCCTATCCGATTTGAATAATTATTTTTGTAACGGATAGCTACATTAGCGGAAAAGTCATAAGTTATTTTTCATCCAAAAATACCTACGAAAATAGGCTGAACGCGGGAAAAACTGCGGGGTGCTGCTAGTGTAAAAGAATATAAAAGAAAGCTGAAGAGTTTAATTGTTGTTTGAAGGGACTAATCTCTAGAATAAAAACAGAATGTCCCACTGCTGGGCAAAGGTTTCCCTCAAACATCGGCAACCTTCTCTGTCCTTTGTGAGCTTCCACCAATCGTTGTTAAAGTACATACGTTCGTTAAAAGTGAACGTTTTTTACCCTGCAAAAACCCAGGCTTTTTCTTTTTAAATTGTATTTTATCTAAAAACATACATAGAAATTGAATACTTTCAGATCTATACAAAAATACCTCTGAAAATGTCAAATCAATGCTATTTTGGTATAGTAACTATCGCGTCAGTGTGTCATTAGTGTTCATTATAATACAATGTATGGTCAATTAGTATGAACCGTGTTGGTTGCTGCTGACCTATCAAAGTATCCGAATTTTATGATATTGGGTACTTACATCAATTAATTTATTTGAAAATGAATATAATATTCGTCCAATTTCATTAAAGTTTTGATTGAAATCTGATCAGAAAAGTAACTATGTGATTCTGTGGTACTAAAAGGTACCTTAAAACCCTTGTTTTAAACCCTGGTTAATCATTAATACCCAAATCTACCGCCTTTCTTTGCACCATTTTCAATATTAATAGGTTTACGTCATTTACTTTTCTTAGGGTGCGTTTTATTAGCCCGATTCGCCAATCACAGCACATTTAGTTTAAGTGGGATTGGCAAACAACGCATAGACATCATCTAAACATTTTCGCTATGCATCTTGATTGGTCAGTTGAGCACCGCACAGCTCCGGTCATCTTCAATGGAAACGGACCCTTTATATTGCGTCCGTAATTACCTGTAGCATTTTTTAAATTGTTCGTTGTCACTAAAACACAAAAACATGAACCGGGAATACAAAAGAAACGTACAAAGAGTTAAGTTAATGCAGGGGACTGTTTTTTGCAAACCTTTGAGAATAAAAGACAGTAAATTAAGTTATAGCGGGTGGAAGGACATCGTGTGCGGGTTACTTTATTTTATACGTACTGAAAATAAGATATTTTATTTGTATAACTTTTTTGATAACAAACTGAAAAACCATATCTACTTTAAATTGATGTTAAATGAAACAATAAAAATAGATGAATAATAACATACAAAATATATACCTACCTACAAAAAAAAAACCATTGCAATTATTTTTCAAAACATGGATGAGACTAAAATACTCTCACAATGCGTAACTCTGGCTGGTAAGACTCCAGTCAAACTCTGCACATCTTTATTGAGAGATAATGCATCTATGTAGAAATACAACATAATCATATTATGTAGATAAACATCACACACATACACAAATATTAATCTCCTTCTTTTTGTGTCAGCGGTTTATAAAACGTTACAAAACCACTTTGTTGTTACGTCATACGCATTGCAACCGTTTCTATTATGACACCCTTTGTATCAAACGGTTTTCTTTTGTCGAAAAATAAATTCAAAATTTATATTCACAGTGATTCAGTTTTCCTCTACGGAGCTTCATGGCTGAAATAATGGCCTTTAAACTAATGAATGTTTTGCAAAAATACGAATTGAAACCTGTTTATTTGAATCTGGTTCAAAATATATGCAAGGATATATAGTCAACAAATGTTGGCCAAAACGGTTTAGTGTTCCAAAACTATTTCAGATAAGTAGACCAAATATGACCCCTATATTCAGGGTACCAAACATGACCCTTCATTTAGATGTACCAAATATGACTCATGAACTGTATACCAAATATGACCCTTCAGTCATGTGTACCAAATATGGCCCATCGATTGCATGTTACTATTGAGTTATTTATGCATTCAGCCCACGTTCATAAAGTTCCTTTGTTTAGTCCGCTCTGTACCGGCTTTCGACTGAGTTTCACGTCAAAGGAACTAGTTTGGACAAAGTGGACAAAAACATCGAGTCTTTAAGAAACTTTGATTGTTTCACTAGTTGTTTATTTGGATTGGATTGTAGGATGATCGGGAATAGTAGCTTTGTTCGAGATTGTTTTTAATCCTTGACGGCAAAGAGTTTTTAAGTTTTTGTTTTGTAATTTGTATGTTTGTTTCTGAGGTTTTTAAGCTATTGCATAGCTTCTATCGCGGGCCTTGAGCGCGGGGACCAAATCCAAAATTTCCGTAACGAAAAAACCTCACGCTTACCCGATCCGACGGGAAGGAGGTGTGGCTTGAAGGCCGTGCATCGTCTAACGTCGTTTCAGTTCGGCAGTCTTCGACACGGCGTTGTGTGCGATTGTGCGTTGGGGGTGAGAGAGGGGGTGAGAGAGGGTGGTGAGAGAGGGGGGTGAGAGAGGGGGTGAGAGGGGGGGGTTAGAGAAGGTGGTGAGAGAGGGGGTGAGAGAGGGGTGAGAGAGGGGTGAGAGAGGGGTGAGAGAGGGGTGAGAGAGGGGTGAGAGAGGGGTAAGAGAGTGGGGTGAGAGAGGGGGGTGAGAGAGGGGGGTGAGAGAGGGGGGTGAGAGAGGGTGGTGAGAGAGGGTGGTGAGAGAGGGGGGTGAGAGAGGGGGGTGAGAGAGGGGGGTGAGAGAGGGGGGTGAGAGAGGCGGTGAGAGAGGGTGGTGAGAGAGGGGGTGAGAGAGGGGGGTGAGAGAGGGTGGTATGAGAGGGGGGTGAGAGAGGGGGGTGAGAGAGGGTGGTGAGAGAAGGTGGTGAGAGAGGGGGGTGAGAGAGGGTGGTGAGAGAGAGTGGTGAGAGAGGGGGGTGAGAGAGGGTGGTGAGAGAGGGGGGTGAGAGAGGGGGGTGAGGGAGGGGGGTGAGAGAGGCGGGTGAGAGAGGGGGTGAGAGAGGGGGTGAGAGAGGGTGGTGAGAGAGGGGGGTGAGAGAGGGGTGAGAGAGGGGGGTGAGAGAGGGGTGAGAGAGGTGGGTGAGAGAGGGGGGTGAGAGAGGGGGGTGATAGAGGGGGTGAGAGAGGGGGCCGAGAGAGGGGGGTGAGAGAGGGGGGTGAGAGAGGGGGGTGAGAGAGGGGGGTGAGAGAGGGGGTGAGAGAGGGGGGTGAGAGAGGGGGTGAGAGAGGGGGGTGAGAGAGGGGGGTGAGAGAGGGGGGTGAGAGAGGGGGTGAGAGAGGGGGTGAGAGAGAGGGGTGAGAGAGAGGGGTGAGAGAGAGGGGTGAGAGAGAGGGGTGAGAGAGGGGTGAGAGAGAGGTGTGAGAGAGGCTGTGAGAGAGAGGGTGAGAGAGAGGGGTGAGAAAGGGGGTTGAGAGAGGGGGTGAGAGAGGGGGTGAGAGAGGGGGTGAGAGAGGGGGTGAGAGAGGGTGGTGAGAGAGGGGGGTGAGAGAGGGTGGTGAGAGAGGGGTTGAGAGAGGGGTGAGAGAGGTGTGAGAGAGGGGGGTGAGAGAGGGGGTGAGAGAGGGGGGTGAGAGAGGGGG
Source organism: Cyclophora albipunctata (assembly GCA_963082685.1). Lineage (NCBI taxonomy): Eukaryota > Metazoa > Arthropoda > Insecta > Lepidoptera > Geometridae > Cyclophora > Cyclophora albipunctata. The sequence goes on along the minus strand of OY720121.1, from coordinate 2,078,572 downwards.
GTGAGAGAGAGGGGTGAGAGAGGGGGGTGAGAGAGGGGGTGAGAGAGGGGGTGAGAGAGGGGGTGAGAGAGGGGGGTGAGAGAGAGGGGTGAGAGAGAGGGGTGAGAGAGAGGGGTGAGAGAGGGGTGAGAGAGAGGTGTGAGAGAGGGGCGAGAGAGAGGCGGTGAGAGAGAGGAGGCGGGAGGGGTGAGAGAGAGGAGGCGGGTGGGGTGAGAGAGAAGAGATATCAAATATATCAAATATAATTGCATAAGTTGATACAAAATGCTATGCAATAGCTTCACCGCGGCAGTCCCCGAGTGCCACACGTCTTTTTTTTCATGTCTCATTTCAAGTTTAATTAAAATTGGTGTATCTACATAATTGGTATATCTGCCAAGACTGAGGTCCAGGGTTCAATTCCCGGGTTGAACGAAAACATGTTTCCTACTTTTCAAATATGGCTTGGGTTTGAGATCACCAATATATCCCTCTTTATCCTTATATTTTAACTAAAGTCAGTTTATGTTTTAAGTGTCTCAAGAGACCTTTTCCCATCACTAGGAAGATACAGACTAATCCTTATTTCATGTAAATACAACACGTATCTCTTAAACACAAAATTTTAACAGTAATATTTAATATACGAACCACAAACTAAAATAATCTCCACAAGAGACGAACTAAAATAAACATCTAATCTAGGATTAAACTAACAGTTTCCGAGTATCCTTAGCGGTAAGCTGCTAACGGAATGGTTAATTACTTACTAACAAAATACATCATCGAGTATTCCGTTAATGGATGTCTTTTGGTTTACGTGTTAACCTAAGTAGTTCCAGATGTGAGGAGATTGCTAGAAGAGATTGAATTTTGACTTTATACTAGGTTTGTTGAGCGGCTGGTTTTGATACTTTGTGAATATAGTTGTGAGAACAGAGTAGCAAAAATGATCGAAGTTCGGATTGGTGGGGTGGTCAAGTTGTGATCAAAGTGATATGGCTATATTTTGATCAAATAGTGTACAACGTGACTATATGTGATCAAATTGACTTAACGTGATCAAATTGTGATCTAAGTGATTTAACTTGATCAAATTGTGTTCTAAGTAACTTTATCTTCATAAAATTGTGGTCTAAGTGACTTAACGTGATCAAATTGTAATCAAAAGGACTTTAAATGATCAAATTGTGATCAAAACCTTTTAAATATGATAATTATTATTATGTGTAACGTATATTTTATTCCATTTATTTGTAACAACAATTATCTTACCAAAATAGGATAACAGGCAAACCGTATAATATTTATTTTTGTTGGTAAAAAAATAAACGTCCGAAACCCGCCGTTTAAACAAAATAATATTTATATTCAGTCGTTAATATATTCCGGGAACAAAACTAAACATCAAATAAAAACAAAAGCCAACGAGCTTTGGGAAGGAAATAAAATGTGAAGGTCGGAGGAGAATCGAAATATTTTCACGAACTTGTTATAATTCAATCAGGAAATTAGGTTAAAGACCTTGAAACTCTATACAGCTTTGTGCGAGAAAAAATACATTCACATTTTTTGTATTTTGTTTTCTTGTTATTTATGTAACCGAATGGACTTGGGGCGAAAATAATTGTTGGATTATTAATGTTACTTTCCTCTTTTGTGAGTTGACGAACTGGGATGGTCTTTGTTTTGTGTGTCAATAACAATGTATAATATTATTACTTCTTTCTTTTTATTTATAACTATTGGACATATCTCTAGAAAACTGAGCATTTTTTCTTTCTATCTTATTACATTTGGTCTCCAGACTGTCAAGTAATTCTAGAATTATCTCATTGATATAGTATGGCATATTTACTATAGTAAAGTAGCTCTTCTTTGTTGGTAGTAGTGACTAGAAAAACAATTTAAAAATTATTTATTACAATTAAGAGCATATTATAGTCTAGACTGTATTGGGTCAGTTTTTTAGTCTGTGAAAACATATGTCACAGAAGTTGACAAACATGACATGATACTGTATATTGTGTGTTGATTTTGAAGTTTAAATATTGCAACAATCAACTCACGGTATTTTTTTAACATTCGTTGTGCCGGGCTGAAGGGGAAAAACATTTGTGCTGCCAACTGTTTAGCTAAGAACCACCGTAAGGAACTTGCTTTCAAATAAAAACCGTATCAAAATCGGTCTATCCATATACGACATCAAACTTATATAACACCCCTCTGGAGGTTAATCAACCGAAAAGTGAATTCTCGAATCATTTCTCTGTACCCCATAATACCATCAAAATAAATACGTAACTGGAAGCATAAAGCATAAAATTGTACCAAGTAACAGTCTGAGAACCTTTCAAGTATTTTCCATTTATATTTTTACCATATTATACAATAGTTGGACCCGCTGCGAAGTGATGTTTAATTTCGCGGTACAATGAGCAGGCGCATGCAACATTCCTGATTTTTATTAGCTTGTCTTATTACAATGCCTTTGGTTTCATGCTTTGCCTGTTTACTATCAAGTTTTCTATTGTTGGTAAACCTTTTTACGTTTCTATAGTTGGTAGGTAATGGAGTTCTAAAAAAGGAAAAAGGTTTAACTTTTTGATTTTCTTATCTCATAGCTCTGGTGTATTTATCTTTAAAACTTTGAATGGAAATCGGTTGTTTTATTTAAACTGAATCAATTTAGCATCATCATTTGAAAGAGAAGGCAGTTTTTTATGTCTAGTAACTCAACTTTTTTTTTTTTTAATTAAGAGTTTTTATTCAAAACTAGCTGTGCCCCGCGGTTTCACCCGCAGCGCCCCCGTGCCCGTGGGAATTTTGATTTTTATTCCCTATAAACCTCTAGGAGCCCGAGACCTTTCCAACGAATGCAAAACCGTGGAAATCGGTCCAGCCATTCACGCGTGATGCCGCGACCAAGGAAAACGGGTTTCATTTTTATATATATATAGATTAGTCACTGTAATAAAATAGGAGGTAACTAACTATAACATTCATTACTTTTTAATATAGATAGGCCTAAAGTACTTTATTATTGTTCATTCATTCCAACATACGACACTCAGGCTTATTTTTTCTTCATAAAGGAAATAGCTTGACGTGTTTTTGCAGTAAAAAACTTTTCCGGTAGTTTTTCCTTATATGAGCTACGTTTGTGTTTATATATAAACATGAAATTTGCTTTGTTGCTTAATATTTTTGTTTAGTACAAGTAGAGACTAGTTAGAGTTTCAAATACCACGATGTCACAATCAGCCACTCATCCAAGTCTAGCCATACGGTGCTTAATATTCACTTTGGATAGTCCATATTTTGGTCAATTGCATCGCAATCACAGAATACATAAATATTTATGTATGAGTAAACATATAAAACATAGCAGCGCCCCGCGGTTTTACCCGCGTTGTGCCCGTTCCCGTGGGAATTTCGGGATAAAATGTAGCCTATAGCCTTCCTCGATAAATAGACTATCTAACAGTGAAAGAATTATTCAAATCGGTTCAGTAGTTTCTGAGATTAGCGCGTTTAAACAAACAAACAAAACAAACTCTTCAGCTTTATAATATTAGTATAGATTCTATTTTGTATTGTTTAGCTTCCTTTTCTTTAAATCCTAGTAAAAACTAATCGATGTAGGTTAGTGGCCAACCAGTGTCGGACTTTTAAAAGCCTCCTTTTACAGGCCTCCATCGTGGTCTTACGATTGAAACAACCGGGACCGGAAATTTAACGTGCCGTCCAAAGTACGCAAGCGCTTAGATAGATATGATACTATCGGCCACCCGTGCAAGTCGGGGTCGAGCGGCACGTTGCTTACCAATCGCAATGAGCTAACAATTCTTAATAAATAATAATAATAAATAAATATACCCGGACAAATTCACTCACGGTTAATTAGACCCAAAGTAAGCTCTAAGCTTGTGTTATGGAATCTAATTAACTGATACTACTACTTATGCATACACAAATACTTTATAAGAATATATAATTGACACCCAGACGTCGTCGCCAACAACTATGTCTGCACATATTGTTGACTCCGGGCGGGAATCGAACCCGCAACCCCCGACACAGTAAGCGCTCTCACTGCCACTGTGCCAACGGGCTTGTCAAAACCTACTCTACGAGCCTACTGGACAAGCCCGTTGGTACAATGGCAGTAAGAGCGCTTACTGTGTCGGGAGTTGCGGGTTCGATTCCCGCCCGGAGTCAATAATATGTGAAGACATAGTTGTTGGCGATGACGCGATCTGGGTGTCAATTACATATTTTTATAAAGTACTAGCTGTGCCCCGCGGTTTCACCCGCAGCGCCCCCGTTCCCGTGGGAATTTTGAGATTTTTATTCCCTATAAACCTCACGGAGCCCGAGACCTTTCCAACGAATGCAAAACCGTGGAAATCGGTTCGTGCGTTCTGGAGTTATAGCGTCAGGGAGGAAAACCCGACTTATTTTTATATAGTAGATTTGTGTATGTATTTGTAGTAGTATCAGTTAGTTAGATTCCACATTACAAGCTTGGTGCTTAGTTTGGGTCTAATGAACCGTGAGTAATTTGACCGGGTATATATTTTATTTATCTATACTAATATTATAAAGCTGAAGAGTTTGTTTTGTTTGTTTGTTTGTTTGTTTAAACGCGCTAATCTCAGAAACTACTGAACCGATTTGAATAATTCTTTCACTGTTAGATAGTCTATTTATCGAGGAAGGCATAGGCTACATTTTATCCCGAAATTCCCACGGGAACGGGCACAACGCGGGTAAAACCGCGGGGCGCTGCTAGTTACTTAATAAACGTCATTGATAAGTTTTAAAGCTACGATTTAGCGTCCTATAAAATCCTTTAATTGATACTATTTTTGACGGTTCCAATTAATACTACGTTAAAAGTCCTTGTTAATAATCAATAGAACACTATAAAATATCGTCATTATATATCTATATACCTATACATCGACGGATCAATTATAATAATGATATGTGTGTGGAACCAAACGATGGATTGTCACGGAATTAAGTGGTTTCAAAACAAAGTTCTTTTTCAAATTCAAGTGTAGTTAACAGTAATTATTGAGGAAATGTATCGTTATTAAAAATGCTGCGAGATAGGCGATAATGTCATAGCTTTGAAACAAATATCAAAATCACATTTACGTTTTTTAATTGTATAGATTTGCGGCCCCAATCAAAAAGTTTATAATTATTGTCATTAGATACTCGTATAATTGTTATTTACTACCGACTTTTGAACCCCATATTAAAGTGCATACCTACGAATAAGGCGCAAAATAGTTTAGTGAAAAGGTTCCGAAAAATAAAACAGAGAAAATGAACAGAAGAAAACGAAAGAAGACAGCTTATTGTATAAAATGTCATAGTCACGTGATAACTAATGTCTAATATTTCCACTGAATCTAAAAGAACTTTAAACACATCCGTGGATTAAGCAAGTGACTTAAAATAGCATAACCGTATCACCGATGTTTTTAAAAATATTTGTGTAAAAAACTATTTTTTGGGCAATAGTCATGAGACTTCCCTCTATTCCCGCCATTCTTCTCTGTTTGATGATTAAGATATAACATTTTATCTATAAGTAAAAGAAAAAAAGTTTCAAGTATCTAGTAGGTAGTAGTATTATAAGTATTTATACATTTATCGAAACTCAACAGTTTAATTACAATGGTGTGAAGCTGACGATACACCGGAGCGTTTTTGTGAATTAATTTATAGTGCCACTGACGAGAAGACGTTGAATGTTTCCAGTAACTGTTCTGAATCGTTTATTTAAGTCTTAGTAGACCTAATTTAGTAGTCCCGCACTGCACCTCAGGGAGCAGGCGGCAAGTGAAAGCCAGCGTTGTAAGGCCTTTGTCCCGTACAGCAAAAGCTGAGTTGCAGACTTTCGCCAAGTGCCTCGATTTTTCTTTGAGTAATATCCGTTATTGGCAATGCATTTATTTTTATTTAATTAAGGATTAGAAATCAAATCAATCATATCGGATAGCAACCTCATTATACTTGTTCATCCATCGATTTCATTAAGCTTAGCTTATCGCTAAACCTCCAACTAGACGGTGTTTTTCGTTTAGTTGTCTATTCTTTTTCTCTGCTCATACGACTTAGGCATCGCACGTCATCAATCAAATGTCACGGTCCACAAAAGGGTGCGGGCAGCGTGTGATTAGCGCCCCTTAAATTATCCCTTATTCAAGTAAACTCGTGGATAAAAACGGGGATTTCAAACGGATAATACACGTAATAATTGTATTGTTACTTGATTTATGGTGTACATAAATGTTGAATGGGGCGTCCGTGAAATTTATTTGTATTCTGCTTTTGGTCTTTGTTTTATGTCAATGTTTCGTTTTTTTTCGGGTGTGTATGACAACCATTGTGTTTTTGTATGGAATTTATACAGAAGAAAGATTAAACGCAGATTTGGTTAATTAATGAGATGAATTTGTATTTAAAAAAAAAAAAAACATATGATATTTTTTGCACGTATTTTGTTAAGGCTAAGTTTTTCTTTTCACATAGTCAACATACCATCCATATTTACAATCCGCACCAGTAGACGTTAAGAGAAAATAAACTTTAACATACTGTCATTTACATACGTTATGGAACAACGCTTTGTATTTAACAGACTTTTAACAGTGTACGTAATAAATAAATTAACGAATGTATGTTACGATAACCAAACGTTAAAAATAACCCAGTCTACTTTTCTAAGCAACGTGAACGTTTTACCTATTACCTTAACCAAATAAAACGTAACTCTATAATAATCCAATTCAAATAAACAAGATATTTCTTTAAACATTTTTTCATTAAATCTCACCCGTCTCATGTTTTCTTTGAAGAGAGGACGTCTTATATTCGGAGTAATTCGTCTGTATCCACTTTAGAAAGAAGTAATATTTGTTTTAATTATGAATTTATTGAACAGGGATTCTTTGCGTTGAAAAAACAGAGATGCTTTTCATTTTTGTGATTTGTAATAATCTATGTATATATAGATATTGGGACTAATATATTTACTGTAGTAGATTTTGCATCTAACGCCCGTACTTAGAGTGGTTGATTTTCTCATGAATTACTTACAAAGTATGAGTTTGATGATAGACTTTATTTTCTACGAAATTTTGCCAAGGCAAAATTATGATTCAAGAATCGTCTGCGTCATTGTTCAAAGTTTCTTAATAAGTACTTAGCTTAATAAATCAATACTTATAATTGAATCCAAAGATAAAATCAAAGACAAGTCTCTTTTGACCAAAATACCATACATAAAGGAAGGAGATTCTTAAAAATATTCTTCTTAAGTCAATTTAAAGCTTAACTAAAGGGAGGCTCATTATAAAACGCTGACTCTATTTACGTGATGACACTTCAAGGGGATGAGATCAAAAGACTAATGGCAGCCCTCTTCAACCACTCGGAGTTACTTGTCTATGCCTCTTATTAGTTACTATTTCAGTTTTATTTACTGCTTATAAGCTTACAAAGTAAGTGGTTGCTTACAAAGTAGTACACTTCGTTAACGTATTGTGATTTTTGTTGTTTGTTTATTACTAAAGTCTTCTTCTTCATGTGTTCATGAGTGGATGGTGGACCAATCCTGGTGTCAGAGTTATTGAGCCGCCAAAGGCCTCTGACGTGGCTCATGTAACGACTACTATCCGTAGAAAGTAATCGGGACCGGCTGCTTAACGAGCCCTCTGAAGCACGGAATCATCTTACTTTTCGGGCAATCAGGTGATTCAGCCTGTAATGCCCTAACCAAACTGAGGACAGTCTCACAAAGTGATTTTTGTGAGATATCCCCACCGGGAATCGAACCCGGAACCTCCGGATCGTGAGCCGGGCGCTCAAGCCACTAGACCACGGAGGCTGTTACTAAAGTAAAAGTAAGTAAGTTCGAGTGGGTTAGTGGTTTGTTACTGTCGGACTATGTTTTTGTCAACTTAAGGTAAAGCTGAGATCGAGAACGAATATAATATATAAAAGAGTCACGAAAACAGACTAGTTTGTTGGGAATTTATGTACGTATGCTTCCGTTCTATTGAATACTTTGGCTAACAAACTCGATAAGGGACTACATAGTTTATTGACTAGGTTAGTAGTAGACACTAGTGTCAGAGGTTTAAGACAAGATATGGTAACATACAGACACATCTGGCATCATAGTTCTTTAGTTTGGTTTTAATAAAGTATTATTTCAAAGGTGACTTGATTAAAATATATATCCAGCTGTAGGTAACTTTCTTTCCATTTTTGTCATTTTTATTGTAAAAAAATTATATACTGATTTCTTAAGTTGAAGTCTACTAATTTTGAATTAAAACTACGTTTACGGATACACTTCGCTTTTATTTTACACTAGCAGCGCCCCGTGGTTTTACCCGCGTTGTACCCGTTCCCGTGGGAATTTCGGGAATTTTTATACATATAAACCTTCCTCTTGAATCACTCTACCTATTACAAAAAACCGCATCAAAATCCGTTGCGTTGCGTTTAAAGATTTAAGCATACAAACAGACAAACAGACACGACTTTATTTTATACTAGCAGCGCCCCGCGGTTGCGGTTTTACCCGCGTTATGCCCGTTCCCGTGGAAATTTCGGGATTTTTTTTACATAAAAACCTTCCTCTTGAATCACTCTACCTATTACAAAAAACCGCATCAAAATCCGTTGCGTAATTTTAAAGATTTAAGCATACAGACAAATAAACAGACAAAAGTAGCGACTTTGTTTTATACTATGTAGTGATTTGTTGTGATGTTTCGGCCCCTCCTAAGCATTCATAGGGACAGACAGTGGAAAGCGACTTTGTTTTATACTATGTAGTGATAGTGATGATTTAATTCATACCAACTTTACAGTGAGGCTGACAAAGAATGTATGTTACTCATACAGGCATACTTAAACCTATATGTATGATCACTATTTACACTTAAACCTAAAGCCCAGATAGATATACATAAACAAATCTATTGGTATTAAAATAATTTTGCATGAATTACTATAAAAAATACACACAAACAGCATCTCCTTTATAAACTTCTCTTTTACCTTCCGCCATCTTTCTTTCAATACATGACTGACAAGACGCATGTATATTTACGAAACAAATGACATTACCGTTTTTTTTGTTGTACGAGTGTTGAATTTGGAATCAGGATACGCGTTTGTTCCAGCATCCCGTATTGTGGACTGTGCGTTTGTTTTATTGGTGACAGTGGTATATTAGTTTCTTTGTATAAAGGAATACATATTTGTTTGCGTAGAAAACTTAAATAGACTATAAAACTTATCATATTGAGCCGTTCTTAGTATCTATATGAATATAATAAAGCTGTTCTTTTTTGTACTCTAATCTCAGGATCTACCAATGCAATTTGAATAATTACTTTTGTATTTTTGCATAGCCACATTCAAGGGTAATTTTGAAGCTTTTTTACCCCAAATTCCCACGTGAACGGGTACAATGCGGGTTAAACCGCAGGGTACTGCTAATATGAATATATATTACAACAGCCTCCGTGGTCTTGTAGTTTAAGCGCCCGTCTCACGACCCGGAGGTTCCGGGTTCGATTCCCGGTGGGGATATCTCACAAAAATCTCTTAGTGAGACTTTCCTCAGTTTGGTTAGAGCATTGCAGGCTGAATCACCTGATTGCTCGAAAAGTAAGATGATTCCGTGCTTCGGAGGGCACGTTAAGCCGTTGGTCCCGGTTACTTTCTACGGATAGTAGTCGTTACTTGAGCCATGTCAGAGGCCTTTGGCGGCTCAGTAACTCTGACACCAGGATTGGTCAGGTTGGCCATCCACTCGATGAAGAAGAAGAAGAATATATATTTGGCAGCCAGCCGTCGCCAACAACTATATCTTTTGATCAAAGTCATACTAACACTATAATGTTCATATAAGTTGGTTTAGCAACACTAGATTTTAAAGAAAATCCTTCCTACCACTCATTTTATTTTCAGTCGCTGAAACCAACCCAACTTCGTTACAAACACACATATAGTTCAGTACATACAGGAAGCTAGTTTCTGTTTGACTAGCATACTACATGGAATCTCAGTAACGTTGTATTAAGAGGTTAAGCTTCGGCAAAATAAATATTTATGATTGTGCCCCGGTCTTGGTTGATGTGCAAGTTACGTGTTGACATATAAAGCAGCCAGTGTTATCTTTAGACTAGCAGTGCCCAGCGGATTTACTCGCGTTTTGTACGTTTCCGTGGAGATGTGGGATAAAAATTCTTATAACCTTTCCCTTGATTGTAGCTCTCCAATACAAAAAGAAATATTCAAAACGGAAATATTCCTGAGATTAGCGAAAACAACAAAAACATAATATAAAACAAAGTCGCTATTTTTGTCTGTTTGTTTGTCTGTTTGTCTGTATGCTTAAATCTTTAAAATTACGCAACGGATTTTGATGCGGTTTTTTGTAATAGGTAGAGTGATTCAAGAGGAAGGTTTTTATGTAAAAAATTCCCGAAATTCCGACGGGAACGGGCACAACGCGGGTAAAACCGCGGGGCGCTGCTAGTTAACAATAAATCAACTCTTCAGCTGTATATATCTATACTATTTGTTTGTTTGAACGCGCTAATCTCGGGAACTACTTGTCCGATTTGAAAAATTCTTTTTGTAATGGATAGCTACATTCAACGGAAAGGTCATAGAATACTTTTCATCCTTACATTCCCACGGGAACGGGTACAACGCGGGTAAAACCGCGGGGCGCTGCTAGTTAGTATAAATATAGATAAAGCCGATTTCAATAACATAATGAACTAAGTTATGTCGTTTAGTATTAGGGTTAATAGGCAGATAGAAACTGTTTTACATTTAGTTATGTAATCATCAATTAAACTACACGAATGAGACTAATGAATAGAGAACCTAATCTTGTTTTTAAATCGTTTAGAAAAAAATATTCAAAAATTGTTATAGTGTCCTTAATTCCATCTAAAGTAAGTAAATAAGTAAGTATAAGTTTGTTATGTCCCACTCCTGGGCAAAGTTCTCTCATATCACTGAAGATATCAGTACAGTGAGGAGGATTATTCCATCCACAAAAAAATAAAAATACTAACATCAAAATCACATCAACGCATAAATCGTATTTATTCTGTAAAAATATCCTGAAATGCTGTCGGTAAAACCAACAGGAATCTGTGTTTTTTCGACTCCTAAAAAAGTTGGTCGATTTTTATTGTTGTTGTGCGTGATACGAAAATATTCGGGTGTTATCGTAGGGATGTCAGATGTTCTAGAAAATGCATTATTTTTTGTGATACATTCAAATCTATAAATGTATGTATACTATATTGTCTACTATTGTTACTCTATTGCTTTGGTCGTCTAGTGCCATGTATACTTGCGTGGAAAGACTGAGGTCCCAGATTCAATTCCCAAGTCCAGGCAAAACATGTTTCCTACTTTTCAAACATAGCTCGGAGTTGAGATCAGCAACCAGCATTAGGCAACGTGATAACGCCTAATCCTCCTCACTGTACTGATATCTTCGGTGAAATGAGAGGCCTTTTCGCAGCCGTGGGACATACCATCCTAATACTATACTTTATATTATTATTAATGTGTGATAATAGACGCTCGGTGACTTAGTAGATACAAACATATTTGGCGACTGCAGACGTAGGTAGTACTTAAAGCTATACGCTCACTTATCCGCACACACATCTATACATTCTATTCCGAATTATGTACTTCTCATTAGTAAGACTCTTCTTATCAAGGTAAGAAGCCTCTGCAAAGCAAAATACTCCCACTAACTGAAAATTTCAGCACAGGGAGGTAGATTAGAGCTTAAGCAGAAAATACCTAATACGGGTAGGTTCTGGTCTGGTCTTGTTGGAAAATTAATTTCTAAATGTAATTCTCCCGACCTGTGAATTATTCAAGGACTTAGATGTTAATCCATTTAAAAATTATTATTGTCATGTGGTTTTACTCGCTTTATACCCGTTTCCGGGGAGATTTCGGAATAAAAAGCCTGTAATCTTATTTCCGTGGCTATCATAAAAGTATAATATAATACTCTTTTCTAAAACCCGACTAGTACTTCAAGAGATTTACACACTCTGCCGCTTTACTATATTTGAATAGATTTCCCAAACGCAAACAAAACAAATATTTTAAACGTTAATAGATGTCTTAAGCGGCATATGAATGTGAACACAAAGCTTTTCACTGTAAAATAAATGGAACAAAAATGCTTTGTGAATGTCGTAGCATGTCTGCAAGTGGCTACGTTCGTAGCATGTGTAGGCTACGGCGTAGCACATGTACTACGAGGATTTATGCGCTATGCCGTAGGTAGATTTCAGATATGGCTTTAAAGAATAAAATTGTTTATTTGTGTAACATTTTTTTGTTAAAATTTTATTTCAATAGTATGTGTGTAATCCAATGGAAACCGAACCGTTAATAACAAAATAAACCAAAGTTATTACATATTCACAAAGGGTTTTTTATTTCAATGCTTCGAAAAAATACTGACAGAATACTCAGTCAACGTACTCTTTTTACGAGTATTCCACCTAACAGAATATCCCTAACAAGGAAGGCATATCAGTCAGTTGACAGATATTCTGATATCTCGTGTTTTTCCTATAAAATGGTACTAACAAGCTCAATAATCCATTCAAGGTGTCTACCAATTTCCACACTTTCGAACCAATTCATCAATCAAAGTTTTATTATGCGTTTACAAGCAAAAAATCCAACACCCCAATATAAACCTTACTGTATCGGTAATAAAACAAATAATGGCCTGACATAAAACACACGTGAGCTTTTTTATCGAATGCAGATTTGGGCTTTATTTGTGAAAGGTTAAGGGCGAAAATTCGGGTAGTGTAATTTACACGACACGGCCTTGTGAACGTATTAAATCTCTATTCAAAATGTTGAAAAAAGGCTTTTTCGTGAATAATATTAATGATAAGGTTGTGCGACCGATGAAGAAATTACGTTTCTATAAATAAATTTGTATTGGTGACAGTAATCACATTAACAACTGTTTCCAAAATACATGAAACGAACAAAAAATATTTTTTATAAAGATAAATTGCAATTGTGATTGATGATGGAATAATAATTACTTGTTTTCCGTCCATTTTCTTTTACACTATGTTAGCATAAAAGACCAACAAACATATTCTGTAAATATGTTTCTGCTGTGTATGTTACTAGCAGCACCGTGCGGTTTTACCCGCTTTTTACCCGTACCCGTAGGAATCTCGGGATGAAAATAGCCTGGCCCTACAATGTGGCTATCCATTAGCCATGTCCTCCTATAAGTAGATTTGGAGATAAGCTGGTACAAACGAAAAAAAATCTTGCTCAAATCATTCCATTGAGAAATATAGCGTTCAATTAGGAGAAATCGTTTTCGGCTTGAAATTCAACCACATTGGTCCACATTTTAACTCTCGCAAGAAAGATAAAGTGCACGTCTGCTTTGACATCTTCCTCTATTCACAACAAGCCGTTCATATTGTTAAACAAGCCCTTATAAATAAAACTATTGCAAAGAAATCGATCGCCCCACTAACCCGACACACAAGCCTGATATCACGTCTATATGAGCCTATTATCACCTATTCGGTACGATACAGCCATTAAGAGCTAAATCCGAGTAATCCTGCGTTCTTAACAGATCGTAAATACTTAAACGTACCCATTTCACATATTTTGGATTGTATTATACGGTTATGTACGTATTAGATGTGCGATTATCACCGTTTATGTGTACCCTTAGTTTATCTAGAGCGAAGATGTGATATAACATTCTATAGGAAGGAAAGTTATGTGACTGCGTAACTGGTGTAGTTCTAGGGCCTCAATAAGTTAATGGAGTTTCATTACTTAACTAACTGACTAATATTGGACTATCTTTACTTTTCCTACTCATTTTTTAAATATTAATTTAACCCAAGCTAAGCTTTAAGCTTGGAATCTATATATTTGATACTATTACAATATACATAACCAAATACTTTATATGAATACATAATTGATACCCAGACGTCGCCAACAGCTATGAATGTACATATTGTTGACTTTGAGTGGGAATCGAACCCGCAACCCCCGAGACAGTAAGACAGTAAGCTCTCTCACAAACCACCGTGCCCGCAGGTTTGTTAAGAAGTAGGATAGATAGTAACTTTGTATGGAACGATTCCTTACTTATTACAACCAAACCTACTATAATACATTTTGGCATACTCAGATGAAGATGAGACTTTGAAAACAGACATTCTTTCTTTATATCTCCTCACAAGCATTGATACAATGACCAGCAACTTAGTGACACTTGCTTACTAACTTAACGGATAAATATTTAATTTTGTTTTGTCAACAAAGAAGATACATCTAAGCTAGTAAAGCTAGTTCTCGTATATTGTGTCACAAAATGTCACAAAATCCATATCGGTAGGTAAAGCCCGATCGTAACATCCCAAACCATGTTTCTTTTTTATGATAAGCAATTTTTTATTTATGACTAAAGACACTGCTTATTTTAGTATACGAGCTTGATATGTAGTTATTATGTTTTTCTTTATACAATAGGTGAATCGATCGCCTATAAAATGTAATTTTCTATTAAAGAATGTTGAAGGTTATGAGTATTTAATGATTATTGTATTAGTAATTATTGACTTGCCTCGTAGTAATCCCGCAACTTCCTAAACAAAAAATATTTTTTAATGTCTGCATTTTTTTATCAAACATACAAATACATAGCAAAGCTTTGATGAAAAATTAACAATACATAAACATTACTGACCTTAAGGGCAGATTGCACAAACATTGATAATTTTATTTATGTTATGTTTGTTTATTATATATATTGTATGTTTAATAAACAAATGACGTTCGTATTAAATGCTATTCTATTTCAAGCAAAATAAAATACAAATTTGAACGTACAGCATTTGTTTCTTAAGCATATTAAGGTTATCGTGCAAGCCATCTTTTATGAGTTATCAAATATTAATACTACAAAACTAAAGGCTAATAACAACCTTTCTTAGAGTTTGCAAACTTTGAGCTTTTGAACTCACTCAATGTTAACATCATACTCAAATAACGTGATACATGAAGTGAAAAGCCTGATGAATAAAGGTCTCAGAATAACACCCCCTTTCTCCGCCTAAAGTCTGTTCCATTTACAAATTAAATCATAACAAACAAATCTTTATCAAAAATAATCACGCCATATAAAATTCTCTCTTGTTTCCGAAATCAAAATCTTCCGTTATCACCACCATTTATTATTGTCAGTAGAAACATTTCACCGGCTGTAACATTAATAATATTAGATTTATAGCGCAAAAGATTCTTGCCAGACACCATTATTTAAAGCCGCGAAATACACAATGTTTCATTGGAATTTATTAAAATGAATTCTGGTCTTGTTAAATGATTATTGTTACCTTTGTAACTAAAGGTATGATAAGATTTGGTTGTTTATTTTTGTTATGTTCAAACCACGCAGAGTGTTTAATATATAATACGTTTAACGTATGGGTTGTATATGATATTTATAAGCATAGGGAGGTGGCTTGTTTAGCGCTTAGAGCTTAGGCCTGCAGTCTATGTAAGCATTTAGGCACCAAGTGCGCAGTGCGGTCAGTCGCGAACATTCGCTAAGGTTGCTTACCTTGGATGCAAGCCTAGGCTCCTAAGCTTTAGGCGCCAAGCCGCCTGCCTGTGCGTTCATACATTTAAGTTTTTCTCTACATCTTCAGTGTCATGTCGCCGAGTTTTAAAAAACGCGAGGGTTCACTTAGGTGTACTTCAAGTAACATTGTCTATAGAACTCCTCGGCTCACCAAAGCACAGTTTATTGTCTCACCACTTCTACAATGCCTTAGCTTCTAAATGAATCAATTAATTTATGTTCACTCCCTTTTTCTCCTTCTCTACTGATCGTATTAAATGAATGATACAAAAATATTAAGCTAATAAAAAATAACATATTAAAGGCTTCTTTAATTTGAGTGATTTTGATGCCACGTGCGTTGGTTTGCATGGAAAAAGAAAGATTTAAGATAATTAGTACAGTAATCGCTATCTAACCCAAAAAATACTCAAGTAAAGATATATGTAGGTGAATGTAAGGAAGGCTTACATTCATCCATTTACAACCATTTCCAAACACTTTTATGCTCCGATGTCTAACGTTTTTACTCACGAATTGGTACAAAAACCTTGATTGATTACATTCCTGTCTTAACAGATGAACAATGTGCGTAAATCTTTGGTTACGATGCCTCTAAGCCCACTAGATACGACTAGTTTCTTTAAAAGCTCTAACTTAGTGATTAATGGATAGATTTCAGTTATTGATTAATTGTTGCGAACTTCTATTAAGCTGTTTGAGCCAAATTTTGGAACAAGTTTTGTTAGGAATTCCATTTTAGTACAAACGATTCTGGTTAGGCTTACATCAAAACTATGTTATTCTGTACATTCTAGATTAGTTCTTTGACGCAAAGTTATTATATTGGCGTTATCTTTCTTGTTAAGTCGAGATGGTTTAAACATAAAGGGCGGTGCTCATAAGAACCCTTAAATCTATTTAGCGCCTAAATATGTTTAAAAAAACAATTACGTTCGTTTTAAATAGTGTTCTATTTCGTGCAATATAAAATACTATTTTCAACGGCTTTTGTTTCATTCATATTTGTATGTTCCAACTAAATAGATATGAGTCCTTGTGCAATCTGCCCTAAGTCACGTAATTATGTTAAGTTGTTTACCGTGTGTTACGTGCGGTGACGGCAAATCACAGTCGTATGAAAATTATGTTCGATGACTGAGATATATTTAACAAGCTTGGACAACTATAATGTACGGATGACTTTTGCTAATTATGACATGAATCTTAAGAAGAGAACAAGTTTTATAGACAAATAAACCCAGGTCTGGTCTGCTTCATCTAACTTTAGCAAGCGCTCTGTCTTTCGTGAGCCAACTTAACTTCAAGTTTAAGTTCCCAGTATGTCAGAATACTTTAAACTCAGTATAGAAACAAAGAAATAATAAAAAAACTTTATACCAACATTCATGCAATAATAATTCTCTGTATCTTTTCATTTGAAACTTATCTCATTTTTATCCCACGAGAGTAAAGTTGGCAAATTGAACTGGATCCTACTCGTGATATAAATTAGGAGGCGATTTGTATTTCCTTAAGATTAAACTGTCTTCATTTATTAGTCACTTGTTAAGAAACCAACGTTTGGTTGTTCTTAATTAGAACATTGTACATTACGAATTCATGCCTAGTATATACATAGGTACTTTTCTAGTCACATTTGTCTGATTTTATCTTAGTAAACGTACTCACACGGGGTTTCAAGGGGATTGCACCTCTCGTGTTCACCCGCGACCACGAGAGGTGCAATCCCCTTGAAACGTCGGGAAATAAAAAGTAAGTTATTACTTGCTTTAATAACTTTCTAACGCGAAAAACCCATGTGAGTACGTTTACTATGTGTTCAAATCGTGTAAGTTTAAAAAAGACTACTGATTTTATCTCGTCTTTGATGCTCTAAGTACACTACAACGTTTGCCCAATGCGGTTACGAATATCATATCAATCAAATTCGATCGCCAATCGTCATCTTCAAACTGGATTGTCCACCAACTGTAAATACCGAATTATTCGACCGCTGCAATGCAAATGCAGACGGGACTTCTTACTTGCCTGGCAACTTAGTACCGTGTTTTTGAACATGTAGCATTAATCGCATATTGCATGTGGCGAACAACTCACTGTGAGTGAACCTTAACTAATAAAATAATAACAACTTTTGGCATTTTTTTACTCGTTCTACTTTTAAATGAGGTTACCAAATCCTTTTTTTTAAATTGATTTATGGACCGGGAGCCCATAGACTAAAAGCTCTACGCTTTTTGGTATCATCAGAATTATTACGTCAGCGGAAAACAAATCCGATTTTTGATATTATGAAACTTGACATGACCAAAAAATTGGTGAATTTAACTGATCAACGGATTATTTTGGTAGGTAATTATACTCGCATGACCAATTATATACGTTCCATTGAATTAATTACAAGTCGGTACTAGTTTTAGTGATTTTTTTAAATAATAATGTTGACACTTTTTGGAAATACTAGTTTGACCACGAAATGGAGCCGTAAGTACTTCGCTCTTCCGTAAGTTTGACAATTCTAAACAATTATATTTTTGTCGATGAATAGGGTTTTATCTACATAACGTTAAAAAATGTTAAACTGTTTAACGGAACATAACTATAAACTGACACTACTTAATTTATTATGTCTAGTCTGCTGTCCAAACAATTATACCAACTATAATAAAAAATATCTTTAACTCAATTTCACCAATAACGATATCATAATATACGATATCAAAGTACTTAGAA
The DNA here is from genome assembly GCA_963082685.1 of Cyclophora albipunctata. Taxonomy (NCBI): domain Eukaryota; kingdom Metazoa; phylum Arthropoda; class Insecta; order Lepidoptera; family Geometridae; genus Cyclophora; species Cyclophora albipunctata. Next base: position 2,060,109 of record OY720121.1, on the reverse strand, counting down.
AAGCAATCAAATACAGACATCTCGATCAAAGTCCTCAGTTATAAAAGTTTAAGCCTAGAGGTTACCTAGCATTTAGCGATATCGCCTCGACTCCACATAAAGTAATCCGATAACATAAGCTGAGATTCTTTCCCGAACATTTACTAGACCTTTTGCTCTTTCGCAGCTCACTATTCCTTTGTAATATCATTATTCGAGTGAAAAACTAAATCTAAATTGGGTTATTTAAGGTCTTTTATAAGATTGGAAGGATTTTTGTTTGGATTTGAAAGGTTTTATCAGGATTTAAGTTAGTTTTACGGTTAGATGTTAGTTATGGTGTTAACCTTTGACGCGAATAATGTTTTTGGGTGTAAGTCATTCATTTGTTTCCGTAGGTTAGTGACCAACCCTAGTTTCTGAGGTTTTATACCGCCTTAAGACCTCCGACATGGTTTAACGATTGAAACAAGCGGGACCGACTGCTTGACGTGCCCTCCGAAGCACAGTAGCTCTCAGATAGAAATGCTACTATCAACCTCTCATCCGTGTAGAAAATGTATATACGAGTATTCGTGTCTGTTGGGAAACTTATGACCGGATTCACAGAATTTAATTAAGAGTTTTACATTTTTATTTTAATAAGCTTTTGCAATATGCAAGGATTTTCCCGTAATGTTTTAAATGTTGTTTTGTATTGTTACAGGATACTTTTGGCACATAACGGATTTTCACTACGACCCGCTCTACACATCACAAGGAGATACTAGACGACGTAGGTACAAAATTGAATCATTAGATTTAAAATGTTACCTAATTCAGTAATTAAGCTATTAATTGTGTTTTTAGTTTGACTTCGATGACTCTGCGTGTGTGTGTGATGTAGTGTGATGTGATGTGATGTGTGTATTTGTGGCATTCTAGCTCATAAACAGATGGACCGATTTCGATCCGGCTTTTTCATATGAAAGCCAGTTTCCTTGCCGGTCAACTTAGTCTTTCTTCTTATCGAGTGGATGGTCAACCTGACCAATCCTAGTGTCAGAGTTATTGAGCCGCCAAAGACCTCTGACATGGCTCATGTAACGACTACCATCCGTAGAAAGTAACCGGGACCGACGGCTTAACGTGCCCTCCGAAGCACGGAATCATCTTACTTTTCGGGCAATCAGGTGATTCAGCCTGCAATGCCCTAACCAAACTGAGGACAGTCTCACAAAGTGATTTTTGTGAGATATCCCCACCGGGAATCGAACCCGGAACCTCCGGGTCGTGAGCCGAGCGCTCAAACCACTAGACCACGGAGGCTGTTAACTTAGTCAAATTAGGTCAAGCCGGTTTTGCACAAGGGACTTTCTTATTTTTTTTTGCTTTAACGTCCACTATCCTGTATATCCAATAACTTCTAGTCACAGTCTTAGTATAAGATGGTGGATTCTTAAGTGGAAGGTGGAAACTGAAAATGAGACCAAACCGAGTCAAGACAATACGTTGTTCGTAAGTCATTTTTAAGAATGCCCCAATGAAAGAATTACGTTTAAAATAATTATAAAAGATCTTCATTATCATCGTTCTTCATATATGTTACGTATTCAATCGTAAAGCAAATAAAGTCATCGAAAAACATTAAAAAATAAAACAAAACAATTAAAAGCTGTTAGTGTTTGTAAATGCCATTGAATTTATGAATAAATTAACTGCTAACGGCGGAATGCTATTTGATTGAAATAAATAACATTTTGAATACGTAATCATATTGGAACAACAAAATTGAATTCTGTTTGTTTATTTCGAACCCTGTACAAAGTTAAATGCACCAACGGATTGGACTGTGGCCGTTCAATTCAATCTGTATAAATTAGCTAAATCATTGAACTTCACTAATATTGCTCCTGCTAACTATTGCTGCGTGGAATTTGGTAATAGTTATTTGATAGTTTTATGATTGAATTTGAATTAGTTTTGTGGTTTGAATCAAAATACGAGTAGATGCTGCGGTGAATAAGTATGGCGTTCTTTTGTATTGTGAGTCTTGTTAAGGGCCAACACTGCGTTAAGCGGTCGCACGCGGCGGTTCACTTTTGTATGACACCGCACGCGATGGGCGCACGCGACGGTTCACTTTTGTATGAAACCGCGGCGTGCTCACGCTGAACGCAGTATCGGTCCTCAAACATTAATTGTTGCTGTCAAATTTACTTCAAGGTACTATGGCAGCAACTAGTTTCAATGTGGTTCAAATAGTTAGAAGTACTTGCTATGCTAGAAATTGAATTCTTCAGGGTTACAGACTGTTATAATGTACTGATGATATCTCTACTGAACGAACCTTACCGTTGACCTTACCGTAAAGCTGTTGTGTATCCACAAACTATCTCAACAGTAATATTAAACTAAACAGCAATATAGCAATATAAAATTGCTCTAGGGGAAAGCGCTCTAAAGCCTTTATTAAAATTCTACCGTTTATTTCTTTGCTCTCAAACCATCTTCTTCTTCTAGACTGCAGAAGAGCAGACGAAAGAGGCAGCTCCGGCCACCACCGGGCTCTGGGAAGATATGGGGACTACTCCTGCGACAGTTCCTTGGAGCTGATAGACTCTGCTGCCAAATACATGAGGACTAGGCATTCAGAGAATGTCGAGTTTGTGTTATGGACCGGGTGAGTAATCTTAATCTTCTAATCAGTACCATTAGGTCTTGTGTTCTCTGAAGAGATCATGTTCACTTGTTAACTGCAGGCTGAATCATCTGATTGCCCGAAAAGTAAGGCGATTCCGTGCTTCGGAGGGCACGTTAAGCCGTCGGTCCCGGTTACTTTCTACGGATAGTAGTCGTTACATGAGCCATGTCAGAGGCCATTGGCGGCTCAATAACTTTGACACCAGGATTGGTCAGGTTGACCATTCACTCGATGAAGAAGAAGAACTGTTGGTTCTCAGTTTAATCAGATGTCGGTGCCTCTGTTATTTCTTATTAGTACGACAAATGTAAACAGGTCATACATAGTATTAAAGTCAAAGTCAAAGTCAAATATTTTTATTCAGTTTTGGCCCCATAGAGGCTCTTTTGAACGTACCACCCATTCGGAAGAACATCAGCAGAGAAGAATGGGCAAGAAACTCTGCTGGTTATTTTTTTAAATCAAGGTATAATACAATTTAATACTAATAAGTAAGATTACATGTCAAAATCAGGTTGTGTTGCTGGTGCAGGAATTTGTCCTCAATGTAATCAGTAACGCTATAGTATGCTTTAGTCAATAAAACGTCTTTAACGTACGATTTGAATTTACCTTCACTAAGCCCAGTTACCTCCTTGGGAATTTTATTATAAAATTGAATACATCTACCAATGAAAGACTTCCCGGTTCGCGCTAACCTGGACTTAACAACAGCAAGCTTATTTCTATTTCGCGTATTAAAACTGTGGTGATCTCCGCGCACCTTAGTTTCGGCGGGCATACATTATATTTTCAAATATATATAACGAAGGAACGGTAAGGATTCGACTGGATTTAAAACGTTCCCTTAGTGACTCACGTGACCCCAATCGGCGGCACCTCCCCACAATAGTATACCATAAGATAGTATACTATGAAAATAAGCAAAGTAAACAATTCTTGCCGTTTCTTCATTTGTTATTTGCCTAATCTTATGGACCGCAAAAGATGCTGAGCTATTCTGGCTGAGCTATTCTGGGAAGTCCATCTGTTATTTGTCACACGACATGTAGCCTTATAAAAAATATTCTGGGATGCTCTAAGCCCAGAAGATGTGAAAGAACTTGCACTGAATAGGAATAGATGGAGAAGTCTGCATCGGACTCACCGACAAGAGCCTTGCTCTTAAATTTATGATGATGATGCTCTAAGCCCTGATAACAGGAATATTGTCATTGTACTGATATTTTTAGTGCAATGAAAGACTTTTGTCCTACAGTGTACAGTGGGAAGAAGAATAAGAAAAAGATAACATTTCTATGTTGGACCTAAGGTAACATTGACATCATTTCTGGTGTATCCGGTGAATCGTAAACATGAGCGTCCGGGGTATACATATAAGGTTCTGGCCACTTTCTTAAAGACATTTTAAATGTATATACATTACTCGTATTAAACGCCTCGGTGGTCTAGTGGTAAGTGCGCTCGCCTGCCGAAACTGAGGTCCCGGGTTCAATTCCCGGGTCGAGCGAAAACATGTTTCCTACTTTTCAAATATGGCTCGAGTTTGAGATCACCAACCCGCATTTGGTAAGCGTGGTGATTATGCCTAATCCTCCTCACTGTACTGATAACTTCAGTGAGATGAGAGGCCTTTACCCAGTAGTGGGATATTACACGCTAATACTTTTTTTTTAATACATTACTAGCAGCTCCCCGCGTTGTGCCGTTCCCGTGGGAATTTCGGGATGAAAAATAGCATATAAAATAACCTTCCTATTGAATATGGGTATTCATTACAAAAATAATTATTCAAATCGGACTGAGATTAGTGCGTTCAAAACTCTTCAGTTTTATTATACACTAGCAGCGCCCCGCGGTTTCACCCGCGTTGTACCAGTTCCCACAGTTTCGGACCCCTATTTTATCCCTTTAGAGATTGAATTTTCGAAAATCCTTTCTTAGTGTGCACTTACGTCACTTGAAGAACCTTCCTGCCAAATTTCATGTTTCTAGGTGTAGCGGTTGAAGCTATGCGTTGATTATCAGTCAGTCAGTCAGTCAGGACTTTGAATTTGATATAGATGTATTAGCATAGATGAGCTTACTCGTATACAAGCAAAGATATGACTCAATTTTTTATGTTATTTACCTCTATTACGTGAGATTTATGTCGATAACGATTAATATCGGAATGGAAAAGTTATTTCAGCTCAGTAATACAAATTACATTACCGATTTTGAGATCACCAACCCGCATTTGGCAAGCGTGGTGATTATGCCTAATCCTCCTCACTGTACTGATTACTTCAGTGAGATGAGAGGCCTTTGCCCAGCGTTGGGACATTACAGGCTAATACTTACTTACTTATAAGTTGGAGAAGGTTAGTGGCCAACCTAGTGTTGAAATTTTTAGACCACCTATAGCCGTTTTATGAATTTCGTCCCTTTCTTATACTTACATATAACTATAACAATGAAAGTAATTAAAGTTTTTTACACTATATTTTTTTGTTCCTTTTGCAAAGCACTGTCCAGTCGCCGTTGCCTTTGCTGTAGGTACACTCTTTTCACAACCTTACCCACGCTCTACTGATGTCTGTATTAGATATCATGATAGTACAAATAAAGCCTAAACTTTCTATCGACCTTCCGAAGGCAGCCTTTATCTTTTCGTCCCCAAACAAACTTTACTCAGAGAAAACTGTTTGATCGTTCTAAGGTTTCTTTAAAGGGTCAATTACTTCGACAGTCGAAGTTCAACTTTGTACTTTATTATCTTCAAATAGAAAACATTTAACTTCGTCGAACTCAATCTGAGCTCCTAACTTAATAACATTATTGATTTAATAAGTTCGTGGCGTAGACTTGTATACAAACAAAGGTTGTTTGTCATTAGTTAAAGGGCGCGAATATGGGTAAATACGTGCGCTTTCACAACCTATACTAATTTACATTGGTATAAGAAAACATTAGGTTTGTAGGTCATCTATGTATGAGCTGAATAGGTTAATATGCTGTTTAACAAAAGTTCGTTGAATGTAGCACTTTTTATGTTCAGGCAGTTAAAGCTATTTATTTTATTTTGTGTTCTGGTAATAAAAAATACTCCTTCAAAATCAAAATCATTTAGTTCATAATCTATTTTGAATCGCTTTTTAATAAATCCAGACCAACATTTTGAAACCCACTGCTAGAATGTATACTCTGTAATTTACCTAACATTACCTACGAACACGACTTAAGTCAGAAACATCCGAATCTGAAAAACATCTTTCCCTTAAAACCGGTTTTAACCACTATTATCTTGTTCCAGGGACATCATAGCAGCTAGATACACTGGTACTGAAGAAGACAAGTACCAGGCGATCAGAAACATGACAGATCTTCTGAGTAGAACATTCAGTTCACACTTCGTGTTTCCTGTGCTTGGTCACCTGGACCCTGCACCTTCGGAAGCACTTACTAACATGTGGATGCACTGGCTGCCTCTGGAAGCGTTGCAGACTTTTACTTACGGTACGTATTGGATGTCCTACTAATATTATAACTGCGAAAATTTGTGACGATGTATGTTTGTTACTCTCTCACGCAAAATCTACTAAATGGATTTGGATGAAACTGTACAGTAATAAGAAAGATAGCTAGTCGCTGTTATAGTTGCTTTACTGCGGCTTCCCTTTGTTTGTTGTAAGCTGCAGTTCATATTTAATCAGTTTCTTAAACTCGGAAGCCGTATCTCATTAAGTCTTACAACTACTCCAATATACTTCATACGTTGACGAAAGCTTTTCAAGTTAATAATTAAAAAACTTGCAAATGCAAAGTAATTTGAAGTTTAATGTAAAGTAAAGAGTATTAAAAAAAGATAATCATAAAAGACTCTTCGCACTCGAGATTTTGATTACATTGAGCTAACTAGAAACGAAACGGGTAGTTATAAAATCTTTATAACTATCTTTCACAGACTTTGTCTTATGAAATAATTTCCAGAAGTACTCATTTTTAATGCACAAAGATATTAATATAATCTTCTTACGTTGGAACTTTTATACAAAGTTATTTGATGTGACTTCTCTGTAGCTTTCTTTGATCTTGTGTAATAAGAATTTGTGGATTTATTGAGATGTTAATATTACATTATGGGTGTAATGAATTATTATTAGTATTGATCGGAGACACACATATACTTCATCTGGATACTATCAAGTTTTATTACTGTTTTAACGCCTCCGTATTAAGATGTACAGTCAGCCACTTTAGTACTGTGTCATATTAAAAAATGCCCAAGGATACGTTAGTGGTTTTTAAAATTGTGAATGTGATCAGGTTCTATAAATGCTCAACACGACTTTAATTTACAATCCCTTACGGTATAGGCTACATGGTTCAAGTTTGAGATCCAGATATTGAACAACTGCAATGTTTTTCTATCTGCCAAAACAAGTGAAAATTGTAAGAGAATGTGTCAACTAAATTTGAACTGAAGACAACCAAACACAATGAAAAGCGATTGCCACTTGTCTTTCCAGGAAATGAGTGAGAGAGGTAGATATCTCTATCTCTATTACCTTCCACAAGTTCTCATAAGCCGCCACTTCTTCAAGTACAAACGCTGTTGGTTTTATTTTTATTACCTTTGTCCTCAGGTGGTTATTACACTATAGAACAGAAACAAAGCAAGCTGAGGATAGTAGCACTCAATACTAATCTGTTTAGCGTAAGGGAGTCGAGCACGGCGCAAGCGAGGAAACAATGGGAGTGGCTTGATGCTGTACTGGATAAGGCTACGACTAATAAAGAAATGGTATGTGTTATGAGACCATTACGAATATGCATCTAGTGTGTCCTTATTCCTTGTCCTTGTTTCTAACGCCTTGGCGGTCTATGTGTACTCGCCTGCCAAGACTGAGGTCCCAGGCTCAATTCCCAAGTCGAGCAAAAACATGTTGCCTACTTTTCAAACATGGCTCGGGTTATTCAGAGCATTACTCCTACCTGTACTGATATCTTCAGTGAGGTGAGAGGCCTTTGCCCAGCATTGGGACATTACAGGCTTTACTTTAATACTTTACTTTAATTGGATATCCAGCTTTTAACGCTTACAAAAGCGTTTCCAGTCATCCTGGTACGTGCGTTTTGTATGATAAGCAAAAGAACATACGTGCGCGCGGACAACTACGAACTACTGCGCAAACGACTAAAACTGCTGAAATTGAAAGAGCGCTAAGAAAACCGGCTTAAAGGTCGTTTAGATTTAGCGATTTTAGAATCTCCCAAACAGCAAGTCCAATTGAATGAGAGGAAACGAATTATTTCACATAAGTTGGGCTCGCGTTTGGTGTTCTATCTGTATGTTGTGGTTGTGGTGTATGTAAACCCGTTAACCTCAATCTCAATCCTAATCAAACAACGACAATTACGATGATGTAACTGTGTAGCTTTTCTTTTGAGAATATTGTCACAACATCATAAATATTATAGCTCCGTTTTTTCCGTAAGCTTATTCTTAATAGTCAGGACAAAAGTGTAAAAAGAGCATTATTGATACATATACATTCATATTATTATTTAAGTAGTGCAAGTGAAATATAAGAAAGACGTCGACGAAAGAGCGAAGTAGAGGAAAAAAATAAGGAAGGCTGACCCCACCACCATGTGGGACACATAGTCAGAAAGAGAGAGAGGGAGAATGCAAGTGAAATATAAAACCAGTACAAAATGTTGGCTCTATCTCAATAACTTAAACCTATTAAAAATGTAAACGCAAATACAACTTGTTCTCCGAAACCAAAAATATAGTACAAAATAAATGTGAATATCAGCAGTAAACAATCCCTGCTTACAGATTGGAGTTAGGGCTTTCACGGCTTAGATTAGTTTTCGGACTTCCATATTTAGGTCATATGATAGTAACGTCTTTGTGTTGAGCAACGGTCGGAACGGTTACTACTGGGATGGGTGGCCGATACTGGCATCTATGCAGGCACTATTGTTCTGTAGATAGATAGGGTAAGAAATATCTTATATAGGATGACAGAATTAGTTTAATGTCATGAATTCACAATTAATCCTAATTTAGGTTTAAAGACTTTATTTCTCATACGAACAGTTACATGAGATAAGAGATTACAATATTGTCGATTCGTTAATCTACTCTGCTGCTACAGATGATATATGTTTGTACAAAAGTGTTTTATATTTGTTTATGCTGTCACATTCCTTTATCTTTTCTGGTAGTTTATTGAATAGTCGTGCTCCCTCAGACAATATACTGGACTTGCCGTATAAAGTACGAGTTTAATTTAATATATTTTTGTAATGCCATTTTATAATGCCCAGAAAATAGTCAAGAATAATTCAAAATTTCTTCATATAATTATTCCGGCTCTTTCCGTAAGTAATATGATGATAGTGATGTGACAATATTTATGACACATAACTATGTGAGTGTCAACCCTGTATGTAAGGCCGTTTGTACACCGAGTCATAACTACGCCGCCGGCACCGCGCGGAAGTCCGGTGTCCGGTCTACCAGTGTGCCCCGCCCTTATAAATTGCAGATTAGAAAGTCGTTAATCTAATCGCCATCCTTAATCGGGGGAAAAGTAATTTTTAAAAGCCTTAACGCAATTTTTTGGAACAAATTATATTTGGAAAATGAAAAATTAATGCAATTAAGTATACCCTTTTTTGCAATTTGGAAATAAGAGATAAAAATCCGGCGGTGATTTTGTTTTAATCGATTTTTTTACATATTGCTGTGTTTGCAATTTTTTCACAAAATGTATTTACTAGCATTGCACCCTGGTTTCATGCTTCTTATTCTTTTTCATTTAATTTAAGCAGTAAATTACTATGACTTCAACTTATTTCAACATAGTCTAAAAGATTCCCTGAAAGATACTCTACCTCTTGGTACCTACCTCGAAAACAAATGACGATCGTCCCACAAGGAACCCGTTCGACCCTGCGGACTGCATCTGCGCCCGAACATAAAACATTCATCATTACAAAAGTTCTCTCGCAACTAATTATATAAATTGCTCCCGTTGCGAATTCAAGCAAGGGATCCATGCAATTTATCACAGTTCATAATCGCATCTGATTTTTGTTTGAACTCTCAAAGGTTTTTAGCTGATTGCGGAATGAAGATAATATTTTAATAGTAACTTTATAAGTTGTTTTTGGATGACATAAATCGCTTTCGGGAGAGAAATAGTTATTTATATTAAGTACTTCAGCGTCTCTGCTACTCAACTCACTGCTTTCATTATAGTTTATTTGCATACCCAAGTACGAGTACGACGACGTATTAAGGTTTCTACCCATTACACCGTATCATACCATGACCGTGCTATGAACGTTTCAGCACCGGCGAAATATTAGGTGAGAATAGTCGACGTTGTTGGTTGGTGACGGAACGGTCTAGTGAGCATAGTCTCATACTTTTCAATACAAAGAATACTTTTTTGCCTGACACGTTCATAGCACGGTCATGGTATGATACGGTGTAATGGGTGGAGGCCTTTATGGTCTTAATTAAATGTATGTTACACTTCTCTATTTCGTGTGTACTGCAGTACTAATTTAATAACTATATTGAATATTATGATTATCCCTCTAAAGTAAGTAAATAAGTCCGAGTAGGTTGAAGGCCAACCCTGGTGTCGGAGTATTAAAACCGCCCAGAGGCTTCTGACATCGTCTGACGATTAATACAACCGGGACCGACAATTTAACGTGCCCTCCGAAGCACGGTAGCGCTCAGATAGAAATGCCACAATCAGCCACCCATCCAAGCTGCACGGCATTATCCCTCTGATAAAATTATAATTCGAGATTGGACCTTAATTTGATAATCTTTAAACAAGTATATTTTGTGCTATATAATAAATATAACCTTATGTGTAACTAGCCTTATTTCTATCCCACATAAAGATGTTAACACGTTAACTAAAATCTAGCACAACTGAAAATCCAAATACATTTTCAATTATGTTCACCAAAATTACAAATTCATTTCGGGCTTACAATAAGCTTAATTGAACAGTAGAGCACATTGAATTTTGTACCGTGGAATCAAATTCTATTGTTCGGTAAGGATTGAGAAGGGTTACTAATAATGGTATAACTACCCTTGGCGGTATCTTACCACTTAAAAATAATAATATATAAAATGGTTTTAAAGTTAATGTTTGACTTACAATCAACCTGAAGTTTTGACTTTCTTATTAATTTTAAGCCCCTTAGGGTCAACACTGCGTTAAGCGTGCGCACGCGCCGGGCGCACGCGTCGGTTCACTTTTGTATGACACCGTACGCCGCGGGCGCCCGCGACGGTTCACTTTTGTATGACACCGTACGTCGCGGGCGCCCGCGACGGTTCACTTTTGTATGACACCGTACGTCGCGGGCGCCCGCGACGGTTCACTTTTGTATGGAACCGCGGCGTGCGCACGCTTAACGCAGTGTCGGCCCTTAAAGATGTAACCTTATTTAGCACCAATAAGAGACAGTGAAATCACTCAATAGAAGCAAGATTTTTTGTTATTTTTACAACATTAACAAGAAATTTATTTAACAAAAGTAGTACCTATAAATTAATGTGAATATCAAAACACATTTTGAAGACTTCCTTACAGAGAAATAGACAAGAAATCAAAAGACATTTAACAATACCTACTCACGAATTGTGTTTCGAGTTCAGCGAAAGTAAGTACCAAAACGTTGTTAACATGAATCAACCCTTATATTATTCTCTACAATATGATGTGAATTTCCGTTCGTACAATTATGGAGTACAACAATAGCCGGGCCATAATTCAATGTAACAAATGTTCCGTTTGGTAATCTTGTAAAGAAATACGATTCACTTGTTCATAAATAACATTATACTTTGGGATAATAAATGCTAAAAGGTGAATGGTAATCTTAGTAGTATTATAAATGGGAAAGTTTGAGATGATCTATGAATGTACCTTTTGCTCTTTCAAGCTTAATGGTTGGGCGGATTTGTATTAATTTAGTGGTATACTCGTAGTTTTGATCTCACATACGTGTATATTATCAAGTTTTGGGATCAGGCAGAGTCTTGAGGAACTTAGACCCAATAGGATCGTTTGTGATCGAGAATATGCGAAATAGATGATCAGGTATTTTCAAATCCAAAATTAAGTTTCAATAGAGGTAAACCCAAAGTTCTGATATCGGATAATATAGTGTCTATAGTGTTATTTGACTTTCCTGCCGTTGAGATTGAATGAATCCCTTTACATTAAAAATATGACAAGTTCCCCATTTGATCTAGTCTCATTCTACTTTTTATCAGGAATACATTTTGAATATGCCATAGCAAATATATAAATTGCCTTTAAATCCCCAGCTTTGACTGGAATAGACAGTGGGCGGAAAAACAAATTGAATTCTCCCATACTGTAGGTTCAGTAACGAAGCAGGCTTTACTGTGACGAGAAACCTTGTATCTGTCGAATCGATTGCCCTTTTTATACCGACTCAATGTCTTAATTTACAGTACATTTTCTTCATTGGACGCGTAATATTGTAGCATTAAATGAAAGTCGTTTAGTCTCGTTATAATTTCAATTTGGAACGATTTTATGGTTCTTAAATATTTAAAGCGATTTGATGCAAATGTTTTTTTTAACGATCTGAATTCGTATTATGAGGAGTTTGAAGTATTTTATCTTTGTTGAAAACATTATATTGATTTTAAAGTTACACTTAAGACTTGCGTGTTTCGTTACAGTGGTTAACTAAGTCACAATCATTTAGGTACTTACTTAACTCGGTTAACGGGTGCTTTATTATCGTGTAATTAAGTGTTTTTGCTTACCTCTTTTGCGTAAAGTTAATTGAATGTAAAAGTTCTTTTAACTTGGCTTACTTGGTTTTTATTAGAAGAATTATAATGTCTTCACATTTTCTTCTTAGTTTTACCAATATTGTACTGTATATTTTATCTTCTCCATATAATTTTCATGTATTACTATCTAAATGAAAATTATTGTATCACGATCCGTTTTTGTTGATTTCTGAACGAAAATCTATCATAGTTCAAAAACTCATCATGATTTCTGGAATGGTACATTTTCAAAAGATCATATTCTCATTCGGTCCCCGTTTCGTTTGGTTCCACTACCAGTTGATCTCATTCACATTTAGACCCGTTTCCAAATGTCGTTCCCTTTTGATTCATAGTTCTTTCGGCATGCGGTAAACGTGGTTATTCCATTCACACTGCATCGTGTGGACATTTTTGGGTCGACGTTCGTTTCTTTATTGGAGGAACTATTTCGGTCTTTAGTACATATACTACTTTATTAGGTCCTACCTTGATAGATTACCTTACACCCTTACTTTACCTACTTACTTAGCAGAGATTGAATGAGAGATTTTGACATGTATGAAAAATTACGTAAAATAATTAAGTATCGATTTAATGACTTAGATACCTTACAGGACTTAGATAACTTAGAGGCGTCCTAAGTCCGTCAGTTAAGTTATTGATGCTACTTATAGAATTAGGTTATTGATGCTTCCACATAAAACATTAATAGATAATTACTTATCTCCCGATAGCCGTCAGTAGAGCTATCTATCAGCTAAATGCTATTACTAATTAAGTCAATATCGATTGATTGGGCAGAACTCGTGGTGCTGCAAGGGACTTGGTTGGACGTATAACTCACAAGTGGTGCACCAAGCCACAGCTTAATTGATTGCTTACCAAAATACCGCAAAACCTGAGCAAGACGCTGTATAAGCTATTAGATATATCTTAACTAATCCTAAGGACTGTCGAACTGCTGTAATAGTCTAGTTGATAAGGGCTTTATACACGTTTTTCAACTGATCATGTTTTTACGCCGATTTCGTTGATGGTGACCGTTATTAGGGTTCCATACCCAAAAGGTAAAAACAGAATCCTATTACTGAGACTTCGCTGGCCGTCCGTCCGTCCGTCCGTCTGTCACCAGGCTATATCTCAAGGCCGGTGATAACTAGACAGTTGAAATTTTCACAGATGATGTATTTCTATTGCCGCTATAACAACAAATACTAAAATTAAATAAAACAAATATTCAAGGGGGGCTCCCATACAACAAACGTGATTATTTGCTGCTTTCAAAGTACGGAACTCTCCGTGCGCGAGTCCGACTCACACTTGGCCGGTTTTTTTTATTATCGTCGTGTTTTTGTGCGCCCTCACATGACTCATACAGCAAACTATGTATTATAGAGTCTCAATAGGATCATTTATTGATTCAAAAATGTAATTTTTCTCTCAAGTTGCCCACTCCTCCTACATGCTATTTAAATACTTTTAGCCGACAATTATATTTTGTTATGCAAACTATAAGCATCAATTTAACATGCCCTCCAAAACACAGCAACGTTCGTTAATAATGCTATTTCGGAACCGCCCGTTGACGTTGTACTCGTAGTAATGCCATGCTGCGCGTTGCTTGACAATAGCAATGAGTAAACACTGCATATTAAAACTAACTGCAAACGAAACTACAGTGCCACCAACTTAACTGTTCAGGTGGGCAAAATGGGAACTACAGCCGCGTCATATTGAATCTCTCTCTTAGTTAGGCTTTATATGATTGATATTGTAGTTTCTTAAATTTTAATGATATCTATAGACTGACTTGCAAGACATGTTTTAATTACGTTTGTTTCTTGGTGAATTTCTTATATTATGGCAAAACCAAATTCTCCACTAGTGACGCTGTCAACTGAACAGATAAGATGGTGGGACTGTATGAAGCTATCGACTGTTTGACAACGTCACGTTGCCGCATATGCTCCACCTACAGAATCAAGTACCTGATTCATGAGTCAACTACTAAAGTTGATGAACGCATTCAATAGTACTTGAACACGCTTATTTGGAAAAATAATAAATAAAAATGGCGTACAACTTGAACTACTAAATCTCAACATTACATAACAACTTTCTACTACTAACCCACCCCTTTGTACCCAGGTATACATCGTAGGGCATGCCGCCCCCGGATCTGATTCAAGACATGCCTACGACACTTCAGGGGATGCAAACGCCAAATACCTTCGCACAGTACGGAGACATGCTCGCATCATCGCCGGACAGTTTTTTGGACATTTACACGCCGATACGTTTAGAGTTATTTATGATAATGGTAAGTTTTTTGTTTTTGTTTTATAATATTTTAGTAACGTCCGTATTCACATACAAATTATTTAATAACGCATTTGAAACCCAGCTATCAACGTTCGTACTCACAGACGTCAGATGCTTCCTTAGTAGAGATTTAATGAGCCATTTTGACATGTAATGTATGAACAATTACGTCATTTAGTTCAGTGTCCATTTTATAAACATACTAGCAGCGCCCCGCGGCTTTGCCATCGTTGAGCCCGTTCCCGTAGGAATTTTCGAAAATCCTTTCTTAGTGTGCACTTACTTGAAGAACCTTCCTGCCAAATTTCATGTTTCTAGGTGTAGCGGTTGAGGCTGTGCGTTGATTATCAGTCAGTCAGTCAGGACTTTGAATTTTATATATATAGATTATCTCTGTGTGTGGTAGTTAGTGATTTTTAATATGTTTCGGCCCACATTGGAAAAAATATTTTTTCATTAATGTTTATGCATCTATATTTACCGCGACATGAGATATACAATAACAAAACATAGTTTTATTTTTGGCCAAAAATTTGCATTGAATAATGCATGTGTGCACAAAATGTTTTTTTTGCAATTTTTCTACATAATGTACAATCGGATGTAACTCTTGTTTTTTTTACCACAACCACTTTCAACTATTCAATACAAAATCACATCCACCGGTTTCGGTAAAATTTACATAACAATAAAATACACAATATACATTTGTATTATTACTATAATATTCTCAGAAGGTTCTAGATGTAATCTGAGCCTGTCGCAGGCATTTGAATAGAACAATTTCCTGTTGTTGAGTGTGTTGGCTTTGTTAGATCTACAACAAATAGTTGGGTTCCTTTCCATTAAAATGTTCCAAAGAGTTGAAGCAATTAATTATGGTTTGTACTTGAATATTAAGTATCTCAGTGCCATTTTATGGACACAAGTACAAGCGAACAATGAGAACAGATAGATGCTGGGGTAGGTTTGCAAGCCTTGTATTGGTATTCTACTAACTAAATATACGTCTTAATAATACAAAGTTATTCAGAGTATTACTCCTCACTGTACTGATATATTCAGTGAGATGAGAGGCCTTCACCCAGCAGTGGCTGGCATTGGTGGCAGAGGCATTACAGGCTAATACTTTTTATATTTATAGTCCTACTAATATTATAAATGCGAAAGTGTGTGAGGATGGATGTATGTATGTATGGATGTATGGATGTATAATTGTTGCTCTTTCACACAAAAACTACAGAACGGATTTGGATGAAACTTAACAGTAATATAGGTTATACATCAGAATAACACATGGGATACATTTTATCCCGAAATTCCCGCGGGAACGGGTTCAACGTGGGTGAAACCGCGGGGCGCAGCTAGTATTACTATAATTAAGATGTTTCTCTGTTGATTTTGCCGTAACGGGATATCTAGGTTTTCGATTTGGATTTTCACACTTTTGCAAGGCTGTTGGGGCTGTAGGGTTAAATTCAAATACATCTTGGTCATTTTAATCATTAAGCTATAAGACAAAATCATTAAAATCTATCTGTCACACGCTTCCGCCCTCCATCTCAGGGAGCAGGCGGCAACTGAAAACCAGCGCCGTGCGGGATCCGTTCCGCACAGCAACAGCTGACTTGCAGCCTTTTGCCAAGTTACTTGGATTTTAATTCTCTGTGTGTTTATTTTATGTGGAATTCTCTGTGGATTTTTATTCTCTGTAAATCTCTGTGTATATTTCAATTTTTAATTTTTGGCAATAAATGTATTTTTTTTTAAAGAAACAATTTAGCCCATAAATTGCCCGAGTGATTGAATGAAATTTCGATAAACCAAACCAAAGTGGGTTACTAATGGCCTGTAAACGATTGTTCCCGAATTACGTTTATCCGACAAATACATTTTAATACCAAGTACCTATTCTCTGATATCAATACAGCTTAAAGGCCGCCTACACATTACACAAAGTCTAACATGCGACAGTTTTCATACTAAATATTACCAGTTTGTAGTTCTAATCATTAACAATGTTAGTCCAATACAGTTAACAATTCGGTTCAGTCATAAATTTTCATAACGAGCAATAATGTGCGTATTGCGGACAAATACTGCACTATTAACTTGATTTCTATTGCTTTGTGCTTGTTCCAATATCGTCCTACTGTTTAAATGTTTCATAATGAATTTTATGGTAAGTACCTTTGAATGTTGCTAATATCCTACCTAATAATTTATAGCGATTCAAGTGATGGTACAAACTGGTTATTGTTTGTGTGGAGTACGTTTGTGTAAGCTCGTTGCTTTCATAAATCTATACAAATTACTTGGCTCTAGAAAATTAGTATATGAATGCCTATGTTAGGAGCGTCGATCAACAATACACAACTAGATATCGGGTCGGCGCAAAAAATACGTCTCGGTGAATAAGGCCTCATTTGAAAAGCGAGCTCTTATTTTATTCATAAGATTTGCTACTTTATTGCTAGGTGTCATGGTTGTAATTAGGTTGAACTTCGAACTGTTTTATAACTTTTGTTTCAGTTCGGTAACAAACAAAATAAGTCAGTTAGTTTCGCTATGCTCGATTCCCGCTATGCACTGATCATAAAATACCTACCAAAAAGTGCCGCTTTGCTCTGAATTTCTCAGTGCTACCTTTAACAATGGAAGGTACAATTCGATAGAAAAGTGTTTCTAAAGTATACTCTTAAAGCTAGCCTGGGACTGCATAGTTTGAGGAAAATTGTTTTGGTAAATAAAAATCTAATTTAAATTTAAGAATTGCGTATATTTCGATTAAAAATATAAAAACGCTATGAAACATAAATCAACTCAAAATCATGAGATTAAAACTAGCCAAGAAAATATATATTTTCAGATTCCAAAGTTACACTTCCACTGCATTTAAGATCACTTCTTTTATTTACACATTGCCAGACAACAGTTCTTTTATTTTGTCTTACAAAATGGTAATTGTGTCCGGTATATAACAAGGTCTTTCCACCACGTCTACTATCAATTATTGTATAATTTTTAACCGGACCACGGGAAGAACTTGCGTCCGACATGATTGCAGACGTACTAACGAACTAGCCTAATTACGCTTATCAGTAAAATAAAGATGCACCAAAACCGCAATCCTGGTTCAAATTCCCGGAAGAGGTAACCCAAAAAACTCGTTGTTTTGGTGTTGACGGGTTTGAGCTATGTGTTGATTAACACGAATACTGTTTACTAGTTATAGTAAGTGAAACTAGTAAGAGAGTATTTATTTAAATTTTTATTTATTTAAACATAAGTATTTTCCTTTCGACAGTCCAAGAATCTGATTCCGTGCATAGCGGCACTTTTTGTTAGGTATTTTATGATCAGTGCATAGCGGGAATCGAGCATAGCGAAACTAACCGAAATAAGTTGTCACACGTCATCCACGCGGACCCGATATCTAGTTGTGTATTGTCGATCGAAGGTTAGGAGTGATATAGGTATATAAAAAGCGGCCAAGTGCGAGTTGGACTCGCCCATGAAGGGTTCCGTAGCAGCGAGTAACATAATAAAGAAGTTCTTGAAATAAATGTTTTTTTATTTACATTTGAGTTATTGAATGAATAATCAGTATTTTTTTGCGGTTTACGATTTATGTCGTAAAAAAAAAACTACTAACTAGACCTCGTTCAAACCAATTTTCGGTGTTAGATTACATTGTTATGTACATCATATATTTTTTTTAGTTTTATCATTCTCTTATTTTAGAAGTTACAGGGGGGGGGACACACATTTTACCACTTTGGAAGAGTCTCTCGCGCAAACTATTCAGTTTAGAAAAAAATGATATTAGAAACCTCAATACCATTTTTGAAGACCTATCCATAGATACCCCACACGTATGGGTTTGATGAAAAAAAAAATATTTTTTTCATTTCTAAGTATGGGAGACCCCCCTAAAATTTTATTTTTTTTCTATTTTAGTGTGAAAATATTAATGCGGTTCACAGAATACATCTACACACTAA
Organism: Cyclophora albipunctata; assembly: GCA_963082685.1. Taxonomy (NCBI): domain Eukaryota; kingdom Metazoa; phylum Arthropoda; class Insecta; order Lepidoptera; family Geometridae; genus Cyclophora; species Cyclophora albipunctata. The sequence goes on along the minus strand of OY720121.1, from coordinate 2,041,274 downwards.
GTTTCAACAACATAGCTCTTATAGTTTCGGAGAAAAAAGGCTGTGACATACGGACAGACAGACAGACAGACGGACGGACAGACAGACAGACAGACATGACGAATCTATAAGGGTTCCGTTTTTGCCATTTGGCTACGGAACCCTAAAAACCAGCTTTCTAAAAGTTATTTCTCGAAAACATTGTCATCTCTCATAATATTAAGGATTATACAATTAATAATGTCTTCCTTTTCACAAATGTTTTCATTCAAAACAGCTCTTACTCGTATCTGTCAATAAAATCCATTGAAATAAAAATCCAAAAGTAGCATATCATTAGAGTTCATGTAACTCCGTATTACGTATAAGAAGATTTCCAAAGAATTTGTCAGGCTTTACCATCAGATGAAAAGATTCAAAAAATTGTGAATGCAGCAAGATCCCGCTCCAATGGTCTGCGATTTTATATCTCAAATACCGGTCCTTAGACTCTTTGCAGTGGATATTATATCAAGTCGACTGTGAAAATACATACTTCCTTGCTTTGTAGATAATATTATTGTGCAAATACTTGCACAGGGAATAAAATGTGACGAATACTGTAATTTTTCCAAAGCTTTTTCTGGGATGGCAAGGCTTCTGGAAAAGGGTATTAATTGCTTATTAACTAACGCACTCAGAGACGTCCAACTAAATCACAATCAACTAATTAACGTAATCCTTCATCCATTACAAGTCAACATTTTTCGTCTCTGAGTGCAAGCGTTTGCCAACTTATAGGAGAATTATCACAGTTCGAAAACAAACGCAATTATGGAACCTACGAGTAGTATACAATATACATGCTACTTATAGCATCCACGAGCGACGATTTGACGACTGCATAGATACTGCATCGAGTTTTAATGACTTTCTGCGTTTGGTCACAGTACCAGAATCGCATTTTAGCGATTTTAGCGATAGTGTTGATGTGTTGAGCATCCAAAAACCGACTCAAGCGCCGCGATTAGGTGTGCGGGGAGGAATTTTTGGCTGCATTCAGCTTCTAAATATAGCTTCTGAATCACCAACCGCGGATGCATAAAGTATCATGCCCATTTTAGCCCTATGGTTTTTTTAAAATTGAAACTATGTTTACGGTTATACTTCGCTTTTATTTAACACTAGCTGTGCCCCGCGGTCTCACCCGCAGCGGCCCCGTTCCCGTGGGAATTTTGAGATTTTTTTTCCAAGTTTTTATTGTTTTTAAAATGTATTCTGCTATTCAGGGCGGAGACAAATCCAACGAAACAAAAACCATGAAAATTGATCCAGCCGATCTCGAGTTATAGGTGTTGTAACAAACCCGTCTTTGTTTTATATAGGTATATAGATTTTTAACTGACGTTTCGGCCCCTTTACAGTAACTATGGTTACAGAAGACTTGCACAGTTCGTCAGTACGAAGTCTGAGTAGTGTTTAAAAAAACTATGATCTTACTTTACTCACGTTAACTTTCTGTTGCAGATCGGCCAGTGTCCTGGGCGTTTCTGGCGCCTTCGGTGAGTCCTCACCACGACCCAACCGGCTCCTCGAACCCAGGGTTGAGGCTTTACAAGTTCGACACCAACACAGGAAAGGTAAAGTTGATGGAGTAATATCTAATACGCTTTGGCTGTTAGCACTTCAAGAACCATATTATTGATACATATTTTTTTCTTAAGATTTTGAAGTAGCTTTAAAATATTTGGTACAGTGTACGAAAACATTAGGTTTAGCAAATGGTGTCTTTTTCCATTTAGACATCACTTTATAAAGTATTCAAAGCTAATCAAAAATACAGATTTATTTAGATTTGTATCAAAGCTCACCTCATTCCGGCATAGTTAAAATAATATGCCAAAATATTCATACCTAAAAGTTGTTAAATAAATTCACTTATTTTCTAATTCTGAAATGACGCAGATTTTTTCCGACGTTCCTCAATTACATTGTAGGAAATTTACGGTACAATTTCATATTTTTTTATTTAATATTATTCATTGCCGTTACAAATTAAAATGCAAAACATTTTTTCAAGTCCGTTTTGTATGTAAGGTAGCGGACACATTGGGTAAAGTTGCCTCATAACGAGATTATAACACAATGATAACGTGAAACACATGTCACAGCTGTGAAAACATTTGTTTTATATTTTTTTCACGTATTATTTGGATATAATCCTTTGTGAAATATCTCACACATTTTTCTGTTATATTTTTTTACCTACATATAACCTTGACTTTTAAACACGCTTTTTACATTTAAAGTTACACAAATAAATCAGCAGTTTACATAACTAGCAACGGTTATTTCCCTTGAATAATTTCTAACGTTAAAACGTTAGAAACATTCAACATTTCGGGCTTTTTACTGAACTCGACAAATCGACTTTTGACTTGACATTTCAATTTTTAAACATTTTATAATTTTGATTCTTCGTCTAACTGTTAGTTAGTGTCAGCATAAGGGTTCAGCATTTTCGTTTTTAAAGTTATTCAATACAATAGTTCAAACCACACAATAGTTAATGTTTGGGCTGATACAATTTTTTTTAATCGAACTGTTCACGGTCCCTTCTCTTCAACTACTACATAAGTACTTTTATTTGACGACCAAGAAATTATTATGAAATGGTTTTTTTGTCTGCCGTAGGTATTGGACTATACTCAATATTATCTGGACTTGACTACTGCCAACCGCAACGTTGGGGCTGCCGAGTGGTCGGCGGAGTACAACCTCACTCAATATTATGGACTCCACGAAGTTTCCGCCAGTTCCTTACACGGTCTTGCTGATAAACTTCGAATAGGCACACCGCATGAGACAACAGTATTCAACAAGTAAGTTTCACAGTTTCGAATTTGTTCCCCAGTTTAGAACCAATCAATACAACTAAAATATTTAACGCATCGATATTCGATCGAGATCGGTTTTAAACTTCAGTATTGCTAAGTTTTTAATTGGTACAGTTTTTCAAACTTTGCATAATAGGAAAATGAAACTTTGACGTGAAAATCAGTTAAGATAAATTGCCCTCGAAGTTTTTCGTACCTTTTATAAAGTTGTTAAACTTTTTACAAATTGAATCCTTTGCTTTAGGTATCTTCGGGCGTATACGGTAAAACATGACAGCAGTGACTCTTGCGATGGGGCTTGTGCACATCAACATTTCTGCGCGATTACGTGCCTGGAACATGTGGCGTATAGGCAATGCGTTGAGGCGGCGGCGAGTGCGCTTGCAGCCGCTGGCGATTCCACTCCGCTAATCGCTCCGTCTATGAACACACTCATAACCCTAATTATAACTCTCGTCCTTGTTTTTATATAGGCATTTTTATACTTCTCAAACATCGATCGCGTGTTTAAAAAACTACTTTTAAAGACTTTTTACACGCAATTATACATTAGATTTAAACCTTAACAACTATGTATTTAAGTCGTGTTTTCAATAGGTATTTATTTTTAATTTTATCATAAAATTGTGTTTATGAAATCTGGATAGGGAAACTAATTAAATAGTACATTTTTGCTGATGTTATATGGTTAATACGTAAGGTCATTTTGGACTTTGTAAATAGTTGTTTTAAGGCTTAAATTATTAATCAGAATAGTAAAAATGTAAGGAGCGAGATTAGCTCACGCGGCATTTGTGATATTGCTTTATATAATATGTACTATAAAATATAATAATTACATTATTTATAAAAAATTAGGTAAGCTTGTATGTCTAAATTATGCTTTAGTAATAAAACGTAACTAAGTCATATAAAAGTAATTCACTCGTTTTACTTACTTTCTTTACGTGTTTAACATAGAAAATACATATTTATTTTTATGGTGTTTGGTGTATGTATAGTTTGTAATATTTTTCTGCCAAATAATGTTACAAGATTAATTATATTTAAGTTATGTGTATGGGTAACTTATATGAAAAGAGGACTCAGTATGTTTTTAATCTTTGTAAACTATTTTCTATAGAGCTCAGTGTTTTCTGTCGCCAAATACTGAAACACTTCTTAATTTTAATTATTTTCATTGCTTATTATACCTACTTCTAAGATAAAAACAAGTAAAACATGAAAAGTCGAGTGAAACACGTTTCCTTCTTTCAAACATGGCTCGGGTTTGAGAGACCAACCCGCATTAGGCAAGCGTGGTGATTACGCCTAATCCTCCGCACTGTACTGATATCTTCAGTGGCATGAGAGGCCTTTGCCCAGCAGTTGGACATTACTGACTAATACTTAACTACTTACTTTGAAATAAATTAATATGTTTGAACGAATTCACACATGGTGGTAAAACCCAAACTAAGCCCAACGCTTGTAGTACGACAAAGCACATGGCTAAGTAATTTAAGTTCTACATACTAAGCGGTGATTCAGTACTTGAAAGCAGACTTAAGTTAGAAAGATATATTTAACGTATAGAATAAAACAAATTGTTACATAATAATAGTTAAAAACTAGTGTAAATACTATTTACAATTACGATTAAAATTGTAAATGAGGATCAATTAGGGTTAAGAAATTAAAATTAATATTATATTTATTGTGGATCTATATGCTTGTCGTTATATTTTGTTAGCTAATTGAAAACCAGTGTATACATTTATTTATTAACTTTTGAATAAACTTAATGTTTAGTTATTTTTTGTATGGAAGTGAACTTAACTGTTAGTGGGTATATAATTTTGAAGATTATCGACGCGTGTAGCGTCGAGTAGTGCGACGAAAAAGGTTTCAAACAGAACGCGTGTGATCTCACTTCTACATGAGCGCTTTCATAAGTTACTACAATGTTAAATACGAGCGTACGGTCAGCCAAATATGTGGTCTACCACCCTACGGTTGAGATTCATTTGAACGTCATGAAACAACAAGGTCAATTTTCCCTGGCATAACATAATTGTGCATAGAAAAGTCAACCTTAGTGATCGTTACATCTCGCAGAAACTTTTGTCAAAAGTGGTAGACCACTTTCTTGGCCGACCGTACAACGTGACACTAAACGCGCCGCTCAATACTCAAGATTGAAGTACTTAATTTGAACAAGAAGTATTATACAAAATGAGTTGTATTATATTTGTATAATTAGTGATCGTTACATCTCGCAGAAACTTTTGTCAAAAGTGGTAGACCACTTTCTTGGCCGACCGTACAACGTGACACTAAACGCGCCGCTCAATACTCAAGATTGAAGTACTTAATTTGAACAAGAAGTATTATACAAAATGAGTTGTATTATATTTGTATAATACAACTCATTTTGTATAATACTTCTTGTTCAAATGAAAAAACACTGTTTGCAGTGTTAATTTCCATAGGTAAATGTATATTAATTTAAAATAAATGTAATTTTGAATAAAATAAAGTACATAATAAGTTATTATCTTCATAAATAGCGCGGAAATGGACTGTTGCAGCTCTGACTTCGAAATTTATAGTAATTTAAAATAGTGTACGTAGAATAAACATTACATTATTTTCTTTCCAAATGTAAACGTTCCGATGTTTGTATTGACTGTACGTTTAATTAATTTTTAATAAATAATTGTATTCTATTTGGACGTTGTTTTAATTAATCGCCTCTTAACTCATGTAATGAGATTATAGACTACGATAAAATATTGGTAGGAAATAAATCATATGTTGAATTGTAACGAAGGAAATGAAAGCAATGAATTGGAAAATAAAAAAATCGTACAATATATATGACTCCATTACCTAAAGGCTTCTTTGACACTTCCAAAAATAAGTAATAAAAGCTTTGTTAGATACTAAATATATTATACTCTAAAGTATAATGCATCAGAGTCTCTCCAAAGACCCGCTGACGCTAGGACGTGACGTCTTCAAATCTGTCCAGATTTGGTGCCCGCTGCGGACATATTTGCGAGACCTCAGTAAATCCGGCCGCCCAAGACCTGACACGTTCCTTTATTTGGATGCTCGCCTCAAACTAGTACTGTCAGCAGAACTGGAACTTAACACATTCAGTGCCACTGGCTCCAGCGAGTTCGTGAAATTTGTTTCCAGAGCCGGTGACTCGTGTGTCCAGTGAGTTTTTCGCAAAAATATGTGGAATTGTTCTGTATTTATCTGCCAAAATTTGAGCGTTGACTTAAATATCAGTGGCTTTGAATGTGTTAACCAATGAACTATCAGTAGCGTTTCCATTGAAGCCGAGCGAAGCCGAGCGGAGCTCAATTGAAAAAAAAATTACCACCCATTGACCAATCATTGTTCTTGACCATAGTAGTGGCGTCCTTATCACTTTCATTCAATTGTGTAAGAGAGAGGGCGCTCCATTAGACATGCTCGGTGAATATGGTATAGGTATAATGTGTTATGAAAAGTTTTAGACAATTTCAATGCGTTGTTTGACAATTCCAATGATGGGCAAACCGGGCGGGCACCGCTCTTTCGCCCTTATATTGGGTCAATTAAAGGGGTGACGGAGTAAAATATTATTACATTATTTGGAATGTAAATATATCGGAATACAGAAAATAATAATTTTTATTATTTATTATTAAATTTTATTAAAATTTAGATATATTATTTTCATAGTGTTTCTCCTCGGAGTCACGGGACAAGCCCGGTTTTTTTGAGAGGCATGCAAGGGATACAGATCCAACTTGTAGAGGCCCTTTGGAGATGTTTATTTTCATTATTCTAATCAAAATTTATATCCCGTTTACACGATTTAACTTTTTTTTCACGATTTAATTTAATTAGTGACTACGATAGGAACTAAAGGAAGATTTAAAATGATGCACTAAATGTAGTTTAAGTAGATCACTGACTTAGTGGAATGTACCTATCACCGTTTTAAGGTTGGTTGTGGAATGCTGGGTGTGTGCGTGAGTGTATTGTATAATAGTTGAGAGTGAAAAGAAGAATTTTAAGCCCCATTATTAGAAATCTTTTGCGATAAAGGAAAGGTATGTTTGAAAAGGATATGTATGAAGCGGTTGTCCAACAATACTAATCATTATAATTGATAACAATTTAATAAGTACTCAGTTATTGAAATAGTAAGTAAATTCAAGCAATGAATTTTTTTCTAAACTATATACGAGTATTATAAGTGTACTTGTAGCGTTTTTTAGTTTTCGCAAAGACAAACTCTCCATTTTTCATCTTTTTTCTTTATGTACAAACTAACCGCGCCCCGCGGTGTTACCCACGTTTTACCCGTTCCCGCGGGAATGTCGGGATAAAATGTATCCCATGTGTTATTTTAATGAATATCCTATATTACTGTAAAGTTTCTTAGTAGTAGAGAGAAACAGATAGAGGTGTCTTTAGAGAAGAGAGAAAAGGAAACAAAGCCTTTGTTTTGATATGAATTTTAGTCATGTTCGAACAAAATCAAAGCTCGCCAACCCCTAGAGCCTGCAGGGTATCAGAGACTAGCTAATTTCCTAACAACAATCTACATTCCAGTCTCGAGTTGAGTAAATTAATTCAAACGCAGGGGCAAGTGGTTTGTTTGCTACGTTTTAATGGACAAATATTGGTGTTTGTCTTGTCCGATCGGTTCAGAGGACGAGGTGCTAAACGCTAGATGGATTGGACAACTTTGTAACACTGTGTTTGAATTATGTTTAGTCTACCAAGCAACGTTCGGACTATGAGCGGGTTGCTTCAGCTGACGCTTACGTACCAGTTAACGTTACGTTAGTTTCAACAGACGAATGAAATTGAAAAATAGTTGCTTTCTAACGCCCGAATAACTATCATATTAGTTATGAATAAAACATTGATATGCTTAACAGCGTCAAAATTGGTTGATGGGCAATTATTTGGTCACGTGGTCTGATTTTAATTTGTCTAAAAGGATAAGAGTGATTCTTCAATATGTTTTTAACTTGAATCCTGAATACCATAAACCTGCGAATATTGGAGACATTTTTAGTTAGTAAAAACTTAGTTCAGTCGTGGTTTTGTTTGGGGCCAACATAAGGTGGAATATCGCATAGCAAACTGAAAATATTAAGAGATACTATTGAACTGATGAAATTCCAATGAAATGAATTGCAAAATAGTTCATGACTGTACTTACTTATATATAGACGTAGATTTCAAGCCAAGTCCAAACCAGAGCTTTACTCACAATAACTTCTAATTAAAATAAACAAAAGTTACAGTAATTATGAAATATACGAGAACAAAATAGTGTTTTAATGAACTTTCTCAAAGACTTGAAACATTAAAAAAGATTTCATTAGAAATCTCATTAGAAACTGTTTGAAATAACATGTCACATACTTTATGACAAAAACGAAAACGGACTTGTAATAAATTCTAAATATAAAATTGTGTATGTAACTGATTCCAAATATAAAATTCATAAGAAAAATAGTATCAATGAAAGAGACGAAAAAAGAATACCTTTTTACAAGAATCCGTAAAAAAATATTCTTTTGACTTGACTGTCCTCGCGAATTAAGATTGATGAATTGCTATGCTTTACTCTCGCACTAAGCCCTCAATTTTTTTTATTCTAGTCTGTTTTTGTAGCAAAAAAACAAATCTAAAGAACCATTTTCTTACTTTTGTTCCCTTCGTAAAAATCAAGTACACTTAAAACGAAAATACCTTTTGTTATTCGAGATAATAATGCATTATGGTACAGTTTTTATATCCAACCGCAATTTTATACTTATTTTATTTTTACTGCTTTTTAAGCGGGTTTGAGCTTATCTTGTGCGAAAATCTAGATAACATTTGGTTAGAGTAGGTTTATAAGTAGCTCTGAAAATGTAAGCTGCTTAAAAGAAACCGGATCAAACTAGAAATCTTTTAAAAGGCATATTCTGCGTAATTTTATACCTACATATATTCATTCCAAAGTATGCTAAGTATTCAAGTTGATATAATGTGTACTTATTTTAATAGGTACTTAACAGTATCATATAGGCGATTCACGTTAATTAAACCTGTCAATTTAAACGGACAAACAAACGTCATACATATATACCTACATGCCTATAAAGTGGACATAGACTATGGCAAACTGCAAAGGAGAAGGACATAGATGCTATGTATGTACTATTTACGGGACATTTCAACAAACCAAAGCAAATTCGGTATGAAAACTGTATGCAAAGTATATAAGTATGTATATATACTTCTTAAATTAAAAAAACTCATTCACTATTCGAAAATAACAAGTCGACTGTGAAATGTAATTTATGTTTGACACATCAATTTGAATGAAATCGTACACTGATTATATTTTGCTCACAAAACAAATTGGATTTCAATGAATAATTAAGTAATATAATATTTTAATAGCATTAAATGTGCTGAAAACCACTAAATTGTAGAACAATTTATGGAACTTAGTATAGTATTTGAGATTTACTGAAATTATCGCTCAAAATATACATTATTAAACTGTTTTTTTCTATTTAAAAAAATATAAATAGAGCGAAACAATAGAGCGAAAAAATAGAGCGAAACAATAGAGCGAAAAAATAGAGCGAACAGTAGAGCGAAATGTAGAAGACAAACAAAGTAAGCTGACCACACAATCATGCGGGAAACATAGCTAGGAAGAAAGAAATAATACTCCTAAAGCTAACTAAGAATGTCACGTGACTACCTGCATCGAACTTAATCCTGTTAGACTTCACTACATAGTATAAAATAAAGTCGTCTTTGTTTCGTGTCTGTTTGTCTGTATGCTTAAATCTTTAAAATTACGCAACGGATTTTGATGCGGTTTTTTGTAATAGGTAGAGTGATTCAAGAGGAAGGTTTTTATGTAAAAAAAATCCCGAATTTCCAACGGGAACGGGCACAACGCGGGTAAAACCGCGGGGCGCTGCTAGTTTAAGATAAAAGTGTTCAGGAATTCTTCACAAGTTAACGAACTGCATGTCAAATTTCAGCGGAATCCGTCGAAAAGTTTTGCCGCGAGAGCAACAAATGGCAACTATAATGAAACAATGCGAAAGTTCCGAGAATGGATTCATCTTTTGAAACTTCAACATCCGTATTACCTAGTTAGATTTAAAATACCAACTATTCTTTAGTTTTTAAAGTGAGATAAAGTTGTAAATCAAAAGATGAAGATATAAACAGTCCACCCGATTTAAAAAATCATTCACCTTCATTATATTAGTGAAGAAGCGGTTCCTACGCAGCAATTTTTAGAAGTTTTAGGATAAAAAGTATCATAATATAGTCCTTAATTATGATAAAACTAGCAGCGCCCCGCGGTTTTACCCGCGTTGTGCCCGTTCCCGTAGGGAATGAAAAATAACTCCGGATGAAAAATTGCCTATAACCTTTCCGTTGAACGATTGGTAGTTTCTGAGATTAGCGCGTTTAAACAAACAAACAATTAAACGCTGCAGCTTTATAATATTAGTAATTCTGCACTGTCAACATTTCCTATTCTTTAGTTACTCCCGCATTCATTCATCCAAGTCGTCTTACAATCCTCATTACGGGCGGTTGTCTTGGAATCTAATTTGTAGTTTCAATTGATTCTAGTTCTAAAATAAAACATCTTTCTTCTTAAAGACTATATATCCGAAAGCCTCATAACATCTCGATCGGTCTCGACACTGTAGGTCGCCAGAAGCGAAGCGTCTCCGAAATGTGTTAGAGGCGAGTTCAACCAAACTCTTCATCTGTTTTACCCTTAGTTTTGTATAGAATATCCCATTTAAGATACCATATGAAGAGAATTTAAAAGTTAATTTTATAATGATAAAAGTAAAAATTAAATATCAGTACAACCGCGCACAACGTTCGCTCATTACCAGTAACCGCGTGGCTAATTGCGTCTCTGCGGTAAATTATTTTCTATTTTGCACGCATCTGTACTACGAGTATACTTTCATTAAAACATTTACATTTATTTTTTATCAATTAACACATTTAAATTTTGTTTTAATATCCTTCATTTTGAGTAGGTGGCCGAACCGGCCAACGCGGGTGTCAGAGTTTTATGACCGCCCAAAGGCCTCTGACATGGAGGGCATTGACTTAATAAAACCTCAAATTGACCTGACAATGTTTTAATAACACCGTATTGTTTAAGGCATTAATTACACGGATGCCTGTCAACTGTTTCATCAAGATTCAACAACAAAAAAAATTGACAAATATAGGAGAAGATGTAATTTATACATGTAACGTTTGCCTTCAATTGAACACCTCAGCTCGCTCAGTGTCAACGATTCAAGTTTAGGTAACTTTAGATTGGATGGTGATAAAATAATATATGATGTTTTTGTGACCCAAAGAGGCTGTCAATCAGAAATGCATATAAAGTATCGTCGACGGTGCGCAAAGTGTCATGAAAACTAACAGCGTACCATTGCGCAAACATCTCCACAACACGACCAAAGCGTCTAATCCCATTCGCATATAAACAATAAATAATCAACACGAACTCCAGACAAAAGCCTCGCAGTTGATTTGAGAGCAAAGTTGTGTAATTAGTGTTTATGTTAGCCCCGACTAGGTGACTAGACTTACAGTTTGTTATGACTAACGACAAAACTTAGTGCTTTGTTTGGGACAAGTACAAGTGTAGTACAGAGGCTAGGACAGTTACTAATTCACCTCTAGTAGAGTAGAGGTTTGACTGTCACATGGAGTTATTCGCTGGTTCGTTAGTCGTCATGCCAACGCGGCAGTACACACCTATACTGTACTAACATATTTAAAGCGAAGAGTTTTTAGACCGAGAAAAGCGAAGCAAAGTTTGAAGAGTTTGTCTTTTATTTCAAAATTTTCTCAAAACGTTCCACTAATCTTCATTCAATCACAAAATACCAATGCGATTTCAATAAATCGATAGTTAAATCGATTGTAATGGATAGTTAAATCAAAGGAAAAGGTTTCGGCTTTAGGCTTCTTCATCCCGAAATTCCTACGGGAGCGGGTATAACGCGGCTGAAACCGCAGGACGCAGCTAGTAACTGCATAAAACCGTAAGGTTGAGTACTCGAGCGAAGCTTTGAGCGTGGCGAGGCGTACAGCGTGATTGTCAAACAAGTGCATTTGAAGTGTCAATGGAACGAATACCGTGCACTATCGACACCACATTGAACTTTTCTCGACCACGCTCCTACCCCATTGAACGTCGTGAACGTTTTTTAACGGACTTCCAAAAAACTAGGTTGGTTATTCATAAGAAACACATACCTAGACCGAAGACACGTCTTCCAGCAAAGATATAATTTAATATTTGATATAACATGTTAATAATATATACCCGGACAAATTCACACACGGTTAATTAGACCCAAAAAAGACACCTAGACGTCGTCGCCAACAACTATAGTCTTGACTCCGGGCAGGAATAGAACCCGCAACACCCGACACAGTAAGCGCTCTCACTGCCACTCTGCCACTGTGCCAACGGGCATCTCGGGTAGATGAGTAGCTGTTTCGGCTTTCTACTGTACTAAGTTAATATTAAGTTGGTATAGGTAAGTTTGAGATTTATGAAATGGTATGTTACTTACTCTTACAGGTGCTGGGGTCACGTGTTAATAATATGTTGTAATAATGAAGTAACTAAGTTCACTTAAAGTCCCATTTCCACTAGGCGATATTTGTCTCTCTACATTGTTGCCCGACATAAGATACCTAGACATACTTGTTGTTTTGTCGCGCCGTCGCCTACGACAACTATGGGTATCTCGATATTTGTCCACAAAAAGACATACTCGTATTACCCAAAGTTCTAATGGCAACTGCAACTTTGTGGGGCAATGGCAATTGCAAAAGTGATTTTTATCCACACACGCAACTCATAGATGAAAAGTGGGATGAGTTTAAAAAAATAGCTAGTCGAAATCGCTGCCGGCACCCACGTTAAATATTCAAAGGTAGCTCCAAAATAAACATGAAAAATAAATACATGAATATTATTTTTATTCGTTTTCACCGTAGTGAGCAATCCTTTTTTCCTCTTCAGTTACTAATACGGTGAGGTGCTTTACAGATTCTTAACGGGTGAACACAAAGTTCCGTGAATGTGAATCGAAGGGTTGATTTTGGGTATGTTTCCACTAGACCCTCACAAAAATTCCATAGATTATTCTAAGATTATATTCAACTAGCGGCGGCACGCAGTTTTTCTCGAAAGTTTTTCATTCGTTCTAAATGAAAGTATTCCATATTTTACCTAAGACCTGAAGCTACCTCTATACTGAGCATGATATATACATATAGTAGCACTCATGGCGTTGTCTAAGGGATGTCAGCTCATTGCGACTATCAAGCAAGGACCAGCTCGACCCCTACTTGTATGGGTGGTCGATGTTAGCATTTCTATTCCAGTGCTACCGAGCTTTGGAGGGCACGTAAAATTATTGCTCCCGGTTGCTTCAATCGTTAGACCATGTCGAAGGAATTATGACGGTCTAAAAACTCCGACACCAGGGTTGGCCACTAACCTTACGAACTTCCATTAGTCTGGATTTCACGTTTCAAGCTACTCTACAAAAATAACGATCTAACTGCCCATTCTGATGAGTGTCTTTTTAAACTCTGCCAATTTGAAACCCATTACCAGCGGCTGCCGAACAAATTAAAACGAGAAAGCAAACACCAAACAGAGAACATTCGAAAAGCTATAAACCATACATAGAACGAAAACTGCCCCGAGAAAACTTGTCAACATACAAGATTTAGACCAATTTTTGAGGAAAACCCGTTCGAAATATGAACTGGAATCTAAGGCGCTAGGTAATTTATTATTTCCTTTGATGATGTGAAGGCAAAAGGTTGCCCTTATTGAATTACACGGTCGTATTAGAATCAGCAATCGGTCAAGCTTCGCTAAAAGGTGATACTTTTCGGTCAAAGAGTAAAAGATGAAGTAATAGAAAAGAGTCACTTTTTCATTGGAGACTTTGACTTTATTGCCAGACATGCAATGTTATATGGATGGATAAAGCCTTGTTCACTGACAGGACACACGTGGCATAGCACTAAGCATATTGCGTTAATTCAAATCAAGTATGATGGTGATTTAACGCAAATGTATTTTAACGGTTAACAAAACAAGCTTACACGGTAAAACTACAACGTGACGACACGTTATAGGAATTCAAAAGTTGCTCCAACGCAAGTACTCATGAATGGAATCGCATCCTATTAAAAATAATCTTACCATACAAAACAATACGGCGATGATTCGATGTTTTTTAAGCTTTACAAAGCAACACGCCTATTCGTTTTATCGATTATGTTTAATGACCAAAGTTCTGGTCTATCGCCTTTAAACAATAACATCCGATTTTAACAACCCTAAAATACCAAAAAACCAATCAAAAACTTCACAAATGAAGTTCAATAAAATCGCAAATACCACAATAAAGACATAAAAACTTAGTTTTCGTATATTACCGAACAAGTTTTCGTTATATCGATAGAGACATCCCGACACCTCAATTTCGGGTTTCATATCGTACCATTATTGAACACAAAATCGGAAACTATCCCAATATCACCATTCGGATATCTGAAACTTCCTGTACTCTGACGTAATAGTTGTTCAGTAAATAAACGCGAATATAAACCGTTTAGTTGGACAAATAGTACTGATGTTTGTTATATACAAACTCCTTCGAATGAGTTTTGGACGTCGAATGTTTGTTGAAGTTTATCTATTAAGATGGTACAGCAAATTATTGTTATGAAACATATTTTGGACTGAAGTATTGCTCAGAGTTTAATTACCAATTTTACCATCCTCATACAATAATTAATACTTCGTACTATTTCCTATTGATTTTATACTGTATTTTTTCGTAGTCATCCCGAAATGTGGACCAATGACGTCAATTTTCCAGTGGAAGATTTTGGGACAACTAAGAAAAATAGAGTATATAGATAGCTATTTTCAAGCGTGTTTTTTATAAGCTCCTTGACGAATGGCAATAGACGCATTATATGCGGTTATCTACTTTCAAAATGAATACAAATATCACATGCTAGTTACTTGGATATGAATTATTGCACTACAGTTTGATTGAGGCGAAGCGATTGTCTATGCATGAAGATAGGACAAAGGTTAATTAGACATACACTGAAATTGTCATGAAACTACGAATGCCCCAAGTACACCTGTTCTGTAATAAGTTTCATACTCTCCAAACTTGAAATAAAATACTTTTTACATTTTGAACTGTCAGAGTCTACAAAATGATACAATTTCCGGTCACGTTGTTAATTATTGTGATACCTTATAAATTACACTTGTAAACATTAAAAGTATCAGTTTGAAGGTAAAAAGTTATACATTAACTAGAATTTAGAGGGCTGTATTACACAATCCCTAGATTTTTTTGAAAAATGTATAGGTACAAAATTTTTATACATGATTTAAGCATTTTTTCTAACATATGAAGTAGAGTGGAAACATCACCTTATTAACATTAAATAGGATAATGGCTGTTTAGGGTGGCCTAGGTCCAAAATTAATTTCGCGGTGGCATTATATAGAGAGAAAATATATTTTCTGTTTTGTCCCAGTCCCGGCCTGCACTGATCCAAAACCTGCAGAAATCTTGACTCAGACACGCTTCGGTATGGCACTGCGATGAATGAGAGAGACTACCGAAGTCCACATGCGCATGTAGCCTGCCTGCGCAGGCAAACTCGTACATGCAAATCTCTCCGGTGAACCGTAGTGTGCATGTTGCCTTCACATACATTACCGGCAGAGCTCATACGAGTATCTCTATCACCCCAACTATTAATATAGATCGCTATTGTAACCGCAATCTAAGTCAAGGATGCTTTGTAATTATCACAAAGTGGTTGAAGCTCAGATTATTAAATTTAAATTAGTTTTAAAGTACCCTCAACTAAACCCAGTTTGGAACTAAGTTGCGTTTTATTTACCTTTATGTATTGTTAATTAGAGATAGAGGGAAGTAGTCATGTGACAAAGTATTTTGTAGTGATTTTGTAATTAGGTGTTAATGAAGTATTCAATTATAGTAAAATGAATTGTATGTTATGGAGATTTGGTTGGTTGGGTCTTTTGGTTGTCGGGAGAATCTGAAATATACGAACGGTTATTGTTGAAAAGATGTAAATGTTTAAGAAATATGTTCTCCCAGGAGTGGGACAGTATAGATGGATGGATTTGACGTACAATGAATAGTAATAGGAGTAGTATGTTAGTTAGTTGAGAATAGTCTTGTAGTTAGTGGGAGAATCTGAACGATTGGCGATGTTTAAAGGTGATGTTTTCAAAACAGTAGGACAGTATAGAAGAGATGGCGGGATGGAGATTTAGTCCATAAACCAATAAACTGGCTAGGTGCGATCACCCGGTAATCGCACCCGGGACATCGGTTTTAGCAGGTCGAGTCACATACCACTACACCACAGAGGTAGTTAT
This sequence comes from Cyclophora albipunctata, assembly GCA_963082685.1. NCBI lineage: Eukaryota > Metazoa > Arthropoda > Insecta > Lepidoptera > Geometridae > Cyclophora > Cyclophora albipunctata. The sequence goes on along the minus strand of OY720121.1, from coordinate 2,024,879 downwards.
CACTAACAGTGAATCTTAATAACCGATTTTAATCTGCAATATGAGATATCAAATCCAGTTTAAACATTTTTTAAATGTAATTTAAGTTGAAATTATGGAAAACGGTAAAAATATTGTAATTTGCATTTATAGAAATATTTGACACTTAACAAAACAGGTTTATATAGTTTGTAATACTGGGTCACCAATACCCATATCTACTCTCTACCTTCCCCTACATGTATCCGTATAAGTGTTACCCCCTAAAACATTCAAGAACTAACTCGAACGACCATAGAATTACCTTGCAGCTCAATATCGCCCCCATTACACGCATCTATCGCAAAATGTTAATTAGAACTATTTAACTCGCGTTTACCAAGTTAGGGTACACTAAAGTCGAGAAAACCGAGTATTTTCACTAAGATACCACCAAGTTCACTATTATACACTTTACGACATGTTACACTTATTTCAAGAGACTTCGTATCGACTTTTGCGCTTTGCATAAATTTGCATAAGATGCTTTGTACAGCTCTTGTAAACCTATGCCCCTGGAGGATGCAAAAAATGAACATTGAAGTGTGTAAGAGATGATCTAAAAGTCAAATGAGGCTGTGTTTATGATAACGGTTATTGGTCGAAAATATCGAATAAATGTAGGCCCCGTTTAAATTGTAAATGAGAAAGGTTTTGAGGAATTGGTTTGGTTTGGAATTGATGTATTTGATCTACCCGATAAACATATTTTAAATTTTATCTTGGATACGCCAAATTCATTCAAAATGGTTGAAATAGCTTTTTAAGGCCAGATAATATAGATAGGCTCCTCTCCAAAACATTAAAAAAATAAGACACAAAAATTTTTTTTTTTTTTTTTTTACATATTTCAAATACGCTTGATACGCCCGGCAAAATGTGAAAAAAAACCCTGAAATGTTATATATAATATTGTGATCTTCATAATAAAATAATATTAGATCCAATGAAATTAATTATCAATTCCAATATTTACTTGCTTCTTAGAAAAGTTGTCCACGAACCTGAAATTACGTAAACAGGAATTTTTGAAAACCTAAACCTTCATTTATTTCTTAGATTGAGGAATGACAATATTTTTTCGGCTGCACGACGTGACTTCAAAAGCCCGTATTAGAGTGGCTCGGTTATTATCACTCAGTCTTTCAACGCGACAAGATCAAGATTGATGACTCTGTCTCTTCGAATAGAGTGACATTGTGTCTCCCAATACAATACTTTGGTATTACTATTTTTTTTTTCTATACAGAGTTTAGGGCAAAATAATCTTGTGTTATGTAAGTTATGTATGTATATTATGTATGTGTAATATTTAAGGAACCAATAACTATAATCATCAAAATATATTTTTTTATAATCATCACCTGGAAAAATTTAAAATGTAATTTTTAACATTCTTCTTCTCAAGTCGAGATGTTTTTTTTTTAAATGAGATAATGTTTAGAGCAGAATTTGGCCAGGCCTATGACACTGTAATTTGCCTTCCAAAGATCCTAAGATGCTGCATATCCTGCAACAATAAATAACATTTAATCCATTGATTTCAGATAGCAGATTTAGATTATAAGGCAGCGCATGTAATTATCAGTCTAATTTCAACAACTGTTTGTAATGTGATAGCCATGTTCTAAAGGAAAGTTGTATGTTACCAATTTACTGTTTTACCAATTAATTTAAATGTAACTTACGTTATTACCGACATTTTTATTCGTTAAAACAGGAACTTTCCTCAACACTTTTCGTCACGTCCGGTCCGGTCCAGTGAAGGACACAGGACTCCGGTGTCCGTCACTCACCTCCTGATAAAGGAGGTGAGTGAATCCTGGTAAAGTAGGTGAGTGACTCTTATGGAGATACTCACGGCGTCTCTCCCCGCTCTGGGCTACTTTTCCCAAAATTCCCAAAGGAACGGTTACAACGCAAATAACACTGAGCGCGCCTAGTTATTAATATTTGCAAATCATAGTTTCGCAACATTTCCAACACAAATAGGAAACATAAAGTTTTTCCTATTAGCAAAGTTTCACTGCAAAAGGGTAAGTTTAGTTATTTGGAATTAGTCCCAAATTCCGTTAAGGGTCAATCTGTCCGAACTTGGTGAATTTTCGGTCTATCCAATTACGAATGAATCATCCAAATACTTGTACTGAATTGATCTCTTATGAACTCACTTAATGATTAAGACGAGGTACCTAAGCGTTATGCTTACTCTCTCTAAGGTGGTTTTTCACCACAGAATTTCTAAGGTTGGTCGTCAAACAGTGGATTATCGTAACATAAATTCATTAGAAGTTCAAAATTTTGTATACTGTTAAATGTTTGTTAAATAAAAAGCAGCGTCCCAAAACTTAAATGATAGCCTGTTTAAGTTATTCGGCTGCCTGCAGAAATTCACTATTTTAATTTTTTTTCCAAATCTGATCGTATATTAGATATTAATCTGGCTAAAGACTGACAGTAATAATAAAACAAACTCATTAACAAACACAAATGTTCACAAGGGTTTGCGGGTTTGATTCCCGCCCGGAGTCAACAATATGTGAGGACATAGTTGTTGGCGACGACACCTGTGTGTCATTATTATGTATTACTAGCTGCGCCCCGCGGTTTCACCCGCGTTGTACCCGTTCCCGCGGGAATTTCGGGATAAAAAATAGACGTTGGCCGATTCTCAGACCTACTCAATATGCTCACAAAATTTCATGAGAATCGGTCAAGCCGTTTCGGAGGAGTACGCGAACGAACACTGTGACACGAGAATTTTATATATAAGACTAGCTGCGCCCTGCGGTTTCACCCACGTTGTACCCGTTCCCGCGGGAATTTCGGGATGAAAAATAGATGTTGGCCGATTGTCAGACCTACTCAATATGCTCACAAAATTTCATGAGAATCGGTCAAGCCGTTTCGGAGGAGTACGCGAACGAACACTGTGACACGAGAATTTTATATATAAGATGTAGTAGTATCAGTTACTTAGATTCCATATTACAAGCTCAGAGCTTCCTTTTGGTCTAATTAACCGAGTGTGAATTTGTTCGTATATATTATATACTAGCTGTGCCCCGCGGTTTCACCCACAGCGCCCCCGTTCCTGTGGGAATTTTGATATTTTTAATCCTTATTTTTCTTATATAAAAACCTTGTCCTGACAATAAGGAACACATTAAAAAAAGAATCATCCAATTTGGTGCAGTCGTTCTGAAGTTATGCGCTTAGTAACAGATTCAGCGATTCATTTTTATATTATAGATTATTATAAAAGTAGATAAAATCGATCCAGGCAAGTTCTAGTTTGTTTCATAGCCCTGAGCAATGAGCTCTTGTTAACGTCAGATTGACGTTATGCAAAGGTTAAATTATGTATTATAAGGGTCTTATTCATAATCGCTAACAGCATTTGAGCTATCACAATATGGTTCTTCTCTTTCCGAACTACGCTATTTTTCGAAGAGCAAAAGAGACTAAACACTTCATATCAGTGTTTTAATTACAGAGTATTTATGAATAGGCCGGTAAGTTCTATACCTCTAATAATGAACATGTTAGTTTGTAGTTAGGAACTAAACTTGTTGCAAAAGGTTATATTTGTTCACGTTCGTTTGACCGAATCTTACTTTACCTACCACGATTTACCGAAATACCAAATGACCGATGAGTTGTTTCCCCGATGTTTCGTTTTTAGGAGTAGCGGGACAGGTTAATAGAAACATCTATGAATTGTAAATATAAATTAAGAGATTCAGTGATTTTTGGAAATCTATGGTAAACTGAAGAAAGTGCCGAAATTAATTATTTATTTACTAATTAATATATTGCATAGATATACGCAATATAACCAGAATTGCATGATTAGAAACTTTAAACCAAAATACAATATTTAATGCCAGATTATAAATCTTTCATTTTCATCAATATTATCAATATTGATTATTTAGTTATTGTTAGATTTAAATTAAATACGAAAAACCATCACATAAAATGAAGTAACAAAGTTTACTAGACTTTGTCACTAGATGGCAGCATTGGAAACTTTAGAACACGCTAACGTTGTGTTCTGAACTTGCGTGGGGGTGGTCGCTGTACATACCACACACATCTTGATTACCCTGCAAAGCAGTGGGTCGTTTAAATAATACTAATATTATAAAGAGAACTTGTTTGTAAGATATTTTTTCAAGCTGCGCTGCAGATAATAGTCTGGCGTGGTCTATAAATAAAAGCTTGTATTATTTCCGAAAAATAAATAAAATTTAACTCTCTCTTGGAAAATGTCGTTGAAGTCTGAAATATCAATCAAAGTAAAAACGGTCTGTACGGATATTCGGATATTCAAATCTGCATCCGAAATTCAGAGTATCCGCATTAATTAATTCAAATAGGTGGAGCTTTTATAGATGCGGATCTTAGTTAAAATGCTTAAAACTGATAAATGCTTACCTACATTGATAATATCTTTAAGCACTATTAACAAATCGTACTGAATGAACTAATCTAAAACAGAGTGACATTAAGCGTAATCATAATCGCCACTTTTCGAAATAATGAATGAGTTATTTCAATCCAATACCTCTTGTGATAGATTTTCCTTTCATTGTTTTTATTAGAAAATAATATTTTTAATACTTTTATCTGGACAATCGATAAATATGACCCATACATTATAATTTCATGATGTTTACCTATAAAGCTTTAAAAAACTAAGCCAAACTTAAATTAAAACCTTTTTTAAATTTATATTCGGGACATAGCAATTTAAAAAAATAAATGTGTATTCTTCAAGTTTACTTTTAATTATTGCTATCAATGCTTTCTAACTTGTTGGTGGGTGATTCGTTATATTTTTTTTGTAACTTGTTTTTATTAAATATAGAGCACCAACCCGCAGTAGGCAAGCGTTATTATGCATAATCCTCCTCACCGTACTGATATCTTCAGTGAGATGCCCAGCCTTTGCCCAGCATTGGGATATTACAGGCTGATACTAAAAATACTTTTTTGTTTTTATTTAATTTTTGGTAATATTTGTAGTATATAAGGAAACTAAAAAACTAAGAATTAGAAGATCATTTGAGTTTTTTTAGGTAATTTTTATCACACAAAATTATATGGATATTTAAAAATATTAAACAAACAGAATATTTACATTTGATAAAAATAGGTAGAGTATTGTAGAGTACGTAATTTAAAATACGGAGACTTTATTTAGAGGCAAATAGGCATTCGTATCATTTACATACATAATATATAAATATAATAATAAAAAAAAATATTGCATTGATAAATTATTTCTTTACGTAGAGTCGAGCAAACGTAATAATTGTACCGCTATAAATACGATGCAGTTAGAATGTAGAGTTTACGCAAGGTTTTCAAAAGATGGCAGCACAGGAAACTTTAGAACACGCTAACGTTGTGTTCTCGACTTTCAAGGGGAGCTCGCCTGGCTCACTAGAATACTGTATAACGCAGGGTGAACTGCGGGTCGTTTTACGACTAATATTATAAATGCGAAATGTTTGTAAGTCTTTTTGGAACCCCGCATCTGGCGATAGTCAGTCGGAGGTTATAAATAATGTATACAATGTATATCCTGTATCTGCAGTTACTCAAATTAAGAAAGTTGATAAATATAACTGATGAATAGATTGATATTTATTATTTCATATAGATATTTCCTGTCAAATTTATAATTTAATAGTAACGAATATTAACAATTGAAAATGTTAATGATAAAGAGCAAAAAAGCCGTACAGTTGTGGATTTGGCTGTACGGCTTATAATAACTTCACTTATAATTAAATTTGAAATAGTTACGGATAGATTTTAATCAGATATCCAATGGTTACGGATTCTATAAGGGTGCGGCCCGCATTGACATTGTCAAAATACTTTCATTGGTTAATTTACCATTGGTCAATTACCCATAAACATATTTAATTTGAATTCACATTGCAGTCAGTCAGACTGACACTAATCTTGTAAGCGATTTATTATGAGACGAAACGGCCCGTTTTTAACGAAATTAAAATGCCAATGTTTTTCATGTAAAACATTTAAAAAGCAAGACAGGTTAAAAAAATATTATGCGTGGTGCATGGATGGCGAATTTGGCAAATGATCGATGAGGCGTCTTACTTAACAATATATTCTCGGTTTTAACACTTTATAGAGCTACAGTAGTTTAAAACATATGTATGTTATAATCTTAATGTATAATATGTAATTATGTATCTCAATTTCTCGAATTATATTAATATAATTATATCCCGTGGGATATAATCTATATACATATCTCGAATTGAACATTAACATTAACCCACCGGTTACAAGTAAAAAAACTGCTATTATGCCGCTAAATAAAAGCAACATTGAGTTATATGTACTAACATACGTACATATAACTCAATGTTAAATACTTATAAAATCAGTCTCAAGAGCAGTGACCTTGAATTTATCAAGGTTAAATGTTCTGTCTCGCACTGTTCTTCTTATTGAAAGATTGGTTCGTTTACACTATGCACCTGGCACCTGGCACTATTCTTTGCGCTACTGTAAAAAAAAATATAATAAAAAATAATAATATACCTAATTAAACAAAAAAAAAATAGTTACCTTCTTATACGAAAATAAAAATCCTAAATAAGTATGCGAAAAAGAATCCTAAACACTGCGAAAAATAACCAAATAGGTAACTACATAGATACATAAACAAATAAAAAATTTAGCCCTACAGTGCATCCGGTGCCTGAACAGTCACAACCAATTTAATAGCCTGTACATACTAAAAAAATTATGATAATAATAATGTACTAAAAATAATAATGTCCTTTATGTGTCACAACCATCAAAATCGTTTTTTTTATTGAAAATATCGACTTTTATTTTTTTCTTTATTTTTCCCATCATCTACTCGCCCACTAAAACCGTATGTATTTTTCTCACCAAAAAATAAAAAATCATGCATTGTAGGGTTAGAGGTGTGAAGGGACACCCGGATGGAACGAAGTTTATTTATTATCAACAAAAATAATCGTCGCAACACCACACTGAAAATATCTAGCTTGCTTTCTATAAGAGAGAGAGAGAGAGAGAGACAGACAGAGAAAGATGTGCACGCCAGAGAGAGACAGACAGAGAAAGATGTGCACGCCAGAGAGAGACAGACAGAGAAACATGCGCGCCGTGTCTGTCTCTCTGGCGTGAGCAAGTTTCTCTATCTGTCTCTCTCTGGCGTGCGCAAGTTTCTCTGTCTGCCCCTCTCTGGCCTAAAAAATGTCGTTACCATTTTTTCCGTCTAGCCCCCTTTCGCAACGCGTGATAAGGAACTTCGTTCCAAAAACTGCAAACAAAAACAAAAGTAGGTATTGATCTAATTATTTAACCGAATTTCATAAATCTATAGGTATATAAAGGTAAAATAATTTGATTTATAAAAAATAATTAAAAAATTAAACCTTTGTCCAGTAAAAGTGGGACGATAAAAAACAAAACTTCCGACACATTGCCAATAGATGGCAGCACTAGAAACTTTAGAACACGCTATCGTTGTGTTCTTGACTTGTAGCAGGTTATTTTGTAATCCATTCGCCAATTGTCGCTTACTGCAGGTCTTATAGTGACGATAATGTCTTATAGACGATACTTTATTACTTTTTGAAGACCACATTCTTGATGCAAATCAGGTGATGTGGTCATGTATGTTAATAATCTATAAAATAAGAGATTAATGGGGTTTGGATAACAGCCGTGCCTCGCGGTGTTACCCGTGTTGAACCCTTTCCCGTGGGAATTTCGGGATAAAATGTGTTATTTTGATGTATTTACTTATCTAACTGTAAAGTTTCATCTAAATCCATCCAGTAGTTTTTTCGTGAAAGAGTAACAAACATTCTTAGGAGCATACTCGTACATACAGTCATGTGCAAATAAATGTATACTCTGAAAATTTGAAAAACATATATAGCCACTTAACAATTCATACTATATAACCACCCGAGTTTCTCACAATAATGTATACATTTTTGGCAAAAATATGGACACAGGTTCTTTTTCAGATATTTGTATACACGATCACATGCAAAAATATGTATCCATTATGAATTACAATAATATGTAAACGATATTATTTCATAACGATGTTAACAATAGTATTTCATTATAATGTATACACTTTAGAAACTGTAGCAGTTTTCACTATTTTGACAAATCGGTATTAATTTCAATAATATGTACACAAATGTAATTTTCCAATTCATGTCTGCCAAATCTGCCCGTGTATACATTTCATTGCACATGACTGTACATCCATTCTCACGAACTTTTGCATTTATAATATTAGTAGGAAATGCTAACCTCTTGGAAGAGATAAATTAATCTATGCATTTGTTCCTATTTTTTATTTGTATGGATTCCTCCTCACTGTACTGATATCTTCAGTGGGTAACACCGCGGGGTGCAGCTAGTATCCTTTAATTCGACTAGCAAACCACATGAGGATTAAATTGCTTAGGACATACGAGAAAAATGTATGTGGGTACAGAAGGCGGGGATGCAATTAGTAGCCTCGGTTAATTCTAGTTTCGTTGCGAGTAAAATATCATGCTGGACTTTGCTTTTCGGGTAGGTATCTCTTTTTATCTGAATAAGCACGTTTCTGTCTTTTAACGTTACTTCATCTTATTTGGACCATTACATTCGACCTAATGTATCGGACTCAGTCTGTAGGTAATTTTTGACTATGTGCAGAGATTTTAAGAAATGGGGATCATGTATGATGTATATAATGTACGGACTATTGACTAAGAATAATATACAGGCAGCCTAAGTGAAGCATCGGTATTGAATTCATATTCAATTTGTCAGAAATAAATGTCATTAACTTTTATATTTGACTAGCAGCGCCCCCGGTTTTACCCGGATTTTCTATGGGAATTTCGGATAGAAAAAAGAGTCTAGAAACTCCTGTTGAATGTGGCTATCCATTACAATAACAATCATTAAAATCGGATTGGTAGTTTTTATGATTAGCGGGTACAAACAAACAAACTCTTTAGCTTTATTATACACTAGCAGCGTCCCGCGGTTTTACCCGCGTTGTGCCCGTTCCTGTCGGAATTTCGGGAATTTTTTTACATAAAAACCTTCCTCTTGAATCACTCTACCTATTACAAAAAACTGCATCAAAATCCGTTGCGTAATTTTAAAGATTTAAGCATACAGACAAAAATAGCGACTTTGTTTTATACTATGTATTGAAGTATAGAGAAGAGAGTATAAATAAAGTGCCAAATTTATTTAAAGGGGCTGACTGTACTGTGTACCTATAAAGTCCTTTAATACTTCCCTTAGAGTACTTTCAAATTTTACAAACTGTTTTATCGGTGTTCTACATAGGAGCATCCTTCGTAAATGTAAAATTAAACCCGAACTATACAATATTGTTTTAAATTAAACCAACGATATTGTTACTAGGTAATTACTGACAAAACTACTATGATAATAGTAGGCCCTTACATAAACTCTCCCATTAGTAAACTGTTTAAGTTAATGAGAAAATGTTTTGTGAATACTCAAAAGGTGATATGGGATAAGCAGATGAGTATTTTGTTAATGCAAAGGTCAAGTGTTATTCCGTTTAACGTATAATGACTTCCATTTTTCATTACAAGACTCATAGACCCTTTTGTCATACAGTATTTTGTTAAAAAACATCTGTTTAATGGTGTACCATTTTTATATGTCAGTTTTGACATTTACCGCTGTACTAGAGACGATAAATGAGTTCTTAGTAGAGTGATTGACATGTAGGATTGCATATTTTATTTAGTACCGAAATGTGTTTAAAAACAAATGACGCTCGGGCTAACCTAACTTATACCTATACTACCTAACTATTAACTACCTAAATATGTTCCCGAAACAAAAGCTAGTTCAACATTTTAGCTTATTTCCCTCCTAACACAATTTAAAACGAACGTCATTTGTTTTTTAAACATATTTAGCCGCTAAATAAATTTAAGAAGTTCTCTTGTTTGCCCTGAACGAACAGTTTTTAACAAAATTAGTATATTAGTTAATAGTATAATTTATACATAATACTTTTTTGCCTAATTCTCACAGAAACAAAACCAACGCAAGTAAAACGTCAATCACTGCTATTGCACTGTAAAAACTTTCAAATCTTTCTCAAGTACCGAATATAGCCCTATTTCGGCCAAGTATTTCAGTTGCCTAGTGTACTAAGGGCTATTTCCCACTGGTTTCACATTCGCTATGGCCTACTGGGCTCGTTGCCAGGCTGTTAAAAGTCATAGATAAGTAGTTTAAGGTACTTATATTAGTTGATAAGAAAAATACTGCTTTAATATAAACAGTTTGGGCTCATACATTATTATGATAATATTTTGGTTTATTTTTAGAATAGCGGAATACAATAAGCCTGTAATACTTTTGTTAGCTTCACTCGTTCATTTCGAGTAGGTTAGTGGTCAACCGTGGTGTGGTTAGACCGCCTAAAGGCCTACGACATGGTCTAATGATTGAAATAATCATAACAACAACTTAACTTAACATTGGGCACAAAATTGATCAGTTTTTTTCACAAAAATTTCAAAAACCTCCATGCTTTGAAAGTATATTCGTCATGTTTGTCTGAATTGTCGCATACGTACTTTTTGTGACAAATGTTTGAACTATAACCTCGCGGCTTAAAATGAAATATCAAAGAAGCTTTAAACATATGTATATAGTTGTTTACTGGTTTCGTAAGTTTAAGCGAACTCTACTCATTCTGTGACCACTGTTCCTGTAAAAGGGCCGAAACGTCAGATAAAAATGTCAAATAAAAGCGAAGTGGATCCTTAAACGTAGCTTCAATTCAAAATGAGGTATAGTTGTTCTTGAATGAAGTAATTTTTAAGTAAATTGGGTAATAAGAGTTATGTTTTCAATTTAAAGATAAGAAACCCAAAAAATCCAACCCCTTGTTGCAGCGGTAAGTAAGGTAAGGTAAGTAAGGTAAGTGCGTTCATAAACAAACAAACTCTTCACTTCGTCGTACTATTCGTAAATTTAGATTTTACCTTCAAATATCCATAAAAAATTGTTCACCTAAAAACCACCAAACCCACGAAGTACCAGGGCATCATGAAAGCGGGGATATCTACTGATTTCCCACACAGTCTCGTTCCGGTGATATTGCTGGGCCATTGGGCCCGGTGCCAGGCGTTCCCATTACCTTGAGGACGTCAGACTGGAGTTTGATTGCAGATACACCCATGTTAGATAAACCAGATATTTAAACGAGTTGGCTTTGATTTCATATGTGGATTGCGGTTTGAATCGCGAGGAAATGGTTTTATGGCTGCTAGTAGTGAAAAGGTTTTTCTCAAAAAGTTCTCATTTGCTTGGAACATTGCACCTCCTCTAGAGTTCTTACCCAGCAAGCATAACTTGTTAATTAACCATATTAGATACATAACTATGTCTTTAAGTCATTATTAACTCTTTTTATCGTTACTATCCAAATATGAATACTCTATAAAGGCATTTTTTTTATCGAATATTGCTCACTGATATAGTATTAAGATAATGCTTATCTCATGGTGGTGTTAAAATCATGAAGACAGTGGATATTATTAAATTGTCTTTTAGGAGATAGTGAGTTAAGCTCAATACTCACATAGTATGGGTAAGGGCCGATTACGGCAAAACTGTATGAAAGTTGTCACATTGGACCGCAACGGAATGAGTGACACCTTTCCACCTTTCATACAAATACAAGGAATACAACGTCTCGCGACTCGCACCCGGCCCGCAATCGCACTATGAGTGTCTTGCGTTTTAGGAGTCCACTTACTTGTTCCGTTTTTAAATATCAGGTGAATAATGTAATAGGTACGTAACAAACCTATTTTTAAAAGTAAACTGAAAAACCGCACAAACGGAAAAATATGAGTGTTGGTACAATAGTTTCCTGCAACGGAAACGAGCTGACATTTGAATATAAAACAACACGTTTTTCATATAACTTAGATAAAACATTGTTACTGTAAACATTTCTCTCCGCACCTAAATAAAACAGAGGTTTCGTTGAGGAGTTTCCTCTAATAGAATAAAGTTAGACCATCAGTCGCGCATGTTTTCCTGAGCCCGCGTCCCAAGGGAACTAGCGAGAAAAATATTCAAAGAAAATACTCTAACAGTGTACGGTTTCAAAGGCACCTTTGAAAGCAAGCAAACACGGATACAACAGCAATATCTTAACTTTGTTTGGAGATGCTACTGTTGAATAAATTGGTTTAATCTGCACTACTGGCGACCAAGAAGCGATGTTTGGACGAACAAATGTTTTCTTTGTATCGTGTTTGACAATTATGGAGGGAATGTCTGTTTGTTTTTTATTTAAATCTACAAGTAAAATAATGGAGTTTGGAGCTAAGGGCTTTCCTTTACTTAATTTGTCAGTTCCCTACTTAAGACAAGCTATAATAGATAGGAGAGCAGTGCTACACAAAGATGTTATACAGTATGTAAGTTCCAGTAGAAGTGGGCAACCCTGTTGTCGGAGTTTTTAGACCGCCCAAAGGCCTCCGGCATGATCTAAGGATTGCAACAACCGGGGCCGACAATTGAACGTGCCTTCTAAAGCACTGAAGCGCTCAGATAGTAATGCTACTATCGGCCACACTCATCCCAGTAGGGGTCGAGTTACTAATTGTATCTTTAGTGCCACTCTTGTCAAATACCATGCACATATATACAAAAAGTAAATCTATATAATTATTTACTCTAACCACTGAATTGATGAATTTAGGCATGGACATAAACTAGACTTCGGAGATAGTGAGAAGGTCGAACCGAAACCAGAGGATCGGGTTCGCTCCGGTCGAAAGAACATAATAAGTACTAACTGCCTCACTCAAAGACGTCCATTAAATCGGCACTTAACTAATTGATGTAATTTTCCTACATATGTATGCCAAAATTACTCATTAAATCTCTCCTAAGGAAGCGTTTGACGCTTCTGAGTACGCTACCACCAAAAAAAATCTTGCAAAGCAACTCCTCGTATCAATCCACCTATTTGCCTTAACATACCCCACATTAGGAAAGTATACACGACAAAATTGACACTTGTAAAACCTCTCAGCATCTTGTGTATATTGATAAACCGTCACGGTTTTATAAAAGCCAATTTATACGGAATATTTCAAAGCAAATGGCGTCACGTGACAAGGGTGTGACGGGGGTTGGCCGAGTGGCAATTATAAAGGTACATCGAGCCTGGTCCCACACCTGTACGGGTCTACTATCTGTAGCTTTAAGGCCTCGACGCACTTAGCAAGTGACTAAATAAAATTATAAACGGGAGACTGTAAAATTGTCATTGGCGTACACACTTGGCTTTTTCGGACTACTTGGATTACTTGGTTTGGCTTCGACTCATATATTTTAGGCCTTATATTTATTTAAAATTATCAAAATGAGAAATTAAAATAACTGAATAGAATTATGACCATTATCTAAAATATAAACTCTTTGGAACATAGATAATCTCTTGACTCTATCTAGAGTATCATATCTATTTTCCTATATATAGATAACTGCAGTCGATTTAGTAATTATGAAAATGTAGTGCCTGTTTTCCACTAGAGGCTAGGGCGGTTGTATCGACGCTGTCTCAACCTAAGGCCCGCCGCGTCACGATGTATATTTTGACCTCATTGTTGGCTGTTTGCCTCTAGTTGAGGTTTCTCGACCCGAGGCTGCCTCTAGGATTAGTGATTTTGGGCTACGCTATCACAAAATATCAGTCTCAACAAACATGAGAAAATGAAAAATTGTGGCTATCTACCGGCAGCACGAAAAATTACATACTGTCATTTAGGTTATGTAAAAACGCTTTGTATTAAAAGACTTATCAACAGCGTACGTACTCGTGAACTTTTTAACGAACGCATGTTACAATAGGCAATCGTTAGTAACACCCACTCTTAGTAATATAAAGTCATAGGCACGTGGTTATGGCCCATTATGATTTTTAACCGACTTCAAAAAAGGAGGAAGTTTGTCAATTCAACAGCTTATATGCTTTTTAACCGCCTTCAGAAAAGGCTGAAGTTTCTCAATTCGACGGTATGTATGCTTTTTTAATAGTTGCGGAGCGAATCGATTGTCATTTGTGTACAGATGCTTTACATCTGCACATAGTATAGTCGTAGTAACTATTTAGTAATCTGTGGTATAGTCTACTCCTACTTTGTATCAAAGAAAGTGAACAAAAGTATTTTGTAACATTTCCACAACTCTCCGATCATAATGGACATAAACTATAAAATATGACGTCATAAAATGGCAGCCAGTAGTTACGTGTAAATAATCGTCTGGCAGAGGACTGGACTACTCTTGCGAGAAGTGGACACAAACAAAAAATATTTTAGCAATCTATAATAATCTTGCTAGCCGCGCCCCACGTAGTAGCCGTATCCGCGGGAATTTCGGAATAAAATGTATCCCATGTGTTATTCTGTTGTATAACCTATATTACTGTAAAGTTTTATCCAAATCCGTCCAGAAGTAGTTTCGTCAAAGATACATACACAATCTTTCACATTTTTTTTTTTAATTCTTACACAAATTCACACACGGTTAATTAGACCCAAAGTAAGCTCTAAGCTTGTGTTATGGAATCTAACTCACTGATACTACTACTTATACATACACAAATACTTTTTAAGAATATATAATTGACACCCAGACGTCGTCGCCAACAACTATGTCTTCACATATTGTTGACTCCGGGCGGGAATGGAACCCGCAACCCCCGACACAGTAAGCGCTCTCACTGCCACTGTGCCAACGGGCTTGTCATTTATTACGAGTATATTAGAATGATTACAGTTTATGATAACATCATTGACTCTGAGAGCTGAGCTTTGAGATAAAATACCAATTCAGCTTCAATTGTATAAGAGTACAATTTCAATATATTATGACTAGCAGCGCCCCGCGGTCTTAGCCGCATTGTGCCCGTTCCCATGAAAATTTCAGGATGAAAAATAGCTATAACCTTCCCGTTGAATGTCGCTATCTAATAAAAAGAATTATTCAAATCAGACTGGTAATTCCCGACATTAGATCGAACATACAAATAAACAGACTTACAAATTTACCTCTTTATAATATTAATATAATATAGATAAAAAAATGTATTTACTGTTTTCAGCATTGTGGTTTGTTCAGCGGAAAATAACATCGTCAAATAGAATTGTTAATGAGTAAGGACCCAATTCCACTAAGTTGCTGTAAAATTTCAGCGAATTTGATCAAGATACGGATAATCCTCTTCACTAAGGTACTGCTGGGATGTTAAATATATATACGAGTATATAAAAGAAAGTGTTAGTTACACTATTTATAACTCGAAAAGGGCTTGACCGATTTAATTGTTTATTTTATTTATCTTGGTCAGGAAAAGGATAATAAGTAATAAAATTCCCGTAATTCCCAAGGAAACTTGTGCGTTGCGGGAAGCCGCGGGGCTCAGCTAGTATTGAATACAGAAATACGTTTGTTAACGTCTCCACCTCTTATAGTTTGTTTACGTATTACTACGGGTTTTCATTCGTCACAAAGAATTGTATTAGATAAACACTTATATTTCCCGACGTTTCGAGTAGACTGTACCACCCATGGTCGCGGGAGGACTGAAGACATCAGAGTTAGCTGTGATTGAAGTAGGCGTTCCAAGTTGAAGGACATTACAGGCTCTTTACAGGCTCTCAGACAGAATCTTCCCGATCAGGTCAATGTAACCGACCATCACACAAGACGTGTGCTAGACTAGCGTTCTAGTAATATATTGACCTCATAACTGGTTTTAACTGGATCTCAGCCGGTTGCTAGATAACCCCTAACATCTATGAGTCCAATTATAAGACACGTGCATTCTAACGTCGTATCAGTACAAACTTAAGCAATGAGTATTATTTTGTCAGTATTTTACTTAGTTGTGAAATTATGAGAATTTTATAGAACAACGCCGACGACCAAGTATAGTTTCGATAGCTGTTACTGTGTGTTGATTGGTGGAAAATCGAATTGTAAAATGTTCCATAATTCACACAGTTTTTGTTAAATATTATCTTGTTGCTGTCGCATTGGGTCACTGTAATGCTTACTTTAGGAACCTGATGGATAAATAAATAGTCGGTCATTTAAGCCCTTTTAATCGACTTGTATAATATAGTTCAATTTCAATATATTATGACTAGCAGCGCTCCACGGTTTTACCCGCGTTGTACCCATTCCTATAACCTTCCCGTTGAATGTGGCTATCCATTACTAAAATAATTATTTAAATCGGTTAAGTAGTTTCTGAGATTAACGTCAAACAAACAAAAAAATTAACGCTTCAGCTATATATTACTTAGCACTTAGTATGGATTGTCATTTAAGTAAAAGATTTTAAATGGCTTCATTTGTAAAATTTCATTTAAAAATGAAATAAAAGCGATGCCTATATTTTTAAAGCTAAACTACACATGCTTGTAGCCGTGCTGGCATGCTTTATTACTAGCATGTGTATGTGTCTAATATACCTGTATCTGACATTGTGCATTGTTAGTTGACTAGCAGTTCAATTGTAAGTAAATTGCTTCGTTAATTTAAGTTAGTGACTGCTTTTGCTAATTACTGTCTCGTTTTACATTCGTGCATTCCTGCCTTTAAAAGCGTTTTAATAAAATATGACACATTTTTTTAGCGAAAACAATTTTTCAATTCAATACAAAACTAAAGGGTGCTCAAATCTTTGCAAATATATTTTCCATGTACATTTCATTTGTGTGAAACGAAACCAGTATTCTGAGTTTTAATACAAACACTTGAATTCACATCTCGATATTCTATGAGTTCGTGTCAGAGTGTGTTTTGTTGGTTTTATTAAAAATAATATTGAAAGACTAGCAGCGCCCCGCGGTTTTACCCGCGTTGTGCCCGTGCCCATGGGAATTTCGGGATGAAAAATAGCCTATGACCTTCCCGTTGAGTGTAGCTCTATCTATTACAAAATTATTTTTTTAAATCGGACAGGTAATTCCCGAGATTAGCTCGAACATACAAAAAAACTTACATTTTTTTATATTAGTATAGAAATAGTAGTAGTCATAAGAAAAAATTACCTCCGTAGATTTTTTTAAACTTTTCAATGTCGTGTTGTGACATTTTTATTATGAGAAAAAAATAAAAGGTAATATTGTTTTAAAGATCTTTAATATCAATAAAGATTAACACTTTTAGCTTACAACAAACTTAACTTAAAAACGATCATTATAAAATATTTACAATTTACAACTAGCAGTCTAAACATAGAAACATCCTATTAATATTTTAAATGCGAAAGTTTTTGAGGATTGATGTATGGATGTATGTATGTTTGATACTCTTTCACGAAAAAACTACTTAACAGATTTGAATGAAACCTCACAATCATTTAGGTTATACATCAGAATAACACATGGAATACATTTTATCCAGAAATTCCCGCGGGAACGGGTACAACGCGGTTAACACCGCGGCACACGGTTAATGAAATGAAATTAGTTTATAATAATTTCTTCATTTTATTCGTTAATAATACTGTTGTCTACGTATCCGAAGGTTCTGATTCTGCTGATTCCGCCATCGGGCGCCATTGTTACTCTGAGGTGGGTGATAGTTTCCGAGGTACAGTCGAAATAATGCTCGCGATGGGCTGACAGCTAAAAAAAAAAAAATTACTCATTAGTATTGAGGCATAACTCAAAGTGCCTCGGTGGTCTAGTGGTGCCAAGACTGAAGTCCCGAGTTCAATTCCCGGGTCGCGAAAACATTTTTCCCACTTTTCAAACATGGCTCGGGTTTGAGATCACCAACTCGCATTTGGCAAGCGTGGTGATTATATGTACTTAATCATCCTCACTGTACTGATATCGTCAGTGAGTTGAGTGGCCCAGCAGTGGGCCATCACAGGCTATTACTTTACTTTACTTTACTTTTACTCATTAAAAATATACTCATAGAAAATCTTGAGTGACTGAGAGTGCTGGCCACTGGGCCAATTCGGTCACCAAATCATTTTGAGATTAAAAGTTAATTTAAATTTCAAATCATACGTGAAACGTGAACATGCCAAAATCTGTCAAAAACCTTCCCTTATATATAATTGGTTGGACATCATCGTTATGAGCTACGATACGTATTGATCTATTTACATACTTTTTAATTCTATTCTAATCCTGATCTATTTAATTTGGTTACAAAAATCAAAGCATTTATTTCATTTGGTACAAGTAATCAATATTGTTTTTAAGTAGATCATAAATTAGGTTAATTATCAGGTTATTAAAGTAGGTTATAATTTCAGTTAATTATAAGATTAACACAAGCTACTATTTTAAACTAGCAGCGCCCCGCGATTTTACCCGCGTTGTGCCCATTCCTGTAGATATTTCGGGAGGAAAAATAGCCTATAATCTTCCCGTTGAATATGGCTATCTATTACAAAAAGAATTATTCAAATCGGACTGGCAGTGCCCGAGATTAGCTCGAACATACAAACAAACAAACAAACTTACAAATTCTGCCTCTTTATAATATTACTATAAAAAAACTATATTTAAAATTTAACCTACCTTGCTGGGCCGTAAAATATTAGTCCACACAATATCACTGGTATCTTCATTCCAATCAACTTGACCCAGATTTGCTCCCTCAATCTTCACCGAATCAGGATAGTTGCCTTTAAAATGTGCTGTGTCTACACAAACTTGCTTGATGCTACCGGGGAACCCTAGCTTGAATACCGCCCATTCTTCCCCTGGAAATTACATGACATTGTTGACTCCAGTGTTTTGAGGTTGGGGAATTTTTAATTGTGTGCACTAAAATGGGGGTGCAGTTTTAAAGAGTTTTTTTTTTAAAATTATTTTAGAATTTGGAATAGACGATCGATTATACTCGTAAAATAAAAGTTAACGTCCGTCACTCATAGAAGTCAAATGCTTCCTTAGTAGATATTTAATTAGTGATTTTGACATTTACAATGTATGAAAAACTACGTCAATTAGTTAATGGTCAGTTTAATGGACGTCTCTGATAGCGGTAGTGAGATAGTATAGTTAGTAAATGACAAGGTGAATCTTGTAATTATTTTCGTAATATTTTTATTTCATTTACTAAGAAGAGAAGAAGATTTAGTAAGAAAGCGTTTAGAGGTGAGACTATTATTTAATAATATCGCAAAAGAATAGGTTAATAAACATCTATAATAATTATTACAATCCGAAAACAATCTAAATATTTTTTTTTACTTTTTAGTGTTTACCAATAATTTTATTCCTGAGACAATTGCTAGCTATGTATTTGAATAAACATACCAGGAACTTTCAAGGTGCCGTCTTCATTGGCTTGTATTATCTCGGGCCTGTCAAGTCTCCGCGCCGTTTCCCATCCGTCTGCCATACACGAACTTTTGCATGGCTTTATCATGTTTCGGGGGTGTCCGTAGTGAGCGTTCGAATACCCTGAGTTGACAGAGAAATAATTGATGAATCGTGAGATAGGTTTCGAATTTGATAGGTTATAAAGTCATGAGGTAAATTAATTATTAATATTTCAGAGGTTGCATTTCATTTATAGTTTATGAATTTTGCTTTCAGCGCAAACGACAGTATTTTTATTCGTTTGAGTCTGTTTCCATGTTTTACCATAATTTTAAAGAAATCCATTAATTTACCTTGACACGTCGCGCCATTCAATAAAGAAAGCAGATCCACGATTTGATCTGGAGGTGGCATTTCAGACTTTGCTTCTCCGAAAACTCTGAGCCTTGCGATTCCACCATCAGGGTACATGTTCACGCGAATATGGGTCCAGGCCTCGTCACTCAATACCTTTGGGAATAAATAAAAAATAATTAAATAATCGAAGAAGAAAGAGTATCGTTTTGTTAAGAGAGTATAGAAATATAAGACCAGTTATCCCTTTTGAGAGTACAGAGAAAATTCATACCTATATCGTTATCTTATACCTATTGTATATTTTAATTTTAAGTGTTCATTTCCACCTTACATATCCATAAGATACATGTCGTGTCGTTAAAATAACCTTCAATTGTTTTGTATATCGTAACTCTTAATGTAAATGCAGATATAAATTCGGAATTCAAATTATTTTAGAAGGTATTTTTAAGGATATTTATAAAGAAAAGAAAGTATGAAAGCCTGTGACACTCTAACACAATGTGTAGGTACCTAGTTGTGAGATTCAAATACAAATGCTTTGTGAATAAGGATATCGAACGCACATGACGAACACTTGAGATTCTTAAACAATTACCGCTTAATTCATAAAAGCTAAACACTGTTATAGAGAGTTTTGTCACTTTTGCTCTTTGTAATATTATAGTGTATGTTGGAAAGGGACAAACTAAAACGTTGTTAATAAGCATCTATGCATAAGGCCCTTAGATTGTAGTGAAACAAATGCTACCTGTACCTATATAGGGACATTATTAAAAAGCCAGCAACAAGTCCTATATAGGAACGGTAAACAAAATAAACATATCAAAAACAAATATTCGAGATCAAATTACAAATTGAACTCGTATTAATCTCAAGATCAGAGAAAATAATTTCATAGAAGCAATTTCTCTGAACGAAGTTTGAACTTGAATTGAGCTATAGCAGAGAATATCAAAGAATGAAGGAACGAATGAGATTGGAGAGGAGTTTAGTTTATCGCAACTACTTTCATATAACGCGAGTGATGTCTGAACGAATCGCATTCCAACCGACGACATTTTGGAAATCCCGCCATTTGAAAACATTGAAGTGTTTCGAAAAATGAACGCTTATTTTTTAGATGTATTTCTAAATGAGTATTTGTGATTGAGAAATTCTTTTTTAACTGAGTAAAAAAAACAATTCGTGTGTATTTTTCTTAATATATTGGCTAACCAAAATTAAGTTAAATTATAAATAGGTTTTAGTGAAGTTGGGCAGCCGACAAAAAATGTCCGAGCACCGTTGTCATTACATTGTTATTATATCGTTTGCAATGTCTGATTGTGACTATATAGGATTCTAACTCAATGGTAGCCGACTATTTTACTTCATGGTTTGACGCTTCCATTTCAAAATATAACCTAGATAAATGTACTTATAAAATATTTAAATGCCTCATGCCGTTAAATTATTATAGTATTTCAAAAATAGGTACCTTAATGTTCGTAATAGGGAACCCGTTAAGCACCGCTACCCGTTACGTACTGCCTAATAATTGTGTAAATATGTACTAAAATATTTGTCATTATGTCAATAACAGGTTTTAGTTAATCTACATTTAATGATCTTTTAAATTATTTATAGAAATATCTGCAAAGTAAATGCTTTATCAATTATGTACCAGAATTTAGTGATAACATAGTACTTATTAATAGGTTTATAAATAAACATTTAATATTTCGATGGATAAGACTAATTGGGATGATATGGGCTAAAAGTAACAGTAACTATAAGCTAATTATGGGTTACCATATAACGATAACTGCTGACCGATGAATTTAGATTTAGAAACGCTAAAAGTAATTTTTTTTTAGTTTCTTTTACATGAAGTGAAGAAGTTAATTCAACCCAAAAATAGACATAATATATTGATAGTTGACAAGGTGCGAAACCTATGAAATGTGTTCGATCGCTTTCTATTCTCAAACTCACTTGTGCCCGTACTCAGAAACGTCAAATGCTTCCTTAATAGAGATTGAATGTCTGACTTGACAAAGAAAATTATGAAAAATTACGTCAAATATTTCTACGTACACTTCTTTATACGTCTATCAGTGCGGCAGTTACTCCTGTAATCTTACGGCCCGTTCACACATGGGAGTCTGTTTTACTGGTACGTTTTTAACGGATACGTCATAAATTTATGCTCTGTTCACACATAGGCACCGTATAACGTTCAACGGATCTGTCATTACTGGATGCGATGTGTGAACAGAAAACTCGCAGTATACCGCCGCTATTCTACTACAAGGATGGGTGCTGTCAAAACCTGTCGCATCACTCCCCCCGCACACACCGCCCGCCACGCACACAGTATCTATCCGTTAAAATTCTACGTATCCGTATATTTTTACTATTCCGTCGTCCAGTATTCGATGACAAAACGGAATGTCATTTTTTTACGGAACGATATTTTTTACTGTATACAGAATACTGTGCCATGTGTGAAGTCGCTCATACAACTACATACGCCATCGACGAAAAAAAAACGTACACGATAAAACGGAACAGTAAAACGGAGACATGTGTGAACCGGCCGTTACTCAACATTAACAAATTGATTATTCCTTATATTTACCTTTTGGTAGTTCAGTCTAGTTTCTTCATAGCCTGGCCTAAGAGCGGTCACTGGAACTATCTCGTCCCATTTGTCTGAATTTATTTGTTTGATTTGTTCTAATTCGTCTTCAGTACACGCTTTGCCCATACAGCTGTCTCTAGGCGGTAGTATTTCTTCCTCTGTGAACAAAACTTTGGGTTAATACATGCGTTACCTTGCTCCAGTACATTTGGTTAGTCTATCTGAGCACTACCGTGTTTCGAAGGACACGTGAAATTGGGTTGGCCACTAATCTACTCCAACTTACTTAGGTAATTTGGGAATGAAAATTGAATTCTTAAATCTTAAGACTGTGGATATAGATAACAGTCGAGATGATGCTAATTGTTTTCTTAGTAAATAATTTGTACTTAGTATTATTTGTATACCAACGGTACAGACTTTATCACTTCAAACATATTTTAAGATGGATAAAGTAAAAACTAATGATGTTGATGATTAATGTCCCACTATTGGGCATAAAAATGATACTCATTTAATGTATGCCCAATAATGGGTCATTACGGGTTTATACAAAAATATGTAATAACTAAAAGTTATAATCATTGTACATTAATCATGAAATAAGAGCTTCCATCAATTTTAAAATTAATCTATCAATCAAACTGTGCAAGGATTGTGTTTCTAAACCGAAATATTACCAGATTTTACACAAAATTAAATTTCAAACCACTCGATGCCATACAAAAACCAATAAAATAATATTCATTTTAACCCATGCATATCGTGTTACAAACGGTGAGTCATAAAATATGTAATTTCGTATCAATTAAAACGTTTATTCTGTTTTAAATAATTAAAGGAGGTATCACTGTATTGGTAATGATATTTGCAACTCTGCAAAAGTATTCAAATTTATATTACCTATATTGGGCATCAAGTCATATATTTAAGGCGTCTTGCTTCAGCTTACGCTTACACGCCAGTAAACGTTAACACGAAATGTCAGTCTAAACAGGCGTAAGAAAATGTAAAATCGTGGCTTTCTACTGGCCACCCGAATAACTTTAACAGACAGTCATTTAAGTTATGAAACAACCTTTTGTTTTTACAGACATTTGAACAACGTGAAAAATCCTAACGAAAGTATGCTACGATAACCCACCGTTTAAAGCAACCCGCCCATAATGAAAAAAAAAAAATTACTATGCTTATCTCCAAATGTCAACGCCCTATGGTTTCATCCTTAATTAAGGAAAAAAGTATTCTAGGCCATATTCCATTTCACAAGCTATTTTAATACTCATTAGTTAACTGATATAAAACACAAAGATGTAAATAAAAGTGTCATACATATGCATTAGATACACACAGACACATTCGCACCCAAATGCGATACAAGTGCAAAACACTTCAACTGTGAATCTCTCGCATGAGAATGCGTTCATGTATGTCCTATTCGTATTGTCGTAAGTTCTAAAGAAAGTTAGAACGAAAACATACCTTCGGGCGTTAAAAATGCTGCCTGTATTGAGAATTTGGGAGCATTGTTTCCTGTGAAGTATGCAGTGTCCACTAGTAAACCTGTAGACAAAATATATTATGTATAATTTAATAACAATGTGTAAACGAAAAGTAGGTATTCTTCATAAACCTACTTACTAATCTTATTTTGAGTATCATACTAGATGAATACAAGGAATTTTCGTCATAGCTTTATAGCATTTAGATTGTTTATTCTAGCAAAGCATTACTAAATAGTGCAGCTTGTAAGCTCGCACAATTCAAACAAACAATTAAAAGACTATATGATATGAGATTACATAGAAAACTGTGAAAGTAGAACCTCCTCAATTTATGAAGTTAGTGAAAAACACACCTTTGATAACGCATTTTGTAGCCAGCTTCAGTATACACCAGTCGTGGCCTGGGATCCTCTTCCTCCTGGTCTCCCAGCCGTCCATCCATTTGCCGAACTCCGTGTATTTGTCAGCGATGAAGATTGGACTCGTGTCTGCGATCATATTCTCACAAGACGCGAAGAAGTCGTCTGTAGCAAATATGACTTTTCCACCGGCCTGAAAGTAATTTGGGATTTCAGTATTTGAATATTTTTGAGGTTTATTCATTACTAGCAGCGCCCCGTGGTATTAGCAGCATCCTTCCCGTTCCCATAAGAATTTCAGGATAAAAAATACCCTATAATTCTTCTGTTGAATCTGGCTATCCTTTACAAAAATAATTATTCAAATCAGATAGATGAGCGCGTTACGAGTACGAGATAACCTCGTACATAAAAACATCAACCACTTAAAAATAGAAATCAAAAAGGAAAATCAAAAACACACATAACATAACTACAAAATAAATACCGAAAAACAAAATAAAAAACAAATATACTCACACTTTCGCCAGCAAATTCACTGAGCTCCGTAAACGCAGGAGCAATTTTTTCAATCATTTTTATTATTTTTTTGTATTTTTACCTAATTTGAATCGCTAACGTTTCGAACTGAGAGGTTCAATAGCAACTAACTTATCTTAGCGTGAAATGCCACCTTATATACTACTGATTATTTAATGTATCTACTCAAATAAATACATTGGAGTACAAAGTAATAGGTAAAACAATTATTTGTATACATGATTTAATTTGTGGTTCATTAGTAAATTATTGCTAAATTAATTATGTTAATTGAATTTGTCAAAATTATGTTCACAATTTCAAAATATTGAAATTATTTGAATCGTGATTTTTTAATTAAAAATAATATCTAACAAATTAGCAAACTGGTCCATCCGTTCTAGAGGAAAAAATCGCTTCAGTATATTTATTAAGTAGTAACTTAACCGTGTTTGGGCATGTTTACTCTTGTTAATGAGTGGTTACATTGTATTTTGTATACAAACACAATATTTCAACTAAGTATAAAGTAAAGTAAAGTATTAGCCTGTAATGTCCCACTACTGGGCAAAGGCCTCTCATCTCACTGAAGTTATCAGTACAGTGAGGAGGATTAGGCATAATCACCCAGCTTGCCAAATGCGGGTTGGTATACAAGTTGGTATACAACTATATAAGTAAGTATATAAGTTGTAATATTTTTATCCAAAATAAAATCGCTATTGCATTGTAAATTAAAAGTAACATTTATAATGCTTCATTAATTACATTTAAATTGTTTTATAAATAAATAACTAGGAACCCGTATCAATTGTGTATAGAATTAAGTAACACAAACTTAATCGTTAAGGCAACGTAACTTAATGATGTTTCATGCAGGACACATGAAAATGTTTCATATAAGTCCATATAACTAGAAAGCCTCATATTATTTAATCTAGAGAGTGACATTGACATTGAAATTATTGAATAAAAACGATTTATTCATTTCTATGCCCTGTCCATTCAAAAGAATACAAATATAAACAAATTCAATCGTTCTATAAAAACTTGTATAAAAAAGAAAATGCTCGATGAAAATAGAATAAAACGTACCAGATAATTGAGCCTGTATAAAATAGGTTTCATACCTTTCTACTAGTTATTTTTAACGATGTGTTGAGAGGCGGAAGCTATTTCTATCTTGTTCAACAAATTGCTATGAATCATTAGCCGTGCCCCGCGGTGTTACCCGCGTTGTACCGTTCCCGCGGGAATTTCAGGATAAATTGTTTCCCATGTGTTATTCTGATGTATAACCTATATTACTGTAAAGTTCCATCCAAATCATAGTAATAAACTTTACCCATCATTATCATCAGTTGAGCAACTGATTCGGGATCAACTTGGGTCATATAACTGGTTTCTTATCAATGCACCGACACTGGATATCGTCAGTCAGTAATCTTAGCATTCGTAGAGGGTGTGGTCTAGCGTTCGAATCATGCATGCGTTACACCCTCCAATAGAAGATGAACGAAATGTAGAGAAATCTTATATATAAAATTCTCGTGTCACAGTGTTCGTTCGCGTACTCCTCCGAAACGGCTCGGCCGATTCTCATGAAATTTTGTGAGCATATTGAGTAGGTTTGAGAATCGGCCAACGTCTATTTTTCATCCCGAAATTCCCGCGGGAACGGGTACCGTGGTTGAACTCCTCTGAAACGGCTCGACCGATTCTCATGAAATTTTGTGTACATATCGGGTAGGTCTGAGAATCGGACAACATCTATTTTTTATCCCGAAATTCCCGCGGGAACGGGTACAACGCGAGTGAAACCGCGGGGCGCAGCTAGTTTCATATAAGAAAGTCGAGTAAAGCAACGAGCCTCTGATTGTACGAGAGGCATTTACCCAGCAGTAGACATTACAGGCTTCACTTTACGTTTACCATAAGAAATCTAATTATTGTACCCCGAAATAAAACATATCTGGCAAACAAATAACCAACTACTGTACTTGTTTGACTTTGTTACAATTTATGAATTGAAATTTTTAATCCTAAATACATTTTTATGCTCTCACATTTCACTCCGAGATTAAAGAGTGTTGACTTATTAATTTATTCAAATTGTGGGTTCACGTGAATGTCAGTTACATTTTACTTAATAGTATACCTACTGGCGGTGCGGTTTAGTTACTGAAAGCTTCTGGAAACTTTTCCACTAAAATATTTTATATGTATACTAATATTATAAAGAGGTAAAATTTGTAAGTTTGTTTGTTTGTATGTTCGAGGAAATCTCAGGAATTATCAGTCCGATTTGAATAATTCTTTTTTTAATAGATAGCCACATTTAACGGGAAGGTTATAGGCTGCTTTTCATTCCAAAATTCCCACAGGAACGGGCACAACGCGGGTAAAACCGTGGGGCGCTGCTAGTCTTTGTATATTATAAGTTGTAGTTGCCAATAAGTATTATTTTATCGTTCCAGACTGTTGTCTATACTATCGTACTCTGCTGTTTTATCCACTTAGTGTCTGCTCTAGCTTCGTTCATTTTGAGTAGGTAAGTGGCCAACCCTGGTGGAGAAATTCCACTATCAGCCACCCATCTAAGTAGGGTCCGAGCTGCACGTTGCTTAACAAATGCATAGACTAATATCGCACTGCTCTAGCTGAGATATTGAGAAATTGACCCAAAACCTTTCCGATTAATCTCCCTGTCAATGAACAAACCGCATGAAATTTTGTTGAGTAGTTTTTTAATTTATCGCTATCGTAAATTGGGACGCGGTGCGGAACTTGTTTTATAACACTATAGCTACCTACGTGGTGATGATACTTTTAATCAATTCATTATTTTGGCGTGAAAGAGCCAAAGACAACTAACTATGTATAAATAAAAATGAATCGCCGAAATGTATGTACGCGCATAACTTCAAAAAGACTGCACCAAATTGTATGTTTTTTTTATGGATTCCTTAATGTCAGGACAAGGTTTTGATATAAGAATACAAGTAATAAAAATATCTAAATTCCCACGGGGGCGCGGGGTAAACCGCAGGGCACAGCTGGTTTGGTATACAATTCGAAACATTACTTCAAGCGATTCCGCTGTCTACGGATTGTAAGGGTACGTATTCATTGAAGAGGAGCAGTGCAGTAGAACTATGCGGAGCTCAGCTGATCGGAATGCATTACGAAAAGATTTTGACATGTCAATACGTTGTTTGACAATGCCAATCTGTGATTGGTGGTAAGGCTCGAAACCGCTCCAATCTGCTTTAATGTTGTCAGTTGTCCAAATAAATAATTGTAAGGGCCATTTGGATGAACGACTATCCGCAATAACTGATTTTTAAGGTTATTTATAGTGTTCTATGTACATATGATATTGGTAATAGTTAGACACAAACATTAAAATTTTACATTCATTTACATTAAAAAATCATAACTGCGATACGATCTTTACTGTGCTCAATAAAATGTGTTAAATTCCGAATCCGTATTTCGTCTTTCAAGATTCCGCAACTGAAATCCGTAGTTGAGTAGTGAAGTTGTTACATTTAACATATGTTTTTACATTTTTCATTTTCCATTGTAATGAATATAACAATATTTTCTTGTTAATATGCTCTATTGGACATGGTTCCAACTGGAACTAATTTTTTAACTGTTATCATTTATATTACTGTCGTTTCTACTTACACATTGTCGTCTTTAACCGTGTTAAAAGATATATGTATACCTTACTTACGTCATTATATTTTTTCTTCAGTTTTAAATTAAACAGGTATTTAAAATTCAAGGTTTGTTTGAAAGAATCGGTATTAGGTCGGCAACATACATGCTTACTTGTTAAGTTTCGATCTGAATTCAGTTTCTGAATTAACTAAATTGCCAAATTGAATTTCGAGACCTTTTCCTCAAATAATATGTCTGAAAAATTTGTTACCTCTTTTAGGGTTACTTACAGATCGTTTTGAAAAGTTAACAATCACAATGACGTTCTTGTTAAACTTGTAATTTTAAGTGTTCTAAATCCAAAATATGAAATGCAGATCGAAATTCACCTTGTTTAATGCCAGCTTTAATGTAGGTAAATATGGAATATGTGGGTCTTCGATGAATGATTATGCTATTTTACCCAAAATAGGCTTAACGACGTAACAAAAAAATTTGAAGCACAGTTAATATAATAATCTCTGAAGGAGTAACTATAACATCGCCAAATTCTGTAAAATGTGCTATATCATGATTGGATTGAACATTCAGAATGATTCAAGAGGAAGGTTTATGGCTACTTTTCATGCCAAAACTCCCCAAAGAACGGGTAAAATTCGGGTAAAACCGCGGGGTACTGCTAGTAATATAATCCTATGTTACTACACTCACTATCCGCACAATACAAGTCATTACGTTAAGCGATATAACGTGAGTAAACCTACTAATATCGCTTGAGAGGTAAACACCAATCCGAACCAATCTGAACTGTTAAACCAATCAAATTGCAATTTCAGTCAGGCATCTTCATCTCCTAGCATCTTCTTATTAAAATTGGGTACCATACACAAGTTAAATATTACCAAAGTATAGAATACTAGTAGCGTTGCGGTCTTATCCGCGTTGTATACGTTCCCACTGGAATTTTGGGATAAATGTTATCCCTGTTTGTTCTACTGTTGTTACTGTAAAGTTTCATCCGATTTTTTTAAAGTAACCACCAAACATCCAATCAAATCAAATGGTTTCCAAAAATGTAGAGTTCAATTATTCTTAAGCGCAAAACATAGTGTGGGTGCGGACCGGTTGCGGGTTGCGTGACGTTGTTGTATTTGTATGAAAGGCATCCACCACTCTGGTCCACCACTCTGGTCCACCACTGTGTGACACCTTGTGCTTTAAACTGAGGTGCTGTCATTGGTAGTATGATAAACTATGATTAAAATTATCTTTATAAAATTACGTTAAAAAATCCGGGGTCAGGTCCGAATGACTCGACTTGGGTCCAACAATAAATAAAAATAAATATCGTAACGTTATCAACAACTCAATAAGCTTCAATAGGCGTATAAATATTGATTTATGTTCTTAAAACATAATCATAATATTTGATTTTGAAGCTTATCAAAATACTTTGTTAAATAAAAAAATAAAATAAATCGCACATGTAGGAGAAAAGGCCGCTAAGCTCAAATGGGATTGGGCTGGTCACGTCTGCCGCATGCCTGACACGCTGTGGGCTAAAATTTCCACTGTGTGGCGCCCGGAGACAGCGAGACGGAGTCGCGGCAGACCACGCAGGTGGCGGTGGCGGTGGCGGGACGAACTGGACCCCTACAAGAGGGACTGGCAACTGGTGGCTTCAAATCGAGAAGAGTGGCGGAAATAGGGGGAGGCCCTTGCCCAACAGTGGGATGATTTAGGCTAACAGTAACAGTAACAGTAAATAAAAAAATCTTTTAGTTTCTAAAATGATACAAAATAATTATGTTTCTCATACGCAGCATCCTTCGCATCCGGAATACAACACACATAAATAAACATTAAATAAATAAACATTATTATCTGCTTTTAGAGTCAGAAAAAAACCAGATAAAACCAGTTGTAATCTCGAGTTGGTTGTGTTATCTGAATTCGAGTCGAAGATATTTAATGGTCTAAGGTGCACCGGCGTCGTGATATTGATAACCTATGTTGTAATTACTTTAGCTCAGTGTTTTACTCATCTTTTAAGGTTAAATCTATACTAATATTATAAAGCTGAAGAGTTTGTTTTGTTTGTTTGTTTGTTTGTTTGTTTAAACGCGCTAATCTCTGAAACTACTGAACCGATTTGAATAATTCTTTCACTGTTAGATAGTCTATTTATCGAGGAAGGCTATAGGCTACATTTTATCCCGGATTTCCTACGGGAACGGGCACAACGCGGGTAAAACCGCGGGGCGCTGCTAGTAATCAAATATGTAGGGAAAATATAAACAGTCTTTCAAATTGGGCAAAGCAACTGGTGATTGATATTTTGGTCGTTATTTGTATGTCTTTTATTTTAGTCAATTAAATAAATTGAAAGTTTAGGAGTGAATGAAAAGTCTTGCTTTTAGACTTTTGGAGAAAGATAGTTGGTACATTTCAGTTATTACAAGGATGGCTCCATCACACTTCCGTTTGAAGTTTGTCCCTTGTCTATTGTTTCGGTTTTGAAATCTATCTAACAAGTAAAGAATGAACATGTAACATTTAACAACAAACATACGTCCCATTTGTTATATCTACAGCTTATTGTAAAGAAAACTACCGCAATTAGGTTAAAACCAGTTATGTTTCAGTACTATAGGTTTCAAACGATCGAGGTCTTGGAAATGCTACTGTATCGATAGATGCCACGTGCCACGGGTATGATAGAGAAAGACCTATTTGAACTCAGTTGAACTAGTACTTTCTTCTACGAGGTACTTACTGTACACTCTACTAATATTATAAATGCGAAAGTTTGTGAGGATGGATGTAGGATGGACGATTGATTGAGTGATTGATACTCTTTCACGAAAAAAATACTCAACGGATTTTTATGAAACTTTACAGATATATTGGTTATACATCAGAATAACACGGGATTCATTTTATCCTGAAATTCTCGTGGGAACAGGTACAACGTGGGTAACACCGCGCACAAAATTTCATGAGAATCGGACAAGCCGTTTCGGAGGAGTTTAACTACATACACCGCGACACGAGAATTTTATATATTAGAAACATAAAAAAAAACATGCTGAATTTACCTTAAAATTACCACGAAATATGGCCTTAGTGTCAGTTGTACCATTGAGTTGTACCATTGATGGTACAAGTGACCCAACTTTGTATCATTAGGACCAGTAAAGAAAAATGTGGATATTCATTCCCCCGTAATGTTGACCGATAACTATGGAACAAGTAAAAAAAAAAAAACCCTAACCTACGTAAAAACAATTTTTTAACTATTCGGTAGGTTAGGGTTATTTTTTTTTATGGTATGTACTACTGATCCTAAATAGTTGTCACTAGTACCATTAATGGTACTAATGATACAAAGTTGGGTCACTTGTACCATCAATGGTACAACTCAATGGAACAACTGACACTAAGGCGAAATATGTAAACCAAGTTCTTTCAGAAAAATAATCCCCACATAAGATATATATTATACACATCTCAGCATGTTTCAACCCCTTCGATTGTCAGGCTCGTCTTCTGAAGCCATTAGAATGTGTTCCCAGTAACAAGGTATATTCTAATAGACTATATATTATGTAAACGGTTTCGACGTGTTGGTGCATTGCAATTTATCAACACTAACATATTGGGTAATGGTAGTCGCGAACTGTTGTAAAGAAGATGGTACAATGTACCATGACTGACATTCTGTTTGACAAAATTAAAATTTAGTTTTATATCAATGATATAAAGTATTTTTTTTAAAGCAATAATCTCTGAAATTAACAGTAGAATTGTAAAGTAACTATATTGATAAATATGATATTTGCTTCAGACATATTAAGGTAGGAATCTTCCTCGTCATTCCTATGACTATAAAGTTATTAATGTAATTACAAGAGTTGAGTTCCAGTAAAGCAATCACGACATCTTTGGTAAAAGAAATTCATCATAAAAAAATAAAAATAAACAATACAAAATGAACGCCGTACTGTTTTCGTTTAAGTCTACTCCAAGGTACTTAAATCTACTTATTTCAATTGAAATTTTAATAATCGAATTTGAAACTGGATCACATCCTCTTGTCTTTAAAACATTTCGACCATAATCAGTGATGTCCAGAGGAAACATTCTAGAATCTTACTCAATTTTACACCTAAGTTATGACATCACCATCCAATGTGATACTCCTCTAACCAACACAGTCTGCCGCTATACCCGCCGCGCTACTCAACTTGATATAAACGAACTGTTACACTGCACTTTGTTTATAAGCAAAATGTTGTGACTTTGCATAATACCCATAATTTATATACAAAAGTAAATAAAGTAGTGAAACGTCATATTATGCAGTACGTAGGTAATTGAAGAAGAGTTTAGCTCTCTCTGCAAAGTAGAATGAGAACTATAATATTTGTTTCATAGTTATAGAGATCTGGCAAGATTATACCTAATTCTCCTCACTGTACTGATATCTTCAGTGAGCTGAGGGGCTTTTGCCTAGCAGTGAGACATTACAGGCTAATACTTTACTTTAGGGATGTGAAAAGCTATTTTTAAGGAATGACTACAGTTAGTCGGTTGCCGCATACAACATGCATTGATGGCTACAGGTTATAAGATAAGCTTAAATTGTAGTAGTTAACGCATATTGCAAGCAGCTCATGAGTATATTTACTAATGTAATAGTTAGATTTATATACCTCTATTTACATACATAAAAATCCACATGACGTAGAATTATGGTATATTCTATTTTCTTTCACCATAAAAACCTGCCTAATCTAACCCATCTTGTTTCTATAAACCTTTCTACACAACCACTGATCTCGTGATCCAAAATCAGAATCCTCCATTCTTTAAAATATAAACTCGATAAATAATCGATTATCGGGTTTATCCCGACAACTGTTCCCGAACATTCCTCAACACGGCCCGTTAAGCTACATCAATATTATACGAAGACACTTCCCGTTCGATCCTCAGGTACAATTAATAAACAAGGGACATATTTATCAGGACCACCTGTTACCGACACTTGTATGAACGGGGAGTAAGCACCTAATCGGATCAGATTTACGTTTTGATTTAGGTAAGTCTCCTCTGGGGATGTAGTAGCCCGGTTTATTACGAGCGATATATTATATTTGTATGAACTGCTTGGTCGTTAATGTTTAGGTATGTACATTCGGTCTATTAAAATGATAAGTAAAATAACCTGTGTTAGTGACAATTTTCAAATTTGCTTCATTGTCATGGGCTTATAATTCATTGAATTATTTTTCTTTAGTATAGTGATGCGGTGAACCGCTCCTTTCGCTCACCAAATATAGCCGACTACTAATATTCAATTCAATACAAATATATTCCGTTTTAATGTACATTTGATTAGTGGTAACAATCCGTACACAATTGCGGTCACCGCATGTTACATGCAGGGAACGACTTAGGGCGGGTTGCTTGAACGTCAACACAAAATGCCAATCTCAACGGACGTAAGAAAATAAAAAATCGTAGCTTACTACTGTTAGTCCGAATTACCTTAACAGACTGCCAATGAAGTTACGAAACAACGCTTTGCGTTTAACAGACATAGAACGTAGTCTTGAACTTTTTAACGAACGTACACGTATTTAACGATAACCTACAGTTTGAACTACCCCTTAGCGTATAAATAACGCAAGCTATTTGTACCACTCAAACATTACTATAACGTTACTAACTATCGAATAGACAAAAACGACTCGTAGAAACTGCTATATTTAACCGTTCCACTGAACTGTGTCATACCTTCCTATTCCAACGTAACATTGATTTGATAACGCCTAATAACTTTGAGTCGGCGCAACGCTCGTGTGAGATTTCTATAGACACACCTGCGTCTGTCTTGGCATTTTATTACGAACATATTCTATAGAAAACACTTTTATAGAGCGTTGATGGTATACAACTGAATATGTAAAGGATTTTATATGGAATCGTATTGAAATTGGAAGGAGAGTAAACGTGTAATATGAGTATTTTTTATAAGAGTAGTTTTATTTATATTTTTGACTAGCAGAGTTTAGGCAGAGTACTATTTTTGGCGACCTGACCTGACCTTTGACCTGCAGTGTTATTAGTGGTATTAGTCAAAGCGTATCCTTTTTGGGATGGAAGGTAGCTCATTCTCGTCTCCTAAGTGTGATCTATACAGATAAGTGTCTATCTACAACCCATCTAATATGTATTGATGATGAATGCGATAAAAAGTTAAAAAAAGTATTATCCTGTAATGTCCCACTGCTGGGCAAAGGCTTCTCATCTCACTGAAGATATCAGTACAGTGAGGAGGATTAGGCATTAGGAGTTGGTGATCTCAAACCCGAACCATGTTAATACAGTAGGAAACATGTTTTTGCGAATGCGATAAATGAAAAAGAAATATTCATTAAATAAAAATAACACGATAATATTACTGATTTAACAAAATTATAAATTGCTAAGATGTATCAAATTACACTTGTTAAAACTCAATTAGAGTTAACCTCTTAATTACAGTTAACGATCATAAAACAACTGCACGAATTTGTTATAATTACATTCAACCAAAAACGAGCTACGAACAGTTAAGAATAAGTAAAAAACCGCAACGCATATCAGAACCCAATTAGTACCTCTAAATGATTAAAAATTGAATTTAATTTAAACATTTACATTACCACGTTGGGCCATTAACGTAGCGACATAAAACGCTAATTCAATAAAGTGGCAATCCTCAGGGCGCATTCGTTGAGCGCTTGATGACTGCATTTTATAGCCACAACCGTTAAACCATTTTCACGGATCGCCACACCAGGGCAGTCACTGTTACTTATGTATAGTGATGTGACTGCAATAATGTTTTACATACCGTTACGGATATTTGTTGGGATATAAACCTGTTTTATAGGGAACTGTGAGCTTTGTGCAACGTTTTAAACAATAAAATGTATGGTCAAAATGTTAGTTATTTTGTAGTAACGTAAATAGAGTTTAAGTTGTTTACATGGCTCCAGAGAAGAGGGATTGAATTTTGTGCGTGTGTAAAATTTTCATGCTTGTTTGTTCGCTATTTTCTCAAAAACGAATAATATGTGATATGGAAATGTATGTTTTTAGTTAAAAATATATTTGGAAGTCAGATAAAATCGACTAATTTTTGAAAATATTTATAGTAAGCAGTTTTTTGTATGCGTGTCTTTATATAGAAACACAACACATAGAAACACACGCGGTTGGAACACAACTTGATTTAGTTATGATCCTAAAGCCCTTTGCCTGTAATAGTATTAAATGATAATTAGCCTGTACTGACTCACTGCTACGCAAAGGCCTCTCATCTCATTGAAGATATCAGCTGTTAGCTGAAGATATTAGCTGGCAGCAGCTAACAAAAACATGTTTTCATTCACTCTCACGCACATACCGTTACCCTATACTCTCTATTCGAAGTTAAAACAAAACAAACGTTGCAACACATCCCTACATCTCCCTCGATACCAATACCTGCGGACCCATCTTACCAACACACTACGGCTATTAAATGTTATACTTTCTACATAAGTAATTAAGAGCTAGCGGGTAATAAAGGACAGAATTTAAGACTTAATATCGGTCCGGGGATGGCCTCGTTCAGTTTTACACACTTTGTTGTTATTAAGTTGATGTATGATTAACCATTGGGGTTGTTTCAGTCACATGTGTTTTGTTTAAGCTTTAGTGTAGGTTGTGAATGTTTTTGCAACATGATTTTGTTGGATAAAACGCTCCCTGTGAACTTTTGTTTGATATTTACTTGGATAAAGTAAGTTCGAGTAACATCCTCCGTGGTCTAGTGGTTTGAGCGCTCGGCTCACGATCCGGAGGTTCCGGGTTCGATTCCCGGTGGGGATATCTCACAAAAATAACTTTGTGAGACCGTCCTCAGTTTGGTTAGGGCAATGCAGGCTGAATCACCTGATTGCCCGAAAAGTAAGATGATTCCGTGCTTCGGAGGGCACGTTAAGCCGTCGGTCCCGGTTACTTTCTACGGATAGTAGTCGTTACATGAGCCATGTCACAGGCCTTTGGCGGCTCAATAACTCTGACACCAGGATTGGTCAGGTTGACCATCCACTCGATAAGAAAGAAAGTTCGAGTAGGTTAGTAAGTTAAGTTAAGTCGGAGTTTTTAGACCGCCTAAAGGCCTCCGATATGATCTAACGATTGAAACAACCGGGACCGACAATTTAACGTGCCCTCTGAAGCACTGGGATTGGCCCACTCGAACTAATTTTACGGGAATATTGACTGGTGAAGATAACTGAAAAATGATGATTTTTAAGCATCATACTTGTTTTTCTTGTTTATTTGTACACAAAAAACACCATTACTGTATTACATTCAAAGCGCATTGTACATTAATAATATCTCACTCTCTTCTTTACCAAACATTAAATATGTAACCAAGAAACTTCAAAATATCTATGAACCAATAGAGTTGAAAATCCTATTTCATTCAGTACATTCAGGAACAAAAGTCAAATATACGCAAAAGGACTATCAAATCAACTTTTTGTCTGAATTAGACGCACTCGTTCTTTACCAAGAAGGTTTTATTTACAAATCAAATTTTTCCGAAACGAATTCGACTGTACCTTTATAATATTATTTAGATTTACCTTCGACCTTTAGAAGTCAACAACCTCTGTTTTTACCTTCGCTTTTATGGGAATAAAAACGTAACTTTGTTTTCTTTTTTGACTACAATATTTAGGATACATTTCAATTGAAAATCTTGGTCAAAATCTATCTGATTTTGATCAAAATTTTAAACAAAGGTGACAAATATGCTGGAATGGCATTATAGAGATTTTGCATTAATCATAGTCAATTCTGAATATATTCAACGTATAATAATTAATTATTAAATACATTCAACAATAGGTTGCATTTCAATGATTATTATACCTGGAATTGATAATGATTCTGTAATTCCGCTACATGTAACTGAGCCATAGATACTAGATGTATTGATGAAATTGGTCATCCATAATTGTAGCTAATTCAAGATTCGAGGAATAGTATATTTATAGTATCTATATTGTTTACAGTTATCTGTGTTAGGATGAATCTAATTAATAAGTTGTAATTATTCCACAAGAATTTATGAAGCAGTTTGTAAAATATGGGCGGCATGTCTGTTATAAAGATATTTTCTTATTAAAACTGCAGTTGTTTTTAAAACGTACAATAATTAGTCTCTAGAACTATAAGCCGTATTTAAAAAAAAAAATTGTGGTCGGTGGTCAACGGCACTCGCAAGACCCGGGTTCAATTCCCAGGTCGAGCGAAAACATGTTACCTACTTTTTAAACATAGCTCGGGTTTGAGATCACCAACCCGCAGTAGGCAAGCGTGGTGATGACGCCGAACCTCCTCAGTATCTTCGATGAGACAAGGGGCCTTTGCCCAGCAGTGGGACAGTATAGGCTGATACCACTTTATGTTAGTATATGCTAGCGTTGATTCACATAGAAGGTTTATTTTCAGCTCGCGAGATTAATCTTAATTTTTTTAAAGCGGACAATTACCTACAATGCGGATTAAACCACGGATATTTTTTTTATTATGTATAAACAAACAAAAACTATACGAGTATCTAAACGCATTTCAAAGCAAATCTAATAATATCAAACTACAAAACTCCTGTGACAAAACTAAACAAAAACAACGTAATAATAAAACAATTGCCATGTTTACAAACAACAAAAAGTTAACTTAGGTAACAAACAGTTTCAATTTCAGGAAAAAAAGAACAAAATGCTTTTTTTAGTATACGCTGAAGAATGTTTCCTGGAATTGGTAGAAAAAGTATCGATGCTTTTTTGTTATACTTTCAATCTAGCTGTAGTAGTTGGTAATTCAGCCTTAGAATAGTGCTCGATATAAGTACTAAAAACTTGTTAATTTCGTTTTTATTTCAACGTCACAGGCACATCCACAAATCCGTACAAATATTACAAAAAGATAAAGTTTGTAACTTTGTTTGTTGGTAAGGGCTAATCTCAGCAACTACCATTCCGATTTTAATAATTCTTTTTATAATACATAGATAGCCACATTCACCTGGAAGGTAATAGGCCATTTTTCACCCTGAAATTCCCATGGGTACGTGTACATAGCAGAACTCTCTCTCTCTCTTCCTGGCTATGTGTCCCACATGGTGGTGGGGTCAGCCTTTCTTATTTTTGTGTATATAGCAGAACAACGCGGGTAAAACGGCGGGGTGCTGCTAGTACTTTATAAGTACGTAGGCATCAACAAATTCCTGAGGCACATAGAGTTAGGCGCAGCACAAAGACAGGTTTAACATATTATTCTTCTCCCGCGAGCACGAGACGCCAGCTATTTGCTTTACAAGTCTCGCTGACGTTGTAATCGGTAGAGCAAGCAGTGTGAGATAAACACCTTACTATGTGTTCTCGATTGTCAAAGAAGTAAAATATGAAAGTATAATAGTGATTCGAGAAGTATTTTTGGAAATTACGAGAAATATGTCGATTAAACAATGTATGATAAAGCTGTACTTACTTAAAGTTTTTTGATAAGTTAGTAATAATGAAACAAAATATTCAATAATTTAATAAAAAAATACTTTTAATGCTTATATTACACATGGTTTGTCAAAAGAAAAATTAAATAAAAACGGTCTACTTACTATAGTTTGTTAAAAATACAAATTCAAGAACAAAACCACCTAAACATTTTATATCGAAGATATATCAAGTTCTAAGCGCGGGAAATCCAACAAATAGAAATAAAAGAGTTTGAAAAAATACATTAAAGTGCTATCGAGAACCGTTAGTAAATACGTTTTATCACGTCTCAGTAATTACGCTGCATAATCCCAAGTATCTATTCTGAAGTAAACAGCAAAAAATTTAAAATTTAACTCAAGTTTGTGGTTATTTTTACCTTTTACGGGACCACTGCGTGTTTCTGAATCTGATTGCAATGGACTTTTATGTTTATACCAATTTTTATCCGAAAAAAGATTTTAACAAACTATAATTTTCTGAGCGAAACCGGAATGTAAGCTTTGTTAAGTTTTCAATGGATAATGTATAGTTTCGTTGTCTTTTTATGAGTACAGTTTGTTATTATTGCAATTGCAAATAGGTAAAGTAAGTAAGTTCGGATTGGTTAGTGGTGATTAGTGCAGCGACCGGGATCGACCGTTGTTTAAAATTTTTGTCAGTCTTTTTTCGTGGGGCACACGAGCGCTAGAGATGAGATCCAATAGACTGAATTTAGATACTGTTGTCCGAAAAAAACTCAGAATTTTTATAATCTATTTCTAAAAAAGAAAGTCGTGTTAGTTACACTATTTATAACTCGAGAACGGCTGGACCGATTTGGCTGAAAATTGGTGGGGACATAGCTTAGAACCAGGAGTCGGATATAGGATACTATTTATCCCGTATTTCCTACGGGAACGGGTGCGTGAAAACTGTGGGTGAAACCGCGGGGCACAGCTAGTTCTAGATAAATACTAGATGAAGGACCTTTGACATTAGATGCATGATGAACAGTTTGCATTTGAGGCAAACCACTCGACTCTGACCAAACTAATAACAAAGAGAATAGTTCCAGGATTAGTTTACTATTTATGACATTGTAGTTCTACTGTTTTTCATAGAACCCAACAAAAACAAAGTTACATACGGCACAAAAATGTTTTACTGCCATTTATAACTTGTAACTTTCGTTATACCAGAATCAAAACATTGTAACCTCAAGAGGATATGATCCATAAATATTTGTCCTCAATACAAAGTTTTGGGGCCATCTTGTTTGCCCTATCTTGGGTACTATAACTCAGTTACCTATAGTTTGTAGCTCGCTGCGCCCCAGAGTACAGTCAACGACACTAATGTATGAAAACTTTGACACATTTTCAGGGATATAGTATTAATAAGTTGGGGTGTTTGAGGGTAAGATGGCTACCTTCTTTAGTGCACATCACTAGAAATAAATAACAAATACAGTTACTGAACTGCAACGCCAGTGCCTTTCATACAAATACAAGGAATAAAACGTCACGCGACCCGCAACCGACCCACGCCCGCACTGTGTGTGTCTTGCGTATTACTCTTACATATTTCAAATACATATTCAAGGGCGGAGTAAAAATAAAAAGCATCATTAGCACATATAAAGGGTCTTTCAATTTCAACGTTTTAGTCGTTGTGCTACGCGTTGTAGCGATGCCCATTCGATACGCGCACAGATGTTCCTTTATTTTTATTCATATAAAAAGCGCGTACCTGGATGACCAAAAACGCTTTTACTGTAGGAAGGAACCCGTATAACTACTACACATGGTAGAGCACTTAATAAAAAAAAGAATTTAAAAAAAATAGCCGTTATTCTCTGAACAAAATCATAATTCAAGACAATGTAAAGGAGACTACTAAAATATGACAAACAAGTCTTGATAAAAGTAAAGTACTAAAACTCAATCTTTGTTTGTAGACATCAAAAGATACTTTTCGTGTTCCAATGAAAGTGTTAATGATCATAATCAAAATGTTAACCGCGAGCATAAAACGCGAGCATTGTTGAGACATCATTGTCTCTGTTTAATGCACCATTAGAACAATCCTTATAAAACCGAGTTTACATACTGTTATGTGTCGTAAATACTTGGCGAGACGTGCTTGATATCGTTATTGTGTGAGCGTATGAGAAGTGCCCGTGGCTTCACTCGTGGTGATGACGTAATTGAGATCATTTTTGATGGAAAACTATCTTAATATTTTGAGCGTAATGTTGTTCCTTACTAATTGTAATATAGTAGCTAAACTTATTCATCAAAATACATTAAGTGGTATAACCACTTAATGTATAGAAAGTTTTAATTAATGTTCAGACCAAAGGAATAAAAATTATCGGTACTTTCAGAATGTAACAAAAGTGCTCTGTAATCGGCACCTATACACAGTACGAATGGTATTCATTCATTCATAATCTGTGGGTAATTATTCAATTCTATGTACCTTTGAGTAGCAGTAGCATAATAATCTCTCCGTTTTTTTCTGTATATAGTGAAAAATAGACACCGTAGCTTGATGTCACCCGGTAATGATTCGTCTTCAAATATTGCATATTAAAATATATTTATATGGTAAGTACTCAAAATACCTTAAATTCTCCATTCATATAATTAAAACACTTAAAACACCGTACAAATGTCAAGCCGCGAAGCTTCCCGCGCATATAAACGAAGCTTTACATTACAGCCAGCACTTTGTTTAGTTACATTTTGTACACGTGATAATATATTAGTCGTCATAAAACGGGAGCTGAGATAAAACTGTGTCGTTAGAACAGAATAGAACAAAAGAACCGTCTACAATGGTCGCATTTGACCAAGTTTTAATATCAGTGGTGCAGAATAAAGGGAGGTACTTCAGAGAGCTCATTTAGGCAAATTATGCACGTGCATTGCGAATGGAAAAATAAAGGCGTAGTTCAAAAAATGCAGTACATTAACTTTATTAATGACCGTGCGATGTTCGCCCATTAACTATGGATGTTGCTGTCTGGTGCTGGGGCTATATGGTTTATATTACATGGACTTACATTTACAGTTACAGTTACAATTTACCGATCAAAAACGTGAATCACCTCAATTTGTTGGTTTATTTGTTGTTATATGTATTGTAATTCTATTTATTTTATATCTTTACTGTCCCACAGCGGCCACAGCACATGGGCATAAATCTCCAAACATTGTTTTTTTTTCTTAAAGGGATTATTTTTTCAGATTGAATGTCAATTTATTTTATTTTTAGAATTAAAATGTTACTAATAAAATTATTTAGTACTAAAGTCCAACCAACTATAAGAAGCAGATAAACATACGGTTCTAACTACAAATTACGTCTTACCGTATTTTTAAAATTGTGGCAGTAGATGGATTAGAGCAATCATCCCAGTAAAAGTTCATATATTAAGACTATATCATTCTCAGAATCTGGAACATTGCCTACTGTCTATTGCTTAAACTGTGCCACTTCCACCACCTTCTACACTCAAAGGTTCAAATGAAGTGCATTTTTCAGTAAAGCATTTGCATAATGCATTGAATCAAATTCCAAATTAATTTGAAGTAGTGGGCAACGCTTTGGAATGACCATATTTTTATTATAATACTAGCAGCGCCCCGCGGCTTTGCCCGCGTTGTGCCCGTTCCCGTGGGAATTTCGGGATAAAATGTAGCCTATAGCCTTCCTCGATAAATAGACTATCTAACAGTGAAAGAATTATTCAAATCGGTTCAGTAGTTTCTGAGATTAGCGCGTTTAAACAAACAAACAAACAAACAAACAAACAAACAAACAAACAAACAAAACAAACTCTTCAGCTTTATAATATTAGTATAGATAGTACAGGATACTTAAACCTTCTCTCAGTAATTTACCGGACCAAAGTTAGTTATTATAAAATGACATTAACATGTACATGTTAATGTCATTTTATGATAACGCGTTCAAACAAACAAAATCTTCAGCTTTGTTGTATTAGTATACTAATACAACAACGCGCGTATCTCAGAAATTACCAATCCAATGCGAATAATTATTTTTGTGATAGATATCCACATTCAACGTGAAGGTTAAAGGCTATTTTTCGTTCCGAAATTCTTACGGGAACAGTCACAGAGCGGTTAAAACCGCGCGGTGCTGCAAGTAAAGAATATAATTTGAGGGTATTTATTGCCTAACAAATATTATAGTTCCTATCTTTTTTTCCGGGTAAAACTTGTACTATGTAGTATTACCATGTATCACTAATTTCTATGTATTTGACTTATTTTTAATCATGTCTGGTTAGAAAGTAAAAGGCAAAGAGCAGACTAATATCTAAAGCAGAAAATTCCAAAAGATGCTTTTATTTCAAGAGTTTTATTAAAAATGTGCCAACATTATTCTTACTACTCCTGCGCTGGCATTCCTTGAGTGTAGTGCACAAAAATTGCATTCTTCTCTGTTACTCATTAATTTTCGAGAAAAGTTTTATTCTTTTTACAGACTTTCAGCGGCAGACTTTCTCACCGTTTTAAATATGGAATAACAGAAAATGTATAATGCGAATTGAAAATCGAACATGAAGGACTTCTACCGACTTTCTACTAAAACAATATTTAAAAGAGCTCGTCCGGCGGAAATGGGTTTCTAATAGTACTTTTTATCCTTTATTTTTAATCTTGATGATAGTTTTAGTAATTTAGTTAAACGCATTTCAAAATTATGATAACATTAATTAAATGGGGCATTAGTTTTATCTGCACAATAGCTGTTTTAATTATGGATTTTATTTGTAATCATGTTTAGTTCGTTTTAAGTGTCTTAGAAGTTAGGGATTGGTTCTTTTGTCTTATTACAAAATTCTTGAGACCAAAAAAAATATTGTACATGTTTTTATGCCTTTCGTACAAGGAAAAATAAGAAGCTGAATGATGAGTACAGTACCTTTTCATCTATAGAAGATCGACGTGCTATGTGGCCTCAATTCAATTACAGGAGTAGTATGAGGTCAAAACCTCTATCGGCACTCCTGACTCTTTGGGTCAGTTTCGGTTTATGTAGTAGTTTAGTGTATGACACTGAATAATTGACGTATTTTTTCAAGCATTACACTTTAAAAATCACTCATTCTTTTTTGGAATCTTTGACGGCTTTGAGAGAGACTTTAAGCCTATTTTGGGCTTATCACATGTTTACAAGATAAGTGTGAATAGTTAAAAAAGATTAGGGTCAAGTTTGAGTTTTTCATTAAATAATAATTGTTGTATAATATTCGGCAATGTTTTGATATTTAGATTAGCATTGAAAGTCTTTTCATTGTCAAGGACTATGTTAACAGATTTAGGTATAAAACTTATTATATATTTTTAGTTACCGAAAACAAATTCACTGTTCTTATTTCCTTTTTTAATGGTTGTAGTGACAATTTTAATTACTATTATTTGTATATTTTTTATACGAGGTAAACCTAAACTAACCTTTCCATTGATTAGTTACTGTTAACCCGCATCTTCTTACTGTTTGTAGGCTTACAATAACGGTTAACATTAGCATCATCATATCGATAGCACTAAGAGATTTTTTGACAAATTGTCAACTTCTTTCAACTTGAATTTTTCTTGCTCCACAGCAACAAAAACATCCATTTCAAGCGACTTTACAAGCCGTGAATTCTGAAGACAACATTTACAAAGAATTTCTTTGCTTTGCCAATGCTTTCTATCGAACGCATTGGCTTGCATCGAAAAGATTGCTCAACATCAGCAATTCTTCAAATTATTTTGC
Organism: Cyclophora albipunctata; assembly: GCA_963082685.1. Lineage (NCBI taxonomy): Eukaryota > Metazoa > Arthropoda > Insecta > Lepidoptera > Geometridae > Cyclophora > Cyclophora albipunctata. The sequence continues at coordinate 1,980,008 of OY720121.1, read as the reverse complement.
CTTAAACTGAAACTTTAGCTTTTAATGTACCAGTTGTAAACATACAAGACATATCGCCTTGTAATAGTCACGTTGTTATTCCATCGCTTATTCCAACTGCGTCTGATGTATAAAGGGGTTTTTGAACTCCCATCTCCATAAAACTAAACTAGAAAGACGTTATGCCAATGTTATGTCATATAGTACCGGGGACCGTTAGCACTCATGTGAATTCCCTTTGAATGGTAACGTATGGAGATGATGGCAATTGGTTGCTTTATCTTGTTTGGTTTAGTATGATTATGTTCTATTGCTTAAATATTACGCGTGTTATTTATGTTTTTTAAATGAATGGAGACTACATTATACTGTATTTAAAGTTTAATAACTGTTTATATACTTCAAAAAGCGCGTGAAAAGGAACAAGCTTTTAATTCAAATGATATTATGGAGCATCAGTTATGGAAGATTTTTTGTTTCGTTGAAATGAGGTCTATGGGGTATCAGTTATGAATGGATTATTTGCTGTCGTTGAATCATAATTCATTCAAAGAATATTTGAATGAGGACCTCATGGTCCTCATTCAAATATTCTTTCCCTTTTACCCATTTTTTTTGCCTTTCAATAATATAAAAATGCTCCTTTCATTTTCTTCAAATAGGTTTTTATAACCATAATCTTCGTAATTCTTGCAGCATCTGATTTGACTGATGTTTTTAGCCCAACCTAATTGACGTTTATGTGTATTGTTTGTATAAACATTTTAAGAGAAGGCAATCGATTGCCTTCACCACGTTACCGAATGCACCCGTCTGCGGATCCGGTGTTCCCGCGCGATTCCCACGCCGCATCATATCGTAAATTCAATTTAACACTTCGGACGGGGTACCAGGAACATCCATTTACTTTTAGTTTATTCACATCTGTTTGAGCAATTGCTGTTTACACTGTAATTGAGGTTATTAACTTTAAGTGGCTTGAACAGATTCAAGGTTCCAGTCTTCAGATCCAAGGTAAGATATAATCTTCTTTGAAAGAAGTTTTATTCATTTGTATAACTTGTGGGTGAAACGCGATGAATCATACGCCCGTACTCAGAATTCTGCCTTAGTACAGATGTAATGATTGATTTTGACATGAAATTTATGAAAAACTACGTCAATTACTTAAGCATCGATTTAATGGACGTCTTTGAGTGCGGCAGTTAGACATGTGGTATGGTTTGTCATGCTATTAGCCATTTAGAAGGTAAAAGCTAGCTAATTCTGGTGATGTCACTTTTTATTGCTTAAAATTAGCATCAAATCTGTAAACAGATTTGATGAAGTCTTCATCGAGTGGATGGTCAACCTGACCAATCCTTGTGTCAGAGTTATTGAGCCGCTAAAGGCCTCTGACATGGCTCATGTAACGACTACTATCCGTAGAAAGTAACACGCATAAAGACGTTATCATTAAATAGTATCTATTAAATAAACATCGTCAAATTTACAATGCGCTTAAATATATCGTTGTTATTTGAAAAGTTTAACAAATATGATATAATGGAACCCCCAGCAGCCTCCATTATTTTATGTCAATTTCTGTGACGCGAGGACGCGAGCCGCCGCTGTGGGTTCGACATGTGCTATATCCGCTTCTCTATCCTGAGCTAGCCTTTGACAAACACGTGTAAAGGTGCATCCATATTGAATTTTGGCTTTAAAAGATAAAATATCCTTTATAAAAATATTAGCAGCAGCCCGTGGTTTTATCCGCTTTGTGCCCGTTCCCGTAGGAATTTCGGAATAAGGCTATCCATTACAAAGATAATTATTCTACTAGTTATTTCTGAAATCAAATACACTATTCACATTTATTATATTAGTGAAGATTCTCATCTTTGAGATACATTATATTATGCTTTTCAAAATATTATCCTTTTTTTAAATAAAGATACAAATATAGATACAGTAGTAGTATTAACCTATAATGTCCCAATGATTGGCAAAGGCCCCTCACTGAAGATATACATACAGTTTCGTAAGCACCATGCATGCCTAATGTAGGTTGGTGATCTCAAACCCGAGCCATGTTTTAAAAGTAGGAAACATGTTTTAAGATAAATTACCACAAACATGTGCAACACATTGTGTACCAGTCCTTAGTCGTATGATCTAAAATCTAAGACCTGTCTTTGAAGTGAAATCCGAAAGAAATTTTATTGTTTGTATGCGACTGCATCTGAAGTGAGGTAAGTAACTCCCTGGTTGGATACTTTACATTTTAAAGTTAGGTTGAGAAACTTTGAGGATAAAATTGTATTTTAGAATTAGAAAATGTGTTTTTTTCTTATTACATAATACTTATGCAACACCATAATAACTTATTTGGACAGGCAATTTCGTACGTATGTATGTAGATTTAGGGCCAACACTGTGTTAAGCGTGCGCCCACCGCGCGTGCACGCGATGGTTCACTTTTGTATGAAACCGCACGCGACGGGGGCACGCGTCGGTTCACTTTTGTATGAAGCCACACGCGGCATGCGCACGCAGCGTGCGCCCGCGACAGTTCACTTTGTAACGCAGTGTCGGCCCTAGTTCATTCATTCAAATGGGTCGTGGTTATCCCTGTTGTTGGATTTTTAAGTGCCTAAATAAATATATTTAAGAAACAGAAACTGTTCGTTCAAAATTGTATTTATATTGCACGTAGCAGAACCCAATTTAACAAGATTGTCATTTGTATAGTAAACATATTTAGGCGCTAAATCAAATAAAGAATGCTTCTGTAATCCACCCTTAGTAATCGAACTTGGTTTTATACAAAACACGATTAAAACCGTTAGGTTTAAAAATGAAAATTTTAAATTCAGAACAACGACGGTTCGGAAAAAATGAACGTGATTTTTATTAAGATAATATTACCTATGAAAATGGAACGTTATTCTCGTATTCATTAATTATTAGTATCGTATATTGAACAATATCGTTTATTAAGAGAGATAAAAATCGTTTTTATAAATGCAATTATTATCGAGCTTTCTCGTTAGTGTTAGTTAAAGGGTGTCAAACAGTTTCTTTATGGAGTGTAATATTTATTTAAATTGCTTTTATATTACTTTTGCCTATCTGTGCAAATTGTGTGAGTAAAAAAAGCATAAAAAGTATGTTGCTTGTTATTTTTTAAATGGATTTACGATCATTTATTTTATAAATGTGTGATATAGCCGGCGAATCCAATAAAAATTAGTTATGGTCAAGGTATGGTGGTGGTTAAGCGTGCGCCCGTCGCGTGCGCACGCGGCGGGCGGGCGTCGCTTCACTTTTGTATGGAACCGCGGCGTGCGCACGCTTAACGCAGTGGGGACCCTTTCTTTTTCAAACTTTCGCGATTTTTACACATTATTTAAGTTATTATTTAAGTTGTCAATGCATCCATTTCCAGCGGTACCTTCCCTAGTGCCTGGAAGACAGCCATTGTCCGTCCTCTGCCTAAGGTCAAAGACCCCTCCTCACTGAAAGACTACAGACCGATCAGCCTTCTGCCATGTCTGTCCAAGATACTTGAGAGGGTAGTCTGTAACCAACTCACCAGGTACATAGAGGTGCACAATATTCTGCCCGCTGTACAATCTGGATTTCGAAAAGGACACAGCACCACCACAGCAATGGCAGATGTTGTCGACAACCTGATTCATGCCATGGATCAGAATAAACTGAGTGTTCTAACTCTATTGGATTTTTCAAGGGCCTTCGATGGTTTGAATATAGAGCTCCTATGTGCTAAGTTAAAATATTATGGGCTCAATGACAGTGCGTTAGACTGGTTCTGTAGCTATTTGTACAATCGGACCCAGTATGTTGAAATAACCCTGCCAGACGGTTCCACCATGAAATCAACTACACAGGAAGTCAAACGTGGTGTACCTCAAGGATCCATACTCGGGCCAATCCTATTTGCACTTTATAGTGCCGACTTGGTTTCCAGTATATCACACTGTCAATATCACATATATATATGCCGATGATGTTCAACTTTACTTCTCATTTGCACTTGAGGATAGTGAGGATGCGGTGGCTGCAATTAACTCGGACCTTCATGAGATAAGTAATTGGTCGAAATTAAATTGCCTACTTCTCAACCCATCTAAAACTAAATTCATGTTATTTGGCACCAAAAAGATGATTACACAGAAACTTCAAAATGTAACACTAAACATCACCATCGACAATACACGAATTGAGCGAGTCAACGTAGCGAGAAACCTTGGTCTGGTGCTGGATAGTCAGCTGACATTTTCAGAACATGTGGAACAGTGTGTCAAAAATTGCTTCTTTAGGTTAAAAGTTCTATATAGGTTTAAGAAATACCTCACAGTTGAAATGCGTAAGCTGTTGTGTGAGACTCTTGTCCTATCCAAGCTAAATTACGGGGACACTGTATACGGTCCCTGCCTCCGCATCAAAACTGCCAAGTTAATACAGAGAGTACAGAATGCTTGCGCCCGCTACTGCTTCAATATACCGCCGCGCTCGCATGTTACTCCTTTTTTGAATGAGCACAACGTGCTAAAGATGGACGCGCGGCGGCAACTTCATTTGTCTACTCTCTTGTTCGGTGTGATACGTAACGGGATTCCCCGGTACCTACTCGGCAAGTTGACGTGGGCCCAGGAGCGCAGGAAACGCCCAGAGCGTGCCGGCGTGTTCGTCCTCGTCACACCGAAGCACCGCACTATGGCTTTTCGGGGATCCTTCAGATATGCGGCCACGAGATGCTGGAACACCCTCGACCCGCCATGTCGCGCCCTGAAAACGTTGCAGACGTTTCGAAGTACAATAAAACAGCGATTACTCAGCTTACAGAAGTTAAGCTGATAGATTCTGTAGTCTGTAGTTTATTGAACTGTCGTACTTACCATTGGGTCTGGCACGGAGTGCATGGGGTCGATCGGCAGTCGTGGCCGCTGGTACACCGTATACACACTTTTTTCACACTTGAAACACTCTTAATGCTTGCAGAATCTCAACGCTTGTTGATTCTTAATGTTCGTAGATACTGAATGTCTATTCTTAATGTAGGTATGTCGTTTCAATAGTAGTATAACCTTTCACGTGGTATTTTTTCCTTTGTTTCTTGTTAGGTGGATGGTGGATGGCTGCGTGCTTGATAAGTATGTATGTATGGATGGATGGTATGAATCGCTCGCAGATAAATGAATGATTCGATTCGAGTGAGTGAGCGACCTGAGTGATTGGTGAATGGCGTGACAGATGACCACAGACTAGGTGCTTGATACGATGAATGAATGAATGACGATTGTAAGGTTTAATGTTTAGTTTACATTGTGTATTTATGTATGTATATGTAATGGGATTACTTTGGGGTATTTGTATGTAGTTTTGAGGTATTTATTATTATATGTAGGTATTTATATGTAGGTATATGTATTGATTTTGATTTTAATAGTGGCGCACCTCTGGGCCTCGTCTGAAAATCAGCGCTGCCAGGGTCACAAGATCGTGGCGGCATTACGCTGAGACGAGGCCTATTCAGACCTCACACAGCAGTTCTGTCCGTGCAATTGTTTTATATGTAATATCTGTTGTTCTCTTTTCTGTCTTTGCTTTGTTTTTTTTTTGTTTTTTCGTTTCTTGTTGTGTGATTCGTCTGAATAAATGTTTTTCTTTCTTTCTTTCTTTCTTTATTAACGTTCATTATTAACGAACGAAACGTCGGGAATTCAAAATAAGTGTTTTGACTTACTAAAAAAACCTTCTGTGCTGCGAAAAAACCCGTAATACCTAATACCAATTAGTTATTTCCTTTTTTCATAAAATAACCGTTCAATCAAACTTTACAACACTTTAATCAACGTATCTAGGTACTACGTGAAGTAAAAACTGCAAAGTTAATTCCGGCCAGACCTGCGGTCAGTAATGAAATTATATTGGAATGGACACAGATTGACTGATGGGTTGGTTACAGGGGAAATGCATTAGCAAGCCGCATATTGTAGGCAGTCTCGGATTTCTTGATATTCTACGATACACATTTTAAATGAAATGGTTATTAAAATGTATAAGCATTTGATAAATATTCTTATCATGTATAATTAAATCCTGATGGATAATTGGGCGTTACGATTAAGCGAATTGAAAAGTGGTGAGAAGATTTCTGTAGAACATGGGTGCCCCGCGGTTTTACGCGTTTTTCCCGACCCGTGGGAATTCGGGTTAAAATGTATCCCATTATGTTATTCTGATGTATAACCTATATTACTGTAAAGTTTCATCCAAATCCATTTAGTTGTTTTTTCGTGAAAGAGTAACAAACATACATACATCCACCCACACAAACTTTCGCATTTATAATATGTGTATGATAATTATTCATCCTAGAACATCGGGTAGGGATCAAAATCTCAATCAACCGTAAAACTATTGCTATAAGAATACTAAGTTCAAAGAAAGTTACTCAGCTGACTCTTAGTTAAGTACTAATCACTATTTTAAAGTTTTATTCAGTGGAAACTAGGTTTATAATCTTAATTTATGCTAGAGACCGCTCCGTCCGTTGGGCGGTATTCCAAGAATTTCAATGCAGACCTAAGCGTTGCTACTAGATTTACTTACGAACTGATAAAGGACTTTATCTACACTAATGTTGTAACATTCTACTTATGATTCCAATACTTGACTTATAATTACTACTGTTATAGCACAGACAACTAAAACACTCAATTTAAGCAATTGCACATGATGTTATAATATCATTATAATTTAACATTATAACATCATTATAACGCGACCAATTAACCTGGCGAGCCTTATGTCAAAATCCTGATACTAGTTGTATAAAATTTTGATATTAGGCTGGCTTTTGAAAATAGTTGGGTTATACGTGAAAACTTCGTCGAAACTACATACACAAAACTCTTTGGTAAGATCTCGCTCGCTCCTGATTGGCCCTACGCGCAGCTGCGCTCTCATTGGTTAGATTTTAATGGCGGCAAGTTCACTGTGACAATACACGTACCTACGCGTGAATTTAATGTTTCGCAATGTGTTTTGTTTTTAAAATTTTGTTTGATTAATTGCATTAAATAGTGAAGATAAAGTAGTGTATGCAACTGCATATAACACGGGTATTAAAACACTCGTTACTATTATGAAACTCGCTGTGCTCGTTTCATAAACTCACACTCGTGTTTTAATACCCTTCTTTATATGACGTTGCATAAACTACTATTATTTGCATTATATATCACTAGCAGCGCCCCGCGGTTTTACACGCATTGTGTCCATTCCTGTGGGAATTTCGCGATGAAAAATAGCCTATGTTACTCATGGATTATGTAGCTTTCGAATGGTGAAAGAATTTTTTAAAACGGTCCACTAGTTTTTGAGCCTATTTATTACAACCAAACAAAGTTTTCCTCTTTATAATATTATAGTGTAGATTCAGCTTAGTCACTGGCGCTTGAAACCGTGGCACTCCTAATTATGCAGAAGAAGAAAAATTCAACAAGATTATCATCAGGTTACTTTTTCCTTCAAAAACTCTTTCTCTATCGAACTCTTATAGATATGGAGTAACGAACATAAAGGGACCAACATACAACATCATCAAACATTGAAAATACAAAATCAAGGTTTGAGATACGATGACGTCACACGATGCTGTCCGGCGGTATAGCGATGCTGTTAAAGTTAAGTAAATATTATAAAAATACTAGCTGCGCCCCGCGGTTTCACCCGCGTTGTACCCGTTCCCGCGGGAATTTCGGGATGAAAAATAGACGTTGGCCAATTCTCAGACCTACTCAATATGCTCACAAAATTTCATGAGAATCGGTCGAGCCGTTTCGGAGGAGTACGCGAACGAACACTGTGACACGAGAATTTTATATATAAGATTTGGTATTTATTTGCTACTAGCTTTTGCCCGCGGCTTCGCTCGCGTGGAATTTAGTCTGCCACATTAAGTTTCGTGAAATATAGTTTAAAACATTTTTTTATTAAACCGACACAAAAAGAGGACCCTTTTCCTTTCAATTGGGATAGGTCATGTCACTGTTGAGCGAGAGAGAACACGGTTATGGTCCATAACAAAGCCCAACTCTTTTTTCGGTGGTCAAAACACCGAGTTGGCCGTCGATTTCGTTATGACCGTCAAAGAGTGACTTGTACATAGGTCATGTGTCACTGTTGTGCATTGGGCCCGGGCTCCATAGTATCCCAAGGTCCTTTAATTTATTATTTTATTTTAGTTACTACTTGCGGGCCCGCAGACACGTCACTTGCGGCCCGCAGCCCAATCCAAAATTGTAAAGCTGTCTACACACCAAAGCCGCCGGCCCGGCGGCACGAACCCGGTGGCAAGGCCGGCGGCCTGATTTTGAACGATTTTGAACGATTTTCGTGCAAAATCAGGCCCCCGGCCTTGCCGCCGGGTTCTTGCCGCCGGGCTGGCGGCTTTGGTGTGTAGACAGCTTAAAATGTCTTAAAGAAGTAAACACAGTAGGTAGAACCACCGTTTGTACGTAGGTAGAACCACCAACAAACTATCGTTTGGTCACCGACATTTTGTGTCTAATGTTCTTCACTCTCCCGCTTCCACATCTTGGCACTCTCCCACCTCCGCATCGTAGCACACTCCCACCTCCGCAACGTCACTCACTCCCACCTCCGCATCGTAGCACACTCCCACCTCCGCATCGTAGCACACTCCATACATACATCCATCCTCACTAACTTTCGCATTTATAATATTAGTAGGAAGTAGGATGATTACTTATAATTCTCAGGAGCTCTTGACTGTTCGACGATCCGCGCCAGAATGACTTGCGGAGCGTTGAGCAGTCTTATTTATAGACACTCAATAACAACCATTTTCGTACAGAATTGATGTTACAATAGTTTTAGATTGATATAACTTTTTTATTTATGAACCGATTGAAACAAAACAAAGCCTAAATGTTAATCCCAGCAAATCACAACGCATTAGTGAAAACCGCATTCAATTCGGTTAAGCCGTTTCTGAGATTAGCGCGCACAAACGTACAGACAAACAGACAAACAGACATACAGACAAACAGACAAAAAATCTAAAAATCATTGTTTTGGGTTCTATTGCGTTCATAAAGCCCCTCTTATATATTTTTTCTTATATATCTTCTATGTACAGACAGCGACCATTTACAATTTTATTATATGTATTGATGTATTGATGATTGATGTATTGATGATGATATGTATTGATGATTAATTATTAAATTAAAATTATTATAAAGTTTCAGTAAATTCTACTAACAGAGAAAAAAAGTAGTTGTTCATAATAGAATTAACTCTTACTAATAATATAAACGCGAAACTTTGTATATACGCATATTTGTTAGTCTTTCTCGCAAAAACTACTGAACGGATATGGATGAAATTTGGCAAACAGTTAGTTTAGGCTTGGAAATAACAACACTTATGTTACTTTTTACCGCGGGATAACATCTCAGACCCACGGGAAACTGGAAGGAATCTGTTCGACATTATTCTTAAAATTCAACAGCTTACAAACTACCTTCAGCCGTAAAAGAACAATGTTTTTTCATTCCCATGGGAGTACTATGATTTCCCTCGGTAAATTATTCTTATAGTTTATGATATCAGCCTAAACTAACTTAAGTAGAAAGAATTTAGATGAGCCCTTTTAATTTTTTTCCCATGGTAATCCAGTCAATTCCAAGGTAATAAGTAGCTATAACATATTCTAATTTATCTAGTAACAATGATCGACGTCGTTCGTTGTCCGGAACAGGCGTTAAAAAAAAACCATAAAATACCGATTCCCATGGGAAACGGATGTTTTCCCGCGGTAAAAAGTAGTCTTTATGTTGCGCCAGGCTCTAAAATATGTCGGTACAAAATTTCAACCAAATCCGTCAAATAGTTGCGGAGATTAATGGTGCCTATGTATAAGCATAGAATAGTGTTCGACGTGATTCTTCAATTTGACATAACTTTTTTATTTATGAACCGATTGACATGAAACAAACACTAAAGCATAACTGAAGCATACCACAACATATTCGTGAAAACCGCATCCAACTCGGATCAGCCGTTTCTGAGATTAGCGTGAACAGACAAACAGACAAACAGACAAACAGACAAAAAAAAAGTTGATTACATTTTTGGGTTCGACATCGACATAACAATAACCCCTGCTATTTTTTTTATTTTTATTTTCAATGTACAGACAGCACTTTTCTACAATTTTATTATATGTATAGATAATTAAAGCAATTTAAAAAATCATGAAAATGTTAATGAAATAAACGATTTTACATTTAAAATGGAGTAAACGAGTACATTGAAAATTCTTATTATGAATAATGAAAAAATAATAATAAAATAATGTTTTATTCATGAAATTGTAATTGTAACATCAATACGAGCAACATACAAATGAAGGCAATTCAGTACACGGAGTCCGGGAAAAATACAAACGGTGAATTAAACTGACGAATCGAGTTGGACAATGAAAACATACGGGCGATTGTTTGAGAAACCAGCAATGATTATCGCACTAGGGGGTCTAGGGGCCATATTATTAATAAATGCGTAAGAACAGTTTAGCTATCAAAAGGTTTGCCCCTTTCTGACATATGCAATTTTCCGAAGAACAAAAGAGACAAAACACATTATAATTTTAGTTGCACAGCGTTTATTAATAAAGCGGTAGCTGTTTGACATCTGCAATTTCACTCGCGACCTATGAAATGGCGTTAGGATGCAGGTAACAACATTCTATTCTTATTTTCTTAGATTTGTCGGGAACCACACCAAAAATATATTTTGCTCATTTATAATTAATTAGTAGCAAGACGTATTTTCAGTGTCCAAATTCAGTCCTAAGGATATCAATAGCAATAGGACTTCCAGTCAATGTAATCTTCTTAATTCAAATTTGTACTGATTTCCATCAAAAATAGAACATTGATTTATTGACATTTGTATTGATCTGAATATTGAGAAGATAAAAACAGAAAACCTATGAAATATAACGTCGGAGGTTCTAGAAGTGGCAGTTCCGGCCAAAATACAAACGCGTATGTTTTCAATCAAATGAACGCGAGGAGAAGCCCAAACACAAATTACAATAAACTAATTTTGTACGTTTGTACAAATGAAATCCATTCCTAAATCAGTGTTAGGATTGACGCCCGCACCATTTGTTTTTTATTGGCAAACCTTTCCGGGCCTTTCGTTTTAATCAACAGAACCTACACTTTGCGAATCTTAAAATGTAACAGCGGCCATTGTTGTTCACTACCTTTGATAGACAGATCCAATGATAAAACGTGTCCGGTTTAGTTACAGAATTTGTGGTTTCTTTTGTATGGAACAAGAGAATTCCGGATTGAATAAAATTGGGGCAAATTGTTATCTTTGGAGTAAATTTTCTTCTTAATTTGACTGAATTATCGTTGATGTACTCACAGCTGGAATTGTTCAGACTAACTTAGTGTCATAAAAGTGTTACAGGCGTAAATTCGAATTAGGACCATTTCGAATTCGTAAATCAAGACCAAGGTTGAATCCAGAATTGAAGGCTTTAATGATGATGCTTTTGAATAACGTTACTTTCATAACAATAATAATAATATGGTGCATCTACTTAACATAATCACGTTAAGTATCCATACAGTTGGGTCCGATAATTATACTTACCGAAGCTCGACTGTGCGTTGCCAATTATACAACTAATTAAATCACAAGGTACAAAACAAGCTCTCACCCGTATTAATTACTTTTGCATTTTATAACGAAGTAGGTTAATATTATGGCTGTCAAAGACTAAGTTACACAGTTCAAACACACAATAACAAGTAGCAAGTTCTGAGAGGGCTTTAGGAGTCAAATAACTTTAGCGCGAATGGATCGCGCTTCTGAAGGTATTCATCAGCGTTTAATTTTAGTTCAAGCTGGTGTTTGTGATGAAGATCATATTGCTACGAGTTGGTACAGAGGAGCGTTTTAATTTTATTTACCATTTAGAATTTGATCTGGGATTTGAATGCCTGCGGGGAGTTTTTATTATCGACCAAGATTCAAGTAGTAACCGAGTTGTCAGTTGTTTAAGACGAAAAATACAGTAGGTTGAGCACAATATGCTACATGAGGTGGCCACAATAGTGTAAAGAATGCGATAATCATCTGATAGTCACATTCGACGTTTGACAGGTGCTATTAACTAATTAGGTGTTGATAGTTGGCGGACTACATAGTGTGAAGGCGACGACGCGACGTGACGATTGAAAGAGTGATTGACATTAATATTGAGAGATTGAGAAGTAGATTGAAACAAATTAGGCACATAACCATTTGTAATACGCCAAGAGTTGAAACTACGCCACGGAAGCAACAATTCCATTACAACCTACAAACAAAACAATTGAACCTGTAACTAACATCTAACATCTAAAGCAGTTTCACAAACAAAACTGCAGTAAAAACTTCATTGCTCTCGTCAAGAGAGTTAAGTCTGGTCACGTTTTGGTGCCATGAAAATTTCGCGCGGTCCCATTCGGAAACAAAAGACTATCCGGGGCTACGAGGCACGTCCAGTCCCAGGACAATCGGCGAGTTTGCTCAACATCGAGATTTTGAAAGGTTATCTCGCCATATGTACTCGGTTTGTTCTTTTGCTGGCATTTTTGGATGACCGCTAACTGGTTATTGGGTGGATTGTGATTTTTATAGATTATGATGAACAAAGATGGCGAGACGAGCTTGACATGTACTTGTCTGGTTGGTATCAAGGAGCTCTTGATAGAGCTGAATGGAAGAAATGGGGGGAGGCCTTTTCCCAACAATGGGACACTTAAGACTTTTATAATAATAATGATGGTGTGATGTAAACTGTGATGGAATAAACTAAATTTAAATTTTCATTTCGTATTTGTGACGAGGAAAGAGTGCAGTGCCATTGGAAAAGATACACATAACTATAGTGTGAAAGCTAAAGTTCAATGTTCTTTTGAAAAAATCGCGACTTCCACATAATTACAATAATTTTTCTTTAAATTACTTAAACCTATACTTAAACAGTAAGCATTTTGTAGCTAGCAAAGAATATACAAGAATGACAATTCCACCAAAAACAGATCAAATCAAACAAAACAAAAATTTCAATACAATTTCCTTACTTATTTTATTCCGACTAAAAATATCTAAATTCAATACCTTTTTTCAAGTTTTAATTCGGTTTATTGGAACAAGGAACTCTTGGTGTCGTTACGAAAAACTCGTATGCCATGCTTCAGTAACCAAGTCACGTAGTTTGGTTTCATTCGACTCTGCACTGGCCACGCTCTATGTATTAATTATTTGTCACATTTTAACACTTTTTCAGTTAAAACTATTCTATTTAAAGATTGTTTTTTGTTGCAATGTGGATTTTATGACTCATCGTAACCGTAATGTAGAGGTATACAGGCTGAATTATTATACATGTCACATGTATGACACAGATTCAGGTCTTCTTCTTCTTCATCGAATGGATGGTCAACCTGACCAATCCTGGTGTCAGAGTTATTGAGCCGCCAAAGGCCTCTGACATGGCTCATATAACGACTACTCTCCGTAGAAAGTAACCGGGACCGACGGCTTAACGTGCCCTCCGAAGCACGGAATCATCTTACTTTTCGGGCAATCAGGTGATTTAGCCTGCAATGCCCTAACCAAACTGAGGACAGTCTTACAAAGAGATTTTTGTGAGATAAGTATTGTCCCCACCGGGAATCGAGCCCGGAACCTCCGGATCGTGAGCCGACAGATTCAGGTAAACTCGAGGGGTTTATAGTGAGATTATTTTACCTGCACAGGTTAAACTAAGGGTGGGTTTTTCAAACGGTTGGTTATCGTAAACATATGTTCGTTAAAAAGTTATGTTAATTACATAGCGTTATTTCATAAAAGAGCATGTTAAAGTTATTTGAGTTTCCAGAAGAAAGTCTCGATTTTTCCTTTTCTTACATCGGTTAAGACTGACATTTTATGTACCTACGTGAGCGTAAGCTGCCGCTTAAAATATTTTATTAAAACTACTCATAAGTAAGGAAATAACAACCCTAATCTATATTGTCCCACTGCTGGGCAAAGGTCAACAAACTAGATTATCATAAATAAAATAGTAAAGCAAGAACACAAATGTTTATCAAGAAACAAATTAAATAGACGAAGGAACAATAGTTTATAAACGGTATTAATTCTAGCACTCCTTAAATAATTAATAACTTAACCCGAAGCACGGTTACAGAACCTGGCATTTAAAGAATTCTAGGAACATTTTCATTATTCAGTCTTAAGGGAACCTATTAAAGTGAATAGAAATACGAGACTCTATCTTTAAGATGCTTGCTAACTTAGTCTTAAATATATTATGTACTAGCAGCGCACTAAAATAATTATTCAGATCGGATTGGTGTTTTCAGAAATTAATGCATTCAAACACAGAAGAAATTAAACTCTTGGGCTTAATTATTTTAGGACATATATAATAACATACATAGTTAATTGTTAATAACAAAAGCTAGAGACAATAGCTTTACTTTCTATCTGGTTATCTACTATCAAATTATATGGAAATGTTTAATGACTAGAAGTGATAATAGATATTCAAATAGAATACAAAGCTGAAAGAAAATTTACGAAAAGTAAGTACCTAATCAATTTGCTACTTGTCTACAGGAGGCCTATGTATATTAAGGTACAGGAGGTATAGCATAATATTCAACAAAAATGTACTTTGCTCTATATTTATATGCCGTAATATCCATTTCTTTACCTTGGATATGGCCTTTTTAGGATGACATAGGGCTGTGCAACTTAATCGTACAGGCAGTGTCTGTAATAGCATTAAGTTGCATCATGAATTATATGCAGGTGGAATAGAGATCAATTTACTTTGCAACGCTGAAAGCAAAGGGATGACTAACCTAACATAGCAAGTAGCCAAAATTGGGAGATTTCTTTCCTGATTGGTGACAGGAAACTTAGAACAAAGACAATAGGACTTCCTCTTCCATTGTAAAAGAGTTCCTTGATAATGGAGTTTTGAAGTTGGTTTCCGGAGTCCAAACTTGGCAAGTAACTTGTTGTGAAAACAAGTCTGGAGAGCAAAGAACAGTTCACAAAAAATGTTCTCAAAATACTAGAAATATTTCCGCTGATGTTTACTTAAACACTGTTCTATTTTTAATCCAGCATTGCAAGGCAGGAATTTTGTCTCATTTAAATTCAAGATTCATGAATTTCTGAATAGAAATGTTAGTTAACCTCTCACCAACATTTACTTTGAGGTTTTGCATGTAAGATTTAGAGCACGCATAAATGGCCACAATCTAATGCACAGTATTCACGACTAGCAGTGCCCGCGGTTTTACCCGCGTTGTGCCCGTTCCGATAAGAATTTCGGATTGAAAAATAGCCTATAATATAACCTTTCCGTTGAATGTGGCTATCTATTACAAAATAATTATTCAAATCGGACTGATAATTCCCGAGATTAGCTCGAACATACAAACAGAAAAATACCTCTTTATAATATTTGTATATATAGCTAGTAGAGTATGTACCTGTGCAATCTGTCAAATGAATTGAAAAACAAAATTGACTAAAATTAACTTTAGAAAAGAGTTAACTAACTTATACTGTAAGAATAAACAACAGCCAACTCTGCACGCACGACATTTGTATAGATCTTTTAGGAATAAGAGATATCGTATATTTTCAAATGAGACAGTATCATCAAAAAGTGTTTACTTACTTTTTTGTAAACCGGACAATCTAAGCAATCAATCAAATGATAGATTAATGGTATTTATATATTTTTACAGCAGCATAATTAACATGAGTAGATAAGTTATCAAAGATAAGATAATCTTATCATTGGATATTGACTACTTTTATAGAGCAGTAATAAAGTACATTAAATATAGGTAAAAACATAACCCTTTTCTTTACCAAGTCGGGAAGTGAATGGATGTTTTAAATATACTGAGTTTGTACTTGGAAAAAGATTATAAGTTTATAATCTTCCAAGTATCAAAACCCTGTTATTAAGGTAAACAGTAAATCAAATGACTAATGCAGATTGTACACGATACCTTAATACGTAGGTTCCTTTAATCAGTTTGTCAGTCACGCCGTAACGTGTGTAATCCGCCTTATAGCTATATTACACGAAACCGCATCTTCAGCCGGCAAGCTTTGTTGCTAGTTTATGCAAAGTAAACCACTTTCATTAACAATTTCTTAACGTTAATTTTAAGTTTGCACCGAATAGTGACTTGCGGGGTTTTGGTCTAAATTGCATATAGGTATTGTTGTAGAAGCACATGGCGTAAGGTATCTTTTTGTCTGACGAATGTAATAGAATGCATCAGTGTGGAAAATCACGAAAAAATTCCTTCCAAATGGTGAAACCACTTTTTAATTTGAAGTTTTATATTAAAGGTAATTTGCATTGGGTTGATTTTGTCGATCTAATTCTTAGTTATAAAAAGGACTCCACCAGCTATACTTAAAAAAAAAACAGATCTTAGTTATGAATTCTCAGTGTAATTTGTAAATTTAAATTTACCTTCATGGATTACAAAATTGTCATTACATAATTTCATACGGAGTAATAACTAAAAGGTTTTATAAACCAGTTTTTATCTTTTTTCATTATCTTTTGTTACAAAAACTTTTTCCTTTTCATAATTTTGACTTTCTGTTTTTCGTCCTGACATAATACGTAATTACAACTTTCCACACTCGGGACTGACATAAGGTAGGTCGTTAAACACACCTGAGTTTGGAGGACGCTTCAAACTTACTCTGTATTATGTCAGTTTCAGTTAATTATTCAGTCAACACTCAGACATTCTTGTAATGGGTACTTGTAAATAACTCAAAAATGGATACCTACAGCATGTTTGACAATGATTTGATATGCTCGTCTGATGAGAAATGACGCATTTCTTTACACCCTTTAATTTTGGATTCTACTTACTTATTATATTCACTTTTTTATTGATACGAAAAGTAGCTATGAGTTGGAATTTTGTGAATACGGCCTTATAATTATTTGGCCTTAGCATATCTATAATAAGATTTTGATATTTTTTTCAAACAAAATTAGATAGTTTACCTTATATACAAAAATCCTCGTGTCACAATGTTAGCTACCATACTCCGGAACGGCTCGACCGATTTTCATGTAATTTTGTATCGGGTAGATCTGAGAATCGGTCAACATCTATTTTTCATACCGTATTTTATATGAGTTAGAGTAACAACTAAATAGAGGTAAATAGTTTTATCGAAAAAACAAACAAAAAACAAACTCAAACAAACTTTGACGTTTATAATATTAGTAAGACGCCCGCCGTTCCAAGTAAAATTCTTTCTTTCTTATTTATGCGTATAATTTAAAATTTGGCTTATTTCAAACAAGTAAGCAGTTTCAAAAAAACGTCTCCTTTATCGTACTTTGAATATAAAGTAATTTACGAGCTTAAAGGTATCAAGATTATTATATTTAAGTCCTTTTATTCAAAGACATTTTTGTCTCGTCTCTAAACTCAATTGTTGATACGTGATGTGATCGTAAATAGATTTTTCTTTCTTGTCGTTAAAATTATGAACGATGAAAATGTAATATGAATTTTTATATCAAGCTTTCACGATTTAGCAAAATAAGAATTGCTACGTGGGTATATAATGCAGGTATACGTGCCTTTGACTTTGCCTTATATATTTTGTGATCTCGTAGGAGAACAAAAGATTAACTAATGTAAAGAACAAACATGGTTTTGTTTACTATGTACCCTAAGCATCATTTTACGATAATATATACCGGGACAAATTCACTCAATCTACTCAGTCTATAAAAAGATTTATTCGAATCGGAATTGTAATTACTGCGATTAGCCCGACCATACAAACAAATAAAATTACAAATTTTACCTCTTTATAATATTAGTATATATAAAATATAAAAACATAACCTACTTTTTCTCCTGAAATTATCACTGAAACAGGCACGGTGATAGTGAAACCTGGGGAAACAACGAGCCATGTACAAACAAAACTGATAAATCATCGTTGAATATTTCCATTATTAATAGTAGGGCCTCCAATACCCATGTCACAGAGTTTCGCCTAATTTCATACCGTTTTAATATCGCGTGATACGAACGTATTAAAGGCTTGTAAATAAAACCGAACTTTGCTTTAATGAACCTTGGTATTTGACTCTGGAACTGTATTAACTTTGGGTAATTGATAGCTATCTGTCTAATATGTGTTATGTTATACCAATTACATACAGCCGTTAGCTGCATGCTGCATGCGTGGTAACAGTGAAAAGAATACGGTAGTTTAGTACGGCTAGCTTTCGCTTGGGATATTTTACATGTAATTTTTTAAAACCCGGACACATTCACTGCCTGTTAATTAGACCCAAAGTAAGCTCTAAGCTTGTAATATGGAATCTATTTCACTAATACTACTACATATACATAAACTAATACTCTATAAGAATATATAATTGACACACAGACGTCATCGCCAACAACTATGTCTTCACATTGGACACCGGGTGGGAATCGAACCCGCAACCCCCGACACAGTAAGCGCTCTCACTGCCACTGTGCCAAAGGGCTAATTTGTGGCATTCTATTGATTTCATCGGCTCAAAGCTTGTAAACTCGACTTAGGCTTTAAATATTTTATTTCAAAAATGATATCTCACATGAACACATAAACTGAGTGTTAAAGGAAAACACCTGTCAAAGTTTCCAAGTGACTTCATAATATGCTGACTATTCATATATACGTTAATAATAATTACCTACCTAACTATGTTCACATTGTCAATAATACGTAATTAAGACTACACCCAAAAGTTTCCCAGAAACTGGCATCGAACCCTAAACTTGGAGAATCTGAGGTGAAAATAACCAGTCTACACGAAACCATCGGCATTTGTATTTGAAACTCATTAAACATTTACAATATAAACCTCGGAACATTCCATAAATTGCGTACAAAATCTCAGAGCAAACAAAATGGGAGACCGAGTACTACAAAACAAACAGTGAAGCATGTCAAATTACACCCTGTATCCATAAAATTGTCATTGATTGCATATGTAGCTCTTGTAGCGTAGTTTGAATATATGCTGACACATCGTGATATTTAAGCAAAGATTACTTTGGATTGCTGATTGCATCATTTTTATCTGAGAACTACCATTCTTCGGCCAGCACGTTAAATTGTTCTGGTTGTTTTATCATCGTCATCGTTATTCCATAGCGGAGGCCTCTAGGTGGTCTAAAAATTCAGACACCAGGGACCAGATTCAGCCTTACTAACTTTACGAACTTACTTACTGATTACGTTTCTTTACATGGTTCAATGCAATGACAACGCTCAATATTGAATTTATATTAGGTCTAACTACAAAATGTATAAAGTTAACAGCAAACTCGTAATTCAATTTAGTTTTAATAAAAGAACAGTTGTGAGTCGGTGGCATTGGATCCGGAGTTGGTGTTAATTAACTCTTTGACTTAACGTTTACTTGAGAAATAAGCCATCGAAGTTATTGTTAATTTTCTTAATAACTAGCCGTTGTTTTTGGGTTTCGTGTAAGAATTTCAGTATCACATTTAGTGTTGGTACTGACAAACAGATGTGCAGTGGTAGCGAAAAGCGGTTTTTTTAAAAGTAGACAAAACTTTACAATACATATGATAAGAGTGGCGACAGCGAACAGCGGTTTTTTGAAAAGTAAATTAACTTTACTTATGATAAGATCAAATGACTTATTGTTATATAGCATGGACATATGAGTCAAATTACAACATGATGCATGCTAACAAATAAAGCAATTTTTTAAAAACTTAGTATGGTAAGAATACTATTCTTCAAAAATTCAGACAAGCAAACCCAATTTACATTATATGACTAAAAACTTGACAGAAAACCAAAAAAATGTAATAAATATAAGAACAAACTTCTCAGCAAAACACCGCCGGAGTTATGAGAAACAAAGCCTTCAGAAAAACTTTAATTTAAAAAAGCATCAGTTCATTGAACGGTGTCCCCTACCACGAATTTAAAATTAACGTCATATTCAACTTACGTATTAACGAGGATGATTAAATAGTATTAACATACTAACACGAGAGGCCGTAGATGTTTTATCGAGAATATCCTCGTCAGAATATTTAAAAAAGAACGATAAAAACTTGTGTGACAGTTGACTACTTCAGGTTTTCTACGAGCGATCACTGTCACTCTTTCAATACCTACAAACGCTTTATTAAAACTTACCACTAGCTCTCGACAAACCTTTGAAACCGATGTCGTATAACTACTAAATGCATAAATACGAAAAAGTTGAAAAATAGTCGTATACTTAAAGTAGTTGTTAATATAGTTAAAGTAACAAAGTACTTTAAGTATAAGATCGCGATGGAAACCAGTAGTAGTGGTCACGTGGGTACAGTACACCGTTAGTCGAAGTTCATTAATTAAGGTTTTCTTATTCTTGTCAGGTTTATTAACTCTCGCAAGCTATTGCTCTCTAATTAGTCTCTCCGTGTACTAGTTGTATCATAAAATGGTGATGTATTATATCGTTAAAATTTCAAAGAAGATTATTACATATATTTACTTATTATTCATTCTATATTTATTTATAATATTTTCCAGGTTCGTTGAATAGAAGAAAACTTGTGATACAAAGGTGTAATGTTTTAGAATGAACCTTTCATTGTATAGCATAGATTGTCATTGGGTAATTTTTCAGGCGAGTCAAGTAAAACGAGACACACACAGTCACACACACGTCAAATTTCAAACTTAGCCGGTAAACTTGCTTAATAGTAGACGTTGCTTTAAATATAAGTTGATGACACTAAAAAAGTACCTAAAATATAAAAACACTAGCAGCGCCCCGCGGTTTCACCCGCGGTGTACCCGTTCCCGCAAGAATTTCGCAATAAAAAGTAGCCTATATCCTTTCTCAGGCTCTGGACTAACTGTGTACCAAATTTCATTCAAATCGGTTTAGTAGTTTTGGCGTGAAAGCGTAACAGACAGACAGACAGAGTTACTTTCGCATTTATAATATTAGTTAGGATAGCTCAATATATAAACTGTAATTCTTCTAACCTGTATCAATTTGATACTGCCCTAGCCCCTTTGCCACACAGGCCGCATACAAAGTGTTCAAATTGAATAAAGTATCAGTTGAAAATATGTAAATTTACAACATTTGTGACTAGTTATGAAACTACGTTTGTGGACGCAGAGCCGTAGTATGAATGAAAATGCCTGTGTAAGTTATTTTTATGTTACACTTATATTATACCAAAAGGGGTTAATGTTTTAGAATATATTTTTGAAGTGAAAACTTGCGTGCACGTGCACTTTTTGTGATGGGTAATGAGCTCCGCATCGCTCTGTTCTGCTTCAATGACGCACCCTTAGATTTAAGTCCCTAAATAAATGCAGATTAGGAAAAAACATTATTTTGTCAAAAACCAATATGAAATAGCAAATTTAGAAGCTAGAACTCTCAGAGTTCAACTGAAAGCCAACGTCACACATGACTTTAAACATTTAGATCTTTTAGAATTCACCAACTCACTGCTCATAACCTCACCAATGTCAACGAACTTTAAGCTTTTACAAATGACAATCAAACATTAATTAAATACCGAGAAAATTTCATTAACTCAGTACATATGACGTCACCGCTATGAATCGAGACAGCTTCCTACCTATTATAATTAATTGATTTACTAAAGACAATACAAGGATTTAGTTGGTGAAATGTATTGTTGTTAATTAAATAATAACTTTGTGTTCTATTTTAGTGCAAATAAGGTTGATATTGCTATGGAATATTGTTTAATCAAAGTAATAAGGGCGGTCGGAGTGTCTTCGGAGTGACAAACAGCTGTACTGTATAGTGATGTGTGTTTATCGATATGTATGGTGATTTAATTTACAACTATCATAGGGAATGTGGTTTTACCCTTGTTGAACCCGTTTACTTGGGCTAGGCATGGGTTCAATAGAGGATTGAAAATACGTTTTTTGAAAGTTAGTAGAAGGGAAGCGCCGCATAGTGAGGCGACGGTGATTGGCGATTTTTAATACAGTAACACCTAATTATAATGCCGGCGCTTCACATAGGCCGTGGAGTCAATCTCTACATTATCGTCTTGGTTCCAACACTGTGTGGATGTGTTCAAGACAGCCAAAGACCGATCCTCACCACACATGGATGTTATGTTACTACTAATACTTGGATACAATACGGCAAATGTGATGTGCCAGCATAATAAAAGAAGTTCAATGTTTTTTTTATTAAAAAAATGCAATGTGGCACTCTCAAAACACTATGCTTTAAATTATATAATTGCTTCCAATGAATTATTGAAATGCACTAAGCCACGTGCGTAATTTGTATACAACGGAACAAAAGTGTTTTTGGCAATTCTTCTCCAATCAAATTTCCGTTGAAGAATCAAAATGAAAAGTATCTCAAATTGTTCCATGATATGACAATGACACAAAAATATATTTTTCAATTTGATTGCTAGTTCAAAGATACTAAATACACATATAATATAATATAAAATACCCGGACAAATTCACACACGGTTAACTCAAACTAAGTAAACTCGGCTTTATTGTATTAGTAAAAGTAAAACAAGTAAAGTATTAGCCAGTAATGTCCCACTGCTGGGCAAAGGCCTCTCATCTTACTGAAGATATCAGTACATAAGATATCACTATATTAGTAAAGAAGTATGCAATTTCCGATAATCTTATTACAAAGTTAAGCACTATTTTGCTAGATTATTATATTGAATTAAAAAAAAAAATTAAAAAAATTGAATAAAGTTTTTAGATTATCTTTTTATTATTAAAAAACTCACAATTTATTTGTTCTCATCGAAGCCAAGATTCATAACAGCGCATCACTAAATGAAGTCAAGTTAGATGGAACGCGGACAATGACGGACAGACAACTCATCGCGCCGTGAAAGAGTCATTGACCTTAACACAACGAAACAGATATTCCGGACATCCGGACATATTCCGGACCATCCTTACGAACTAAGTATTTCGAATTCCATGGAATGCTAGCCAACACGTTTTCAAATACCTTAGAAAAGTAATGCTTTTCACAAAACAATTCTCGGTATCTTGCTTTCAATTTTGCTGAAAAATATTTAGTTTTTCTTGCTGAAAATCCGATTAGATTTACATTAATACCGAAGTACTGACTATTCGTATTGTTTTAATTAACCCATTAGTTTATAAATTTGGAAATAAAAATTGCCTATACTCTTATTTTGTTTACTTTTTCACTGGAATTTTACATTTTAATGGATAAAAAAAAATTGGAACTTACTTTTAACAGCTTTTAAATATTATCTTCATAACTTAAGTCACAGTCAGTTATTATTTCGTTATTCTGTTATCAGTAAATCACGACAACCCATAAATTACTTACCCACCATAACTCAGGATGCTACGACGCTACGCAGGTCGACGTCGTAGCATCACTACGAATATGCTACGGTTTCGCTACGAATGATAGGTGTACATTGGTGATACCAAGAGTATGAATTGTGAAATGTTCATGCACAGAATGGTATAAAATAAACTAGGTACTTGGGCGAACGGAATTACAAGCCTAACCATAATAAGTATTATAAAACCTCCACAAAAATGCTTAAAGCGCTTACCGATGCCAATACACGCTAGTCGATTAGAGAATCACTACATAGTATAAAATAAAGTCGTCTCTGTTTCGTATCTGTTTGTCTGTTTGTCTGTATGCTTAAATCTTTAAAATTACGCAACGGATTTTGATGCGGTTTTTTTGTAATAGGTAGTGATTCAAGAGGAAGGTTTATATGTATAAAAATTCCCGAAATTCCCACGGGAACGGGCACAACGCGGGTAAAACCGCGGGGCGCTGCTAGTATATTATATTTTTCTTATAAGCCACCGATTAACTAAAAATATCAAAAGAAATAATTCCATCTATTTTTCTTTAACATTATAAGAAACCTAACCCAGACGCTATACAAAGGCATCTTAACGATTATCGTTAGACATTATCGGGTTTCACACATCGTTACCGCACGCACACATAGATATATTATATTAACAAGGTAATGATAGGATTTCGTGGCTTATATTCTTATTTATAACAATCGTTTGACAAATAGTTAGACGGTTTTGATCTATGAAGTTAACCGCTATAGGTGAAAATTGCTTGACAAAGGGTGAATTTAGCATCAATTGTATACGTGATCGTGATTTTTAAGCAGTATTTATACAAGTTTTATTTTATTTTTAAGCGAATACATCCTCAATTATATACCCATTTTGAATAGATACGGTTACGTATACACTTCGCTTTTATTTTACACTACCCGCACTCCGCGATCTTACTCGCGTTTCGGGATGAAATGTATCCCATGTGTTATTCTGATTTATAAGTTTTATAACTGTAACGTTTCATTCAAATCTTTTTAGTAGTTTTTATTACTGTTGTAAAAATCGGTTAAATATTCAAAACAGACACTTCAATTTTTTTTATTTATAGATAACTAGCTGTGCCCTGCGGTTTTACCCACAGCGCACCCGTTCTCGTAGGAAATACGGGATAAATAGTATCATATATCCTTTTCCTGGTTCTAAACTACCTCCCCACCAGTTTTCAGCCAAATCGGTTCAGCCGTTCTCGAGTTATAAATAGTGTAACTAACACGACTTTCTTTTATATATAAATAGATTTCACATGTTGGATAATGTCGGTGACAGAGCCTTATATTTTAAGGTTTATTATTATATCTAAAAGGAAATTGTATTTCAAGTTTGGCGGTCTATGTCCAATTTAGTTCATCCCTTCAACAGACCCTTAACTTCTAAGTTATCAAGTCTCCAGTTAATTATTACATTCAGTTGTGTAACATTTCATAACAAGGGTGCCTTCACAAGGAAATAAACTCGTAATATTGAATAACATAAAATGAGGTAAAACGTTTCACTTTCACTGTCGAATTTCTTCTTCATCACAATTTTATTCTTATATTTTATCAGGCCAATTTGCGCAAATTATTATTTTTTAAATATTTATTTTAACATATTACTACTTGTCATATTAAAAAGAATATTGGTCTAAATACAATATTTGTATTGATTTTTGCCTAATTATCTTGCCTAATTATCTTTTGCCTAAATATCGAATCAAGTTTTCAGCATAATAAACTATATTGCTCGGGACTAAAATTCGGACCTAACTCGGACCGAGTTACGTCAATTTCATCAATCACCAATGTTAAAAAATAAACGTCCAATAACGAATTTTGGAAATTAATACACAAGGTAAAAACAAATGAGCTGACACGTTACAACAGGTGGTAATTATATCTACCTGTCAACTGTCAAGTTTGACATTTGCTCTCAGTGATTTTGAATTAGAGCAATAACGCTGTGAGTACAATATGGCGGCAGTATCGCTCTCCCGGTGATTCGAAACACCTTTGTGAGTGATATTAATTTTGGCGTGATTCGGAACGCAGCGTAAAATTACAAGTTATAATTTTTTTATTTCTAAATCCCATTTATTTTGCTATAAATCAAAATATAGTGTTGTTCTCTTTTGCCTTTTAAAATGTTTTCAACACTAAACCAATGCAATTAGTACATGTGTCGTAGTTTTACAGCGCAGACGAGATTGTATAATATTTTATTGCGTATTCCAGAACACAGAATGCCTCCCGCGGGCAGGATCCAAGGGTGCTTTAGTAAGGAAACTCCTAACAATGTGTGTCTTGTCACACTTCACTTTTATGTCTTTACTATTGTTTATGCTATTTTTAACAATAACAAGTATGCAAGCAAGACTTTTATAATCTGATAGTTCCGTTATTAACGTTCGTTAAAAACGCTTTAGATTTATAACACTGGTATAGTAAATTATCGGTCCGTGTTATTTGAATCATTAGACCGTGTCGGAGGCCTTTAGGTAGTCTAATAACTCCGACACCACGGTTGCCCACCAACATATATGACATTGTGGTACTAGTAAATAGCCATAATATGTACACTATACCTCAATTGTGCGTCGTTGATTATATTTAATAAACAAAATTATAATTTTTCAAGTCTTTTGAAATCAAGATCTTTTATGAAACCAAATGCACTGTGAGTGTTCGTGACTGAAACTTTTGACAAACATACTTAAATCAAGTGGTATTCAAATGAACGTATATGCTAACTTGAATTTGCATAAATCACTTAACTTGAAGCTCTTTATTAAAAGAAAACTTGAACATGTGAAAGTGTAACCGAGTCTTTACTCAGTTCGTTTTTAAACACATCATTCTTATTATGAAGCTTTCTCCATAATCATACAAATGTATGTGCATTACAAGAGTTCACAAACCCAGAAACTTATAACTTTTAATTAAAAATTCGGTTAGGTTAAATTAGGTCACGGAATACTTTCGTACACACAGATGTCAAATGCTTACCTAGTCGAGACTTAATAATTGATTTTGACATATATATTTTGACGTATATAATATTATGAAAAATGACATCAATTAGTTAAGACGTCTCAAAATACGGCAGTATATCTTAAAAAGTGTATTCGTATTACATATACCTACCTTTAATTTAAATATATTATGTTATAACGAATAGAAACATAATTATAACGTAATTAAAACGAAACCTAGATATTGAACTTTCTAACAATTACCACCCATGTCATAAAGTGTCAAAATTGAGATGTAACCACACGAAACTTAATCGCGATAATGTATCGACCATACGTAAATAGAATTGTATTTTCAAAGCTTCACGTCTGCACACCAGTATGAGCACCACCTTACACAGTTGATGTTGTTTCATCTTAATCACCCGAACGCATCTGAGTGTAAATAATGCTTAATCGGAACCGCTTCCGCGTCACGTCATGAAACCTTGCATTCTCTAATGTTATATAGTTAACGATTGCCTCGGGTTCGCTCGAGATTGTCTTGAAGGATAATATTGCAGTTAGTATAGAATAAGTATAATATTAGTATTCTTTGCATTCTTGTGGCTCCTGCATGAAAAGTATTTAGATTGAACAAGCTTACAGGAACGAGTTATTGGATTATTTAACTTTGAAATAAGGTAGAAAAAAAAAACATGTAGATTACTACTTGACGTAATTTTTTATACATAACATGCCAAAATCCCTCACGTGTCAGTTTCAACAAATAGACTAATCGTGTCAGTTTCAACAAATAGACTAATTTACGATGTGATAATCTCATTATCCGTGTTTACATTACATAAATTGAGATTATATTTAGCATCGTCAAAATGTGGTTTGGTATTGTTTTGTTAACTATACAATAATTAATTAAAGCTTTTATCAAATAACGTGATTAATTTCGTGGACAAAATAAGTGGTTTGATGTTATTTTTGTTTTTGACAAGCCCGTTGGCACCGTGGCAGTGGCTTACTGTTGCAGGGGTTGCGGGTTCGATTCCTGCCCGGAGTCAACAAGATTGTTTTTTTTTACAACGTACGTAATCTAAAATGTTTATCAAGCGCATGTTACGTTAGCCAACAGTTTGAAATAACCGACCCTTATTAATTGTACTGCGTAACGTAACATAGCTCTTGTATTATCAAACGTAGCAATTTGTCCTATTCTTAGTTGGTTTCAAACCCCGAAATACCTCCTATAGACGGCATCACCTTACAATCTACCTGAATACGATTAACAACGCATGACTCTTATTCCAAAGTACCAAGAGTGAAAATTGTTTGATTTCTGTTCTTGCTGTTGACTGTAGAAAGAACGGAGAGAAAATATGAGAGAAAAAAAACCTGAACATTCGTTTTGGCTGTGAACACGGATTCATTACAGACAGGAATTGAAAATGCTGGTTTAAAAATCCCAACCTCCCTGCCTTTATTATTTTTATTTTGGTTGAATTGTTATTAAACTTTTTGCTATCAGTTTTTCAACAAAAGAGAGATTCGAGAAATTCCTTTTTTTACAAATATATTGTAACCAGCTGTAGTCCCCGACAGTGTCCCAGGCTATAAAGTATGAATTTGCATTATTATCATTTACTTTTTCGATGGATTGTTTGACCACAAATTAATACCAATGAATCTAATTTCTTTTAGAAAAAGATGTAATTTAAATGAATATTGATGTAATTCAAAGAATACTCGTATAAGTAATAAGAAACGTCGAGAAATTAAAGTAAGTGTTTTTACTTACTATTACTAAAACATCCTTATATTACAGTTAATCATGTAACATAGGTACCTAACGAGTTCAATATCGAAATCAAATACCAGAAAAAGTCCCGATTCAATTGTACCTTTCGTAACTCAATTAATCAAGTGAAATCCTAGAGTTAATCAGAAAATGAGGCACGTCTACAGAAACCGACCATTTATTAATTGCAGCGCTGCCAACCTATTTCTTACGCTAAGACAACCGCACTCTGAATCGCAGCAGAAACTTTGGGAGTTCGCCAAATGAGTAAACGGTTGATAAGCTAAGGTTAATTTACCTCTGTACCCCGCTGTCTTTTAAACACTATTATATTTAAGCAAGATGGCTCCAGTTCATTGTAATCCTTAACCTTTTGTACAATTAAATTGCTTTTTATAATAAAACTCCCTTGTTATGTGCAGTCTGTTAGGCCGTCGTTAAAACGGATTTATGTCCAGGTACGCTCTGAAGATGCTCAGATAATAACGGAGATTGTACTTAGTTGAATAAAGACGAATGGGTCAAGATAAAACGAGCTTAAGTTCCCGATTGGGGTAATACGACAGCTTACAGTGTTAAATTAGAATTAAGGACACTAATTTTGTTTATAATGCGTTTTGTAATGGCTTAACTGTTCCTTTGTTAGCAATTTTGTATTCTAAATATTGAAGATTAATTTTGTTAAAGTATAGCTCTGCCGGCTACTTTGTAATTTGCTAAAGGCTGATTATTTTACATGGAATATTCCGCCGGTGGATACCTACATCTTGAATAGCAATTGGTTAATCATGGTTTATCAAATCCTACTAAAAGACAAAAAGCCTCTTTCTCACGTACTCACTACAGTGGAAAGGTGTACAGTACAAAATGTACAACTAGGTAAATTAATGACTTATTAATCAGACTTGACTGCGCCGAACAATTCATACTGACAAGTAGTAATTAAAAATGTTAAAAACCTCTTCCGCAGAAAAATTAATATACATTGGAAGGGTACCGGTTTTCAAATGAAAAAGAACGCATCGAAATCGGTCCATCCGTTTGAAAGCAACAGTGCCACAGCAGACACACACACACACAACACTCAACTACGTGAAACATATAATACCCCTCTTTTGCATTGGGTTAAAAAGCTGTATATGTCGTTATAGTTTGCTGTGGTCATTTTACTATAATCCTACTACTTAATATTATAAATGCGAAAGTTTGTGAGGATGGATGTATGTATAAATTTAATGATGTATGCATTTTTGTTACTCGTTCACGAAAAAACTACTGGACGGGTTTGGATGAAACTTTACAGTAATATAGGTTATACATCAGAATCACACATGGAATACATATTATCCTGAAATTCTTGCGGGAACGGGTACAACGCGGGTAAGACCGCGGGGCGCGGCTAGTATCTATGTAAGGAATAAAAATAAACGACCATTACAAACCGCTTAGTCTCCACGTGAAGAATTCAAAAGAATGAAACATTCATTCGACTCTTATTTAGAATGGATTGCTCTCTTTGTACTAACGTTATCTCGTTCTCTTTGAATTTAAATGTATTCCAACATCTTGTAACTCCTTCCATTTTTAATTTGAATAGTTCTCTGTAGGTACTGTTCTATTGTATTAAACAAGTATTTTCTATTTCAGTGCTTCGGAGGGCACGTTCAATTGTTAGTGTCGATTGCTTCAATCGTTAGATCTTGTCGGAGGCCTTTAGACGGTCTAAGAACTGCAACGTCATGTTTGGCCACTAATCTACTTAAACATAAGTTTTACTAGCCGCGCCCCGCGGTCTCACCCACGTTGTACCCGTTCCCGCGGGAATTTCGGGATAAAATGTACCCTTTGTATTATTCTGATGTATAACCTATATTACTGTAAAGTTTCATCCAAATCCGTTCAGTGGTTTTTGCGTGAAATAGCAACAAACATACATCCATACATCCATACATACATCCATACATACATCCATCCTCACAAACTTTCCTATTTATAATATTAGCAGGATGTTGTATTAGCAGTGTCCGTGGTTTTACCCGCGATGTACCCGTTTCCTTGAAAAAAAAACGGAATAACAAGTAGTTCACAAGTGGGTGAACCTATTTAATAAGACCGGTAGTCAGAAAGATTCTCAAACGGGTTCTAACAAAAATAACTAAAATCGTCGTTCGGTGACCGAAGTAGATTGTAATAATTTCGACGCCCATATTAAGCCAACTCAGTAATATCTACCATAATATGAAATATATAAACACGAAAAACATGCAATAGTGTAATAAATCAAAATGATTTACAAACACTAACCATGTATGTAATGTCACTTTAAACCAAATATTGAATTCGAAATTGAAGTTTTTTATTTACGACACTAATATTACAAGAGTCAGTTACCTTTGGTCCGGTTAAGTTAAGTTTAAGTATATAAGTAGACAAGTTTGATAATAAGATTCCATTAGTCTTTGAGACGATATTGCTTCGATAAAGCTAGTATTCACTCGCGTTTTCTTAAACATATATGAGGAAGTTTGTGTAGGTGGTCAACCCTTATGTCGGAGTATAAGACCGCCTCATGGCCTCCGACATTGTCTGACGCTTGAATCAACCAGGACCGATAATTTAACGTGTCCTCTGGACAAGTGACCAAATAACGAGAAGGTATCTTAAAATAGGTAGCATTTCGTTTAATAACATTAAGTATAGTGCCATGGCTACCTAATGTCTAAGCGCATAAAGTAATATAAACAATATTTAGTTAAAATGTTAAGAGCAGCGCAAAAAGAAATGGTACACGGTTCCAACAAAATTCATCATCTTGTCTAGCATAAACGAGTTTAGATAAGGGAGCGTTCACAAACATCTACCATAGAATAAAAATAGGTTAAAAATAGCATTCAACACTAAAACCCTTAATTTTAGATTGTTCTTTTTAAAATTTAAATTCGTCTATTCTATTATCATGATGCAAAGTAATTTATCTTTGAAATAAACTTTTTAAACATAGCTCGAGTTTGAGATCACCAACTCGCATTTGGCAAGCGTGGTGATTATGCCTCATCCTCTTCACTGTACTGATATCTCCAGTAAGATTTGAGGCCTTTGCCCAGCAGTGGGACCATACAGGCTAATACTTACTTACTTACTTTTACTCGTTAAAATCACTCATTTAAACTCTACTAAGAAAGTACTCGTATTTAACATCTGTACGGGCGTCATACAGCATTGAATCCAAAGGTATGTTAAAATATTTATTCGAGAAGTCTCCACAGCTCTTTGAACTTGTTCAAAGTATAATTAATTAAAGTTTGAAACTGTTTTTGAAATCTGATCTGTTGGCAAGATTTCTAGGAAATATCGGATAGCTTGTAGATATTCGGAAATGAATTGTAGTGAATGGTGTCATCCATACTATTTTTTGGTAATTTTTTCTTTTACGGAGATCATTGAAATATCTCGTACATCAATCCATTTATTTTAACGGTAATTTTTAATGGGATAAAGAACGGAATAAGTTCATAATGTTTCAGAAGTAGAGCAGTATAAGCTAGTGTACTAACAAAAACAAAACGTAAATTAAGTTAAAATTGCCTGTAGTATCTCACTGCTGGGCAAAGGCCTCTCATCCCACAGTGATATCAGTACAGTGAGGAGGAAAAACAAAAATAAGTCAAAATTAATGTTTTCACTTAAGAGCTGCGATGCTACTTACATACAATACGTTATCATCACTTGGTTTGAAAAATAGTATTACTTTTTCAAACAGAAACAATTTCATCCCCCAAATTTCAATGTAAACGCATCCTAACTAGTTTACGAGCTCAACCAAGCAGGAGATCCTAATAATTTAAAATGAAAAATACTTAACGTGACTAGTCTGTTCATATAAATGATTACAGCGAACCAGCTAAGTTGGCAAGCGTTGCCTTTCACATTACAGGGCAGATGTTCATAACTTCCCGCGTGTACAGGCAAACTTATCAGCTGTTGTTTCGCCTTGAATTGATTGTTGCTTCAATACGAGAATGCCGTTCTCATATTATTTACGAACTGGATTTCTTAAGTGAGTATTGAATTTCTTTGAGAAGTATGTAATCTATTTTTCTTAGTGAAACAGTGGCCTTAAGATTTCGTTTCATGGAAGATGCTTGTTGATGATACCAGTAAGAGATCGTTAGAACGTACCTGCAAGTTACGAGTGATCCTTCATACTATCCTACTAATACATAAATGCGAAAGTTTCTGAAGATGAACATATGTATGTTACTCTTTCACAAAAAAACTACTTGACGGATTTGAGTGAAACTTAAGTAATATAGGTTATGTATCAGAATAACACATGATACATTTTATCCTGTAATTTCCGCGGGAACGGGTAAAACGGGGAACATAACGAGGCACAGCTAGTGTGTTTATAAATAAAGCAAAGACAATAGCTGAAATGGTGCCTGTTATAATTTTATCAAAATTTCCTGTAATGCCATAAACCCGAAAACGTATTTTCTTCTCTTTCATATTTTTCCTTGTGCGTCAGAATTACTATTCTCATCCCTCTTTTAAACTAATTACATTACTCCAAGCCAAACAAAGATCGGTAGTATCTTATAAAAATCATATATACAATACTTTAGACAATAAATGTACCAGAATCAAGTTGGAAGCCAACCAAGGAGCATTCGGCAACGCTATAATGTTCGTAGTTGGAACACCCTATACTCTCGGCTTCATTGCTTCTGGCAACGAGTAATATAAGTGGTAACACTACAGTGTGCTTGCTTAAATCTGAACTTAAAATATAGGTCAGTGGTTCGTTGCTTTAAAATGTAAGAGAATCTTCTTTGTGTTAGATATTAGGTAGATTAACCTAGGAAGCTAATATTTGTCAAAATGAAGAACAGACATTATGTTAATATTACTTTGTTACTTTATAATCATGTGAACTAAAGTAAATTCGAGTAGGCTAGTGGCCAACCCTGGTGTCGGAGTTTTTAGACCGCCTAAAGGCCTCCGACATGGTCTGACGATTGATAAAAACGGGGCCGACAATTTAACGTAAACTTATGAACGTAAGGTGCGTTCAAAATGAATGATGAATGAGTTTAAAATATAATTTATTTTTTTCGCTTGTCGCCATCGCAACACCATGGCACCCCTTACAATAATTTATCTGTAAACAAAAACGGCACCAACAAATAATAATCCCCAAAATGTTTTGTAACCGAATACAAAGGCCGTTATATTAATTAAGATTTTTCAAAGGAGTAGGTAAAGATACGCGTCCCAAACAACAAATTAGCAAAACAATTTTATTAAAGGGCCAGAAGGGCTAAGGAACATCTCTGGCTCTTCGGTTTAATTAAACTTGTAAGACATGCTTTTTTAAAGTAAAAATTGGCGTCTGGTTTTGCGGTACATTAACTTTCTGAATTGTCGAAAGGACCCCTTTATTAACGATACCCGTGTTTTAATTTGAAAATGAAATTGGGTACATGAATCTTGAGGTGGACAATTTTTATTCGTTTCTTAAACCCAATGAACTTTGCTCGTGTTAAATTAAAAATAAACAATTTGCTAAAGGGTTCGCCTTTGCAATCCTGCTTTCTCTTTTACTTTTTATTTCTAATTTAATTTGCTTGTAGCTTGTAAACAGGGTAGGTTTGGAAATGGCTACTTATAGATTTTAGGTCTAATGTGATTATGATAGTTGCAATTATCCATTTTTAAACTGAATTACGATTTGATAGAGTTGAAATTATAAATCAGGATCAAGCCGGAGTGTGTACAGATGGTAAAAAATTGACCAATAATAATAAGCGTGGTTTACATTGAGCTTGTTTGCAAGTCAGTTTTACAGAACAGCAAGTTTTACAGAACGAGTATCACACTGAGTACCTTTGCTTATGAACTTTGGGTAAGAATACACGACGCTTGTATAATATATGAGTACATCCATCTTTGTGTAATATATGAGTTTATGGCGTACACAAACCCACAACCAATGTAGACATAGAGTAGTATAGACAATATGAATTTCAAACAAAGAGCCGTAACTCCAACCCATTCGTCACTTCATCGTACGTCGATACACTGCAGTATAATTTATCTAAAGACCACTTAACAGAGATAGCCTGTTAGATTTAACCGTTGTGCATTTTACATCATAATTTATTTACTGTTCAAAGTTGGAAGAAAGCCAAAATTGTTCAGTAAAACGAATCCG
The DNA here is from genome assembly GCA_963082685.1 of Cyclophora albipunctata. NCBI lineage: Eukaryota > Metazoa > Arthropoda > Insecta > Lepidoptera > Geometridae > Cyclophora > Cyclophora albipunctata. The sequence goes on along the minus strand of OY720121.1, from coordinate 1,945,448 downwards.
CCGTATCAGCAACTCTCCCGCGGTTACCAAATAAAAAGCCTCGGTACACATGGGAGGTTTATACTCATCCGTTAGTACTTATATGAAGATATGTCCTCTGGTTGATCTGTTTTACAAAAGATCGTTTGAATAAAGAATAGTTTATTTTATTTTTGAAGGGGCTCATGATAAAGTTTTTCTTTATTTCATTAGTCCCTGAGTTATACTTTTAATATATCTCTCTATGTAGACATATCTCTTTATGCACGTAACTATCAGTACCGCCGGATCTTTATTTATATTCACTTTACATACCTCAATGCGAAAAACCATCGAATGTATTTTCTCTGTTTACCCAAATCTACCATGCTGTTGCTATTTCAAAGACAATTTTGACAAGGTTATGACGCGTACTATGATGCATACTAAACATTGTGCATGTTAACTACACCAGTAGGACTTCGTTTTAGTGCAAAAAAGTAACAGCTTACGAATGCACCGAATGTTGCTCAGTAACGTCAAATACATTAATAACACAGCCTTTGCTTCTAAGTAAACAATTAAACCTACAGTAATAAAAAACAGTATCTTAATGAATAAAATATATTTATCATTTTATGCCTTTGTTTTCGAAAATAGGTAGGTAGGTAATAAGTGTAAATAGAGTTTCAATTAACTAAAGCTTTGTATATTAAAACCAGGCGCGTCAGAACGCATAAAACCAAGTTACGTTACAAGCACTTTCATTTAAATGGTGCAAATTAAGACATCTTTGTTATTCCTCACTTGTTCCGTTATAAATTGCCCGTCTTTTGTTTTTAGTCCAATCAAACTTGCAAGGGCTACGAATACAGCGGTTATTCAGTCTATGATTTTGACAAGCCCGTTGGCAGCGTTTTGTGAGAGCGATCACTTATTGCGTGGGGGATTTTAGTTCCGCTTGGAGTCAATAAATTATGCAGACATTGTTGTATGTTCAGAGGTTTCGATTTCAATTATGTGAATATTCATCTTACTCAAATATTCGTGTATGTTAGTTAGTTATATTTTCATCTAGATTTAAGAATAAGACCTGCTAATGTATCTTGCATATTAAAGTATCAATAAACTACAATCATATGCATAAACTTCACTTATTTTAATATTTTGGTTTTTGAAAAATCTCTAACTAAATGGCCATACCGTGGTATTAGAAACAACATTTTAACTTTAATTATTGCTTATTCAAGCTTCTTCAAAGAGTTATATAACGAAGGAATTGAACTCGATTCGATTTGAATCGTTGGAAACTCCATGTTTACATTAACAAAGAAAATTCTAATTAAATTCTTGAAGACTTGAAAAACGTGTTTGCTCATTGACCTGAACTTTGACAATTGAAACCTGCCAAGACGAATTTAACTGACTTGACATGGCACTTTGATTAGTGAAACAACAAAATATTAGTATTTTATTATATTCTTATAAAGTATTTGTGTATGTATATGTAGTAGTAGTTTAATTAGTAATTTTAACTTACTCATTGTTTTCTTATCTTTCTTATTTTTCTTCTTCAGCTGTTGTAATACCTATTCTATATGAATGCTGATTACATCTATAATTGGTGTTGCACACCGTATTTGAATATATGTTATTTACTTAATTTAATGTTATGTGTAAATGCCGTTGATGTAACAATTTAATAAATAAATAAATAGTAAGTTAGATTCCATATTACAAGCTTTAAGAGCTTAGTTTGGGTCTAATTAACCGTGAGTGAATATGTCCGGGTATATTTATTTATTTATATAAAGCTGGTGCTTTCTTGGCATTACAGTTTGCGTCAGTGCACTTACATACTAAAAATGAATGAATAAAGTGCATGAGAGCGCAGCTATAAGAACGAGTTGCTTCAATAAAATTACGTACCAGTATTTAACAGATACTTAACAGCATAAGTAGTCGTGAACTTTTAACGTATGTACGATAGCTAACCGTTGAAACAACCAACCTTAACTACCGCACTCAGAAACGTCCATTAAAACAACATTTAACTAATTGACTTAAATAGAACCAAGACGGAAAATGAAAATTGATGAAATTGAAAGACAAAAAAGATTACGTATTTTTTTAATGATATTGATTATTGTTTCAATCTTTTTTTAAAGGGCAAAGGTCTCATTCAAACAGTTTCATCTCTCCCTGACCTTCGCGCCATCCCGCGGCATTATAAGTAGTAGTATTAGCCTTTAATGTCCCACTGCTGGACTTAGTCCTCTCATCTCACCGAAGACATCAGTACGGTGAGGAGGAAGGAATTTACGCATAAAAATATCAATTACTAGTTATTTAACCTTCCTTCAAATAGAGGAAAAATCGTTTGAAAATCACTTTCAAACTGTAATAAGCATCAAGAACCATTACTCAACAATAGAAAACTAAACTAGCATAAAATGCAGGAGTTCCAACTGAAATAAGATAGCACTGAAGAAGACTTGAGATAGCCTTGAGAAGTTTCTAACAAATGAGGGAATCACTCAAACACGAGTTGGAAGTTAATTTGTCGATGCATTGAGACGAACGAGCGTGTTCACTTAGACAAAGTTCCAAATCTTTCCACTTTAGTATTTGGACTGGTTGAACGTGTTTGGATAGTGGGGCAATATAAAGAACTTTAGCTAATTAAATTAAAAATATTAGATTTAAAAATTTGATTCACGTTACTTTCTATGTCAGATTTTTGGTAACGCGTGTAATGTATGTTTCCGTGTGTGTGTTTATCACATTATTAAAATATATTAATAAAACATAATTTATATTAAGAATATTAATTAATTGGTTATTTTTAGAAAGATTAATACATACATATAATTATATTGCAACTGATGGCTTCAAATCGGGAAGAGTGGCGGGAATGGGGGGAGGCCATTGCCCAACAATGGGATGATAAAGGCTAACTGAACAATAAAAGTGATAGAATAAGAAAAGATATCTATCTTGAAATAAGCAAGTAATGGAGAAAGAAAAATATACATTAAGGAGTAAATACTCGTACTCTTAATTACACATTTTCTTTTCCAAATATTTTTCCGATGATAACGTATCAAAGTTCGAATAGATACCCAGAAAGAGTATTTAATTTAATAAAAGCTTACAATTTTTTCAGCGAAATATTCCACAAACAAAGTTAATACAAGTACAAACAAACAGTCTACGGCCATTGGTTGGTATTAAGTACAGATTATTTACTGAGAAATTGGAAAATAAATGATTATATAAATATAGCGTTCGTTTTTTTATTGTTTCTAGTTTTGTTTGGACTTTCGTAGATTTACTTGTTAGCTTGTTATCTATACTAATATTATAAAGCTGAAGAGTTTGTTTTGTTTGTTTGTTTAAACGCGCTAATCTCAGAAACTACTGAACCGATTTGAATAATTCTTTCACTGTTAGATAGTCTATTTATCGAGGAAGGCTATAGGCTACATTTTATCCCGAAATTCCCACGGGAACGGGCACAACGCGGGTAAAACCGCGGGGCGCTGCTAGTGATACTATAAATACCTGTCTAGTACCAACTAGTGCAAACGATATTCTATTACATTTTCTTTTGAAAGTTTCGATTGATTTATTGTGATATTTGGTATATTTTTATTTTTAAGAGTTTTAGAAGGCACTATAGCATCGACAGTGACAGTCAATAGTTATTTTTCGAAGTATTCTACACTATATTTTGAGTTAAAAACGCTGTACTACTGTGGTGACGCCATAGCACTACAATAACTGCAATTACACTTTTTGATTATTGTATCTAAACTAATATAATAAAGCTAATGAGTTTGTTTGTTTGAACGCGCTAATCTCAGAAACTATTATTGCAATTTGAAAATTCTTTTTGTATTAAATAGCCACAATCAACGGTAAGGTTATGGGCTATTTTTCATCCCGAAATTCTTGCAAGAACGAGGAAAACCGCGAGACATTGCTAGTTCATCTATAACATTGCTGGCAAATATAATAAATCAAAACTTTAAACCTTTTAGCTTAAATGTCATCGAAAAGCCAATGGCCTTCAGAGTAAGTAAATAAAAATCAAACTCCATTTGTTCTCTCATCCATTCCACTTATACTAAATCGAATTCACAGGTATCGTAATACGTAATAATAGCGTCGCTCATTTCTCGCGACAATACACAAAGACAAAAACCGATCTTGGAATCAATTTAAATTCGAGATAAGGGGAATGGATAAATTAAAAACGCCAATAGAGTAAATTGCCACGTCAATCAATTGCTGTGTCACGGTGGGTTGTAATCAATCTTCATGAGGGTTGGTTCACGTTTAAGAAAAATAAATGAGTCTCTATATTTTGTGTTGGGAGAGGACAGATGGTGCCCGCGATGTGTAAGCAAAAGTGTGGAAAGTTTTAACTTGGAGTTGTTTTTAATGTTTTGAATTTAGTGTAATTAGGTGAAGCGAAATGTTTATAAAAGTTTACTGCAGGACAAGAGCAAAGAACAAAAGAGAGAGACAAGATGTCAGTTCGGTGATGAATGTTTATGGTGGGGGGGGTGTTAGTGAATTCCAACGTCACTTTCTTACGTAGCTTTGATATTAATATTATTGGTGCCAAAATAGCAAAATACTACCACCACATACTAGCGTAGCATAGAAAATATCTGGTAAAAATCACTCCTAAGGTAGCACTAGAATATCACGTTATTCAAAGTGAACCTAGTTTTAGTAACGTAAATTAAAAACCATATTTAAAAAAATGCAATCATGTAAAAATATACTCCTTTTCAAAAATATTATAAAATAGTGTTTTCAGTCCTCCAATAATTTTGAAGTGTGTCAGTTGCAGCGCTCACCAAACCATTGATTGGGTTCTATTGAGATGTTTCAATGTGTAATTGGCAATTGTTATCACTACTTCAATCAAGGGTCGAGGTTCAATACAAAAACTGACTGCATTGGAGCGTTTTTTATCAACCTTTGCAAGAGTGTTTGAAAGTAGAATTTATAGAATATAACTACCAAGATTTAGCACGTTACATTATAGGCAGTAATTAAGACACGATTACTATTATTTATGTATAAGACGTCTGCCGGTCGTTTGCCGCGAGCTACATGGGTGACAGATTTAGTGCTGCACTGAGTATGCATTAATGTATACATTGATGCATGTTTGCATGTATTTTATTTCTAGCCCAAAAGTTAACCTCATTTAATTTAGATAAAAGGGTTACCAAAGGCCTCCGACATGGCTCATGTAACGACTACTATCCGTAGAAAGTAACCGGGACCGACGGCTTAACGTGCCCTCCGAAGCACGGAATCGTCTTACTTTTCGGGCAATCAGGTGATTCAGCCTGCAATGCCCTAACCAAACTGAGGGCAGTCTCACAAAGAGATTTTTGTGAGATATTGTCCCCACCGGGAATCGAACCCGGGACCTCCGGATCATGAGCCGGGCGCTCAGACCACAAGACCACGGAGGCCGTGGGTAAAAACGGGGGAAACGCTAGTGAACTCATAAAAATGGTAATAGAACCATTGTATGAAGAATAATGGTTCATAACTTATGCCTTTAGGCTTTCATTATCGACAAGTAGGTTTGTGTTTACTCAAAGGCTTGTAAGATAATGTATTGTATATTACTCGTATGATTTTGATAATGATTGTATTTTATTATTTTAATTAAGAAAAAAGTAAATATGTATCGGGTTTTATGGCGAGTGGGTTGTACCTCTAATGTCGCAGATTTTAGAACGCTTGAAGCCACAGTTGAATCTAATAGGGGAAAAGAGAGCAATATTAAAGACGATAGAAATCAGGAGAGGAAAGATGTTTGGACATCTTTTACGACACGACGAATTTATAAAAACTATAACAGAAGGACACATAGAGGCAAAGAGAGGAAGAGGAAGGCCAAGAAGGGCATATGCAGACCAATTGAAGGAAAGAGCAAAAGTCGTGTCGTACGAACAGCTGAAGAGGATGGCAGATGACAGAGGAAAGTAGAAAGAACTCCATCGACAAGAGCCCAGCTCTTAAGTTTAGAAGAAGAAGAGAAGCCACAGTCTAATTATGATTGTTAAAAAGGCTTGGATAATTTATACTAATATTATAAAGAGGTAAAATTTGTAAGTTTGTTTGTTTGTATGTTCGAGCTAATCTCGTAAATTACCAGTCCGATTTGAATAATTCTTTATGTAATAGATAGTCACATTCAACGGGAAGGTTACAGGCTATTTTTCTAGCCGGGATTCCCACAACGCGGGTAAAATCACGGGGTGCTGCTAGTATAAAACAAATACAAAAATCTTCCCAAACCATCCTACATTAATTACTTACCAGCATTTACATCAAACACATCAGTAACAGGAATTTAATATCGACAGTCAATCAACATTCTTGAAAACATCAAACAGTATTCAAATCAAGAAGTAAGGTATGTTTCTATTCGGAAATATTCCGTCATTTTTGCGAGAAATCGATCACGTACATATTTCAGAGTAAGAGGATCTCCTGATAACGATAGGGAGGTGGGCTGAATGTATGAACGGGGCACGTGCTATATTTACTTAGGTGAATATTGTATTTCTTCTTTCGTGTCAATGACAGAAAATTTACATTTCCTTAGTCCGATACAAATCCTCTATTCAATGTATATTAGATGACTAGCAGCGCTTGGTGGTCCTTGTTTCGTGAGAATTTCGGGATGATGAATAAGCTTTAACCCTCCTGTTGAATGTGGCTATTACAAAAATAATGATTTAAATAGGATTGGTAGTTTCTGAGATTACCGCGTTCAAACAAACGAAAAACAAACATCTCAGGTTTATTAGGCATATATGTTTAGATATACTGTGATGGACAGACACAAGTTATGCAACTTAACGTTGTTTCGGACACTGTTTGCTTGGGCATAGTTACATGGTATATTATTATGCTTGCACCTATACCATCGGATTAGTTTAGAAGAGCGTACCCATAGTAAAGACATAATAAAATAAACAATGAATACATCCGGACAAATTCACACACGGTAATTAAGACCCAAACTAAGGTTTAAGCTTGTGTTGTGGAATGTAACTAAATGATAGTAGTATATATGTTACGGCTAATACCCGAAGTGCGGCTACACCTAGTTTTAGCCGGTTAGAACTAGGTGCATATATATGTCGGGGACACCTTCGATAATCATCCTACTTCTGATGTCGGGTAACCTCGATAATCATCCTACTTCTGATGTCGGCCGAACACAGCGATATTTACCCCATTTCTGATATTGGGGACATGTCACATCAGGATAAGCACGAGCATTATACTGTCAATCCAACATCTTAGGATTTCTAGGTCTTGATCTTGAAATAATAACTCACAGGACTTCATTACAATGACATTGCTTGTATTTTACACACGATCATCATGGATTACACATTACAGTTAGGATACGTCTAGATTCAATTAATTGATGGAACCTAAACGACCTCCCTACACCCCATTAGTCGTCCTGTCCACGCCATAGAATCTTTTCCTAATCCTATACTCGATTCGCAATACGATCGTGATGTCGTCAACACATTCTTCCTCCCATCTACGTTCAAATGTAATCGCCATCCAACCATCTCCATTCGTCCCATCACGTCTAATCTACGCCATCTTTACTTATCATAGACTCCCTCAGTCACTCACTGCCGCAGACTACCAAACCAGCTCACATCCCTCTATCGAACAACTGTCATCTGTCATAGTGCGTAACACCACAGACTTAACATAGTCTATTCTCATACCACAGACTACACCACGAAGGTAGAACTCACGTCACGGAATAACAACACTACCGATTCCATCAGTCAACTGAATTTACAAACTACTCTTTAACTTCTATAGCTTGATTATACGTCCATCTCCGACACGGCCATCCTGCTAGCACACGTCCTCGTGTGTTATTCTGTAACAATAAAAACATAGCACAGTACATACCGTTTGGCTACTCCTGACACCCAACTTTAGTATTAACTCAACTTTGAGAAGGTAAATTGAAATAAACTTCTCGGCAAAACTATTGTTTTCTTTTGACTTTAAAAAAGACTTACAAAGAAAGAACAGAAAAAAAAACACTTTAAAGAAGTTACAATAACCGAAGAAAATGCTAGAGCAGCAAAGTACCACTTTCATCCACTATTTACAATCATTAAAGCAACATAGAGATACTTAAGCATACGGCAGGAATCTTATTCGTGGCCTGTGGCTTTTCACTAAGCCCCTCCATCGAACCTCATGTTCGTTTCCTTGCATTCCACGAATGCCGATTCCCTCGGAATCTATGGTCTCTACCAGACCCGACCTCCACCAGAGCCACCCGCTACCGCGCATCCACGGTCTACTCAAAGCAGATACCGACTTCTAACGGACTACGGCTACGAAATGGCTACTGGTATTGTCTGACCAGCCGAACTAAGATTCCCCACCATCTTCCCCAGATTCAGTCTCTTCTACTTCAAGTGGTACTTCGCCCTCGGGCATCCGTCTTAACCTATTATGCGCGTACTTGTAAGTACGTTTAGAGTTCAAAGCTTTCAACGTGTAACGATCACCATCGTTCGGTCACTCCTGACCTAATTAACTACTTCAACGAAAGACTTAGTAAAGCTCAAACTATTATTATTTTCCAATCAACAATTTTAACTATCTCAATATTCATGATCACATTGCTTATCTAAACATTAGAACTAGAACATCGTCAGGCGCAAATACCCATTAAAATTAAATTAATCTCAAATCAAAGTAAAAGTCAAGTGTGTGTGTCTCTATTGTCCGGCTATCCCCGTAGCCCTAATACGCAGTCATCCCTGTGACTAGCTGTGATCATCCCAGTGATCACCCATAGCCCTGATCATCCCTGTGATCAGTCACTCCCGTGATCATCCCCGTGATCACCCATAACCCTGATCATCCCTGTGATCAGTCACTCCCGTGATCATCCCAGTGATCATCCATAGCCCTGATCATCCCTGTGATCAGTCACTCCGGTGATCATCCCAGTGATCACCCATGACCCTGATCATCCCTGTGATCAGTCACTCCCGTGATCATCCCTGACTCAAGAGGACACGCACAACTAGTTACCACACAGTCAAAAGTGACTACAGTTCATCCTCACAAGGCTCAGAATCACTAACAATGGGTACTTGCCCTTCAGGCATTTTCCTATACCAGTCAATGACATTAGATTGTGTACTCGTTTTCCTCTAAACCTCGCGGCTACAGTAATTTGCACTCGCTCGGTCAACCTGACTATTAAGAAGCTTGTTCTTCCTTAAAATTCTTGATTTCAATCAAAAGTTAATTAAAATTATTATCAATCGGGAATCATCAATGCTATGTAACACATGAATACTAGGTACCACGTCATTTTCAACTTTAACTTCAATAGACTATTAATCTCAAATGCACATTACAATATGAGCCATGAGTAAGTAACAGTAAGCTTGTCTAGTCACGTCTAGTCACGGCAACCAGCCGACGAGCAATCACATTGCTCAACAACACACGGTCTCAGCAGACCACTTCACAGTACGGTCAATCCAGACCACGATCATCGCCGAGTTCGAACATTGAACTCAATAAGTCACATAGTCACATAGAAACCCTTACTCATACTCTCATATTTTACAACGGGATAAACATCCAAAATACTTTCAATAATCTTTCTATTTTATCAAGTGGTACTAAGATTCACTACAAAACTCTCAATGTTAACTGACTCAAATATCACAAAATAGCTCACCGGATATTTCCCAACAAACCAATCATTACCGCAATACATCACCAATTTAACATCCAATGTGAATTTGTCGTGATAGATTCTTGAATAATTCGGAATACCGCAATCCCTCATATTCCTCAGGTAACCGGATTGAGAAGAGAACCACGTTCTTCCCTGGACGAGGTTTATCAATGCTCACAATAATTACCAGCATTGCACCAACATGAAAATAAGAAAACATATTAGAACATATCACATTACGTACAAGTTTAACGGAAGCTCATAATTACCTTCTTAACTCCACAATAGAGTAGAACACTAACTAACTATACTCACAGAACATTCCAAGTTTTAAAACCAATTGCAAAATAAACATTACGTAAAGCGCATGACAGTAGCGCTTTTGGCGGGATGATGACTCAGACATATCTCCGAATACCACGAGCCTCACAATCCAGGGGAAGGTACATGAATTTCAATCTCGTCGTCGTCATCGTCGTCGTCGTCGTCGTCGTCGATAACATGCACTAACGAGCTCAGCTTGCAGCTCTCAATATTCTTTCATCTTATCATAAACCTAGCTCCGTGGTTGATCTTGAACACCATCCATGGCGATATGATATTCAGCACGATCTTTTTCATTCTCTGCTAGATGCACGGTGGGCAATAGCGATCTTGATCCCACTTCTGATGTCGGGGACACCTTCGATAATCATCCTACTTCTGATGTCGGGTAACCTCGATAATCATCCTACTTCTGATGTCGGCCGAACACAGCGATATTTACCCCATTTCTGATATTGGGGACATGTCACATCAGGATAAGCACGAGCATTATACTGTCAATCCAACATCTTAGGATTTCTAGGTCTTGATCTTGAAATAATAACTCACAGGACTTCATTACAATGACATTGCTTGTATTTTACACACGATCATCATGGATTACACATTACAGTTAGGATACGTCTAGATTCAATTAATTGATGGAACCTAAACGACCTCCCTACACCCCATTAGTCGTCCTGTCCACGCCATAGAATCTTTTCCTAATCCTATACTCGATTCGCAATACGATCGTGATGTCGTCAACACATTCTTCCTCCCATCTACGTTCAAATGTAATCGCCATCCAACCATCTCCATTCGTCCCATCACGTCTAATCTACGCCATCTTTACTTATCATAGACTCCCTCAGTCACTCACTGCCGCAGACTACCAAACCAGCTCACATCCCTCTATCGAACAACTGTCATCTGTCATAGTGCGTAACACCACAGACTTAACATAGTCTATTCTCATACCACAGACTACACCACGAAGGTAGAACTCACGTCACGGAATAACAACACTACCGATTCCATCAGTCAACTGAATTTACAAACTACTCTTTAACTTCTATAGCTTGATTATACGTCCATCTCCGACATATATGTCATTTTAATGAAAAGAGAGATTTTAAACATGAAAAAAATAAATAACCCTAACCTACCGAATAGTAAGTAATTCGGTAGGTTAGGGTTATTTTTTTTTTCATGTTTAAACATTTTACAAAGCAGTATAGTGTTACAAAGAATATTGTTCGACTAATTAACGTTGTTAGACTGCCTGATTAGCTGATTAGCCTCAAAAAAATTAATTATTGTCTAGACTGTAATCGTTTTAAAGGTACTTATGTTATCAGTTTGTTTCATGAATATCGAATTTATTTTGGTCTTATCCTAACTAATCCTTCATATTATTTCGCCATGTGCGGTTCTTTACTGAAATCTAAAATTGAATATTTATATCTTGATCGCCAATTCAATTTGTATTCAATTACATTCGTCTCTACATTATTTTATTAAGATTTTCTCCGTAATTGATAAAATCTCATTTTACTAAATATAATATACCTTTACCGGCAAAGCCTCCCGTAAACATGTTTACATCGATCCCGTGATCTATTATTCATATTAAATTATACCTTATCTCTATTGGGTTACAGTATGAATTACGATAATATCTTGCAAATAAAAGGCGAATGAATCAATGTTTTTGCTTTGTCTTCGTTAGGAATATCTAGAGGGCATGTTCAAATTAAAAATGTTCTAGGCGGATAATACCAACGCGAAAAAACAACTCTGAAATTAAAATATTCCCTTCCCTACTTCAAAAATTATTTACAACGTTTGTTTGAAAACTACGTTTACGGATATACTTCGCGTTTATGTTACACTAGCCGCACCCCGCGGCTTAACCCGCGTTGTACCCGATCCCTAAGGAATTTCGGGATAAAATATATTCCATGTGTTATTCTGATGTATAACCTATATTAATGTAAAGTTTCATCCAAATCCTTTTAGTAGTTTTTGCGTGAAAGAGTAACAAACATACATACATACATACAAACATACATACATCCATCCATACATACATCCATCCTCCAAAACTTCGCATTTATATTATTAGTAGGTTAAGTAGGTATTCTTCTGACATTTCAGCACCTTTACAGGAACCGTGGTCACAGAAGGCTTTTGTTTGATGATAAATTAGAGTTCGCTTGAATCTAAAAATATATATTATCCGACTACAAAAAAATATTACCCTACTTGTCAGCTTCCTCTATCAGTTATTTATTATAGAAGTTAGACAAGTGTGAAGATCATCACGTTAATTATTCTGTTCTGTCACTCAGACTTTCGATTAATATCCTAACACGATAAAAAAGACAGTAATCTAATGAGAATAAGGTGTAAGTACATTGCTTTGCCAACAAACAAAACAAGCCATTACATATTGCACTACAATACAACTAAAACAAATAAAGCTATTCCGTTTTTAACCAAACAAAATATAATAAAAACATTATCCACCCGAACCAAATCTCGTAACAAAAGGACAAACTAAACTATCGTTGTTTTATTTAAACCCTGTTTAACAAACTTCGCGTGTTTATAACCAGTAAAAACTGGTATTATTTAACCGACAAGGCAACTATCGTTTAAACTTACGTATGAAATGAGCATGGTTTTGTTTCAAAAGAGTGTATAATTAAACCGTTCTTTAATACCTTTGAATGACGCTTATGGCAAAGTCGATCGTTGTCGGTCAATTAACACTGAATTTTTGAAATTTTCCTCGGTTTTAATGACTGTTTTAGCATTTTTTGCTTTTGAATTATTCATAAGAAGTGAATTTATTGGCGTTGATTTATGTTTTGTTTGAGCTTAGCTAGTTTGCTGGTGACGCAATATAATATTACGGTCGTCAAATTACTATTTCAACCAAGCGATCATCAGTATGGATGATGGGAATAGCCACTTGAAAAAAGTATAAGCCTGCAATGTCCCACAGTTGGGCAAATTCTTCTCATCTCACTGAAGATATCATTACTGTGAAGAGGATTAAACCACTTTTTGAAAGCTGTGAAAAAGAGCATACATTGAAACTAAAGACTATTTAAATCGACTTCCAAACATTAGGTACTAACTGTGCCCCGCGGTTTCATCCGCAGCGTACCCGCTCCTGTGGGAATTTCAGATATTATCCTAAAATAAATAAAAAACTTGAGAAATCGGTCTCCAGTTATAGTTGCAGTAATGTAACTAACACGACTTTTTTTATTTTCTTTGATGTAAAAGTAATATAAAAGTGTCTCTGTAGCAAACTCTTAGTAGCAAACACTATAAAAGCTCCCACACTCACACTCACAAATTAAAACCACTGTTTCTGTCGGTTAAAAAATCAGTATTTCATGTATTCATGTATTTTACACTCGACAGTCAGTCAAAAAGTGTGCACATACTTGTATGAAAGAAAATAAAAATATGTATGTATATTCGCCGTCGAAATAAGCAGGCAAAGTTTTAAAAGTGGAGCAAATCTTTAACAGCAGTTAGCGATAAAGTGAGCCAGCTCCAAATAAGGTAAGAGTAAACTAATTAAAGATTAAAGATTAAAGATTAAAGATTGTTTATTGAAAACCATTTGTTAAAAGCACTTAAATTAATACACTTTGATAAAATCCAGTTACTTACATGACTACTTGAACACTATTGTCTAAACTAGGCCGAGCCTGTATCTTAGACAATAGTTTCCTTCCATTGTACATATAATAGTCACATCACAGTAAACGAACACTAAATTACAATTTTTTAACAACAAATTTACTTTTACAAACATGTATACACAAAAACATCAGTAAACCACTAACTAGTTAAATTATTTATTACATTATGACTGGTTAGATAACATTAACATTGAGAGTAGATTTTGTTACCCTCACTTTTTTAATATTAACGCATAATTGGCGACCGGTATGTTGCGACAACAAGAAGTATGGACTTGAGCAATTTGGTCATTTATTTTATATGAACTTTTTTTTTTTTTTTGTAATATTAGTTATTTTTAATCAGTTTGTTTACATAATATGTATATTATATATTTATTTTGTGTATATATATATATAATTTTTTTTTTGAAATTTTTGTTAGTTTCTCTTAACTGTTAATTTTGTTTGAATGTTTATATTTTAGTTTATCGTTAAGGTTTTTCATTGAACTATTTTTAATAAGTTTTCAATTTCTTCATAGTTTTGAGATTTTAGCCAAGATAAAATCTTTTGTTTACATTGCGCAGTATTAAGTGGATATATAGCTAGTTGTTTATTTAACTTGTTGTATAGCAAAGGACCGAGGAAACATTGACATTTATGTATAAACGACGTGTTGTATTTTACTGTCGGGCATACATTTCTCTGGCGTCTTAAAAAGCCTTTAATGAAATTCGTTTTTCTGTGTTGATTCATTATAGTGTCTCTTACGTATATTTTTCTAATTGTTAGCAAGTCACAATCAGAGTAAAGGTTGGCGGTTGGGTACCTCATAGGTCTGAAGCACATTACTTTCAACAGTGCTCGCTGCGCTCTCTCCAATCTAATTAGGTGAGTTAGGTGAATTAAAACTTAGTTAGGTGAATGAAGTTAGGTGAATTAAAACATAAATTAAAGGAAATAAAAACTAAAAAACGCTCAAAGCTTTTTATACGAGACGACTTTTGGACAATGTAGAAAGCGACGAAGCTTCGTACTAACGTAATGTTATCAGTACTTCAATGGATTTCAGGTCAAGCATCATTTAGAAATAATTTGTTGTAAGAGGAGTGCCACAGAGCAAGCCAGCAATGGCGCATTGCGAATTATAACACTACATAATAAAATAATCCTTGTGCAAATAAAAGTAGCTAGATCGAGTTTTACCAAATATAGCTAAGAGCCACCGCAAGGGAACTGGCTTTCAAACGAAAAAAACACATCAAAATTGGTCCAACTGTTTAAGAGGTTTGGTACCTGATCAACACACGCACACACACCTCTTTCAATCGGGGATTAAAATACAAGCCCGCTTGTTTTGTTCATTATTTCAATTGGTCAATTTCAATTTTCAAAAAATTGCTCTCCCTTGGTAAATAAAATACTTAACTTTGATTCCATTTAAATTCGACTGTGTAAACCTGAAGAATCGAACCGTGTAAAAGCGCTTCCAAGCAACACGACTATACTCTGAAGCCCAATACAAAGACTTAAAAAGACACCTAGAAAGCTTCTTTTAATTTTTATTAGACAATCTGCTATTTGTGTGCATAGTGCTTAATTACAGTCTGCCTTTGAGACGGTATAGTTTATTTTTTAACGTTGGCTCTTGAAGAAAGGAAAAAAAGTAATTATGCAGGGAGTAACATTAATTCTGCGACCTCAGACGACGGTCACTAAACGGGCTATAAATAAAAACAGCGGCCAGGGCTGTCACCGTTACAATGTTTTGGGTTCTGTATATTATAATCCTACTCATATTATAAATGCGAAAGTTGTATGTATATAGTCTTTTTTAAACTTACACGATTTGAACACATAGTTTAAACGTACTCACACGGGCACCTCTCGTGGTCGCGGGTGAACTCAACTTGAGTTCACCCGCGACCACGAGAGGTGCAATCCCCTCGAAACGTCGGGAAAGAAAAAGTAAGTTATTACTTGCTTTATTAACTTTCTAACACGAAAAAACCCGTGTGAGTACGTTTAAACTATAGTTGTATGTATGTTACTCTTATATGTTACTCTGAGAATGGATGTATGTTTGTTACTCTTTCACGAAAAAACTACTGTAAGGATTTAAAAAAAAATTACAACTTTACATTGATATAAGATATACATCAAAATAGCACAGGGGATACGTTGTATCCCGATTTTTTTGCGGGAAAGGGTAGATACAACGTGGGTAACACCGCGAGGCACTGCTAGTCTAATATAAAAGCTGAAAAATAATGTAAAATTGTTTTCTCTACGCGCCAAACCAACCCTAAAAACCAACGAGCATCAAATAGCAGACTCTTCTAAGAAATTATATCCTTCCTTAAGATTGTAATTTCCACTGCCTTTCATTGAAACTTGATATTTTATTTTATCAAAATAAATATTTGTTAATATTGCGCTTCTATATTTACAAGTATAATGCATAGACGTCTCATCTCGGTTTTTTTATAAAAAGACTGATAGATTTAATTTTGAAAAATATTTTTGGAACATCTCCACGGGTCGGAAAAGCAAGTAATGTATGTTGATTATTTTCCCTCGCAGTAGAATAAAACTTCAATGAACATTACAAAAACGTCCTTTTAAAAAAATAAATTGTTACAAATTCCTCCGACCATTAGTCATGAAACATCTCTGAATTTATTCGACGGAGGGCACCCAAAAACGCTGTTGACTCAAAAGTAATATGAAACTTTTTTGCGTAGTACAACTTTGAAGTTTTGTTGGCGCAACTTTGAAATACGTTAAACGAAGGGTGACGGTGGCTTTTAGACTGCGATCAAGTTCCATAAAGTAATAAATTTCAAGTTTTCTCGTAACGGTCAAGAGATTTTAATAATCAGGATAAGATTGGAATGAATAAATTTATTTTGGTGTTGAATAAATTTTCTTCACAATTTATTACTATTGGTAACACGGTTTGGTTTGGAACTCCATTTTTGGGTTTCGAATTGGTTTTAGTTTGGGACGTCCCAAATTAAACTTATTTTACCTAGCATAATTTACGCTTTACCTTCCTGCCTGCTCTTCTGTTGATGATTCGTTTTTTACTGCTCCTTCTTAACTTACTCCTATAACTTGTAACAATAGCTTCTTTAAATTACAGTCACCAGGCCTCTGACCATTTAAAAAGGCTTTTAAGTGTCCCTAAATACCCAAAAAAAGTGTGAGCCACAAAAAAACTACAATCTGTAATGATGCGATGAGAAGACTTAGCCCTGCAGTGGGATATTACGAGCTAATACCACTATCATATAAGTGGATACCAGATTGTACATAATACTACGCCAATATATAGGAGGTCTCTGGTTAGAGGAATACGTATACGTTTTATTTTACCTCTTACACCCAAAACCAACATAATACATTCAAATAAAGAACCTCCGTCAATGTTAGGGAATAACATCTCTCCAGAGGCCCTCATCAGTATTAAACACGTGGGCTCGTTACTTGATAGCAAGCATTATTCTGATTGTTTCTCGCCTTGATAACACTTCATTTGATTACCTTTTGTACGAATAGAAAACAGAATACGTACGTTTTACGTTGTATTGGAGTGTTTAATAAAATAAGTAAAAAAGTAGGGATTTTTCAGGTTCAAGCGAGAAAAATGGGGCGTTAAAGCAAAGTGAATTTGGGAATGAGTCTAAATGCCTTTCGAAGCGAGCCCAATGACTCATCATCCTGTCTCGAATTCAAAAAAATCCAGAGAGTAGCTATTTCGCCTCATAATTCTCAAGCAATACGAATAATACCAATTTTCATCAAACAAAATGTCCTGTTGTAACTTTCACAGTTTTCCTCATTGCATTTTTACTTGTGAAAAGATAAGGAAAACTTTTCTTAGTTTTTATGACGTCTCTTTATTACTGCATTTAAGTCTTTCGAGATAGTTTTACGAGGCGCCGTTATTGAGACCATTTGCACCATACAACAATAGTATAAACAGAGTAGTTTGAGATAAGATCATCAACAATAACTTCATAATGTTAGGTCTCATTTAGATTGCTGGATAGCAGGCGAGTTGGTGTATTGGTCAGAAAACGTTTGAAGACACGTATGGTATGGTCCGTAAGTATTCGCCTATAATTTCCCACTGCTGGGCAAATGCTTTTCATCTCGCTGAATATATCAGTACAGTGTGGAGGATTAGGGGAAATCACCATGCTAGCCAAATATGAACCTTGATTGAAGGCGTCAAATTATCGATTCACGTAACTCAACTATCTACACACTTTACACTAATTGCCAATGCAATAATCGTACAAATACATTAACATATATCGTAAATTCCTTAATACATTACGTAAATTCTTCGATCTAAACTATCAACTACTAATTCTAAACCCTTGAAGTAAGACCGGACCCAATAGTTTTCGGAAACATTTTCATTTTCCCCTAAAATAAAAGTTAGTTAATAAAACGATTGCATCGCAAAGTGACTTAGTGAAAGTGAGATAACATCTGCGTTCGGTGTTACTGGGCTAACCTTTCTATGTTATATTGTTGATTGCCAGTTATCGAGGTGCAAAAGGCTTTCTGTGTTTCCCGTTAAGGTTATCAACATTTGATACCATTTACTTTTATTGTTAGAAGACTATCCAAATTAAGGAATATCGCTCGTGAAATATTCGAAAAATCATAAAAGTAATGGCGCACGATCGCTCATATGAGCCATCCGGCACGCAATCCTGATCGCTCTTAAAGCGTGTTGTGAGTAGCAACCGCAGGAGCAGGTAGCAAATGCCGACCGCAAGTACCACTACAGGTTTCTATGAATCTCTATGAAATTTTGCGGCAGTTGCTGCCTGATGCACGCCTTAAGAATGCGCGATACAAGGACCGAAAAAACATAACACTGGTGGAAACAGGCCTAGGTAAGGTCCGATTATGTTTATGTATGGAAAGAATGGGTAACGCCTAAACGATAGGCGACGATTTTTCTACTCCACAACCAGAGTTCTTACCGCGTGGCGTAGTATGACTAAGCGAGGTTAACTCATTGCAATTGTTAAGCAACGTCTAGCTCGGCCTCTACTTGGATGGGTGGCCGACAGTGGCATTACTATCTGAGCGCTACCGTGCTTCGGAAGTCACGTAAAATTGGCGGTCTCGGTTGTTTCAATAGACCAAATCGGAGGCTTTTAGGCGGTCTAAAATCGCCGGTACCAGGGTTGGCCACCAACCTACTCGGACTTACTTTACCAATAGCAAATATAGGTACAGTAAGAAGAATACCCGACTGGGACAGTTCAATTTAGTGGATTGGACAGACAATAGTCGCTAACTGCTCCATCATACCGCTCGCTGTTATAGAGCAATTCACTCGTTTCTGTTTGTACACACCACACCTGATTGCAATGGATTGCTCTTGCTCCGTAAATATTGGGACGTCTAGCCGTTATAATAATTGTTTATTGGATTATTTAAATGTTATAACTGGCGGGATTTATGTGGTTTGCAGGCGGCAGCGTAGGTATGTTATTGGCTACAAATCATCAGTTAATCAGCATCAAAACTAGTTAATACACGATATAATTGGTGTTTGAAAGTGAACATACAATAGATACATCAAAAACTTGTGAAGTCTGTTAAAAGACAGGCCAACAAATATTTTACTTTAAACCAAGACAATCTCAGGTGATTAATATAGTGAGATAGCATTATGCTAGAAGACACCAAGCCATAATTGCTTCGTACGGTCTTGAGGCCAACGTAGATCGAATGAATACCGTATTTATTGTACGACGTAACGATGTTGAGGCTAACGGTGCTCCAATGAACATTGCATGAAGTAACATCGTAAACGGGATATCCAAGGTGATTGAGATAGATTGATAGACAAATTATTTACTGTACACCACATTTCATAGATGCAGGTTACAGTCAAGTGAAATGACGTACGTTATAGTTTCGAATACGTCTCTTGTGGTTTTTTATAGACTGCAATACAGTCTAAAAACAGACAGGGCTCTGTTTTTTCATAAATAAATATGCCCGATTTTTCTTTCAAGCGGGAATCGAACCCGCAACACCCGACAGAGTTAAGTGTAAGAAGTGCTCTCAAATGCTACTGTGCTAACAGGCTTGTCTTACTACAAGCTACGGGCTCGCTAACGATTCGGCTAATAAGTAAAAAATTACGTCACGAGGACTAAAATCTGCGGTGGCACTCAAAAAACTAAATACAAATCCCAGAAAAACACCTCGCTTTTTATTCCATTACGTAACTCCACATTGAGCAAATATCATCACTGTATTAATTCAGTAAAAGCCTCCCGATGTTGTATTTATATTTGAGTTTCTACTTTCAGTAATTAGCTGAGTACCATTCAGCCGCAGATCTGTGGAATTAATAACCAATTGAGTGAGATAGATGCGAGGTATTTCTATATTGTATCATTTATAATTTTCAAGTGGCTTTTGTCGACGTTATTTTTAGAATCTTCTGAATAACTCTTTGACTTTTAACTTATCTATACTAATATTATAAAGCTGAAGAGTTTGTTTTGTTTGTTTGTTTGTTTGTTTGTTTAAACGCGCTAATCTCAGAAACTACTGAACCGATTTGAATAATTCTTTCACTGTTAGATAGTCTATTTATCGAGGAAGGCTATAGGCTACATTTTATCCCGGATTTCTTACGGGAACGGGCACAACGCGGGTAAAACCGCGGGGCGCTGCTAGTTAATTCATATTTATATCAGTTGTTTTTATCTTCGGGCACATAAAATTGTCGGTCCCGGTGGTTTCAATCGTAATCGTCGGTTGTACCTATAAGGACACCTCTATTTTTGTGTTGAGGTGAAAAAAAATATGAACGTTAACAATTGTAAAAGGCACCGTATCTTTAAACACGATATGTCTATTAAAACGTTATCTCTTGCCGGTTTGCATGTTCGCCTATTAAATGTTAGATAAGGCGGAAATTTGTTTGAACGGAAAATCTAGTAGTGAGGTGTAAAGTTCATCGACTTTTGATTAGGCTTCGTATATATTTGTGGCTTGATACTGGCTGATATTTGTTTCTGAATATTTTATTTGCTTATTTTGTCCCATTTCTGAACCAAATAAAAATAAATGAGCTTGTATAGAACTTAGTCCAGATAGTTTTAAACGTGTTTGTGTTTACAAAATCAAGGAGCCAACATAAGAAAAATTCAATAGATTTTTTTCTGTAACAGATTTATTTTCCATTCGACTCCAAAATTTTACCCCCAATTTGTTCTTAGACTGAAAGACTTTATATTCTGTAATGATAATGACAGCTGACAGCTGCATTGAAAAATTTCTGTTTTATACTGAGCTATTTTTATTCATATCTTTTAAAGCTTAGCTGTTGAAAACCAAAGAGAAATACTAACATACTTATTCAAATTTCCATGAAATAACTATAAGGACTGATCTTATTTCACGAAACTCCCACGCTTCAGAAAACAACTTCCAACTTTTATTTACCACAAAGCGCGTCTTCGAAAAATAAATAATCTAACTTCGGTGTAAATTGACTCTCCTTTGGCTCGTTAAAGAGAATTCCAAATATTCCAAGTTAAAATTAGCATTTGCAAGTTTCTACTGACTCTAATCTAGATAGAAACGTTTGGAATCATCTATCATTTCAAAAATACACAATTTCAAATGAAAACAAAGAACAGGCGCTGCTGTCTAGGGATTACGCCATTTTTGAAACCAATATTTGAGAGCTCGGGCAAGAAATAACTGAAATACAGTCCCGATAGAGTTTCCCGTTAATAACATCGTATTTATTACTCAATGGAAAATCGTTGACCAAACACAATGCTACATTGTATTTAATTCCTCGTAAAAGCTATTGTTATATTGCTTTTAATTACTTTTGTTGAAAAATTAATACGTTTATTCAATTAACGTTCAATGCATCAGTTTTCTTTTTCTTTGTTGTTATTTTACATTGTATTGATGAGGATTTTATTAAATATGAATATAAATATATTTTACATGGAGATGAGTTTGATAATGTATATTTTTTTCCCCAGAAAATTACACAATTCTCTGGAGACTTCTTCGTAGTACAATAACCGTGGAACCTTGTTATTTTCCATCCTAGGATTTGGATTAGGACAGACCTCAAGGTTATACTAAAAGAATACTCTATGATAAGAAAGACTTAACTTTTAATGAAGAAATGAAAGCAGGGACGAGGATTAAGGCATATTTACCTACTTATAACATGTCATACACTGTTGGGGTGTTATCATAAGAATTAGGAATATTACAAGCTGCAATTTAAATATATATTTTTTTATGTCTAACATACTGCGAGTAATTAATTTTAGTTAATTTACGTTTTTTGAACATAATGCAGGCAAAAGCACCTCTAGCGAAATAGATCTCAGATAAATAAATCAAGACAGAATATGCTATGAAGAGTATCAAAACAAATTACTAGAAGCTATATAATATGTGCCTACTCATTTATATTTAGATACAGGGTATTTTCAATTTAAATAAGCGCTCACATTACTTCCATAACATTGATTCTCTTGTGAATATAAATTGTTTTGAGAAAGGAATATGAATTCTTAAAGCTCAAAATATCTAATTCTCAAACATTAACTAGACATCTTAACACAGCGGAAACATTTTACAACGCGGCAGCACAGTCGGTCCCGTCAAACATAAATAGAGCAAGCCAAGCCATCGGCGCCCGAACTTTTATTAACGTACATATCAAACACAAGACTAGCTATTGGGACACAAAAACTAAGTATCGAATACTCTAGCCTTAATGAAAGTACGCCGTTTGATTAATAAATGAAAATAACCAAACGAATGATGCAATAGATTTTTGGCAATTCCAGGACTATCATATGGAAAGTTTTTTTTTTGTTTATGTGAATATGGAGTTATGAGTTATTTAAGAGGTTAACTACCACTCTCAGAGACGTCAATTAAACTGACACTTAAATGACGTCATTTT
This sequence comes from Cyclophora albipunctata, assembly GCA_963082685.1. Lineage (NCBI taxonomy): Eukaryota > Metazoa > Arthropoda > Insecta > Lepidoptera > Geometridae > Cyclophora > Cyclophora albipunctata. The sequence goes on along the minus strand of OY720121.1, from coordinate 1,922,680 downwards.
TCAATATTACATGTCAAATCACTTATTAAATATCTAAGAAAGAATTTGCCGTCTCAGAATCGTAAAATTAGGATCGGCCATTATAGAATCGTACGCTATTTTTATTCTACAGTAATTTCGACTTTCTGATTGTCATAAAATATTTGATTCAAAGAATCACGTGGTTGATGGGATATTTGTTTCAATCTTTCAATCTTAAGTAGTCTAAAATAAATACCGATATGGGTATCGAAGGCCTTAAGACGGTCAAATACTTCAACATTGCCTGAGGTTTGATTTTACTTACTTGTAAAGTTCAGGTAAAATAAAGCTTAAAGTCAAAACCCCGATTAAAATAGCCAAATTAATCTTAAATGATGGGTATCGAAATTCAATAGATATTTAGTTACGAAAGGTAAAACAAACGAAGTATCGAGTCTTTGTAAAATTCGATACTGTTTATTTAAAATACTCTTTAAAAACACTTTGAATCCGAAGTGCTTTGGAGTTAAAGGCAACGGTATTAGAAGTAGTTTTCAATGTTTATTTGCCTTAGGAATTAGATCTGGGTTACTCTGTACTGATCAAAGAAATTATAAACTAACTCTCATGATTAATATTATTCATTGATAGTGCTATGCCATTCTCCGATGTTGAATTGGCCTGGACTTGCCGGCGAGAGCGGTACCTCTCTACTTTGCCTGTACTACGATGGCATTATACGAATTGCTATATATTTTTCAGAGTTTCTAAATCTAAACAAGATCACAGTCGTGCCTGCGGATCTTGTAAAGGTACCGAAACGTCAGACAAAAAGGTAAAATAAAAACAAATACACTTCGCTTTTATTTTGCATTACTGTAAACGTAGCTATAATACATGGTACGTATGATCACTTACTATGTTTATAATCTGTTGAAACTCGATTGATCAGTCTGTGGAAATCTACAGCAAAAACAAAACAGACAAGACGAACACAAGATTCGATGTAGACTACACAGATAACCAACCCTCATTCATTAAACTCGCTCCTATATCTCAGAGGACCAATAGAATAGGCGCCACACTTCCTACTTTGTATTAAATGCCTGCAATAAAAGCTGTTAAGATGACAAACAATAAAATTTTGCAATTTAGCCAACACCGACGGTGAAACAGTTAAGATTGGAATTACAACTATAAAATTTTATTTAAAAGTTCTTTAATGCATTTCTGGATTTGTTGGAACTGTTATGGGTATACAAAATGTGTTCAAATGTTAGTTTTGTAATGATATGGCGGTAAAGCGAAGTTCAACTATATTTACGTAACAATAAGGAAATTTGTCTTTGGTAAGCCTATAGACATTCAGGGGGTTATAGAGTAGACCTACATAACACATAAGAAATCTACTTCTGGTTTCACAGTCTTCTATGACCACGGTTCCTGTAAAGACGCCGAAACGTCAGATAAAAATGTGAAATAAAAACGAAGTGTATCCTTAATAAACGTAGTCTCAATTCAAAATCTACATATTTCTTTTTCAATCAAAATCAAAAGATATCAACGCAATTATAGTAATACTAAACGCTTTATATCTACTTTTCAATGAAAATAACCTTCAGCTTAACACAATACACTTAAGTCGAGTACATACACTTCCATTGCACTATGTTTGAACTGACTGCATCTGTAATGATACATTTATCCGATCATTCAGATGTTTGTGTGCAACACATCTAATGCAAGGACTTTGTTCTGAATGCATTATCATGGTTTATGCAGGTACCCGCTCTAGACAGTTAGACAGCTCATCAGATAATGTTAGGGCAATGAACTCTCTCTGTTGAATGCAATGTTATATTGAAACTGTACTAACAATGATTACGTGTATTGTTTTTAATGAATATAGAGTGGATAATAAAGTAAGAGTGAGGAGAGTTTTGGACATTTATAGATATGATAAGATATGATATGATATAATATGAGGAATGTGGATAGAAGTAGGAGAGTCGCTGCCTAGCAAAAAGTGCATTATGATATTATGATGCGGTTTCAAGAGCTTGATTACTGTTGGCCTGGTTGATACAATCGTTAGACTATGGTCTAGCGGCCTATAGACAGTCTATAAACTCAGACACCTAGGTTAGTCACTAACCTGCTTGAACCTATAAGTACACATATTTTTACCAATCAGTTTAAAGCATAAAGTTAAAATTCCGTCACTGGTGGCAGAAAGAGAGTCAGAGTCAAGTCATGCATGCTGCTTACCTAAGTATATTTTGTATAGCAATGTAATTTGGCTTTGTTTTACCCTTACGGTCAAGTAAAAATATAACAGACGAACCTCGCCCGCAGTGTCCCTTGCGTTGTACCCGTTACCGTAAGAATTTCGGGATAAAATGCATCCCATGTGCTTTTCTAATGTAAAACCTACATTACTGTAAAGTTTCACATAAATCTGTTCAGTAGTTTTTGCGTGAAAGAGTAACAAACATACTCGTACATGTATCCATCCTCACAAATTATCGAATTTATAATATTAGTAGGATATTAATAGGAATTGGGTGTATTTCTGACCAGACAATCCTTCTGATTAGACAATCTTAATATATGAACGTTTGAATCCACATATCACCGAGCACGTCTATCAATTTCAATCGTCTTGATCTGGAATGGCTGAACAATTATCAACTAATAACGTCTGCATTTCTCCCGCTGTGAGCTTGGCTACGTGCCAAAGGGTGAATATAATTCGATAAACACGTCTACTAAAGAATCGTTTCAAATTGTAGTGTAAGTAAAAAGTGTAGAAGTAAAAGAATGTAAATAAAATAGTAGGTAAAAATAAGTTTGAGTAGGTAAGTCGTCAACCCTGGTGCCGGTATTTATTTACGGTTCAGCCTATATTTTTTTATATTTTTTAGACAGCCTATATTTTTTAAATTTTTTAGACAGCCTATATTTTTTTAATATTTTTTAGACAGCCTGTATTTTTTTTTTTTTTAGGCAGCCTATTTTTAGACGGTCCCTGAAATGGTCTTACGACAACGGGGTCCGACGATTTTATGTTCAAGAGGAAGTGTTTGGTTGCCTTATTGACTATTAATTAATTCTCGTAGTACTTAAGTTGTTTGTTTACATTGAACGAGTTCATCGTGATCGTGACCAAGTGAATATTTTGACGCTTATCTTCTAATTTTAAATTTTTCGCTCAATCTAAATGCGTAAGTAAGCGGCAAACGCCCGCCAACCAAATCGTTTGTGTAACAAAGCTCAGCATATTGATGATGACATGACCGTTATCCATTCTAATGTCATAGTAGCGTCAATAATAGACTTAATTGTACATTAACATTTCACAAAGTTTTGGAATCAGATTTATGTAGCTGTATAGAATAGCATTTTGCAGATTCGCTATTGTAACCACCGCCTGCCGTTCGAATGTTGTTTGTGAATGCTATTATGATAAATTGTTCATCATCAAATTCTACTTGTTCTAAATTTTTTTAATACAATAAAAAAACAAATGAAAGATGATCATTAAATAAACGGTACAAATATTGAAGACTGACTTGTCTGACTTTTTAAAAGCTCTACAGATCAGACTTAGGTAATAAGCTCTTGGCAGGTATTGCGTTTGAAAGAACAATTATTTTCTCTTGCCAAAATTTTGTGGTTTGGGGACAATTGATAGAAGTTTCCTTGTTACCAATAACAGAATCTTACATGTTCCTCTACAGTATATTTCGTTTCACAGCGTAAATACATTTTACAAATGAAATAGCCCACTCTCCCAGACAAATGACAATAGCTTCGCATTATATTTAGCTGTCTGATACCTAAATGCTTAGATTATAGAAAGTACTAGATGTAGCATTCAAATGTATTTACAAGCACACGCTGTGTCCAAAAACAGAACAAAGTCCCTCGCGTAGTGTTGTTAGCTCTCGCATTATTTGCCCATTTTTGGGGTAAATTTTGGGAGTTTCGGAGGTAATATGATAATAGAATAAAAATTGTCCTTTTCTTTATAACTATGTACTTACCTGATTATCTCAAGAAATAGATAGGTATATTAAATAAAACACGGTGTTAAGGTGGATGTTTAAACACTTTTATCGGGTGATGGAAAAATTATATATTTTTATTTTATTTTAAAGTATTCGGAAAACTTACAGCTAGGTACAAGAGTTACATAAAAAAAGAATAATAACTTAGGGCCAATTACAATTTTTCACTATCTAAGATGGCTAATATAGAAACATAATTTTATACCCGCTCCCCCTCTCCCCTTCTCCCTCACACGCACACCAAAAATTTGTTTAGAAATCCTATAGACTAACATACTTACTATTTAATAGGATTGTTAGGTTAGGTACATAGGAGCCGCACTTACGCTTTATACTTTCTTTTTTCAAGTTGGTTATTTTTTATTATATTACTTATTAATATTCTACAACGAATTAAAGCCCTCAAAAGGTAATAAAAAGAAGGGTAAATCAAAACTCTTATATTGGCAACACTAGCATAGATTGACGCATCACTCTCTATGACAATTGAAATCTGAGAAAATAATTAAATATTTAAATAAGACGATACCTAAATGCGATACTTACACGTGAAATGTGATCCCATCCTGTTTCTTTTTCAGACCCACTGCATTTTTACAGGTAGGAATGACACAAGACGGCATAGTTTCGTGAAATTGGTCACGGGTAAAACACGTTAGCGCGTTCCGACGGTCACAAAGTGACTGATCGGTTGCGCATCAAACTACTCTATTTAAGGCTAGTTTGAGTAGCTACAGTATTATGCGCGCTCACGGGTTCTGGTTCTTCTGTATTCTGAGCCTAAATGTATGCCAACGAGTCATGCCCATGTGACTACCACATGACACTCAATTGGTTTGTTGACAACCAAATAGAATGCTAAGCGGCTGTCACTTGTCTTATGGGTGAAAGAGAAGTTACGCAGTAAGCACTTCGCTCCTCACTGTACTGATATTGAGATGAGAGGCCTTTGCCCAGCTCCCACTGCTGGCATTACAGGCTAATACTTACTTACCTACTACTTCGCTCCTCCGTGATTAGAACATGATAAACCGAGGTAGATTGGTTGATACTTAAAGTAACATTAAAAATGTTTATTTTGTGGGGAGTTACCATTTTTCCAGCTTACTTTTAATATCTTAAGACCTTCTTAAAAAGGTAAATATCTTTTTTCTAGTAACATTTAATACAAGTCAATAATGTTCTCTTCAAAGTGCGCAGTCTTTGAGAAAAAGTCACGTATCACATCCAATATTGCAGTCGTGTTACTTGATCCAGGTATTCATTCCAGGACAGAAATGAGTACAGCGATCTTATAAATGATATTACGTGAGCTACTTTTTTTAAAACGCGTGTTTTAGTAATATCTTTCTTGCATGCTAATGTTCAATGAGATATACTTTCAGACAACTTTGTTCGGTTAAAAAATCTTACACATTACATTAATTATGATGACCTGTGTACTGTGTTAATGAAATAATATGCGCACTAGATTAATACACAGTCTACATTACTCTGAAAACAATCATTCATTTATTTCGATTAGGTTAGTGGCCAACCCTGGAATCGGAGTTTTTAGACCACCTATAAATGTATCGGACATAATGTAACGATTGAAACAGGGACTGCTTAACGTGCCCTCCGGAGCAAGGTAGTGCTCAGGTGGAAATACCACTCGATCAATCACCCATCGAAGTAGTGGCCGAGCTGCATCTGACACCAATAAGAACCAATTAAACACGGGCAGGCTTGCATACTTATATTAACTAGATATAGAACTTTGACACGAGCCTATTATTCAATTCAAATACCTACATGTATCAAGTAAATATAACAAAAAAGGCAAGCTACAAAGTGTTGCCACGTGGCAAAATAGTCCAGAGAATATTTGCCAACTTTAGTCGCTCACTACCAACTTCAAGGCATCTAATAACCCCAATAACTAAATAAAATAAAGAATCAACGACCGCACCGAACCACTAGAGAAACTAAACTATACATAAACAATGTCCTAACATTTTGTTACACGAAGTGCTAACGTTAAACTTTATCCCGTCAATGTTTCACCAAAAAGGGCAATAAAATTAAAATTAATAGTTATCCAGGATACCTACATGTCGCCCAAAGGAGACATTGTTCCAATAAAGTGAAGTTTACCTACCTATGTGTGTACATTGACGGCTTTTACACAAGGACTTGTACGAGTCGCAAAAAAGATGCTGAACTTTTGTGGCGGCCTTATCTTATAGGTACATAAAAGTATCGTGTCACAATGTTTTAATACTCCTCCGAAACGGTCCGACCGATTTTCATGTTTTTTTTTGCAATGGGTAGATCTGAGAATCGGTCAACAACTATACCCCTGAATAATAAGGGTGGTCCGGTACACTACTTAATTTAAAAATATATATATATATATGTGGCAAAACAACGTAAACCGGGTCAGTTTGTTTTCAATAAAAAATATTGTCTGGATTTTGTGTTTATTACAGTTGAATACATCACGTACCAGGATAGATCATTAACGTATGTAGTTTGTTTAAGTTGAATTATTTTCGATCTCAGTCAAGACAATTTTTTTAAATTCTATGCGTTTACTTCAGCATTTTTCATTGACTACTTATTAAAATAATGGTTACCAAAAACTAACTTTATATCAGTTTGACAAACGAAAACCGTATTCTCTTTTACATTGCAATCTCCAAAATGTTTATAAAAGAGGAATTTTCCTTTCACCACAAAAATAAGTTCCAATCCGTAATTTTTCCACAAAAACAATCAAAAATAAACATATTGCAACCGAACAGTCTGTTTTCAACGGTTTGGAAAACGTCCAAAGGCCGCACGTTACTTTTGCTATCTTTTATTTTTATTAGTACTTTTATGTTGTATGTACAACGCAGAATTCGGACTAGGTATGTAGCGGTTAAGAGCGGCCTCGGTGACGTCATGTACTTACAGTAGCGATAGCAAAAGAGTAACTTAACTCAATAAATGTAAAAAAACATAAAGCAGCAACTTACCACTGTGCCAACGAGCTTGTCTAAAATAAAAATAATAATGATGAATGGAACATATTTTACGTACCCATCTCTTACGCGTGGCTTGAATGAAAAGTTCATGAATTTAGATTAAAAGATATCTTAAACTGAATAACATCATAAGCATACACTATTATAAGTTACTAGCTGCGCCCCGCGGTTTCACCCGCGTTGTACCCGTTCCCGCGGGAATTTCGGGATGAAAAATAGATGTTGGCCGATTCTCAGACCTACTCAATATGCTCACAAAATTTCATGAGAATCGGTCAAGCCGTTTCGGAGGAGTACGCGAACGAACACTGTGACACGAGAATTTTATATATAAGACTAGCTGCGCCCCGCGGTTTCACCCGCGTTGTACCCGTTCCCGCGGGAATTTCGGGATACAAAATAGACGTTGGCCGATTCTCAGACCTACTCAATATGCTCACAAAATTTCATGAGAATCGGTCGAGCCGTTTCGGAGGAGTACGCGAACGAACACTGTGACACGAGAATTTTATATATAAGATTGTAAAGTGTCAAGTACATCGCTCCGCCCAAGGCCGTCACTTCTAAACTCGCACAACAATTTGTCATAGTCACTGTTTATAAAGGAATGTAAAACTTTTAAAATTATTTTTAATTCACAGCGGACATTGTTAGATTGTTGCTAAATTAGTTACGTAAACTTTGTTGGAAGAAACTTCTTTAAAAATGGTAATTGTTTGGTTTTTATTTACCTCATTTTCCATTTCGTAATTGATAAAGAAAGATTAATCTTGGGAATGTTTAGAGTGCTTTTTCAGAGTTGTGTTATGTTACGTTGCTATACTAAATGTGCTGTGATTGTTGGATTCACCACGAAATAGAGAAGCAGCTCTTCTGTGGAGTGTAGCATTAATTATGTTGTAGCATCGCAGCATAATGAATATGTTTCATGTGGTTAACAGTCATAATGTAACTCTCACATTCTCTTTAAGTCTCTTAAAATTATTATTCGATAGTAAATACAGATTTGACAATTCTTTCCAAATATTGATAAAGCACTGATAAAAATCCTTAAGACATTGCCATCAAAAGTTTTAAGTCGCATCTCAAGTCCTATCTTCTAATCGAGAACAAGATTATTCTCAAACTTTTCTCTGATTAAACCAATGGCTGCTGCCACACTTACCGGCTCTGTCTGGCACAAAACTTATTGTTTAATCCTACGGTACTGGCAGGAGACTTGTTGTCATCAATGTTGATTTTATGACATACGTAGGTATTCGACTAAAATCTAATAAGTGGGCATTAAGTTTTTATTCAATCCAATACTGTACCCATTTTCTTCTTAAATTTAAGAGCTGGACTGTTATCGATAGAGTTTCTTCGACTTTTCCCTTCAGCTCAGCCATTATCTTCGGCTGTTCGCACGTGACATATGACCTTTGAAACTTTCCACTTCCTCTGCTTGCTTCTGTGCGTCACTGCGATTTTAATGAAATCGTGTTGTAAAAGATGACCAAAAATATTTTCTTTTTTTAACCATGTACAATAGTATTACACATATTCATTGCGATATATACACGTTGGTCTAAGCACGTCACAGCACGTCTTCATATAAGTTTGCGTTACAAGTTGCCGGCGATGTTGTGTCGTGACTGGCCAGCGAGTGTGGCATCTGTCAATCATCAAAATACCTTTTTATTTCACCATAAAACGTACAAAAACGTCCTTAAACTACTGGCCATAAAGTCGGTTTTGATTGCGCCTTTACCTAAATTCAATTTGAGTAATGCAGAGTAAATTATACAGTGGACCTGCACAAACACCCGAGTGAGATATTATTATGTTTTCCATTTACGTTAGTTTGGATAGAACAACGTCGAATATCATATGGAGAGTATATTAATTAATTTGAATAGCCCTCAGTGAGTACATCTTGGTTACGGGCCGTGTTGTGGTTATTCTTGTATTAGTTTAATGTTTGTATTAGCAGCGATTCGTAGTCATGGGTTGAACGGTTGAAAAGTAATAATGGGGCTTTTAAACTAAAAAATAAAACACCCAAATAGGAAGGCTCTTTTTGGAAGTCCTAAAAATATTTGATAAAAATATCAATGAAACATCGGTTGTTGTTCAAATCTTTCGGCTTTCGACTTTCGGCGACCGCTTCAGGCGAAGACTTAATTATAATTACCATATTACTAACGAACGCTTGTTATTCTGTCTACATTCACATCTAGATCCGTCACTTCCTCCTCAACACATCAGCTAATCAATCCTCTTAGTTTAAACATAATGCAGCAACGTTAAACAGACACACAACGGTTCGCTTTGTGTACTAATTGTGTACGTCTGATGGGATATTGATGTAATCATTCATAGTTTACCTATCATCGTGTTTGATTTGAATTTAATGAGATTTCTGCTATTTGTTTTAGGAATAGGTTTGTGGGAGAAAAGTCAAATAAATTAAATAAGTTCCAGTAGGTCACCGGCCAAGCCAGATGGTGAAGTTTTAAGACCTTCAGGCCATCGACTAACGATTGAAAAAACCGAGACCGACAATTCAACGTGCCTCTGAAACACGGTAGCGCTCAGTTAGAAATGCCACAATAGGCCACCCATCCAAGTAAAGGATGAACTGCACGTTGCTTAACAATCATAATGAGCTAACATCACTTAGTCAAACTACGCCACGAGCGCTACAATATAAAATAAATCAATGTCTTCTTCTTCATCGAGTGGATGGTCAACCTGACCAATCCTGGTGTCAGAGTTATTGAGCCGCCAAAGGCCTCTGACATGGCTCAAATAACGACTACTATCCGTAGAAAGTAACCGGGACCGACGGCTTAACGTGCCCTCCGAAGCACGGAATCATCTTACTTTTCGAGCAATCAGGTGATTCAGCCTGCAACCTAACCAAACTGAGGAAAGTCTCACAAAGAGATTTTTGTGAGATATCCCCACCGGGAATTGAGCCCGGAACCTCTGGGTCGTGAGCCGGGCGCTAAAACCACAAGACCACGGAGGCTGTTAAATCAATGTAATTTGATGTGAAATTTCAAAGTAGTTCACATTAATATCTTATCCTTATTATTTTTTCTACAGTGTTGTTGATAAAAGTGTCGCCTGCGTCCGTAGTCTACCTTGACTGCAATAAGTAAATGGCATTTACCTTGGTGTCTTACAAACGTATTTTTATCTTTAATGTTTACTTTAAAACTGTAATTAAAAAGAACAGCCATTCGTAGCATAACTAGCACTACAATAGATAAGCTACGTTATTTTTTCATCTTGATTATTGAACTTAACCCATCTCACAAATAGTCTGAGTGTATTATTTGTTAAAACTTAAACTAACGTACGACGTAGGTCACTGTTGAGCTTTCCTCAACACGTTTCGGTCACGTCCGTTGACCTTCATCAGGAGGTGGGTGAAGCGCTCGTGACAGTCTCCCTGCACTAATGACAATTAACGAACGTTTCAATTAATAATAAAATAGTGTAAGGCTGTACTACATCTAGCTTTCAAAATTGCTAAGTCAGTAACTGCGCTTTGTCACGGATTATTACTCTGAAACTAACTGTAACACTCTGAAAATACCTCTAGATTAAACTACTTGTCTTGTCCTCAAAATCCTTTCACGAGCCATCTGCTCAAGAAACTACATTAATCACTAAGATTACTATGACTTCGAATAATACGGAGCCAACACTGTTTGTTAATCAAAATGAGAACTCTGTCTTAATGCATTCTAAGAGTATTTTCTAGTACTTCTGTTTTGTTAAAAGGGTTACTATAGTTAGAGTTTAGTTAAGTTAATTTGAGTGACGAAGAATGTAAGTTTAGTGATTAAAAGCTTGTGAGCTGTGTCCTTTCTATTCGAGGAATGTTTTTATTTTTTTGTTTTGGTTTGGTTAGTGGCCAACCCAGGTGTCGGAGTTTTTAGACCGCCTAAAGGCCTCCGACATGGCCTAACGATTGAAGCAACCGGGACCGACTTCTTAACGTGCCCTCTGAACTAATAGACCGATTGAAAAATTACATTAAATATTGTGTAATTTTAATCTCAATCATTTTCTCTTCAATTCCGCAAGTTGCTGTAGCATCCCCGTTTTAATACAAAAGCCATAAATTTGAAAGAAACGATAACTATACTACTACTCTTGGTAGAGGTTCCATTGCAAGTTTAAATTCGAAGTTAATTTATGTATGAAACGTTCCTATTGTAATGTTTATGTATTTTAATTAACTAAGTAATAAGGGAAGATAGTTATAAGTAGTTTCGTTAGGAATACTGATGTTTTGTTTTGAATAGAGTTAAGAAATTGAAGTTGTGAAACTTTTTATACAAGCAATCTAAGTGTAAGTTCGTTATGAATATTAATTTAAGATACTAATTAACTTAAAGTAAATATTCAAAAGTGTAGATATGCAATTTTTAAACGAGATCATTGTACTTACTTTACAAATAACTCTTACCAAAAGGATATTAAAGTATGGGCGAAATACATTGCTTGTTGGTTTCTGTTTAGCTCTGTGTAACACGCTATAGATGACCACTGACAAACTAGCGAAAAACATCACATTGGTACTTACTCCTGTACTCAGAGATGTGTAATGCTTCCTCAGTAGAGATTTAATGAGTGATTTTGACAAGTAATGTATTTAAAAAAGGGGCCAATTAGTTAAGTGTCGATTTAATGGACGTCTCTAATTGTGACAGTGAGTGTGCCAGAATCATTACACTACAAAATTTCGCATAATGTTTAAATTAACCTAGCCAACTGTCTCTCAACTAGAAGTCGACAAGCAAGTCATTTCGCCTACACAAATTCTATAATATCAATTTCAATGACAAACCAAATTCAAAGCCCCAATAACGTTTGCAAATCCCCAAAAATTACCAATTACACTGAGGACTTCATTCAAAACAATCTCAATGTCACTTAAAGTTTGGACAAGAAATCAAGCTTTGCGTCACGTTTCGTTTCCCAAGAAAATGATACAGAGTCATTCGTCTCGAGTTGATAACTCAATTTGTTGTTGGGTGTGGTAAACTTCAGTGGGATTTATACAACGTCCAAGTTTAGTATAAGACGGCGGTAGACATCTCCCAGGTGCAATCTTGAAGCTATTGTAAGGAATAGAAATTTATAGCTTGGTGCTGGTAACTAAGGAGCGCGGTCACACCGTAGTGTAACGGTGTAATAATAGTAGTAGTAACAGTTTGATAGTAATGAGTAATGACAACTTGTATCCAGTTTGGTGGTACACAAATTCATAATACTTACAAAGTAATTTTTGGTAAGTAAATAAGTTTGTGTAGTAGTTAATTCTGGTGTTTGAGTCTAAGACAGCCTTAAAGCATCTGATATTGTCTATCGATAGAAACAACTGAGACCAAGAATCAGCTATCCATCCATTGAAATTCCGAGCTGCATGTTGTTGAACAATGTTTTATATGTAGTTGGAATAAATAAGCACAATGAGATAAGCGAGACAAAAGTGAATCGTCAAAAATAAATCAAACTCTCTTCCATAGTAGTATACGAATTTTTCAAATCACAATACGAGTATAAGTCGATTTGGACAATTTTCACGAAAAATAATACTTCAGAAAGCATTTTAAAAATTCGACTCCCAATTCCAAGAATAACAAACAAAACGAATCCAAACAAAATCAGCTTCATTATTATTCCTATTCACTAAAATAATCGAACACAAAACATGCGGTGTAAATCCAGCCTGATCGAGCATAGTATTGCATCAATTTGTGAATTTGGAATGCAAATTCAAGTCTTGACGGGTGCTGGACCGTAGCCGTACAGACGAACATAAACAGTGATAGATTTAGTTCTATAGACGGCACGGGTACACGGAGTCAAGGGCGGTTTATGTTACGTTCTAACGTAATGTATTGCTTGCCTTAATCCTTTATGTTTGGTTATACGAAATATCAGTAGTAATGTCTTGTAGGGTTGGTTTGACTGATGTTAATTGAAGATTTTCTTGACATTTTTAGTTACTTAGTGTAAGTGTTTTGTTGGTAGGTTAGGTTTAGTTGTAGAGAATTTTGCAAGTATGAATATGTTTAGTGTCTTCTGTAAGAAACACCAGGAAGAGCCTGTAAATGGGTTTGGTAAATAAACATTTTAATTTATTTAGACAATAAGAAAGGAACGAATACTTATTATCCTGTTTATAGTTATTTCATAGTTGTTTGTATATTTTATAGTTGTTTATGGTTAGTTATGTTTATGTTTTTTATTTTTATATAATAATATTATTAATTACTTTATGTTTTCGTTATAAGTTTCTTCTTTATATTTGTATGCCAAAAGGCGGAATATGAGTTTCAAAAAAAAAACAATGTGACCCGTATTCGAACAAATAAATAATTTTGATTTTTATTTAGGTCGAAATAAAACCGAAATTGAGATAGACTCTAAAAACAATTTACAAAGTTAAATATTCCACCTAAAATCACAAAGTTAGATTTGTTGTATTAAAATAACATTAAATTTAAGTACTTAAAACCAAATATCAGAAACCTTTCCACATAATGAAACCCAAAACTTTGGAAGGTCACAGAATATAACGAAGTTACTGTACCATTTTCTGATAGCCTCTTTTGAATACCTACTTTATAGAATTGCTCTAATTTATTTCAATTTTCGCCTTTCATGTCGTATTATCGTTCTCAATTATCTGCAAAACAAAGGCCATTTTAATTATAAATGTTATTTAGCGACTTCATCCTTTTGTCATATTTAGGAGTTTGGAGTGCGAGTTGAAATCGTTTTTGTAATCTTGTAAGTTCTCGAGTCGAGTTTCAATATTAAAATCAAATTGTAGTGTTATTTAAATTGTTACTTTTAATTAAGTTTCACGGTTTCGAACATTGGACTGAAATGAACAATGTTGATACTTAATTTCGTAACGAAGTTTTTCATTATGTAAATATTATCATTTGTTAAATTTTAATTAACATTGGGAACTGGGATCTGCTTCGTCGTCATATTATTTGAGTCGATATTTAGTTTTGTTTTAACACTTTGATCAGCTAGATTTTGCTAGATATACCTACTTATGCAAAATTGCTTTTTATAAAATGGCAAACATGTTAGTTAGTTAGCCATACTTACTAATAAGCAAGATAAAAGTTGGTGTTACAGTCATCCTGCTAATATTATCAATGCGAAAGTTTGTGAGGATGTATGTATGTTTGTTACTCTTTCACGAAAAAGCTATTGGACGGATTATAGATACATTATATCCCGAAATTCCCGCCAAAACGGGTACAACGCGGTTAACACCGCGGGGCGCGGCTAGTAATTTTATACATGTATTAGAGTTGACTCAGTTATTCAATATTTTCAATAATAAACATTGCGAAGAAGGCCCGTGTCCCTTGCAAACCTATTTTTAATTTAATTATTTATAGCAGCTTCCAATATACAATTCTTCCCCTGTTAAAAACTTCAACATTAATTGCCTTCAAATTACAAAATCACGCGAATAATTAAACACACACAGTATCCATGCAAACACTAAACATAGAAACAAATAACCGAGTCTAATCAATAAAGCGTTCTATTTCAGCCACCGCCCATTCAGTGGCTCTTACACTATTCACGTAAACCAACTGTTTAGCCAACTGTTAACAGAACCTCGAACAACAAAGTGAAACGCGCAATCAATGATCAACATACGAGATACAAGTACAAAAGAGTACATTCATAAACACCGCACGCACAACGCCGTGAGGCGCCGGCCCGTGTACATAAAGACGTATAACTACTTTACCACCCCTTTAGGGCAACGTCACGCACAAAAAAAAACGTTTCACGACCCCAAATTTCACGTAATTTAATAAGAAAGGCTAGCCAGTCCCAAAAGGCCTCATAGACCGCGAGTCATACCCAACAAATTGATGTGATTTGCACTCAAGATTCCCGAAAGTTAACCAAAGGGAAATTAAGTTGAGGAAACTTTTGACTTGTTCACGTTTTGGACCCTTATCGTTTTGCAGTTACAGAAAGGGGAGACTTTGATTTCATTTAGATTTTTAAGTTAAGTTGTCAGTTAGGAGTTGCTAAATAAATTGGTTCTTGTTTTAATTGCTTTATTAGTTTAAATGTTTGTGTTTTGTTACATTTATTACAAACAAAAGAACGAATATAAATCAAGAAGAATTTTATTTTTAAACTAGCTGTGCCCGCGACTTCGTTCGCGTGGAATAGTGACTATGAGCAGCTTTTTTTTTTTTAAATATATACTTATTTTTATTTTGGATCATAATCACAGTCATTTTGGGTAGCTAAAAAACCTACTTTACTGTAATGCTTCTCTATATACAATATTAGACGTATGGCCATCGGGGGTGAAAGCATACAGGCTGCTGGGATTGCTAACACGGGACAGAGCCACATACAATTGACCGTGCGAAAAACAGCTGATACTTAGATCTACACCCACAACTTTTAGAGTCTGACCTTGAGCTTTATTAATTGTCATGGCGAAACATAGGCTCACTGGAAACTGAATTCGTTTAAAACTAAACGGAAAATTGTTTGGAATGAGAGGAATCCGAGGAATAAAAACACTATCACCTTTTCCGCACCCTGTTAAAATCTCTGCTTCTATCAGATTTCGTTGTAAATTTGTTACTTTTAATCTAGTACCGTTGCAAAGTTTTGGTGGGCTTAAATGTCTAAGGAGCATTATGGGTACGCCGATTTTTTATTTTATTTTGTGAGCTGGTAGTCCAGGAGCACTAAGAGATTCTAAAAATTCTACTGGGTAGCTGGTAGATTCTCCTTCTTCCATAACTCTGTTAATAGAGATATACTCTACATTATCCCCCGAAACTAAGCTCAAAATTTCAGCGTTTATTGCTGCTGCTTGGTCGTTTCGTGGAGTCAAAATTGCTCTTTCGCAAAGCCAGGAATTTTCGCAGGTTAGTATTTGCGTTGGGTTTCCATACACCTTTGAAATGAGGTCTCGTATTGATGAAACTTTGCTGCATAAGTTTTCATTGAGAACAACTTTTCCTTGTTCTTGCGGATACACACCGTTACCGATCTCCAGTAATAACTCTGAAAACTCTTGAGCATAATATTGTATACAGAGAAGCATTACAGTAAAGTAGGTTTTTTAGCTACCCAAAATGACTGTGATTATGATCCAAAATAAAAATAAGTAAGTATATATTTAAAAAAAAAACGCTGCTCATAGTCACTATTCCACGCGAACGAAGTCGCGGGCACAGCTAGCAAAAACTACTGAACGGATATGGATGAAATTTGGCAAACAGTTAGTTTAGGCTTGGAAATAACAACACTTATGTTACTTTTTACCGCGGGATAACATCTCAGACCCACGGGAAACTGGAAGGAATCTGTTCGACATTATTCTTAAAATTCAACAGCTTACAAACTACCTTCAGCCGTAAAAGAACAATGTATTTTCATTCCCATGGGAGTACTATGATTTCCCTCGGTAAATTATTCTTATAGTTTATGATATCAGCCTAAACTAACTTAAGTAGAAAGAATTTAGATGAGCCCTTTTAATTTTTTTCCCATGGTAATCCAGTCAATTCCAAGGTAATAAGTAGCTATAACATATTCTATTAATGATTGTAATTTACCTATCTAGTAACAATGATCGACGTCGTTCGTTGACCGGAACAGGCGTTAAAAAAACAATAAACTACCGATTCCCATGGGAAACGGATGTTTTCCCGCGGTAAAAAGTAGTCTTTATGTTGCGCCAGGCTCTAAAATATGTCGGTACAAAATTTCAACCAAATCCGTCAAATAGTTGCGGAGATTAATGGTGCCTATGTATAAGCATAGAATAGTGTTCGACGTGATTCTTTATTTTGACATAACTTTTTTATTTATGAACCGATTGACATGAAACAAACACTAAAGCATAACTGAAGCATACCACAATATATTCGTGAAAACCGCATCCAACTCGGATCAGCCGTTTCTGAGATTAGCGTGAACAGACAAACAGACAAACAGACAAACAGACAAAAAAAAAGGTTGATTACATTTTTGGGTTCGACATCGACATAACAATAACCCCTGCTATTTTTTTTATTTTTATTTTCAATGTACAGACAGCACTTTTCTACAATTTTATTATATGTATAGATATGGAGATGATTTAAATAGTTTTAATGAAAAAACGCTTTCTGTTTAAACATAATCAAATAAGTACTCGTACAGAGAAAGGCAATTTAATTTACATTATATTATCCTTTATTTAAAATGGAGTTAAATATAAATCCGAACTTATTTGAAACTCTACATAACTAATCCGACGTCCCAAAAGTTTCAAATCTACTATTTCCAGCCAAAGTCTTTTAGTTATTCATTGTACATTGTTCAGTAAAAGGTTTGTACATTTGTATGTAATGTATTAGAGATGAATTTTATATACATACTAGCAGCGCCCCGCGGTTTTACCCGCGTTGTGCCCGTTCCCGTGGGAATTTCGGGAATTTTTTTACATAAAAACCTTCCTCTTGAATCACTCTACCTATTACAAAAAACCGCATCAAAATCCGTTGCGTAATTTTAAAGATTTAAGCATACAGACAGACAAACAGTGTGACAGACACGAAAAAGAGACGACTTTATCTTATAATAATTATGTAGTGATACATGACTCTTCTGCCTGCGCTTCATTAGGTATATTCGCGCGTGAGCAACTCGGATCATTTTTTATGCATCAGTGCTTAAAATATCTATGAGTAATATCATGATCTATCTATGAGTATACTGAGTACTAGATATTCAATTAGTTCATACAATAAATGCGGCCACAACCTCTCAATTCCTTCATTCCACTACACATTTCAAAACGATTGTCTTTCGCAGCATTTGAAAAACGAACACGTGACCAAAGCAATAACAAAAGACGAAGTAAACGGAGCTAGTGTAACTGACAGCGCCTGCAATAAATCTATTTAAAATATCTACCCTACAATTACTCGGTAGGTCCATAGATATCGACGCTGTCTCGTCGAGGAGATATCTCATTTATTTCGCTTATCATTGCCTCGGAAACGAGTATCGTCAACACGACAGCCATTTCTTTTCGGTGGCCATTAGTTTTGTTCGTAGCGAGTGTTTTGGGCTGTAAATGTTCAATTTTGTTTGTATGGTGCACTATTATTAAGTAGTTATCTTGATTGAAGTGTTTATGTGTTTAGTTTCAATTGTGTGATTATGTTTTACTTGATGCCTGTGTGAAGTATTTAGTTTGATTTTTTAAGGCACAGGCAAAGGTGTATTACATTAAGTCACAATAATACGGCATGAGGTGTCCGCAACAGTGTAAAGACGACCGTTGTAAATCGAAGTAGATTTTAAAAAGTCAAATGTGATGAAGCACTTACAAGAATAAATAAAAATATTTAAGCTACAGAGAAAGCGCTAGAGGAGGTTGTCTCCCACCATGGCGCATGGTGGGAGACAACCTCCCATAGCGAAGGACAGATAGGGTTGAAAGCATTTGGAAGAGATCTTTGCCGAGCAACGGGATTATATAGGTTAGGAAAAAGACAACAAACTTTAATTGTAAAAGGAAAGTGGCCCACGATAGAGATACATGAAGGGATGATGGAGAGACCTTTGCACAGCATTAGGACAAAGGACTCTTAGAATTTTTGATACCATTTTTTATTAAATCATTTGTAATACCAAAACGCGTACTCAGTAGCCTGAATTGCACTGGTGGCCGCTTCCCGTCGCCTCCCGGGCGGTACCGAGATGCAATGAAAAATAAAAGGTGCACAATACAAAATGAACAAGAGTTACTGTGTTGACATTGTCATTTGTATCGCTAAAGTCCACCCTTCTCTACGGAATATTTTTTTTTATCAGAACCTTCTGTTTTATTTGACTTACGAAATGTTTGGTGGGTTTGTAATAAAAGTGTGTAGGTGACATATTTTTGAAATAGCAGTAATGATGACATAAGTTTGGTTTTTGTTAAACAATATTACATTTAAACCAAGTTCAAGGCGTAGGGCGTAGCATTTCTGACGTCACGTTGGAATCCTAGGATTACAAAATTGAAAGTCAAAACCGTTCTCTTGAAAGACTATCTTAATAAACGCCGAATGAAATGTGTTCAGTAATTTTGTGTGCGAACAAACGCGAAATTTTATATTATTATTGTTCAGGATTTTATACTACGATATTTTATACTAATGGAGAAGGATATAAAGAAGAAACCACAGATAAAGGTTACCTATAAGTTACTCCATAAAGCTGGTCCAGATCAGATTTAAGATAGCTGAAACTTAAAATCTAAATCGTAAATCTCGTCATAAAAGTAATAGTTTCATCGCTCATTTTATTCGGTAAGTTTATAACTTTTTTACGCAAAGTGCACTTTTCTTAACCATTCTTTTATATTGCCAGAACTCTGAAATAAATATTCAGATTTGTTTCAAAAATATATTCAATACTATTTTGCTTAAAACTAAAGTCTGAAGAACATTCAATATTACTTATCTTAAAAGGTGCATTAAAATAAACAGTGTCCATTCAAATTCACCGGTGCATAAACTGCCCGACAAAATAGAAAAATATTCCTTCCGTTTAAAATGTATGAATTCGCAATGTTTCTCTCAGTCTTGCCTTTACTTAAAAACTAATAACACCCTGCGGTTTTGACCGCGTTGTGCCGATTTCTTAATAATATAGAATGAATCAAAATAAATCAAATAGTCAATAGAGATTGATTATTGTGAACGGCTGTATGATATTTATAAAATGTATTTTGTTGAAGAAATTGATGTAATGTAAATTGAATGTATGACAAAGACCTCTCCCTTTCATTTTCTTTCGACGTCCATTAAAGCGACACTTAACCTATTGATTTTTCAAACATTACATGTCAAAATCACTCATTAAATCTGTACAAAGGAGACATTGACGTGTCTAAGTACGGACATTAACATCAATACAGTATAATATTATACGTAATCACCACGCATGGAAATAAAAATTACATTTTATTCCAGCAACTCATTAACTAATTAGCAATAGTGTACATAAATGTTTTAATTAATAATTATAATATCATCAGATTAAAACATAGACTCTAATAGAATGATAATTACTAATCTAATCGAGTCGTGATTCGGTTATCATTAATTACAATATCAACGCAACTTTAGGATTAAAATTCCAATAATTTCAATTATATCCGATTATTTCCCATCCTTTTTAATCTAATATTTGGTCGTGAACATAATTTTAACACATTACTTCTTGACCTTTGTTGTACTCGTTTTTCTCTGCAGGTCTACTAATAAGCATTGTAGGGGTACTTAACACTGTATACAATTAAAAATAGGCTACTTACTTATAGAGCTATTGACATTTAGCGCGTTTACAAAGCCGGCAGGTTCAAATTTAAATGGAGTGTCACGCTCGTCATTTAACTAACTTTGTTTTTAACATGGATTCCAATATTTTACAAGTAGCCGGTTTTCTGATTGTTGATAGAAACATGCTTTATGAATCACATAAAAAATAATGTATAATAACGTACCTTCATCACATCATTATTATACTAATCTATACATATAATAAAATTGTAGAAAAGTGCTGTCTGTACATTGAAAATAAAAATAAAAAAAATAGCAGGGGTTATTGTTATGTCGATGTCGAACCCAAAAATGTAATCAACTTTTTTTTTGTCTGTTTGTCTGTTTGTCTGTTTGTCTGTTCACGCTAATCTCAGAAACGGCTGATCCGAGTTGGATGCGGTTTTCACGAATATATTGTGGTATGCTTCAGTTATGCTTTAGTGTTTGTTTCATGTCAATCGGTTCATAAATAAAAAAGTTATGTCAAAATAAAGAATCACGTCGAACACTATTCTATGCTTATACATAGGCACCATTAATCTCCGCAACTATTTGACGGATTTGGTTGAAATTTTGTACCGACATATTTTAGAGCCTGGCGCAACATAAAGACTACTTTTTACCGCGGGAAAACATCCGTTTCCCATGGGAATCGGTAGTTTATTGTTTTTTTAACGCCTGTTCCGGTCAACGAACGACGTCGATCATTGTTACTAGATAGGTAAATTACAATCATTAATAGAATATGTTATAGCTACTTATTACCTTGGAATTGACTGGATTACCATGGGAAAAAAATTAAAAGGGCTCATCTAAATTCTTTCTACTTAAGTTAGTTTAGGCTGATATCATAAACTATAAGAATAATTTACCGAGGGAAATCATAGTACTCCCATGGGAATGAAAAAACATTGTTCTTTTACGGCTGAAGGTAGTTTGTAAGCTGTTGAATTTTAAGAATAATGTCGAACAGATTCCTTCCAGTTTCCCGTGGGTCTGAGATGTTATCCCGCGGTAAAAAGTAACATAAGTGTTGTTATTTCCAAGCCTAAACTAACTGTTTGCCAAATTTCATCCATATCCGTTCAGTAGTTTTTGCTAGCTGTGCCCGCGACTTCGTTCGCGTGGAATAGTGACTATGAGCAGCGTTTTTTTTTTAAATATATACTTACTTATTTTTATTTTGGATCATAATCACAGTCATTTTGGGTAGCTAAAAAACCTACTTTACTGTAATGCTTCTCTGTATACAATATTATGCTCAAGAGTTTTCAGAGTTATTACTGGAGATCGGTAACGGTGTGTATCCGCAAGAACAAGGAAAAGTTGTTCTCAATGAAAACTTATGCAGCAAAGTTTCATCAATACGAGACCTCATTTCAAAGGTGTATGGAAACCCAACGCAAATACTAACCTGCGAAAATTCCTGGCTTTGCGAAAGAGCAATTTTGACTCCACGAAACGACCAAGCAGCAGCAATAAACGCTGAAATTTTGAGCTTAGTTTCGGGGGATAATGTAGAGTATATGTGCTTGTTCACGTTGAAAGCGCGGGCGCGGGCGCGGTGGAGGGCGCGGGAAACGTCGCGAGCTCGTGTTCACGTTAACCGCCAGGCGTTCGCGCGAATGTGACGTTTTGTCAGAGGTCGTAAACATATCAGGAAACATTATACTAAATGAAACGGGTCTGTATCGCGGTGAGTTCACACTAAATGTTGTCTATTCGTTAATAAGTGACAGGAGTAATTTTAAATATTTGTATATATAGACCTTCCGCTGTCACTCAATTTAGATCTCATTTAAGTAAACTATTATTAGAAAAATGTTATTATTCTGTCTCAGATTTCCTAAATGATTCCTGTTTATAGTTATTTCATAGTTGTTTGTATATTTTATAGTTGTTTATGGTTAGTTATGTTTATGTTTTTTATTTTTATATAATAATATTATTACATAATTAGTTACTTTATGTTTACGTTATAAGTTTCTTCTTTAAATTCGTATGCCAAAAGGCGGAATATGAGTTTTAAAAAAACAATGTAACCCGTATTCGAACAAATAAATAATTTTGATTTGATTTGATTTGATTCAGTCCTGATTTTAGTAATAAGTCCATGGGTTGAACTTACCTGACGTCGCGAGTAAATCGCGCGCGCCACCGCGCTAGTTTGACGTGAACACACACAAACGTCTCAAGCGTTTGAAATTGGAGCGAGCCAGTGGTCCGATTTTGCAAAGTTGGGACATAGGGCTTCAAAATCATTTTTTTGTATTCTTTGCATGGAAACAAACATTTTATGTTCCAATTGGAAAACTATCAGAAGAAGCTGCAGAGTCTAGAAACAAAGATTTCAGAAGGTACCGTGAAAGTCATTCACGTAAAATTAACCGGACTGCTTGTAATCAGGATATTATTAATAACTTGTTGATTAGTTCTGATCCCTATATATCAACAAAGAGGCATAAAATAATTCGTGTACATAAAATGCTTTCAGAAGACGCGAAAGCATTGCTATTACCTGATAGTTTTGATAAAGATGATGAGCAAGAAAACATTGAATTTATAAATGTAGAAACTATCATCGAAGGACAATGACAGGAAAATTTGATTTGTGTAATTTACTTTTTTTAAGTGCTTGTTTTTAAGTCTGTGTGAGTGGAATATGCCTCTTGGGGACACCACTTAAAAAAAAACGCACTATTCTCTACCTCTGGGGTGGTGTGGAAATGAGAATGAAAAGTGAAATTTCTCAAAAATCGGGGCAAATCGAGGGTTGGCATATAGCTTTTAATTTAGCACTAAAATAGTGTTATCCAAATCTGAAAACCATATTTTGAGACATTTTGAGACTTTCAAGATATTCGAAATAATGTGTTTTTTTCCATACAAAAAATAATTCAATGACGTATATCTCGAAAAATATAAGGTTTTATCAAAAATTACCATCTATAAAAACATCTTGTATTTAATAGCAAAACCCAAATATGCAATAAAAATATTAAAAATACGAAGTCAATTTTCGCGATTGCCTATGTCCACTACGAGCGATTTTCGGACCATTGTGGAGCGCGCCGCGCGCGCTAGTCGCTAGTTAGCTCGCTACTTACACCGCACTCGCGTTTTGAACGTGAACACTTGGATATCACGTCATATGTTTGATATTTCGTGACCGCGCCCGCCACCGCGCCCGCGAGTCAACGTGGGCAAGCACTATCTCTATTAACAGAGTTATGGAAGAAGGAGAATCTACCAGCTACCCAGTAGAATTTTTAGAATCTCTAAGTGCTCCTGGACTACCAGCTCACAAAATAAAATAAAAAATCGGCGTACCCATAATGCTCCTTAGACATTTAAGCCCACCAAAACTTTGCAACGGTACTAGATTAAAAGTAACAAATTTACAACGAAATCTGATAGAAGCAGAGATTTTAACAGGGTGCGGAAAAGGTGATAGTGTTTTTATTCCTCGGATTCCTCTCATTCCAAACAATTTTCCGTTTAGGTTTAAACGAATTCAGTTTCCAGTGAGCCTATGTTTCGCCATGACAATTAATAAAGCTCAAGGTCAGACTCTAAAAGTTGTGGGTGTAGATCTAAGTATCAGCTGTTTTTCGCACGGTCAATTGTATGTGGCTCTGTCCCGTGTTAGCAATCCCAGCAGCCTGTATGCTTTCACCCCCGATGGCCATACGTCTAATATTGTATATAGAGAAGCATTACAGTAAAGTAGGTTTTTTAGCTACCCAAAATGACTGTGATTATGATCCAAAATAAAAATAAGTATATATTTAAAAAAAAAAAAGCTGCTCATAGTCACTATTCCACGCGAACGAAGTCGCGGGCACAGCTAGTTTTATAAATATAATGCAATATTACTTCGGTTACTATAAAAGTAAGAATAGCATTCTAGGTTAATAAATTTTTAGGTTTAAATAAAATGAATATCATGTCTTCACTAAACTTAAATTAAAATGTAATAAACAAATCTGCATTGAACGCGTCAGTAAACTTTCGTCTACAAATGTTATTACATCGCATTTGGCATCACATATTCTAATACTTTTAAAATTTAAACCACATTCTCAAAAATTACGTTCAGCACAAAATGTCATCGTAGATCTGATATTAATAGCGACGCCACGGAAGCTCGCACGCATGTCACCGTGTCACAACCAGACGGCTGTCACTTGGCACGAAATGATAAATTCTTGGTCCGCTACCGTGCAAATACGTGCACGGATTTAATGATCGCAAGTGAGCGCTTGCCTTAATTAAGATGATTTAACAAATTGTTTCAATGTAAGTTGTAATAAATAATAATATTAAGTAAAATAAGCTCTTCGAGTAGTAATAATAAATGTTTATTTGTATATTTATAGGACTTATTCACAAATGGTTAGTGAGTCCCAATGTCAGAATATGTATTATGTGGTAGTAACATTAAAAATAAATATCTATCGGTTCTGGAAGAAGAACAATATTTGTTAATCACATGTGCGTTGTACAGTCAGCCGAGTCTTGTCGAGTTTACTTATATGTATATCCTATTTTCTGTCCTATTTAAACTTCTATTACAGACAAGTAGACCAGGGTCGATAATATTTGAAACCAAAAAAAATTACAGTAGGATGAAACCCATTGGAAAAGGAGGGAAATATGATCAAAATGAAAGGAAAAATAAATTACAGACGATCCGAGTTCGGGAAGTGGGAGGGGGTGAGTTTTTAAGGGTAAAAAATGGTTTATCTTGATTTCCGGCAAAACTACAAGTCCTATAGAAAAAAGTTAAATGGCAAAGTTGTAGGTAATAAAAAGATCTACAACTTTTGTATATGCAATTTTTTCACATAACCTCAAAATTTAGGTGAAAAATTCAAAAAACCAAGGTTTTGGTTTTTTACTTATATCTTTTTCAAAATTATTTTTTTTTTGTACGAAATTTGGTGAAAACTTACCTTATTATGTCCCAAATACACTGTAATTTATTTGATTAAAAATATTTATTTTTTCGCCTTATTTTAACTAAATATCAAAAAAGCACCCTAATTTTCAATTGAAAATTCTGACGTCAAAATATCAGCTTTTTTCAAAAAGTTGGTATGTTTTCTGTTCCTTGAAATCTTAACTTTCCGATGATGAAAAAATATATATATGTTACTGTAGTAAATCTTCTCAGAAAATGCAAAAAACTCGAATACGATTATTTTATTAAAAAGTTGATTTATTTAATGCTAATTACATTTATGTCATAGAAAATCTCATTACATATAAATATAAATGTAAATCGTACTATTAAATGTAGATATAGTCCAGTCATTATAGTAAGTTCACCTCGGAATTCGAGATACCCAGCTGTAAGTCTGTAAATACTTGCATATTGACACCCTAAAAGTTGTATCATAACCTACATGATATGGTAGGGTGTACGCAACTATTAAATTTCAAGGTCAAAGGTCAAAAAAATCGGTTTATGCTTTTTTGTAAATATCTCAACGGTTCACCGTATGAAAAAAAATTTTGAACAAAATTTGTAAAGAATTTTGTATTCTACAATATTGACAATAAATACAAATAGCAAAAAAACCCATAGGAAATGAGATATTTACAAAAAAGCGCAAAACGATTTTTGTGACATTTGACCTTGAAATTTAATCGTTGCATACACCTTACCATATTATGTAGGTTATGATACAACTTTTAGAGTGTCAATATACAAGTATTTACAGACTTACAGCTGGGTATCTCGAATTCCGAGGTGAACTTACTATAATGACTGGACTATATCTACATTTAATAGTACGATTTACATTTATATTTATATGTAATGAGATTTCCTATGACATAAATGTAATTAGCATTAAATAAATCAACTTTTTAATAAAATATTCGTATTCGAGTTTTTTTGCATTTTCTGAGAAGATTTACTACAGTAACATATATATATATTTTCATCATCGGAAAGTTAAGATTTCAAGGAACAGAAAACATACCAACTTTTTGAAAAAAGCTGATATTTTGACGTCAAAATTTTCAATTGAAAATTAGGGTGCTTTTTTGATATTTAGTTAAAATTAGGCGAAAAAATAAATATTTTTAATCAAATAAATTACAGTGTATTTGGGACATAATAAGGTAAGTTTTCACCAAATTTCGTAGAAAAAAAAATAATTTTGAAAAAGATATAAGTAAAAAACCAAAAACTTGGTTCTTTGAATTGTTCACCTAAATTTTGAGGTTATGTGAAAAAATTGCATATACAAAAGTTGTAGATCTTTTTATTACCTACAACTTTGCCATTCAACTTTTTTCTATAGGACTTGTAGTTTTGCCGGAAATCAAGATAAACCATTTTTTACCCTTAAAAACTCACCCCCTCCCACTTTCCGAACTCGGATCGTCTGTAATTTATTTTTCCTTTCATTTTGATCATATTTCCCTCCTTTTCCAATGGGTTTCATCCTACTGTAATTTTTTTTCATTTTTTACCATTTTTAAAGGCTTCGGCCCTGGTCTAAAGTGACAATTTAACAATTGTATAAACTGACAAAGCAATTATCTACTAAAAATGTTTTTGTCTGACTGTACACTTAAATCGAAACTTACATGTAGGTTTTACCTTAAAATACGAGTCTTTATGTCTTGGTCTTAAAAAGTGAAAATCTAGTCCAAGCTATATTCAAATAAACTTCATGAATCACATAAAAATAATGTTTAATAACGTACCTTCATTATCAGTCCAGGTGTTTTGGATTTTAATAAAAATGGTACTTATGTTATAATCATAATTATGTTATCCATCGATCACAATCAAAAGTACGTTTGTGTGAATACCCGGTGATATTGCAAGAATTTGTCATATTGTGGAGACTAGATATTACTTTAGCACTGCCCGGTAATTTTACCTGCATATTTTGTTATAATCCCGAATTATTTAACCAAGTTTTTACCTAGTTCTTGCTCGCTCGCTGTTTAACTAAATAAAAGAATAATTATATAATTATAGAAGGCTATATGTTCGGAACTGATGAAAACGACAAGAGAAACACAGCTTACTAGACACTAATTAATATGTGTACCATATTTAATTAATGATCATTGCGCTGTAAAATGGTGCGGGAAGCAGCTGTCGCCACATTATAATTAAATCATTACAAATTCCTCAAATGAAATAAAAAGTCTTTCATAAAAAATATTTTGTAACACGTAATTTTAATGGTAAAACCGCGGGAGCTGCTCGTCAATATTTAATTTAATCTCAATTGGACAACGGAAAAGAGGTCAAATTAAGCTTGCAACATTTGATTACAAACGGACAGACACCGGGACAGATAAAGCTATGAAAAAGCTTGTAAAAATTAATAATTAAGATGACGCCTCCGCGAGCTACTATAAATCCACTTATACATGAGCCAACTATAGTCACAACAGTATCAACTTGTCTCGTTATCAGTAGGAAATATTAAGTTAAAAAACAATAGTATCTGTAAAGTATTGTCTCTATGAAAACAAATGCAGCAAGGTTCATTTGTTGTCATACAGAAAACTGTCTAACTATAATCTTGGCTATGGTGGACTTAAACTCTAGTTACATAAACGTGAACGTGCAACAAACATCTCAACATACATTTATCCACTCGACAAAGTACAATTCCTTGATTTGTACTTTTAAAAATAAAAATCAAACAAAAATATTTCCTCCGTAAATGGTTAAGCACAATAGTGAAGTGGTATTAAATAAGATCCTCTATTTCTAAAATGTCCGCGGAGTGAAGTTATTGTGGAACATCATTATTTTTCTTATCATTGTCTGAGTTGAGGAGCGATCGAACTGTGAGCTTTAAAGTAAGAGATGGAATAAGGCTTATCGATATTATTTGAAGCCTTTTTCTATTTTCTAAATAAAAATAACTTTATTATTAAGTTACTCGTTGAATGTATCTATCTTCTATTCAACAATTATAACAATTTTCAAAAAGTTTGTTTTTGTTCGAAGCAATTATTAAAATGTAGTTATTAGTAAACGATGTTTTTTCAACATTAGCTTAAGATGAGAAAGAAGTTTTTAGTCAAAAAACTATTCTCAAAATCCATCGATAATGATTACAATGTAACTAAAAAGGCACATCACTATAAAACGATTCCCCAGAAACATTCATGATTCACGAAGACAATAAAAGATAGACCAAAGATTCCAGTATACCTTATTACCAGATAAGCATGAGAGGGTCTTAAGTTTGTTCCCGATATTGCATAACTCTGAGAATCAATGGGTTCTTCAATCATTAAATCCTTGTGCAGACGAGAGATACAAATGAGATGATCAGGAGAAAAGTCCCGTAGAAATTGAGTCGGTCTTGTTTCTCATGTTCTTTCTTCCTATTTACGTGATATCTTTGTTTATCTATTAAAGAACGGAGAACAAAACTCCCCCTCCAAGAAATTCTGGGGGAGGGGGGGAAGCCTTGAGGGAACTTCAGTTAAATGGAATATGAATGAAGTTGAGGGAACGACTTAGAATAAGGGGTTAGTCTTTTATTCGATACAGTAGTTAATAGGCCGCATTTTGACGTACATTTAGTACCTTCTATATGTTGCTTCAGTACAGGCGACTTACGAGTGATATTTTGAAATGTACAATAAATTATGGTAAAAGAAGTAATGATCATTATTCTTGCACTGTAGCGGTCCCTTTTAACCGTCCTTCGTCAGTGCAGACTATAGTTATGCGTACCACAGGATAGATACTACGTTATGCTTCTAACTGGAATAGTACGGGTATGTTTATTGTCCGTACACTGCCAAATATTGACGGTCAATGAACTTTTTATTGAGATGTGAGGTCATCGATTGAGATGAGCTTCCTGATTCTGTATTGTACCGATGTGACTTAATGGTTAGGACTGTTAGGTCTTCTTTATTAAGGTACTATATCATGAACATAATAGTGGTTCCGTTTTTATGTTAAATTATTTTTTCTATAGGAATTTATTGTACTTGTAAATTTGCTGAGTAAAAGATTCGATAATGTTTTTTAAATTAAGCGTTACAAATGTTTTGAAAACTAATAGTTAACGAGCGAGTACATACATTTGAGATCTTCCTGTTTATATCCTGTTTTTATAAAGCCCATTCATCTATACTAATATTATAAAGAGGTAAAATTTGTAAGTTTGTTTGTTTGTATGTTGGAGGTAATCTCGAGAATTACCATTCTGATTTGGATAATTATTTTAGAAATAGATAGCCATTCAACGAGAAGGCTGTACGAGTATATAGGCTATTTTTCATCTCGAAATTTTCACGGGAACGGATCCAACGCGGGTAAAACCGCGGAGCGCTGCTAGTTATTCTAAACGTATGTAGATACTACAAAATACTACGGAACTATTCAAAACCTCGATCCTAAGCTTTCGTTAGTCAAGGACAAGGTACCAATGTTTTCACTATAACAATAATGTTATCTTAGGCTCGGCCACATTTCGGGTATTGCCGAGGTTTCCTTAATTACTCGACCGAGTTCGTGGACCACAACCCTGGAGGTAGGACCACTACGCCACACTTAATTACCGGTCCCGTGTTAGTTTTTACAATCACCCTTTGGAATTGGTGCTAAATTAGCATTTTCGGTGGCAATTAAGAGGTTAGATTTTTTCCCGGACTGGGATTTGTTGTTTATGGGCAGGTAACTTAGATCTTAGTTTTATCGTATGTTAAGGTGTGTTAAGCTTTAAGTGACTTTTAGTGATTAGTGAAATATTTATTAAAAATGTCTATATTACATATTGTGACTTGTTACAGGCTAAGAATTACCAAATCTAAAAAATGATAAGGTTATGTCTTCGTTTCAATAAAGTAACGAAAAGTCAAATTATACAATCCCTCTTCAATTCTCAATATCTGATTCAAACTCCATCCAAACCAAATCCAAGTTTACAACTAATAAAGATTTACCCTGACCTAATAACAGGCGACCTAATCCTTCTCCTTGTACATAATAGCAGCGATATTAACAACAATACCTCAAAGGGATTTGTGTTGTGTCTATTTAAATAATTAATGTGGGAAGCGTAAGGTCGTCGGTGACCCAAACGGCCAGTGGGTAATAGCTATTTGGGGACTCTGGAACTTAGTTTATTGGTCCAATTTCCATCCATTTGTTACCCGGACGGGAACAAATCGAGAAGTCTGTTGGTGATTCTGCCTTGTTACTTGGACTTGCGGTTTTGGGCAGAGACATATGCACTCGTGACTTCGCTGCCTCTCTATTTATACTTGTAAGACAGTACAAATTGTTTAATGGTTTCAGTGAGTTAGAGTTGGGATGATATAGGTTGTGTAGCGTTTTCCTGTTTGGAAGATTGGGTTAAATAAAACAAGCATATATACGGTCAAATTGATTAATCTCCTCCTTTTTTGAAGTCAGTTAAAAAGGAGCAAGGCTAACACCAACTTAGTTAGTTGGTGTCACCCGGTAATTGCTGAAGATATGAGTACAGTGAGGAGGATAAGGCGTAATCATCATGCATGCCTAATACATTAATGATGCAGTTGAACTATATGTTTTATGTTTTTGCATTCTTAAAACAAAATAGAAAGAGAAGTCGAAGAAGACAGTTGTTAAAGAAAGTTCGACCGTTAACAGGTACCTAACCTAAACTTTACACAACACAACTCGCGGATTTCTCTTAACAAAAATAAGAATATAATTTACAAAATTCGCGGTTACCAACATTCTGAGCAAGGGTTGGATATTGCAGCGCTTCGTCTAAATAGCGAGCATTAAAATAATATATTAATTAAAGGGGAAAATACTGAATTAATTATAGTCAGTGGAGGCGAGAGGGCGCAAGCGACCGGAAGGTAAAAGCTGTGGCGAAGATTTATAACTTGTACCTCCCGGTGTTCGCGATGCTCCGCTTGATGTAAGATAGTGACTGTCAGCGGTAAAATATACTGAATCGTTTAAACCATTAATTTCCTCATCGAAAATATCTGGGGGCACAGTGGGGGCACTACCGCGCTCAATCAGAAATAAAAAGCAACACGTACCATCCTTTTCTCGAAACAATTCGGGCCATATTCCAATCATATCTTAATTTACCCTATCTTGAAGTAACAGTTATTTCCCAGAATACTGAATGGAGCTCTATTTTTTTAGGAAAGCACAATCAAAACGTTGGTGTATGTAGATTGTAGAATAATGTTAAATTGTTACACACATCTCAAAAAAACGTCCTATAATGGATGTCTTTAAAGATTTTCGTTCGTTGAAATTTGGTCCCTACCCCTAGTTCTTCCTCGTAAGGTAAGTATTTCAAGAAAATATAATATAATATACCTACAGCAAAAAGCAACGCATCTGAAACCTTGTGACTTGGCCCCCATATATTTCATTAATTTATATATACGTTATAAACACACGCGCTTCTGGGAGCATTTCCACAAAACAAACAGACTGTGACAATTAACAACACTCTAAAAATTATTGTGTAGCTTTAATAAAGACAATCCACACTAATAACTTTGCTGATATTAAAGGAGAATATATTGTGATGCATACGAAATAAGGTAAAGTTGGAGAGTGACATTATTTTATGTTTCCTTTGAAAGTTTCTTCTTTTATCTACGTTAAATAAATTTATTAAGCTGTATATATTAAATAAAATAAAATAAAGGTGTCAATACCTACAGAAAAAAGTAATGACATGTAGATATGAGTGTAGTCTGAAAAATTCATTGTTGACTATAGTCACGGGTTTAATTCCCGGGCGGGCGAAGCATGTTTGTGGCAGGGCGTAGCAATTTACTTTTCAAACATGGCTCAGGTTGAGTTCACCAACTAGCACTAGGCAAGGGCACCATCCTTGCCTTGGTCATCTCATTATGCTCAATCTTCTTATTCTGATATTGTCAATAAGACGGAATCTTTGCATTGGTACTGACTAAAACATGACTTCTTTGGCAAATGTTTTACGATAATGATTTTTTGAAGAAGCACTTTACGTAGAAGAGAATACAATAGTAGCCATCACGTTAATTGCATATACTTCAATAGACTATAACACTGTAGGTTATAAAAATAATGTGAATATTTCAGTGCCATTCGTGGGTCGGACGACATGAGCTCCAATGTTTTCACAATCCCTCGTTAATCCAACAGCATAGATGGTGCATTTTTCACGAAGCTCTAGAGTGGTGAATCGTAACTCTTACACAGATTGTTTGTCTATGCCAAAACCTTTGTTGATTTTTTACATTGCATTGTTGAATTTTAGAAAATTTCGTTCACTGTATTGGAGTACTCGCTCGCTGAATAAAGTCGGTATTTTTACAACGTACCTATTAACTTGTATCCGCTGGTAGTGAGTGGATCGAATAACGAGTTAAAATATTGGGTATTTTATTTTATCTATATTTTTTATTTAACCAATGCATTGCATGCTCGTTTCGGGATTTTTGTAATTGGGACACGATTTGTTTCAGAATGGGAGGATAAGTAGTAAGTCACGTTATTTTCATCGAATTATTCTTACTTTGTTAAAAATATCGTCTCATTATTCCAAATTATAAAATTTTTTTTCTTAATCAAGATATTTATTTTAACATTAGAAGGAAACTTATCGACACTTTTTTTGGATAACCTCAGCTATTTCTGAATGGTCCGTTCCCCGATAGACTTTTTGGCAAAGTTAACAGAGAATCTGTATTCTGAGGCCATCTTTTTCAAGAGCACTGCTTCTTTGGCCAGTATACATATGTACGTTAGAAGTTGACGAACTTCAGTGGAATTTTCTTTTGCGGCTGTAGTGGAGAATGGGCTTTCCTTACAGCCAGCCGGGCAGGAGTCGGAAATATGAAACTTGAGTTTCTAAAGGTTTTTTTTATATACTTCACAGGGCCAAAAATACTAAAAACACAACGAAGAAAAATACAAACACCATTAACGAAAAATAACAAACCAAGGGTAAACAAATGCGACCTGTAAAAGCAAAAAGTAATAATAAAAAATAAAATATTTAAGGGAGAGACCACAACAATAGGTACTCCAGCTTACAATAATAACAAAAACAATATCATCTAATGGATGTCAAGTAGCACCATTGTGGAGGTAACAACAGAACAATTTTACGATTATCCACAACGAGGGTAAGGCCCATTGAACATTTGTGAATCAAGAAACATCCAGCCCCCGGCGACAAAAGAAACTCATTGAAAAAATGAAGACTCCGAACTAAAGTGGCTCCTCATTATGTAAATGAAAACATCTTTTATCCATTGCCATTAGCCGTTTTGTACAAAGTATTATTTGTAATTTGCAAACACGACCTTTTCCAATTTGTCTAAGCATCCTCCACTATGGTTCCCACTGTAATGGTTGGATATATTTAAGCATTAGTTGCTTCTCCTGTTTCTGTGGTCGTCTGAGAAATGTCAGCCATTTAATAAGTATGTTTTTTAAAGAAATAACAACAGGACTTATTGTAAGATACATTTTAAACTCGAAAAAAGAACATTTCGTTCGTTAAGATCTCTAATAGTTTAAGTCTATACTGATATTATAAAGAGGTAAAATTTGTAAGTTTGTTTGTTTGTATGTTCGAGCTAATCTCAGGAATTACCAGTCCGATTTGAATAATTATTTTTGTAATAGATAGCCACATTCAACGGGAAGGTTATAGACTATTTTTCATCCCGGAGTTCCCATGGAAACGGGCACAACGCGGGTAAAACCGCGGGGCACGGTTAGTATTAGATAAAGTACATTCACTGTACTGTCTCTATATAGACAAATGACAATCGTGTTGCATTCGCTAAAAAATATTTATTCTATTTTTTATTACGAGAGCTAATATTCAAATAATCATTACTGATTTTCAACTTTTTCCATTGAAGCGAAAGGCTTAATGATGGGATAAGAATGGATTGAAGTCACTAATAAACCTTTTTCCTCTTCATAATGAAAAAATCGACCATGTTAGTTCACATTTTAATATGTCATGACCACGTGATTGTCATACAACAATAGAATATGAGGTGATATCTATTTATCTATTTTCCATTTGCACACACAGTACATATGCGAAAGGTTCTGAAATAATGGATTACAATGGATTACACCTTCACTCCCAATCAATAATGGCTGAATATCATGTACTAACTAATACTCTAGATTTACTTACAACGATAAGATAACACCCTAATAACGATTTAGTCCATCACACCATAAACACAGATGATTAAACTAATGTGTCTTCGTGTCTATATCGATTTAAGCGCGTACGTCCGTACGTACTTTAGGTTATAAAACATTATAACATTCTCAATGAATTTGTCATAATATAATCAAGTGTTTATTTCTATACTAGCCGCGCCCCGCAGTGTTACCCGCGTTGTACCCGTTCCCGCGGGAATTTCAAGATAAAATGTATGCCATGTGTTATTCTGATGTATAACCTATATTATTGTAAATTTTCATCTAAATTTGTTCAGTAGTTTTTACGTGAAAGAGCAACAAACATGTCCACAAAAATACATCCATCCTTACAAACTTTCGCATTTATAATACTACTAGCAGCGCTCGCGGTTTTACCCGCGTTGTGCCCGTTCCCGTGGGAATTTCGGGAATTTTTTTACATAAAAACCTTC
This sequence comes from Cyclophora albipunctata, assembly GCA_963082685.1. NCBI lineage: Eukaryota > Metazoa > Arthropoda > Insecta > Lepidoptera > Geometridae > Cyclophora > Cyclophora albipunctata. Next base: position 1,887,604 of record OY720121.1, on the reverse strand, counting down.
CTCTTGAATCACTCTACCTATTACAAAAAACCGCATCAAAATCCGTTGCGTAATTTTAAAGATTTAAGCATACAGACAGACAAACAGTGTGACAGACACGAAAAAGAGACGACTTTATTTTATACTATGTAGTGAAAAGGAAGTAGGATTCCAAGATAAAAATCAGCTGATGTTTGTTACTGTAATTTGTTATAATAGTAATAAATAGACTCTATCACGATTTTAGAGGTGGGTTATCACTTATCATTCATTCAATTTTTATAGTGTCTACACATGTTTAAAGACAAAATCTGTTCTTTCAGAATTGAATTTTAATTCGCAACAAATAAAGCATAATTTAAAACGTACGTAAATTGGTTTTCGAAGATATTTAGACAATACAATTCTGACGCAATCTGCTCTAGAACTTTGAATCCCCGACGCAAAAAGGGGTGTTATTAGTATCACGTATGTACGTGGGTGTGTCTGTCTGTGGCATTATAGAGATGAAAATGTTTGTTATTGATAATTGTTCGACGGTCATTCGATTATTATTGAAATTAAATCGAATTGACATAATTCGATATTGCGAGTGTATTTAAAGTTTTGTCTTTATTTATGCTCTACTAAAATGTAATGGAGATATAATTATTAAATTACGAGTATATGTTATTGACGCCAAAAACTAAACAAAGACAGTTAATAAATATATATATTATATATAATAATAAATAAAATACATAGTAAATTATTTTTGCCCATTATTATATCCAGTGGTTTTAATTGTACCGTTTCATAATACATCAATAATTAACGTAGAATTTAGCTCATTAACTATTCGCTTCGAATGACCATGATCGCGGTAGGATTGCGTAGGAATTATACTATATCATTCATGAGTTTATCACATGAATTCTGAAAAAGATGTACAGGTCATGCCAATGAATTCATTCGATCTGAATGGCGATGGTTATAGGACTATGCTCGTAATAAGTAAGTGTACACAATTGTATCTTTACATTTTTTGACTAGCTATAACACTAAATTGCCGTTGCATTGGTCTTTATTGTGTTTCTTGGGCTCCCGGAGGTCCTTGCTTGGATGGGTGGCCGATTGTGGGATTTCTATCAGAGCGCTACCGTGCTTCGGAAAGCACGTTAAATTTTCGGTTCTGGTTGTTTCAATCGTTAGACCCTGGCGGCCTTGAGGCGGTCTAATAAACTTCCAACACCAGGGTTGACCACTGACCTACACAAACTTCCTTCCTTCCTATTACTAGCTTATTCTTAATCTGTTAAAATGTTAATGTCTTGTTTTGCATTTCTCTTTGTCCTCCGTTATCCTCTTGATCCCACATTCGCTTTTACTTTCGGTTTCAACCACTATCTTATCATAATACAAAAATTACGTTAAATGTTGCAAAATCGCATAAAGAATCTTACTAATATCGAAAGTGGGTGGACAAAACGTTATCACTAGCTATCAGAATTCCATTGATAGTGTTTGATAATATTTTTAATATTGCTCAGTCGGTGTAAGAATTTTGTTCTTGATAAACGGTTTAGTGTGTATGGAGATTGGCTTTTGGTGTGTTTGAATAGATCCGGTAATTTCAAACTTTGAAATGGCTGAAGCTTCTGTGAGTATTCTTTTGTTGTTTTAACTGACTAAAAAGTATTCAGTTCGAATATTTCATTGATGATTTGTATGTTTTGATGATTTTACAAATGTTATGAGAATTTAGGATACGTTAATATGTTTTTAAGATTGCTGGAATTTTTTTTTTCATTCTTTTTCTTTTTCTTTTCATTGCCCTGAAAAAATAAATTTAATTATACTTTTTATTTGAATTTAAATACTTTTTTAGGTACCTATAAATCATTAAAACATTTTCATAAAAATATTATTTTGATAACTGTAAAATGGTCAATGCAGCATAACTTTTAGCTTACAATAGTCATACAGTCTTTTGGTCTTCTATAAAATTATTAACGATGCTCATATACTCTGCTACTTTTCCCCTATGTTTTTTTAAATTGCATATTAAAACATCTAAGATGCATTAATATCACTCTAATATCTTTTATCTTTACCAGGATTGGTCAGGTTGACCATCCACTCGATAAGAAGAAGATCTTTAATCTATCTATTTGTATACAATTAATAGAAAGAGAGTCTTTAGAAAAAACAAATCGAAGAGGACATCTTAGCTCTGCTGTCAGTTATTTTCTTCGACATAGTATACTAATATTGAAGGAGGCTTGCTCCAGAACTCTTTAATCTATTAAGTACATATATTTGTGTAAGAAACAAAAGCATTCTAAATTGTATTTTATATTGTATGAAATAGAACGCTAATTAAAATGAACGTCATTTGTTTATTAAACATATTTAGGCAATTAATTCTATTACGAATTCTTGTGCAATTCGCTCTAAATCAAGGTTTGAAATAGGCTACCTACCATTTAAGGGTTGTCTAATCGTCATGCCAACAGAATTTCAGTCCCTATCATCTAACTATCAAATGAACTTATCATAATCAATTACTAAGTACTGATTGTATCATTTTTAAATCACATCGGTTAATGATTGTGATTGACACTAATCTGTATTTAGGCGTATTTGGTCACTAACAAATGAAGGATAAAGTCATTAACAATTGGGGTTCTTTATATTTAAACTTCGTTTTGTATAGGTTTATTTATTTGTGATAATATAAGGGATGAATGTGGGAGGTAATCTTGGAAACAATTTATTTGATTACACTTTTACCCATGATTGGAACGGACTTTTGCTTGGGTTCCTCGCTTAAAGGGAAAATTGCGAACTGTTTGAAATAATGTAATTCAGCATTAACTGTTTCTTTGTACTATAGTTTTGTATATATTTAAAAAAAATATTATTTACCATCGTCGTTGTTGCATCGTGACTTTAAGGTATAGAATAATAAGGCTTTGTTAAATTAGGTAACTAAAAAGTAATTTAATTCTTAATCTTATAATTAATAAATTGCCTTTGCATATTAAACACAAAATTAAAACTGAGCTACTTATTGAATTAAAGTCAGAGGAGCATTGGCATTTCACTTTATGTATACGGCACAAGACAATATATATTAAACTACAAACACAAATATATCAGCTTAGAAATTGATGTTTACATATCGGCAGCTGTCAGCAGAGTGAAAATAAAACCAAATCATCTGACTAATTAATTATTCAACGAAATCAAGAAAAACATATATTTATTACACGCACTAATATAAATAACATAACGATACATATCGATAACGGAAAATATGTTAAAAGGAAAAATACTTGAAAGCTACGAGTATTTACGAAGTAATCAAACAAGTGATTATAAAACAAAATTCGATAATAAACACCAATAAAAAATCAGTTTTCTATTCAGATATAAGCACGATAGTGTAATCGATGTACGTTGAATGCTATCGATGTCTCGGGCCATTGAAAATTTAATTCAGGCAACAATAACAATTTCTATTGCGATAATAATGCAGGTTTCATAGAGATATTTTGTAATTATACATGTATGATGTTTTACAGAATCACTACATAGTATAAAATAAAGTCGTCTCTTTTTCGTGTCTGTCACACTGTTTGTCTGTCTGTATGCTTAAATCTTTAAAATTACGCAACGGATTTCATGCGGTTTTTTGTAATAGGTAGAGTGATTCAAGAGGAAGGTTTTTATGTAAAAAAATTCCCGAAATTCCCACGGGAACGGGCACAACGGGGGTAAAACCGCGGGGCGCTGCTAGTCTAGGATATACGAGTATTACTAGTCCAGTAAACAGAAGGAACTGAAGGTACATACCAAGATTGGTTGTGCCTATCGAGAGCTATTGGCAACATGGCTTTTTAGAATAATTATTAGATTTTAGAATTTACCAAAACTGAAAACTCGAAGGTTCGGTTGAAAGCCCATGTCTTTGTTATTTTCTTAATATTGAGTAGAAAATTTGCAATCTTCAGGGTTACAGACTTATAGCCTATGCTCTGAGTTCCACTAGATCTGGAATGAAAATAATGCCTCACCAAATACGGCCATGAGTACAATACATTGAAGGTTACCACAAATCAAGTTATCATGGAATAACATATTACAATGCTTAACCCTTCAATTAGCAGCAAGTCTGCGATGGCTTTTGCGCTAGTATCTCACACAATTTCAAAAACCGCGTTACTCAAGGGGTTAACCAAAACACTAAAGCCAAACAAACTCCTTAATTCCATGTTCACACCTACAAATAAACCAATTCTCTTCGAAATAACTATGAAAGTTAACGTCAAACTACGCCAGCGGTGTCCATATTATTCACAGACCCACTACAGTGCAATTTAAAAGTTAAACAAGCCAAGTCATCCGAGTTTGGACACAGGTGCCTGGTGTCGTGTGTTCATAGAAATCAAGACAAAGTTTTCCACAACTCTGTCTGATGCCGACGACTAAGAAATAATAAAACAATTGTCTAGTGGAGACTCCTTTACGAAATATGAGAGATCTCTATCGGTCTCGGTAGCTTCAATTGTTAAACTATATTGGAGATGTTTATGGGGTCTAAGGATTCTGATACTGGGGTTGGCCATTAACTCTCTAGAACTTTGTTATTTTTAGGTGAAGTTCAGTGAAGGACTATTTTTAAATATACAATTTTTAATAATTAGATATGACAAGAAACATGATGTGAGTCATAAGATAGCCTTATCCGAAAGGATTTCACTCACTTAGGATATCAATGCAGTGAAGGAACTGCACAATATTGATAGCTTTAGGTCTATGAGATCTGCGAGAGGAGATGGAATTATAGAGTCGGTTTCCTAAGAGCCGTATTTATATGCTTCTGACGTACCTCGATCGCGCGTACCAATGTACGTAGCGTTTTATACAACAGCGCGCTGTGTCGGCGGCGCGGCGCGTAGTACCTGCGTTACGAATGTTTTCATTTGTACGAGATCAAAATACGCGACCGAAGGTCAGCAACGGATAATTCCAAAAAGCGTTTTAGAAACCAAATGTATTTCAAAGTGTGTTTAAATTCATTCGTTTCGAGTAGGTTAGTGGCCAACCCTGGTGTCGGTATTGTTAGACCGCCTAAAGGCTTTTGACACTGTCTAACGATTGAAACAACCCGGATCGACTGCTTTACGTGCCCGGCGAACACAGTAGTTCTTATTATAGACTAGCAGCGCCACGCGGTTTTACCCGCGTTGTGCCCGTTCCCGCGGGAATTTCGGGAATTTTTTTACATAAAAACCTTCCGCTTGAATCACTCTACCTATTACAAAAAACCGCATCAAAATCCGTTGCGTAATATTAAAGATTTAAGCATACAGACAAACAGACAAACAAACAGACAAAAATAGCGACTTTGTTTTATACTATGTAGTGAAATGCCACTATCGGTCACTTATCCAAGTAAGAGTAGTAATTAAAAGTAGAAGACCCTTATCTGTGACTCTGATGCAAAGTTCTCTACCTGTTCCGATCCAGTGCAAAATCCTTCACATTTAATATACGATGTGACATAAAATTTTCCTTAATTCAGCTCAAGTAACTGATTCTAGGCCTATCTGTACCTCGCTTTCCTTTAACCTTTTTTTTACCTACCAACAAGATTGTAAGTTTATTAAATAACTATTTAATTAATACTCTTAATGTTGCGATACTAATTAAAACTTTTAATTATTTATTCAAATAAAGTGCGATAACTAAAGTAATTTAGTCAACGTTATTTAATATCATCGATCGCGTGATATCAAGTATGTTTAAGACACCACGAGTATTGATAACATTTAATTATAAATTATTGTAGTCCTAGTAGTCATGGTTTTAGAACGTATTCACACTAGCGTTTTTAGTTTTTTAGTTGCGAACTTTTTTAATTTTGTGTAAGGACCTTTATTGACATTACCTTTGAAAGAAAAAACAACCTCCGTGGTCTAGTGGTTTGAGCGCTCGGCTCACGGTCCGGAGGTTCCGGGTTCGATTCTCGGTGAGGATATCTCACAAAAATCTCTTTGTGAGGCTGTCCTCAGTTTGGTTAGGGCATTGCAGGCTGAATCACCTGATTGCCCGAAAAGTAAGATGATTCCGTGCTTCGGAGGGCACGTTAAGCCGTCGGTCCCGGTTACTTTCTACGGATAGTAGTCGTTACTTGAGCCATGTCAGAGGCCTTTGGCGGCTCAATAACTCTGACACCAGGATTGGTCAGGTTGACCATCCACTCGATAAGAAGAAGAAGACCTTTGAAAGGATACAAATCTGCGTCCGTTTTGATTCTGAGTGTCGGTAAATTCCAATTTTATAATTAGAAAGCGATCGTCATTATCAGTTTACAGCTTGTAAACTCTTTAAATCTAAACAATGTCTTAACTGTCCTTTAAATCTACACTTAACTAATTGACGTAATTTTTCATACAACACATGTCAAGTTCACTCGTCAAATCTTAACTAAGGAAACATTTGACGTCTCTGAGTTTGAATTTGAAGTCTGAATTTGAAGTCTCTGACGTTAGGTTTACACATATTTTAAATAATCCACAATTGTCGACTCTACAGCATTTTGTCTTGAGTCATGAACATAAAGTATGTGGGGTAAGAAGTCGGCCGGCATTCTTGAAGAACTTGTGCATAATATTATTTGGATCGCGAGAATCGGAGCGACTCCATTCATCTCGTCACAATCCTAAATTTACATATAAATTAGGACGATTATTCCCTTGTTTGAACGGATTAAATTTCAAAAGCGTTTCTCGATTCGGCCCTCAAAACTTTCTCTAATTACCTTATTGGTGATTACAAAACTAAGACACCTCGAGCATTAAACGGAGTTTACAAGAAAATCTGTTCGGAATGCGTTATTAGATTACCGGTTGAATGAAAAGTTATCGTTGATAATGGACGCAAATGGCTGTTAAATGGTTCTCTTTGGAGTGAATACAAAATGTTTCCGTTACTAATTTATCTCGTTTACTCAAGATAAATTAATTTAAAGTTGTTGATTGTCCTTTGATTTTGTATTGGTTTCTTCGGATTGTTAGGTTTTGGTTAAATAAAGCTGTAGCTCTATGTTTGGTTGTTTATTTGTCGTCTCAATCTTTGGCGCCAGTGGACTTTAAAAACATACCACATTTAAGATTTAATACTGTTTTTAAGAACTTAGAACGGATACAACGCGTATTGAACTGCTAGTTAAGCTATCAAATGGTTTGTCACTTTCTGACATACGCAATTTTTCGAAGAGCAAAAGAGACAAAACACAGTGTTTTAGATACAGCGGGTTTATTAATGAGGTGACTAGTTCAATACTTTTAAAGAAGTATTAACTTTGACTGATTTGCGAGCAATCTGGAATGTTGCCTGTAATTAGTAGAAGTTATTTTCTTATCATCAAACTTACATCTAAACAAATAGGTATTCATTACAAACCTCTACATAATTCAAAAAATGTTCTTTTAATAATCTTTTTCATAGAACTGTTATTCAGAATAACAAACAATGGTAAGAAAAATGGCGAATGAGAGAAAAGAAACAATTGTACACAATATAATGAAACTAGCGACCTGCCTTGCTTTGCCTCGGTTAACCTAGGTTCCAGTCAGGATTCCGGTATTAAAAATTGCTTATGCTTATCTCAAATTTCCTTTTCTTATATTGAAATTCATCAAAAACGTGAAATTACAATTTACCAATTTTTTTAGGAGGTAAAGACTACGGCTAATCTCAGGATCTACCAGTTCCATTACAATAATTATTTCTTGTTTTGGAATAGCTACATTTTTGAGAAAAGTTATATGGGGTAAAACTTTTTTTTGCGTAGCGTCTAATCGCAGTGTGGCTAGTATGTATAATATACAAGTAGTGCGACATTGTTTTACCCACGTTATTCCTGTGGGAATTACAGGACGGAAATAAGTGGAGAGAGAGGAGGAAAGAGATATTTTTTCCCGTGAATATGGTAATCATAAGCAAGATGGATTTCCATATCTGACCGGTAGCTCCAAAGATTAGCGTTCAAATGCACAAACCCACTCTTTGTTATGTAGCGTGGCATTAATTAACGAGGCCCGTGGATTTAGTCGTTCTTATAAAAAATTTAGGCAGTATAATAATAAATTTAATCTAGAACTTCTGGTAACTCGTAAATCACTCTGCCTATTGGCAAAAATCGCATGAAAATCCATTCAGTGGTTTATGATTGTAATGCATACATGCTGTTAGGAACGCTCGGCTGTTTTACTTTATTTTATGAATTTATTATTTTTAACTTTATTTGCAGGTTGAAGCAAATGGAAAACCGGATACAAACCGCAAGGACTCCTCTGGAACTGATACCCCCGAAAGAGCCTCTTGGGGCCGACCCATAGAGTTCATTTTAGCTTGTCTTGGATACGCGGTCGGCTTAGGAAATGTGTGGAGATTCCCCTACTTGTGCTACAGGAATGGAGGCGGTAAGTCCTTATTGCCAATCTACTGACTAGATCACGTTAGGTAGATTAGTAATAAGTTCATAGTGTGTTATGGACTCGATTTTACTACACTATAATTACACAGACTACCTAATAATAGCCGACACGTATTAAACTTACATCGGATGGGAATAAATACAGATACTAAATACTGTCTGTTCACATTTTACTTGCTGAAGTAAAATGTGAAATGATTACAAAATATTAAATTATACTTATAACCACAACTACTCACATATTAATTTAACAACAAATGTAATTTTGCGTAACTTGATACAAATTAAAATTACAATAGCACTCGTAAATATAATACCATATTCGAACGATTGGTATTAAATGACCAAATATTAAACATAAATGACATTTACATTAATGTGTTTCGATAGGTTTGCGGTTTGTTGACGACTTTACAGATGTTAGGGCATATTTAGAAGACGCGTGTTTTGCTTAAGTTTTGTCTTGAATAAACAATTAGCATAACGTACGAGAATAAAGAAATTCTTTCAGCATTTTCGGTTAAATAAAGTGAGTTCGAGTGGCCTCCCATCCAATAAAGGGCCAAGCTGTACGTTGTTTAACAATAGCACTGAGTTTTCAACGCTTAGCTTAACTACGCTGCAAGAGCTAAATTTTCACAAGTAATTTTGGTTTAAAACAATGAGCGCTCTTAAGCTTAGGTGACACTTAAAACCGAATTCAATCGGCTCCAATTAGAGCCAAGACAGGCGTTTAAAAATGACATTAGGGACAAGTCGGTAGTTTCCAATTTGATGACTGGATCAAAAACGACCGGATTTTGTTTAGATGGTAACCTCGCAGGTTACACTGCCGCGCTCAGAGACGTTTATTAAATTCAAAAAGGTCGACTAATTGAAGTAGATTTTCATACATTACATATCGAAATTGCTCATTAAATTTCTACTAAAGAAGCATTTGACGGGTTTGAGTGCGGGCGTTTTATAATTTTTATCGACAGTCTCCTTCTGTTACCTAATACTGAAAAACTAGCTTTGTGTAATTTTGACTAAGTTAAATAAATGATTAGTCACTGACCTACACAATATAGATGTCTACTTATGTATTACGAATATTTATCGATAAAAATAGTTCAGACAGATTTTATGGAATATCATTTGTTGTATTTTCAACATTAATGGGACTTATATAAATATATTCGACAAATGAAAGTTGAAATCGGTCCAACAGTTTTCGAGTTGCAAATGTAAACAACACATATTTTGTCTACTAACCTATAGAAGTGGATTTAAAAAAATGGGTTGGTCCGATATCCTTGATACCCGTCAGTACATTGAGTACTGGTAGAGATAACACTTGGACTAAAATGTGATTAAATTAATGTACTTAATTAATTCTTTCAATTCTGATAAGATTGCGATGAAGACAGTAGAAACGATATAATGAACAATTATATGAAACTATGAAGTTAATATAAATATTAAATAACCTTTATCTTGAATGTCTGTAGGAAAATAGTGTCAAGTATGTAAACTGTATAAATAGATTATATTGGAACGAAGTTCCTTAAGGCGCGTTGCGAAAGGGGGCTAGACGGAATTGGTAACGACATTTTTTTAGGCCAGAGAGGGACAGACAGAGAAACTTGCGCATCCAGAGAGAGACAGACAGAGAAACATGCGCGGGAGAGACAGACAGAGAAACATGTGCACGCCAGAGAAAGACAGACAGAGAAACATGCGCGCCGCGCATGTTTCTCCGTCTGTCTCTCTCTCTCTCTCTCTTATAGAAAGCAAGCTAGATATTTTCGTTTCGTCTTTCTATTTCGCATTGAACAGTGTGGTGTCGCGACGATTATTTTTGTTGATAATAAATAAACTTCGTTCCATCCGGGTGTCCCTTGACACCTCTCAAGTTTTTTTTAAATGGATAGGTTGATATACAAATACTTAGATATTCCTCTTCTTTTCAAGTAGGTAGCGGCCAATCCTGTTAGAGCTTCTTGACCGCCTAATGGCCTTATATGGTCTACATAATATACATAAGTATTTCATTACAGTGTCGTCATGATTGCATTACGTCATTGAACCCGATAGTAGGGTTTAGATAGATTAAACGAAAATACACGAAATAATTTAGATGAGTCATCGTGACGTCATAGTTTGATCCCTGATAGTACTCGAATCTATTATTGGTTAGCGACCGGCTTTCGCCATAGATAATAACTATAATTATTTACTCCAGTTAATAAAGCTCAAAAAATTGGGGTGTATACATATTGAAGAAGCTGAATTTATGAACGTAGGCTGGTAATGAAGCTGTAAAAAGTTCTCGTGGTTTCGATGGGGACTTTTTTTTTACATAATCTTCTTATTTTGTTTCAGGTGCGTTCCTCATTCCGTTCTTCCTGATGTTAGTATTCATCGGGCTACCGATCTTTTTCTTGGAGCTCTATATAGGTCAATACACTGGCCTGGGCCCGCTGAAGGCCTTTGCTTCCATATCTCCCTTCTTCTCTGGCCTTGGGTACTGCACTCTGGTCGTAATCTCCATCATCTCAATCTACTATATGATCATTGTGGCTTGGACGTTGTTCTATACGGTAGTTTCTATCGCCGGCAACCTTGAATGGGGATCCTGCATCAATGAATATAATACTGACTGTAAGTATGGTTTAATTAATGGTTTTCCAGAGGTTGCTATTTTATGTTTAGTAATCACCAATCATATCAAATGTAGCATAGCAAAGTAACATATTCGTGGTGACGGCTTTCTAACATAGCAAACTAAGGATATCATATCCCTAGTATATCATGTGGCATAGCATAGCTCTGGGCTCCGTCTCATAAACAACAAAACTCTACATTTTTGTAAAATAAGTTTAGTTTGTATAGTTCTACTAATTAGGTACCTTCATTATTAATTCTCATTACTAATTCTTTATAATGAAGGTACCTAATTATTATCAAAATTAGGTACCTTCATTATAAAGAATTTGCTCTGTACTGATACTGATTGACAACAAAAGTTTTCCTTGTTAAACTGTAATAAGTAAAATTGACATAATTCAAGTGTCAAAGTTATGAAAATGCTTAAGTGGCTGGTCCTTTTACCCTATTTTCAGTTTTGACGAACTGTATAAAGAGGTAACTGTATAAACTTAAGAGTTATAATGTACAAACGTCAGCACAATGGCTGAACTAATACAAATCAACGTAAACTTTTAATTGAAACATTTTTGCAGTTTGCTACAGCGGAGAGTACGATAAACGGTGTCGAGAAAACAACACTGGAGATGCTACAGATTTGACCTATTATTTGCGAGACTGTATCAGTATTGGCGAGATTTGCGTCGCCACTGGCTATGAACCTTATGATGGGACTTACTGTTTCAATGGAACCCAAACTATACCGTGGTATACTAATGTAACAAGGACGTTGGCAGCTGAGGAGTATTACAAGTAAGTGTCTTGTGTTCTTATCATATGCTTCGTACCTTTAAGACCAATTTCGCCAATATACAATGGGTTTTATGAAACGATCAGGATGGGCAAGTCTGGAACTAAAAGAAATACGAAAATAGCTATATAATAATCGCTGGTAAAATGCGGAAAATATACACCCTGTATGTGTTATTGTCTCAATAAATAATGTCAATTACACCTGTTGTTACGAAATGATGTCACAACCAGACCCGGGACGTAAAGACACAAATAGACAGGCTTATAACAAAACATACGTTAACAAAAACAGTGATACCACTTTCACAGATTAGATAATAGTTACTATGTTACTGTGGCCGTATGGCTGCAATATGACGTCCTATGATGATGACTCACTACATATTATTATAAAACAAAGTGCCTGGCCGCGTCTGTCTGTCTGTCTGTTCGCGATAAACTCAAATACTACTACGCACGAGTAATTCAAAAAGCAGGTTTATAAGTATAAAAATACCCAAAATTCCCACGAAAATGTGCACAATGCCGGTAAAACCGCGGGGCGCTGCAAGTTAAATGTAAATATTTTAAACAATACTCGATCGATTAAAACAAAACGCATATTGACAAACACCGTTGTATTTCTAGAAATAATATCTAACGCCCGTACTTAGAGACGTCATAGGCTTCCTTAGTAGAGGTTTAATGAGTGATTTCGTCATGTAACGTATGTAGTTAAGTAGTGATTTAATGGCTGTCTCTCATAGTGAATGGTTTGAAAATTAAATAACATCAATTAAGAAGTGATTTTATATATATTATATATTCATACAGATAAAAAATATTGTGCATTATTTCTTCATTTACTTTAAACAATTGACTTGAATGTTATCTTCATCATTGACCTTACACGTTATTATAATCAGCCAATACCCCGGCTTGCCTACTTTATAATCTATACATGATTCGTGGTTACTTTGATAAAGTTAAGATATTTTATCTGATTTTAATCACCAAGTATTACTAAGGGAATTATGCGATCTTATTTATACATTACTAGCTGCGCCCCGCGGTTTCACCCGCGTTGTACCCGTTCCCGCGGGAATTTCGGGATGAAAAATAGACGTTGGCCGATTCTCAGACCTACTCAATATGCTCACAAAATTTCATGAGAATCGGTCGAGCCGTTTCGGAGGAGTACGCGAACGAACACTGTGACACGAGAATTTTATATATAAGAAGATTGTTGCACACGAGTTTGGCCATGTGGATTCTTTATTAATAAATTGATAAAAACGTACGCAACCAATGTCTACCTAACTTTAAGTAAGTAAGCGCAAGACACACATAGTGCGGCTGAGGCCCGAGTGCGAGTTGGGTGCGAGCCGGTTGCGAGCCTTTTGCGGGCCGGTTGTGGACCGGGTGCGAGTCCCGTGCCGTTGTATTTCATGTATTTGTATGAAAGATATCACTGGCCAGCTGATTCTTCATCAATTCGATCATGTTCATGGGAATTTAATATAGCCGGTGTGTATGACATCTGAAATGTCATAAGTGTTTAATATTTTTTTTTATTAATATGTAACAAATTGTTGTTATCTGAATCTCTCTTATCATTGACTTCAAACAGATACAAATTAGGATTAAATAAAGGAGAAACATAGGTTAAAAGGATTATAGTATTCGTAAAACTGAACATTTATTTCCTATCATACTTTGTTAATATTTGATGAAGAATTTTTTACTATGGACTTTGAATTTTATGTATATCTTTTTTAACTTTGTAATATTGCTGCATATATTCATTGTAATCCTTTTAATAATATTTTTATCCCAAAAATAGGTACGTTAGTCTGTTATAGCTCCCATGCGTAGCTCGTAATTATTATTCTAAAATGTCAAGAAAATATATTTTGCCGAGACCTGATTCTATTAATATACTAAATATGAACACGTTAACACGTAGAAATATGTAAAATAACATAAGTAATTGAAATATACATAAACCTTTATCTATTCCATATAAGTTCATCATTCACATTTCAAACATGGGTCGGGTTTGAGATCACCAACCAGCATTTGGCAAGCGTGGTGATTATGCCTAATACTCACTGTACTGATATGTTCAGTGAGATGAGAGGCCTTTGCCGAGCAGTAGGACATTACAGGACAGTGGGACATTTTTAACTTTTTTTAAATAAGTTAATTCCACCAAGTTCATTTAATTTATTGTCCGTGAATTGTATTATTTTTTTGTTTTAGTGAAAGAGTTTTAGGAAGAGGTGATGCTACTTGGGAAAACTGGGGCTCGATCCAATGGCACCTCGTGGGATGTCTGTTCGCATCCTGGTTCATAGCATTTTTATGTGTAATTAAGGTAAATATCTCATCTTCATATAAGAAGCCAAAACAGAATATATTGCATACTTAATATTTATACCTAAAGTTACCACTGCGACTCTTCCTCGTCTTTTAGAGGGAGATGAAATACTGGTTCTAATTTTGTAGAGGGTGTACTCTGTCACACTACCAACAAATTAGTTTATTGCAATTTGTCCATTTGTATCAGTATGAAAAACCTTACGTCAATAGCGTATGACGGAGATAACGCTCTACAAAACTGTAACGAGCAGACTATAGCAGTAACAAGTCGACTATAGTCGAGTCTTCTTCTTCATCGAGTGGATGGTCAACCTGACCAATCCTGGTGTCAGAGTTATAGAGCTGCCAAAGGCCTCAGACATGGCTCATGTAATTATGTGGGTTGAATGACTACTATCCGTAGAAAGTTACCGGGACCGGAGCTTAACGTGCCCTCCGAAGCACGGAATCATGTAATGCCCTAACCAAACTGAGAACAGTCACACAAAGAGATTTTTTGTGAGAAATTGTCCCCACCGGGAATCGAACCCGGAAACTCCGGATCGTGACCCGGGCGCTCAAACCACAAGACCACGGAGGCTGTTACAGTCGAGTAACAAGTTTCTAATAAAAGGGACGTAAGCTCCGCTAAGCGGACGCCCGCGCGGTCCATACGAAAGTGTTGATCTGTTATGGAACCTGTTGTGAAGACCCGTTGCGAGGAAGCGGGCCCTGCGTGCGAGCGACGTAGCCCATCCCCGTGTGGCGGATGACAGTGGCGGCCCCCGTGCAGGCTCTCACAGTGGTCTCAGCGTTTGGGTCCCCGCGGTTCTTA
This sequence comes from Cyclophora albipunctata, assembly GCA_963082685.1. Classification (NCBI taxonomy): domain Eukaryota; kingdom Metazoa; phylum Arthropoda; class Insecta; order Lepidoptera; family Geometridae; genus Cyclophora; species Cyclophora albipunctata. The sequence continues at coordinate 1,872,521 of OY720121.1, read as the reverse complement.
CGGAACACATTAACGCAATTTACCTACGCCCTAAATCAACAATTTGTTCGTACTACGCGCTAATGCAAAGTGCTACGGCGCTACGATCGTAGCTCTCACGTAGCAATATGCTACAATCGTACTTGACTTTATATGTACATGTTATGTCAATTATGAGGGTAGTATTTGTTTATTTTATTTCCTGATTTCTCTCGTCTCGCTTAGCCACTCAGAGTTAATCAATTCATATTTTACAGGGAGTACAATCGGCCGGAAAAGTGGTATACTTCACAGCTCTCTTCCCGTACGTCATGTTGACAGCTCTGTTGATTCGAGGCGTTACTTTGGAAGGAGCAGCAGAAGGAATACTTTTCTACTTGTCACCTGATTGGGATCTGTTGTTGAACGCAAATGTTTGGGGCGATGCTGCTTCACAGGTAGGTACAAGCATAAGCAGCACTCTGAATTTTACGGGTCCATATTGGCTCAACTAAAGTTCTTTACCCGAAATTGTTCTTCCTAACGATTTGTAATCCGAATGATCACTCTTCCTAAAATTTTTCATCCTAAAGTTTTCATTCATACTATTTGTAGTGCTACCGGCGATGTTCATAACACTCATGTTTCCGAAAATTGTAATTAATAATATCATTAATGTAAATATATTTAAACTCCTACTGTTTTTTATCATAACGCTTTAAAGGAAAAGGTTTGTTTTTAAACTATTTCTTGTGATTACAAAACGGTTCCCTATCCATTTGCATAAAAACTTTAGACAAAATATAACATGGCATAATTTTGTTGTAGCGCTCGCCGGCCGCTGCCGCTGCACCGCTCGCTTCGCTCGCTCGGCTCGCGCGTAGTTGGTCACAGTTCTAACCTAACCTAACCTATAAAAAGAAATCTAAACAAAAAAGATATGACTTTGAATAATAGTATAAAAGAAACATGAGTGTTATGAACATCGCCGGTAGCACTACAAATAGTATGAATGAAAACTTTAGGATGAAAAATTTTAGGAAGAGTGATCATTCGGATTATGAACATTAGAGACAAAGTAGTTAGGAATTGTGATTGTTAGGATGAAAAATGTTAGGAAGAACATTTTCGGATTTCCAATTATCGGAGTTGAAAATTTAGGTGAACTTTGGCGCACCCGAATTTTACTCACAGTATTATCTTTTTTGGTATTATCTTTCTAAGTGTACTTTTTCTTTAAAAATAACTCTTTGAATATTTACCATCAGGTAATATACTCTTTAAACTCACGTGCTTTATGTTAGTTAATTTTTTTAACGCATTGCTGTCCATAATATTGTTTTTCTGTACCAATATTATAAAGGAGTTTTGTAAGTTTGTATGTTACGGCTAATCTCGGGAACTACCCGTCCGATTCCAATAATTTTAAGAGAAAGGTTATTGGTTATTTTTTATCCTACAATTCCTATAGGAAAGAGCACGTGGGTAAAACTAGTGCTTAATATAGGGCCTCCTTACATTACAAGCTTCATATTTCATTGTCTTCCAAACGAATAACGTAAACAACACCTGACAATGTTTATTATCCCGGCAACCCTTCCCAGCTTTAATCCAAGGAGTTTAGTTATTTCGCAAAAGATAAGCAAGTTAATGAGTATTTCTATCGCATAATTAACTTGACTTTGGATAGAACATTAAATTGATGAATCGATAAGAAAATGAAGTCGCGACGAATAAATTACTATCATTTTGATCATAAATCTTGTTACGACTAATTAATGGTGGCGAACGGGGTAGTTTGTTAGTCTGTACGTACTGTGTCTTGGACGAAATCATGTACTATTTGTACAAGCCAAAAACATAGAACCATCTTTTTGCACGATAGTAATAAGTCGCTTTTTTATCTCCTGTTTTCAAACACATTATATGCATTCATAAAGTCAACATATTCTTAGAACAGGTCAAAAGTAAAACTTTTTTTATCTAGACAAGTTATACTGGATATTACAAAGATCCTACTAATTTTATAAATGCGATTTTTTTTGAGAATATTATATGGATGTATGTTTGTTAATCTTTTATGAAAAAACTATTAGACGGATTTGAGTGTAATTTTACAGTAATTGGTTATAGATCAGAATACATGCGATATTTTAGTGAAATTTCTGCGGGAACGGGTACAACTCGAAATAGAAATTCTGCCATATTGTTTTTATTTATTTTAGTTATCTTAAAAAGATTTATCGTTGTTAGAATCTGTTTGATATATTTAATCTAAAATCTCATATTGCTTTAAAAATTCAGTCTCTATAGATGCCTTACAGCAGAAGCCGTTTGCTTACTAAACGACTTTTAGTTGTTCGTTGAAATTGGATAGAAGAGGACGGTATAGTGAAGTAAAACTAATCCTATTACCTATATAGTTGGCCAGTTAAAGTTAGAATACCTTAGACGCTAGGTAACCGGTGGTGGATTGCAGCAATGATGGTGCTTTTGTAATTCTTTACACTTAAACTTTTAAGTAGTTTGCATTTTAAGCAGCTGAGCTGCGGTTTTCTTTTAGAAAATGTGATGAAATGATAGGTCGGGGCACTGGTTTGGTTTACTACGTTATAAAGTATTTAATGTATATGAATGGATTTTTGTTTACTTTTTGACTTTCTTATGTATTTGTAACCTTATTTTTATTTTTATGAGGTGTCTTTAACATTATTGCTATGACCAAACCTCGGTTTCAAAAATAATGAGTATTTATTTATTGTCTGACCCTCGACATTAGGACCTTTTTTAAATATTACTATAATATACAATTAGATTTTTTTAAATGACTACAATTAAAATTTCAAAGATTACCGCATTTAACAATAAAAAAATATCTAGCTAAAAGTACGTCTATATCGAGATATACCCTAAAAATACACTCAAAGGATTATAATTATCAGAACCATTACTTAGTTTTTAATAAGGGTAAGTAATCACTACCTACATTTTTCCTTGCCTACAGATCTTCTACTCGTTCGGCGTCGCGTGCGGCTCGCTCGTGACCCTCGCCTCGTACAGTAACTACTACAACAACTGCCACTTCGATGCCTGCTTCGTTTCCATTACTAACTTCTTGACGTCCATCTACGCTGGGTTCGCTATATTCTCAGTGTTGGGCTTCCAAGCGCAGTCTATGGGAGTTAGTGTTGATGGTAAGTTGGTTTTTTATGTATTAAAGGCGAATTGCACGTGAATTCTTAATTAGCTTCGCAATTGGTATCTAAATTCGCAGATACGGTACGGCACATCAATAGCCACGCTTATGGCCAAAGAGCAAAAGACAATACAAGCATGTTAAATCAAAAATCACCTACAAACTTAACATGCATTTTATCGACACTTTTCCGCACAGAAAAATACAGCCCAAACTTTTCAGTTTTCGCGATTAACTAAAGTTGATTAATCTGAATGTATTGGCACTGAGTGCTGCCGGCAATCCAAACAGGGAATAAAGCAAACTGCACGCAACTGTGTTTCTGATTAAACGTGTTTCGGATAGCGGTGAATTTGGATTTCCGTCACTGTTTTTGTTTGTTTATATCGCAGTCTCTTGGTGGATGCAGTAATTAGATGCGTTGTTTGCTGTATACATTGATTTAGTTGTTGCACTGCTTATAAATCTGTTAAATGAGTAGAGATAAACGTGATTTAACGGTATAAGAAAATTATGTTTGGTGTGTAAGTATTTTTTATCACGAAAAATAGACTGCACGCCCTGAATATGGTATTTGCGATACATACATAGCTTATGAAATATTTTCGCATGATAAGACATTTGAGATTGATGTCAACATATAATCAGATAGACAAGCGGCATTTGGAACTATGTATACGAGTATAATTTTCCATATCACATATACACGCATAATATAGGACAACTAGCAACGCCCCTGGATTTTACTCGAGTTGTACCCGTTCCCGTGAGAATTTCTAGATGAAAATAGCCTATAACCTTTCCATTGAATGTGGCTGTCCGTTACAAAAAGAATTATTCAAATCGGAGGGGTAGTTTCTGAGATAAGCTTTTACAAACAAAGTTATCAACTTTACCTCTTTATAATCTATATAAATAAAAATGAATTGCTGTTCGTTAGTCTGCTTAAATCTCGAGAACGGCTGAACGGATTTGGCTGATTTTGGTCTTGAAATATTCATGAAAGTCCAGGGAAGGTTTAAACGGTAAGCATTGACTGAATAAATGCGGGTGAAACCGCAGGGCACAGCTAGTATTAGTATAGATTTAAAACAAAAACACAACAACAATAGATTGTACACACCGACTCATTGATTCATCGGTGAACTCTCAATCCCCAGTCGACTCCACTGTGTTACGAATGCAAACGTTTGTTTGTATTCCCGTACCAAGATAATGGATTGATTAAACTGTAAATATTTCATTGAAACAGTGTGCGGTCTGGGAAATTCAAACGTCGATCAATTTTTATTTTCATCCCGGTTTTTGCGGCATTCCATTTTTAACCTCAACCTGAATTGGAAACAGCATTTTAGTTCTATTGTACGCTGATTAAAGTAGATTTATTATTTTGATATAATGAAGAATTCATTTAAATTTTGATTTTCATTTTCAAATAAAAGAAATCTAATAAATTCATTATGATTTATCGTTGTGTATTTGGATCATATATTTCATTTACTGGATTTGAATGTATTGTTAGTGACTGTTCACGTGGAAGAATAATAATGAAATAAATAACCTTTAAAATGAAACGTAAAATGCACTTAGTAAGCACCCAAACAAGCTAATTGACTTAGTCAATTTATATAGTTGCAATCTATATATTTTGTAGTAAAAGTGTAGTACCTTTTAGATTGTTAGGTATACTAAGAGGGTTTTGCTTGGCATTAGTCATAACAAAGCAAAAACCATTTTAAATAACACAAAAAACTTCATCTCTACTACTCTCATATTACGATCGTTTTTATAGCTTTTTCATTTTGGAATCTCCGGACTGAAAAATCAGTTGAATTAAAAAATATATATAATTATGAGTTTCAATTGCATTTACCATTTATATTAATGGGTTAGTCTGTAGGACCCTGTTAGTCTAATGATAATTGACAATCTATAACTATAACTCTATTCTCTTTTCCCATGCACAGTACTAATAATATGTACCATAAATTCATAATATTCTTTTGTTAGAAACAAACACACTTTTTCACTTTATAATACAAATGACGGGCAAAATTTATAGTCCTAGTTTCGAAACGAAAACCAACCAACATAACTCCGTTTTGATAGATATTTATAGCGAAACAGTCCAATATTTTGGTACGTTTTGGGCAATATCTATTAATTACTTTTCGTGCAGCGATAAGGCCCATTTCATTAGATCACGTGAGGACCATAACAGTGGTATTAACCAGGCGTTATCGTGTAGTATTACACAAATATTGACAAAACACTTGTTCGTGTATTTATTAACAGTTTTTGGTGCTGATATGAACGGACAATGAAGATCATGTACGAATTTTGTAAATAAGTTACTTAATTACTAAATGCACACAGAGATCACGTCATTCAATTATTTTTATTCACTGAGCACTTTAAGATCACAATTAGCACAGCCTAGGCTATAGTAAGACTGATTTGTATAGACCAAAAAGTATCTTAGACGCTTGCAGTATGAGCTTCTTCATATGTATTTACGGACCAAAAGAACTACGAGGGGAGGTCAAAAAGTTCGCGGAACGAAAGGGTTACAGGGGGGCGGGGCAATTATTTTTTACCTCATATTTTTCAGGCACTCAAAATAGGTATAAATACCAAGTTCTAGGTAAATCGAGCCATTAACATATTAGTTATCACTCTATTAGCAAAGTCAATCTGGAAGAAAACGTCAACTATGGATAAAATTGAGCTTCGCGCCGTGATAAAAGTTTCTAACCAAACAAGGAAAACCCCTCAAATCATTATGGAATAAATGTTATCTGTTGACAGGGGCTCTTGTCCTGGAAAAACCACGATTTACAAGTGGTTTAGTCTTTTCAAGCAAGTTGGAGACTCAATCGAAGGCGATCACCGCTCGGGTCGGCCAATTGAGGCCTCGTCCTCAGACATTGTCGAAAAAGTCGAAAAACTTGTTCTTTGAGATACTCGACTAAAGAAGAAACAACTCGCAGAAATAGTCGGAGTATCATCTATAATCATTTTGAATATCCTCCACGACCATCTTGGCATGACTAAGGTTAGTGCAAGATGGGAGCCAAGAATCCTTTCAGCGATTCAAAAACAGCAGCGCGTTGAGCGCTCCCGCGAGTTTTTGCGCCTCTGTAGCGACAATAAGGAAGACTTTATGAACCGGATTGTTACTTGGGATGAAACTTGGGTTCATCATTAAGAGCCTGAATTGAAACAGGAGTCTATGCAATGGCATGAAAAGGGCGCAGCACCCCCTAAGAAGTTTAAGGTGTCACAATCGGCCGGAAAGATTATGGCCACTGTTTTCTGGGATTCAGAGGGGATATTGTTGATTGATTACAAAGAAAAAGGTCTCAACATCACAAGAGAATACTACGCAACACTTCTAGAAAAAATAAAAGATGCAGTCAAAGAAAAAAGGAGGAGAAAATGGACAAAAGGAGTTCTGCTTCTGCATGACGACGCGCCTCTTCACAAGAGCCATGTTGCAATGGCTGCCTTGCTAAAATGTGGCTACGAAACTTTAAACCACCCACCCTATAGGCCAGACCTGGCTCCCTCCGACTATAATTTATTCCTAAACCTGAAAAAAATCTTCTAGGAAAAAAGTTTTCTAACGACGACGAAGTGAAGTCGGCAATTTTCGCTTATTTTGAAGTCCTTGAGAAAACATTTTTTTAAAAAGTAAAAACAAACTTATTGAAAGATCTGAAAAATGTATTAGGCTTAGGGAAGAATATATTGAAAAGGAAAAATAATAGATTGTCTAATTTCACCCTCCTTCCCCCTCATTCCGCGAACTTTTTGACCTTCCCTCGTAAGTTCTCTAAGTTTGACTGAGGTCTGTTCAGGCTTAAATGCAATACGTCCGACATTAATCAATAAAGTTCCATTCTAGATTTTATATTAAAATATGAACTAACCTTCACAGACGTGGCAGAGCAGGGCCCCGGACTTGCGTTCGTTGCGTACCCTGAAGCTCTACTCCAGATGCCCATCCCTCAACTATGGTCCATCCTGTTCTTCCTGATGCTCTTCATCCTCGGTCTTGGAAGTCAGTTCGCTGGTATTGAGGCTATCAACACGGCGATCGTGGATCAGTGGCCTCATCTGAGGAAGAATTATTGGAGAGTAAGTTGTTTAGAAATATCTAGGTATCTAAGCGTGGGAATGTTGTTTTACATCAAGAGAGAGATATGCAACTAGTTTGGCTTTGTAACGCTACTAGTAGTGTCCAGTGGGTTTACCCACAAAGTATTTAAGGACAAAGCATTTTATATGTAAAGATTATTCAGATCCAAAAGATCTTACGCACGTACTCAGAGAACTCAAATGATTCCTTAGTAGAGATGACTGATTTTGATATGTAATGTAAGAAAAATTACGTCAAATAATTAAGTGTCGATTTAATGAACGTCTGTCAGTGCAGCAGTTAGAGATATAACCAAAAAAATATTTCCAAATTCGCATCACCAAACATAAACAAAGTTTGATAAAATTTACAAACCTCACATCCATTTACTTACTGGCGCTAAACTAATTAAATTCACTATCACCCACAAAAACATTGTACAAAATCGAAATCTCGTGTAACTGTGAATCTGGTTAATCCTAACAAAACTGAGCACGAGCCAATTTTGCCCGGGGCTCTTTCAAAACTGACCGCTATGTCAAACTTAGGGTATATGCATGACGATGCTCGGGTAAGTGGTTAATGGTTTGCTTCTAGTTCAGAATTAATGGTTTAAGGTTCAACCTAAGTATTCCTATCTCTTTCCTGAACAAAGTTTTCAATGGCGGTCAAGTATTAAAGGGTATAATTAACATATTTGCGATATTTACCCTAGATTGCTGAACTTTGTTATTTATGTTGTTATTACTTGCCTTGAAATAATGATGTATATTAAAATCATACTTTTGATGGTTCGACTTTGTTTACCGTACCGCATTTAAAAAAAAAATAAAATTCAAAAATGGCTCTCGTTTTTTAATTGTGTTTATTCCATTTGTACAGTGATAACAGTTTAATAAAGAAAAGACATCACTCAAGTAAAAACGCGTCTTGTGGTCCGCAGTAAACATCATAATCATTAATGTAATATTACTTTTGCCATATCTCTCTTATCAACCGACATTACTGTGGATGGACCCTTTGGCTCCTAAGCCCGTAGATTGCTCTATACCACGGATAACAATCACTACAAATTGAGGTCTGCCGCCAATGCCCCGCGGCGATTTGGAAGCAATCAAACTTGTTAAGCTAAAAGTGTCAGCAAAACATTAAAACGATGACCGACAAAAATGTTTGGATGAAAATATTAGGAAATGTTTTGTTGATGATAATGTTCTGCTTCTTTGAGAAGTTTTTAACAATTGACTGATGAACCCTTTTAACGGTATATAAGAGTTTTGTGTATTTATTTTGTAGCGCTCGTGACATGGTTTGATGTTACCCTTGTGTAAATGTTAAGTTATATGTAATCGTTTAATACTGGACTGAGTAATCCATAATGTAATATGTATGGTAGTCAATAATGTAGTATGTTAAGTCTGACTAATCATTGTAAAAATCTGTAAGGTTATGTTCTTCAAAAAAGAAAACATGGTTAAGTTATTATCTAATCACTTTAGTGGTTGAACACTATCTCCAAGGAGGTTTTAAATAAACATAAACCGCACTTAAATTGATGACCCAAGTCTTACAACAACTTTTTCTTATGAACCTGCTCTTCTCTGATTTCTGAAGTTGTTAGAAACAAAAAGTATAAAGACGGTATAATTATTTTATTGTATTTCCAATTAAACGCATTCTTATTAAATCCAGTTCAACGTTCCATAAATCAAATAAATACGCTCTATCTGTTTTTTCAGTAACTTTTACTTAAAAATAACTAGCAGCACCCCGCGGTTTTACTCGCGTCGTGTCCGTTCCCGTGGGAATTTCGGGAATTTTTATACTTATAAACATTCCTCTTGAATCACTCTATCTATTTAAAAACTGCATCAAAATCCATTGCGTAGTTTTAAAGATCTAAGCATACATAGGGATATTATAGACAGCGGAAAGCGACTTTGTTTTATACTATGTACTTAGTGATATTTTCTCCGTCAATTTCAGGTAACAGCGTGCACGTGTTTCACTTGTTTCGTCCTTGGGCTCCCTATGTGCTTCAGCGGTGGGGTGTATCTGTTTACGTTGCTCGATTGGAACACGGCATCGTGGGCTATTCTCCTGATTGGCATGGCTGAGGTAAGAGGCCTTTTATATTGTAAAAAGTCATAATAGTGTTATAGTACTAAGTGGTCAGGAATTTGTACGAATGACCCAATCAAACCCATTTATAAATAAGGTTGACGTGATATTGCATTATTATCTTAAGCAATAAGAATATTTTCTGATAAGCCAAATACTTCCTTATTGACTTGATGAAACAAAATTAAATATTAGTGTAACTAAGTTGCTAGCCTACGTTTAAAATTTGAAAACTGCTAGACCAATTCCGTTTAATATTTTTATTATTATCTTCAAAGCTAAAAATACATTTAGATTTTTTGGACTTATTTATTATATGTAGATGGAGTCTAGTTAACAATATTACAACTGTTTCGCTCTCTTAAAATCCATATTACCAATTAGTTAAATGAACTAAATATCATTGCATGTTGTTGCGTAATTTCTTAATTGCAATATCTTGCTTGAATTCCCTCGATACCACAACGGATGCAAATTCATTGAAAAATTACTATTATTGCTTATTGAAGTAGAAAATTAATTCTGCTTTAACTAAAGATAACCTTTTAAAGTTCTTACCGAGATGACGTCATAATATTGAGTATACTATGTTGTTTTTTATAGCGAACTACGGTCAGTCCCAATAATCAATTTCTATTGACAATCTTAGTTATCAGATCATGTTTTTCATACATTGTTGCTGCAGGATAAATAGAAAACAATGTTATATACCAACTATTTTAAGTTGTCGCATGTCATCGGTTACTGAGACGACGTTATTTCGGCTTTGATGCCTTTTCTACTTGACTGTACTTAATGTTAAATGTCTTCACTACAGTTAAATTATATTGTTTTTTCGTAGTGTGTTGCTGTGTCCTGGAGTTACGGTGTTAACCGAGCTATGAAGGATTTGGCCAGCATGAATATGAAATTGAACAAGTATTTTAGGTTTTACTGGAAATCTGTATGGACTGTCTTTGTTCCTGTCGGCAGTGTTGTAAGTATATTTTAAAAATTGTTGAACTAAAATTATAAATTAAAAAAATCGTAACCCAATTTCATTATTTTTCGCTAACAATACTTGAAAGATCATGTGGCGTTTTAATCTTTGGGCATACAAATGCCACAGGCAGACATATTGTGTAAAAACATAGCGTTTGAATTCAGCTCCATACCATTGCATTGGCAAGGAAAGTCAGCATGAGAATAAAAAGAGGAGCAATGACAAGTGCAGAATGTAAATTCACCAAAAATCAAAACTGGCTGAAAATCGTTCGTAGCGTAGTTTGACTAAGCGATGTTTGCTCTTTGCGATTGTTAAGAGTGTACACTACCTCAGTTCGCGTATTCAGATTTTCCCCTGAGCCGAAGCGGGACAGAAACACCTGAGCGCTTGGTGTTTCGGCCCGCGAATTGTAGGTATTTGCTCCCTACAAACATTATGGTACTCATTTGAAAAAACCGCAACATATGAATTGTTCTGTAAACCCTATTCAATTTACTACACTTTATTTTAATTCAACAACTTTTGTATTTATTGAGATATTAAGATTTTAGTAAAAATTTAGAGATAACTTTGCGATTTTTTTCTATCGAGAAAATTTCATGGAGTCGTGTTTTCGAAACATATGATCGATAGATTATATCATGAACTTTACCATACATACGTTTCAAAGTTAAATATTGAGTAACGAGGAATATATGGAGATCCCGCCGAGTTGAAAATAAGCGATTTGAGGTAGTATACACTCTTAAGCAACTTGTAGCTCGGCCCCTACTTGGATGGGTGGTCGATAGTGGCATTTCTATCTGAGCAGTCGGTCCCGGTTGTTTCAATCGTTAGACCAAGTTGGAGGCCTTTGGGCGGTCTAAAAACTCCAACACTAGGGTTGGCCATTAACCTACTCGAAAATGAATGAATGAGGCTGAAAATAGTTCTCATTTAAATTATTATTTACTTGACTTCAATGTATCAAAGTTCGGCTAAACAAAGAATCGTATTTTTCAGGCTATCTTAGCATTCATCTTTTCCGACTGGACGGCACCTTCCTATGAAAACTACGTGTTCCCACTGTTTGCTGACCTGCTGGGCTGGGCGGTTGGGTTATCGACCCTCATTCTGTTCCCAGTCGGAGTTGGCTGGGCACTGTATCAAGGATATGTAAGTATGATGAAGATACGTATAACAAACCCGCTACTGCCGTTTATGGTTGCTACTTTTTAAGTCTTTCAAACTGGTTATGGAAACTGGAAAAGTTGCCGGAAAATTCTGAAGACATTACACATTATATTGTGCTGTTCATCTCTGTTTCAATTTATAGCGAAGTACAAGTACACAACCCTTCATTTCAGTAGTGAAAATTAGGGAAACTCTTGATTCTTCCATTCAAATTGGTTGATATGGGTAGTCTTCATCATAATAACCTAACCTTCAGTGTGCTTTTAGTGGACTCTAACTTTACTTTGTTCTCACTTGGTCTAATACGTTTCAGAGAGGAAAAGGATTATTCACACCCACCGCAGCATGGAAACCAGCATCAAAGTCCGTCGCTGCACAAAGGTCCGGCTCCATCATGACCGTCGACTCAGTACATTCAGGACCATACAACAATGTAGGCTACATAATGCCTTAACGATCAATTTAACTTATATAGTTAAAACAGTGTATCTAGTCAAATAAGTAAGTGACTCCCAAGCTAACCTAGCTTAACCTAGTTTTTTTTTGGACTTCTAGAATTCAAAATGTTGGCAAAAAATTTTGGATGAGTTTGTAGGCTGCCAACATTTTTTAAGGGTTCTTAAGCCAGATGTTTTTGGATACGTTCGTGTGGCTAACGGACGGAAACTGGGCATGGTAGTTCGGGTATGGTATACCCCCTTGTGTACGCATTGGAAGTTCGACTCATGTCTCTTTTTGGGCTGAATTTATGATTCGCCAATAGCAACTGTATTGGACGTTTACCACCTAAATAAGGTGAAAAAGAAATGGTCTTATCATTGAAATTCATAACTAATTCCGTCACTAGATGGCGCTTAAATTAATATTAGAAAAAATATTTAATGTTTAGTTAAGTAATATAGAAAATCGATTAATTGTTATTATATAAAACAGCATTGTAGCTTATATTGATGAACACAATTACGAGAATATAAGTATTTTAATAGATATTTTAATGGGATTGTAAATAAATATTTATTTGTACGTTATTTGTAGTTGAAATTACCTTAGCACCCAAATCCTTATACTCCAATTAACCTATAGAAAATAAGCTAATCTCCCTCTTGAAGGTAAATAGTGAACTATTGAATAAAAATAAATATGAATAGTCTATTGAACGCCCTCAAGAATTAAAGACAAACACACTGAACGAATCATGACGTGTCATAAACTTACTAGGCTCATATTACGAGTAAAGGTTACCTCTGTATAAACTAACTTGTTCCTCAAAAGGCCTGAATGAAATACTGTTCAGTTAAGTATATAATATTATAAAGCTGCAGAGTTTGTTTGTTTGTTCGTCGATTTGAAAAATTATTTCAGTGTTGGATAGTCCACTTATCGAGGAAATCTAAAGTCTATTTTCCATCTCGATATTCCTACGGGAACGGGCACAATGGGGGTAAAACCGCGGGGTGCTGCTATCTTGGATATAATCAAACATTTGAAAATTCCAACAAATTAAGGTATTCTTCAAAATATGGAACAATGCATCAACACAATCCTTATGTAGAAAGAATTAAAACAGAATAGATTGCCAGGATAAAGGAGAAACAGGAAAAAGGTAACCCAGTCCGCCATATTTCATTGATGGCTTCCTTGGAGTCAGATTTGAAAAACTGAAGGGCCTAAATGTCCGTGTCCTTTTGTCTTTGACTTTAAGTAAACATTCATTTCAGGTTTAAAGCCAACTACATATTTTGTAAAGTTACCTACCAACTCACACCAATAAGGCACGTTAGATTAAATACCAAGTGCTAAAACGTCTATACCTTAAGTCGTGACGTTAGTTCGCTCCCACGACCCAATAACTCTGTCTTGCACAACTTACTACTGAACTTGGTACGTTAAAACCTATTTTACGATTGCAATAAGTGCACTGAAACTACTGTTACACCCGAACACTACCAAATTATCATTTAAAACACTTTACTTGCATCTTGGCGCTGGTTCAGGCATTTTTCTCGAAATGTTTTCTTGGATATTTAGGTTCCTTCTAGTGTGGAGACTGGGATGACATATGGGATCAAGATTTGCGTAGTAAGCTTGTTTGAAGTGATTATTCGTTGGTAGAGTTTAGTTGAGATATTTGTGTCAGTACATTGTTACACAATATTAGCAAATAGTCGTTGAACAGCAGTATGAATGTAACCCTACTTATATAGTAGTAGAAGTATTTATAAGCCTGTAATGTTCCAATGCTAGGTTAAAGAGTATATTTATTTTATAGAAAACTGATAAATAAAACGGCGCAAAAGACGTAAAAACGAAACACACAAAGTAAAGTTATTTACCCAATATCTTGTAGACACATTCAAACTTGATTTTTAATTAACACCAATATCAGGTAGACATTGCAGAAAAAGCTTACAAAATATTAAAATACATTTAAAAAGATGTTTCCAAACAATAAACCAAAAGTAACGCTCTAAAAGAAAACAAGGAAAAGCGCGAGAACAGATAACAATCAAAAATTAATTAATTTTTAAACAATACCCATTAACAGTCATAAACTGGGATAATTTAAATCCGGAGAGTTCCTAAATAAAGTTAAATAATCTCTTTTAAATTGAATTACCGGATTACAGGCTCCGTATTGGAATATAATATCTCCAGTTAGTTTTATATCAAGTCGGTGACACAAGCCGTTTGAACGCCGACTGTTTTCACTATGATTGCTTTCAACTTTTTAATTAAATGTCGTGCCGTGAAGAGTATTTGAGTTGGCTTCTGCAGACAAAAATAGCTTGGATTTGGAATTGGATAAGGGAGGCAGTGTTTTGTAGCGACTTGTAAAACTAAATTAAATAGATTTGATGATGCTGATTTGTTGTTTCGTCGGTTCATGGTTAGGAGGAGGTTGTATGACGTAAGTAAGTTAAGATGGATATGGACTGTACTTTGTATGAATTTTATTCGCTTATAGACCTATGACCGTTTGGTGAAACCAGAATGTAAATACGAGTGTCAGAGTTTTGCGATCGCATAAAGGCTTTCGACACGGTCAATCGACTGAAATAATTGGGAGACGTAAATTTTTTCGTACCCTCCAAAGCATGGCAGAACCCATACTCGTAAGGTTTTAAGAAAACTAGTTTTAATTTTATCAAAAAAGGTATGTGCGTAAGTTATTAATAAACATTATTATAAAGGATTTAGATTAGGACAGATATTTAAATATATTATTTGAATGTTTGAAAAAGAAACATGAGAGGCAAACCAAAAGATTTCTTTCAGTATACTCGTATCTGCAAAAAAATACAATACAAAATATGTTATCCCGCTGCTGAAACGCCAATGTTTTGTTACATAAAAGGGCCAAAAGGCTAAATCTTGTTATTCAAATATCAAATAAAGCAATGAATACGGATTGCATAAAATATATTTTGTAGGATCCGGGAAAAGGCTGTTATGTCAATACATACAGAGCGTTTGTTCGACGCTCCCGCGGCCGATCGGAAATATATAAACCTAAAACAAAACGCATTTCAGTACACATTCAGTATAACCTTATATGGCAATAGCCATCGTTCATATCACTACCATTAAAAACACGACATTTTTACGCAAAAAAGTTGATTTTTTTGTTAGTATGAACACCTAACGAGCCTCGCAAAACCCCGTTTTTTTGTAGACAAATCAATTGCGAGGTTTTGATACGGATATATTTTTAAATTACACTTTTATTTTTTGGGCGTTAGACCGGATTTATGAAAAAGTTTTTGATTGGAATATAGTTTAAATTTATAAATCGTGTGTAGAAGCTTATCCCTTTGTTGTGAGATTATCTTTTAGAATGGGCTTAATATTAAAAAAAGAAATATTTTCGTAATAAACAGAGAATCGATAGACCTTCGCACAGGGAGCCAATACTATTATAAGGAATATCACATATATTTTATTCATGAAATCCTTCCAACAAACACAATACTGACACACAATAATTGAAATTATCCTACAAAATCTTTTGTTTTTCTCAACAACAAACGTTACATTAAATCAAAACAAAAAACACGGGGTTGCTTGGAAAATATTCCGGACACA
The DNA here is from genome assembly GCA_963082685.1 of Cyclophora albipunctata. NCBI lineage: Eukaryota > Metazoa > Arthropoda > Insecta > Lepidoptera > Geometridae > Cyclophora > Cyclophora albipunctata. Next base: position 1,856,864 of record OY720121.1, on the reverse strand, counting down.
TTCACAAGAATTTTACTTGAAAAAACTATGAGATCTAGAGTCAAAGTTAGGTAACAAGTTAACGCTAGCGTCGGCTAGAATCGCACCTGTTTCAGAACTTCCTCCGCCTATGCTGACTAGTGAATGCTTACGAGTTTACTTTGCAACTTAAATAATGTTCGTACAGTGATTAGTACTAGTTAAGTTGCTGTATTGTTTCTTGGTTTATTCGTTGTACTTGTTTTGTATGTTTTTGTAATCAATTTTTGATAACTTTGTCCTAAAGGTCTGCTACTCACTGTACATCATCTTCTCTCACATCTTCCAGTGCTTCAGTGATATGAGAGACTTTTGCCCAGCTGTGGTACATTCCATTCTAATTTAATAAGTGTAAACGCTAATGTGAATGAAGGCGCGCACACAGCTAGTAAATATCTATATCAGAAACTCATCAATGCTTTGTTTTAATATAATGAGTAAAACTTTGATGTTTATTCTTCACTGAAAACAGAAAACACTAGTTTTCATTTAATAAGTACCTACAATAAACAGTTATTACCACACGATCATCTCTTACCGACCATGTTCGTTCGTTCAAGTGTGTTTATTACGAACTAACCGTGCCCCGCGGTTTTACCCGCGTTGTTGCCCGTTCCCATGGGAATTCCGGGATGAAAACTAGCCTATAACCTCCCTGTTGAATGTGGCTATCTATTACAAAAAGAATTATTCAATTCGGACTGGTGATTCCCAAGATTATCTCGAACATACAAACAAACAAGCTTACTAATTTTACCTCTTTATACTCGTAATATAAGTAGAGACAAACAACCCGACATTTTATACAGTGCACAAGTTTTATAGTGAAGTATAAAAGAAATAGGCGAAACGTCGTGGACGAAGTAAAAATGCAAAGGTTGCTGGAACCAGCTTACTTATTAAAGACAATTTGTTAAGAACTAACTTGGCCAAGAGTTTTTATGGCAGGTGAAGCTATTAATTCACTCTACTGTTTGCTGTTTCAATCGTAATATTTTGTAGTTTATGCAACAACACCTTTGCTTTCCAGTCCTAGTACACAAATGACAATTGTATTGCTTTGCTACTATTAAATTGTATATATGTATTTCAGGATTATATGATTATTATATGATTTTAGGATTATCGGTCCCGGTTACTTTCTACGGATAGTAGTCGTTACTTGAGCCATGTCAGAGGCCTTTGGCGGCTCAATCACTGTGACACCAGGATTGGTCAGGTTGACCATCCACTCGATGAAGAAGAAGAAGGATTATATGCATTCTAGCAGCGTCCTGCGGTTTTATTCGCGTTTTGAAAGTTCCCATGGGAATTTCGGGATGAAAAATAGCCTATAACCATCCCGTTAAAAGTGGCTATCTATTACAAAGAGAATTATTCCAATCAGACTGGCAATTTCTGAGATTAGATACATACAAACAAACAAAATTAAAATGTTTACCTCGTTTTAGTACTAATTGAAACGAATCTATGTTGCGTAAGAATATATAATGACGTACCCGACGTTTTGTACGTACGTCGTCTCAGGATGATCATCCCGTGTATTCTAAAGCGATATAAACCCGTTTCTTTAAGTATATAATGAGTGCAAATCGTGTGAGTTTAAAATGTAAGAAGTTATTTGAAACACTATATTATATTGTTTCAAACAGCGATAACTTATAGTTTTTCGTATATAAAACTAAGTCCGAGTGATTCTCCAACCGCACTGAGACCACCCGCGACTGTCGCCACTTACAATGTATAAAACTTCTTCCAGAATAAATCAAATTTTATTGTTAAAATTTATTGCCACAGTACTTACTTCTTACTCTCAACAATGTTAATATCCTGGACATTGTTTGTCCACTTCGCAAAATATAATGCCATTTCAGTTATAATTTAATGCCATTTTAACGGTCTAAGCAACGCCCTTAAAGTGAAACTTAATGAAAATTGTAGCCGTTAATAATGCAATTTAAATTAGCCTTTATTAATATAACAAGTAGATGGAGAATCCTGTTAAAACGATGTGTTTCCTATAGTGGTTAAAAATACAACTCCGTTACAGACAAACTGACAGGTTGACAGCAAAGGCTTCGCTAGGGTATGCCCAGTAGTACCGTAGTATAGTTTGACTATGCGATGTTAGCTCATTGCAATTAATTGTTAAGTAACGTGCAGCTCGACCTCTCTACTTGAATGGGGTGGCCGATAGTGGCAGTTCTATCTGAGCGCTACCGTACTTTGAGATAACTTACACGAACTTACTTCTGATGTTTTACTAAAAATAACCACCTACTTATTATATTATTGTAAAGTTTCATCCAAATCTGTTCAGAAGGTTTTGCATAAAGAAACAAACGTACATACATCCTTATAAACTTTGGCAATTATTACTAGGATAGTAGCATGCACATATCCACCTAAAAAACAAAAAACTTTTACAAATATTAAAACTAACACCAACATCAGTTAAGTACATAAAAACCGAAAGCTAAAACAAGCTCTAAAACGTTAAGTTAAATAACCTTTATAACTCAATTTTATTACCAAAAAACGAACAAAATACACGTTCTCATAAATAAAGCGAATAATACATGCTCGCATAATATCTTTACGTGAAAAAATATTAAAATGTTCACTAAAATTAAAACGTATAAAGGCGAATACACATTTCCACGTGATGCCCCGAGAATTACGCCGCAGAGAGCCATAAATCGGTCAACACCTTGTTTTATTTAATTACAGTTTCAGACAAAATGAACAGAATTATTCCAGACACTTTAAAAATTAACTGCTTTATTCTGTTTCACATAATTATTATTTAATTGTTAAATTGTTGTAGGTGTTGAATATTGTTTAATAATTTCTTGTTAAGTCGTTGTTATTTTAATCACGTTTTCCTTTTACTAAGCTCCGATGATAAAAAATAAAAGACGGAAAATTATTAAAAATGAAAGATTTATTGTTGGTCGACTGACGTCATGGAGATGGTTCTTAGCAATTACTTAAAGTATTATCTCAAAGTATAAACCATAACTTATTATATTTTGTATTACTTTAAACTTTTTATTTAATTCCGTACATTTTGCTTTAATAATTAATACATCTTAAGATACCAAAGTTTATAATAATGTGAAAGTATATATTATCTTGAAAGACTATACCATTTATTTTTTCTGATGGCTACGTTCTAGGTCCAATCCCACAAACCTTAACTCTTGACTATATTAGTACAGATCAGCTAAATAAAGTTATTAACATATGTATAAAGATTTCATGTGAATCCAAACAAGCCCGCCTCCGATCAGAAAAACCATTCTCTCTGAATCTGATCCCCGATTACATCGTCCATACTTTGCATTATTTTATTCGACAGTTTTGCCAAAATCACAATATTCATGTTATGCAATCGCTTACATTATTCCGAAGATATTACGCATAAATTGTGACAATATTGTAATGAATATAACTGCTCATAGTCACGTATTTGAAGGCCCTTTTTATTACGCGTTGTTACATTAACGGAGCTCTTCGGAATAACAAACTTTTTATTAGAACACAACACGTAATGTAATGTGCGTAAATGGAGAATTTCGCTTTTATTGACGTTAAAAAATGGGAGTGTTAAGTGTTATTGGGGAAGTGACAAGGCCCTTGATAGTAGATTTGAATTATGTGGTGTTATCTTTACAACTTCTCTACTTAACTGTGTATTGGCATTCCAACTATCAAACAACTATCACTAAATCTAAGGTACTTCACTCATAGAAAGTATATTTACTTTATTCTGTGATAAAAAGTATAATTTTGATTGTACCAAATGTCATCACAATTTGCAGCAAAAAAATATTGTATTAGGATAGCATAACAGATAGAGTTATTTTTATCTAATTTTGATCCTAGTAGGGATAGCTTTCAAATATTAAATTGATAGAGACACGACATCAAAATGTCTTTAAAAAGGCGAGATATCTTGTGGTTGTGATTAGTATAAATACTTTACTTTAAACAAACTCCGTTCCCAGATCTTAATTCCTTCAATTCTATCACAAGCGGGCCATTGCTTCGTGTTTCAAATGGAGTATTTCATTCTACGCTGCGCTAATCCGTTGGACCTACTTTTTCCAATTACATTTATCTTTGAATGCAAGTTAAAACTATAAGTGAATTAAGCCGAACCACCCTCTATAGGGTTGCATCTTTAATTAAACTTTAAGCCGGCAGATCCGAAGAAATCTATTGGGATTGGAGCAAAGAGTTGGGAATTTATGGAGGAGGCCAATGCTTAGATTTCCCACATTCTTTCAGTGGAATGATAAGAAAAGATAGTAATTAAGTACTGTTAAGTATATTAACTGATTTCTTAAGTTTAAGCGAACATTTTGAATTGAAACTACGTTTACGGATACATTTCGCTTTTATTTTACATTTTATCTGACGTTTCGGCTCCTTTACAGGAACCGTGGTCACAGAAGACACCCACGAATTCAATAATATTAAGTAATTACAATGTTAAATATTGCATTTTATAATACAAACATATTTACACTGAGACCTCCATACTGAAATATGCGGATTAATTCATTAAATTTATTTTGCTTATGACTATTCTTATGAAATGTTTTTTAAGTTTTTTAGGAAATAAGAAACAAAAAATCAAGTATTAGCCCATATTGCCACACTAGAAAGGAAAGGATACAATGACGTCACACAAGGCGGTGCTAGTGTAAAGTTTTTAAAACTTTTTTTTTATTTAGAGGAAAAATTGCATTTCCAGTTGGTGGCCTGAAAGCCTCCAGCATGGTCTAACGATTGAAACAACCAGCACCGACGACTGCGTAATATCCCTTTCGCAGCACGGTAGCGTTTAGATAAAAATGCTTTTATCGGTTAGGTTTTGCTCATCCAAGTTAGCTAGCTACACATTGCTGCCAACCGCAATGAACTACGTCAAACTACGCCATGACCGCTACTGAACTGAACAATCGAGCGTCACTTCCATACGCTCTAGATCCCTCAATTGTGGCAGACATTCAGATAAAGTCAGTCTCTAGACTCATTTAACTTGCTACTATCGACAGAAAGCCATTCATTTACTATTCTTGTCATTTTTGATCCATTTTCAGTTATTACCAACTTTTTACTGACTTTAATTAGGGATGAAATCCGAGGGAATCAAATAAGAAAATAAGTTGGAATATCTTTGTTTGAAGTTTTAATAGTGGCTTAGTTTGTTTATGGCTGTTTAAGTTGCTATAAAGCTATATTAATTTGCATTAACCTCATCGACCACACAAGGCTGTGTCGTCGATGATTGACCTCTATTTGTATAAAACCATACGACTCAAAACTGCACTATATAATTTAAACTAGCAGCGCCCCGCGGTTTTACCCGCGTTGTGCCCGTTCCCGTGGGAATTTCGGGAATTTTTTTACATAAAAACCTTCCTCTTGAATCACTCTACCTATTACAAAAAACCGCATCAAAATCCGTTGCGTAATTTTAAAGATTTAAGCATACAGACAGACAAACAGACAGACACGAAAAAGAGACGACTTTATTTTATACTATGTAGTGACTAGAACTTATGGACAACCAATAAGACCTATGGTAGGTAATTTAAGGTTATAGTATACAAACCAAGACCTATAGGCGATCACGAATGCTATTTATATCCTATAATCTTTATTTCCAATTCCATTTAATCAAAGAATATTTTTGCAAGTGGATAAGTCCTTAAAACTAATTAAAACTTATTGATTAAATAAAAAACTTTTCCAAATAGAAGTAACAAAACCGTGTAAAAAGAGACAACTTGCAAAAGCAGTTGATTGGGCGAATGTTAAAGACTTTTCCTGTTTACCCCTCAGACCAAATAAAAACTCGTGACTAATGTCAATGTTAAAATGAAAACAGTTTTGTTTACCTGCGGGCAATTAATAATTCATAAGTATGGATTTCGGAAGTACGGAAGCATGGAATATGGTTATATCTCTGTCAGACGCTCTTAAAACCATCAAACTTCACACCAATATAGCACGGTTATACTATCATTACAGTACTCCAACTTGGCTGTGACCTTGAGTTAGATACCTACAGCCGCGCGGTACGTAGACATGCGCTAGGGCTGCCACCCGCCAGAATTTTAATTATATTTGCCTACTTTGTGTTTCCATTTAGTTTCGTGATTGTAAATATATTTATTTATGTAAAGAATTAAAATACTTAAAATTGAATAGGAAGTTTTCAATAAAAATGCGTGATGATTTGTGAATGGTAAATTATATTAAAAAAACATGTTTATAATTGAATAACAAAACAAATTTATAAATTTGCGACCGAAAATATCTCTGGAAGTGTTATTGACGAATTCATACAACCAAACACAGTACAATATATTCTATTCGAACTACCCGTCATAATTAAATATGTAGTGTAGGTACTTTGTAGTTCAAAAATTTTTAAAGATCAACACACCGCCCTTACGTCACTGCGGCACAGTCGCGTGCCAGGAGTGTACCAGGGTCAAAGCGCGTAGGTATAACTCGCGTTTCGGCCGTTTATATGGAGTTGGAGTACTGTATGATAGTATTACCGTGAATATAGTATGGTAGAATAATCGCTCTAAAACCGAAACAAAACGATGTTATATAATATCCGATAGTACTCGTATCTCCAATACCTAACCACAAATGTGTGTACGTGTGTGTGTATGACCGTTTATACTATCTTTGTAGATCTCAATAGCTGTGTGGACTTGTTCTAATTTTAAATAAGTACATTTTGTTTGTGCACGTACGTGATTTGTGACTCTTGTTGCATGACACGGATGCTTTACCTAGTGTAATTTCGCATGCTTCACTGTAGCGTTTCATCTTTTTATTAGGTCTGAGGTTTCCCAAATAGCTTTGTTTACGTTCAATGTACTGTGAGCCTTAGTCGTTGACCTCAATTATGTGGAGTTGTAGTATGAGGGTCATCTGATCTACAAGCCTCGAGTCGGTGTATGTTTGTGATATAGAACATGGAAATAGGGAAGCAATAATAGTATCACACTTATAATCGAGAGAGAAAGTAATAGTTATACGATCGGATAAGGGTCGACTGCACTTGTTAAATCTATTTAGTACCTATATATTTAAGAAACAGCTCTTCGTTCAAAATTGTATTTTAAATTGCACGAAATAGGATACTAATAAAAACGAACCTCATTTGTTGATGAAACATTATATAGGCGCTAAATGAATATAGAATGCTTGTGCATCGACCCTAAGACTTCAAGGAGTATTTATTTAATAATACGATTTTTCTATACAGGCAAAATTATCTGATTTTATTAACACTTCATTTACTTTACTCTTCATTATATTATTATAGATTAATATTTTATTGAATAATAATATTTTATCCCAAAAAGCCAAAGGAACGTGTATGCTACAGATGAAACAGCAGCAACTGCGAGCTCAAAACTATTCACTAATGTTCGTGTTACATTTAAAACAACAACGAAAACTAACCCAATCAAAAACAGTTCAACGAACACATTTACATACACTTTAAGAAAACCATAACAGTTTAAACAAACAAGATGTTTGCAAACTACTTACTGAGTGTAGGAATCTTATTAAACAAGGTGAATCAAACAACCGCTCCGCTTCAGAATAACATTTAAATAATTATTAGGATAACTAGCGGTGCCCTGCGGTTTGGCTCGTCTTGTTCCTGTGAGATTTCGGTATAAAAGCTGTTTGTAACATTATTATTCAATGTATTATTATTACTGCCCTCAGTTTGGTTAGGGCATTGCAGGCTGAATCACCTGATTGCCCTAAAAGTAAGATGATTCCGTGCTTCGGAGGGCACGTTAATCCGTCGGTCCCGGTTACTTTCTACGGATAGTAGTCGTTACATGAGCCATGTCAGAAGCCGTTGGCGGCTCAATAACTCTGACACCAGGATTGATCAGGTCGACCATCCACTCGATGAAGAAGAAGAAGATTGAATGTATGCAGATGTAACCTGAATAGGTTGGTATTGGTATTGAATGTATAGTTCGAGAGATAAAATCTTTCATACAAACTATCCAACTCTTCAGCTTTATTATTTAGCGCTAAAGGCGTAATTTAGTTAAGCTATGTCAGCTCACTGTGCAGCTCGGCCCCTATCTGCATAGGTTGTCCAAAGTGGCATTTCTATCTGAGCATGTCTCTATCTATGCTTCGGAGAGCATTTTAAATTGACAATCTTGGCTGTTTCAATCGATAGATCAAATCGAAGGCCTTGCGGGAGGTTTAAAAACTTCACCAGCGTTGGCCACTAATCTACACGAACTTACCCATTGAATTAGTACTTATACGTAGCTTTGTTATTTAATAAGGAAAGGCATATGATGCCTTTACACTATTCGATACAGGATGACTTCATTGTTTTTCTAATGTCTAAGAATTTTGCAACACTGATTACAGCACCCAGTAACAGAGTAACTTCTAATTTTGACGAATAGTGCAGCGTGTGCATTAGGTTTAAGATGCTTTGTATTTTGGCAGACGTAGATTAGACAGTTAAATTCAGTTTTAGCTTAGCGAGTACTAAACAATGTTTGAATAAAATTATTGTAACTGAGAGAGTGTGTTTTGTTTTAACAATACGAGTATATCTATATAATAAATAAATAATCTATTTATCTACGAGTATGTATGTATCCAAATAATATATCTAAGTATGTGAAATTTATGTACAGTGCATAACTTCAGAACGACTGCACCAAATTGGTTTTTTTTTATGTGTTCCTTATTGTCAGAAAGGTTTTTATATAAGAAAATAAGTAATAAAAATCTCAACATTCCCACGGAAACGGGGAGCTGCGAGTGAAACCGCGGGGCATAGCTATTTTGTAATACGAGTTACGAATCTGGAACGCAGACGGCAGACAGCAACCAGCTTGCAAACATTGATGATACAGTCATCTGAACTTCCGTGAACATTTCCACTCTGTTCTGGTGAGATGGTATCCCACCTTGTCCAGCTTCCCACGGCTAAAATTCCCAAAGTTATTCACAACTGTAATTAACTAGATTCAAAGAGGTCGGTAAGTCACTGGCTGTCAGACGACACTCTCATTTATCAAGAGGTCATCCCCGAGGGCTTAGGGCTGACACGTGATGGAACATTGTACCTACTTTGTGCGTTAAGTACAATCGGCGAGAGTTCCTCTATTAATATTTTTCATTAATTGACTAAGTATGTATGTGTTACCCTATAATGTAAGTATTAGCTACTACTGGGAAAGCTGTCATCTCAATGAAGATATCAGTACTGTGAGGAAGACAAGGCGATAAAACTATGCTTGCCTAATTCGCGTTGGTGATCTCAAACGCAAGCCATGTTATTTAATTAATTGACTTTATAATGCTTATTTTCTAACCCTTATGATGAATAACGTGATGTCACGGACTGCACCGATGACGCGTGCACAGTCGCGGTATGCACTTATATTAGTAGTGCCTCAACGTACAAATTTCTCCGACAGCTGTTGTGTAACCTATAGATAGAGTTTGCTAAACCATTGGCGATGCGATGGCCAAATTACCGATTGACATGCATTTTTTTTTAAACGTATGGTTGCGACCTAAAAAAATCTATGAAAAAATTAAGCGCGTTCTACATAATTTTCATACGAGTGCGATGGTCCCATACATTTGATGTATAGATGAGAAGCAAAGTTGATGTCACAAAGCAGACAAAATGCTAGTCATAAAATAAACTGGTGTTGGTTTCAAACAGCTTAACGGACATATAAAAGTTATTCTAAAAGAAAAACACGTATAAACTCGCGTGTTAAATCTTATCTTCCATCACACCGGCTGCTGCAGGAGCACTCCCTCATTCAAAATCCAAGATGGCTGCCATCATTAATCACAGCCAAGTTGCGGCCGCGTCACGGTAGGGATTTACTCTGGTTACATTGACATATACATTATCTTTACCGGCTGCCGCCTTAGGCTATATTATGTACGCGCGTTGTGATGATGTCATATAAGTCTTAAATTTTTTGGCGCAGAGTTCAGATTGAGATCAATTCATTTTCCGAATTAGCCCACATTTCTGGAATATTAAAACCTCCCTTGCGTCGTATTCAAGATCTAAGCATATATAGGAACAGACAGTGGAAAGCAACTTTGTTTTTACAGCCTCCGTGGTCTTGTGGTTTGAGCACTCGGCTCACGATCCGGAGGTTTCGGGTTCGATTCCCGGTGGGGATACCTCACAAAAATCACTTTGTGAGACTGTCCTCAGTTTGGTTAGGGCATTGCAGGCTGAATCACCTGATTGCCCGAAAAGTAAGATGATTCCGTGCTTCGGAGGGCACGTTAAGCCGTCGGTCCCGGTTACTCTCTACGGATAGTAGTCGTTACATGAGCCATGTCAGAGCCCTTTGGCGGCTCAATAACTCTGACACCAGGATTGGTCAGGTTGACCATCCACTCGATGAAGAAGAACTTTGTTTTATAATATGTAGTGATGCAAGCATGAGTATCGGCCATCAGTCTAATCCTAAAATATTTCACCAATGCTAAAGAAAAAACAGTATGAAATATAAAACAATAAAGGTAAAGTTAATAGCTACTAGTAAAGGCTTTAATCAAAAAGGTGCAGCATCTGTATAAGCTATTAAAAGGAAAGCTTTAATATCAAAGCACATTACGGTGAGGTTATTGCAATATGCTGTGTGACTCACTGTCTTGAAGAATGACAAAGTTTTAGGTTTTAAGTTTGGTGGTAACATGTTGTGATTATGATTAATTTATTATTGTGACATGTTGTGATTGGCTTTTTTAAAATAAATGGTGGGGTTGTAACAATTTCTCAAGGAAGTTATATGTTTTCTTTAAATTGATTGATAAGTCGTATTCAATTTCGCTTTCGTATGAAATGTAGTTTTGTATGTTACAAATTATGGGTAAAATATAAAGTACAGTAAACTCAAGAATAGTTGAGCAATTTAGTACTTTTTCAGATTATAATATTTGAAAATTCTCATTGACATGTTATTAATAACGAGTTGTAGAAATTAGAATATGACAAGGTTCTACTAAGAACATGCCTAAATATTCTGTAGGCCCGTATGTTCCACATATCACACATAACCCATCAAAAGTGACGTGTAAACTGACCGATTAAAAGGCGCTTACGAACCATATACGACACGCAACTTTCCCCCTTATGTCGAGGCAATAAAGATTACATTTAATGTCAATACTGCGTAAAGCGTTGTTTACATTTGATCTGTTTCGTGTAAAGGTCGTTTATTGGTTGATAATTAATTTATTATGCAATTGAACATTATTTGGTATTAATGTTATAGAATTGATTTATCAATGGTTATCGAATTCGTTAATCGTTAAATATGAAATTTAACGTTTTTTATTATTTATTTAAACGGGAACTTACGTACGACGGAGACTACTGTCGAGAGTTCCTCGACACGTTTCGGCCACATACGGTGGCCTTCATCAGGAGGTGGGTGAAGCGCTCGCGACAGCGTCTCTCCCCGCACCGTGGCCGAAACGTGTCGAGGAACTCTCGACAGTAGTCTCCGTCGTACGTAAGTTCCCGTTTAAATAAATAATAATGTCTTTAACGTTTTTTGACCATGGATTTAAGAGAAGTTTTTTGAAATGTTTGTACTTATTTATTTTGCTTTTTAATAAAATATTTATTACCATTAATGTTCTGAATTTAAAAAACTTATTTGATATTCTGTTTTATTTGAAAAGTGTATATTTATTTGACTGTGTGTGACAAGCATCTACTTAAAATAAACTTCTTTCTTCGCAAGTTTTTTAAGGCTTTAATTATGTTGTAATTAAAATTGTGACGGGCAAAACGCAAGTCTCAATATTTTCTGTCGTGCAGACTAACATTTTATCAAACAATTGTTTTAATACACAAAAAAACTGTTTTACTGCGGCGTTCAGAAACTTCCATTAAAACGACACTTAACTAATTGACGGATGTTTTCATAAATCACATGTCAAAATCCCTCATTAAATATACTAAGGAAGTATTTGATGTCTATGAATACGGGCGTCAGTCTCTCAACTATCAAACTGTCATCAAACTATTAGTGTCACTCAACCTAGATATATATTACTTCTAGCTTTGCCCCGCGGTTTCACGCGTAGCGCCCCCTTCCCATGGGAAACCTTGGCATCATGAAAAGAATCGTCCAATTTGGTGGTTGGTGGTAGTAGTATGTGCACTTGCCTGCCAAGACTGAGGTTCCGGGTTCAATTACCGGGTTGAGCGAAAACATGTTTCCTACTTTTCAAATATGGCTCGGGTTTGAGATCACCATTCTGCATTTGGCAGGCGTGATGATTATGTGTAATCCTCCTCACTGTACTGATATCTCCAGTGAGATGAGAGGCCTTTGCCCAGCCGTGAGACATTACAGACTAATACTCTTTGTTTGTTAGTAGATCAATCTCCCCACTGTGAGTGATCCCTAACAATTGACTGCGTATAATAAACATTGTTTAAGAGGTTGAAATTATAGCCCAGGAAATATCGCGTGTGTTCCGAATCGTTGGCCACGCGAGTTTTTGCAACAATTTCGACTTGATAAGGTTATCAAGATAGTACGGTTTTTGGTTTTGATTTATTCAATTGTATAAATGGTGACCGTAGTTTGATTTACATAATATCTATAAAAAGCGTAAGCCAATATTTGTTTTGTGTGATTATGGGGCGATAGCTGCTCATAAAAAATCGGTTATTGTCTCATTTTGAAGATATCGAGCCGTAGATGTGCAGAAAAATAAAGATTATTATAAACGGGAAGTGTAGCGGTTAATCCACTAGTATATTTTCAATCTTAGAACTATGGTCGCTGTTATTGTACGATTTAAAGTATGCAACGTTCAGTGCTTTATACTCGTAGTGCTGGTTTAACTCAATGTATACAAAGAAACTAGGTACCGACTACCGCCTACTGGTTTACAGCGCTGACCGGTTTCCATAAGCTCTAGCAGACAAGCACGGTTATGTAAAGAAATATAATAGATACTGAAATTATGTTATACGTATCTAACTTGCGTTATTATTGAATTTATAAGCCGAAATTATAGTTATTATTTATTTCATAATCGTAACAAGAAAACATATTATTAAGACCATGTTTTTCATTCCCCATTCATATCACCAAACAAAGCATATTTCCAATAACTATTTCCATTGAAAAAGTAAATGCTCACGTCAACACAAACTCTTAGCCCCGAATATAATCTCTCTTTAACATCGCATTATTTCAATAGTGACAGTTTTATCTAAGATATAATCAAGAGGCTTTGTCATTGTAGATTATGTAATATAAATGGTTAACGCAACATAATTGGTATTTTCAATGTGTATTTAAGCTGAGTCATGTATATCAATCAAGTTATGTACTTACTGAAGTAGGGTAAGGGTGTTGCAAAAAATTGAGGGACTTTTTCGGATGCAAAGCCTATTTAATTTTATTTAGATTTTTTAATAGTAAGCAGAATGTGCCTTAAAATATTTGTCTTCAGAAATCTCACATAACATGATGCCAATGCATAAAAATGTGTTACATTAACACCAACTTATATAAGACGTTGCCACCTGCCACTTCTTAACTATATCCAATGTTTCACCTAATGCGAGCCATACACGATCAAGTTCAGCGCCAAGTTTGCAGCGGATTTTATGCGGCGTCCAGTAAACTTAATGGTGTAAGTAGACTTGTGCACACCCATCACTTACCGGCCCACCGGCCTGCAAGATCTAATACCAACAAATATACAGATTCCATAAAATTTGCGTAGTATTTGAAGTATTTAATACAAAAAACATCCCAATTGGACCTCAATTTATGGTCACAGCACCATAATCGCGTGTACTCTCCCCCACTGAGCTTCCTCAATACGCTGTGCACTGTACAGTCACGACAACTGACGGCAACCCGGTGTATTATTATATCAAACAGTTCATACAACGTCATCGCTTCACATATAACGTTTGTTTATTTAATATAGACGCCATTCATCAATTATAACAGTAGGTTTCATACATTTCATAAGGAAGGTATAGGTTAGGGGACTAACTTTATAATTTTAGACCTCTGATCGGCCTGGAAAATGATAAGGTAGTTAGTTAGTTGGTCTTACAATTGAAACAACCGATACCAAAGGTCACAGTAACAAAAAGAAAAAACATATATTAGTATAAATCAGTGTTGGATGCGATGGAGTTAGGAAGTCAAATTGTATGTTCTGTTTGTTTACTCCACTTGGCGGAGAATATATCTATCTCGAAAGAAATTGTACTGATGTCTAAAGATTCTTAAAGAAATTGTACTGAAAACTGTTACCCGACAGCCTACAAAAATAAATAACGGGGAGCGACGATTTAACGTGCCCTCCAAAGCAAGTAGCGTTCAGATAGATATGCCGTTATAGGCCACCATCTACAGAAGGGGCCTGGCTAGACGTTTCTTAACAATCACAATGACCTAACATCGCATTGTCAAACTACGCTACAAGCGCTTTAGACTGACTAAAAACAATTTTGTTCGTGTTGAACAAGTACGTATGGAGGCTGTTGTAACAATAATGAGCTCAGGCTCTTATCCTGCAAGGTAACACAATGACATTGACTAAACTTTAAGGTCGTCCCATTAAACCACCTAAACCACTAAGATAAAGTGTTATTCACCAATCATTTATTATTTTGCTAAAAACATCGTAAAAAGTCTGAGATAAAAATAAGAAAGGGTAAAGTTGGCATAAAAACAGCCCAATAAAACCTTAGATCAATGAATATTATAAATCATAGATAAGCCGAAATCCAAATCGCATCATCAAGAGTGTAAAGACAGACAGCTATAATTTTTTCTGTCGTAAATAATGTATTACAAGCAAGATAAAGGCAGGACTGGTACTCCCACCTTGTTTCAAACGAGTCGGGCAATAAATCCACGACCCAGGCAACCAAAATTCACAGACAGAGTTAAAAACATAGTATTTTTTAAAAGCTTTGAAAGCTTGTTAATTAATGAGAAGTTTACTTAAAGTATGAATTTTTGATAAAGAAATACGGTTGCATATTTATTTAATGGATGATAAGGGTCTTGTTTATTAGTT
The DNA here is from genome assembly GCA_963082685.1 of Cyclophora albipunctata. Classification (NCBI taxonomy): domain Eukaryota; kingdom Metazoa; phylum Arthropoda; class Insecta; order Lepidoptera; family Geometridae; genus Cyclophora; species Cyclophora albipunctata. Next base: position 1,841,696 of record OY720121.1, on the reverse strand, counting down.
GACAAAATGTATAGTACATATTTAAGATATATTAATAAAGATGCTGCTGTAATGCGTCCGCGAGACGATCAAGTGCACTTGACAAGTCGCAAATGAATAAAACTTGTCAAGTCGCGTCAAGTCGCATCAAGCTCAAGTTGGTTCAAATTTGTTGTCAAGTTATCATCAAAATTATTGTCAAGTCATGTCCAGCACGTAGATACTTGACGGGAATTGTCAAGTCAACGCTGTAAACGATCAATATTCACTTCAAGCCCGTAGACTTGTCAAGTGCACTTGATCGTCTCGCGGACGCTTTATTAAATAGTCAGAAAGTCGGCCATATTTTTTTTCAACTATATTAATATGGGTGTTATGTGAACGCTGAAAAATCATGAATGCTGTTTTTATTGTCACTAAAATCGATGACATAGTTGCTAAGAAAAGATCTTCATATTTTTTATAGTTTTATACTTGGTCATATAAACCGATTTAAAAATGCCACCCTGTATATTTTACATATCCTACGTCAAAGTACCAACTTAACGGCAACCAAACAAATTGGCGCGCCTGAAATTTTCTGAATCAACTTTTTCAATGTCCGATTTCTTGAGTGGAATTAATTTTTCGCAATGTCGAATGTCCGTGTTTTTTTAACGTTTTTGTTAACGATGTTTCGGTATTCTGCGAGTTGTAAATACTGTTTTATCGTTTGTTAACTTATTTTGTTCGAGATAAAGGATACTTCGTAATTGATGAATATTTTTTATGCTGTTTGTTTCAGTAAGAAGATAAAGGAATGTGATTTATGAGTATTATAGCGATTTCCGATTTTAGTTATTGCATTTTTGTTAGTACAAGCCAATGTTTGTCAATTTTCTTTGTTGAAGTATTGCACCTGTTTCAATTTAAGTACAAATACCAAGAAACATATTTTGTAATTATAAAATACAGGTCTGCTTAACTGCCGCTCTCAAAGATGTCCATAAAATCGACTACCGTAATTTTCCATACATTGTACGTCAAAATCACTCATTAAATCTCTACTAAGAAAGCATTTGACGTGTCTGAGTACGGGGGTAACTTATATTTCTCTTTAATTAATAGTTCCACAAAGAACAATAACTAAGGACCGTACTTCTGCAGAATAATCCAAACAATACGAGTTACATAACTCCGTAGAATGTATTTAGAAATAATAAAAGTTATACAAGTTGTTACACAAGTATTTCTGTTAGGTCTTATAGCAGGAACCCATTAGACCAATGATATATCGCGTTCTTGTTCTCTGTGTACCGACCGCAAAACAATAATTTATATGTTTCAAAAACAATAACGTTTTATTTATTGTTAACTTAACATGCTAACTGTACATTTGGTAAATGGGTTTAGAATTTTACTTGGTTTAGAAAATCGTTGAGTATTTCTATTCTAAAATTGAAATATGTCTGCCTGCCGCAGGTTTAGTTTTACATTCAACTGAAATTAATGGAACGAGCGTTATGGAGTCCTCGATTTACATAGAGATTTAATTTACGTGTGATAACGAATTCAACTGTTATAAATTCGATAATTAATTTAAAATTCAATATATACCGTGAGGTAGTGTCGTGTCGTGCGCCGTTGATTGTCCGTCCGTCTGTTTACTCAAACTCCTGTAATTATATTAAATCAATAACAATTTCGTGCCATGTCACGCGATCTTTGCGTGATGTGTAATGTTCTGTGAAACCTTGGCCACTAAAATTAAAATCTTACTCGAATTATCAGGAAATTTGATTCAAAATAAGGTTTTGATAAGACATGACTTATGATTTAATTAGCAATGAAAAATTAAGACATTAAAATAATTGTTATAAAATTATATTTCTAATCACTATGAAGAAGACATTTGTTATAAATAGCGTCCTAAAAAATGTTAGAGTTTTCAACTTATTTACTTAAATTAAACATTCAACATGTTGACTACGACGTAACTGACGTAGCAAGTAAAGATACTACGACGTAGCTATGTGTGAAGTAGTTACTCCGTAGCATGTTGCTACGCACTACGAGAATAACTACGAGCTAGACTCGGAGCTATAACTTTTATTGTATCACTACATAGTATAAAACAAAGTCGCTATTTTTGTCTGTTTGTTTGTCTGTTTGTCTGTATGCTTAAATCTTTAAAATTACGCAACGGATTTTGATACGGTTTTTTGTAATAGGTAGAGTGATTCAAGAGGAAGGTTTATATGTATAAAAATTCCCGAAATTCCCATGGGAACGGGTACAACGCGGGTAAATCCGCGGGGCGCTGCTAGTCGGTTATAAATATGAATGGTTTCATAGAAAAAAACGAACGTGTACACGCAAAAAATAAAGCGCTTAAATTCAGTTTAATTTTATATTATACATTAAGCGACATGCGTAAATCTGTATCGTTCAAATAATTTCCGTGTTACATTATAAAGCCATTCAAAGTTAAGACACGTATCATATTACATTAGTAAATTGTACAACATTGTAAGTCGTATTAAAATCAAATTTGAAACTGAGTTTGGTTTGAGAGAACTTGTTGAAACTTTGTATTCATCAATGCTATATTTAGTTTGTTGTTAGTCAGTTAATGGCTGTTACACAGTTAACGGAACTTTACTGAACGCTTTTGATATCAGTAAGCGTTGGTTTAATTAAATAACTAAAAATAATTCTACACCCAACTTGTTACACTTAAGAAGTTTGAAGAGATTCGTGGATTTATATCGTAGTAGATTTATTATAGAGTACGGGAACGTTAACCAAGTAAACGTAATAATAATATTCTATAAACAATCTGTGTGCTTCAGCGTTATTTAAGAAAATCATGTAATGTTGCTTGAAAGAGAAACTTTCAAGCAAACGAAAAATCTGCTCAATTGTATCCTATCCTACTTCCTACTTAATATTATAAATGCGAAAGTTTGTGAGGATGGATGTATGTATGGATGGATGTATGGATGTATGTTTGTTGCTCTTTCACGCAAAAACCACTGAACGGATTTCAATGAAACTTTACAGTAATGTAGATTATATATCAGAATAATACATAGAAAACATTTTATCCCGAAACTCCCACGGGAACGAGTACAACGCGGGTAACACCGCGGGGCGCGGCTAGTTATCTCTAAATATAAAAGTCAATGCCACTGTTCGTTATAATTTTATAACTCAAGAATGGGCTCGACTATCCAAACCAAATGTTTAGGCTTTGTTCGTATTTCGTAGATGGTTTATGTGAAGTTTGCACAAAATCGGTCGAGCGGTTCTTAAATTCCCACGGGAACGGGCACAACGCGGGTAAAACCGCGGGGCGCAGCTCGTGTTAGTATAAAGTAATCAGAATCAATACAGTACGTCTGAGACCTAACCGTTATATATCGAACGACTATGTTCTTGTTAGAAACTTCTATTCATCATTTGGGCTGAGGCAGGCGCTATTGTTAAAATACCTTCACAACTTGGTATAACTGACGTAACATGTTCTGTAACAAATATAATTTGTATAGGCAAAACTATTAATAGGTATATTATGTTAGGTTATTGATGAAATGTCTAGCTCATTGGCTTCTAAAGGAGAATTATAGCCTTGTTTCGGTGTTATAGAGACGTGTAGCGTTCGTGGCTTACTTTGATTAAGTGATGATTGTATAGCAACGTGCAGTTCAGCTCTTATTTGGATGGGTAAACGATTTCTGAGCGCTACCGTGCTTCGGAGGGTACGTAAAACTTTTCGCCCGGTTGTTCCAATCGTCACCCCATGTCCGAGCCCTTTAATTGGTCTAAACATTCCGACACCAGGGTTGGTCAGTTACTTATGATGTCAAGTTTGATATGATTGGTACAATCACTGATACTCGTAGATACATATTTACACTGATAGTGATTCAAAGGCAATTCCGAACCCATACAGATCATAGCCATGCGACATACCTTATTCCCGTATATAGTTTACTAAATAAATCAAACGATTCAAAATACATCAAATGATTTACTAAATAAATTACACTGAGATTTTTAACCTGTAGTATTATAATTTAACATAAAAGGACTTCTTTATGTAAGGAGATAAAATAAAAACTCTAACTAGCTATTTACATTATTAGCATTCACTTCACTTTCCGAATTCCGAATCGAATTAAAACGAAAACGCTTCATGTTACCTCGTCCTCAAAACTAGTAGTATTTGAAAATACGTTCACATAATTTAAAATTAAAATCGAGTAATATTTAAATGGATGTATATTCGTAAGTACTGTTTGTGGTTTGAAGCGAAACACGATTATTTACAATTTTGAATGTAAGCCAAAAGTTCGCGTGATCAACCGGCGTTGTTCTACGAGATTGCGATCACGAAATGAGATGTTACTTATTAACTTCGTTTTTGATAAAAAATAAATGTTAAACATAGTTCTTTTGATCGCTTAATCGAACGCTTTAATTGTAGCACGCAACTTTTAGGAAACTTGGTTTTTATTTGTACTTATGTCTATTTTTGCTTTTGATTGTCTGTGAACATAAAAGCGGCCAAGTGCGAGTCGGACTCGCCCATGAAGGGTTCCGTAGCAGCGAGTAACATAATAAAGAAGTTCTTGAAATAAATGTTTTTTTATTTACATTTGAGTTATTGAATGAATAATCAGTATTTTTTTGCGGTTTACGATTTATGTCGTAAAAAAAACTACTAACTAGACCTCGTTCAAACCAATTTTCGGTGTTAGATTACATTGTTATGTACATCATATATTTTTTTTAGTTTTATCATTCTCTTATTTTAGAAGTTACAGGGGGGTGGACACACATTTTACCACTTTGGAAGAGTCTCTCGCGCAAACTATTCAGTTTAGAAAAAAATGATATTAGAAACCTCAATACCATTTTTGAAGACCTATCCATAGATACCCACACGTATGGGTTTGATGAAAAAAAAAATATTTTTTTCATTTCTAAGTATGGGAGACCCCCCTAAAATTTTATTTTTTTTCTATTTTAGTGTGAAAATATTAATGCGGTTCACAGAATACATCTACACACTAAGTTTCAACAACATAGCTCTTATAGTTTCGGAGAAAAAAGGCTGTGACATACGGACAGACAGACAGACAGACGGACGGACAGACAGACAGACAGACATGACGAATCTATAAGGGTTCCGTTTTTGCCATTTGGCTACGGAACCCTAAAAACTAACATTTAATGGCGTACTAGAATTCTCCTAGAATAAATTATTGTTCTCTATTAATTTATGTATCGATAAACTTTATTTAAACGCCATATTGTTGTTAAACCCATGGTATTGTTTGTACTTTTAGTAAGACGACATTAAAGTTTAATGCATATAGACCGAGATTGCAAGCTTAGAATCGGCGATTTTCACAAAAAGCGAGCATCAGATAGGTTTATTCCACTTTCTTTACCCATGTGATGCTACCCAGGTGATACTACCCAGTTGATACTATCCTGGTATTACTACCCAGGTGATCAAAGAAGATTAAACCATCAACTAAGGGCATAATATAAACACACACATACGCATATCAAACAAATTTTGAATATAGATTTAGCTCTAAGATCTCGATGACGCCATAAGCTCAATCAAAACTTCTATTAAAATAAAAGTAATAAAATAAATCACAGTATTTGTTACATACAAATGCCCCTTACCAACGACTCCGTAAACTTATAAATCTCATACATTTCCATTACCTTAATGGGACTGAATTAGTAACTTTGCGATTTATGTACAACTATTGAGAGTCCTAGAAACTTGCTAACCATGTATGAAAGTTGATGTATTTGTTGCTCTTTAGATGAAAGGTTGAACGTAGCTAGTTCGAATTCTAACATTAATTAGTTTAAGATATTAAGTACAAGTACACTATACTAATACTCGTACGAGTATAATAAAGCTGTACAGTTAGAGTTTTGTGTGTTTGAACGTGCTAATCTCTGGAACTCCTAGTAGGATTTTAATAATTATTTTATATTGGATAGTCACATTCAGATAGAAGGTTAATTAGGTCAGGCTTCACGTTAGAGGATTTCCCCGAAATATCTTCGGGAACGGTCAGGGTAAGACTGCGGTGCGTTACTAGTAATATTATAAATATATTAGTCAATTAAAGAAACTATTCAAAACCAACGAAAAATAATATGGAATATAGTAATATTATGTTGTTTTTTATCCCAAAATGAAACAAAAGTTACGAACAATTCCAAATAGAAAGACAATGCCTCTGATATAAAATACCTCGGGGTCGCAAAGAATTAGTTAATTTGATCTCTGTGTCTGACCTCTGTCTAATGTTACGGAAAACTATTATTCAACAATTCATTCGATGCAGTGATTTGGCAACTCGGAATGTCAAAGCCTAATATAGTATTACCACATACTCGTTGTCGTCTATACTGCGACAAGTGAATTATTTTTTATTAGGTTCAAAGAACGTTTTTTTCTACATTTAGTCTAGTTGTAGTTTTCATAATTCAGTTCCCGACACTATTTAATGTGTCTTAAAAAGATGATTTGGTTGTACATTGATTAAGTTCGATTAATTTAGTGACTGAACTGACTGAGAGTGACAAAACACTGCTCCGAATAATTGGTTTCAGTATATATTATTCTGGTTCTTGTAAGACAATGTACGCAATTAGACCTCCTCGAATTAGGTTCAAATTGGTCGCCTGATGCTAATGTTATTTGAACTATCCAGATTTCTCGAGAAAGAAAGTTTTTCTGGAAAAATACCCAGAAAATTGGGTACATTATCTAACCTACTTCGGTGTTGTCTAATTATATTATTTTTTACGTATATTAGACCTAATGGAGTTCATTAATCTTCGGATATTATAATATGTACATATATTACGAGAATACATTTTTGTAAATATCATTCGCAAATACTCACAGATTAAAAAAAAATATGTACAAATTATAAACTTCATTTTATACAGTCAAAAAGACCAACCTCTAGTCCTTACCCTGTTCAACCTATTGAAAAGTAGCAATCGATTCACTTAATTTCTATTAAAATATCACGTTATAGTTACTTGGTTATAGCACATTCCCATTTAGTTTGACTGACCATTGCCAATGCCCATTTCCCATTGCCATTGCCTATTGCCACTGCACATTGCCAATGCCCATTACCCATTGTCATTGCCCCTTGACCACTTGTCTCTATTATCAAACGTCTGACGTTCCGATCTTATCAACAAAACAGCAGTGTACACTCATGTTAGAAACGCCAAAACGTCTAGCTCAGCATCTAACAAACCATTGTCGCCCCGCGGCGCCACTCGTCTCCTATCTCCGCTAAGAATGCAGATTTATTTCAACAAGTTTCACCAGCGACAAGTCTCCTTGATAACGGGGGAGACAAATTGCAGACGTTGTTATACATTTAAATCACATTTTATTTTGCATTTTTACCTGCATGGTGTTAGGGTGTTTTGTTTTTGTATGGGTAGGTAGGTAAAGCGATATCTTGAAAAAGTCACTTAGTTCACCTATACTTTATTTTTCCTGACAGTTAAAATGTAGACTAATATGTATTTTGATTTTGAAAAGGTAAAGTTTGAATGATTTAATTTCATCTTTAATCTATCACGGAACCCTTCTTCTTAACGGAACAAGATGTCTGGTTAAAAAAATTGTCATGATAGTTTAAACTTTAACTCTCGTAAGAAAAACTAAAACACAGTCATTAAACTGCTTTCTTATCTACAAAAATCTATATAGGAGCCGATCCAAGAGACAAAATAATTAAATTGGAATTGTATTTGCACTGACTAACGACAGATCTGTCTGCCTATTGTCTGCGATGGTTCTTAGTCTTTAATAAGCATTCTTATAAATTGAATAAACTAATCGACACCAACAGTTACAGATTCCCTCTACCTAATTGAAGTGATTTAAGTAACATAACTACTGCCCATCAAATATCTGTATACACGTCTACAGCCTACAGTAATATAAAACACCAAAACCTATATACATTAACATTACAGGTCTTAGAAACATTCATAACAATAGTTAATACCCTAATCAACAGTAAGTACTAACACTAACTAAACTCAAGTCAAAGTTATAATTATCTCGACACTTAAAGACAATATTCCGGTATTAAGTATCTGTATATAACACGAAAAGTTTTTACACCTCGTCTGTAGAATAAAGGCCAAGTAGAAACTGCCTAGTTGACTAAAGTTGGGAACAGTATGGCGGACTCGTGGCAAACTTACAGTTTACCTACAACGTCTAAATTAAACGCTCAACTCACACATACTTGGGCTTTCGCACTAGAATTTGGATACTGTTTGTTGTAAGTCAAAATTATGGTTTGGCAGTTTGATAACTTAACATGATAGGTTTTAAAAAAATGGTGCTTAGTTCTTAAGGGCTTAATGGGAATATAATTTTAATCTGCCTTTTCTGATTGTTACAAGTCTTTTTGAAATGCTGACGATCGGTTGCACTGCGCGCCTGTAATGGGACTTTAAAACAAAATTTGCCTTTGCGAACGTCATCAGAGCTCATGGATACGTCACTGAAGCCGATATATTGACAGATATAAAAGGAAGTTTCTTCATGATTTTTATGACAAAAATCCTATATTTATTATGTTCATAATTAATAACATTAAACGGAGTGAATATGATTATAAGTTAAAACAAAGAAAGACTTGAGTGCTTACTCTATTTTGTGGTAACAACGTCTTTCTCAACAGTTTCAAATCCATATTTTTTATTATTTATTTTTACCAGCAGCTGTATTTCCTAGTGCGAAAGTCCACGCCAAAGTTGGAAGCGGACTAGCATTGTGCGCACACTCAGTAACACGAATTACATTTTAATATTTCAAACAATCGCGCTCTAAGTCCACTACGTGAAATCTTTATGTAATTTCTTGTAAATGTAATTTTTTGCCAGCCGTTACAGGGGCGCCATAAATCTATCCGAGATTGTAAAATTTTTGTTTATCATAAGAAGAAAATATGGACTAATGTGATGGGTTTAAGATCTATATGTATTATTAATTTTTAATTATTAAAATAACTTTTCAATGCATTCTTAGGTTCCCATGTTTATGAAAAAGTAAATTAGAGTAATGTCCCACTGCTGGGCAACACCCTCTCATCTCACTGAAGATATCAGTACAGTGAGGATAATCTCTACGCTTGCCACGTTTACGGAAAATAAAGTTAAATATTAATTTAGCCGTTATCCTCGGTATATATATGTCGGAGATGGACGTATAATCAAGCTATAGAAGTTAAAGAGTAGTTTGTAAATTCAGTTGACTGATGGAATCGGTAGTGTTGTTATTCCGTGACGTGAGTTCTACCTTCGTGGTGTAGTCTGTGGTATGAGAATAGACTATGTTAAGTCTGTGGTGTTACGCACTATGACAGATGACAGTTGTTCGATAGAGGGATGTGAGTTGGTTTGGTAGTCTGTGGCAGTGAGTGAGTGAGGGAGTCTATGATAAGTAACGATGGCGTACATTAGACGTTATGGGACGAATGGAGATGGTTGGATGGGGATTACATTGGAACGTAGATTGGAGGAAGGATGTGTTGACGACATCACGATCGTATTGCGAATCGAGTATAGGATTAGGAAAAGATTCTATGGCGTGGACAGGACGACTATGGGGAGTAGGGAGGTCGTTTAGGTTCCATCAATTAATTGAATCTAGACGTATCCTAACTGTAATGTGTAATCCATGATGATCGTGTGTAAAATACAAGCAATGTCATTGTAATGAAGTCCTGTGAGTTATTATTTCAAGATCAAGACCTAGAAATCCTAAGATGTTGGATTGACAGTATAATGCTCGTGCTTATCCTGATGTGACATGTCCCCAATATCAGAAATGGGGTAAATATCGCTGTGTTCGGCCGACATCAGAAGTAGGATGATTATCGAGGTTACCCGACATCAGAAGTAGGATGATTATCGAAGGTGTCCCCGACATCAGAAGTGGGATGATTATCGAGGTTACCCGACATCAGAAGTGGGATCAAGATCGCTATTGCCCACCGTGCATCTAGAAGAGAATGATACAGATCGCTATTGCCCACCGAGCGTCCAGCAGACAATGATAAGGATCGCTATTGCCCACTGAGCCTGGATCGCCCTGGATTGCCCACCGAGCGTCCAGCAGAGAATGATAAAGATCGCTATTGCCCACTGAGCCTGGATTGCCCACTGTGCTGAATATCATATCGCCATGGATTGTGTTCAAGATCAACCACGGAGCTAGGTTTATGATAAGATGAAAGAATATTGAGAGCTGCAAGCTGAGCTCGTTAGTGCATGTTATCGACGACGACGGCGACGACGACGGTGACAACGACGACGAGGAGATTGCACTGACCTGTACTATAGTGCGAGATTGAAATTCATGTACCTTCCCCTGGATTATGAAGCTCGTAGTATTCGGAGATATGGCTGAATCATCATTCCGCCAAAAGTGCTACTGTCATCCGCCAAAAGCGCTACTGTCATGCGCCTTACGTAATGTTTATTTTGCAATTGGTTATAAAACTTGGAATGTTCTGTGAGTATAGTTAGTTAGTTAGTTTTCTACTCTATTGTGGAGTTAAGAAGGTAATTATGAGCTTCCGAAAGAGTCAAGTTTAATCTTGTACGTAATGTGATATGTTCTAATATGTTTTCTTATTTTCATGTTGGTTCAATGCTGGTAATTATTGTGAGAATTGATGAACCTCGTCCTGGGAAGAACGTGGTTCTCTTCTCAATCCTGTTACCTGAGGAATATGAGGGATTGCGGTAATGATTGGCATGAATTGGCGTATTGAAGTATCTTAGTTGGGAAATATCCGGTGAGCTATTTTGTGATATTTGAGTCAGTTAACATTGAGAGTTTTGTAGTGAATCTTCGTACCACTTGATAAAGTAGAAAGCTTATTGAAAGTATTTTGGATGTTTATCCAGTTGTAAAATATGAGAGTATGAGTAAGGGTTTCTATGTGACTATGTGACTTATTGAGTTCAATGTTCGAACTCGGCGATGATCGTGGTCTGGATTGACCGTACTGTGGAGTGGTCTGCTGAGACCGTGTGTTGTTGAGCAATGTGATTGCTCGTCGGCTGGTTGCCGTGACTAGACGTGACTAGACAAGCTTACTGTTACTTACTCATGGCTCATATTGTAATGTGCATTTGAGATTAATAGTCTATTGAAGTTAAAGTTGAAAATGACGTGGTACCTAGTATTCATGTGTTACATAGCATTGATGATTCCCGATTGATAATAATTGTAATTAATTTTTGATTGAAATCAAGAATTTAAGAAAGAACAAGCTTCTTAATAGTCAGGTTGACCGAGCGAGTGCAAATTACTGTGGCCGCGAGGTTTAGAGAAAAACGAGTACACAATCTAATGTCATTGACTGGTATAGGAAAATGCCTGAAGGGCAAGTACCCATTGTTAGTGATTCTGAGCCTTGTGAGGATGAACTGTAGTCACTTTTGACTGTGTGGTAGTTGTGCGTGTCCTCTTGAGTCAGGGATGATCACGGGAGTGACAGATCACAGGGATGATCAGGGCTATGGGTGATCACTGGGATGATCACGGGAGTGACTGATCACAGGGATGATCAGGGTCATGGGTGATCACTGGGATGATCACGGCCAGTCACAGGGATGACTGCGTATTAGGGCTACGGGGATAGCCGGACAATAGAGACACACACACTTGACTTTTACTTTGATTTGAGATTAATTTAATTTTAATGGGTATTTGCGCCTGACGATGTTCTAGTTCTAATGTTTAGATAAGCAATGTGATCATGAATATTGAGATAGTTAAATTTGTTCATTGGAAAAGAATAATAGTTTGAGCTTTACTAAGTCTTTCGTTGAAGTAGTTAATTAGGTCAGGAGTGACCGAACGATGGTGATCGTTACACGTTGAAAGCTTTGAACTCTAAACGTACTTACAAGTACGCGCATGATAGGTTAAGACGGATGCCCGAGGGCGAAGTACCACTTGAGGTAGAAGAGACTGAATCTGGGGAGGATGGTGGGGAATCTTAGTTCGGCTGGTCAGACAATACCAGTAGCCATTTCGTAGCCGTAGTCCGTTAGAAGTCGGTATCTGCTTTGAGTAGACCGTGGATGCGCGGTAGCGGGTGGCTCTGGTGGAGGTCGGGTCTGGTAGAGACCATAGATTCCGAGGGAATCGGCATTCGTGGAATGCAAGGAAACGAACATGAGGTTCGATGGAGGGGCTTAGTGAAAAGCCACAGGCCACGAATAAGATTCCTGCCGTATGCTTAAGGATCACGGGGTTGCTTTAATGATTGTAAATAGTGGATGAAAGTGGTACTTTGCTGCTCTAGCATTTTCTTCGGTTATTGTAACTTCTTTAAAGTGTTTTTTTTCTGTTCTTTCTTTGTAAGTCTTTTTTTAAGTCAAAAGAAAACAATAGTTTTGCCGAGAAGTTTATTTCAATTTACCTTCTCAAAGTTGAGTTAATACTAAAGTTGGGTGTCAGGGAGTAGCCGAACGGTATGTACTGTGCTATGTTTTTATTGTTACAGAATAACACACGAGGACGTGTGCTAGCAGGATGGCCGTGTCGGAGATGGACGTATAATCAAGCTATAGAAGTTAAAGAGTAGTTTGTAAATTCAGTTGACTGATGGAATCGGTAGTATTGTTATTCCGTGACGTGAGTTCTACCTTCGTGGTGTAGTCTGTGGTATGAGAATAGACTATGTTAAGTCTGTGGTGTTACGCACTATGACAGATGACAGTTGTTCGATAGAGGGATGTGAGTTGGTTTGGTAGTCTGTGGCAGTGAGTGAGTGAGGGAGTCTATGATAAGTAACGATGGCGTACATTAGACGTTATGGGACGAATGGAGATGGTTGGATGGGGATTACATTGGAACGTAGATTGGAGGAAGGATGTGTTGACGACATCACGATCGTATTGCGAATCGAGTATAGGATTAGGAAAAGATTCTATGGCGTGGACAGGACGACTATGGGGAGTAGGGAGGTCGTTTAGGTTCCATCAATTAATTGAATCTAGACGTATCCTAACTGTAATGTGTAATCCATGATGATCGTGTGTAAAATACAAGCAATGTCATTGTAATGAAGTCCTGTGAGTTATTATTTCAAGATCAAGACCTAGAAATCCTAAGATGTTGGATTGACAGTATAATGCTCGTGCTTATCCTGATGTGACATGTCCCCAATATCAGAAATGGGGTAAATATCGCTGTGTTCGGCCGACATCAGAAGTAGGATGATTATCGAGGTTACCCGACATCAGAAGTAGGATGATTATCGAAGGTGTCCCCGACATCAGAAGTGGGATGATTATCGAGGTTACCCGACATATATATTCCGTACAAATTAAGAAACGTTCATACGATACAACATAATATATTCTAGATTCTAGGGTATAACAGTTATGTTACAGTTTTCATCTATGGAAAGTGAGTGAAAATTATACTGAACATAATTAAAGCCTGAATAACGTTTCAACTTGCTAGACTTATTTTTGTGCCCGTTGGCTCAGTGGCAGTGAGAGCGATTACTGTGTCGGAGGTTGCGGGTTCGATTCCCGCCCGAAGTCAACTATATGTAAAGACAAAGTTTTTGTCAACGACGTCAAGCTGTCAATTATATATTCTTATAAAGTATGTGTGTATGTTTATGTAGTAGTATCAGTTGGTTAGATTCCATATTACAAGCTTAGAGTTTAGTTAGGGTCTAATTAATCGTGTGTAAATTTTTGTCTGGGTATATTTATTGAACTTAAATCACATATTTTTCTTAACTTTGGATAAATACAAACAAACCAACAGAAATATTAATTTTATAACACAGATGGCACATAATACGAGTGACGTGCTTATAATAAAGTATTCATTAAAATTTAATTGTGAGTTGTATGTCGTCCCTGTTAATGATGGAAATTAAAACATTTATTACTGAATTAAAAATATCTTCGTGAATAACTTTGATGGCGTACAATGAAGCATGTGTTAGTAAAATATCAGTGTTTTTAATGGTGATATAGCACTATTAATAGATCGTTTTTAACGTCTAAGGTAAAGATAGCTACTAAAGATAAAGCTTTTGTTTACGTTAAGAATTTTCGTTGATAAAAGTATGAGCCTGTTTGTCCCACAGCTGGGCAAAAGCCGCTCATCTCAGTGATAAAATCAGTACAGTAAGTAAGTAGGTTAGAGCAGGTTAGTCGCCAACCCTAGTGTCCACTTAGGAGGCTGTATAAGGACTTATTTTATTTTATTTTATTTTATTAATTTTAGAGAAACTTACAGCTAGGTAACAATGAGTATATAAAAAATAAATAAACATGCAATACATGTTAAAGAAGGCCAATTACAAGTTTCCACTGATAGAAATAGATTTAAACAAAGACGACGACAAACAATTATATCTCATATCTTAAATAAAATATGTGATGTGGGTACTCGTATCTAGTATAAACATACTCGTACCATGACTTAAGCCAAAGCACCTACAAAATAAATCCTATTGATATTATAAATGCGAGAGTTTGTGAGGATGTATGTATGTATACATATATGTATGATTGTTACACTTTCACAAAAAAACCACTGGACGGATTTGGATGAAACTTTACAGTACAGTACAGGTTATACATCAAAATAACACAGTACAGTGCAGGTTACAGTACAGGTTATACATCAAAATAACACATGGGATAAATTGTATCCCGAAATTCCCGCAGTAACAATAAATTTATAATGTTACTCGAAAGTACTAGTAAGTAAGAAAATAGCGCCAACCCAATTATTTTTATAACAGAACGACTCATCATTAAATCCTTTAAATTATGTTTGTTTACGTAAATGTATACTAAACAACATTATGACATAAAAGCTAAAAAAGCAACAAAGAGCAGAAGGCAGTTTTTACGACTACCCACAAACCACACCGTAACAGTCACGATGACTTTGGCATTAAAAAAACCAACACTCTGCGAGGGCAATTCCTGAAATTTACAACTATTGCCACTTGCTTAATGCGCTTGTAAAACCGTTAAATACAAACGAAATAAAAGGGTTAATAAAATACTAGGTTTTGTTACCATGGTTACGGGTGAAATTCACTTGCGAGATTGTGTCGACAAGATCTAACCCATGTGTATTCAAAATGTTGTCAAAAACTCAAAAAAGTACTATCATCTAGCGAATAATTAGTGTTTTTAATAATTTCAATAAGTTTATCAGTGTATTTGCAATAAGCTTATTTATGCAATCTTGAGAAATGATAGTTCAAAAAATGCTACAGCTTTAATGTCAATTTAACGTTTCCAAAAAACACCCAAAATAATTAATTTAACTAATGGTCATTTACGTTAGTTAAATAAGAAACATTTTATGTAAAATGGCTAGATTTTATACCAAATTATCGGTGTCTTATTCGGAATTATACTTTTATATGTTAATTATATAACTTCATCTCTATGTAAACTCGCTTACGAGTTCCTAACGTATTCGAGACACTTGGTAGGGCTCATACCATTAATTCCATTCTCACTTTATTTGTTGACGAAAGCGAGTTACAATTGCTCTATTAAAAATAAAATAAACCTATATTAAGGGTCGATTTGAAATGATATTATTCTCGGTAATAAAGGGTTTGAGTGAAGAGTAAAATCGGTTTTTATTTAGCGTAATAATGGCTGAACAGTCTGTAATGAATGTTTTGAGCAATCACTTCATTGTTATTTGATAAAACATTAACAATTAATTTTCATACTGCTTTGTCGAAGGGTCTTTTGTCTATGGAGGCTGATGTTGATTTGTTTATTTTTGTTTTCAATCTTAGGTGGAATAACTTTCGTTAAAGCAAAAAATCTTTTCTCTTATCTAAAGACTCTATCTCTCTCTATTTCTATATGAAGTAAATTGAAAAGGATTAGCATGTAATGTCCAAGGCTAGGCAAAGGCCTCTCATCTTACTGAAGAGATATGCGTACACCACGCTTGCCTTAAGCGAGTTAGTGATCTGAAACTCGAGCCCTGTTTGAAAAGTAAGACACGTATATTTCGCTTGGAATCTGGGAATTGAACCCGGGCCTCAGTCTTGGCAAGCGAATGCACATGCCTCTAGACTATCGAGGCGTTATACGAAAAGAAGAAAAAATATAAAACAAATACAGCCTTTGACGTGAATAAGCCCTACTAAACTATATAAGTCTACCAAGCTGAACATAATATAATGTAATATCTCAGAATAACAAATTTATATTTGCGAACCAATTACACATAAAAAGGCAAAATTATGGAACAAATAAACGTAAATAGAATCATATCGGATAAAATAACGATCACATATCATAATAACTAACGGTGACGTCTCAACGTAAAGTATTACAAAAATCTATATTAATATTAACGTAATAAAGTGAGTATGAGTGTGTCTGTATGAACGTGCTATAATGTATGGAACTATGAGTTTAATGTTTTTAGTGTATGTTAGCCACACTCCAGACTAAGGTACATATTATTATTAAAATCCTTTGAAAACGTACTCTCTTTCTCTCTATCTATCTCTTTCTCTGTCTTCCTCTCTCTTTCTTTCTTGCTTTTAAAACTCAATTACTCGCGCTAAAACTCAAGACTTTGGCTTATGAATTTTTGTATCATTCTTAGAAGTTCTAGTAAAGGTTTATATGTGCGAAACAGTTCAATTCAGGTGAAACCATAGGACACAGTTAGTATAATATAAGTAGAATAGAATCGAGACGGTTGTTTCCGTTACTGAATTATTTATCGTTGTAACTCTGATATCAGTTCTGCTTTGTCGCCGTTATCTAACTTGCTTTCGTTTTTGGGAGCCCTCAAGAGATTTACCATTTTTTGATAATAAAATAAAGTAACAAATGAACTCGGAATTAAGATTTTGGCTACTTTCAGTTGTTTGCTCTTTTCTTTTGTTTAATGATAATGTTGGATGATATTTACGATTTCTTGTTTCATCTTGGTGGTTGGTATAATAATAAATTATGACAATTAAGCGCACAATAACTAGACTGTAGTTAGACTGTATTCTGGTCTTTAAATATACAAACGAGTGCATACCAAAGACAAGACTTCTAACAAACTCTTTTTGTCTATTAAACTGTATTTAAAACCTAAACCTACAAACGTTGTTGAAAAAAAACTGTCTTGGCTCCATCAAAAGGTAATCAAGGCATCCATCTTTAATTCCTATAGCAAAACTTTAAATAACTTTAGTTCCTTTAACAAAACTTTAAATGTTAGAAGAGCTTCCATTTCAAATTAAAAAGAGATAAATTATGTATAATATTGAAAAGTGTGATCGTTAAATAAATATTGAAATAGTGTCTATTAAAATGAAATGAATAGAAAATGGCGAAGATAAAAAGTAGGTTGACGTAATTAAATAAAGCGCCCGCGGAGGCATTGAGATAACATTGAAAGAAGTTCTGAGCCAATCGAACAAGTGCAATTGAAGATTAAAAGTATCAGTGGTCACCGTTAATAGCTAGAGAATGAATGCTTAGTTATGATAAAATATAACTAAAGATTGTCCTATTTTTGTTAAGGTGTCACGCTACAGATGGTGACGATGACATCAGTATTCAGAAGTTTGAACTAAGTTGATTAGGTTTAATTAGATTATTTATTGAAGTCATTCCAGTAAATCAAGTACAATTAGTTGATGTAAAAATTAAAAAATAGGACTCAAAAAATTTTCAGAATAACTGCCATAACTCTAGCTCACAGCTAGAGTTATAGCTCTACATTTTTCCACAGTTAAACCTTTAAACTTCAATATCGATTAAAATATATGAGTTTGTAATGTCTCACTGTTTGGCAAAGGTCTCTAGGCTCACAATATAACACACTGAGTCATCAGTACAGCGAGGAAGTTGCCATAATCACTACGTTTACGTACTGCACGTCAGTGTGGTGTGGTGGCGTCTCAACCCCGAGCCATCCATGAAAGTAAATAATATCGTAAACAAATAAAAATACACTCAAATCCCCAGCCATTCCGTTTCCATCTTGTGCCAATTCACTAATATAAACTGAGATTCGCCACCAACTGGGTTAATTCACATCTATCCAGAGACTATGTTCGCCAACACCAAACAAGACTTTGCTCCTTCGACTTAAAGTCGCACGAAAGTTTTCTCTTTGTCCTACTTCGTAGTCTGTATCTATTATAAAGTTTGCTTTCTGTCTTTAGCTTCATATAATTTCGTCGACAGATGTTTACTTGTAACGTACGAGATGAAAAGGCAAATTGTCTAGAAAATGCTAGAAAAGTTTTGTTTGCGGCCCGTAATTGGTTAGAGAAAGTTTGGGAATAACTGTATTATACTTTGAGAGTTACGAATTGAACAAATTGTGGCAAACTTTATGAAGTAGAACGAACTAAATTAATAACATTTCTTGGGGAATGTGGCTATAATGTTACGACGTACCAATTACATTAATAATTTATAACTATCTAATTCTAGGGTGTTTTTTGTTGAAGCGTTGCTATGTTACATTCGACATTTGTAGTCATAGCTATAATGTAATAGGTACATTAAAATAATATTTATACCAACATCTTTCGAAAGAAACTTTCAATTGTAATTACACCAGTTTTTTTACAATCTTTAAACCATGTCGGTGGTCTTATGGCGTTCAAAAACTGTGACACTGGGTTAGGGACAAACCAACTCTAATTTACTAAATAATATCACTGTTTTTCCAACGCGATAAAGTAGAAATTATGCCACCAACCAATCAATACTCACAACACAATACCCGTACACATACAATCTAATTCTTCTACACTAATATTATAAAGAGGAAAACTTTGTTTGTTTGTAATGAATAGGCTCAAAAACTACTGGACAGTTTTAAAAAATTCTTTCCTCATTCGAAAGCTACATTATCCACGAGTAACATAGGCTATTTTTCATCCCGAAATTCCCACAGGAATGGACACAACGCGGGTAAAACCGCGGGGCGCTGGTAGTTTGAAATAAAACATTGTACACACTCAGCCAAAGTAACTGAAAGAAAGCAGAAACTTTATCAATTTCATAATAGCGTATGTCTTGACTTATGAAGATAAAAGGTGAAGCTCGAAGTTTCGTTCAGTTTAACTTGTATGTTGTACCTAGGTATGACTAGCGGAGCTTCCTGTGGCTTTCTCTGTTCTATAAAAGTACCAATATAATAAAGCTGAAGAGATTGGTGTTGTTGGTTTGTATGAATACTTTTAATTTTGGAACTGCCTGTTATATTTGATTTTGATTGATTTTTCAAGTGCCCACATTCCCAAGAAAGGTTCAGGGCCGAAACTGCGTTAAGCGGGCGCACGCGACGGGCGCACGCGACAGTTCACTTCTGTATCGGGCGCACGCGACGGTTCACTTTTGTATGAAACCGCGCGAGCACCCGCTTAACGCAGTTTCAGTCCAAAAGGCTACTTTAACCTAAAAAATCGAATGAATCGAATGAATAGGGTACATTGCGAGTGAAACTATAAAACTTAGTTTATTAACATGCTCAATGAATAAAACATACCCGAAAATATAATATGTAGAACGCTGTTTTGTGGTACAGGGTCAAATAAGCACTTCTAATAAACATCCTAATTGATGTTGGTTAAAAAAGATTTCCATCGCACGAAACCTTTAAATAGAATAGGAATGATTTGAATAAATGGAAAAAACTAAAGCTGGATAAGTCCAGTCGCAAAAGTAATAATTAAATTGCGTTCAAACATAAGTCATAGTCGCTTACAGAAATTCCTTAATTACATTTTCGCGTTCCGCTGAATAGTTAAAAGAAACAATTTTGTTTTTCAAGTGTATCGGAGCTGCTTTTTTCATTGTTAACACGTTTTTTATCGCAGTTAATCTATTTTTACAGAAACTACTTTTAAGTAGAATTCGTTTAAACAAGAATAAGAGCGTTTTCACATTATCCGATCCGATATCGGTGTCGGACGCCGATCCGATATCGGGGTTAAGTAAAATGTATGAAATAAGTACCTGTCTTTCATATTGTCCGGCCCGATATCGGAACATATTTCATACATTTGACTTACCCCGATATCGGATCGGCGTCCGACACCGATATCGGATCGGATAATGTGAAAACGCTCTAACACGTATTCAAACAAAAATACTTCAAATCAAATGTTTCTTTTTATTTCCAATCTTGTACGTTTCAATTACATCTGTCATTAAATAATGTTTTTAGAAATAGAAAAAAAACATTAAATTATTTACGAAAATGATTACACGTCCTTGGACTATGGACCAACACATAAATTTAACTTAACTTAAATGACTAACAACAGAAATAATAGTAAAGTTAAACAAGGAACGAATATCACTTGTGATTAGTTAAGGGTGGTTCACCCCTTAATTTAAAAAAATACATGGCAAAACAAAGTTTTCCAGGTTAGCTAATTTAACTATAAAAATACGCTCAATACGCTCGTGCGAACAAGGGTAATCACTAAATATATTTTCTGTATTAAGTAATGAAATATATTATAATCTAGAACAGTCTGTAAACTTAGGTAAGCTGATTCACCTCTTTGAACCTCGATAAGTGTGTAGGCACTAATCTTTTAAGGATTTGCCACACTGGATGCGTTCTGCGGTCAGCGGTCAGGTCAAACTGAATGCTGCCCGCATTATTTATGTGTGAACAACATTGTCGGTCTCTATATATTTTGTATAGAAATGCGTTCTGACCATGCGGGCATGATCAAGGAACGCAGGGTGCGTATGGGCAGGTAGCGTTCACTTTGACCTGACCGGTGACCGCAGAACGCATCCAGTGTACCAAATCCTTTAGTAATGGTTGGAGATCTATCGATTTGTGTACGTCTGGAAACAGAATTATCTCTATTAATGAGTTTAGTGGAATTGCAAATGTTTCTGATTCATAGAATTTCTTCTTCTTCTTTCTAGTCTTTTCACTTGGAATTGTTAGCACTGACTAATGGAAAAGAACAAATATTTTTATTGAGAAAAATGCTTAGTGGTTATAGTTATAGGCTAATTGCAGTATTTGTTTCGTTCTTTTTTTTAAAGGATTTTAGTATTTTAAGAATCTAAGTATGTTTTCATATGAAGGCTATTGCGCAAATAAGGGCAAAACATTCAAGTTAAAGTAATGATTTCACTTTTATAAGTTCAAAGAAGATTTAGATTGAAAAATGTTTAATCAACAATATCTATTACAACATTGAAACATTTTCAATAGAAAAAGTGCTCGTAGCGTAGTTTTACGTGGTTTGACTAAACGATGTTAGTTCATTGCGATTGTTAAGCAACGTGCAGCTCGACCCCTACTTGGATGGGTGACCGACAGTGGTATTTCTATCTGAACGACTCCATGCTTCGATACTCTCCGAAGCTTAGCAGTTGGTCACGGTTGTTTCATCGTCAGATCATGTCGGAGGATTTTAGGCGATCTAAAATACTCTGACACCAGGGTTAGCCACATACTTGAAATGAACGAATGAATGAATAGATTAATGTTACTTAAATGTTGCCATGCCAAAATAATGCATTTATCTCTAAACACAGAGCGTGTTGCTTATTTAGTATTACCAGAATTACAAATTATTCTGTTTAATACACACAATGCCTGTACGTCACGTTAAGCTCTCGGTCAGAATATGCTCCAGATTAATAGTCCGTTGAAATTATATGAACCGTGTTATGGCTACACTGAGATCTCTGGACAAAGGACTTTGGGGTAATTTGAAGTGTAAATAAGGAGTATAGTGGCCATAGTTCTCGAGCGGCCCATTAAGTGTTGAAAGGCAAATGCTGAGAATAATTGCTTGAATTTAGCTTAAATGTATCTAGAGGTTTACTGTAATCAACGGTTACACTATTGTACGGGTACAAACATCTTAATAATGAATAACTAAACTATTAGACCTCATTTAAACTATCCAACACTGGAGTTGATCGAACTTACATCTTAATTAATACCTACAATAATTTATTTAAAGCTTAGGCCGTACGTCCATAACTCCATACTCAGAGACGTGAAATGCTTTATTACACAATTTTTCTTTAGTAAGAGAAACGAGAAGTTACATTTGTAAAAAAAATCGAATTATCTAATAATTCTCCTTCCTAAACATAGGAGCTGGACCCTTAATGGAGTTCTTTCTACTTTTCTCTATCTACTGCCATCCTATGTGGCTGTTCGTACGACATAATGTCCAATTTTTATTTAATACACAGTAAAACCACAAAGTGCCATGAAAAGCTAAATCCCAGTACACTCTAAAGAAATATGAAATAGTTTAAACAATCCTCTCTACGTAATTAAATGGTGCATCTCTTGGGAAATCTTTGTCGTGGTCAACAAGACTTGGAGGAAACGTGATTTCCCATAGAGTCCCCTGCAGGGGCCCGTCACCCCCCTCCCAGCCGTGGGGGTCAACTAATATCATTCTTTATTTTATTGCGTACGAGCTAAATTGATTTTCGTGAGCGGAAATTTTATGTTGTCTTATTGGTTTTTGTTGCGGTTTTCTTGGTTTCTTTGCTTTGTTTGGGGGTAAGCGAATTAATTTGGTGACGTTCGGGTTAAGAAAAAGGTTTTTAAGAGTGAAGAAAGTGCTTGTGAAGATTGTTTGTACTGTTGGTGAACTTTCTCCCGTGACATTTAAACGCATAGTAGCGAAATTGCCATAAATATTACATATATATTGTCAATTGCGGTCGCGCTAAATATGTACGATATTATCGTCATTACTCTAGAGTCTAGACTATCAATAGGCTGCAAACACCTAACAAAAAGCTGATGTCACTCATCGTATTCGACTATCATATTATTTACACCGTTAGATCACAAATTCTGATATCTACATTTATGTAGAAAGTAAAATTGAAAAATATATGTCCCAAATAAACCAAATACACCATTTCGAAAATGTTTCACGAATGAATTTCATAACAACGTCGTTAAAAGTAAAGCTTAAAATAGTACATATTTTATATCTAAAAGCGCGTTTCAACAAATAAAGTTTGAACAAAAGAGTTGCTGGTCCATTTCTTTTTCCATCCGAGCTTTCAGTTGCGTTCATAACTATTAGGAATGTGTGTTTTGATGTTGTTAGAAGAGATTCATAGTTAGCTTAATCATAAATGCGGATTTGTGAGGATGTATTATAGGATGTATGTTTGTTACTCTTTTACGAAAAAAACACTGAAACTTTACAGTAATATAGGTTATATTCTGGTGAATACAATTATATAATACTGGCAGCGCCCCGCGGTTTCACCCGCGTTTTACCTGTTTCCGCAGGAATTTCGCGATAAAAAGTAGCCTATGTCCTTTCTCAGACTAACTGTGTACCAAATTTCATTCAGTAGTTTGGGCGTGAAAGCGTAACAGACAGACAGACAGAGTTACTTTCACGTTTATAATTTTAGTTAGGATAACACATTTATAGGTATGTGACCAATGAAGTGTAATGTACTGACGTGAACTCAATGTCTGTGTTAAACTAAAACGAATGTGAGATGTCTTATAGTCAGTCTTTCTTCAGTCAGGTTCCATGTTAAGGTTAATAACAATTGTCGCTACAATACCATAATCTAATAGACAACAATGTCTATCAGGCGTCTTGTTTGTATTGTCTACCTAGGAACCGTCAACGAACTGTCTGAATTAATACCTCCTGAACTCTAATAATGAGGAGTACATATAAAAAATAAAGTCATGTTAGTTACAACATTTATACCTCGAGAACGTTAGACCGATTTAAATGATATTTATCTTGGTCAGGGGTAGGATAATAAGTAATAAAAATATCCCACAATTCCCATGGAAACGGGCGTGCTGTGGATGAAACAGTTAGTTCTCTATAATTCAGTTACTTTTTCTGAAAATATCAGTGTATCTCTAGTTCCTCATTTGAGCCGAAAAGTAAAATTTAATTTACACAATGCGTAACATTGCTCTGCATGGCTGAGATAAAGCGTCGCATTCACTGTCCAACACAGCGTGTCATTTAAACGAGTATTCATAAATTATTTTAATCGAAATTTGTATTATAAAAAATTCGAGTCGAAATTTTAACAGTCTTACTTAAATAGCTACTCTTGGAAGAATAACTTATCATTTGACTTTTCTCTACATTTAGCACGTTGGATATGATTTTATAATACGGATTGTTACTAATCGGCAGACCATATCGGAAGCCTTGTGGTGGTCTAAAATCCTACGTTCGCCAGTGACCTATCCGAACTTACTTACTTACTTTACCGATAATGGTTTTTGTACAGGTATATAAACCAATTTTCGCATTTACTTTTCTCATCTGCAATATTATAGATGACTATCATATAAGCCTCATATTCACATTCAGTTCATATTAGAATTTACAAATCTTGATTTTCTAGAAAGATCGTGAATAAACCTTTAATAAATCCTTCAAGTTCAAAAATAAGAAAATTACCTCCGCGGAGACGCATGCTCTTACTTTATGTTGATAAGGTTAACCTACTTAGAAAAAAGCGGTTTCTCCATTTACGCGGTGATATCACGTTGTTCAACTCTCTTATTAAAAGGAAAATATCTTCCTTTTCACTTTTCTCTCTTATTAAAGGTTATGCAAGATTCAGATTTGAAAATGGTTTGTTTGTTTTGCCTAATATTTCAAAAAACTAATATTACTTTAAAAAGACTGTACTTATATCTTCGATGAGATGAAAAGTCTTTGCCCAGCAGTGGGACATTACAGGCTTATTTACTATACGTTTAAAAAATATATTTTTAAACTGACTTAAAAGAATGAGGTTCTCATTTGTATGTTATAACTACGAGAGTGAATACCAAAGTATTTTAGTTTATCAAACCGATATAAATCACATTTAAAAACGCGGAACCCCAGTAACATTCATAATTTAAAAATATCCCGTATAAAATATCGCAAAAAGCCAGCCCCGAGGATCCATGGGGACATTTCAAAACAATATTTTCCTACTTTTTATTCAATTTTTCCGTCGCAAACAGGCAGAGTTATTATTTAAAAAGTTCTCCTGGACAAATAGTAATTATGTTCAGTGTACTCCGGGGTTCCTTTAAGGCAGGATCGTCTTGTAATTTTATAAGTGTCGGATATAATATCTGTGGGTTACTTACGGTTGTCAGTTCCAAAGAATTAATTGCAACGGGAGGATCTCGGGTTACTTCGTAATGTAGCCGGGCTGAGAAATGTGACGTACGGAATTAATATACAAATACATTTGTAAGGATAAAATATGGCGGGATTCTTTAGGGGAAGAGTTGAGCCAGATTAGATGCGAAATACAGGATGAGGAAAAGAAGAAAATATGGCCCAAGAGACTTTTGAAGGAAAAACATTGAAATGCTATTAGGGACGCTGTTGTTCATACAAATTCACCCACTTAATGGGCCACAAAGGCCTCCCATCTCACTGAAAATATCAGTACGCTAGCCTAATGCGGGTTAGGTTAGAAAAGTGGAAACCAGTTTTCGCTCGACCCAGGAATTGAACCCGAGACCTCAGGCTTGGCAGACGAGTGCACATACCACTAGACCACCGAGGCATTAAGGCAAAATAACCGAAGTAAAATAAACAAAGAAAAGAGTCCCAATAAAAATCTATTCACATCTGTACGCTGCAACATTTTGAAATGTTAGTGTAATATAAAACTATAAAGTTCTCGGCGTTCGGTCCTAAGAAAACATGGAAGCAATAACTGTAGTTGGACAAACATTCGTCCAATGCGAAGTTAAGCCGAAACGCAAGCGTGGTCGAAAGGTTTCAATAATATTGGTGTTACTATCCGCACTATATGTAAAAATGTTTAAACGCTCTCATGTGACATGGGAAAGCGTTTACGATCACTAGATTCATATGGTTTATACGAATAAAGGAAAGTAAATGCTTGCCCTGAAAAGCTTTTGATAAAGAAAACCCAGCTTTGGTAAAGAGTTCTTTTATACATTTGGTTAATAGTTGCTTTCGTTCGACAAATTACAGGTATAAACTATCTGCCGTACTTAGATTACATTGATACTTAACTAATTGATGTAATTTTTCATACATTACATGTCAAAATCACTCATTTATCTCTCGTCTTTTCTAAAGAAGCGTTTGACGTCTTTGAGCTGAGTACGGGTGTAAAGCTATGTCCACATTTGTATCATTTCGGTGTATCGTATCTCCGTTGCGTGGCCTCGGCGCGTATCATGATCGCTAATTTGGACGTAAGATGATACCCGTTAATGATACACGCCGTATCTGATACGGCCCAATCCACACTAACCGCGTATCTTGATACACCTCGTATTCGATACGCGTATCACGATCGGTAGTATGGACGTATTTTGATACTGTATCACGATACTGGATCGCGATACGATACGTGATACACCGCGAACCATCTGGTTCTGGTTTTTCTGCAATGATACGCGATAGCCGATACACTGACATGATACAGCATTTGATAAGTATGGACCCGATTTTTACCAAATACGCCTCAATGATACGACATGGACAAAATGAGCGTCCATATCTATGATACAAATACTCGATACGATACGCTGATCGGGATACGTCAAGATGATACAAATGTGGACATAGCTTTAGACGGATTATTCGACGCTCATGCCATTATTGTTTCTTCCTATTCGCGATTCTGCACAATATGGATTCTACACATTTGCATTTGATCTCATTCCTTATTCTTCGCAGTTATTAGTTTTATACAATCCGGTTTCTTCCTATTCGCGATTCTGCACAATATGGATTCTACACATTTGCATTTCATCTCATTCCTTATTCTTCGCAGTCATTTGTTTTATACAATCCGGTTTCTTCCTAGTCGCGATTCTGCACTGCGGGTGAGAGTGGGGGGTGAGAGAGGGGGTGAGAGAGGGTGGTGAGAGAGGGGGTGAGAGGGGGTGAGAGAGGGTGGTGAGAGAGGGGGGTGAGAGAGGGGGGTGAGAGAGGGGGGTGAGAGAGGGGGGTGAGAGGGGGTGAGAGAGGGTGGTGAGAGAGGGTGGTGAGAGAGGGTGGTGAGAGAGGGGGGTGAGAGAGGGGGGTGGGAGAGGGTGGTGAGAGAGGGGTGAGAGATGGGTGAGAGAGGGGGGTGAGAGATGGGTGAGAGAGGGGGGTGAGAGTGGGGTGAGAGAGGGGGGTGAGAGAGGGGGTGAGAGAGGGGGGTGAGAGAGGGGGGAGAGAGGGGGGTGAGAGAGAGGAGGCGGGAGGGGTGAGAGAGAAGAGATATCAAATATATCAAATATAATTGCATAAGTTGATACAAAATGCTATGCAATAGCTTCACCGCGGCAGTCCCCGAGTGCCACACGTCTTTTTTTATTTGTCTTTTAAATATTGTTTTGAAGGTAGCCGAAGAAGGTAGGATGCGGAAGAAAGCCTCTTTGGGGCAACAACTGAAAAAAAAAAACTTGACTGATAGGTAATAACCATAGAGATATAGAGAAATACCAAACTACGCGCTGAGTCCACACACACAAAGTAATCAAAATAAAAACAATACTTCGCGTTTAGTGTGTGTCACGCACACATATATTTTTTGTGAAATAATATTGTTTTCATATTTATTATTAACCGAATAACCGATATTCAAAGGAAAATAACGAAATTTAATTTTTCGAAAAAATCACCCCTCTCTCACCCCCCTCTCTCACCCCCCTCTCTCACCACCCTCTCTCACCCCCCTCTCACCCCCCTCTCTCACCACCCTCTCTCACCAACCTCTCTCACCCCCCTCTCACCCCCCTCTCTCACCCCCTCTCTCACCTTTCTCTCACCCCCTCTCTCACCCCTCTCTCACCCCCCTCTCTCACCCCCTCTCTCACCCCCCTCTCTCACCCCCCTCTCTCACCCCCCTCTCTCACCCCCCTCTCTCACCCCCTCTCTCACCCCCCTCTCTCACCCCCCTATCTCACCACCCTCTCACCCCCTCTCTCACCACCCTCTCTCACCCCCTCTCTCACCCCCCTCTCTCACCCCCCTCTCACCCCCCTCTCTCACCCCCTCTCTCACCTTTCTCTCACCCCCTCTCTCACCCCTCTCTCACCCCCCTCTCTCACCCCCTCTCTCACCCCCCTCTCTCACCCCCCTCTCTCACCCCCCTCTCTCACCCCCTCTCTCACCCCCCTCTCTCACCCCCCTATCTCACCACCCTCTCACCCCCTCTCTCACCACCCTCTCTCACCCCCTCTCTCACCCCCCACTCTCACCCCACTCTCTCACCCCCCTCTCTCACCCCCCTCTCTCACCCCCCTCTCTCACCCCCCTCTCTCACCCCCCTCTCTCACCCCCCTCTCTCACCCCCCTCTCTCACCCGCAGTGCAGAATCGCGACTAGGAAGAAACCGGATTGTATAAAACAAATGACTGCGAAGAATAAGGAATGAGATGAAATGCAAATGTGTAGAATCCATATTGTGCAGAATCGCGAATAGGAAGAAACCGGATTGTATAAAACTAATAACTGCGAAGAATAAGGAATGAGATCAAATGCAAATGTGTAGAATCCATATTGTGCAGAATCGCGAATAGGAAGAAACAATAATGGCATGAGCGTCGAATAATCCCTTTAGACGTAGAGATGTGATAAAGAAGAATTAAAAGCACTATAAAGTAAAATTATAAATTAAACTTTAATGTAATTAATTATTAATTTAGTATAGGATCTTATACATTACACACAAAAAATAGTTTTTTTTAAGTATCGTTTAGCATATTCATATTAAAATCCAGCGGGATTCCTTCACATAAAAATGTGCTTCAAAAAACGATTTTATACAGAACACAAAAACTGAGCTTCAAATTAGCCGGTCCGGCAAAGTTTGAAGACAGGACAAAAATGCTTCAAAACTCTGAAACTACAGTTTAAACTCCCAAGTTGTATAGAACAATCTCAAAGGGATGTAAATAAATTAACGAACGGGAATCGTAATTTAATCTCGAGTAAGGAGCATACGCAAAAACTTCTCAAACTTCATACTTTGTAGTAAATGAAGTACCTTGAGATACCGGCGTAACACTTGATACCACTTAACATGAACCTTTCTAGGGATGGGACACGCTGATCACGATGATATTAAAAATCCCGATCCCCGCGGTTTTATCCACGAGTGCCCTTAAAAACCTAAAATAATAGTAAAGTGTATTCGTAACACCAGTTTCAATTTAAAAATCACCCATAAAATTTATCTGGGTATTTAACTACCTTATACTTCATCAGAATCAGCGAATCTGTTTGTTACATTAACAATAAGAAATCAAAAAGACGTGTGGCACTCGGGGACTGCCGCGGTAAAGCTATTGCATAGCATTTTGTATCAACTTATGCAATTATATATTTTTTTTAATTTATTTATTTTATTCATGCAGTATTGCTTTTTCTTTGATATTAATTCAAGTTACACTTTTTGAGCGTGGTGACCGATAAGAAAACAAATTTTTCTATTATTAAATAAATAAAAAAAGTTAATATTGTTTATTTAAAATATTTTTATTATTTTACAATACGTCTAATCGCACACAACGCCCGCCGTGTCGAAGACTGCCGAACTGAAACGACGTTAGACGATGCACGGCCTTCAAGCCACACCTCCTTGCCCGTCGGAGTGGGGAGTGTGAGGTTTTTTCGTTACGGAATTTCTGGATTCGGTCCCCGCGCTCAAGGCCCGCGATAGAAGCTATGCAATAGCTTAATAATCAACGCTTTGTTAAATGTACAAAACCTAAATTAGTTACCAACTATCAACATAGTTTCTAAGGCTAGGAAATTGGTCATGTTATTTTTAGATATATCGCAATGACATATTAATAATAAGAATTGTGCAATGGGAAACGTCATAATTAAAGAGACAGTTTAACGTCAAGCTGATACATCTTCAATATCCTGCTGTTCCAATAACAAGGTCTAATAACAAGCATGATGTTCATTCATTAATTCATTTCTAGTAGGTTAGCGGCCAACCCTGGTGTCGGAGTTTTTAGACCGCCTAAAGGCCTCCGTCATTGTCTACCGATTGAAACAACCGGGACCGACTGCTTTACGTGCCCTCCGAAGCACGGAAATGCCACTATCGGCCACCCATTCAAATAGGGGGCGAGCTGCACGTTGCTGAACAATCGCAATGACTGACATCGCTTGGTCAAACTACGCCACGAGCTCTACAGCGTAGTGTTAATTTTATCGATAACTTTTCTATATCAATGCATATGTCCCATCACTAGTTAGTTAACTACATTATAAGATTACCAAGGTGCATCATTATTACACGTGCTATTACAAAATTGTAGCAGAATATTTGACGGAAAATACCATTTTTTAAATAAACTCTCTATGTAAAAGTAGTAAAAGTTTATTATTCGGAATAAAACAATATTTAAAAAACATAATTTAACTTATTGTTTACGAATAAACATAATTGAAATTCGATTTTTAGTAATGTAAATACTATAAGGGCCGAAACTGCGTTAAGCGGCCGCACGCGACGGGTGCACGAGACGGTTCTCTTTTGTATGAAACCGCGCGGGCGCCCGCTTATGGCTTCGGCTTCGGCCCTAAACATTGAATAGACATCGACATATCCAGAAACATCGACAAATCCGGGTGTTTATTAAACTTATTGCAACGACAACGCTTGTTAATTGAATGAACCTTAATTACATACCTATTTATTACACTATCCCTCCAAAGGTTTAAACATGTTTCAACTTAGAAATGTGGTCCCACAGAACGCATCCCTTAAAGTGATACCTCCACTTCCATGCTCAGTTACCGTCAAAGCTCTACCACATAATCCGCAGTTAGTCAAATCGGACAATACCCGGTGTCAACGGCCCAACACTTATCCGTCAAATGTGACAGCGCGTCGTAAATTTAACAAATCACTCATGCATCAGAACTAGCTGCGACCGGTGATTCTGCGACGTGTGAATAACGACGTCCTTTGGCCGGTCAGAGCGCATATTGCCCGGCGAAATTACACCCGTATCGTGCATTAGTCAAGTCCGCGGACAAAGGACGAATTGTCTGACATTGTAATTTGTCTGCAACGTAGAATGGGACTTTGTAAATAACCCTGTCGTGGGGTTACTTCAATCTGGTTATGTGAGTTTTATGTGTGAAAGTGTTTTTGAGAAGGCTTCTGTTGTCGTGTAATGGTGTTACGAGTCCGTAGTCCGTTCGCAATTGTGTTAGTTTAGTACATTGGGTGTGAGTCGTGACTTAAAAACTGTGTGGTGTCGTTGTGACTGTAATGTGGTGACTAACTTCGAACTGAACTTTGATGACTAGATTTATAATTTAGTATTAGCGATTATAATTTAGTTCCATTATTAGAACTTAACCATCATTAGTGAGACAGCGAAGTTGCATAAAAAACGAGTTCACTGCAGCATATTATTATGATTAAATTAAAAATCTAGAATAGTACTTCCCGCACTTCTCGCCAGTAGAATTAAGTACCGTGATTTGGAAGGGACGATACATTGTTGGTCCGGTCGATTCAATTATTAGACTATGGACTTTAGGCGGTCAAAGAAATCTGACGTTCAACCTTGATTGGCCACTGACCTCTACGAATTACGGTCCTTACTTTGGAAGGATATCAGTAGGTAAATACAAATTAAAACTTTTTTTACATAGTACTTAGCCCTTTTCTATCATTGTCTTAAAAGCAATATGACAACACTTTTTAATGGAAGATATTTTTGACAGCACATCCATCAAATTTGACAGCCAACCTTTTAAAAAGTAATCACCGAAGGGATAAAGTTGGAAAAACATGGTGATATTAAGAAGTTTTAAGGGTAGGTGGAAGTGTTGAAGTAGAAATACCTTTTTACATCTTAAATATTTAAAGATTTACAGTACCTTTGTTGGAATGATTTTATTTCACGTTTGTCTAAAATGTCGTATTGTTGAACGAGTGAGCGTGTATTATATTAGACTACGTCACTCAAGTCTTCTTAAAACTCTCTCAATCTAAATAACGCGTATACATTACTGTTCTACTAAAGTAAAACAAAAAGGTAAACAAGTAACAAAATTATTCCATATTGAGCTTTAAAATATTAAAGTTACAAGCACACGACGGAACCCTCATGGTTTCCTTCGCATAAATAATGTTTCTCGAACCAAGGATACGCGGAAGAAAATTAACTCTTTGTAACCTTCCGCATAACAAAACAAAGTGTCTTTTATTAAATAAACAAACCTCCCTTCAGAACAAAGTAAAATGTATTATTCTCATTACGTTTCTGATAACCCTTCTGTTAAGGCAGTTGAGCACTGCTGCGATTCAAACCAAAAACAATGTAGAACATCGGTCACTAAATAGAAAAGACCGAGAAGGCCAACCACACTTAAAAAAAATACACACTTAAAAAAATCAAACTTTAAAATCACCTTTTCTGTGTACATTTGATTGCATTGTCATTGAAATCAAATGTGTATCTATTTCAAACCAAAATAGATTAAATTTTACTGATTCAAAATTAAGTTATCAAGATTTGTCCAACACTACAAACTATGAAACGAAGAAATTATTAGTTTAATAAAAGCTGATAGGTAAAAGACGACACACAGAACTCTTTGCCTTATTTTATAAGGAGGATTATACTCATGATATTGGTTCTGATCAGTACGCAAACTCCCTAAGCATGCCTGTGAAATTTTAATATCAATTAGGAAAAATATAATTTATGTCGACTACATTAACAATTGGTTTCACCGTTAATTAGTCTCTGGTGCTTTGATTTTAATGTTTAATGTTATCATGTTTTAATGAGGTAATTGGGGTTGTTTTAAAGTTATTTAAAGACCTTCTCTTTTGCCCAAAAATACAATTATAATAACGGGCAAAAATACAATTATATAACTACAAGTAAATATAATTACATATAAAATTCTTAGAAATTCCATTGAAATAAAATTAATTAATGAGAGATTCATTTTTAAGCACATAATGTACTTGACTCGTCAAAGTCCATAACAATTTTGAGACTTGTTTATACTTTAATTAACTAACTTTAATTAAAGTTGAAATTAAGAAAATTCAAAAGCTGCGTGCTCGCGAATTCAATGAACAGCAAGTATCTTATTCTTTTATTAAGAATACGCACTTTGTACACTCTCCCAATGTAATAACGCATATACTAAAAAAAAAAAAATTTGGTTATTGTCCAACCCAGTTGTCGAAAATATTA
The DNA here is from genome assembly GCA_963082685.1 of Cyclophora albipunctata. Lineage (NCBI taxonomy): Eukaryota > Metazoa > Arthropoda > Insecta > Lepidoptera > Geometridae > Cyclophora > Cyclophora albipunctata. The sequence goes on along the minus strand of OY720121.1, from coordinate 1,808,410 downwards.
AACCAGCAAAACAGTCAGTAACACTCATATCAGTTTCAAACGGAAATTCAATTACACTTCTATGAATAGGGTATCACAGAGTTCCAAAAAGTTTAACCCCTAATCCGAGCGGTAGACCCATACAGTATATCGCAATTCTGAACTTGGTTAATCCTAACCAGTTTGGAAGTCATGTTGCCACTCCGTACTCGCAATGCTCGTAGCGTTGTTTAGCTAAGCTCAACTCATTGCTATTGTCAAGCAACGTGCAGTTCGGCCCCTACTTGGATGGGTGGGAGTGGCATTTTTATCTGATAGCTATCTCTATCCACCGAAACCCGTCCTGGTTATTTCCATCGTTAGAAATTCGGTGGTCTTAAGGCTTCTAAAAACTCCGAGGTAGGCCACAACCTACACGATCTTACTTTACCTGCTGTGTGGAAAGCTATTAACAAGTCTCTAATTCACAACATTTTAGATACTTCAATGATTACACTAAGATATTGGAGTTTTTTTTTCTAAATACATACTCATATGGGAAAACAGGTAAAAAATGAACACCAAGAAAGCGTTACTATTTGACGGACACGAATATCCTATATCATTACATTTTCTTACTTCAGACAATGCTTACAATTCCGTCCACTACACAATAAAGCCACAATGTATTTAAAACTCCATTCGCCAATAAATTATCGGCTCAAAAAAAAAAACTTCATTGAAAACTTTTTGATCGTTCAAGCCATTAATTAAAACAAATAAGCGGCTATCCTAGAGCGCGCGTTCAATGTTTCGGTAATTATTTAAAATACCCTATCGAATCAATATTCATGATACATTGGGTAAAGTGTGAATTTATTACGTCGCTGGCAAGTCGCCAAATTATCTGAAACCGTAATGACGATATAATTACACAATCATTTCACGGTGGACTTTTAAACGTTTATTTAATTCATGTTAATCTTCACTGTAGTGATATCTTCAGAAGGCTTTTTACCTGCAGATAACTAAGGGCCATACTTTATTAATTTTTCATTTAAATTTATTTTTTCATAGCGCGGGTTTGAGATCACCAACCCACATTAGACACATTAGGCAAGCATGGTGATTACGGCTAGCCTCCTCACTGTACTGATTGAGTGAAATGAGAGGCCTTTGCCCAGTGGACAATAAATACTAATACTTACTTTCAAGATTAAAATTACACTTTGTGCAGTTTCATAACCGGTTGGTTGGTGGTCGGTCGAAGAATAAGACTAGATGCTGTCCCTTTACACAAGAGGCAATCTCTTCGTATTCGCTAATACCAAATTATTTTGAGAATATCGACCGTCTGATTGGTACGTGAGATTCTAAACATTTTAATAGTAGGTATAAGAATGTTATATCACGTAGTCTTGCTACAATACCATTGTAAATATGTCATCGCTTTTCACGACAAAAAATGTGTATTTTTAAAATTAGACCACAGTAATCATAAATGGTAAACGAAGGAAATACGTAGAGATATTTATGCGAATCAATTCATTCACATTTTTCATTCTTAATGATTTCTCATTTGTCGTTTAGAATCGGTTCGTTGCTATGGGGAGGTACAGTTAGAACGTTAGGTACTTTTATTATGTACAAATAATTTATTTTCGAACTTATTTTCTCCTCTGTAGATGTACTGTAATGTAATGGCACTGGAAAGAGATAGATAAATTGCAATAATTGGGGGAGACCTTTGCACAGCAATGGGACAGCGAGGATCCGTAAAAAACCTAAGAATTTGTAGTGGTGATTACGCCTAATCCTCCTCACTATACTTATCTTATCGGTGAGCTGGAGGACTTTGCCCAACAGTGGAACATTACTTTACTTTTCTAAGAAAGTAGTATTGGCCTTTAATGTCCCACTGCTGGTTAAAAGTCTCTCACCTCAATTATTAACAATGTAAAACATCAACAACTGCGTTCAACAAAAAAAAACAAAAGAACATCACCAAACCGGAACAAAAGAGTAACAAAATGCAGAGAAATCCTTGTTTAAAAAGCTCACGGAATGAAAACACCATTTAAAGCCCTTGCATAATTCACGTACGCACATTTTAAATCTTATTTGCTGACAGTACATTTGCAATTAGTGAAAATTCACATGTTTGCTGTCCGTTCAGGGTCCCAATTGAGCGTCGTTTGCTCTCTTCCACCTCCATACACATTAATACACTAATTACACCCTTATAACATGGGTCCATAGATGCCATTTTGCTTTATCATGTTTATAAATGATTTAAGGGAGTAGAATGAAAATATTTAAAAAAAGATAAAGAAGTATGTGGAAGATTATGATGTTAGGTCGATGAAATTTTTTATAAAATACAAAGTACTTGTGTTAAATTGAACGAATTTACAAGTCGAGTTAGTTATATATAACGCTAACTGTAGCTGTCGCTCAATCACTACACGCCTAACGTACTCAGAGACGGCAAATGTTTCCTTTAGAGATTTAATGAGTGAATTTGACATGATTAACATATTTCTACGGGTTTTTTTCGCGACACAGAATGTGTAAAAATCGCGAAAGATTGAAAAAGACATATTGATTTTGACATTTGTAATGTATGAAAAATTACGTCAATCAGTTAAGTGTCGGTTTAAAAGACGTCTCTGAGTGCGGTAGTAAGATACTACACTTGAGAGCATAGAAATCGCACATAGGGGAATTTTCCTGCATTTTGATTTTGATACTTGTTTTTTTTTTAAAATTAAGGGTTGGTTGCAAATATAACTTAAATTAAATTAAAGTACACACTGTTAGCTTCCTAAAAACCCATAATGTCTGGCCTTGACCTTCCAAATCATAGCAGTGGTGGCCTAACAATGGAATGGGCTAAATTCGCTCGTTACAAGTAGCGCGGTTTGTGGGACTTTGAGCAGGTATAAAAGGTTAAAAAAACAATAAATCCGTGAATGTAACGATTTTTTTATACGAGGTATTGCCTCCCCTAGCCTTAATAACAGCTTCCAGTCGAAGATTCATTGAAGAAATTAATGTTTTTACGAAATCCTTCGGTATGCTGTCCCATTCTTCCTTGATCGCGGTTTGAAGCTCTCAGAGACTCGTAGGCACTGCGTTTCTGGCTCTTACTCGTTTCTCTGTAGTTCGTCTCATAAATGCTCAATGGGATTGAGATCTGGGCTTCGAGCAGGCCACTCCATAACGAGTACTTCAACCTCCTCCAAGTACTGGCGTACTATAGCAGCGGTGTGTGGTCTAGCGTTGTCCTGCATAAAAACGAAGTTTTCGCCGATAAATCCCGAAAAGGGCACAACATGTTCTTGCAGGATATCCCGACGTAACGTTGGGAAGTCAATCCACGCGATCGATGGTCGGTATCGGGCCCTGTGATGAAGACAAGTTCGGTTTTCGCTTCCAGTGAAATACCTCCCCAGAACATACACGAACCACCCCCGTATGCGACCCGTTCGGAGGTGCAGCAGTGAACAAAACGCTCACCGGATCTTCGGTAGACTCTACCCCGTCCGTCGTTACCAAGGAGACACATCCTGCACTCATCGGAGAAGAGGACTGCCTGCCATTGATCCATAGTCCAATTAACGTGATTTCGAGCAAACTGAAGGCGTGCTTGTCTGTGTGCTGGGGTAAATTTTGGGCCAGTTGCGGGTCTGTGCGCTATCAGACCTCCTTCGGCTAGTCTTCTTCTAACTGTCCACAAACTGACTTCCACTTCTCTAACTTCCTGGAGCTGCTGTCCGAGTTGAACTGCATTCAACCGGCGATTTCGTAGTGATGTATTCACAAGAAAGTGGTCATCGCGCTGTGTTGTCGCACGTTTTGGGCCTGTTCCTGGTTTCCTGGTATAGCCACAAGTTTGCTGATATCGCAGGTATACACGTCGAACAGCATATCTGCTCAAATTTTATTGGCGAGCCACTTGACTTTGGTTCTGTCCAGCTTCGATAAGTGCAACCACTTGAGCCGCTACTTCTGGTGTGGTATCCATTTTCTTGATTAGAGAGATGACGTATTCGTTAAAGAACCTTTCTGACTGGGAGTTGGTATGCAAATGATGTCATTTCAATCATCCCTTGTCGTTTTATACCTGCTCAAAGTCCCACAAACCGCGCTACTTGTAACGAGCGAATTTAGCCCATTCCATTGTTAGGCCACCGCTGCTATGATTTGGAAGGTCAAGGCCAGACATTATGGGTTTTTAGGAAGCTAACAGTGTGTACTTTAATTTAATTTAAGTTATATTTGCAACCAACCCTTAATTTTAAAAAAAAACAAGTATCAAAATCAAAATGCAGGAAAATTCCCCTATGTGCGATTTCTATGCTCTCAAGTGTATATTTAAAAAACCATTTCTGTTTTCCGGTAATAATATAAATATGCGATAGTAAGATAAAAAAAAAAGTATTAGCCTGTAATGTCCCACTGTTGGGCAAAGGCCTCTCGTCTCACTGAAGGTATCAGTACAGTGAGGAGGTTTCAGGCGTAATCACCACGCTTGCCTAATGCGGGTTGGTGATCTCAAACCCGAGCCATGTTTGAAAAGTAGGAAACATGTTTTCGCTCGACCTGGGAATCGAACCCGGGACCTCAGTCTTGGCAGGCGAGTGCACATACCACTAGACCACCGAGGTCTAACGAGGTACTAACGAGTAAGATACTTACATAAAAATCATTTTCATTTTCTTTTCATTGCATGAGGAGAGTCAGGTAAGGCGTCTAATCACTGAAGTTAATATTACTCGAAAAGAGAAATTGTATCCTCAAATCTAACGAAAGATAATTGGAAACGAAGCTTAGCATTTCAGAAGTATTCCCTAAATTAGAATTCAAAAAGCGATATTACGCTAAAGAAGATTAAAATCGAAGCCATAGAATGGTCTAGCACTCAGCTTTAGATAATAAATCTCACCTGAAGGCTATGGAATAAGACAATCCTATTAATATTATAAATGCGAAAGTTTGTGCGGATGGATGTATATATATGTTTGTTACTCTTTCACGACACCACCACTAGACCAATTTAGAAGAAACTTTAAGTAATATAGGTTATAATCAGAATAACACATGGGATACCTTTTGTCCCGAAATTTCCGCGGGAACGGGTGCAACGCGAGTAACACCGCGAGGCGCGGCTAGTATAAGATGAAAAGATTAAAATCTTATCTATTTGTGGTATTTGAATATTAAAACATAAATATTAAAGAGAAGTTTTTGAAGAAATACTGTCTCTAACATACGAATATCTATTTATCTAAATAAAAAAATATTAAGTAATGCGTTTTTAAGATTTCTAAAGATGTCTTCTGCCAAATAGAGTAACTTAGGCTACTTTGATTTCAGAAAAAAATCAAAATTGTATTGCGCGGTCGCAGGCACAGCTAGTATTAACTAAAGTTAAAGTATAGAAAAAACAAGCGCAATGTGTGTAGAAGAGATAACGTGAATAAAATGCAATCCCAAAACGTTCTAATTTATTCAACAAAACAATCAAATCAACGTGAAAAAAGTAACTATACGAACGGTACAAACAACATTCTATTGTTAATTTCGAGCTCTGATTCTAGTTGTATTTTTAGAAAAGAATTCTTCGATAAAACAAATATAGAATACTCATGAAAAATACTAATTAAAGTGTGGGTTGAGTGCGCGGAACCGTAGGATTGGATTAAAATCATAGATTCAGTGTAGCGGTCCCTTGAAGAGCAAATCTCGTAAATTGAATATCGGTGTTAGTATGCACGGAGCACAGTTTTGTTCATGGAATTAGACCACCGTTACCCGCTGGTTTTTAATTTGCAATACTCTGTTTGTTGTCTGTATTCTGTATTTCTTTACTTTAGTTAAAATAAAACTGAAAAAGATATTTCGTTTTACAATCTCACCAATAAAACCGTTATCCTTCGTATATACTAAGTATAAAATATATATACTTATATCTAGTTTTGTATTAAGCAAAATTATCCTAAGCAATATTAATACATGGCTATACTCTTGATAACTTTATTGGTGAGGCTGTTCCTACCGCAATCAGAGACGTTACAAGACGTTACAAGACAATTAATTAATTAACGAAATTTTACATTCATTACATATCAAAATCACTCATTTAATCACTACTGATGAAGCATTTCACGTCTTTGAGTACGGGTAGATTGTAACTGTATGGATTTTCAATTTAAAAAAAGTTATTTACTCTGTGTATGGCATTGATTAAGTATTAGGATTACATAATTTGGTATAAAGATAATAATAATAATAGAAAAATATATAAAACCGATGTACTGAGAAATATTACATTAGTATTGCCACTAATACCATCGCTATTTAGAAACTATTTCTATAATATCCAAAATAACTTTTCTATTTAATATTCAACTTTGTATTTTTACCCTATAAAACCTAAATATTATCTACTCCAAAAAGTTACCAAACGATCCGATTACGCGTACGTTTAACATACCTCACCTCATTTAAAATTCGAAGCAGATCCGAAAATAAAATTTTATTACAAAAAAAATAATATATCGGTTACACATAAAGAAGCTATAAAATAATATTTAGATCTTATTCCAATAATATAGTATCGGTAAAACAATTGCTTATTCTACTGTAATCATGTGTTTTATTCCCAAAGCGATTGAACCAATTCTAAGGAAAAATACATTTCAATTCTTTATTGAATCCCATCTTGGTATTCCCATAACTTTATCCTCCGGGGCTTAGTTGGCTCCTAAGTATTGACGTGGAAAGTTTTCTTTTGCTTTTAGCTTTAATGTGCGTTGAAAATGTTTTGACTTTTCAGGATGTTGCTCTTATAATTGATGAGTTTTTACGTTTTGTAACTTCTTACCTACGTATTCCGGATTAAGTATTGATTAGATTGTCACTAAATTAAGCGAACCATTGAATTTGAAATCAGTGAAGCAATATAAATATATGCGAACCACACGTGTATTTAACACGAACACGAATGGTCGTACGTTTTAACATTGAAGGTTAAATGTCCTACATTGAAAATCAGCTCTAAACACTATGTCTTGTGATCTTTTTTCGCTCAGTTAATCAATCATCACATCATCATGGCACCACTTAATAATAATAATATGGAATGTGTCCCTGCAGTTGTGGTCCTTTAGAACATCTCCAAAGAGCCTCTACGAGTTGGACTTGTATCCCCTCGCATTAGTCTTAAAAAGACCAGACTGGTCCCTTGACTATAAGTAGAAACGCTATAATAATAGAACAATATTAGATCATACCTACTAAATACAATCAAAATCTGAATCCTTTTTGCAGTAGCGTAAATAAAATATACCTAAACGAATGATCCTACCCAACCTCCCTTAAAAAGCACACTTACACCAAATATAATATAACTCTTCTCATTTATATTCACTCATACCAGTCGGCCCGATAAAAACCTACTTGGAATAAAAAATGAGAATTATTATAAATGACTATCTTAATCTAACAGTTTTATCTGCGGAGGTGACCCCAAAATGAGGATAAAAAGCCGACTTTGCTACTTCTTATTTTGGCGCGAAAAAATTACGCATACCCGTTGAGTGGGTTTGGTTTAGAAAGGTATCATGAGTTTGATTTTTAACAACTCCGTTTGAAATGGGGGTTTATAACATTACAATATATATTGTATGGCGTAATTTAACTAAGCTATGTTTAACACATAACGATTATTAAGTTGCTTAACAGTCGCGATGTGTTAACTGATTTGAATAATTATTTTTGTAATGGATAGCCACATTTAGTGGGAAGATTATAAGCAATACCGTGGAACGTTGTGACTATATATAGAAACGCATGCTATACTACGGACGTTAACAACTGAGTCGTGGGGCCATAAACGTCAGTTGAGATAGGAATGTGCCACGTGCTAAACTTGTTATCGATAAAATTTGCTACCTGTATTGGGTTACTGTGACCCCTATTAGCGCTCGCTTATCGCTAGCTTCTGATTGGTCGTAACTCGTAAGATCACGCCGCCGTGTTATCATAATCACAGTGTTGTTGTTTTTCTATAAATACTTGTGGCTTATGATGCATTTAACATTTATAAAACAACTTTCGTCCAATCTCGTCGCCCACAATGAATAATTTATTTTCTAACGTAGATCTCCAGAAGTTACAAGGCGATGTTAACTCTCAAACTCGGACAGTGATTCATAACGTATTTCTGTTTTTAAATGAAATTAAAAGTGACCCTAAAACACTAGATTTAATAAATTTCAATAAGCCACGTGAAATGGCAGCACTTATTTGTGGTGTCAGTAGAGCAACGATAGACCGAATAAAGACTGAAGTATCGCAATCAGGCAGTCCCTGCCACCCACGAGCAAATTTTAAGAAGGCGGTTAGTGTAACTAATTTTGACAACTTTGATAGAAGTGTATTGAATTATAAAGACGTTGACCTGACTTTTTACTTTGTACTAATAACTGTTGTTAGAGAGGGTAGTGAATGACTAAAAACCGCCCGTTAGTCAACAAGCCAGGCTAAAAAAAGTTTTAAAGTCTAAAAAATAAAGTTGTTTATGGCTTGGTAGGCTCTTACTCCCAATGTTGAGAACACATATTCATCCATAAAAACAAAATCAACAAATTGAATCTCCAGTGCTGAATACATTCAGAAATAGACCGGAACTACACTCGGCGTCACACGAATTTGTTCAGTGAGCAATTACGAGGACAGTGCGCCCAGTGTGACAGCAGCCTTTCTTACGCGATGCTTCTTCAGATAACTTGTGGTACTCAATGGTATTAATAGATGTGGTAACAAATAAATGTAGGTGCTGACCATAAAACAATGTTCTTTAGATATCATAGTATAAGGGTCCGTTCACACAGACCGGCTCGGAGAGCATCGGCGCGCATTTTTCTTTTCACACAGACCGGATCGTATGCGCTTGGAGTTGGTCGGAGCGGAGCCGCCAACTATTTCACATAGACCGGCTGGAAGCGACCTGAAAGCGGATGCGCTCGGAGCCGGTTGGATGCGCTCGCAGCCGGTCGGAATCGCTCGCAGCCGGTCGGATACGCTCGCAGTCCGTCGGATGCGCTCGCAGCCGGTCGGATGCGCTCGGAGCCGTTCGGATGTGCTCGGAGCCGGATGGGTACACTACACAGGCAGTACCAGTCTTCCGATCCAGCACGCAATCGGAGCCGATCGGCTGCGCGAGCGAGAAAGAGCACGCAATCGGAGCCGATCGGCTGCGCGAGCGAGAAAGAGCACGCAATCGGAGCCGATCGGCTGCGCGAGCGAGAAAGAGCACGCAATCGGAGCCGATCGGCTGCGCGAGCGAGAAAGAGCACGCAATCGGAGCCGATCGGCTGCGCGAGCGAGAAAGAGCACGCAATCGGAACCGATCGGCTGTGCGAGCGTTAAAGAGCATGCAATCGGAGCCAAACGGCTGCACGATCGAGAAAAATTACGCGATCGGAGCCGGTAAGCTCCTCTTATTATTTCACACCAAGCGCCTTCAAGCATTCTTAATCACAAAAGCAGTGCACATGCAAAAATAAACCTTAATACAAATACTAAAAACTCTGTTTTCAACGTGATAAGAATCTGCTCTCCTCTCCGAGCCGGTCTGTGTGAACGGACCCTAAAAGTGTATATTAAACAAAGTCCATAGTTTTTATTTCAACAAAGATTCCTATGGAGAAAAAAGTGTTTGTCTATAATTTTCCACAGCTGGGCGAAGGCCTCTCATATCACTGATGATATCAGTAAAGTGAGGATTAGGCGTAATCACCGCTTGCCTAATGCGGGTTGGTGACCTCAAGTCATGTTTGAAAAGTGAAGGAAAAAGGAAACATGCTTCGTACGACCCGGAAATTGATACGTAATTATTAAATAAATATTATAAAGAGCCTGTAGTGTCTCACTGCAAGGCATAGGGAGCTATTAAATGAATTTTAATAATACCTATTATTATTAGAAATCAAGTATTAACTAACTAATGATATAGGTACCTAAGTAAAGGATAATACTCGTACATATGTCCTATAACATTAAACTATCTAAACTAACAATTGTTCCTAGCTTTCACACTGTTCACAATAGCTTGTTTGCATCGAACCTAATTTCAAACTAAAACTAACTACAAAATCCTTGTTTTAAACTGAAAACACTAACCGAGTAAAGTCAGAATGGTAAGCTTTTAGCAATTATTCATTAAATTCAATATGAATGGGATTGTTTTGTGATTGGCTGATTTAATTAGTCAGTTTACGGAGAATTATCCAGTTTCCAAAGCGGATATGAGAACCTACGTTAGTGGCAGTAGTTAAGTACGGCGGTTAATGGAATATGTCTCTAATTATGTGATGGAAATTAAAAGTGACAGAACAGTGACTTTTTAACACTGATATTTTCAGGTAAAGAATGTCACAGACCAGCGCAGATTGTAGTCACTACAGTCTTAGAGACGTACCGCCGTACTCAGAGATATCAATTAATTTGAGGTCACTTCTTTCTTCTTTCCTAGCGAGTGGATGGTGAACCTGACCAATCCTGGTGTCAGAGTTATTGAGCCGCCAAAGGCCTCTGACATGGCTCATGTAACGACTAGTGTCCGTAGAAAGTAACCGGGACCGACGGCTTAACGTGGCCTCCGAAGCACGGAATCATCTTACTTTTCGGGAAATCAGGTGATTCAGCCTGCAATGCCCTAACCAAACTGAGGACGGTCTCACAAAGTTATTTTTGTGAGATATCCCCACCGGGAATCGAACCCGGAACCTCCGGATCGTGAGCCGAGCGCTCAAACCACTAGACCACGGAGGCTGTTCCTCCTGGTTAGTTCAGTTCACAGTGCACTTTAGATACAACGCACTTGCCTTATCTGGTTCGGACGCACCCTAACCTCCATACCACATACCATTCGACCGTGACACCTGACGACGCGAACGTTAGAATCACTGTTAAATATATTTCAACATGACCTTTTTTCAGTATTATCTTTTAAAATTCATCGCGTAACTAAAATTCCTAGTAATATAATTTAAGCAAGAAAACCATACTTTTTAACCACAACAAAATATTAAAAAAACTCGAACGCATAAACTATTTTATCAACCATTTATAAGTATTACAGCAGACAAACTTTCAGGAAATATTAAGTCAAACCATTCCGCAGAGTTTTTGCTGTTTAAATAAATGAGGTTCCCGCGGACCAACGTACGGGGAATACTAATCTCTGCCTCGGCAGAGAAAGAAGTCGTAAAAAGGTAATAAATCTGTACAACCAACCCGAGATACGAGACGCTTACCTTAAAACTTGCAAACAAGTTAAGTGATGGTATTGGAAAAATTTATTAATTTTTTAGTACCATTTTATTTCATACTTGCTTTCATTGCTATTTTACTGTGAAAGCTGTAAAATTAACGCATAAGTTGCTATTTTAGTGAGTCTTCCATTGTATAAAACATACGGTGTTACATTCAGATCACATTCGGCGAACCTAAGTATTTGACAACTGCAGCCGTTCGTCGAAACTATGTTTACGGTTTAAGGCCGCTTCTCACGCCTAAGCGTCAAAGCGTTGACAGTCAGCCGTAAACGTAGCAGTGTGTTTGGGGCATTATTCAATCGTATTAATGTAACTCTGATACTAGTATTTCCTGACGTAATTTAATTAAAAATAACATAATTCAATTTCTTGGCTGGCGCGACCATGGAGATTCACTTAAGTTTGTCCCCTACTATGGAATACAATTAAGTTTTTTAGTCGAGATACTAGTTATGTGATATAACTTAATAGTAGTTTATGCAACTGTCATATAAGGAAGGGTATTAAAACACGAGTGTGAGTTTATGAAACGAGCGCAGCGAGTTTTATAATAGTAACGAGTGTTTTAATACCCGTGTTATATATGCAGTTGCATACACTACTTTATCTTCACTAATGCAATTAATCAAACAACAAGAGAAAAAGCTGACAATAGTTTTTCACGCGTACGTGTATTGTCACAGTGAACTTGCCGCCATTAAAATCTAACCAATGAGAGCGCAGCTGCGCGTAGGGCCAATCAGGAGCGAGCGAGATCTTACCAAAGAGTTTTGTGTATGTAAGTTTAGTAGTTTCGACGAAGTTTTCACGTATAACCCAACTGTTTTCAAAAGCCAGCCTAACATCAAAATGTTATACAACTAGTATGAGGATTTTGACATATCACATAAGGCTCGCCAGGTTAATTGGTCGCGTTATAATGATGTTATAATGAGATTTTACGATATCGATGTGGATATTATAACATCATGTGCAATTGCTTAAATTGAGTGTTTTAGTTGCCTGCGCTATAACAGTAGTAATTATAAGTCAAGTATTGGAAACATAAGTAGAATGTTACAACATTAGTGTAGATAAATACTTTTAAAGCACATTATAGCGAAGACTGCAGTAAGATAGTCTTCTGTTGTATGAAAACATATGAAGGTAAAGAGAAGGCGACAACAGACATTCAGACGGAATTTTATATGTGAGACATAAGAGTTTTGAATGACTGTCTTTAAGTAACAAATTAACAAAATGTTGTTGTAACTATTATGGCCTATTTCAATGTTTGCGTTTTTAGTTGTCCGGCTACGTGCCGCAGTAGTGCGTAGTCGTCCCCGCGCATATTATTTTTGATACAATACGCGCGTAGCAGGACGATTGAAAACGCTTAATGTGAAAGAGCCCTATATAGTGGGCTTGCTAAGGCTCTATAACTGTTACGAAATTAAGATTTCGTTTCGAAAATAAACGAGAATATTAAGTTATTTTTCTAGTGATTGAGTGGTTGGGTGGTTAAGGAAAATGTCAATCATCCTATATAACTAATTGTAAAAGTTTGTCAGTTTGAACGATGCAACAAGTACCATAATGCTTGTTGCTGACGGATTTGGATATAATTTTTTACACACTACAAAAACTTTAGTATTATTCTGAAATTCCTACAGAAACGAGTGCAAGTCACTAGTTAGAAATTAGATCAGTCAACAGAATTAACCGAGTCCAGCTACAACCACAACTACCATTTTTTGAAATCGGTTTAAAATAGTGCATTACCATTCACATAACTAAACAGTTTTGGAATAATTCCATAAACTACCGCGATATTATACATAATATCGCCGATGTTTCTATGGTACACCATAGAAACATCGCATGACTTGAAATTCTCTTTCTAGTTAATGAAGTACGTAACTCAAGTTTTTTCATATTAATCGGCATTTCTATCAGAGCACTACCGTGCTTCGGAGGGCACGTTGAGCAGTCGATCCCACTTTTTTCAATCGTAGACCATGTCGTAGGTCTTCCCGCGGTCTAAAAACTCCTTCACCAGGGTTGGCTACTAACCTATACGAACTTATTTATTAATAAAATACAGAAAACTAACTTAAATACAAACTCAAACAATCAAAAATAGAACGCATTGAACTACCAGGAAACATGGTACCATATACCAAAGAACAAACAAAGGACAGGACATACTTTTGTTAAATTATGAAGCCGGCCAGTGGCACTGTCCATAAACCACTCACTCTATGGGTCCTGTGCCGATCGTCTTAGTTTTCCTCGTTCATAATTTTGCTTTGCATCGAGCTACGGGACGGAGCCTTCAGCTTACGTTATGTTTACACGCTATGACGCACTTTGTGACCATAAGTGGAACATTTTCGTGGCGTTTCTATTCAATGGAAAATGTTTTGGTGGAAACTTTTTGCTGCAAAGGTCTAAATGTCTTTGAGCCGTTGTCTTGTTTTCCCAAGAGGGCAGAAAAAGTTCACAGTAATGGCTTGTAATACGAGAATTACTTCCGTTATTTCTAAAGATACTGCTACTTTAGGAAGGTGCAGTGACGGCAACAGCGTTTAATGAATTTGGAAGAAGGTTAAAAACTTCATCACTCATTTTGAATTAAAACTACGTTTACGGATACTCTGCGCTTTTATTGTACACTAGCAGCGCCCCGCGGTTTTACCCGCGTTGTGCCCGTTCCCGTAGGAAATCCGGGATAAAATGTAGCCTATAGCCTTCCTCGATAAATAGACTATCTAACAGTGAAAGAATTATTCAAATCGGTTCAGTAGTTTCTGAGATTAGCGCGTTTAAACAAACAAACAAACAAACAAAACAAACTCTTCAGCTTTATAATATTAGTATAGATTTTTATCTGACGTTTTGGCCCCTTTACAGAAAACTCACCTGGGTCACGAAAATGAGTAGTTTTTGCTTAAACTTAAGAAATCAGTAACTACATTACTATAATTAAAATAAATAAATAAGCATACCCAGACAAATTCGCACGGTTAGTTACACCCAAACTTAGCTCTAAGCCTGTACTATGGGATATACCAAACTGATGCTATTACATATAAATACACAAATACTTATGTGAATATATAATTGCCACCCAGTCGTCGTACTATCATGACCGTAAGCGTGTAATTTTAACAAACAAAAAATGTCAATAAACTTTCTTAATACTTCTATAACGATGAATCGTTCAAAACACAATCACATCGTAACGCAATCTTTTAAATAACGTAACGTAAAAACATTTTCCTCACAAAACGAAACTAATTTGTGTTAAATTAAGTAAATGAAGCACGTGATACGTCGCGAGCTTTCAAAACGTTCGGAGTCGTCAAACATGTGCTGAGGCGGTCTCTCTCACAACCAATTGAACAGTTAACAAGCCGTAACGTTTCTACGAGTGCAGGTAATTCAGTGGAACACCCGTTTATTACCAGTCTATTTGAGTAATTGAGTTTTTTCGTCGTTAAACGTGTTATAGGTATGTGTTACAACTTATATCGTTTAGGAAAGTGCTATGTTACGGCTTAAGTGATGATGTCTGACGTGGCGAGACAATATATTACTTACTATCTATCTAATAAAGCTGAAAAGTATGTTTTATTGTTTGTTTGAAAGTGCTAATCTCAGAAATAACCAATACGGATTTAAATAACTCTTTTTTAATGGATAGCCATAAGCAACGGAATTCACAACGTGGGTAAAACTTCGGGAAGCTGCTAGTAACTATATAAAAGATTTATTTTTATTTTTGTGCTCTTTTTACCCGACTGCGAGAGCCAAGGAGTGTTATTTAAAAAAGCTCTAGTCCGTCATTGTTCGCCCCTGTCGCTGCCTATAGGTTATTATTAACCTTTGTAACTTCCTCAGCTTGTAAATCCTGTTGTTACAACCTCCTATACATCCTGTTGTTAAAAAATTTAAATAACTATCAATTATTAATAGATGTAAATATAATTTGTAAATAGTACAGGCTACACATCCCACGCCCCTTTAGTCCGCCATGGTAACCGAGGTTTGGTAATCAGTTACCTATGAAGAAATTTTGCTCTTTCCTGGTAATCCAGTTACAAACGAAGATTTTTCCTTCTGCTTTCGTATTTTTTTCGTAACCAAAAAATAGGTACTTAGGAACAAAAAAAATAAAATAACCCTAACCTACCGAATTGCATGTATTTACGAGTACTTTGAGTATTTTCTTTGAGATTTGGGAGTACCTAACTTACTTTCGTGTGCCAAAAAAGAACAAGTTTCATTATGTTAAAATCTTCGTTTGTAACTGGATTACCAGGAAAGAGCAAAATTTCTTCATAGGTAACTGATTACCAAACCTCGGTTACCATGGCGGCCTATAGCCCCACGCCTCACGTAGCTTAACATTCAGCATGACATAACCTCGTTCAGTATATTAATGAACACTGCGAGCGCTACTCATTCACAATGAAATAAACATTGTGGCGAGTGTGAAATACTCTAGCCAAAGAAACTAAAGTAGCGCTATTTTTATGCATGCTAAAAATGTTTTAATTAGTCATAGAAATAATTAGCTTTATTTCTATATAATTACTGCACAACAGCTGCTTAAACCATAATTTGTCAAAGACCAACATTCGAGTGCGGCATACGTACCGTGGAACACAGTATAAACCCCGATAATTGGAATTCCTGTTTCCACCAAAATACATGTTGGAAAGCACAAAACTCTTTACCATGCAAAACTATCGGGAAACTCTTTTCATTTCTCACCACTCGTTCCGCGCATACTCAACTAGATTTTATTTTTCAGTGTCTGCTAAAAGGCAGTTTTCTGCAAACTACCGTAGTTGTACCAATGTTCGGATTGTTAATATTCTAGGTCGGGACACGAGTTTCAACGTGCGCTGCCTGCCAACCATCCCACTTGCGAGGCAATGTCTTTAATAGTGCCCATAAATTGAATATACATACATCGCGTTATTAGTATGCGAGATACATGAATACGAGTTGTATTTTTACTAGCTACACTGAATATTGTATGAACGGTGTAGTTGTTAGCATGCCAAGTTTAAATGCAGCAAAATAATTAAGATGCGCAACTTCGGTCCGGTTGAGTAGAGCACTAATTATTCCCAAGGCTTTGTTGCTGTTTCAGGAGCAAGAAATGAGACAAAGAGAGCGCGACGGCTCACTGCTCACTTCTACCTAATTGTTTTTGTAAATAACTGCTTATTGTTCAGTTCCAATGTTTTGGTACTTGTTAACAACTATAATAGATCAACGTAATTGATGGTATCTATTGTTCTTCCTATACTTTAGCAATCGTCTCTAAGAGCCGGAGCTATCAAGAGTCTAGTAAGTATTACGTGTTTGTCTTGAACAAAAATGGCTTTAGTCAGTCTAACAGATGTCGATACAATACAAATTGTTTTAAGCGCTCGTTGCGTAGTTTGAATAAGGGATATTAACTCATCCCGATATTTAAGAAATGTGCAGCTCGATCTCTACTTAGATATCGATCTGTACTTAGATGGGTTACCGATAGCGGCATTTCTATCTGAGCACCACGGAGGGCACGTTAATAGTCGGTCGTGTTGTTTCAATCATCAGGTCATGTCAAAGGCGGTCTAAAATTTCGTCGCCAGAGTTGGCCATAAACCTACTTGAAATCACTTTTTTTTTAAAGTAAGTAAAACGTCTTATCTTTAAATATGTGCCCGTACTCAGAGACATCAAATCCTTCCTAAGTAGAGATTAAATGAGTGCCGATTTCACGAACTTCTCTGTGTGCGGTAGATATTGCTCTTGTTCATAAATGTTTTCATAGACCAGAAAACTAACTACGATGTTGACTATAGTGTGCTCAAACTCGCATCGATTTGGTTATTTCCATTACTCTTTGTCCTCGTTCTCCTTTTCATCTATTTTACTGTCTATTCCACTCTGTTAAAAAATGTTTTTTCTGCTAACTATAAACAGTGAAACTAGACTACTATTCATATGGAATATTTGTTTTGAAACAAAGACCAGTGAGCACAGTCGGTGTCTATTTCACTGTTCATTAGTAAACCTTAGTTAAGCTAAACCTTAATTAGAGAGTTCATTAAAAGTCTTGAGTAGAATATTTGTTATTCTTCATTGTTTACTGTTTAATATGTGAAGTCTGATTTAAATACGCCTACGTCATCAAAAGAATAGCCAAGCGTTAGGAATCACTTGATTCTTTACCATATCATTAATACATTGAAAATATCGAACAAATTGATCTCATTTTGACAAGCCCGTTGGCACAGTGGCAGTGAGAGCGCTTACTGTGTCGGGGGTTGCGGGTTCGATTCCCGCCCGGAGTCAACAATATGTGAAGACATAGTTGTTGGCGACGACGTCTGGGTGTCAATTATATATTCTTATAAAGTATTTGTGTATGTATAAGTAGTAGTATCAGTTAATTAGATTCCATAACACAAGCTTAGAGCTTACTTTGGGTCTAATTAACCGTGTGTGAATTTGTCCAGGTATATTATTTATTTATAACTAGCTGCGCCCCGCGGTTTCACCCGCGTAGTACCCGTTCCCGCGGGAATTTCGGGATGAAAAATAGATGTTGGCCGATTCTTGGACCTACTCAATATGCTCACAAAATTTCATGAGAATCGGTCAAGCCGTTTCGGAGGAGTACGGGAACGAACATTGTGACACGAGAATTTTATATATAAGATTAATTATTATTATTAGACCAACTAACATATTCTACAATTTATTTAATTCCCCGTCCATTTAACCATTACTACGGGACTAAAGCCCTCTATTTTAGATTAATGAGTAAGTAGATCAATGAGTCGAGTAGAGTAGGTTATTGGTGACGGAGTTTTTAGACCGCCTCAAAGCCTCCGACATGGTCTGACGCTTGAAACAACCGGAACAGACGACTTAACGTGCCCTCTGAAGCATGAGAACGCTCTGATAGAAATGCCACTATCGGCCACCCCTATAGGCGCCGAACTACACGTTGCCTAACTATCGCAATGAGAAAACATTGCTCAGACAAACTATGCCACGAGCGCTACAGTTATATAATTGAATAACATAGATAGTAATAGCGCATAAAATGTATCTTTACATGATCTTCCAGTAAACCCCCTGGAAAGTGTAAAATGAGCTTTACGAAGATATTATAAGTATGTCCGTGGGGTACTGTAATTAAACTTAACGAACTTTGTATGCAAACGAGGCCTCTTTATCGTTTTCGGGTTAAAACATCTATTATACGACTTTATAAGGAGACTCCCGTGGTCTTGTGCTAGTGTTGGGACCACGTTAATTAATTAGACTTAGTCTTGAGACTTGAAACCTAAGTTTAATCTTTAAATAAAACATTTAAAGACCAAGACCTTTATAAAACAGAGTGTCCCATTTTAATGATTAGTGATTTATCAAAGTTACATACGAGTACTGTTAGTTAACTACTACCTGCCTAGTGTTTATACTCGTAAAAATATTTGATGGACACGTAAAAGAACGAATAAAAATATTCTGTATACTACAACCTCAAAACTACACAGGAAAATATGTCACCTCTCGTGATTTACGCGGCGTTAAATGTGTCAACACCTGTTACTCGTTATGACAACGTAAATGTTTTTGATGTTCCAAATTGATTCAATTACGTGTGACGGTAACTACATTGACATTTTCTAAAACGTACAAAAACTAAACCGATAGGTACAGTGGGATGGGAATAAAAAAGTTCAAAGCTGCAGGAATGGCAAAACTATCATTTATTTTTATGATGATAGGGTAGAATAGCTGATGATGCATTATTGTAGTTTTCAGCCATACCAATAAAAACTTATTCAGAATATTGATAACTGTTTAAGAGAAAAAACTATTCCGATGAGAAAGTTTTAGGACCTTCAATAAATCTAGTCATAGTAATAATTAAGTGATATCTTCACCCTCGAATACAGTGTCGAAAATTACCTATCATCACAAGCCTTCTATATTCAAGTCTCTAATTACACAATGATTAAACGTCTCGCGTAATTGTTGGAGACGCTTAATCATACCCATCCCTAGCAAGGTTGCTTCAATAAACAAGTGAAGTTAATTTTCACATGAACCGAGTGTTACCGTAGTTGTTTCAATAACAACCCCTATAAGTATTATTTTAGAAATTAATTTAATATTAACCATTATATAGAGATACTTTCATATATTTTAGGAATTATTTTCATTAGAATATGTTTCGTTGAAGTTATTATTGTAATTAGAAACAGATGGTAATTATATTCGGATGAGTCTGCTATTTTACTTGTGTAATTTGTATCTTATATTTTAGCGTACTAAATTAACGCTGCTACTAGCTACTCTTATTATCTGTTGTCTGGGACTTATACTTATCTTTTCTGACTTATTATTGCTTATAATCTAATAAGTCAAAGTTAATTTTATCTTTTCACAAGATTAATACGCAAGATGATTGGTATATTTTTGCACCCGGTTTTTATTTAAAATATGTAATAAGTTTTAAGTAAAATCATATCTTTCTACCCGAAGAATATCATGCTTCTGTGCGTTTTTCTGTAATAACGATCTTCTTCTTGATCGAGTGGAGGTCAACCTGACCAATCCTGGTGTCAGAGTTATTGAGCCGCCAAAGGCGTCTGACCTATCCGTAGAAAGTAACCGGGACCGACGGCTTAACGTGCTTAAAATAACGATAAAAATTTACCAAAATCCTTCTTGTATCGCTGTTGGTGAAAACCGCATGAAAACCCAATCAATAAATAGTTTTAGTCCAATCATTTCAGTCAAACAGACACACGCGGCGACTAACATGGTCTAGGGACGTCCTTCACCGTAAAAAGATTGTCTAATATTAAATAAATGTTAGATAAAAAGTCCCTTCCCGGAATGGGCACAGGAGATAAGTTGTCAGCTTCTCTGACAGTCACTCTTTAGATTAATGGATTCCATTTGGGCACAGTCCCGTATCACTTTCTCACTTCCAATGTCTGTCCTTAGAGATTTAACTGAAAAAATTGTAACGTATATTAGTGACCTTTAGCCATATAAAAGCTTTTGTTTATACGTCAACTTTTCAAAGACGAAAATAAGATCGTGAAATGTGGCTAATTTTGTTGTGTAATATTTCTTGATGGATTGTGGTAGGGTGACGTGGCGTTAAACGAAATGGATCTCTGATTACTCAATAATATGATTGAATTTCGCCTAGTTTATATCATAGTTTGTAGATACAATGCGGAAGATCGAAGTACTCTATTTCGTGGATAACAATAAATAAAAGACAAACTTTGAGAAGGTCACCTCCAGAGTCGAAGTTGAGATACCACTTAAGAGTTCCTTTCCACAAGAGCTTCGCTCTGTTACTTTGCTGTGCCACTTTTTACATGATTTGTGGATACCTGACTCTGACCCCTGATAGCTCATGTGCAAGTATAGCACTCAGAAGGTCTACAACAAGCATAGTATGGTTCTTTATTCAAAACCATTGTACCCATACTTAAGGTATATAAATCTTTATTTAGTCATTGGGGTGTCAGATTATTTTACCCGTGTCCGTTTCCATGGTAATTTTGTGATGAAAAATACCCTTTAACCTTTACGTGGAATGTGGCTGTCCGTTACAAAAAGAATTATTCAAATCGGACTGGTAATTTAACTGAGATTAACCCTTACAAACAAATAAACAATGTTTTCTTTATATTATTGGAACGAAGTTCCTTATCGCGGGTTACGAAAGGGGGCTAGCCGGAAAATGGTAACGACATTTTTTAGGCCAGAAAGGGACAGACAGAGAAACTTGCGCACGCCAGAGAGAGACAGACAGAGAAAATGCGCGAGAGAGACAGACAGAGAAACTTGCGCACGCCAGAGAGAGACAGAAATAGAAACCTGCGCGGTGCGCATGTTTCTCTGTCTGTCTCTCTCTAGCGTGCACATGTTTCTCTGTCTGTCTTTCTCTCTCTCTCTTATAGAAAGCAAGCAATATATTTTCGTTTCGTCTTTCTATTTCGCATTGAACAGTATGGTGTCGCGACGATTATTTTTGTTGATAATAAATAAACGTCGTTCCATCCGGGTGTCCCTTGACACCTCTCAATTTTAGTATAGATATATAAATAGGTCTATAATTTCGTAAACTATGCACTGATAGGCCATGTCGCATTCCTTCTACGCGAAGCTTCTACGTGTGAATATACTAAATTCATAGGAAGTTGAAAATGTTGGATCTCCGCATATATATCAACAGCTCATGTCTAGATGCCTTTGGGTGTTTTGTTTAAACCGAAACTGGATTCAACCGGATATTACTGCAACCACAATCTTGGTTCCAATATACATCGGGTTTTAAAACAGGTTTGATATTTTGGTAGAAACACTGTGTATTTTGTACGAACATTGACGGGCAATTTCTTTTGTTTTAGATAGCAATAGAATGATAGAGTAAGAGATTTTTATTTTAGAACGTGTTTGTGATCTTTTGCTTTCTTTGTTCGTTTTGTGTGTTATGTAGAACAAAAACGGTGAACTGATTTAACTGATATTATTTTCTTTAAAAGGGCATCGATAAGCAGTATCTTTATACAAACATAGGAACAAGAATCTATTTTCTACTGTAATGGATAGTTTTATGACTAAACACTTTCGATCTTAACCTAAACACTGAAATATACAGTACTAGCAGCGCCCCGCGGTTTTACCCGCGTTGTGCCCGTTCCCGTGGGAATTTCGGGATTTTTTTTACATAAAAACCTTCCTCTTGAATCACTCTACCTATTACAAAAAACCGCATCAAAATCCGTTGCGTAATTTTAAAGATTTAAGCATACACACAAACAAACAGACAAAAATAGCGACTTTGTTTCATACTATGTAGTGATTAGGGCCTACTTCATAAACGCTTATTAACAGCACTTTAGCTATCAAATTGTTTGTCCCTTTCCAACATACGCTATTTGCGAAAGAGCGAAAGAGACAAAACACTGTTTAAGTTAATTATCGTTTATGAACAAGGCGGTCAGTCTCTATGTCTCACATCTGGGCAAAGGTCTGAATGGTACAATTGTAAAGATTATTCGTAATCACAACGGTAAAATACTTGAACTGTTCCAAAATGAAAATGAGCGCTTTTCTACATAGGAATAAAAGGTGATACTACCTTTAGGGATGTTCTTTTCCTAACCGCATTATAAAAGATATCCGCAATGCCGGTGTGCCACTTGACTTAACATTGTTAGATTAATAGCCTTTCACAGAAGTAGGTCTATTCTCATTTTTTCAGTCTTTTATGCTTCCAGATCGCTTTTGAGTACTTCCATGAAAAATGTTATCTGTTATCCGAGTCGGCCCTATTAGGGCTGTCAATGAAAAATATGTGAGTTGATTTTTAATACGATTCCTTTCATATTCATTGTAAAAAAGTACATAAGTATGAGTAAGTTAGTGGCCAATCCTGGTGTCGATTTTTAGACCGCCTCAAGGCCTCCGCGACATGGTATTATTATTAATGAACGATTGTAATTACTATACTAAATGAAACGGGTCTGTATCGTGTTAGATAATTTAACGTATTTACTAAAATACGTACCCGACGTTTCGAGTTGAGTCTTCCCGTGACCACGAGCGGTGTAATCCACTCGAAACGTCGGGTACGTATTTTAGTAAATACGTTAAATTATCTAACACGATACAGACCCGTTTCATTTAGTATAATGAGTGCAAATCGTGTGAGTTTAAAAAGATTGTAATTACTCTAATTTTTTTTCTCTCATACTCAGAGACTTCAAATGCTTTATTAATAGTGATTCAATGAGTGATTTCGAATAAACAAAGCCCTACCTCATAAAATCTTCGCTTGTCAACTACTACTATCCATTGTTGTGAACATTGGTATTTTTTGATCAAAATACACTTACTGTAACAAAACACTTTAAAAATAATACTTATAGCTTATTTTACATTTTTTATCAGACTTTTCGAAAACTGTCTTCTATGACAACAGTTTCTGTAAAGGGCCAAAACGTCAGATAAAAAATGAAAAATAAAAGCAAGTGTATAAACATAGTTTATATTTAAAATTAATAAAGTTTTGTTCCACATACAAAAAAATCATAGGGGTTAAGTTTAAACATCGAATATTGAAAGTCGAAACAGTCTACGAATGCATTCAAAAACATTATCCTCTTCCCAGAAAACGATTCGGGATCACTTTAAACCGATATAATATTATGGAGTAGACTAAAATTGATTTTACGATATCGGATATTGTATATAAACGAAACCATCGCGGGGCAGCCCTCCTCCGCTTCCTCTCACAAGATCGTTCCGTGAACACTGAATTATCATATTTTAGGTATTTGAACGTAGACAATTTGGCTTTTAAAATCGAAAATACTTGCTATTTATGATAAAACAGTGCCTGAGACCGACCGATAATAAGGAAATTGATTTTATTTTAACCAACTTGTTGGAAAATGTTTTAGAATATTGTTTTTTAAGTGAGGCAATACTAGCTGCCTCACGGTTTTTTATGCTTTGTCACTATTCCAAAGGGAATCTTAGGATATAAAGATGCCTATAGATATTGAAGATTCAGAGAGAGTTTTTACATTCTGTGACTAATTATAGCTTTCTCGACCTTTCTTAGTTTTATCGGGGATCTTACCACGTGCCCTGAAGAATGTGTATACGCAAATGTACAGTCAACTACAAAAGTTGATGAACACTTTTAATATTATAAAACACTTCAACATTACAAGATTCCATGATCAAGTGTGTTTACTATTCAGGTGTTTTGTACTATTGAATATGTTCAACAACTTTTGTAGTTGACTGTACACAAACTTTCAATTACCAAAATCCTATTAAGTTTCACATATCTTCTGCTTAATATAAAGAACATTGTATTACACATCTCAAGATAAATACATTAGTGTTCGCTTCCATGTAAGTAATAAATTGTTTTGAAATTCTACACGAGTAGGGTAATGCGTCCTAATGTTTTAATGGAACGACAATTTTCTTTCGTATTTCTTCGTAATATTTTTACGTAAAGGATTAAGTAAATTGATGTATAGCTCAATTTGATAGAATTTTACTTGTACAGTTTTGTACGTTGCTCTTAGGTATAATTTTAGATTTTTGTTATTGTGCTTTGTCAGTTCGTGTTTGTTTGTTTTGCTTTTACTTAGTTATCTACTTTACATCGCAGTGCCACGTGGTTTTCATCATATAAGTACATGAGTTTTTCATATACATAGGTACCTCTGATAGCTCTAGAAATTAAGCCAAACAAACAAACAAACTTTATGACATTGGTATTGATTAGTATTGTAGCCTACGTGGCGTAGCTTGACTAAGCGATGTTAGCACATTGCGATTGTTAAGCAACGTGCAACTCGGCAGTTACTTGGATGGGTGGCCGATACATTTCTATCTGAGAGCTATCGTAGGGCACTTAATTGTCGCTCCGCGTTGTTTCAATCGTTAGGCCATGTCGGCGGTCTTAAAACTCCGACACCAGGGTTGGCCACTAACCTTCTCGAACATACGTAGTATTAACATAAGTAATAAGATAAGATATACCTTTCAAAGATGAACTGGACAACAACAAGTCATATTGGGCGGAACTAAATCTGTTCTATCGGATATTGCCGCGACATGCCGACGACACACCGTTGGACACGTAAGACCGGCGCAAACTAGGCATATTGTCGACACGGGGATATTGGCGTGTCTTTTAGGCTACGTTCACAAAAGCACAATTTGAAACGGACATTAAATAATTTTGGTTGGTTAAGATCGCTGGGCTGAATTGGTTAATTTTTGAGATATTATTTGTTTTTCGATAGACAGAAATTTAGCTTATAGATTAATTTTGAATGATAGTGCAATAATAATGTGTAACTCAAATAACAAAAGCTTTTATTGTATACATATTTTTTGCTTAGTAATATCAACATACTAAGCAGAATATCAACATCTGTCACCCTACTCAACTTTTCAAGGAGGTTTTCATTTTAAAAAACTGGGCGACCAAACCGCTCATTGTAGGAACAGCCTTATTCAAGCTGAAATACGAATAGGTAATGGGAAGCTCGAAACGTACGACTCAACTCAAGACGGAAGTGTCGTCACATTGATGGAAAAATTGGAACGAAATTTGTGGAAAAATTATGAAACGACCGCTTGCTACCGTCTCCATTTTTTACAGCCAATGAAAATACGAAGTCACTTCACTTACTTAACTTTTACGCGAACATTTTTCTTGATTGTTAACGGTAAAGTGTTTCATTTAAGCTTTTTAAAGCTTGATAAGTTTCATCGACTTCACACATTTTTAATTAGTAATGTTATTATATCGACGTTCCACATTTTAACTAACGTCAATGAAACTTGTCTCTAACTTGGTTGTCATATTTTTTAACTAATGCTACTTTTAAAATAAAGAAAGTTAACGTTTGTTATCTCATCCGCTATTAAGGGACGAATTAAAAGTCTCTTAGTTATAGGTTACTAGCTGTGCCCCGCGGTTTCACCCGCAGCGCCCCCGTTCCCGTGGGAATTTTGAGATTTTTATTCCTTATTTTTCTTATATAAAAACCTTGTCCTGACAATAAGGAACACATTAAAAAAATAATCATCCAATTTGGTGCAGTCGTTCTGAAGTTATGCGCTTACCAACACATTTTGCGATTCATTTTATATTATAGACTAGCTGTGCCCTGCGGTTTTACCCACAGCGCACCCGTTCCCGTAGGAAATACGGGATAAATAGTATCCTATATCCGTCTCCTGGTTCTAAACTACCTCCCCACCAGTTTTCAGCCAAATCGGTTCAGCCGTTCTCGAGTTATAAATAGTGTAACTAACACGACTTTCTTTTATATATATAGATTAATGATAGGAAATAGTCCCATGACTAAAAAGGCTTTAATATTAAAGTAATTCTAATACTATAAAACATATAACCCCATTCTTAAACATATTAAAATACCAGAATAAAATCATGTAGCAAAAAAATAATTTGCGTCTCATTCATCGTGGTTAACTCATGAAATATACACTTCCGCAATAAACATATTTCAACATGGCCCCTGAAATATTGCGGGAAACAAGTTCATCTTCAAGCCTATGGTGCAATAAATAACTTTTAAATAGAAAAATAAAACTCCCTTACCATTGAATAGAGAATAAACAAGTACAGTACACGGCTGATGCAGTTTCTCGCCGCGGCATCGGCTTCTGGACGGAGATGGTCTGCTTGTTTCTGTTCTGTGACGCATTATCTCAATAACTTTGATAAGTATATATTTTGTGCTTTCAATATGATGTATCACAATTGATACAAGTGATAACGTAACATTATCATCACCCATTCAAGTGACAATAGGTATGGGAATATCATAATCCTATTAATTTTAACACCTGGCCAAATTATGGTCTAAACATATGTAACTTATATAAACATCTCGACTTGTGAAGAATAAGAATGTGTATTAGCCTGTAATGTCCCACTACTGGGCAAAGGCCTCTCATCTCACTGAAGTTATCAGTACAGTGAGGAGGATTAGGCATAATCACCACGCTTGCCAAATGCGGGTTGGTGATCTCAAACTCGAGCCATGTTTGAAAAGTAGGAAACATGTTTTCGCTCGACCCGGGAATTGAACCCGGGGCCTCAGTCTTGGCAGGCGAGCGCACATACCACTAGACCACCGAGGCGTTAATGATGAGAAAAATCGAAACTAGTCGGGCATCGTCTTCATAAAATAAGTGGGTAACTGTATCGGCCGGGTACTAAATACCGTAATGTCGACATAATGGGAGCAAACAACGATTTATGAGGCATTTTTTACAAGAATCTTTATACAAATTGCGTAATTAGCGATAATCTTTTTGAGGAAACGAAACAGGTATTTTGTATTTTGGGAATTGTTTATTTACCTTTTGGTATGTTTCCTTGGTAATTAATTGTGATTTCGTTGAAAAATAACGTTATCACTAAATTATATAAAAAATTCGTCGAAATGTGGTCGCCTGGTTCAATTTATTTCGGCTACCACAAACGTCATTGACAGCTAACACCTAATTAGGTTATAGCTTTCAAAAGGACAGATTTAAACCTCGATACTCGCTTTTTATTGAAAACTCGATCAATACCGCCGAAATAAACGTTAAAACTTAAGATAATATACAATGCATAAAAATATTTAATTACTCGCCGCTCTTCGGGTCAAAATTATAAATTACTGCGTAGTAATAACCGCCCTAACGCCCATATATCTCTGTTAACAATTTTAGCGCCAAACAAAATAGCATTATAAATTAAAACGACGATTAATATTAATGGCGAATTAAAATTTAATTTGTTTTAATTTTCAGATATTAGGTTAGAACGTTGGATTCTTGTATTATTAGTCAAGTTTGTAACTGACTACTTTTGTTTCGTAGTATTTTGCACGTCAGAGTACGTATGTCACGAATTATCGTTCGTGTATTAATCACGTTATGCTCAAACATACAGGTGTTATATGGAATATGTTTTCCATCATCCTTGTTGACCGTACAAATTAACTATGCAAATTGGTCTTTCATGTTAAATAATGAATACCTGGTTGTGCAGAAAAGTTATTGTTGTGATCGTGCACGACATTTATCCACGTATATTGTTTATAATTGAGTGGTTAATTAACTGGTTATAAAATAATTTACTTTGAGTTAAATTATACGATAATACGTGGAGTATACCAACTTTATAGACAATGATTCGCAATTGTTACACTACGCTAATAATGATAATAAAAAGTAATCACGTGATCATAACTTTACTGTACATTTTAATAATAATAAAGCAAAGCGAATGCGAAGCAATTGCCACTTATCTTTCGATATTTTTTTTTTTTTAGAAAGATATTTGATTGATAGTAGGTACCTAAATTACAAGACCGTCTAAAGACATTCAACGTTGATTAAGCATTAGCCTGTAATGTCCCACTACTGGGCAAAGGCCTCTTATCCCACTGAAGATATCAGTACAATGAGGAGAATTAGGCGTAATCACCATGCTTGCCTAATCCGAGTTAGTGATCTCAACCCGAGCCATGTTTGAAAAGTAGGAAACTTGTTTTCAATCGACCCCATGACACTAAACCACCGAGGCGTTGATAACCTTAATAAAAAAGCAAAATAAAGTATTTACTTTCAAAATATTATAATAAGAATTACCCTAAAATAAATCCATGAGATAACTTTGGTATCCCAATCAACATAACTAGGTATCGTTTCGCAACAAATCATTTTTCATTAAACAAAATTGAATTGTGAAGAAATGTCTGTGCTTTTATTCTTTCAATTTTCAAAACAATAATGGACACTCTTTTTAGAAACAATTCCAATTTCCACGTAAATGGTCTCAGAACCCTCAAAGGATTTAATTCTAGATACAAACTCGCTGTGTATTATTAAATAATTTTCTTTTGTGAGACGTTATGTATATTTAGAAAACAAAAAATAATAAGATAGCGAAGGATAATCCACGTTTACATTTTTCGTAACAATTTCTTTTATAAAATCTCTGTTAATATTTTGACACAG
Organism: Cyclophora albipunctata; assembly: GCA_963082685.1. Taxonomy (NCBI): domain Eukaryota; kingdom Metazoa; phylum Arthropoda; class Insecta; order Lepidoptera; family Geometridae; genus Cyclophora; species Cyclophora albipunctata. Next base: position 1,779,497 of record OY720121.1, on the reverse strand, counting down.
TTTAAACCGTGTTAAAAATATAGCCTGTCTATCAAACTGTTAGCCAGATTCGGGAGCATTTAGTTACAAATTCTTTAGCCAATTTTAAAAACTTATATATTTGATATTGTCTCAGACGCATGCATTTAATACTTTACTAAGCAATCGGTCAGGCTACCAAGGTAAAGTTTGAAGAGAAAAGACAGAAATGACACACAAAGGAAACATTCCTGAACATATAAACAGTTTCTCGCCAGGAGGCATGGAAAAAAATCACCCTGTATATTAAATTGAATCCAGACTAGGCATCTTAATTGAATCCAGAATCCAGAATTGAACCCAGAGTAGAAAAAGAACTCATATCTTTCACAGGCGATTTTGGAACAATATTGTTTGAGATCATATTTATCACTACAATTGAGATATAATTAATTCCATTCCAAATTTAGGAAAACCACAAGGTTCAACGTATCATGTTGGATAAATTCCCAAAATACCCAGCATTATTACTTCAATACTCCGAGCGTTTTAGGAAGGTCCAAACAGATACAATTTATGATAACACTGATACCTGTATGATACAAAATACCTACTTCGATGTATCGAATGAATCGAATCCTGTAATATGTAATCAGATCCAATTAATCTTGATATCTTGGGATTAGTGTTCTTGTATTTAATGTAATAATATTTTAGTATTTACTTTGTATTGAGATGATTGCATGCTAAACGGCGAATAACCATTGCAAGTAACTTTTTTTTGCGTAGAGAGATACAAATGATCAAGATACTATAATAATATGATATATTTGTTCATAAAAAAGATAAAATTAAATTAGGAAAATATGTAAAAATAGTAAATATGTGTATAAGGAAAATATGTGTATATGAAAAATAGCCTATGTTACTCGTGGATAATGTAGCTTTCGAATGGTGAAAGAAATTTTAAAAACTGTCCAGTAGTTTTTGAGCCTATTCATTACAAACAAAGTTTGCCTCTTTATAATATTAGTGTAGATTATGTGTTAGTGGATAATTCGCATCGTATTCAAAATGAACCAGTTTAAAACGTCCTTAGAGTAAAGTAAAACAAATGATACAAATATAACGGTTATTAGACTATTGCTGGCGGCGTTTTGCGTAATTTTTGATGACGTAGTTACCATCCCATCCCTGGAGTTTTAAACTAATTAACCTTCGCAAGAATTGAGGTGGATCGTTCCTGTTGTTCCGCTTTTAACCTCGCACTCGGACTAACCAGATTTTTTAATTGAACCAAACGAAGTAAATGTTTTTAGCAATATAATAAGTAAGGGTATGTGTAGAACAACTTAAAGGGGAAGAATATGCCAATGTGACAACTTTCTTTATCGGAGAAGCTTTAAGAAGAAAAAAAATAGTAAGCAAGACACTTAATCTAGTATTTTTTGGTACAATTAAAAATGCTCTAATTTTGAATTGAAATTAGGTTTACGGATAATAATAATAATAAATATATTTTTTATTCATAATAAAAAGAGTACACTGGTAATAGCAACTAATCTTAATTCTATGTACATACATGAAACACATCACAGACAAACATATCTTACAAACACACGGATACAATCAAAATGAGTAGTGTTCGCTTTAACTTAAGAAACCAGTAGAGTATAATTTGACAGACAAAATGAAGACTTCCTTCTGAGGACAAACGTACCATAGTCCTTCTTCTACGTCTAACGCATAGATTTACCTAGATTTAAATAACAATCAAGATAATGTAAACCAGTATTATAACAGCACTAGCAGCGCCCCGCGGTTTTACCCGCGTTGTGCCCGTTCCCGTGGGAATTTCGGGATAAAATGTAGCCTATAGCCTTCCTCGATAAATAGACTATCTAACAGTGAAAGAATTATTCAAATCGGTTCAGTAGTTTCTGAGATTAGCGCGTTTAAACAAACAAACAAACAAACAAACAAACAAACAAAACAAACTCTTCAGCTTTATAATATTAGTATAGATAAACACCATGAAAACACAACAACAATATATCATAATACATCGTTACTGTCCAATAAATTCGTTAAAACTATAACCGCAACAAAAACCACGAACGAAATCCAATGAATAATAGCAGACAAACAAACAGACATAAATAATTGAAATGGACAATTTGAACGGACGAAAACGCATAAAAATATAGATATCGTTTTATAATGGTTAATCCTAGCAATAACTGTTGTTTACTTCGTTTTAACTATTTCGTTTTGATGAGTTGCGGTTTGCCGGTGAAAATATAAAGCGGCATCAGGTGATATGGGCATTGGGCGTTTTTCCATTACCCGGCCCGGCACCGGCACGGCACCGGCATGGCAGTGCACCGGCACCGGCGCCGGGGTTTCGTTTTTCCACTGCGCCGGTGTCGATGCCGGTTTACGCCCGGTACAGTACTGACACACCGCCCCGCGCAGTTACACACTCACACGGCTACAATTCATATAAATATGCAATTTTGCCGGGCCGGCACCGGTGGGAAGCTTGCTACCCCGGCGACGGCGACGGCGCCGGCAGGACTCAGTGCCGGGCCAGCGCCGGCGCCGGTAAGTAAAAAAGCAAGCCATACATTTTCATACATTTTTGCTTCCCCGGCAACGGCACGGCGCCGGCGCCGGCGCCAGTGCCGGTGCCGGGCCGGGTAGTGGAAAAACGCCCGATCATGTGAGAGTAAAGCAAAATGTATTGTTTCTCATAACATCACAACTTCATGAAACACTTAGTTACTATACCTTTCCTTTGACACAGTTCGATAGTATTAATAAAGAAAGTAATTTCGAGTAGGTTAGTAGCCAACCCTGGTGTCGGAGATTTTAGACCGCCTCAAGGCCTCCGACATGATTTAACGATTGAAACAACCAGGTCCGACAATTTAACGTGCGCTTCGAAGCACGGTAGCGCTCAGATATAAATGCCACTATCGGCCACCCGTCCAAGTAGGGGCCGAGCTGCACGTTGCTTAACATTAGCAATGAGTTATATAGCTTAGCTAAACTACGCCACGAGCGCCACAATGTATTAATAGTATGTCTCAAGTGGGCCAACAATTTCTTAGATTTTTTTTGTGTCTAAGTTATAAGTCTTCTTTGATATCCTCCAAGTGTGCCTTTCAAAGAAGATAATAAAGTAATAGAACTTAATCAATCAAGCTCCAATGATTATCTTCTTCGATTATCTCCAAGCCTTATCAACATAATCAAACTAACAATAAAAGTTGTAAGTACACTTTGACCACTTAAATTGAGTTTAAAACGATCGCTAAAACCGACCATTCTCGACCATCTTCAATTAAAGTCTAACGAGGCACTTAAATAAGAAACCTTTTAACGTTCCAAATCCCTTTCCTAGATATTGAGGCACAAAACTCATAAACTCTTAATACGACTTTGCCGGCAATAACTGTTGGTTAAACTAAGGTTAAGTTCAGTTTAAAGCAGAGTTTAACCACTCAAACGACACCTGTGACACCTGTCAACACCTTGAAACGTCCACGCGCGTGATCGCGCGTGAGCGCGTCGAGCGCCCTATGCCATTACCGATTCAAAGTATTTTTTCTAGCAAACTATTGCAGCTATGGCAAAGCAAAAAATACCAGTTTATAGCTGAATAATTAAGGAATCAAAATATGTACTAATTATAGTACAACAATTAATCTGAAATTCAGAAAATAAATTTGAACTTAACAATACGGGCTAAATTTAAGTAAAATATTTGTTTCAACAAGTTTTAACGAAAAGTTATTGAACTTTTCTCATTGTTTTTTACTTATTATTAAACTAGATTATATAAGCTTTTTTTTGACACCAATATATAATTACTTGGAATAAACAGTCTAGCACATTAACCAAAACAAACAACGCATTCCTGCAGCGGCGGCCATGGTCGCCCATACAAACCCATACCTATAATCTTGGGAAAGAACATACAAAAACATGAAATCCTAACTTATTTTCGTTATTTTCTTTTCGTATAAATTTATTTAAACATTAATTATGACCTATTCTCCCAATTATAAGAAGAATTTTATTAAAATATATAATATATCACACAAAAACTTAGCGAAAAACCGACACACAAAGGCATAGTTTCCGCGTGTCGACTTTATTTACATGTAAAGTCAATCTATCAAACTTTAGATTGATAGCACGTATAAATATTTTGAAAGAATGAATCTTGGGGATTATTTTAATATATAATACTAATACAATAAGATGTTAAATAAATAAATACTTATATTTTAAACAAAGAGTTCTCAGACACTTGACACCACTTGACATACCGTTTGTAAACAATTTTTTTTTTCTATTCTTGCTGTTACCCGCCATATTGTTTTACATATGGATAGACGCGTAATTTAATACAGCTCCATCTAGTGTAAAATCCGTAAAGCTTTTGAAACTATCCACAGAGAAAATATCGTTTAAAATAACTCAAACGTCCGGGCGACCATAGTCGCCCTAACGTTTAACGCCAAAAATTTTTGGGCGACCATGGTCGCCCGGACGTTTGAGTGGTTAATGTCGGTAGGTGACGACTTTATGTTGCGTTGTTCGGATTATGTCGTACTCTTTGTTTATTTATTATACTCTTAATGGAACTATAGTCAGGGTCGTAAAATGCATAGTTATTGTTAAGGGTTGCTTATTGCTTAGTTAAGTGAATCTAAGTAACAACTAGATAAATGCTTGGTCTATGTTACTCGTACAGATACAGCGATGAAAATTAAGTTTAATCTTTTCCACCATTATTATAGTTCTATGACGTAGCCGTCTTCATGAATTTGGTTTACAAATATTTCAGAAATTAGTGCGTTCAAGAAACATATCAATCATATATTTGTTTTGTAGTACCTATAGTAAAGTCTTGTCACATTAGCCTGTAATGTCCCACTGCTGGGCAAAGGCCTCTCATCTCATTGAAGATCTCACTCATCCTGATGTTGTACCTATAGATGAACTTAAATAAATCTTTCTCTACCAAAATTGAATATATGATTCAAGGTTTCTGTAAAATACATAATGTAATCGAATAAAACATCAACAATCTCATACAATCAGCACACCGAGAGCATCATAAACTCTAACATCAGGAGTCATATTTCACAAATCGTTCACACTGAAGACGCAGGCATCTGTTAAAATGATAATCACAATTTTTATGGCTACATATCAGGAATGCTGACTCAATGATCACCTGTGCCGAACCGATCGTAAATGGAACATAAAAACCGTTCAAAATAACAATACATACAAAGACCGAACACCGTATAGGATGCACGAAACAATGCGGTTGGATACGGCATTTTGCGATAAAACATTAATTGTTCCGCGGTTTGAGGTTATTTAATCTAATTTAGTGATTTATTTGATTGTTTGATGGGCTCTGCGTTGATGTGATACATTTTGTAGTTGTTTGTTTTTCAAGGGAGGTAATTCGTATTTTGATTTATTGAAATACTTAATTAAGTATGTAATTTGATAAATCTCTTGTACATCTCTTTTTTGTATTTGTTATCAACTATTGTTTTCTTGGTTCGTAATAAACTTTGATTTCAAACAGTATCCGTCATATTATATCAGTGGCGCTTAAAGAGTCTTAAACATGCCAACAACTAGATTACTTTCTTCATGATTCATTTTCTATAACTATCTAAGAATAGACATACTAGACAAACAAGCTAGTCCCTAATCTATTGTCCCATTTCTTCGTACATCCCGGTCGGAAGCTACGGCAAATCTATACAAGGTTCGTTTTACGGCTCCACACACAACGTGTTCGTTAAATAGAACGTTAAAGGATCGTTCGCGGCCGTAACCCGAACATTCAACAACCAACAGAGTTACGTTCTAATAGTTGTTTCGTATTACGTGCTTATGTCGCATGAGTTTTGTTGTTAACTGCTTTTTGTTGTAGGTACTAGTTTTAAGTTCAATTATGCTATGTGTGCTTTGATGGTCGTTGGCAGCTCTTGGTGTTAAGAGCTTGATGTGTGTCAGTGGTATTAAAGCTTGCAGATTAGTTAACTTATTATTTGCGTGTGAATGAAAAGTGTAGAAAATCTACGTTAAAAAAGTACTTTTTTAAATCTACTACGGTTAAAATGCTACGTACTACTACGTCGTAGTCACTCTCATGCTACGGCACTACGGCGTAGCAAAGGACTTTTTCACCCAACGAAATGAGATAAACTATTTCAATTCAAGTTTAGTTGTTTTGAGTACATTTTCATAGAAATGAGGTATGCATACGAGAATACAATAAAAGTACATCAGTGAGCGAGTGTCGGCGTTAATAATGCGAGGTGTAGGGCCGTGGTTCACGAGTGTCTTGCGAGAGGCAGTCGACTTAGATGGTGACGATAGGGACATACGGACTAGTGGTATGTAAGTTGTAATATCACTATTCGTTATATTTTAGTTATTCAATTATTTAATGATAATTTCTTAGTTTTTATGGGATTTACGGGATATGTTCTATGTGAATGTTAACAATTTCTAAAAATTGCATATCTCGGCCTTAATGTAAGGTATGCTTGCATACTTTGGGTTTATAATAAAGTAAAAACTAACTGTAACTATTACATACAAATATACAAATGCTGTATATTAATATAAAATTGACACCCAGACGTCGTCATGATTGTTGTTGACACATGTTGCACATATTGTTGACTCCGGGTGGGATCGAACCCGATAACCTCAGACTATTTTTAGCCGACACAGTAAGCGCTCACAGGCCACTGTGTTTCTAAAAACAAAAAAGCAATCAAGTCTATCTATAAGTTTCAATAAGCTCTACTATAAGACAAAAGAAGCTTGCTCTGTGCCGGGAAAACGTTATAAGACCGTGTGTATCAAAGTTTCTTGCGTGACTAATGACTCCGGAACGTTTCAACTCTGTTTGCGCCCCACTCGTCCAACTCAAGGTTTTTCTATTAAAATAACTTAGGGAACATAACACTTGTCTCGAGTTCACTTTGTCGAGTGTTTTTCTTAGTGTCTTTATTTATTTATACACTTACAGCCTTACAAATAAAAAGTTATTCGGAGTATAAGTATACTTAGTATAATTTGGTCATTTTTCAATATAGTTTGACAGTATAGTGGTATAATTCTCGAGCGCCCCTGAGAGAACTAGTAGTTGTAATGACAAATCTAAGATTAACGCGTTCAAACGAAAACCTGATGAGTTAATCAAAGACACGCGTCTTTGTGGGCGCAACTAACGATACCGTCGACAAGATCATTGTTTATATTCATTTGACTCACTGCGAAATACTATCGAATGACTTTTCTCCGTTTACCCAAACCTAGCATGCTATCGCTACTTCAAAGAAAATTTTAGCTCAATTATTGTGGCTATTAAATTCCTACTGCCTTATTCATAAACGCTGTTTAACAAAAACATTGTTAAAAAGTGTTTTGTCTTTTTTGCTCTTCGGAAAATAGCGTATGTCAGAAAGGGACAAACCATTTGATAGCTAAATTGCTATGAATAAGCGTATATGAATAAGACTTTAATTTGAATATAGAATCGCCCGTTTGAAACCTGTTCCTTAAAACAATTTCTAATTTTAAAATATTAAAACGTTCCATTTAAAAATCATAGCTGCATCAATTGCACGATTCTTGAGGTAACACTTGATAGAATTCTAAAACACTTTTCAGCGAGCGTTAAAGGAACCACTGACATGAATACAAAGTAACTATTGTACTTGTTGTACAAAATATTAGTTTACGAACCGGTGAATGTGTGGGAATTTACGCTTTGATATTCAGTTAACTGGTTTTCGAATGCGGCTATTTTAAACCTTTCTGTAGGGTGAGAAAATGTAACAGTTTTACAGTTGTGTGTTATGTTATTCTAAATTTGAATTGTGCACATTTATTTATATCGATGTATGTATCAGTAAGTAGATCTTTACTGATATGTTTAGGTGATGCGTATCTTAGTACTGATGAGTTTAGAATAAAAACAGGGAGCGAAAATAGTAGCAAAGAGACTTTTGAAACTAGTGAAAAGTATTCCTTTTTCTCTAACCGTCCATTGCCCAGCAGTGGGACTTTACAAGTTAGTACACATAGGTAAATCTTATATGCAATAAACATTCGTACTTCTGAACTTCTGAATTTATAATATTAGTCTGATGATAGAACGTGCCACTGACGAACTTTATTACTATTTCGGACTCTGCTATACGATGCAGAGTATGCATGAAATGTGACAGTATCACATTTCATGCATACTTTATTGATAGGACAGCTATTTCATGACACCATCAAAATATAACTTATAAACACGAACCTCAATTGTTTTAGAGATCAAACATGATCTATTCTTTGAATATTAAGCGTGTAACATGCTAGCTTAACCGAGAACTGAATCGCGTAACTACAGCATTAAAATATTATGCACCATCCGTGCTCGTTTACAATACAGAATAGCTATCCGCTAAGAGAAAACGATAAATATTAAAGCTTACCTTGGACGGTTTATCGCGTCGAGAGACGTCCGTGAAAAACGGATAAATGTGGAATCCTCGCAAATCCCAGTGCCTGAAAAGTTTTGGTGCGATACAGCCTGTGTGTACTCAGCTTATATCGTGCGGTTTCCAAAGACAAAATACAATGTTTGTTTCTTTTTTCATCATTAGATATTCCCGCTCTCATTGGTCGCGGATCTGTTCAAAGGTTTTGTGTTGATAGCCTTTTTTATTCAAGTTTTATTCACGGTACGCCATCTTTTGTTTTATTTGCTAGCTTAATATTACCTACGGTTTAGGTAAACATTCCGCTTTCAACGATCAGAAAAACGTAATGGAAGCCTATTTTCCTGTATTTGTGTTTACTTCGCTATACTAATAAAAGCAAATAGAGCTACCTGGAAAAATGTACTAAAGGCCAAATTAATATATTTCATTTCCCCATTGCTATGCAACATGGCGGCAATATATCTTGAACATTGAAAGAAAACCTCATTCATTTTTTTCTATGGAAACCATAGACATAGAAACCTCAATGGATACAGTATTGTAATGTAATACTGCATTCAAAGACTATTTAAGAAAGGAATACTAATTCCCCATCATAAATAATTACCACACTTTCTCTTCGTTCCTAACATTGTCTGTGGCATAGCCCTGTGACAAACATGTGCTCGTACTTAAAGTACTTTGTTGCATAACCTGATGTACTTAAAAGTGATCAACCGCCATTCTACCCACACGTTTCACAATGAGCTCATAACTCATCCATCAACATAAGTTAATGGCACCTGTAACGAAGTGCGAGTGTCCGGGCCCGCGAGGTCGTTCCCAACAGACACAAACAATAAAAACCCCCTCGAGCCGATCAATGGCGCAGATCACAAAAGATTAACTCCTGATTAATATCCATCATCTCTCAAACTCTATAGTACACGGTTTAGCTTCGCTTCTTTCCTATAATTAATATTAGAATGAATTAATGTTCTTCCGGAATATTATCCGGAATCCGGAATTTAGTTATTAATATTTTTTTGTTTTTTAAAGAATGCTCGTAGATTTTTTTATGAATATTTAAGTTTATTATATTATAAAACTCTGAAATTCACTATGTAACCTACCTTAAGGTATTGATTATCTCTTTATCTCTATTACTCATCAGGTTTTCGTTTGAACGCGTTAATCTTTACGGTTACAGTCAAGCATGAAAAGTCTTTTTTAGATACGATAGCCACACGGGTTAGTATAGACCTATACCACAGTATATACCGCCTTATTCATAATCGCGGTGAAACTAAAACACTGTTATAATGTGTTTTGTCTCTTTTGCTCTTTGGAAAATTACGTAAGTTAGAAAGTGACAAACCATTTACTGTGTCGGGGGTTGCGGGTTCGATTCCCGCCCGGAGTCAACAATATGTGCAGACATAGTTGTTGGCGACGATGTCTGGGTGTCAATTATATATTCTTATAAAGGATTTGTGTATGTATATGTAGTAGTATCAGTTAATTAGATTCCATAACACAAGCTTAGAGCTTACTTTGGGTCTAATTAACCATGTGTGAATTTGTCCAGGTATATTTAGGTATATTTGATAGCTAAACTTTTCTCAATACGCGTTTATTATTAAGGCCCTTTTAGTTCACCCGCAACCACGAGAGGTGTAATCCCCTCGAAACGTCGGGAAATAAAAAGTAAGTTATTAATTGCTTTATTAACTTTCTAACGTGAAACCCGTGTGAGTACGTTTACTATGCCCTTTTCGTTTACTCGTACGAGTATATTCCAGTGTAAACCAAATTCCAAAACACCAAGACAATCGTGCCAAAAACCTTCTCAAATCTCTACAACTGTACAAATACAACAACAGAACATCTTCATTGTATATAGCAAGAACATTCACCATAAAATACCCTGGCACGACTGGAATTATTCAGCCATGAACAATCCAATTATATACGGCAATAGAGCGCTTTACCCGCTGGTCTTAACCTGACAGAGGAGAAACAGCGACGAAGATGGATTAGAAAAGAAAAACAAGAAGAAAAGGAACCAAACCTCATGTGGAAAGGTTTTACTGAAGGTGGAAACTAATTATCTATCTAATTACCTATTGTCGGCTAATTTGTAACATTATCTTCGAAATTAAAGCTAATATTTCCTATCGTATAGTTATGTTCAATTATTGGACTGAAATCTAAATCTCTACTAATACTAGCTCCGCCCCGCGGTTTTACCCGCGTTGTGCCCGTTCCCGTTGGAATTTATGAACTGCTCGACTGATTTAGTGCAAACTTCACATAAACCATCTACTTAATAGTCCGAACAAAGCCTAAACATTAGATGAGCCCGTGATTTTTATATTTATAAATAGTAAAGCAGAAGAGTGTTATTTCTTGTATGTTTGAAAGCGCTACGAGTATTCTCCGAAACTACCAATCTGATTTGCAGACGTAACGGATAGCCACATTCAATAGTAATGTTATAGGCTATTTTTTATACCTAAATTCCCACGATAACGGGCACTGGAGGGTATCGAGGGGCGGTGCTAGTTTTATATTGGAAAAAACATTTGTCATAACGGGAGTCGAACCAAAAACTATCTATCTTCAACCTGTATCGTCCCACGGCTGGGCAAAGGTGTCCCCCAAATCAAAAACTAAAAGTCAAAACACTTGCTCTATGTCAACAACACGTTAATGGTGTAATTTTCACTTGTTTTATTAAAATTATACTCATAATTGCCCTTTGATCCTAACAAAATATTGTTTACGACGAAATTATGCAAGTTTGTTCGTGGCTTAAGATAAGTTGTGGATTTAAATTGTGTTATCTTTACTTTTGGAGTGTTCTGTTGTGATCTTTACTTTACTAAACTAAGTAATGGACTTAAGTTATAAGGCACGAACAGATATAATGTAACATAATTTTAAATAATGCAATATTACATAAGATGTTTGACACGGTGCAGTGGCGGTTACTATAGATTTTTAAGAAAATTTATTAAAGTATTGTCTTATATGTATATACAATTCTGATGTCAGTTACCCCGTACTCCTGACCGGCTTGACCGGTTTATATGAAATTTTCGTCGACAATAGTTGAGGGTGGTCCACCCCTTAACTTTTTAAAGCAAAAAAGTTTTTGCCGGGTCACCTAGTATTATTATAAAAAAATGTCGCCACCGTCACCGTTGCTGTACCATCGTACTCCCGATTATGTAACGTATGTAAAACATTGAGCTATTTTACCCTACAGAGTCGTTGTTAACTAAACGCCCAGTACTTATCTTATTTTCAAAAGACATAACAAAGAAACATCACAATCAAAACTCAACTAACGTAACTAATCCCGAACTAATCTCGAAACGCCCAATTTAACCCGAAATCATTGAATACAAAGCGTGAAGTCCCGTAATTCGGTTTCGGTCGATTTCTTACCTCAAAGTCGCCGGCGGACAAAAGCCGTATTGTACGTCAAAACATGTTCGGTATAAAACCGATGTCTCTATACCGTGAAATTGCAATCTCTACGTACCACGCCCGAGTCACACTTTCCAGCAATTCTACCGTCTTTACGTCACAACGCCTTACAAAACTTCAGTAGCATGAAATATGTCTTGTAAAGGAAATAATCTGTTGTGTTTTTTATTCGTTTATCCTTTTAGTTTCTTATTCTAAAGTTTGCGAAGATTATTTTCTTTTTTAAATGTGGAGTAATGTTTTTCTTACGAACATGAAACCGCCTGGCTGAGACTGTTATAACCAATTTCGGTTAAAATCAATGATTGTTGTCACAGTATACTAGATAAATTGTTTTAATAAGAAACATTAAAGTGTTAGAACCAAGTTCTTCCGTGAAAAGTGATTCCGACTCTACTGATTTTCCCCATCAAAATAGGTATGACTAGTTATGAATTTTGACAGCAACACCACATCGAATCGATATTCAAAGTCTGTTAAGCCAATTAACACACGTACAGATACAGACGAGCGCTAACGAGCTGACCAATAGAGTTTGAAGCTGAAAACTTTAACATACTCGTATCTATGTATGTATGATGTATCGGGTTTGAAGAAAAAATAATAAGCTATAGAATAAAATACAGTCAGTACTTAATCAGTAATATAACAGACTTGCGATATTGCCTGTGTGTTGTACCTGTTCCTATAGCAATTTCGAAATGAAAAAGTAGTCCATAATATTCCTCTTGTAATAATATTAAATGTTACTGTTATATAAACATATAATTTCAAATCTATTTTCATAAATACTCATTGCGATATATGCTAAAACTCATTATAATAAATGAAACGGGTCTTATCGCGTTAGATATTTTAACGTATTTTAACGTTTCTTAACGCAGTTAAGTGCGGGTAGTTTTGTGCGGGTAATTGGAAAAAACAATATTGTGTACGCAGTGAATATTCGCATCTCCAGCCAGTCATCCCGTGACCACGAGCGGTGTAATCCACTCGAAACGTCGGGTACGTATTTTAGTAAAATACGTTAAAATATCTAACGCGATAAGACCCGTTTCATTTATTATAATGAGTGCAAATCGTGTGAGTTTAAAAAGTATGTATGCTAAAACTCTCAAGAACTCCACAAACAAGAAATTCGGAAAATCCTTCAAATAAACACAGTACAAAATATGTCGAGTAGAAAATGTACAACGAAACTTAATTACTGTTAATCTTTGAGATGGCGGTGGATAGGTATTATTTGGTTCGAAGTGGAGAGAATACTCCCACCTGTCTTTAATTGTGGGGTGAATAATACTTAAAAAAATAATGGTACAAATAAGTACAAAAGAATAATGAACTCTATAATTATGCGTGACGCGGAACTTATTTTACTTACTATGGGTAGTATCTGGGTGAGATTTTGACGTACTATATCATTTCTGACAAATATTTCCTATAACCATGCAAAGTTGAGTGTAGCGTAAATTCAGAACGTTGTTTCATAACTGAAATAATAGTCTGTTAAAGTTAGTCGAGTGTTCAGAAGAAAGCCACAGTTTTTTCATGTTCTTACGTCTGTTGAAACTGACATTATGTATTAACGTTTACTGGTGCGTAAGCGTAAATTGAAGCAACCCGCCTTAAGTTATTACATTGGTACTTATTTACAAGCGGACAATACAACGCTCTAAACAGTAACGTTAGAGTCTCCATTACAGATTTGCCTCGGAGCTAATTTAAACAAGGAACCGCCATTAAAAGCATACCTCTCCATATCGTGTAAACCACTTGCAAATTTATTCAGGACACTCGTTCCCCACTCATCAAATAATATCGCGGTAACATTTCATTTACATCACCGTCTACGATATTGCACTTTACCACTCCGATGTTAAAGCATATTTTTGTCGCACGTAATGTTTTAAACATTTCAATTTTAAGTATAATTCAAGCAATTTGCATTGCAGTAGTGGCTGTTAGGATGCTGCGGAGTTGGACTGCCGTGTCCTCTAGATTTAGTATAAAACGTATAATACTTCGCATATTTACGTCTCCGGCTGCATTTTACACTAAATAAACTTTAAATTTAAAGGCCGAGGTAAGCGAGGAAGGCAAGGATCAGCTATGTGAGCCAAATTAAGGAGAACGTGTCATGTTCTTAGAGACGTAAGAAAGACGCATTAGACAGAATTAGGTGAAGACACCTGCATCAGTTTGCTAGACAAGTTAAAGTCGTTAACTTTTTAAAGTATACATTTGTAAAATAAAAGCGAAGTGTATCCGTAAACGCAGTGTCAATTCAAAATGAGTAGTATTCACTTAAACCCAAGGTTTAAACTTAAAAACCCATCTATAATTTAAAAAATGAGACAATATGTTCTTTACTATTCTTTCGTATAAAGGCAAAACGACCGATAAAAAATATATGCAGGACCACTTCACACACGGTTTGCTAGACTAAACCAAACTAAGCTCTAAGCGACAAAATGATGAAATTCTATGGACGTAGGTTGAAATGAAAAAACACTTTCCTACTTTCCTAAAAGCCGAACAATATTCTACTAAGCTTATCTTCAATCTATCGTGGACTGGAATTGTTTTTGTGAAATTAATTTTCTTGATGAAGAGGCTGGTTTGAATTTAGTTCAGAGATCATTGTTGATTGGATGGCATTTTGGAGCGTTTTTGAAAAGAGGTTTCAAGGTAATTTGACCTTTTTCATCTTGTTTGAGTTTTAATTACACTTACCTAAATAGGTAGTTAATAATAATTCATAAATACTATAGTTACGTTAAACGAAATTAACGTACTATACAAAACTAAAAACTAGTTACTTAATGTACACTAATGAGTACGGTAAGGAAAGTTAGTGGCCACCCCTAATGTCGGAATGTAATACGCCTGAATGACTCCGACATGGTCTGAGATTTAAACAACTAGGATTAGGCCCATCGCAGACGACAGACTTTTTGTGCGATCGAGTCTGCGGCGCACAAAAATTCGGTCGCGGATTGTCGCGGATTTTTGTGCGTCGTGTGCGTTACTGCATATAATTACATAGGTTCTATTTTCACAGACTAAAAAGTGCGTCACGGATAGTCTGTCGTCTGCGATGGGCCTTATGACGACCGGTATAAAGTCATAGCCCAATAGTTAATCAACGTGCCGCTCGATCCCTTTTTGGATGGGTGGCCGTCGGTTGTTTTAATCGTCAGACCATATCAGAGGCTTTTAGACGGTCTAAAAACTCCGACACCAAGGTTAACCACTAACCTAAACAAACTTTCTTACTTAGTTGATTTGCCGACTGCATAAAGCTATTCGTCGAGTTAGTGCTAAGACACAGATACATAAATTGAGTCAGTAGTAACTTCAAGAAAACACATGCCCTCCGAATATTGTTTTTAATTTCGTTACAATTGTCGGCTCGTTTATTTTGTTTGCTACTTTATTGCTTCCCATTTTCAAGTTGTGCGGAGTAAATTATCTGAGAGCTGGAAGGTCATGTTCATAAATTAGACCAGGTAAAGTATTATGCTGTACTTTTCCTTTTGTTTTCTCTGTAGACTACATTGTGCTTCAAGCTTTGTTTAGTATCATATGTCTATGTACAGTGTGTGAAATCTTGTATTATATAAGATGATTATAAGTAAATAAGTATTATGTATGAGGTTAATTTAATTCATTTTAGATTATATAATAATCATAAGTCTCATTCATTAGTCACGTAAAACTTGTAAGATACTTAGATGCTACAAGTTATCATTATGCGAATGAGCTTATATGATAGTGTATATTTAGCTTAATTTGTTTGTAGGTAAAGAAGTAACTTAGGTGTATGGAATAGTACAGGTACCTACCTTCAAATTACTTTCAAATACAAAAAGTAAACTCAACCATGCTAGTCTAGATGCTTAATTCCGAAACAAAATTACAACCGAACAGCAATAAAAATAGTTTTACTGCACAACATGCTGGCTTCGTAATGTAAGTACCTTACCCTTTATCAATAAAATAAAATGCAATCTTTAATTAAGAAGACTTCAGTTTACTTAGCCACTGGTCCATCTCAAATAAGAAAACAACCGATCCGAATCATAAACAAAAGTAATTACGACAAAAACATTATTTCTTTATGCAAATATCTCTAATCCGAGTAACGGTATGGAGCACGGCGATTTCATCAACAAAAAGTGGAATCAGAGAAGTGCCAGACGCAGGCGAACACTAAAGGGTTCCGTAATATTTAATAAATAAATACTAGTACACATAGGTACTTGCTTACACCCAAACCGAGCTCTAAACTTGATTCCATAGATAGAGGGTCCGTTCTATGAATATGACAATGAAGGGACTCTATTACATACGTGTACATTCGTACCTACATATACACTTATATACATTCACACAGATACCTAGGTATGCCTAACGTGACCATACGAGTACGTCCCATTTTAAACGGGACAGTCCTGTTTTCGGTTGTCTGTCCCGGTGTCCCTAGGAGATAGGATATTAGCCTGCTTTGAGCCAAAAAACATATGGTCACGTTAGGTATGTCTAGGTACCAAAATTATGGACCATTCATTCGTTAATTTATATTTTATAAACCTTACTATGATTCCGTTTCAATTTCTTACTGAAACACTGAACGTACATTTGTACTTCCGCAAAATAAGTATTCGTGTTATAACAACCTGTATTTGACTATAATTACTGGTTATTGGAAATTTAAATTTTCCCAGAATACCAGTCTGTGAATAAGAGTAGAATAATTTTATTTTATTTAATAAAATGTATTGAATGAAAAACACAGAATTATTAGTTGGATTCTACTAATAAAGTTCTATCTATGATAGATATAAATCAACCGAACGTTCCGTTGCTATCCCTTACTTATAGAACCCTAAAACTGTTACTTTAGTCTGTCTGTCCAATTAAAATTGTGTGTTGTTTGAACTTTACCTGCACCGAACTACGATTGTTTTGTTCAGATACTTAGCTATAGGTACCTAGGGACTGCAGTACGAGGTGTACTTAAATTAAATTCTAGTTTTTTTAAAAGATATTTGATCTTACTTACCTTTTAGAGTTGTTTTATTGTAGTATCGTGAAGTTTAGTCTGACGTGAGGGCTTCTATGTCAGTACCAGCTAGAATAGCTAGTGGTTTATATTCAGGGTAGGTAAACTACAACGCAGGTGACTAGGATCACTGCAGGTCTTCTAGCCCTGAAAATAAGTAGGTAAACTCTATTTCTTTTGGATTGGCACAAAATGTGGACCAATGTCGTCAATTTTATATTTCATTATTTTTCATAGGTTTAGTAATTTTATTTCATTATTACCTATCTCTAAACCTTTTTCCTCTTCAGAAGCAATCGTCTTCGGCTGGAAAATTGACGACATTGGTCCACATTTTGTGCCAATCCAAAAGAAATAGATTAAAGGTATATGAACTAACTATTTACTTACGTATTACGTATCAAACACAATTCTACTTACAACACATTATGTGCAAAATGCATTTTGCTTTTTTACGTACTTATTCATTCATGGTTCCACTAAGCAATAAGTACCTACACTAACAATATTATCATCCCAAAAGTCATAATATCGTTAACTTTTCGAACTACCCACGCACCTGTCAAGTCTTACAATGTAATCAACTAATCACCCCAACCCTAGTACGGAATCTAATTACGTTTTTGAAGAGGCATCAATCGTTGATTGGGGCTGCACTAACGGTAAACATCAACTGACAGTGACAGCAGACACGATGGTTGACGTCATAGCGTGCGCGCGAGCTGTTGAACGCTTCCGGCATACAACCTGCACGGGCTGCCAGTATTTGAACGTTTCATTGCATTAATAAACAATTTTATTTTTTCTTAATATTAGATTTTGTAGACTCGTTTATAGACGGTGCTTAATCGCGTTATAGTTTCGGTCGTGTTCTCGAGTATGTGTTTACAGTGTGTTTTTAACGTGTTAAGTTTAAATAGTGTAATAGTAGTTTATGCAACTGTCATATAAGGAAGGGTATTAAAACACGAGTGTGAGTTTATGAAACGAGCGCAGCGAGTTTCATAATAGTAACGAGTGTTTTAATACCCGTGTTATATGCAGTTGCATACACTACTTTATCTTCACTAATGCAATTAATCAAACAACAGGAGTAAAAGCTGACAGACAATAGTTTTTCACGCGTACGTGTATTGTCACAGTGAACTTGCCGCCATTAAAATCTAACCAATGAGAGCGCAGCTGCGCGTAGGGCCAATCAGGAGCGAGCGAGATCTTACCAAAGAGTATTGTGTATGTAGTTTCGACGAAGTTTTCACGTATAACCCAACTGTTTTCAAAAGCCAGCCTAACATCAAAATTTTATACAACTAGTATGAGGATTTTGACATATCACATAAGGCTCGCCAGGTTAATTGGTCGCGTTATAATGATGTTATAATGAGATTTTACGATATCGATGTGGATATTATAACATCATGTGCAATTGCTTAAATTGAGTGTTTTAGTTGTCTGCGCTATAACAGTAGTAATTATAAGTCAAGTATTGGAAACATAAGTAGAATGTTACAACATTAGTGTAGATAAAAAAAACTTATAGCATGATATGAGATACGCCATTGTCCTGCAACGGGACTAATAAGTTAGAGTTAATTCTCGCTTACCTACGCGCTTTTGTTAAACTTTTTGTACCTACTGAAATAAGTTATAAGTAAGACGTAGACACGCAATTTCAAGCTTTACCGAAAGTTATCCACTCAATACAATACCACATTAATCACCGAATATCGTCAATATTAAACTTAACAATTCGGAGTTACTGTTCTCGTGTTCGAAACACTTGGGAACTTTCCTTTCAGCGGTTTTCAATTCGATGAACAGCCCGAAATATACTTAGGATTAGACCACATTAGTGTTTATTTTGTACGGCGACGAAATAAAGAGCTAGAAAAAGGTGATTGATGATGCCTAATTTTGGGAATAAATAAGACAGACCTTTGCGAAAAACTGCTACTATAATAACAGGAATAATACATAATGATTGATTTGTTTAGTTGTATTTGGCACATATTTGGCATAACATCTTAGGAGTCCCACAGTCAAATACCATTAAATGTCACTTTTTTTACTCTTGCACCATTGTGTCTACTTAAATTAACTTTTACCTATAATTTTCTATATGACAACATTGAATCTAACACAGTGCTCTAGTTCAATATTCCAAGTCCAACATTTCCCGCGTTCAGAGTGACATAGCGGATATTGAAACCGCCACACACCCTTGCGTGTGGTGCACTGACAACTGCATTCACACTTGACGTTTTTATCGATACCTTGATAGTTCATCGCGTAGTCACATCACTATGCTAGCTTCAAGTTGTCGTGTTCATCCAAGGGGTGGATGAATGAGATCTTTAGCGATAAAGTTTCTTTGTTTGAAGGAATATAATTATAAAAAGTACATAAATGACTTAAATGTAGAAACCATATCTTATACCGTAGAGAGGAGGATGGAGGCGGCGCACGTCGCGTTGTGCGTTAAAATAAAACCTACGACATGCCTATTAAGTATATAATATATTATTATCCCAAATGAGGATTTTAAGCACCTACTGGTTTTTGCTGGGTATATGTACAAAGGAACCTACTCCCTAAGTTACAAACTTTATTTTATTTGCAATAAATAAATATTAACTGAGCAATTAACTGAGCAATTTGCAATAAATAAATATTCCTATCGAATTCGTCCATCAGTCCGCAGTATAAACAACAGTATCTATTCCAAGTCGATAAATTATTACAAAACTTATTTTTATGACTAGCCAACCATTTCCGAAATGTAACAGTGGGGTACCCCACTATAAACCATAACTTCTACACACCTTCATTTTTTCCAAAAATAATAACATTTGGGATCCCCAAAATGCTCAATAGAAAGTATCATTTAAATTCCACGTAAAACCCATACGTAATCGAAATCCGATATTCCAACATAAAACATACCTAACACCCATAACAAACGAACTGATCCCGCAAAAATAGGGTGTAAAGTGAAAAAGAAAAACGGATATTATTTGATCGTGCGATATATCACTGGAATGGCGTACGCTAGGGGAGAAAACAAACTCAATGTCCCAATATCCAATGAAAAATCAATCCATCATAACCAATAAAAAATCTATAATATCCCGGTTCGATGGACAAATGGTAGAATTTTTATGTTTCCGCAAAATAGTTGCTAGTGACTGTAGTTCGGCAAAAAATCGTGCAATGGTTTTTAAAAAGAACTCACCCTAGTATCAAATACATCTGAAGGCAGAAAAGCACATTCTGACAATACTTTTGTATTCGCTATTTTTTTTAATTATGTACTATACGCATTCAGCACTTTTTCAACAATTATAACATTTCTTTTTGTTGTGTTTTAAAACTTCTGAATCAATTCATGGCAAATTACTA
This sequence comes from Cyclophora albipunctata, assembly GCA_963082685.1. NCBI lineage: Eukaryota > Metazoa > Arthropoda > Insecta > Lepidoptera > Geometridae > Cyclophora > Cyclophora albipunctata. The sequence continues at coordinate 1,759,052 of OY720121.1, read as the reverse complement.
TTTCAATTAAACAATTTTAATTGTTTGAAACATAAAAGTTCGGTTGTGTTATTGTATTGATGTTATTTTTTCTAAAATAAACCAGCACTTGCCAACAAGTTTTTCTAGATATGGAATAAAGAAAAGAAATAAAACACTATCGCAGCACGCAAGCAGCAATATTGAATTTGGCGCCAATCCCTTTTCAACAGATTAAATATGTTTACATTGTATGAAAAAGCTGTCAATGCTACGTAGGAAAATTTGCAGGACAACTGACACCTGTCAGATATTCTATTTCCGATTTTTATTTTCGACCGATCAGCTGTCCGTCCGTTGTTTTTGTTGTAAAAATCAATAAAAATAATTAATTTTAATATAAAAATATTATAAATTGAGACTTTAATTTCAAATTCATGTTTCGAAAAAATATAATACTACTTAGTAAGTCTTACGTATTTGTGTAATATACATTGTTCTACTTCCACAACCACTAATAATTTTGAAAAAATCACTTTATGACATGAATTTACAGAAAAACATTCTCCAAAAACGATGACATCAAGCGGTATGATTGAATACGCTATCCGGAGCAAATTAACTTCGGCTTTGGAAGCTATGCACTTGGATATCATAAACGAATCCTACATGCACAACGTGCCTAAGGGAGCGGAGACCCATTTCAAAGTGATTGTTGTTTCAGATAAATTCGAAGGACTTCCCTTGATAAAGGTAATTTCACTTGATCAATGTCATTTGCGGATGTGTACATGGTGTACATGTCCTAAATCATTGTAGTCTTTTCATAACATAGTTGTTGGAAAACCCTGAACTCTCAACGAAAATTCTAGATCTACCACTAACCATAAGAATTAACTGAATCAACACAGTATATATTTTTTAAAATCCTACATTCCCAACCCAACAATACTTTCTATAGAATCATCTTTTATATGTTTTCAGTTTAGTTTATCTGTGTGTTTAATGGATATTCTACTTTTCTATATTCTAAAAGGGTGCAATCATGACACTAAATCCCATTGTAAAGATAACAGCTAACAGGCACATTACATTATTCCACAAACCTTCCCACTAATAAGAAACATTAAAAAGTAAAAGTATTAGCCTATAATGTCCCACTGCTGAGCCTTTGCCCAGTCCGTGAGACATCCATGAGTTATCTTCCGTGAGACAAGAGGCTTTTGCCTCTTGTCTCACGGAAGATATTAGTACAGTGAGAAGGATTATGCGTAATCACCACACTTGCCAAATGCGTGTTGGTGATCTCAAGCCCGAGGCATGTTTGAAAAGTAGGAATCAAGAAATATTATTTAATGTTATTCAATAATTTATTTCCTTTTTCAGAGACACAGACTAGTAAACGATTTGTTAAAAGAAGAGTTTCGGACAGGAGTGCATGCTCTCTCTATAGTAGCAAAGACCCCAAAACAATGGGAAGAAAGTGATAAGGTTGTGGAGAGCAGTCCCAACTGTCGGGGAGGATTTGGGAAATAGATTTATTAATTCATAGTTAGGAAAAAAAATATAGTGTATCCTTAGTAATATTAGATAAAAAATTTATAATATACAAGAAAAATATTTAAATGGAAGCTTTCCCTTCAGTGGGAGATTACTATCATAAAAAACTTTGTTTATTTTAATTGTTGTTTATTTTTACTACTATTTGATTTAAAATAAATATTTTTTGCTTCTCAAATATTCTTTTGTATTCTTGTATGCATGCATTTATGTACCCTAAAGTAACTCGACAAGGGTACAATCTTAAATAAGGAATAGCTATCGATAATAAACTTGATTGAGGAAGAGTGAAAAGAGAAAAAGTATGTTACCTCATGGGAGCCAAGAGGAATAAAATCCTTGTGCTCACATGATACCTTCCATGAAATGAGACATTTCAGGGAAAAAAAAATACAATTCACTGGGAGCCTAAAGGAATTGGAATTCTTCAGTCCAATGGGAATTAATTAACGACACATAACATAATACTTATAACTTACATTTATTTCTAGTAAATCAATCATTCATCAATACATAACCGCTTGTTGTATATAATTTGATATGAATACATACATATGATATACAGATCATAGTTCACATTTTCAAAATACTTAAGTTTCAATTTTACAATTTATATTCATTGATTTCTTATATAGACTGTACTTTAATGTATTTTGATAACTATTATAGTTTTATAATCTACTTGATCTATGTTTTGTGAAGATCGTGGGTATTTGAATGTCTTATAACTAGTTATGTAAAAAAATACTATATTTTACACAATAACAGTCACATAATCAATCATAAATTGTTGGACAGTTAATAAGATACTGCCAATTCAATATATTTGTAATTTTACATTATTTGAGTAGAAATCTGACAAGTTAGTTTACTTGAATTAACAATAATTAGATCAATAAAGACTTTATCACGAAATCACATAACAACTAACAACAAAATGAAATGTAATAAGTACTTTTATGTGATTCTAATAAAGTCCATAAGGATAGTCCCAAATGGAGACATTATAGAATTTAGATTTACAGAATACAAATTCTTTGTACATAATTTTATTTCAAAAGTTTACGAGCCTTATTCAACGCTTATTAACAATATTTTATATCAAAATTTTTTTCTCTTTCCAACATACGGTATTTTCCGAAGCGCAAAAGAGACAAAACATTTTTAAACAGTGCTTTAGCTATGGAGCATTTATGAATATGAGAGTAGGTTTCAAGCCTACAATGAGTTAACTCACCCAGTGTGAAATTCACAGAAAGCTAGCATATATTACATTGGACGAATTTATTAGCTGATATTGAAGTCGCCTCCTAATAACTTGTATTGTAATTGAGACTTAGTACCTTTCCACTAGTGCTATCCTATGCACTGACAATTTCAAAATGTCAACCATATCAATATCATAGCTGATATACACTTGTAGCGCTCGGGGCGTAGATTGACTAAGCAATGTTAACTAATTGCGATAGTTAAGCAACGTTCAGCTCGGTCCCTACTAGCGATGGGCGTTAAATTAAATCAATGAACTAGTTGAATCAACCGTTGACGTTCAATCAACGCTTCAACGGTTTATCATTAACTGATCAACTATGATCTATTCCAAAATCCCAGATCATTTTTGTAAACAAAGTTATGTCAAGATTTTGTCACTGTCAATGTAGGAGGTCAGATGTGTCGAACCTTCGGGTAATTTCATTTAAAAATAATAATATTAGGGTAAACAGTACAGTGATTGGGGGAGATCTTTGCCCAGCAGTGGGACAATATAGTTTAAATGAAAAAATAAATAAAAAAAATGTTTTTCAAATAAAAGGTATATATATAAGTATAGATTACAATGATTCACATTGGTATTTTTTTTAAATTGATTTATTGCCTAAAAAGTAGCATAAAACTTAATTCTATGCTATTGCACAATCATTGGCACATAAGTATAATTATTGGCACAGTGACTTTGGTATAACGATTGGCAGTGTATTTACCAATGTAGGCACACCTAGGTCCAATAATAATCTCGCTTAATCATCATCCAACATTTTTAACAATTATTCATCTGTCATTGGTCTCAATCTGTTTACTTTAACTTTAAGAACTTAACTTTAACAAAATATGAAAGAGATCATTTTCTTTTAGATATTCTTCTACTTGTGTAAACCAGTTTCTAATTTGCTTCTCTGACAACTTTGAGCTTGCTGAATTTACAGCCTCTGATGTTCGTATAGAAAGCTCAGGATGCCTCTTCAAAAACAGTTTATACCATCCCTCACCTGGTATATTATTAAAAAGTTGTAAAAGTTGTGATGGTCAATTATGACCAACGTGTGCATTAATCGATGCGGAAGGGTGAAATGATGCGGACGCATCTCCATATATTATTGCGTTTTTGTACTACAAAATGCGATTCGATGCTGATATATGTGTCTTCACCCTAATGCACACGTTTCCACGCCACTTACGAACCACGATAAAATAAAATGGCGACTTCAAAAAAATGTTCTGCGTCTCTGTAGTGTTCCAAGTATACATAAATAAACTGCACAAAAAAAGATTTTGATAATTTTAATTTTCTTCGGAATAACAATCGTATAAAAGTCAATACTGCATAATCGTTTGAATAACTATAGCTATCCCCTTATTTTTATAAGATAAATAAATACCGTGAAATCGTCAAATTAACAACTGCACGATTTTTGTGCAGTTTTTGTGCACTGGTATCACATTTGTTTACAAAAATGATCTGGGATCTGGAAACATGGTATAGTTAAATTCGTAAACGGCTAAAAGTAAGTGTCGGTTTTTTGTATCAACGCACAAAGCAACGTCAACGCTTAAACGTAGCCGTATTACACAAAACTTCGTTAAACTTCGTTTATCCTCGCGATTTCGTTAATAAATTCCGACGGTTTTACTAAAGTGAACTCTAAATTCAACCGAATTGTGTTGTTATTGCCATAAGCGCGTTACGGAATTCGTCATAATACCTATTCAGCTAGTCCTAAGCCTGGAAAAGTATGAAGGGAAGATTGTTTAATTTAATAACATAAATTGTGTAATAAAATAAATTTTATGCATGTTACAACGCACATGTAAACGCAATGTTCAGAACTGTAGTTAGGTCGCCGACCGCCGCCGCCACGTTTCATTTAATTAATCGCAACGTCGTTTACTCTAGTTAAATAAACGAAGTTATCAAACTAAAACAAAGAAGTTGATGCGTCAACTAGTTGAAGAATTTAACTAGTTAATCAACTAGTTGATGAACGAATGTCAACGGTCTCGTTTCGTTAACGAAAAAAGCTTCAACGATGGGTCGTTGAAGCTTTTTTCGTTAACGAAACGAGACCGGTGACCGTGACCGTGGTGGGCCACTAGTCCCTACTAAGATAGGCGGTTGATAGTGGCATTTCTATCAGAGCGCCACCGTGCTTCAGAACTTAAATTGTCGGTCCCGGATGTTTTAATCGATAGACCAAGTCGGAGGCCTTTGGGCGGTCTAAAAACTCCGACACCAGGGTTGGCCACTAACCTACACAAACTAACATAGCATAGCTCTCATGTAAATATAACATAGCATAGCTCTAATGTAAAGGTACTCTGAAAATTCACTGATAGGTTTAATAGACTATATTTCACTATCCAACAATAACAAGACTATCACAAGTCTTGTTTAGTCCATTCACACAGCACACCGCTCACCGCGGTGTTAGTTATATCAGAGGTTGTAGTTGTCCAATCGTAGTTTGCCCTCGTTTTCAGTCAAGTATAACATATCGGCCATGGTTTGTTCGCATATCGCTTCTTCAGCCTTTTCTGACATCTGTGGAGTAAACAATGATAGATTTTAATCTATATTTTTATCACGATATCACCGTGCTTGTCTCTTGTTATTTCTTAGAACAAATTATATTTTTTTTTATAATTTGACGTTTTCAAAACAGTCAATTATCGAACTAACCAATTATGTGAAAGGAATTTTTATAATTTGATGCTGCCAAAACATGTCAAATAACAAACTAAACGATTTTAAGTATGTTTTGGGTTTAAAGTCATGAAGATGGAGAGCGACAAAGGTTATGACGTCATAAATGTCTCTAATACAGACTTACTTGATGATCAACACGATTGAAATCGCCAGATTTAGCACAAGCAACTAAACCTCTTAAGCTGTACTTCTTCTTCTTATCGAGTGGATGGTCAACCGGACCGATCCTGGTGTCAGAGTTATTGAGCCGCCAAAGGCCTCTGACATGGCTCATGTAACGACTACTATCCGTAGAGAGTAACCGGGACCGACGGCTTAACGTGCCCTCCGAAGCACGGAATCATCTTACTTTTCGGGCAATCAGGTGATTCAGCCTGCAATGCCCTAACCAAACTGAGGACAGTCTCACAAAGTGATTTTTGTGTACTACAGTGAAGAATTATAAATATTATTTTACTTACCGGCCTATACTTATAATCCGTGACCGGAGAAAACTTAAAATTAGGTCCAAAGTTAACAGACACCGTTACATTCTTATGTAACGACACAGTGGGGTAGTAACAACCCTGGTAGATGTCCGAGAACGCCTCCCCTTGGCACTCGCCGTTCTTGAAGAAGAATATCTTGCTTCCAACTAGAGGCTTCAGATTGTTGAGAGATTCTTGTATGTTGTCCTTGTCTTCGTAGTAGAGATGACTCTTGAATTTGACTAGAGGCTATGATGAGAAATATATAACGAGTTTTAAATGCAGTTCTAAGGAATTATTTTATTTTTACTTTAACTCCCTTCTCTTTACTGAAAGTTTGTGAAGATCAATAGATGTTTGTTACTTAACACGCAAAATTACTTAACGGATTCTGATGAAATTTTCGTATGATATAATTAGTTTATTAGAATAGGACATAGGCTACTTTTCATCTCGAAATCTAGGGTATGATAAAAATGCTGCTATATTCTTCAGTCTACTCATGAGTGAGATGAGCTTTGCTCAACAGTGGAATATTAAATTTTTCAGTATCTCATGGCGTCGATCAAGATAAATAACGTAGTATAAATAAAAATAAGGTATGAACTCACTCTATCCTTATAAGTATTGGGTGTGTATTTGGTAGAGGCGCTCTCCGGCAAGATGATGAGGAAGCCAAGAGTGTCGCCTTCGCCGTACCCGCTGCTGTAGTGCTTGCCACGGGACTCGTGGAACCTGGAATAAAGTAAAATAGTAAAGTATTAGTCTGTTATGTCCCACTGCTACTGCTGGGCAAAGGCCTCTCACTCACTGAAGATATAAGTACATTGAGGAGGATTAGGCATAATCAACACGCTTGCCTAATGCGGGTTAGTGATCTCAAATCCGAACTATGTTTGAAAAGTAGGAAATTGTTTTCGCTTAACCCGGGAATTGAACCCGGGACCTCGGTCTTGGCAGGCGATTGCACATACTAACACTAACACAAGACCAACGAGGCCACGAGGACCACCGAGGAACCTGGGATATTAACGATGAATTTGAAGTTAGGTTAGGTTTACAGGCAGGGTTGGCTTACTGATTGTTTTCCAGGATTTATTGAACTGCGGTAGGTATTATCAAATGTAAATCAATCAACATAGGTGATTGCCTTGTGAGTTATTGCCACGCAAAATAGACCAGTATTATACCACTGCATACCTAAAATATCATTCAGTAATTTCAAAAAAGAACATTATAGTTTTTCAGAATCGGTTCTAAATACTAAATCCCTTTCGGCTAATTCAGTTATTATAAAATACGCGGCAACTGTAGTTCCTAATTTATAAATCTGACATGAACCAATAGACCCTACTTGGTGTCTAATTAATGAAAGAGTAGTCCTGAGCCCCAGCGGCCTTACTTGGTGCCCTTGCGGCTGCGCCACGCGTAGCCGAACTTGTCGTAGCCGAGCGGCGCCTGCAGGTTGGCGTAGCGCCGGCCCCAGCCCGCGCGCGCCGCCGCGCCCTCGGGCAGCTCCTCCACGTGCGCCTCCCAGTACCACGCGCCCAGCGACACGCCTGCGCGCACACACACACACACATACCTACGTGATTAACCTTAGGCCAAAACTAGTAGCTTCTACAGGAATATACCTACGTGATTGCGAAGACATCGAAGACACAAAAGACGTACATGTCATGGATTCATCGATATGAAATCAAATGTCAGAGTCAATTTAGTAATAATATCTTGCTACCAACTAGAGGCTTCAGATTGTTGAGAGACAAATGAAAAATCCATTATAGTTTTATTCACAGACGTACTGAAATCCCAAGCGTTCATCGATATTGAATCAAATGTCAATGTCAGTCAGTTTAGTAAACATTTAAGACAGAAATGATCGATACCGGAGTTCATTGTAATCTTAAATAACTCTGCCTGTATGTTACTCTTTAACGCTTAAACCATTGAACTAGATTTTGATGAAATTTTGTGGACATAGGAAAAGGACTTAGGATCCAGTTTATTTCGCCATTTGACAGCAACCCTTGTATTGCAAAGTCATTGTAAACAAATGTCACAATGACAATCAAATGTATATAAATAAAAATGAATCGCCGAACGTATGTACGCGCATAACATCAGAAACTGCACCAAATTAGATGATCCTTTTTTATGTGTTCCTTAATGACAGGACAAGGCTTTTATATGAGAAAAAATCCGGTACGGAGTACAACGCGGGTAACACCGCGGGGCACGGCTAGTCACATATAAATATTCATCACAAGTGTAACTCACCATGCGTCGCCCTCAGCATACAGTACCCCTTATCACCAGTGACTGCCAACCGGTCTTCACTCAACCGAAGCTGCGGTGCTCTGTCGTGAAGCGCTAACAACAACGCGCCGGGACACATCGGCCGGTACAACCAGCCGGGAATGGGCTTACCACTCCATTCGTTATTCTCGTCGAACTCCTGGAATGTACACGAGAATGTAGAGCGACCATTATTACGTTAGGAGTTTTAAGATGGCGTATAGTTTGAGAGAAACAGTGTATAGTACAAGTTTCAGAGTTGGAAAGTAGGGATAAGCTATGCAAAAACCACTAGTATCGGGTCTGACAGTAGAATATTTTGCTGTTGATAACTAGATAAATTAACAAATGAAAAGGTATTTTTCTATACTTAGTTAAATCATAACAACCTAGAGTTCGTATGTAGGAACTAATTGAGCATAATATTCACTAAAAAGCAATCAATTCATTACTTCAAATCCTGAAACACCTTCAAAAGTCACACATACCTGTCTGCACGGCGCATGAGGATCAGGTTCGGCCAGAATGTACCTATACCCATCCTTATTAAAGGGATGTTCGGTCGGGTACCCGTGCGAGGGTAGTTTCAACGCGGCGAGATCAGCCGCGCGGCCTTTCTTGCCCGCGGGCGCGCCCGCCTCGGCGGCTCCGCCGACACCCGGCCGACGCTTCCCTTGACGACCCTTAACGTTACCCGCTAAAGGGACTGTGGACAAAAACATTTGTTTCAACTCCTAGCATAAGTATTGGTTACCTTTAATAAAAATAAAAGTATTAGCCCGTAAAGTCTCCATGTTGGGCAGAACCCTCTCATCTAACAAAAGTACAGTGAAGGCGTTATCACCACGCTTGCGGCTTATCTATGCGGGTTGGTGATCTCAAATCCGAGCCATATTTGAAAAGTAGAACACATGTTTTCGCTCGACCCGGGAACTGAATCCGAGACCTCAATATTGGCAGGCGAGTGCAGATACCACCAAATCACCGAGGCGTATTGGTTACCTCATGTAAGTTCTTTAAGAAGTATTAATTATTAATTAATAAATCTTTATTAACATTTCAAAAGCACAGGTTTTGGACACATGTGACACTGCTATAGTATTGTACTCTCTTTAAGACTCTCTTTAAGGCCCGGCGCCCATTATCGGCATCGGCACGACTGAGGATTTTAGGTGGCAAATAGCAATATACTATAACATAATGGCAATAAAGTAGAAATTTCCGTGATATGTGGTCGTAATAACAAAAATACCGCTTCGGTATGCTTGAGGCTGCTGTATCGGCAGCCTTGAGAATGCTTTCGGGATGCTTCGGCATCCTTCGGTACGCCGCCGGCACATATATATCGTTGCTTCCAAAGGTTGTTCACCCAAAATCTTCTTGATTGATTAGATTTCTCTTCTTCTTCAGCAAGAGCTGCTATGAACACTAGATCCCAGTCCACCATATTAAATACAATTCAGACAACTAGCTTGTAACAACTCTGAGACTGTTATGATGAGAAATACGATATTGAGACGCTTCGGCAAGCTACAGGACGGTGCGGCATCCGTTGCAGCATGCCAAAGCATAATTGCCGATAGTGTGCGCTTGCATGTAGGATGCCGAAGGATCCTTTTCCTTGCCGATGCCGATAATGAGCGCCGGGCCTAAGTCTCTTCATTGATCGCGGCAAATACATATTCAAATATTGGACCTCGCGGCAAACGCGCGCCGCAGCTCACACATCGCCGGTTTGTTGCTGCGTTAGTAGAGTCCTGACATTAGACATTCTCATTCTGCATAGGTATCGTTTGATTATGAACTTTGAAACCCTAGTAGTAAAGTAGTAAATAAAAACTAGATTATGATATGAAGAAAATACTCTTTCTTAGCGACTAAAATTCGCTAGAATACATCTGCTCTACTTATAAAAATAGTAACTCTTGCTTAATAGAATTAATGAAAGAATTCATATTATTATTCATAAGAGTCCCTATATTATCAAAATTCAATCAAAAACGTATCCTAATTGAAAGGAAATAAGGAAAAATTTCATAAAACCTACACTCTGGTACTGCGCATTTACGTATAGGTAACATGAAATTAGCATAAAGTAAAGTCCTTGAACGACACTATGAACATTGCAGACATCGTTTTCATTTATAATGGGTTCGTTCGTAACGTAATACGAACATGGTAATCTTATATACTTATTATAACTAGCTGTGCCCCGCGGTTTCACAGTGTCCCCGTTCCCGTGGGAATTCCGAGATTTTTATTACTTATTTTCTTATATTAAAACCTTGTCCTGACAATGACAAAAAATTAGAATCATCCAATTCGATGCAGTCGTTCTGTAGTAATGCGCGTACATAGATCTCGGCGATTCATTCTCGTGTCACAATGTTAGTTGCCATACTCCTCGGAAACGGCTTGACCGATATTTATGAAATTTTATATGCATATTCAGTAGGTCTGAGAATCGGCTACTATCTATTTTTTATACCCTGGGATAACGATTATCTACCCCTTAATTTTTATATGGTAACGTTTGCCGCGTCAGCTAGTATAATATACGTACCCTAAGTACATACATAATTATTTACTTCCATCGTTATACACCTGATACCTTGTATACATATGTTGGTCCATGCTAACACCTAGTACAGTATAAGGGAAAGTACTTTGTCCCATTATAAAATTTGATTATTGTAATTTATATGTTAGTGAACATTGTAGAGGTTTGAACATGACAAGGTTGTTAAAGTATGCTTCAAATTTTCAATGCCTAACTGAACTTAGTACATAGAGCCAGTTTTACTCGCGTTGAACTGGGACATTATCGTGGGAATTTCATTGTTATAAAATACATATGTATTACATTCCACGCAAAATTCTTAAAAAGGTTTTCAATCAATCAATATTATTTGTTTAATAATGCCTTAATAGGGTCCTGGCGCAGTTTGACAGACTAAACCATATATCGCGAATGTTAAGCAACGTTTAGCTAGGATGGGGTAAAACACATTTTAGAAGCCATATCAATGATGGTGTTTTCTGTCTGAGTCTAATAAAATATTTTTACTGGTAGGATTTTACGCAAGTAACCGAAGAGCTGTTATTAGCTACGTGTACTACCTACCTATACTAATATGTATCTATAATAAAGTTTGAATTTTTGTTTGTTTGAGCGCGCTTATCTCAGAAAATACCAATCGGACTTAAATCATTATTTGAAATGGATAGCCACATTCAACAGGAAGGTTATAGGCTATTTTTTATCCCGAAATTCCTCCGGGAACGGACACAACGCGGGTAAAGCCGCTGGGCGCTATTAGTAAGTAATTTAAGTAATCATTACAATTTACTCAGGTGGTGTATGTATATTTAGGTGTCATAAACAAGCCTCAAGTTTAGTTTGGCCCTAACAACATTAGACAATGCTTGATTATTCTTATCAATGATGTTAATACACGAACCAATAACCAAAGTACTAAGAATAGATAATTAATTAGCCACGTAAGAGCCAGTTTTTCACATAACAATTCCACTTCGTGCAATTCACCGGCGTACGTGACTACTCTAACATCGTCACTCACAACACTAGAGGTTATTACCAAATAAATAATATTAATTATGTACTCACTATCCATAACACACCGTTACACCACCGACTAACATACAAAATAATATTATTAGTTACACTGTACTGATAAGATAATACGTACCTACATATCGAAAACTTCCTTTAAATCGTGTACAAAAAAACGTATTTAAAACGATAAAGATATAGCATTGCAACACAGTGCCGTACATACATAACTATAGACAATATAATTATATTTATACTAGGTTTTATCAGATAAAAACAAAAACATGGAACTGGTTGAAACTGGTTGAAAAATACTGCTAATAAAATCGTCTTACCCGCCATGGAGTTCAAGGTAACAGTTGTGGTCTATTTAAATCTAAAATCAATAGAGAAATCGCGACGAGTTGGGACGAGTTTACACTTATCGACTATTGTACGCACACTACGGTATGCATACGTCTATTAAATGAACGTTATGTTTGTGTTCCAACGTGTTTACATTCGTGAATGCACAGAACAATGTTTTATTATTCACGTATGTGTGTCTTTGTCTATAATTTTACGTATGCGACAGTGTTAGTTCTGTTTTCAGTACTGGGTTATGACTGAAGTTTTAATGGCTACAAATGGGTGGTTAATAGTGTTTGAGTTTTTATTATTACGGGGATATAATCGTTATGTACCTACTATGTAATTAATTGATATTTAATATTTTTTTACCTTTTTAACACGCTTTTATTAGCTTGGCCTGTATGTATGTATGTACGTATGTAATGAAATCTTTGAACATCATTTTCACCAACTTCCAGAAGTCTGATTAATTTGAAACTTTGCATATGTATCAAGGACCGATGACAATGCAATAATTTAATAACAGTTTCCCGTTATCCTTAATGGATTTGCCAAATTTACTAAAAAAATATTACTTCATATAAAAGACATCAACGGGCGCTCGCTGTGGGACGGAACGGGAGTTCTGTTTTATTTTACTAAATGGTACTAGACACTAACAGCGTCCCGTGGTTTTCCCGTGATGGGCCCGTTCCCGTGGGAATTACGGGATGAAAAGTTGCATATTATGTTATGCTTACTAAAAAATAAAAAATAAAATTATAGTTTAAAAAAACTAAAAAAACACGCTTTTATTGCAAATTGAACTAAAAACTAGAAAATATTTTTTCTCCTCAAATCAAAATTATAATAAAATTTAAGTTGTAACACAATGATTTAATTCAGAGTAAAAAAGCGTGGGGTGCTTAATATTTTTAAATATTACAATCATCATTGGTAACTATCTATGAGAGGATAGTTATGAACTACATTAAAATGCACCCCACGCTTTTTACTCTGAATTAAATCATTGTGTTACAACTTAAATTTTATTATAATTTTGATTTGAGGAGAAAAATTATTTTCTAGTTTTTAGTTCAATTTGCAATAAAAGCGTGTTTTTTTAGTTTTTTTATTTGTTTTGTGTTAATTAAAATGGAATAACAATAGAACAATACTAACAATATTTTTCCGATACATACAAATGTATGGAAAGATTATCCAACCAAAATTGGATAATCTTTGAAGATTAATTAAAATGATTCAGATAAATGGCACCGCCCGGGGCGTGTTTCACTGAAGTACATAGGTATAAAATAGCATACCCTCGCTTAGCTTAATCAAATTTGCGTAATGTTCCCGAAGGAATTCTGGGATACTTAAAAACAAATAAACATCTGTTCCGGATTACCTAAGTTTAACCAAGGACAGACAGCAGGACACTGTTTTATACTGTTAATAAGATTGCAATCAAGTGCTTAATTGCTAATTTTCTTATCACATAACTTCATCTTTGTTTACTAGTAAATAAAATAATAAAACTATAGTAAACCATAAAGTTGCATGCTTTAATGAAAATTTTAGAATGTCTCAGGTGTCAGATAGGGATCTGACACCATCTGACACCTGAAACATTGCATCTTGCAGGGGCAAGAAATTTTGAGTTCATTCATTCATTCAATTCTAATAGGTTAGTGGCCAACCTAGGTGTCAGAGTTTTTAGACCGCCAAAAGCCCGCCGTCATGGTCTAATTTTCAGTTAAAATATACTTACTTGTAGCAATCCCCATATCAGTGACTTTGAGCTGCCCTTGCTTGATCATAGCCTCATAATTCGGCTTGATAGCTGTCAACTCCGTGTTGTACAGACCAAACATTGGGCCTTGTGCTGCGTCTTCTTCGTATGTGAATAGTACTTGGATATCCTTTATTAACGCCCTTTGTACTGTCGCATACCAAGATTGAGTTACTCTGAAACAAATTATGAAGTTATTTTTATATTTCTGGCGTATTTTTAATTGGTTATTTTTTTTATTTGGTTCTCTGTGTTTTACATAGACAATATTTTGACATTTGGGTTTTTTATTTCTCTTTCTAGCTAAGAATGTAAAGAGTTTGAATAATCTGTACAGCATACACAAAGAGTATTTAATTCAAAGTTTTAGAACACAAAACTAAATTACTTAACAAACTTGTAAACATTGTGCTGGTTACGAGTCTTTTGTCTCAATAACTTGTAGCTGAATAGATTTTAACTGACCATAAGAACCAAAGACCATTAAGCAGTCAATATGCTACAACACCATTAGTGACTAGCATAAGAATTTACATTTATGTAGGTACCTACTTATTTCAGAAAGAGATATATTAACCATGGAAATGAAAATAATATAGCACACATATTTGAATATCAAGGAAACTCACATACAAGTGCCTTTCAAGATCAGACCTATGCTATATTTGCTAGGACTGGGCCATTAGATAGTTGGATTATTCTACATGAGCTATATCTATATCTACATTGGACCCATTGTTAATCTTACTCTCATGATGTTGCGACACAGCCGCAAACATTGAGGTATGCATTAAATGTTTATTTCTTGATTAAGTCCTGCTATTTCACAATTAAGTCCAATTTATATTAGTGTATACAATGATACTGCTTACCTCCTCGGCATAGTGGTCATGGCTTCCCAGTACTGGTCTATATAAGGAATGATTTCCCGATCCTTGCTGAACAGGACCTTGTTGGTGCCATCCTTGGAGCTCTCTTGTCTCAAGTTGGCTATCGCTGTTAGGCACATCTGAGGGAAGGCTGTAAGAGAAATAAAATGTAATAATTGTGAGTAATATGCCTATTGATTGTGAGATATTTTTCATGCTATTGGCATATCTACTGGTTCTTTGTTTAAGCGATGCCTCAGCCTAATATTTATGATAAAGTATATAGTAAAAGGCTGTATTATGTTACTATTTTAGTTATTTAAAACATTTAAATAAGTATCGCCAGGTTAGCTAAAAAGTGGCACGGGCAAATTGGGTTGGCTTCCAGAAGGCGAGATATATTATACTTTAATTTATTATACAATTTTTTGTGGATAAATATATGTAATAAATAGGCTAGTACTTTCTATACTAAAGCTACATATTTTTTATTAGAATTGTATTTGATAGTTAACTTACGGGCTTGATTCTTTTTGAAGGTCTCCAGCCCAGTTGGTGAGCAGTTTTTACAAATAAATAGATAGTTTGTCATAAAAGGCACCAATTTGCCCAGCTGGTATCCAATACAGGACTCGTGGAACCATCTGTTGCATGAAGCACAAAGAAGTTCGGCTATGTTGAGGTTTCGGTCCTTACCACTGCAGGGAAAAATAATTATCGTAGGTTAAATAAAACACAAGAAAGCCATAGTAAGAGTTTTAGCGCCAAAATCGATAGAGGAATTTTTCGCAAGTTCTGCACACTGAAGATGATTTTCATAACAAAAGTATAGCATATTTACCAATAACATGCACCCTGAGATTCACTGGAAGATTTGCCAGTCTTATTTTTATCACCATCTACCGGCTTTTGAGATTCAGATTGGTTGTTGTGGCCATTAGACCCGTCTGCATCAGTAGGTTTCTTCATTCCGTCGTTTGATGAAGACATTTTTGAATGATTTTCGGGATATTTGCTTACTTACAGCAAACAACTAATTCATTTTTATCAGAAAACTTTGACTTTCGCACAGTATTTTATCGCGAAAATTCGAAAATAGAACGACCAGATTAAACAAAACGCAAAATTACTTTGTGTTTGATTGATTGAATTCAATCAATTGATCATAGTTTTTGATTTGATTGCTAAGAGTGACATCAAAGAAGAGACTGACTGACAGTGACAGATTAATTATTTCAAATGGAAGGGCTGGTATGAGATTCGTTCAAAAATGAAACAATTATTCTATTAAATTATCTCCTCTATGTTAAGTTCAATTATCATCATCATCATCATCATTATTTTTATTGCAAAGTTTCATTACACTTTTGTAAATTTTATATCTGATTGTAAATATAAAGGCGTCTCCATTTTTTAAATAGCCAACGATGATCATTTCGTTCAAAAACAGTTCAAATAAATTTCAGTTGTCAACGGTTGTCTTGGAAACGAAAAACAAATTGTATTTTCAATTTGTTTCTGTGGTTGGTTTTGTTTATTTTTCAAACAAAGGAAACCAAGCGAACAATATCTTAAAAAATGGATTCCGTTACGAGTACTGCTGACATGTATTTAGAGACGAAATCTCGTCAAGAGAATATTCTCTTGGCGCTCATCAAAGAATTATGCGCTGAAAACAGCGTATCAGCTAAGTTGAAGGGCAAAGTGACCAGGATCATGGCTGATTGTGACCTGGCTCATCACTCCAGCCTCCACAAACTTAGTGCTGCAGACGAGAGCACTACTTCATTATTGGGTAAGTCAAGATTTGAAAAATGGAGAAATGTTACATGCACCTCCCTATTTAAACTATCACGATATGAACACATTGTAAATACTGATGTAGAGGGAGGGAGGGGACTTAATTCATCGCGAATAAAATATTTAATGCATACCTCAACGTTACGGCCGATATATTATTAGAAGACCAATACATTAGTGTTACAAACCTCCCTAAATGAATACATGAGTCCTAAAACTTCGCCAAATAAATGTTAAGTAGTTGGCTGCTGCTACATGACATGATACTACATTATAATATCTGTTTATTATGGTACGATAAACAATAAATACCTCTTATATTCTAAAGAAATATAGGGATAATTAGCAATGTTTGGGGGAGACCTTTGTCCAGCAGTGGAAAATAATAGTATACCTACATAGTTAAGCTAAAAAATCCAAATAGCTCCATATTTTATCAACCTATGACTGTCTAGACCTAAAGGAACCTATTATTTTGCCCATTTAGACTTATAGGAATATATTACTTTCAGGATTCATGCAACAAACATCCCAAGAGCTCACATTTGATGAACAAACAGAGCTAAACCAAGCCATAGCCAACAAAATTAAAAAGAAACTGCCATCCTACATGAGCGAGCTTGACCAACTCCAGAAGTCTAGAAAAGAGAAAATTTCAAATAGAGAACAGTTGAAAACTCAACAAAAAAGTTTGGATGAGAACTTGGAAACTCTTAAAGAGCAGGAGAATGAAAAGGTTGAGATTATGATGGAATGGCTTAACCATAGACTAGGGGAGATATCACAGTTCAGAGACAACAGCAGTGAACTTCTTACTTTGAAGACAAGGATTTTGGAACTCAAGTCTAAGTAAGCATACTTATAAATGTTTATACTTCATACCCCTTTTGTCTCTTCTACTTCACTCTGGTAGAGGAAACAAAAGTCTCTATACTTCATAGCAAGGGAATACTTATACTTAAACTTTCAGAGAAACTATAGAGTTAAGTCCCGCTTTCAATACTTATTTTTTAAGAAATAATGTTATAACAAAAATGTGATGCTTATTTTTGACCAAGAAATTTATTGGCTTGAAAAAACTGAATACTACTAAAAATTTAATTGAATTGATAATTATAAACAAACTAACTAAATAGCATATATTTTTTCTTTCAGAATCCTCCATCTTCAAATACTGCAGAATATCTACACGGAAACCAACCAATCGATGAAGGCGTACAGCGAGGTCCATAAGGATTTGAAGGATAGTATCAAGAAATCTGAAGAGAACATCAAACATTTCAAAGAGATGATTCAAAAGGACTTTAGTCAATATACATAGACTGTTAGTTATAGGATTTGCGAACTACATTATATTTTTTATGGGTCCGAAAATGCAAACTAATAAGGTTAATATTCCTACCAAAGACAATTTCTTCTATAGAAGAAAAATGTTTAGTGATGATAAGAATAGAATTAAATCATAACCTTTTTCCTCTACTTTGGTGTTGTCTTTGGTACATTGGTCATAATTAGTTTTCATTTTAGAACTTGTAAGAAGATAATGGAGTATCTTATTTTAATATTAGGTACATAATATTGTTGTGCATGACAGTACAAATATTTCGTAATGTTAGTGCAGTGGTTGATTTGTTCATAAATTTTAAAGTTAATAAATTATATTTTTTATATCGTTGTTTGATCATCTCTTCGGATTTCTTTGTAGAACTACATAATTTGCTTTACATCATCTAGGTATATCCTACTAATATTATAAATGCGAAAGTTTGGGTTGGGAGGATGGATGTATGATGTTTGTTTACTCTTTCGCGCAAAAACTACTCAACGGATTTTTATAAAACTTTACACAGAAATATATCAGAATAACACATGGGATACATACATCAGAATAACACATGGGATACATTTTATCCCGAAATCCCCGCGGGAACGGGTACAACGCGGGGCGCGGCTAGTATATTCTAACGCGATATAGTCCCGTTGCATTTAGTATAATAACCTATATGTTTTGCCACACTCTAATCTCTTCGGCAACTTCATCCCCATCTAGACGTTTTAGCGTGAATTAATAAGACAAGCATAACATTTTTCAATCCTAAACTAAAATAACCATGCAATGCAGGCAATAATTTTGATTGGGCAGGTCCAAAACCCAAGTAAAGCGCAATAGTAATATGCTGTCCACAAATTGTTTATTAATCTAACAAAAGATGTCATGCGTGAATCACGATTGAAGATTACCCACGCTAAAGTTCACAGTTCATCAACTTAGAAAATACGTCATTCTTAATAAAATAGTGTCAATTTAAATAAAGGAAACTAATGCACAAAGCAGTGATTGTTACGTAGTTTGACTAAGCGATGTTAGTTAACTCGTCGCGATTGCTAAGCAACGTGCAGCCCCACCACTACTCGGATGGGTGATCATGTGGCAGATAGCTTTTATGAATACTCCGTGCTACGGAGGGTAAGTCAAATTGTTGGTCCCGGAGGTTGAGAATTAGTCAAGACGGTTATTAGGGCTCGGTGTTCTAGTGGTATGTGCACTCGCCTTTCAAGACTTGAGTTCCCGGGTTCAATTCCCGGATCGAGCGAATACATGTTTCCTACTTTTCAAACATGGCTCGGGTTTGAGATCACCAACCCGCATTTGGCAAGCGTGCTGATTGTGCCTAATCCTACTCGCTGTACTGATCTTCAGTGAGATGAGAGGCCTTTGCCCATCAGTGGGACATTACAGGCTAGTATTTTTTTTAATTTTTACTTATTTATTAGTTATAATGCCACGCTTGCCTACTCAGGGCTAAGGGTTGGTGATCTCTAACCCAAAACATAAAAAGAAAAAGGTACAAAGAGGATAAAGTGAGGCATAACCATAACTACTCTAGTAATATGCATATCAATATTGTTTATTTCTTTAGCAATAGTATATAAATAGCCACAAACGTAAATTAATGTTGATAAGAATAGTTAATTTATTACACACAATAATCGTTAAGTACGCGAGATAAATCTTATTCTATTTTAAGTACAAACAGTAATGAGTAATGGGCGATATGCCTTCCTCAACTTGAGGCGTCGGTTAATTTCGGTTTGATAGACTCAGCCGCGCTAACGGTGCAAGCCTAGGTGTTCAGTACTGGTGTTAATCTTGATTACAGTGCAGTCGGACTAAACTCTTGACCACATAGAGATAACGCTCTATTAAACAGAAACTAGACCGTCTACCTCTTTACAGAGGCTGATGAGGTATATTGCCTTTTACTGTATTTACCTACCTACCTTTTGAACAAATTTAGGGTGCGGTGATTTCAAGAACTGTTCGAAACAGTAAATGAAGAAATAAAAGCACGCAAGGTTATTTTTTCGAAATCTAGATTTAGCAATTTTCGCTTAAACACTTAATTTTTTTTTGTATTTGTTTGTTTTGTATTTATTTTGTAATTTTGTTTTTGTAATTTTTTTGTAAATAACAATGGGTAATTAATTAATTACTTCTGAGTTATGGAATCAGCAGCCTTTTTATTTTTGGCTTTCTGACCATGTATACTGATTTAGGTTAACCTTCTTGGGTAGTTGTTTATTAAACACTGTACAATTTATTAAGCACGCGTTGCTAGAACGCGGTTATACCCCCGTTGTGCCCGTTCCCGTGGGATTTTCGGGATAAAGATAATACATAATAATAAATATACCCGGACAAATTCACTCACGGTTAATTAGACCACGGGTAATTATATTCGTAGGTAGGGCCTTACTAACATATCCAGTGTTATACCTTGGTACTTATGTAGATGGATATTAGGTACAAAATACACTTAAAACATCCCATCGACCACACATCTGTGTGGTCGATGAAACATCCTCATTTTACAGAACACACTTACAAAACTTTACTCGAAAGTTGACCTGTTAAAAATATAAAACAAAGTCGCACGCGGGCCACGCGTCATTCAGTTATTATTAGTCTAATCTCCCACTTGTAATCAGTCCACAGAGTCACAGAGTACTGACAAATCGTCCAATAGATATTTTACCCGCATTTTTGTATGCGCGCACGCAGTGGTCCGAAGAACGCGAAGATACACACACATGTGCTCTGTGTTATTCCCCTGTTAAAATGATCGATGTAATACAGAAAATATTTACGTGAGTAGTAGTTAATATTTTTTTGTTCTAGAAAAGTTAGTAAAGTGTTCGGATTATTAGCTTTAGATAATCGAGTATGGTAATTTAAAATGCGCTAATTAGAGCTTCGATAATTGGGTATTTTATGGGCGTTCTAAGATGTTTTTATAATTTTTGAGTTTTAATAAGAGTATACATTAAGATTTCTTAATAGAAACATTATGACCTGAAACTCAATAATGATTTAATATGAAACCAATTTAAACTGTGCTAACCTATAAAAATAAACCATATGTTACAACTTACTAATTATTTACCGCCTTCACTACATAGTATAAAATAAAGTCGTCTCTGTTTCGTGTCTGTTTGTCTGTTTGCTTAAATCTTTAAAATTTCGCAACGGATTTTGATGCGGTTTTTTGTAATAGGTAGAGTGATTCAAGAGGAAGGTTTTTATGTAAAAAAATTCCCGAAATTCCCACGGGAACGGGCACAACGCGGGTAAAACCGCGGGGCGCTGCTAGTATATTATATAGTGTTTTGTCTCTGTTGCTGTTTGGTAAATAGCGTATCTCAGAAAGGGACAAACCATTTGTTATGTGTAATAAGGCCTTAAAGTTTTACGACATTTTCTATTACATTAAAGTATTATAACTCGTGTTTTAGATTGATATTTTCCTTCATTTTATAGAGTAGGTCGATGGACTAATGAACGGTATTAACAGTAGACTCGGTAGAATAAACAAGTTTTATGGACTATGGATAGATCAGATAGAAGTAGGTATTCAATTAAGTGCATCCTCGGTATAAATAACTTATTGTTTTTCCTCATCCATCCTCCATCATTAGATGTTTTATTAGAACTTCATATTAAGTGATCTTATGACATATTTCGAACCATGCCATACAAAGACTCCTACGCTTACCTACTAACTATGGTCCAGTCCACAACCTAAATAAATAAAAAGATTAAATGGTTTGTTTGTTTAGTTATTTAAATACTAGCTCGACTAGTCTGGTATGTATATTCTAACAGGATATTATACCTAGTCCAACATCTGTATCCTAACTGTATGTATTTATATCAAGTTAATTTAAGGAAAAATATTTTAACGCCATAGTTTCTGGTCAACCATTTTAAAACGGTAAATATTGGCGATCCTTTCCTTGGTTTCATATACACGTTTTTAGTCCGTAACCATGTTATACGCGTTCCTGCGGGAGCTCAGGGATAAATGAATCCCATGTGTTATTCTAATGTATATATATAACCTTTATTACTATAAATTTTCATTCAAATCCTTTCAGTAGTTTTTACGTGTATCAAACATACATCCATCTTCACAAACTTTCGCATTTATAATATTAGTAGGATATACTCGTACATAAGTACACTACGTTTTACTTAGCCCGTTTCGAGATAATCCTAATCGGTTAATACACTTGAATCACTTTGAGTATGATAATTTTACTGTCGATTATTTTATGCTATTAATTGGATAAGTAAGTGGTATTCTTTATCCATATGATTATTATTTGTGGACTGATCTGTCGAAATTACACTTTACTTAGCTGAAGTTGTTGGTCTGGCCGCCAACAGAGTATTTGTCTTTACATATTTGCATAACTACATACAAAGCAGTCCCACCATCTGTTTCACCATTTTGAATAGGTATTTATTAAGGTATACGATGTGTGTATAATTTTAGTGTCGTTGTAAGTAGTCTAAATTGTTCTTAATTTCAATTATACGGTCTGTACTTGACAATTTCAATTCTAGAGCATTAGTACAACGTACACACTAACATTGTACCGTACCTGTGACCGTACTGTGTATGTACCGTTTTGAATTAGTAATACTACATGTTCATTCAAGCATAGGTGTAGTATTTCCATGGATAAGTAAGTAGTAATATAAAGAATATGAGGTAACTGCTATGCTACGAGACGTCAATTAAAATGGCAATTAAGTAATTGACGTAATCTTTCATACATTACAATTTAAATAACATTACGAGGAATTCTTAAGGAATTATTTTACGTCACTAAATATGGCGCTTAGTGTTCATTGAAAGCAAATGTAAATAATTGATATTTACCGTCCGATACCTATTCGAATATGATCCTCATCTCACCATAAATATAATAATATTAATATTTAAACAAACTTTCAGTACACACTTATAATAGGCTGGTACCGAAGCGTAAGATTCCGTTGTATGTCTTGAATTATGTAGCTATTCTTGAGTTCAAAAATCTAATAAAGCAATATTTTTTATGATGCCGTATTTGAAAAAGAACCATATAAGGATCATTCATGCGAGTGTTTGTATGTTTGTCTGTATATTCTGCTGAAAAAGTCAGTGGGATATAAGTCCACAGAATGTTTGTAACTAAAGTAAGTTATGAGTATTAATACTGTATCAACGTAAATATATTAATCTTACTTATTTTAATCTTGCTTCAGTTTACTCTCACAGACCAGTAAACGTAAACACAAAATATCAGTCAAACAAATTTACTGTTACTGTTAGCCTGTATCATCCCATTGTTGGGCAAAGGCAAACAGATTTAAGAAAATGAAAAATTATGGCTTTCTTCTGGCCGCCCGAATAACATTAACATCTTGTCATATAACTTATAGCAGCGCCCCGCGGTTTTACCCGCGTTGTGCCTGGTCCCGTGGGGATTTCGGGATGAAAAATAGCCTATAACCTTCCCGTTGAATGTGGCCATGTATTACAAAAAGAATTATTCAAATCGGACTGATAATTCCCGAGATTACCTCGAACATACAAACAAACAAACAAACAAACTTACAATAATTTTACCTCTTTATAATATTAGTATAGATAAAAAACGCATTGCATTTAACAGACATTTAATCGTGAACTTTTTAACATATTTTATTAACCACCTATTCTGAGTCTAAGGCCGGATTGCACAAAAACTCTTAAATTTATTTAGCGCTTAAATATGTTTAAAAAACAAATGACGTTCGTTTTAAATTGTATTCTATTTGGTGCGAAGTGAAATACAATTTTGAACGAACATCTACTTAAAGCCGTACAGATAAGGATTAAGAAATAAATAATCCACCCTACTTTCAACGAACAGACATTGTGACAAACACATTTCGTAAGTTAGATCTAAGACGTATGTCTGATAATAACACGTGATAACGTGTAGTGCATGCACCGATGTTTACAACTGATTACAGTAATTACTAAGAGAGCTTAGATACCTACCTATATTGTGTAGTAACTAGGTGAAGTACGTTAGGTAAATGTGATTATGATAAGTAAGCTTCTGGAATAGATTTGTGTATAAGTAGGACCAAATTGAATTCGTTGCTAAGGAATTTTGGTATGAAAGTATCAGTGGAAAGAATTGTTTATATTCCGGCTTGTGTAGTTACTATAGGTCGAAAGAACGAGTCATTCAATTGTAAAATGATATTATAGATAAAAATAGGTGAAAATCCTTTAGCATATTTTTCTTAGATGAGCAGTTTTAAAGGAAGATTTTAAGAAGGTACTTAAGGTACTAATTCACTGGTGTCGCCGCATGCCGCGACCGCAAAATGCACTGACAATCTTCATCAACTGCCTGCAGTTGTCTGCAACTGCAAGCAACTGTCCTGAACATTTCCGACCATATTGTTTGCTCCTTTTCATTCAAGAGAGAGCGAGCAAATGTTGTATACTGTTCGAAATACTAAGCAAAACCGCGACTATATCTATAGATACCCACCCTTACCCGACTCACATTAATATCGCCCAATCTATCATTTCAGGGGAATATCGGACTTCCTCGGAGTACAATGGGCACCGCTCCACGTGCCCACTCACAGACGTCTCCAAACCCTGGCTGCCTCCGTCTGGATGGCCATAGTCCTCATAGGAGAGTTCACTTCCATTTACGTATATATCAAGTTGCTGTACTCTGATTATTGGTTCCTCGCACTGTTTTACGCTTGGTGGATGCTCAATGATATCGACATTTGCAACAAAGGCGGAAGAAGGTATGATAATTATTTTATGACTCACGTTTGATAGTATTGTTTGCGAATAAAGAAGTTTTTTTATTTGCTATAACTATGTTTGGGTCAAACTTCAAAGTTTGTTGAGATATCATTGTGATTAGGTATGTGTGAATGGGACTTTACTTATTATTACGTTAAGTAGGTATACGTCATATTGTCTTATATAACATCTAAATTATAAATTTAACTTAGTAACCTTCAAAATCAAAATCAAAATCATTTATTGCTTAAAATAGGTAAGAAAGATGTACAATAATTTGGGAGTCACTTCTATTTTACTGAGATAACTCGGCATGCAACATGTACTTATAAGTGATATTAATTACTTATTTATAAATTCATTAATGCTATAAAAACATGACACTGTCAACCATTTCTTCAGTTTGCGACACATAAGTTTAAAAGGGCCATCTTTAAATTGTTGTGGTATTTTGTTATACACTTTCACGCACATACAGTAGCAGTTTTTTTTTTAGCTTAACATAGTAAGCACCATAATTACAACTTAAAGTATGATATCTTCTTCTTATCGAGTGGATGGACCAATCCTGGTGTCGAGAGTTATTGAGCCGCCAAAGGAATCATCTTACTTTTCGGGCAATCAGGTGATTCAGCCTGCAATGCCCTAACCAAACTGAGGACGACTAAGTATGATATGATTTTAATGAGTTATATCATTGTATGTGAACAAGTTCTATTTACCTTACTTTAAGAAGATTTACATAAATAAGAGTATACAGTTAGCTTGTAAAAACTGATATCTACTAAAAAGTTGTTTCATAGACCTACATTTAGCCACGTATAAAAATGAGGTAGGGAGCACTATTGCACTATTTTGAAGTTACCTAAAAAACGTAAAAGTCTATTGCTCCCCATCTGTATATTTAAACACTTAATTAAGTATAAATATTATCCTTAACAGGTTCGAATGGGTTAGAAACTGGCGACTGTGGCGCTACTTCACCGAATATCATCCCATAAAATTAGTTAAAACAACAGATTTAGATCCATCCAAGAATTATCTCTTCGCTTGCTACCCCCACGGGCTAATATCCCAAGGATGTTGCGCTGCTTTTGGCACCAACGCCTTAGGATTCTACGAGAAATTTCCCGGAATGTCTTGCAATACAATCACCCTATGTGGTCATTTCACTGTCCCATTCTTCAGAGATTTGTTGCTCGCTCTGGGATTTTGCTCGTGCGATCAAAACAGCCTGTTACATTTGCTTGACGCGAAGAAGTATAAAGGGAAGTGTGTGGCGATGATGATCGGAGGAGCGGCGGAGGCGTTGGACTCGCATCCCGGACAGAACAAGATCATTTTGAACAGGAGGAAAGGATTTATAAGAATTGCTATGATGTCAGGGTGAGAACTCTTAGTACTACTTTATGATTATAACTGAGCGCTGCTAATCTGCTAGAAACATTATGTTTAGAACCACAAAGTAAACCCATTTATTTCAAAAAGTAAAAATATATTAAATATTGGTAATGACCCATTGCTGGGCAAAGGTTCAGTGAGAAGGATTAGGCGTAATCACCATTCTTGCCTAATGCGGGTTGGTGATCTCAAACAAGCCATGTTTGAAAAGTTGGAATCATGTTTTAGGTTAGGTTAGGTTAGGGGATTGAACCCGGGGATTGAACCCGGGACTTCAGTCTTGGCAGGCGAGCGGGCATACTGTTAGACCACCGAGGCGTCTACTTAAACTTATATTTTTGAATTGAAACTTCGTTTACGGACACTTCGCTTTTATTTTACATTTTTATCTGACGTTTCTCCCCTTACAGGAACCGTGTATCCGTAAACGTCTATTCAAAATTAGTTGTGTTCGCTTAATCTTAAGAGTGTAAACTAATATGTTGTTTTTTTAATTTAAAATGTCAGAGCATCACTAGTACCGGTATATTCGTTCGGCGAAACAGACACGTTCAAGCCGTTCGAGAACCCTGCCGACAGCCGGCTGCGGCGGTTCCAGGAGAAGGTGCGCCAGCTGACGGGCATCTCGCCCATGTTCCCCATCGGACGCGGCGTGTTCCAGTACTCGTTCGGGGTGCTGCCCTTCAGGAACCCTATCACTACTGTTGGTGAGTTGTGTTGGACGTTTATCTGGGGGCAGGCAAGATCGAACAAAAAGCGATACGACCGTGCCTTTTCGACCATTTTCGACCCCCCTATAATTTACTAGCTGTTCTTCGAGATTTCATCTGTAGTGTATTTGTGTGGTTCTGGTATTCGGGATTGAAACGAACTGAAAAAACTGAATATCCTACTTCCTACTAATATTATAAATGAGAAAGTTTGTGAGGATGGATGTATGTATGGATGTATGGATGTATGTTTGTTGCTCTTTCACGCAATAACTACTGAACGGATTTCAATGAAACTTTACAGTAATATAGGTTATACATCAGAATAACACATGGGATACATTTTATCCCGAAATTCCCGCGGGAACGGGTACAACGTGGGTGAAACCGCGGGGCGCTGCTAGTAATAAATAAATATCATGAGTTATCTCTTGAGTTATAAATGGTATACTTAACACGATTTTTGACATTATTGTACGAGTATAAGAACTTAAATATAGTATAACAATGTAAGAGTGGAAGTCCATTTTAATAGCTTTAACTTATTGACCAGCAACGGACCCACCTTCCTGACAGTATGGGTCATTGATTTTAATCATAGATCTGATCTCTCGAAATGTCCTTAATTCTTTCCTGTGGTTGCTGAACTGCTCCTACTATTTCAGAGATAAGATAGATAAGAACCAATTTTTAATCACACCTTTTATTTCCTTTCAGTCGGCGCCCCACTGGAAGTAAAGAAGAATCTAGAACCAACTCAAGAAGAAATAGATGCAGTGCACGCGGAGTTCTCTCAGAAACTAATGGAGCTGTTTGAAACAGAGAAGAAAAACTACATTAAGAACTATGAAGATGCTCGATTGATCATATCGTAATGTAATTCTTTTGAAAAGGTAACATATGTTATATCAAACCTATTTACGTATAAACTTCATCAATAAAGGTATACAACCTCTTTCTTTGTAGGCTGAAATCTACACTATTGTAAAGAGGTAAAGTTTAAAAGGCTATTATTCATCTTGAAATTTCTACGGGAACGGGCACAACGCAGGTAAAACTGCGGGGTGGTACTTGTAAATAATAAGGGTACATTAATTAGAACATACCTCAAAAGATCAAATCACCAATAAGAATACCAAATAATTTGATTTCATAGTTCTTTATTGTGATTACTAATTATGAACGATTACTACATATTGTGATTATTCATTATGAAGATTGTATTCATTAGAAAGAATTTCAGCATTTGTTTTACTGTGGTGTAGAACATCATTATACAAACTTTGATAATTGAGATGTGTTTACAGAGTGCTTGCAAAGTAATAAGAAATTTATGTATATTTCATCATTGAATTAGATACTTGAAAGTATTTGTAGTTATTTCGAATTTTATTCAGTGCAAATTAATGAATGTATATTGTTGTAAATAGACTGATTATTTAAATTAGATACTTTAGTATATTAATTTATAGTGCATTTTGAAATAAAACATTTTCAAAAAATTTAAGACATAGTTTTTTATACATACTAATCATCTTTACTAACTACTAACTCAGTTACTATATTTATTGCAAGCATTTTTATTTAAAAAAATACATAAGTATCGAAGGCTTCAATTATCCACAGAAATTGAAAATATCAACGTCGACTAAAGGTCATCGTTCATAAACCCACCCGGCATCCGGCTCAGAGATTACGTGGCGGTGCGCGAAAGGTGCTGGGTAGTCATATGAGCGATGTCCCTTATCCACTATAGTATCGGTCGATGCCACCAACGAATCGGTAAGATTAGATTACGATAAGGAACTTTAAAGAAAACACGAACACACATTTTTCTATTTTTATTTATTTTATAATTTATTTACATTTTATATACAACGTTTACATAATAACGATACGCGTGTCTTAGCGCCTTTACACTCTGATTGAGCATTATTTTGATGGCAAATTATTATCATAAATGGCACAGCTTGAGGCAAAACTAACTGTTTAAATAGAAAAAAATGTCGCATGTTAAATTATAAGTGAAATTTACCTAAAAAGTTGAAATTGTGTTTAATTTTACTCATTACCACTTTATAAGAGAATGATGCCATTCGGCTCTAAAAAGTTTAAAATAATGAAGGTATTATTAAAATAAATATACACATTATTATTACACAAGCGGGAATGATACAGAATATTTCAGGCATGTTGCTACGTTACTTGAAATCCTGTATTAAACGTATACATTTTATCCTTACAAAAAAAATAAAGCTTTCTTTTAAATTAAATTTCGAATAAATTAATGAGAAACTGAAAAGGTTTCAAAATTCGAACGCAAATTACTTTTTTGATATTACTACTAGGTGGCAGCACTACCTTTGTTATTCCTCAGTCTCTCTGAGAAAGATAACTTTCCTCGAACTTTATAAATCGGAAGTATTTTACTCCTTTTTAAAAAAAAATATAGATTCACATATCATACCTAAACTCCTATATTTCTGTAGTAACGTAGTCGCATGCGGACGTCAGTCAACATCCCGCGTTTTAACAATCACTCAAAAAAGGAGCCCAAGAACAAATTGACTATCACATTAGAAGCTACAAACAAAAAAAGAACGAGAAAAAACTTAGTAAATCAAGGAAGTTAAAAACTAGAAGTATATTTAAATAACCTAAGAGTATTTTCGCATCCGCAAAACTGCGTTGATTAGAAAAATTGTTCAAGAGCTCAGAAAATACAAACACAAACTTAACAAAGGCTCAACATCACCTAGAAGGCTAAAGACAATTAAAATAACAAAAGATAGTCGGTGAACTCGATAAGACGTGTATGTTAGATGCGCAAATTCCACATACTTTCTACCAAATGGTTACAGTCTTAGCGAAAGGTAATAAAAATTTAAAATGCCATAGAAAGAAAAAGAACAAAACTTAAACGAACGTCCTTATTAATCAAACGGCGAAGGATTATACGATTTCTAAAATATTCTATATCCAGATCGAAGGCCTCTGAGAGCGAACAAGGCATTTTATCTAACATATCTATGTAAAAGTTTGATCCCAAGAACGTGTTACTAAAAATATTGATCCTTTGGATTCCGGAGGGAATGTAGGATCTTTCTAGAGTATTGTCGAAGGTATCGATCGGTGCCACCGATGGCTGTCACAAAAAAAATAAAGTCACGAGTTTTTTTTTCACGCTTGTTTTGGATGCGTTGTGGCCGGCGCGGGCGCAGGCTTGAAGCATTGCATCAGGAAAGCGGTGTACATTATGAACGCTATTGAGAGCGCTATCAAAGCGTACATGAATATATTTAACTCTGGCTGTCTGAATCTGTTCTTTCGCAACCATTCAAGTACTTCGTCTTCTGACATTAAGTCTCCTGCAAATAAAGTGTATTATTAGTACAAAAATATATTTTTATTAAGAGTGCATGAAAGGTTTGTTTCAACTGGCTTTGCAGTCGTCCGATTTACGAGGGCGGGTCAATAAGTCCGTGACTTTTGCAATAAAAGACAGATTTTTTTATTAAAAATATATTTTATTTTTCAACGTAGTCTCCCTTGAGCTCTATACACTTTGTCCAACGCTTCTCCAATTTTTTTATCCCTTCCAAAAAATATGATTTGTCGAGGTCGTCAAAATAGGCCTTTGTTTGCGAGATGACTTCATTATTGGAGTCAAATCTTTTTCCACCAAGCCATTTCTTCAGGTTTGGGAACAAGAAGTAGTCGCTCGGAGCCAAATCTGGAGAATAGGGCGGATGAGGGAGCAATTCATAGCCCAATTCATGGATTTTGGCCATGGCAACTGCACATGTGTGCACCCTTGCATTGTCTTGGTGGAAAAGAACTTTTTTCTTGGCCAAATGAGGTCGGTTTCTTTTTAAATCGTCATTGAATCGGTCCAATAAGTTGGCATAATATTCCCCATTGATTGTTCTTCCCTTTTGAAGGTAGTCAATGTGGATTATCCCGCGTGCATACCAAAAAACAGTCGCCATAACTTTATTGGCCGACAATCCCACCTTGGCCTTCTTTGGCGCCGATTCACCCTTGGAAACCCACTGTTTTGACTGTTGTTTGGTCTCTGGTGTGTTGTGATGGATCCACGTTTCGTCCACGGTTACAAAACGGCGCAAAAACTCCTCCATATTACGATTAAACAATGCTAAACCTTCCTGTGAAGTTGTTACACGATTGCGTTTGTGGTCGACTGTGAGCAAACGCGGCACCCATCTTGCGGACAGCTTTCTCATGCCTAAGTGATCATTCAAAATTGAAACCACTGAGCCATGCGAGATCCCTACTTCTTCCACAATCTCTCGCACTTTCAATCTTCGGTCGGCCAACACCATATCGTGAATTTTTTCGAATGTTTTGGGTGTAGAGACCTCAACTGGGCGTCCAGGACGCTCGGCATCTTTAGTGCTTGTACGGCCACAACGAAATTCAGTAAACCACTTTTTTACCATGGAAATCGATGGTGCAGAGTCCCCATAGTATTTATCAAGCTTTGCCTTGGTCTCGGTAATGGTTTTTTTTCGCAAGAAATAATGCTTAATAAGCACACGAAATTCACTTTTGTCCATTTTCTCGTCAAATTAGTGAGTAGTCTGATAAAGATAGCTGTAAAACACAAACTAACTGACGCAGCAAGTTCAAATTTTCAGAGGAGTCAACTGACAGATGCCTGTTGACGGGACCAGTATTATTGTTTCAGTAAAGAGGTCGGAAATTCAAAAAGTCACGGACTTATTGACCCGCCCTCGTACTTTATTCTTCCACTTACTTTATTAGATTGTGCAGGTTGGAAAAAAACATATCTAACTCTTTCGAGTTGGGATGAGACAGGCTAACTTACTGTTATTTAACTTAATGTAAAATAAATGCGAAGTGTATCCGTAAACGCATTTTCAATTCAAAAGCCAAAAGCAAAAAATTCAAAAGCAAACTTTTGTAGGTCATTGCTATTCCAATTACATTTTTACTGTCTTTTGAGGATTATGTACTTTTCGTTGTTAACCTTACCTCGATAAATACTTGGGAATCTCTTCCTAAAGTAGACGATCGCTGGTAGTTTCGTGACGCCCCACTTGCGGGCGTAGCGAGGGTCCTGCATCTTGACGAATGTTATATCCAAGTTGTCGGTCTCACTGTCAATGTTTTCCAGTTTGTCTAGGACGGCTCTGCTCTCTGGTGACTTTTCATCTATGGTGACAAAAATACACGTTAAATTTACAACTGACAGCATCTAAACTTACTTTTTAATCCCCGACACAAACATAGGGGTGTTATATAAATAACATAGATGTCTGTGTGTTTCTGTCTGTTTGTCTGTTGTGATTTTTCTTTCATTCGAAAGCCAGTTATCATACGGCGGTTGTTAGTTATGTTTGGTAAAAATCGGAGCAACAGTTTTGCGATAAGGTTTTTATAAATGTTATCTTGTCTATTGGTCTTGTTAGAATTTGTGTGTTACTCACAGAAATAAACTGCCAAGAATTCGTTTTCTTCCAACAACTTGTCCAGCATCTTCCTGTTAACCTCCTCGATTTCGTTTTTGATTTCAAAGACGTCTTGAGAAGTAAGCCATTGGAGTACTCTGTCCACTTGATGGAGATCTCCATCGTATAACATGGGCATTTGTTTACGGAAGTATACTAGCGATGGTATGTTGACGATGTTGTAGGTAGCTGTGGCTTCGGCACTGGCGATCTTAACGAAATCTATTCCGTATTGGTCAACTTCACCGTCTATTTGTTCAAGGGATTCTAGGATTTCTTCGCATTCTTGGCAGTCTTCATCGTCATCTACAAATGGAAATGTATTAGCAATTAGAGATGTTATGCAATAACTTATTGCTTTTTACTTCCACAGACCTCACTATTAACATTTATTAACATTTATACACATTTATTCATCATCATCTCGTATAGGTTGTTATGGTGTCAATGTTTTAAGGCTGTTTAAAATGTCGGGCAATCTGGTTTCCGATACGATGTAAAAATTAAAAGTGACTATAGCTTGCTCGCAAGGATTATTCCATTAGCATGTCAAAGTGACTTACAGAAGAACACAACAAGCAAATGTGACTCATGAAGTAATCTCTCCAACATGCGATCGTTGACTGACTCAATTTCATCGGCGAGCTCGCGGTTATCATCATCGATAAGCCATTCCAGGATTGATTCCTCATTCTGCAGATCACCTTCGAAGAGAAGGGGATTGCCGTTCCTAAAGAATAAGAAGAAATTATTTAACACAACGATTACGAAAGTTGATGAGTACAGATGAATCTCCTACCATTATTTCAATGGTTGTAAACTTGTAAGAAGAAAGATATTGCGTATAGTCAGTTCTTACCTGAAGTAAACTAAAGCTGGGAACGTTTTGATCGAATATCTCTTGGCTAACTGTGGGTCTTGGATCTTCACCATGTGTATTCCGTAAACGTCACACTCATCATCAATGTTCTCCAAATCTTCCAGGATGTGGTCACAGATATGGCAGTTTAATTTATCTAAAATCATAAAACAGGTTTAAAAAAATACTTATAGGAGGTATGCTTGGAAGTATTTTTTTTGTTGGTACTTACAGAAATACACGGCTAAATATTGAGTTTCCTCAACCATTTTTTCCAAAATTATTCTCGTTATAAGCTCAATACGATCTTCTGTTTTCTGCGTAATCAACCATTGTAGTACTTCCTCCTCTTCCGCTAAAGAGCCTTCGTATACATTAGGGATGTTGTTCTCAAAGTACACAAGTACAGGGAAATCTGTAGCTCCAAAAGACTCGGCAATAGAGAAATCTTGGGTTTTAACGAACTTGATGCCGTGTCGGTCACAGTCATCGTCAATGTTCTCCAGTTCTTCAAGGATTCCAACACATTGTTCACAGTCGAGAGCATCTGAAACATTAACATTGATAACCAGTCTCTCTGTTGCTAATGTTGGTGTCAAATAATTGAAGGTCCGCTACGGTTCAGTCGCAGGTGCGGTGTGGAACTACAAGGGTTGTCAAACGTGTGACTAACAACGCATCCACTTAAATACTGAAAGGAATAAGGGTTTCAAATCGAACAATACATTTGAAGAATCAACGTCATAAAGGTAAACGACATGCGACATGCAATATATGCAAAGTGCAGTACTAGGTTCGGGCTCGGGTTCGCTAAGGAGGTATTCAAGTGCTGGAACAATTCTAGGGTCACTTTCATCTGACTTATATGTACCCTCTTGGTCCTGTCCTTCTTCTTCCTCATGTTCTTTGTCTTTCTTTTTGGAAAATTTTCTCATTGCTTTTGTATTGCAAAAGTCGCACAATGTTTTGTTCCCTATTAAAATTATAAAAGCATCGAGTTAATAATGTTACATGTGTGTAAATATGCGTAAGCCTTTTAATTTTTAACTCACTAAACTCACTGTATCGATTCCATGTTCACCTTTTATTTAAAAGTTAATAGTCAATATTAATGTTGTTGTAATTATACTGTACATTCATTAAATTTATCTTATTATGTTGTTACGTGTAAATATGTTTAATAGTTTTATTACTCGGTCATCAAACGTTACTCACAAAAGTATACGGCGAGGGAGTTGGACTCGTGGATAAGATTCAATAGATCCTGTCCTTCCATAACTTCAATGACGTCACCAGCTGGATTTTTCTGTGTCAACAACCAACTGAGTAATTGTTGTTCATCGTATAAGTCACCTGTCAAGCGATTGTTGTTAAGCCATGTTCTATTGTTATATGTCATGTTGTTATACCGACTACATTACCAGCATATATGACAGGATCCTTTGAGCCTAGCTTGAAAAACAGCACCGCTGGTAGTGCGAACACGCCGTACTCTTTGGCCATCTGTCTGTCGTCAATCTTGACGAAGTTGATCCCGGCGCCGTCGGCGTCGTCATCAATGTGCTCTATCTCAGCCAGAACTCTGGGACACTGTTTGCAGTCATTACTGTCTAAAACATGGATTGTGTGCAATACAGTTGGTTACACATTTGCAACATTTATATTTTGAAATTTAAGTATTAAATAGAAAATAGATCGAAATTGGAATGTCATATTACAAGAAAACCATTAAATAATAACTCACAAAAGAAAACGGCTACGTAGTCGGAAGTCTGTCGTATTTTATGAAACATCTTTCTGTTTACTTTTTCGATATGGTCAGTTAGTTCCATGTTCTCTGGATTTGTCAGCCAGTCTAGAATTTCTTCCTCATCATCTATGTCTCCATCATAGTTTATGTATTTGGTCTTTCTAAAGTACGTTATTCCTGGTGGGTTCCTGAATCCATATTTCTTAGCCATAAGACGATCGCTGCATTTGACTATCTTTATTCCGTATTCTGCTGCTTCGTCATCGATAAGCTCAACGTGTCGCAGAACTTTAGGACTATCTGGATCTTCTTCCTTGTCTATAAAAAAAGACTTGTGTTACAATAATACAAATTCAAGTATCAACCTTTTTTTAAGTGTCGAAAATACTTACAGAATACGACCGCCAAGAATTCCTTTGTCTCGATATATTTAAACAACTGATCTCTATCGATTTCCTCAATACTCTCGTCTTCCTTCTGTTTTACCATCCAATCAAGAACTTCAGACTCATCCAATAGATTACCTAAAATATTTAATAATTTACTTTATGCTGAAAACCCTAAATAAATATAAACATTTGTACAAAGAAACCACATCCATATTCGGTTTGGAAACTCACCAGTTTACATCCAATAAATTGGCATGCGTGGAATACAACTACCAATACCATGCTGACATCATTCGTTTGAAATGAGTAATGACATTTAGTTTAATAGAAAAATTGTATTTATTCAACAAAAATGTTGTTCCAGCGCCGACTCAACAATTCAACGTAACAAATAAATTAATTATACATTCATTCTAATTTTCTGCCAAACATTACAACTTACATATCGAAATAATTGTCACACAACGCCAGTACTGTTTCGGTGTTAGGGCAAGCTTGGACAACGGCAAGATAAATAACAACTTTAAATTAATTAACAAGTGTGTTTGCCCTTTCATAAGCTTGCTCTTGTCCAACCCTAACCAACCAATACTTATCCAATCCAATTACTGGAGAAAAATTAAAGATAACAATTAAATAATAGTCTGTTCCGGCACTGAGCTTAGGTTTAGTAATATTTCCTGGTATAAAATTATGGCGTTAAAAACTATGGCGTTTTATACTATATATAGTAAAATTAAGAAATGTAGCATTACAAAATAATGAGATTCCATGAAGACTAGAAAACTATATGAACATGAAATCCTTACAACAAAAATTATAAGTCTTTCAAGATGGCGCGGCAATATAAAATTAAAAATGCCTTCGACTTGTTACATTTCATTTCATAGTAATATTCTAAATATTGGAATCAATTAAATTTACAATTCAATATAACGATTTGTACACCTGCTTATAATGTCACTAAACATCCCAATATTTAGTCTCCACATGATCTATATAATCGTAAAGCAACAATACTAATTGAGAGAGATGGACTGTGGACTGTATTCACTGATCAATTCAGTTGCATTGCAGGAAATGTAAAGAGATGGTGAGAGGTTGAATGTGGCGAATACAGTCCACAAGCAACATGTTACAACATTCAACCCAGTTAAGTGCTTGCTAGGATCAAGGGACACGAGGTTATTGAAAAGCTAGCAATGTTAATGTGCAGTACACATCGATGCAACGTTAGACCATTCGAGTGATCGGAGCTGAGGTGAAATCAAGGATTGAATAACATTCGTGTCCGCTTGACGTCCGCGATGCACACGAGGCTTGCGAGGCACCGGGGTACCCCGCAAGCGGCTCTGTAACTATGATATTACAGTTTACCACCACCAAATGTTCTCAGAGTCTAGTAAACCTTTTTTCCCCTTGGCCGGTTTGTCCGACTTGGCGAGCGCCTTGTTTTTGCCCTTGGCTGGCTTCTCTGGCTGGGCGGACTTGTCCTTGATGGTCTTGGACGGCACCTTGGTCGGCGTGGCCTTCGCTACTCGCGTCGGACTTTGTACTTTAGTAGGACAGCACTGGTAGGGTTCATAACTGATTTTTGGGAGTGCCGGTTTCGCCCCCAATCCAATGTAGAAACAGCGATCGCCTGCAGTCAGTAAAAATTTTTGTTTTATAACCCGTATTGAAACGGTGGTAAAAGTTAACTGCGAGTTAATACCGTGCACGTATCGAAGCGCCTATCGTTAAGCGCTAGTAATAGTATTCTAAGATGTACATTGTTAGTAAGTTTAAGAGTTGAAAACATTTAATCGGTAAGCGCTCGCGTATGACTGCAGGCGACAGCTGTGGGTCCATGCGGGCGCTAGACCATGCAGATGTGACGGGCGCGGCGCGGGCTAGGGCAAGGGGCACCCCACCACTCAGGGCTATATCTACTCAATTACCTGTGAACATTCTCTTTATTCTACCAAAAAAACTATCATCGTCCTTTTCGTTATCATCTCGGTTGCGAGTTCGAACATTTGTACCTACTTTGGGTTTTGCCCCTTTTCTTCGTTTCATATCTTCCTCTTCATCATCTTCATCGTCATCATCGTCATCATCATCGTCATCGTCGTCATCGTCGTCATCATCGTCATCGTCGTCATCGTCGTCATCATCGTCATCGTCGTCATCATCGTTGTCACGATTCGTTCCATCATCGTCGTCATCATCATCATCATCATCATCGTCGTCATCATTGTCATCATCATCGTCGTCGTCATTATCGTCATCGTCGTCGTCATCGTCGCCATCATCATCATCATCGTCGTCGTCATCGTCGTCGTCATCGTCTTCATCATCATCATCATCATCATCATCGTCATCATCATCGTCGTCATTATCATCATCCTTATCCTTATCATCTTCGTCATCGTCGTCATCATCGTTACGTTTGTATTTGTTTAATAATCGTGATTTTGTGCTTTTAGTATCATCCATTTTTGATCCGAATTTGCCAGCTATTTTAGATTTCATATTAATTTTTGATATTTTAACGTCGTCGTCGTCATCGTCGTTGTTAGTATCTTTATTAGAGGACTTAGACATTTTATTTCCAGGGAAATGTATTTTTAGCTTATTTTGGGGGTCACTCCTACTACTTGGATTTTTTAATTTCATTATATTTTCCATTTTGGATACTTTTAATTTATCTTCATCGTCGTCATCATCGTCATCGTCGTTATCATCATCATCATCATCATCATCATCTGCATCATTATCGTCGTCGTCATTGTCGTCATCATCATTATCATCATCATCGTCGTCATCTTTATCATCATCGTCATCATCATCGTCTTCGTCATCGTCGTCGTCGTCGTCAGCACTCTTCTTGTCCACCTTCTTGCCATCTTGACGTTTACTTTTGTCTACTGCGCCAGGAAATCTGATCTTTAACGTTCCCACCGTCTTCCACTGAGCAGGTTTCAAGTTTTTAGGGGTAGTAGCATCTTTAGCGCCTCTCGCAAACCCTGAGGCTTTTTTTTCACTATCTGCATTGGCCTTTAGCTTATTATTAGCTTTATTTTTGCGGTGGCTATCTTCACCTGCAGGCATTAGTAACTGTCATGCAAAATGACACAGCTCAAACATTTAGAATTTAAGGCGTAAAAGAGACGCTGTATTATAACAAAAATATAGATCAAGAATGATGTCATGCATGTACAATTTATAATAATTTTTAGAAATCATATAATTTCTCCTAACAATCTTATTTCATTTATTATAATATATGGATGTGGATTCTTACTTTTTTGATCTACAAGCCACTGCAGAACCTTATTTTCGTTCTTTAAGTCACCTATAAACAGGATACATTAATTTATTTACACATTATTGTCCCAAAATTTCTGCAGTAGATGTTGTCAAACTC
The DNA here is from genome assembly GCA_963082685.1 of Cyclophora albipunctata. Taxonomy (NCBI): domain Eukaryota; kingdom Metazoa; phylum Arthropoda; class Insecta; order Lepidoptera; family Geometridae; genus Cyclophora; species Cyclophora albipunctata. The sequence continues at coordinate 1,720,256 of OY720121.1, read as the reverse complement.
GTATCTTAGATAGTAAGACTTACCATCGTACATGATAGGTACCCCAGTTTCATAGTATACCAGAGCGGGGAAACTGAAAATTCCAATATCAGTAGCCAATTTGGAATCTTTGGACTTGACAAACTGAATTCCATGTTTGTCTGTGTCGTCGTCAATTGTTTCCAGTTCCTCAAGAATATCATCACAGGTATCACAATCGTCACTGTCTGTAACAACAAAAATAAGATAACTGTTACTCCTGTATAGGCAAGGAGAGTACAGTGTAGAGTTATATGATAATACATTTCGAAATATTTGGCGTAGTCACCGTAACTCTCTTGTTAATGCTGCTTCAAGAGTAATTTTACAAACAGTTCGCTTGAGAGTTGATCTGGAAAGTCGGCGTAAAATAACAATGTGAAAACCTTCCTATATATTGTTATTTTATGGAAAGTGGTTCAAAATACTTACAGAAGAAAACGGCGAGATGCTCAACATCATTGATAAGATCCTTCAAAGTCTTCCTGTCAACGTTTTCGATGACATCAGGTTGCGAGTCGTGGAGCTCAAGCACCCATTTCAAGATGGCCTCTTCGTGCATCAGATCTCCGTCGTAGATAGTCCTGAACTTGTGGCGGTAGAAGGCTAAGGCGGGGAGATCAGCAAGATCGTACTCTTTGTCAATTCCTTCATCAGATGTCTTAATGAAATCAATGTCCTTTTCTTCACATTCGTCATCAATGTTTTCGAGCTCGCTAAGGATCTTCTGGGACTTTTTGTCTCCTTCTTTGTCTGAAATTGAAAAATAAATTATGTATATTACTACACTTTGATGATGCTCTATTACCATTTCCTTGAAATTACTAAACTATCATTTCGTGTCGGTAATTCAAATTTTATAAACATGTATAAGTACTTACAGAAAAAGACAACAACATGGTCGTTCTCCTCCAGGATTTTCTCCAACATTTTTGAGTTGACCTCTTCGATCTTGCCGGGGATCTCGAGGGTGTCTTCATCAGTCAGCCAAGCCAGTACTTCATCCTCATCTTCAATGTCACCTGAAAAAAGAAACATAGTATATTAGAACATTTAAATTTGTCTTTTCGAGTGAATTTGGGGACTATTTATGTATTTTTTTACTCTTATTTATACTCATCATTGTCAAGTCAATGAGTTTTTATTGAATACTTGCTGTTACCCGCATCACCCGCTATCTCATTAGATGGATCCAAGTACTAGCATGTCTCTATAATTTCTTACACAATTTAATCTGCGACATTGCAGAGTATGGATATTTAAAGATTTTACTTACCCTTGTAAATCAAAGGATCCTTATTCCTAAAGAACACGAGAGTGGGGAAGGTCTTGATGCCGTACTTCTTGGCCAGAGCGATGTCCTCAGTGGTGACGAAGATGATGCCGGTCTCGTCCAGCTCGTCGTCAATGTTCTCCAACTCATCCAGGATGTTGTCACACTCCTCACCTTCTTCGCAGTTACCACCTGAGCAATAGAAGGAATCGTCAGTTTGGACTGCATTTTACCCGTTAAGCCAATCACGCAGAAATTTTGGAATAATGCTCATGTTTCGATCGGATCAAAATTTTATTTGGGGTATAAAGGTTTGACGCTCATATTTGACTTCTTTTGTTATTTGTATAATTTCGATTTTTATAAACTCTCATTTCGTAATTTGTTGAGTAATATGTGAAAGCGTAATAGCGAGATAGACAGACTTCTATATTAAAAATACTTGCAGGAGTAATAAGCATGGTGTGATTTACTGAATTTATAACGAAGTAATACTACTTACTGAAGTACACAACAACGTATTCGTGTTCTTCAATCAAGTCGCTCAAGATTTCATCAGTAACTTCTTCAATGGTAGCGCTGTTCTTCTGCTCAATCAACCATTCTAATACTTCATCTTCGTTCATCAAGTCTCCTTCGTATATGGCTGGGATGTTCTGTTCGAAGTACACGAGTGTTGGCAGATGGTCGATACCGTATTCCTTAGCTTCAGCTTCATTGTCCATCCTTACGATCACGATGCCTTCCTTTTCAAGTTCATCGTCAATGTTTTCAAGCTCGTTAAGGATTCGGATGTCTTGTTTGTCATCTTTGTCGTCTGTAAACAAACGTATAAAAAGAATATAAGTAAAAAAGCACCTCTCTTAACTTGCAGTTTTAGTAGTACTATTGTCTACTAGTCTTAAATACTTACAGAAAATAACAGCCAAGTACGGGGTGCTGTCAATCAGTTTGTCCATCATCTCATCAGTAACTTCGGGAATTTCGCTGTGACGCTTCTGGTGGAGCAACCATCCCAACAAGTCATCTTCCTTCATCAGATCACCTTCATAAATGTGAGGGATTCCCTTCTCAAAGAGCACCATGGTGGGGATGGTTTCGATACCGTATTCTTTGGCTTCCTTATCATCGTCGATCTTGACGAAGGCAATGTCGTTCTGGTCACATTCATCATCAATGTTCTCCAATTCAGCCAAAATCTTCTGGCTCTTCTTCTGATCCTTGTCGTCTAAAATAAATATGAAGAACTGTATTTCATTTTTGTGTCAGTTCTTGACACTGTTAAGTCTATGGAGACGTAACTCATTATATAAGTAGTTAGTGAACTTGGCATTCTTACAAATTACAGTGTTAAGGTTAACTATTTTGAATATTCGGGAAGGAACGCGCTTAAATTAGGATTTTAACGTTATTTCCTTGGCTAGCGTTACAAAAGCATACATACAACTTAATTATAATAGCAAGTACTCGTGCAATGAGAACAGGTTAAATAAACTTACAGAACAGTACAGCGACGTACTGCATTTTGTCGATGATAAGGTCCAGCATCTCATCAGTAATGTCTTCAATTTCGTCACTCTCACTCTGGTGTCGGAGCCAGTCCAATACCTTCTCCTCTTCCTCAAGATTTCCTTCATAGTAAGTAGGGATTCCCTTCTCGAAGTAAAGTAGGGTTGGAACTTTCTCAATGCCGTACTCTTTGGCTTCCTCGTCGTTGTCAATCTTGACAAACGCAATGCCGAGTTGGTCACACTCGTCGTCAATGTTCTCCAGTTCGTTGAGGACTTTTTGGGATTTACGATCGTTGTTGTCATCTGGAAAATAAATAATCAGATGTTCTTTATTACCTCACGATTGCCAATTAAAATTGTTGCTTAAGATGTAGTTAACTTAGACTTCATAATTTTTTTGTCGATTTATTTGATACCATAACCGTTCTTACAATTCTGATATTATCGATGATAGCGTCTAGCTAATCCGTACCACCAACCCGCATTTGGCAAGCGCTGTGATCATGCCTAATACTGTACTGATATCTTCAGTGAGATGAGAGGCCTTTGTCCAGCAGTGGGACATTACAGGCTAATAATTTACTTTACTTTTTAGATGACCGCAGAAGCGCACGAAATCATTAAACTGTTCTAGCCTAGCTACATATTACAGCAGTTAACTTACAGAACAGAACAGCTACAGTCTTGCCATCCTTGATCAGCTTGTCGAGCATCTCGTCGGTGACGTCTTCGATCTCATCCTTCTCCAACTGTTCCACTAACCACTCCAGGATCTCCTCCTCGTTCTCCAAATCACCTGATGAAAGAAATTTATCAGTTTTGTCCATTTGTCGTTTTTGACAGTATTGTTATGTTAGTGAACTTTATAATGTTTTTTTGGCTTTATAGCTCAATTGACTTCTATACCGACTTTAAAACAGGAGATTTTGTATTTTATTCAAAACATTATATTGCAGCATATTGTCCGAATATTACATGTAACAATAATTGTACTCATTACTGGAACATAATATTATGTATGTACTTATTTGTGAAATAAAGATATATTATATTATTATTATATCCATGACAATTCAGTATTCAATTCCACATAACTTAACTAAACTCAACTTACCATCATAAACATTAGGAATTTGCTTTTCAAAGTACACAATGGACGGAACGTTGTCGATGCCGAACGCTTTGGCAGCCTTTTGGTCGTCGATCTTGACGAACTGAATGCCGTGACGGTCGCAGTCGTCGTCAATCTTCTCGAGCTCTGCGAGGACGGTCATTGATTCGTCGTCACCGTGGTCGTCTGGAATTGATCAATAGCTTGCTTAAGTCGTTGTGGGTATTTTGAGCCTCGTTGTTAATGATGGAGGATTTGGAACATTTGGTCGCTCTTACTTTAACTCTTTCTTTAACAAACAACTTTTTTAAAGCCAAGCTTACGCCTATTACGTTGTTTTAGGTTTGTCGTTATGTAGTTATAGGAAACTGTAATTTGGAATGTTTCATATTTTTGTAATTCGAAACATTTTTGTATTCCTTACTTTTATGATAACAGGAAAATTTTGTTCCTTAAGGAATCATTGCAAGACTTTCGGATCAGAACTCTGTATTAGTTCAAATCCAAATTCAAATTTGTTTATTTGCCTCAAATGGGTTTCTTGTGTTTCCAAGTTTCCAAGTCATAATATAACTTTATCAATACAAGTATAATACTTACAAAACAGCACGACAAGATTGTCGATGTTTCCAATAAGAGTGTTGAGGGTCTTGGCGGTGACATCTTCGATGACGTCCTCCTCGTCCCCGGTGGACTTGTTCGCGATCAGCCATTCCAGCACGTCTTCTTCCCGGCTCAGTTCACCTGGAATTTCAACATAAAGCAGTTTAATTAGCCTGTTTTCTATACCTAAGAAATCTATACGGTATAAATTCTTCGTAATGATGTGCTAATAAATCTGAACAACATCTCTGGATATTAAAAGTGTTTAGCTACTAATAAACAGTTGAAAATTCCATTAATCTTGTAAAATACACTCTTAATTAAACGCCTCACGTCCTCCCACTGAACGTTTCGCCCACGCGCTGGGAAAGCTTAAATCTGATTCTGTTCCCCAATTCAGTGAATGGCGTCATTGTTATCAATATTATTGTGACACTCGCATATGTATTTATAAATACAATATTCAGAACACCACATGTGTTACCGCTCGCGATGCAGCATTTTCATAATATGCAGCAAAGGGCAAACTCATAAACTTAAATATACACACTGAAATATTTAAGCACTCCGCAACTGTTACATAAATAAACTAGAAAGCATCGGCCAAAAATTGCTCTCATTACACGTACAATTACGAGCGCGAGAAGATGGAATCAATAAATTGATGTTTAGCAGCATCCATCACTGGATCGCTATCCAATTTCGTAATTCAAACGTCATTGGCCATAAAAAATGAGTCACATACCTTCATAGATAATAGGTATCTGATGCCTGTAGTACACGAGTCTTGGCAGATCGCCAAGACTGTACTCCTCGGCTAATTCCTCGTCGTGGATCTTTACGAAGCCGATGCCGAGCTGGTCCGCCTCGTCGTCGATGTTCTCCAGCTCTTGGAGAGCTTTAGCGCACTTCTTGCACTCCGGCTTATCTGTAACACGCGAGCGCCCGTCAGCACACACACAGACACGACGCCGACAGGATCCTACTCTCATGCCTCATAGGATGAAGCAGTGCAGTTATCAGCGACTACATGAATTTTCAGAAAATTAATGTGTGTGCGTGTGTAAGCGTGTACAGTGCGTGCAATGCGATACCGTTTCGTGTCTTTATAAATACGTGTTGGGTATTGTGTCGCCTGACTTATAAAGCGAAGGAATATAAACCTGTGCTAATGCTAGAATCGACGTCTTTCTAGATTCTAGGGGTCATCATCTACAAAATCCTTTAATATTATTATTATTTCGGTGCCAATGTCAGTGCAAACTGTGCCGTTACTTGTATACCTCATGTTATACTAAAATTATTCAAAATAAAACATATCAATATAAACAACGTCCATACTATATAGGACAGCTCAAATTATTTGGGTCAAGGTCACCGTGCATTTACTTTCTATATTATTGTGAGATAGAAATCCAAACTTGTCTAAATTTTGAGTCATTTTCATGAGTAAATTAGTTTTAATTAGTGTTTTATATTCGTTATGTGTTGAAAATCGACGGTTGACGTGGTGAGCCGTGACACGTCGGTCCGTCAATCCCAGTTTGCTGGCAGCCGCAAATAGCAGATCCGAAATAGATCGCTTCACAGCCCGATAATACAAACGTGAGCTTGCCTACAGCTTTCCCTTACAATAAAAACATACCAATAAAGTTATATCTATCGATGTTGCGATGGGCAATATGTGTTAAATAGAATGATAGTATGTCTACTACTTAATATTAAGAAGGGGGAAATGTTTAGTGGTGATTTACAAGGAACGGTATCTATGAGTCATAATCAGATGTATTGTAACCGCGCCAAATGTTTAATTAGTGGTCATCAACGGAAGTCGATGTCTGGTGAACAATATCCAATATTATAATGGTTTACTTTACCCTCTGGCGGTTTGGTTTATTTATTAGAGTTAAGCATATTATAATATATCTGAAACATAAAATATCTATTCTACTGGAAGCTGGTAGAGTTACTGCCAAACGGACATAAAGTAACGCATGCCGTCAGCTGAATATCTTACTTACTGTTTGAAGGGCCGCAACTTTTGTGATCAGGACCTACGTCAAAAACACAATCAAATCACACGCACAAATAACAGACGCCTGCACTAATCCTCGCCTACGAATAGTTGTTACAAATCACAGGTCTACATACATTGACAGAATTTACACTTGAACCACAGTTTGTTAGTTGAAACAATGCCTCGACTTTACCATATTAGCTATTGTACGAAGAACAAAACCCTCCGATCGCCACGCCTTGTGCTACTTACAGAATAGAACTGCTACATAATCTGTGTCCTCTATGATTTTTTGTAGGATTTTCTGATTGACTTCTTCTATCCGGTCGGGAAGGTCCATTGCTTCTAAACTCGTCAAGAAATCCAGGACGCTCTCCTCGTCCATGAGATCTCCTATAAGATGAAATAACAGAAAATAGTTATCAACACTAGTCATCATCTCGTGCATGTAAGTGGTCAACCCTGGTGTCAGAGTTTTTAGACCACTTAAAGGCCTCCGACAAGGTTTAGTTTAGTGGAGCAAATGATCGGCACAAGAAAGGACAAGATATTATAGAGGACACACTATGACACCAAGTTTGAAGTCAAGACTCTAAATTCAGGTGTTCAGTTCAGGGTTCATAAGACCCTTGCCATCAGAGCTATGTTATGCTACTTTACCACTAATTGGTTGAAACTTAGAATTAAACCGTAACATAGGAGATATTCACCAATCATAACAAACGTATCAAAAGATTGAAGCAAAGCTTTAGCACCCTGGTACCGTTCTATCTACATATCTACTACCCGTGAAACTATAACAAATGTCTGTCTACTAGTCTTAACCATAGGTCCACTGACAGACAGTCCGACAGACAGTTCACTCAGATTTACAACATTAGGTAGAAGTATTATTCATGTCTGTAAAAAACACATCTCAGTTCATTCGTAAACTGAAACATGAAAAATATACACAGCAGAAATAACATCATGATCTGATAAGACGCGATGAAATACGGAGAATCCGAAACAAAACGAGGTCAGTTAGATGTTCCAATTTACTATATTACTCCGTTGACTTATTTAAATCGGGATTCCTAATCAATTTCTCGGAACAATTAGAATAAATGATAATACTGTCTGCTAATGAAAAATAATCGGAATAGCAATAAAATTGCTATTAAAATTGAGACTGCTTCTGGTAGACACCTGCTTCGCTCTTTCTGGTCGTAAATCTTTTCCACATGATATTGTTTCGCTCTATTACATAGTTATTGTATTTTTAGACAAACGTTAAGATTGCTCATTTCGTTAGTAGTGCATCTACGTTTATTGAGTACTAGCAGCGCCCCGCGGTTTTACCCGCGTTGTGCCCGTTCCCGTGGGAATTTCGGGATTTATTTTACTTAAAAACCTTCCTCTTGAATCACTCTACCTATTACAAAAAACCGCATCAAAATCCGTTGCGTAATTTTGAAGATTTAAGCATACAGACAGACAAACAGTGTGACAGACACGAAAAAGAGACTAGTAGATAGTACTTAATTAATCTCTTTGGAACAAGTGACGTCTATTAAATTTGTAATACTCGTAAATCTTTAGCTTTTATGGTAAAATAACTCAATTAAAACTAAATTCCCAAGAATGAGATAAAGATAGAATCGTTTCTTAATGTTCTGAAATTGAGTCACAAAGTTCATTAATAGTAGGCACGTAGAGTTGACTCACTATCTATATCATCCGATACTGAAATGGTAATTAATCAATGATTGGCTTTATTTTAATAGTGGTCTCCAATTGTTATTGAAATCGTCTTTCCAATTAGAAAATAAGCTAAAGAGGTTTTTTGTTTGTTTGAACGCGTTAATCTCTAAAACTACCAATCCAATTTGAATAATTCTTTTTGTAGCAGATAACCACATTCAACGGGTAGGTTATAAGCTATATTTCATCTCCAATTTTCTTTTAAAGTTTAAAATTGTATAAAAGTACACAAACGTTTCATTGATCAAACTACTCGTATAGATCGAAAAAGGCTTAAGAAACTTTTATTTATACTACAACTAGCTGCGCCCCGCGGTTTCACCCGCGCTGTACCCGTTCCCGCGGGAATTTCGGGATGAAAAATAGATGTTGGCCGATTCTCAGGCCTACCCGATATCGGTCGAGCCGTTTCGGAGGAGTACGGGAACGAACACTGTGACACAAGAATTTTATATATAAGATTTTTGTTTGTTTGAGCGCGATAACCTCAGAAGCTACCAATCCGATTTGAACCTTTATTTACGAGTATGTAACAGATAGCCACTTTCAAAGGGAAGGTTATAGGTTACTTTTCATCTCGAAATTCCCACTAGAACGGGCACAACGCGGGGAAAACTGCGGGGTGCGGCTATGTATCCTATATTTGTTACGTACCTTCGTAAATAATCGGTTCCTTCTCACGGAAGTACGTGAGGGCGGGAAATTTCGTGATGCCATACTGTTTAGCGAGACGCTTGTCGTTGATCTTGACGAAGTCCACTCCGAACGTGTCAGTGTCGTCGTCGATTTTCTCCAGCTCTTCTAGGACTTTGTCGCACGTCACACAGCTTCTCGCATCTGGAACGAATTGTTTGGAAGTCAGCTAGAGTCCTATCAATGGAAAATGTTAACGAAAATGTCAATGTTCTATCAATGAACAATGGACACTGCCTGTAATATTTTTAAAAGGTGTAAGTTAGATTGTTGGGCCCGGTTGTTTAAATCGTTAGATCATGTCGGAGGTGGTCAAAACTGTCCAACACCAGGATTGGCCACTCATCTGTTCGATTTCACTTTTACTTTTAGTTTGATTGTGTGTAGGAGAGATAAACTAAGGCCGTAAATAGAAATAAAGCAGATAGATTGGCCGACTACCAGCGCTGATCGCTGGTAGAACTGAGTTGGAATAAAAGTTCAAATATATTGATGAGTTGGTTGGAACCATCTCAGTGGCGTTAGGCGCCTAGCGGTGCTAGTTTGGTACATTATATAGCAATACGGCACCGGTTAACTGTGCCAGTTACTAGCACAACAGCGCAGGTTAATGAGGTCTAATACACCAGCGCAGGTAATCTATGTACTTTCTATATTCGACCCAACCTTCGATCGACCCAACTGACTATTATATCTGTTAATACGAGATTTGAGGGTGGATTTTCGAGATAAACATTGGCTGTGCTTTTGTCCAATTAGACCGATGTGAACGCATGTGAACTTAACCGAAATATTTTAGTCCGAAAACATCGACTTCAGATGTAAATTAAAACGTATGTGCCAGCACCCTTTCAAATAGAAGCTAATACAGAAGCAAGTCCTAAGATAAAAGATATTTTTTTAGCATAAGTAAGAAATCAACTAAGTCACCACTAATACCAAAAACTGAAGAAGGAGCAACAACCAACAGAACTGATATTCAACTGAATATCACGGTCGAAAGATAGCAAAGAAATCCACCTAGTTAATATTTTATATCTCTACTGCATACCGTAGCTGGCTATAAAGTTTTGAATCTATTGCTTTGGTTTGACGATTATATATCATGATCACAATCACTGACCGCTTCAACAAAATATTCTGAACCATTATTGGCATCTAACAAATGTCTGTATATTTCTGTCCTTCTATTTTTATTCTCTGTCAATCAGTTCTTCATACAGACTCAACATAACTCTCCGAACGTCTACTCCAAACATCATGAATCCATTCATCTCTCACCAAACAAATAACATTCGATATCATTCGTGCGATTTTGGCATAACCACAGCCGCCTACGCGATTGGAAAACTTTAAAACAAAACTTTTAACATTGAAACAGTGACAACAGAGAGCCGAACAATCTCTTCTGGGGAGGTGCGTGACATCACCATTTGGCAGTTCTCTGTCCGCCGCGAAGGCTATAAAAATAAGAATAAATAAACAACTAGATATAAATCAGGAAAAATGGTGAAAAGTGACGGAAGAAATACGATAATAAACTTGTCTGTTGGTCTGAACTCTGAAATAGTCAAGGTCATAGTTCAGTTGGGATTAATCGGTGCTTCAACGCCTAGTCGTGTGTGTTATTATTTTATTTTATTATGATCTGAAACACATGGAACATTCCGTATCATGAGTTTAATAAATGTTTGTTGTTCGTTTCAATTTGTCACTCAGTCAGTATGTACATTGAACAAGTATCTACATAAATTGAGAAGCAAAATCGTAAGGTCATTCATGTTCCTCATATTCAAACACTACAGTTTTACGACTTCTCGGATTAGCTTTCTTAGTTTAATAGTTTCAGTTTTATTTAGTTTCACGTGTTAATTCTGAAGTTAAATCATAAAACTATTATTACCTTCTTTACAGACCGTAAAGAAACTATTAACTGTATCTTCAGAAGCATTCGCTTCGCTGATATAAGGGTGTGCATTAAAATAACTAATTCCTGTACAATTAGGTACTAATTTTGTAAGGGTGCGTCCACATCTGGCGAATGCGCCGCGAATGTGCAGCTCGCCAGCCATGTGCGAGCTGCCCGCAAGCCGCGCGCGTGCAGTCACGGCAATGGTTTGGTGCGCCTCTTTAGTGCAACTCATGCAAGGCTCGTAAAAGGCGCGCGCCCAGCGCGCGCGCGGCCCGCGATCTGCGCGCGCTCAATTATCGCGCTTACAATTGCGCTTATTGGCTCAGTACTTTAGGCAGACGCGAGCCGCTAGCGCGCCGCCCGCGCGCCGCCCGCGCGCTGATCGCATACGGCGCTTAGGTTGCGAGCGAACTGCGCGCGAGCGGCGCAAGAGCGGCGCACGAACAAAAATGCACGCGCGCAGCTCGCGGGCAGCTCACAAACGGTTCGCGACCTGCGCATTCGCGGCATATTCGTCAGATGTGGACGCACCCTAAGATTTTGTAAGCTACTTTTAAGTATATATTGCTTTATCTAGAATTTTTCAAATTGATTCCAAAGGACTAAGGACAACACACTAATACTTTACTTTACTCTGTTTCTTGGACATGGTTATGTTAAAGTTTAGCTTTAACTTTTAGCGACGGTTCCCCATATGAATAGGTAACTAACATTGTTTAGGAACCTTCAAATTGTCAATCAAAATCAACTAGTGCGAGTCTGCACATGGCCGGTGTAAACGATTTTGCGCGTAGTACATAATACTAAAACATCTGTGTTTGCTCGTAAGTACCAATAATGCTCAAACTAAAACACACCGACGGACAAACATCTCTAACAAGGAAAGTATAATAAAGCTGATAAATTTATAGATTCTCAAAGAAGTTAAAGGAGTAAAGTTTAGGAATAAAGCACGTTTTATAGCTTCTCTGTCGTAATTTTGGAAGTTCGTGCGTATTTTGTACTATTTTTAGGTCTTGTTTATTTTTGTATGCTGCAATTTTAGTTTTGCTAAATCTGATCTAGTGGTTGCTTACATTTATGAAGCTAATGCAAGATGAACTCTTCGGAACCTGAATTGTTCAGAACTTTTACGCAATAAATGAAATAATTATCTTTGTTACGCTTTCATAGATAAATAAATGGCTTAGTGTTATATATCCATATAGTCATAGGCTTGGCAACCAGAATTCTTGGAAATGTACGAAATATTAGTCTGAATGTTCAAAACGCTTTTATGGATAAACCGCTTAATCCACATTGATGAAAGATCTAAAGATAGTTTATTTGAAGTAGGTAATCAAGGTTTTGATCTTGATTCTTCAGCTGTACTCATTTTTGACCAGAACTTCCTACAGGAACAGGTACGTACGATACAATTAACTACGGATTAGACCTTACTACACGGAAGTAGTTATTGCAGAAGTTTGAAAACAACAAGTTGAGCTAACTAAGAACTCCGTCATATTGAAGCTTCTGCAATAACTTCTTACAAATCAAATGATAATTTATGATTTTAACATTTGACAAAGTACTAAAGTGCGTAGCATTTTAATGCATTAATATAGACAGATAATTTTAAATTCGCAAAGCAATGTGGGAAGGTGCTGACACTATAAATTACATCTATTTTTAAATGCACAAAATTGTGCGATCAGATTTATGGCTTATGCATTAACATCTTATATTCATTAATGTCGGCTGCATAGCAGTTATCTTGAGACGAGATGAATAATTACTTGATGGATAGATCTTATCTGACACCGGAAGAACTGCTAGCATACTAACCAACCTGTAGAAAGAAAAGGAGTCTTGTTACCTTATTAAACTACAGGGGCCAGCGATGGATCCAAGGACTTTCAAGGGCCTTTCCCTTCTAGGGTTCAAGCCCCTTAAAATAACATCAAACCTCCCATAGCAATATGTGTCCCTCCAAAACCTTTCAGGGACAGAACTACGACAGAACCAAAATCCTTTTATCTCATTCTGAACACACAACGAACGTCACAGAAGGCGACATGATACAATAAATACTGTGAATTGATTGGTGGAATATTTGAAATTCGATTTTCCTGTCAATGTGTCACCAATTAAAACACAGTATTTATCATATCACGTCTGGCCGTTTGTTGTGTTAGGAGGGGCTGGTAGGCCGGATCAAGGAGTGTAAGTGGAAACCTGGTTATAAAAACACCCAGCCGCATACGGCATGTTCAGATTCCATCTCATCACAAACCTTGAATCACTCTGTTGGTAAGAACCGCATGAAAATCCGTTGAGCAGTTTTTGAGAAAATCAATTACATAAAGACATGCTATTGGGGATTTTATGTTATAATACGTAGGTATAGATATTTAACTGCTTATTTATATTACTAGCTAACAAAAACAAAATATAACAAGATACTAGAACAGTTAAATAGTATTTGTGTAAATATGTTATTTGTGTTGTGACATAGCGTAAAGAGTATATAGGTAATTTAACTGCTGTTGGGCCTGTTCCAGTTGCAATAATTCGACATAATAATATATTTATGGTCCCTATAAATTTCGGCAAAAGCAAGATTGTACCCATGTTTATGAACGATTAAATAATATGAATTTGAATTTGAACAATATCATCCAATATCTATTTAATGCACTCTCAAAAAGTCTAGGATCTCGTCCAACTCTACCCATCCTAACATACCTACTTTAACTCTACCAATTCGCAAACTCCAAATGACTTCTGAGTTGCAAGTAAATTTAAATTTCTAAAAAACCCCCTACGCAAAACCGGTTGAACTGACTTTTACCAAGCATACTATGCTAAGAACCACCATAAGGAAGTTTCCTTTCGGCTTTCTAATGAAAAATACCGCATCGAAATCGGTCCATCCGTTTGAGAGCTACGACGCACTCGCCTCCCAAGACTGAGGTCCTGGGTTCAATTCCCAGATCGAGCGAAAACATGTTTCCTACTTTTCAATCATGGCTCGGGTTTGAGATCTCCAACCCGCAGAAGTCAAACGTCGTGATTATGCGTAATCCTCACTGTACTGATATCTTCAGTGAGATGAGAGACCCTGATGACCTGAGATGCCCACAGCTGGGCAAAGGCCATTACACGCTAATACTTTACTTATACTTAATGTCTGTACCATTGTAGCTACCAAAGAAAATTTAAAGTTTTAAAATGACTGCATCCTTGACGAGCAGCAAGAATGTTAATTGCTAGCTTTATTAACATCTTATTTAATTTCCATGTTGTTTTCGCTTGCAAACTCAGAAATAGTAGATATAAACTATAAACACTCCTACTCGTATTGCATTTTTGTAAAGAGTTTGTTTATACACCAAGGTTGCCCGAGGATAAATAGTAATCTATTCATGAAAATAAAACATCAAAGAATCGCACTATAATATCCGCCTCATTATCACTTCCGATATTTAGGAAATTAAGAAAGTCTTTTGGGACTCTCAATGCCAGAATTTTAATATTCAACATCGTTAGTAAAATATAATATTAAGACTGGTTGTTTGCATACCTATTTATCTCTTTTCCATGGTACAATCGTTGATTTAATTTTGATTAAATGTATGAAAATAGTTGAAGACTCGACACGAATCTAGGAAATGGGTACCATGACAGCAAAAGTGTCTACTGGAGAGCGGCTAGTCCATTTAGCTTATTTACCCACGTTGTACCCGCTTTGTTGGACTAATTTTCATTTCCATTTTCTTGAATCACTTTGCATGTTGGTAAAATCCGTTCAGTATTTTTTGAAGAAATCGACAACATACAGCCAGACAGCTTTTGGGCACTTTGTTTTATAATATGTATATAAATAGAAATTCGTGGAAGATGCAGGGAAGGGCAAAGGTTTATATTAGCCACAGGTACGAATGAACCGCGAGCCACTGCTTTTATTATATAAATAACGTTAAAATACGAAATTCGTTAGGAAATCCGATTCAGATTTTTCGAGAGAACCTTCTAGATATTCCCGAAATAGCAAGAAACGTACATATAAAATCTTTTTATAAATTTATTACTTTACAAATATGACGTAAATGACGCTCTCGTTTTTGTGTCTCCGTTTATTTCTGATTGTGTTGATTCATGGGGCAATAACATGATGATATCTACCTAACGTCTTAAGAGATTCAGCTACCAACTTCTCATATCTATAGCGTACAAAACTGAATAGCCGACTACAAAATTCAATCCGATCCGGTCTACAAAATCAGACTCAAATTTAAAAACTCAATCTCAAATATTTTATTCTGTTTTGGTACAAAGAAACTCTTTTGATGTAGGTACCATTTATGACCGAGACATATCACCCACATTACTTACCTACGCTTATAAAATGAAAAACTTCTATGTTAAAAATAAATATGCATTTCATCTCTAGCAATGAAAAGGAACGGAATATTGAAACATACTACATACTAATACAAACCATAGACATAAAAACCTCTTCACTCACAATTTTTTTTTGTGTCCTCTTCGAACAACAACCTTACTGTGATAGATAACGAAATACAAAGAACACGTCTAAAATAATACTATGGGGAATGCTACAAACAAACTTACAACATTTTCATAAAAGTATAAAAATCCTTTTCGATGTACGAGTATGTGTGGGATTTTTCTAATATAAGTTTTTAAGGAGTGCAGCTTTCGCTCATATCCAAGAAAGTATTACTGTTAATCAACTTTTTATTACCAATATTATCTGTAAGCCTATATATTCATAGCCTACTTATTCATTTCAAAATCTTGCACTAAGATAATTAGAAGCAGTCACCCTACCATTGAGTGACCAATATTTTAAGTCGACTTATGGTATGCTTGTAATGACAATACGACATGCCAAATATTAAATAATTTGGCATGGAAATAAGAATACACTAATTAGTACCTAGTTACAGAATGTAAATAAAAAAGTGCAGAATAGATACCTACTTACATAGAGAACAATAATGAGGTAATGGTAGGTAGAAAGAAACTGTTGCAGAAATAAATATTAGGAGATGATGCAATCATGCTAATTCTCATAATGTTTGCTTTGCAGACAACCTATATATGAAGGGGAAAGAAAACTACCCTGTCCTGTAAACTGAAAACTGGACATGTTTTTCCAAGTTACTAAGCCGAAACGCCCCGATCCCCAGAGCCAATCCTCATTCCGAAGTGACGCATCCAATTTGCCGACTTCCCTTAGCTACATTATTTTATCGACTAGAAGCTCTCACCTTGGAGACCTGCTGCGGATAAGGGTACGAACCGGCGCTGGCTATAACGAGAAAACTGCCCTTTTCTGTTGACTTCAAACTGGGCATGTTCTTTCAAGTTAACTGTGTTGTATACCCTCATAGATTGTATGTTGAGTATCATTCAGCTCTAAGCCTGTGACAATACTCGTACTACGATGTATCCTACTAGCATTTCTTATTCTATCTGAGCATTAACGTGCCTCAAAAATGCACACATTTTCAGTGTTTGTTTGATCATTTCGAAAAATTATGGTTACAGTATGTTAGTGTCTTTGTAAATCAAACACAATGAAAGGCTATGTTATGATTTTTGACGTCTACTTTCAGAACAGCAGTATATCACATCACCGCTTTAAGCTCTTGTGAGACCATCCACCTTTCTCTCGAATGGGTCTTTTACGTGTTTTCAATGCCTAGAAACCTTAGTAGGTTGGTAAATAATTTGGTTGAGCATAGGTCTTGCTACACGGACCAAAAACAAAACCATGATTTGCCATCACCAGGATCTTGTACTCACAAACCTAACCTTTCCTAATGTTTGGTCATCATGTTTATATTTCTAAACACTGCAGCCCTTTGGAGTCAAGTTTTCGAAAAAGATAAATCTAATAACTGGTGATGTTAACACAGAAACCTGTATATTATAGCTAAATTGTCGCAATTTTCATTAATCCGGGAGTTAACGATAGAACAGTGAATTTGGACGTAATCCAATTGAAACAGTTCTAACAGAGAATTTTAGTAATAATTGTCTTTTATCTGGCACTTGCAGGCATCAGGGAACTATTATTATCTAAAAACGTTCCTAACATCACAAGAAATGTGTTCCGAGAATTGAGAACGGTTTAATTGTTTGATGGGCATGTAGATTAGACAAATCAAATAACACACGTCTTGAGTTGAACATGATAAATGTAAAAATGTTTGCCTGGAAATATTGTAATTCAAAATTCAACAAGTGGAGAGATTCTTTAAATTGATAAAAATAGTTATTTCTACTTTCTTGGTGTGGATTTGATCTAATCTGATAATCCTATATGGTCAATTAACTTCAGGTCTCAAGTATTAGTAGGATCTAAATAACAACAACAATTTCACAAATATAAATAAACAAACCCAAACAATCAATCATAAACATAAAACGGGACAAGTAGCCGTTAAAGACGTTGATTTAGACATCGATTTTGTGATTGAAACTATTGCATTGAATATGCTAAGGCCAAACGATGCATCTAACACTAAGACTCGACCAAGAGTTAAGCAATAGATGGCAGACACTGTAAATATACATATCAACATTATTAATGAACATCCGACTGATCGAGTGGCTTCAGCCCACACACACACAGCCAAACACACACACGCACTCTCTTGCGTCCATACAAAACATATCATCGAGAACGTGACGTATCAACAAACAGATAGCATCGGCTCAGCAACTGTTGGCGACAAAAGAAAATATTCGGAATGCCGATACCACGTAATGGAAGTCTATTTCAGCGGCAGATACGGCAGCACAGTAATAACCGAGCCGCTAGCGTAGGCGCCTCGCGACCTTGAGCACCAGCGGCGGCGCGGCTCTGCGGTGGAACGGAGGAAACGAGACTCGGGACCATTTTAGGTCGCGCCGAGGAGCGCGCCGGCCGCCGCAGCCGCTCGGGTCAAGTTTTATTGTCTCCGCGGCTCGGTTGCATAACTGAGAGTCGCGAGCCTCGAAATATCATGCACGCGGCCGCTGGCCGCGCGGCCGCGGCGCGGTGTTCCCTGCGGCCGAAGATCATTAACTCGAGGATAACCCATTTGGACGGGCGCCGTCGCAGACGTTTCGACACGGCGGGTGTCGCCCCCGCGCTGGCCGCCCGCCAGCCGCAAAATAACCGGAGAGGCGCACGGGCACTTCACTTACACCAGTACACCGCGACGAAGTCCTTGTCCTCCAGCACTCGCTCCAGCTGCTTGGCGGTGACCTCCTCGATCTGCGGTTCGACTTGCTTGGGCGCGGGGGCGGACGACTTGCGCGCGGTCGCGGCGGCGAGCGCCAGGAGCGCTACCAGGGCCTGCAGCCAGCGAGCCATGGCGAAGGCGCGCGCGGACTGAGCCGCCCGCCCGCGCGCGCGCCGCCCGCCCGCCGCGCGCCCCGCCCCGCAGCGCATGCGCACGCAATGTTTACATCGCGCCACCCGCCGCCGCCGCCGCCCGCGCCACTCCACACTACTCCACGACCACTGCCTCCCCTACCCTTCACATAAATCTCACTCTGACGAATGCTCTCCGATTCGATTATTTAATTCCGGACAAATATTGCTACGAACGTTAATGTGTGGTTCGAAAATAAATGACAATGAAATAGCTAACGAAAGCCCACTCTGATATTGTTAGCAAAACATTTATAACGATGTCTTGTAGGTGGCTCATTCATGGTCATGATGTGTATCAGTGGAAACTGTCCTCATAGGAAGGTATTAACAAGGTGCTTACCGACTACCTTGATAGATAATTATTATGATTATAGTCAAGTGTCTATACGTACTTACTTGCCTAGCTGGGAGTAACGCGTCAAGTCTGGTCGTTTGAACTATGCAGGAGGATACATTCATTCCAACTATACTGGCATAATGGCGTATACCTACCTAATATATCTAAGCATATAAGAGTCATCAATAGAGGCTACTTGGAGATATTTAAGTAATGAGTTACTAGGTACTACCACAACATGTAAGTACTACTGCATCTAACCTTTCCGTGTTAACTCTACCAGTGCTATTCTAGGCCACGTTTGATATACTTGATAGTGAAGTATCGGAACTGCGACGGAAATGCATCCTACTACTTTAGGCACTTTACTACTCATACGAGCTGGTAACTAGGGTATCTCAGTAGTATTGTAGACACGAATATACGTAAGGAAATTAACGCATCTCCAGCACACTGAGTTACAAAATAGGGACACTACTTTCGTAGAGCCGACTCACTGGTAGTTAGATAGTCATTGATCTACAAACAAACCTGAAAGTAGTCGGTTATCTTGCGATAGGTAAGACATACCCTCTGCTGTACAGTGCCCAACAGAGATTCTTGCCCATCGTAGTAAGTATTCGTTAGTTTTAGCACATGAACTTAAGTACTAACGCTGGCGCTATATCTTGCGCTTTTAAAATGATAATCGCTCGGGTTTCGTAGTATGGTTCCATCGTAAGTATCATAGCATCGTAGGTAGGTACCTATCGGTTGCGGACGGTTTCCCACCTTAGATGCCATAAGCGCGTAACCTCGTGTTATAGTCACACCTAAAAACGCTAGTACGAAACCACCCGCTACCGCCGTTTCAAATTCAAATTATTTATTGGTCCTATAAATCTCTAATACATAGTCATTTCGAATATAAAAACGCTTCTTTAGAACCTCTCGTGTGTGGTGGCTCGCTCTATAAACGAGATTATAGCTAAGTGCGACATTGGTAAAAAATCGACCATGAAAGCAAAAAAATGAAAGTTAAAAAGACGTAGAAACCGCCCTTATCTAGAGAATTTCGTCAATTTCGTACTACGTTTTCCTACAAATGAGCTCGTCCAAGAGCATGTTTTGAAGTATTTGACAAGAATTAGCATAGTTAGTGGGACGAGAAAACGCTTAGTGTGTCGGAGGTAGCGAGTTCATTTCCCGCCCGGAGTCAACAATATGTATATTCACCAGCAGTCAATTGTATATTCACTAGCAGCGCAGTTTACCCGCGTTATGCCCGTTCCCGTGAGAATTTTGAGCAGAAAATCACAAAAATAATTAATAAAATCGGATTTGTAGTTCCTGAGATTACCCCGAAAAAGTTTAGGCTTATTTATTAACCGCGTGTGAATTCATCCAGAGCGGTACATTTATATCCGTCGCAGGGCGAGCAGTGCAACCACCGTACACTAATGTACTGTGGTGCAACTGACTAACCATCAGCATTGAAAGCAGCAGCGGCAATCTAGGTTTTTCTCCCTACGACCCACGAATTCAATGACACACAATTCCTTCTATAGAGAAAAAAAAATATGGGTAAGAATTACTGGCAAATACAGAACCTTTCTTTTCTGAAGTCGATTAAAAAATCGTTGTTTTAATGCGAATGGCTTCACACGTCTAGCGTAACTGTCATTGTCATTTCACTATTGTTTAGTTTATAGAATCTGTGGAAATTTATTTTTGAACGAAAAGTCTTCTACGATTAGTGTTGTCTATTCGAATACTCCCTTTATCGATAAAATAATTTACTATATCATTACATAGTATAAAACAAAGTCGCGTCTGTTTGTCGTCTGTTTGTCTGTCTGTATGCTTAAATCTTTAAAATTACGCAACGGATTTTGATGCGGTTTTTTGTAATAGGTAGAGTGATTCAAGAGGAAGGTTTTTATGTAAAAAAATCCCGAAATTCCCACGGGAACGGGCACAACGCGGGTAAAACCGCGGGGCGCTGCTAGTAGTTATTAACACAAGCTGTTGTAGGGCCATTTTATCAATATTACTTGACCCCTTTGTACCAAAAACGACGCGAGGATTTTCGTTGGAGTAAGTGGTTTTTCTCTTACTTTTCTTCATATCGCCAGTATCGCACTGACGTGACGACGACTAGCGACCCTCTCGCGGCGCCACGCTTCACGTCGCTTCTTCTGCATCGTGGGTACATTGCCATGTAGATATTGGTTTCCACATTACTTCTTTGTAAACGGAAAAAACGTAAATGGGGTCTAGGATCGAATGTGATTTTCAAAATTTTTGTGTACTTATATTATAAACAAAGATTTCGACAAATTTTAAAGATATCGATCCATATATTTTGCATCTGGACATCACTTCTAAAGTCAAACGTCAAACTCTTGTCCAATCAGAGTGCAGAACAAAAATGTCATTGTCACGTGGTGGGGATACTCAGCTGGCTGTGCAAGTTTTTGAACGAAAGAAAAGAAAGAAAGGAAACGTCACATCGACTCGACTGACTGTCATTAGATTTTATTTCGTTCTGTTCGGCGCTGTAAGCAAATTGTTGTCGCACGCCGGTTGTGAAATCGAAATAACAATATTTTGTGATGTGAAGTGCGTTTTAAAATACGATGGATGTTTTTTATTAACCAACAAAGTGATTTTAAGTGATCATTACTTAGAAAACAATTTTGGTAAGTTGTTATTTTCGATTAAGTTGCGTGCTTAGTTTACCTGAGTTTATCTGATTGTATTGTTTGAATTCTTTGTAATCTTATCATGAAACTACACGTAAGTATGTAGTACAATAGACAGAACATTCTTATAAGATTGCATTGAGAAAAAGAAGGACATTGTAATTATCAAGTTTTAAAGTTTGTTTTTCTTTGTAACTTTTAGTTTAGAAGTAGGTGGGTACTTGTCCAAAAATATTGTTAATGCTTATTGCTAAGAAATGTATGGATGATCATGAGTAATAATAGATTAATTGCTTAAATGTCAATAATTATGTTAGTACCATAATTAAAAAAATACCAATAATACCTAGTCCCACAAACCAGTTTACAACTTATTAAAATATTTATGTGTTGACATTTTATTTATAAAAACATTTTCTATAATGTATAAGGTATATTTACTTACAAAATAATAGAAAGGCTACAATTTAACTACCTATTTTAATTATGCAACAAAATATTCTATCACCTACTAAGTATATTTTCACATCATCATGATTGAGGTTTTTAGTTATTACTATTGTAATGACCACATTGTAAGTCTTCACAAAAAAGTTAATAAAGACCAGTAATATCAGCATAGAATATCAGTGTGGAGGTTACACCTACGGGTATGGTAGGTGTATACTGGTACCTTCTATAAACTCTTGACTCCAGGGTTGGTCACTAGTCTACTCCGACTTACTTGCCCACTATTCCTACTGGTATCTTCAGTAAGGTGAGAGGCCATTGCCCTGCAGTGCACTTCAGGATATAATACTCGACTGTGGCAGTACAAAATCTTGTTCAAATGTATTTATCCTAAGGTTTGCCCTGATTAGGTAAAACTCCTCAGTATTTCTTAATGCACATAATGAAGGTCCAACATAAATATAAAATTGCTTATTTTATTTGATATCTAAAAACTTATGAAATTTCCTGTACCTATTCAAAAGTATCATCTAACTAAGATCATACTAATATTATAAATGCGAAAGTTTGTGAGGATGGATGTATGGATGTATGTTTGTTGCTCTTTCACACAAAAACTATTGAACGGATTTGGATGAAACTTTACAGTAATATAAGTTATACATCAGAATAACACATGGGATACATTTTATCCTGAAATTCCTGCGGGACCGGGTACAACGTGGGTGAAACCGCGGGGATTAGCTAGTCCTGCATAAAAATATTATTAATTATCCATATCTAGGAACCAATAACATTATTTCCAAAATTTATCAAAATCCTACAACTCAGTGTATCAGGTTATCACCCAGTTTTGATACTATCAGTTTGATTGCCTTTGTTTTAAACAATCCACCAACATTCAGCTCACAGGCCATTGTTCTTTGGGACACTAAAACACAATAAAAATTACACTGTTGTCGTCCTGACAAGGTTGAATTTTGCAACATTTCATACTGTTTTGTGTTTTCATTGTTTATTTCTTCAATTAGCTATGCTGATTCCCTTTCATCAATCAAGGTTGGTTGTAGTTTTATTCATAGTAGATTTATCTGAGATTTTTAGGGCATCAAAGTTCTGACTTTAACTTTACCCATATTTATCTTATCTGTCTTTGTAGGAATTTTGGGATTAAAAGTAACAAGCCTATTAACTAGGTATTTAACTTCTTCATAAAGCTAGCTCCATCACACAAAACAATATATTCCGTTTGCTAGTTATAAGGATAAACCCTTCAAATCTATATTTGTTTCGATACTAGGTAGTTATTGTAAACCTTAATTAAATTGGTTCAATAAACTTTGTATCAAGCACTCGCAACGCTTGTATATGTACTATTTTTCTAATTAACCTTTGTTTCAGATTACATTATAATACCTAGATTTAGAAATAAAATATTTTTCCTGTTACCTAATAAAAATGCACCATTGTTATATCATATTTTTTATCAATACTTTAACAGCCTAGGTATGAATACTGTGGTTTACCAATGACTGACCAGTTAGTAACATTGTGAATGTTAAGCATTATGTCGAGGTAGCCAATATTTTTCCTTTCCATTGAATGTGTCAATCTATCCGTTACAAAAATAACTGAAAACTACTGAAGGGTTTTGGATGAAACCTTACAGTAATGGAGGTTATACATCAGAATAACATATGGGATACATTTTATCCGAAAATTCCTGCGGGAACGGGTACAACGCGGGTAACACCGTGGGGCGCGGCTAGTTTGAGTATAGATTACAATGACTATCAGTCTTTGTGAACTATACCACTACATTAGCTTAACAATTATCTTATAATTAATCTATTATCAAGCTTATCAATTGATAAAATAACTTCACAGCGATGGAATTAGTATAATAGTTATTGAACATTAAGTAAACTTATAAATTACGGAATTATTTGTTTAGGCTAATCATTCGTACTTCAATAAAAGCAAGCAAAAAGTTTTCAGTCTACACAGCAGAATACATCGAACAGAGTGTACTTTAAACACTATCTTATTAATTTCTTATCGATAAACGATAAAACTCTTCTATTTCTATGGAACAATAACCTATAAGTAATTTAACCAAGATTAATAAATTCAAACAATAAATGATTTACAATTATTTCTCGTTAAATGTCGCCATAATCATAATTAGTTGTACCTTGCTGTACAGGTAACATTATTTTATGTACCTGTTCAATGATAACAATACTCGCATCGATAAACTGCCCAATAACCGTCCGTAGAACAAGCGATAATCGCTATCGAACCGTATCATTGGAACCGATATTGAAAGGTTCGTTATCGTAAGGAGTCAGTGACTACGTGTCTGTACGCCTGTAAACACTAAAAATGGCTGAGTATCGCGCAGGTAAAGCCGGCATCAACGCCGAGGCGCAGGCGAAGATCAACAGCAAGTACAACAACGATATCGCTCAGGAAACCCTCGAATGGATCAAGGTCCTCACTGGTGAACCCGCCAACACCTCCGGCGATGCTAACAACCTGTACGAGGTACTCAAAGACGGCACCCTCCTCTGCAAACTAGTCAACGCCATCCAAGAAGGGTCGGTCAAGAAGGTCAACCAGTCGGCCATGGCCTTCAAGTGCATGGAGAACATCAACGCCTTCCTAGAAGCAGTTAAGAAGTTAGGAGTCCCTCCTCAAGAGACTTTCCAGACTATCGACTTGTGGGAAAAGCAGAATCTTTACTCCGTTGTCATTTGCCTGCAGTCTTTGGGCAGGAAAGCTGGTAACTTTGGAAAGCCTTCGATCGGGCCTAAGGAAGCCGATAAGAATGTACGAGAATTCACTGAAGAGCAGCTGAAGGCAGGCCAGAACGTGATTAATCTACAGTACGGCACCAACAAGGGCCAGCAGAGCGGTATCTCCTTCGGCACCAGGCGTCAGATGTGATAATGTTTCCTATAGTTTTGTAATAAATTATGTAATAAAAAATATATTTTATAAATATTTATACAAACTCTCTGTTTTATTCAAGGTGTGGCATTTGCTTTTTAATGTTTTAGTACGCAAATATGCGTGGCGACGCCGACTAAAATGATTAGATAAGCTCTCTGAATGCATTGTGGAATTCGCGAAATTGTATGGTTTAGTGCACATTTTAATCACATTCATTTATCTTTGTACTCTGTAGGAATCTAGGTATTACAGAACTGTTGCATTAGTCTTATCTGCTTCTCCTTTATGATTCGACTTGCAATTCGACAATATCCTGTCGCTTATTCACTGAATTCTAAGAAGTAAGATAATCCGGAGTGCATTAAAACGATTATTGATGATAAGGACATTATCTGCAATGATATCAGTCGATTTATTTAACTTTAGTCCGACATCACTGATATCGCTGAGATTAGGACACAATTAATTTAGGTCTACAGGAAAATTACCTGAAGAAATGTAGTCAAGGAAAGCGACAAAACTATTCACAGAATTAAACCATAAAAATTCCTTTCATAAGACGTCACCACATAATCGTATTTATATACCTACACCTACATTAGTCTAACTTAATGCTTCATAAATCAATTGAGAAATAAACATCTTTATTTAAAGTATAATTTAATAAAAGATATCTTCAAAGGAAATTATTCATAACTAATATGTAACTGCTACTCTACTTGAGTGAAGTAAATCTTCACCTTTTTCCTTAATCTCCATGAACCTACTTCACCGCAATCACGTGTAATCAATGAAATGATGTCATTGACTGACTGATGATATTGTCGTGTTTATATGTTTACCTTCCTACGTTTATATGTTACTAAGCAAATTTATGTAGGTACTTAGCAAACCTTCTTGTAGGCATTTAATTTTCAATTTCATTCGGTCTACGATCTTATATGACTTTTCGTTTGAAGTTCCGCGATTGACTCTGTTCTTGAAAAAATACTCTACTTATCCAAACTAACTTAAAAAAGTAAGCCTGTGCCAAATTATTACCAAGACCAAACTCAAAAAACTTGGTAACTTAAACATCCATCCATCAATTTTCAAAAAATATCTGGTTTACAACTTAAATATTTCCATACCACCAGACTTCGTTAACCCCAGAATAAATAACAGTATCTTTTTGTATTACAGACCCTTCATAGTTAGCATAACCTTTAAATATCACAAGGCCTAGTATCGTTCCCTGGGGGACGCCAAACTTTGTGTATCAACGTAAACATGTAGCATCGATCCAACATTTGCCACAGAAACCGTTACTAAGACCAGAAAACGACCAGATTTTCCGGTTTTAGATATTTTTGTCATTGTGCTCTTTTATTTAAAGTGTAAATGTCTGAGATAGTAAACGATGCGTTTTGTCCCAATGCTATAGTACAGTCAATGAAATAGTTAATTGGATGTTGTTTCGCTGTTTTTGTAATATAATATTTCCTGAAATCAGAAGCTCCCATAACACTGCCAGGATTAACATAGGTGAGTTTTCTAATATTTTTATATCATGTTTTGGCTTTATTATTTGCAAAAAAATTATTACATAACATGCGCAGTTATAACATGTTCACATTCGTCGGTGCTCGGTGCATTTCCTATGGAAAATAATCCTTTATGTAGCTACACTTGTTAAAATCGATCAAAAAGTTAAAAATGTATCTAAGCATATTACATTTAAACCCACTGGTGTCTAATTAACAGGACAGAAAAATAATGACGTCATACAATTAGCGGCTACCTACACTCCTATTTACAGTGAAGCCTTTTATCTATCAGTTCAATAGCACCTTATAATTTCAGTCTTTCCGCTGGCAGGTTAATATCATATTCGTTATAGTATGGTTATGGGTGTACTATGACGTCATTTCTATTATTGTACCACCATCGTCACGCCGTCACGGCATGTCCCCTAGCCGGATGGCGCGGTCACGCCTCGATAGACCACGGAAACACGGATATCCGACCCTCAGGCTACCACGCTAACCACTTTGGACCATAAGCCACGGGACACCTCTCCCGTTCGTTAGCAGAAAACAATGACCAAGTGGGAAAGAAACAAAACACTGCGTGACCCCCATTCTGATCACGTATCGCTGACAATGACCCTTAGTCGATAAACATTGGGCAGCTGCTTTTAAATAATGACGTGTCGGAGTTTCCTGATGATTGAACTAGAAGGCGATTTTACGCGCTTTGCAGTCGTTTGTGGTAGTTTGGGTTAAATGTTTGCTCAGTTGTTATTTTGCTATTGGGCTATATTTTATCCAAATAGGAGTTTAGCAAGAAAGTGTAATAAACCCATCTATTCAATAAACTTTCCTTGTACTTAATCTTTGTATAGTACATGGTAGGATAATTAGTGTTGCATTGTGAACGTATATTGCATAAACAAGCGTCGGAGAATACTTTCAGTATTACTTCAGTATTCTTAATTGGATCACCCGACCGTAATCCCTCAAAGTAGACCAAAGTTATTATTAAAACGGCTGGATATACATTAAATTATGCCTCTTAAGTGTTATATTTCAATTACACTTTACGTTATTACTCACCGAGCAATTAAATATGAATTGCATATCAACAAAGCATAGAAACGACGTACTATAAATACAGTAATCTGTGCGTTTGTAGTGAAACTTTCCCTTAAATATCATAACTCATGAATAAGTCAAAATGAATATACGATTTTGATGTATAAGTGAAAGCTCGGTAAGTGCAATCAATGTTACTAAGATCTTTCACCACTGTATACGGGCATGACTGATGAAGTTGCAATATTTGTTTGCAACAATGACCTTTATGATTCTAGAAAGTTATTGTCAAGAAAATCAATGTCCGAAATCATAGTGTCTTGTGAAATTGTCATAGTTGATACAAGTTCCCACGTTACACGATATCGATCGTTTGTTGCAAGGCTTCTGAGCGTTACGCTACACTGGCCGTCCCTCGGCTCGGTCGAAGCCTCCGGTCCCGTTATATCGGCCCGAGGAGGTTATCTGGCACTAACGGGATGATGTCCGCTTTCCAACCGTGTATACTCCACTCTTACACCCGTTGCACCTAATTACATCCACAAGAATATGCATACAGCCTTACATCAACAGATCAATCGCCGCGAAAGTGCTTTTACATTCAAATGACATACAAACTGTCTCCTCGCATAAACTAATTTCACGAATCCAATCTTAGAAAGTCGTTCTCAAAAGCAATTGCTTGTCTCTCAATAGTTAATCATGTTCACCTATTTGCCTGATCATTATGTGAAATGGCACGCCACGTGGATAAGTGGACAAGATTTAATTATTTTAGCAATTTCTCCTCGTTGCAATTTCTTCATTCCCAGAATGAACTGTTCTTGTGCGAATTTGAGTTATTTCTTTCATATTGCATGGGAAAATTGATTGTTTTATATAAGTTTATGAAGAAGTACTGCGACGTTCAGTTTTTCCAATTAGAATAATGTATCCGTGCGTCAGTGTTTCAGCATAGGGGAGCATGCGATCAATTGATATGGCCATGCAAATGTTCCGGCGACGATTTATTCGTTAACCTGCACCGTATTGATACAGCTTGACCTCAATCATTGTCGTGGCTTTTAGAATTGGCTATAATTAATTGAGCTCTACGTTGTTATTAGCTATCGGGAAAACGCATAAAACACTGTTAAGTGCATTTATATTATCTTTTAGCGTGTTCAGAAGCTTTTTAATTTGCGATGTTTCATTAGTTTTGTCTCTGAATTAATTGTGTCCGTATTTTTGTGTTTATAACGAAATTCTTGTGTAACGTCAGAAGCACGCGGAAATGTGTCCGTTCCATGTCGCCGGTCGTCGAGCTCGTTGTTTTCACGTATCGGCTTGGCGTATCTAGTATCGTTCATATCTTCTGTGGCGTAATTACGTTCTTTTCTGCAATCAATCATATTCATTCATTACATCTGTTTAGCATTGTTACGTGCACACTCGTGTGATTATTTACATCCTCTACCAATAAGAATATTATACCAGAAAATATTTGAATCTGATCTGATTTAATGTATCCGTTCCGGCAATTATGAATAACATGGCCGAGTTATACAATTATGTTAATTTGCATTTGAAAAGCCAGACAGATTATGAATAAGTAGTTATTCAACCCTAATGCTACGGCCAGTCCGTATCGATTATACCAAATTCAACCAAGCAACGGTGAAACAGATGAAATAAGCGAATTCCGTTACAAATAATATGTTTTCAACGTTCTTGAAAGATGCAATAAGCCTTTCATTACGTAGCGTTACATTTACCGGTTGAGGAGACGAGAACTATCCAAATATGACCGACTTTGTGTCAAAACCTGTTTGTTTTAACACGGGTCAACCTTGGCATTGGGCGGTGACTAACTCGTACTTCTTTCTTGTGGCTTATAAGTTGTTACGTCAAGTAATAGTTCGGTTAGTTGCGTGATAGAAATACTCGATAGACTCGTTTGTAACATAATGTTCTTTGCTGTGAAGGTTTGCGTGAGACGTGCATATTTTCAAAAGATTTAGTTTGAAGTTTTTTTTACCAATAAGTGTTTGGAATTATCTGGATTTTTGATTGTACGGAATAATAAAATCCAAATAAGTGCAGCTTTTTAAAACGTTCGCAATTTAAATACTATTAACTCAGAATACAGAATAACCAGAACCCGTGAGCGCGCATAATACTGTAGCTACTCAAACTAGCCTTAAATAGTGTAGTTTGATGCGCAACCGATCAGTCACTTTGTGACCGTCGGAACGTGCTAACGTGTTTTACCCGTGACCAATTTCACGAAACTATGCCGTCTTGTGTCATTCCTACCTGTAAAAATGCAGTGGGTCTGAAAAAGAAACAGGATGGGATCACATTTCACGTGTAAGTATCGCATTTAGGTATCGTCTTATTTAAATATTTAATTATTTTCTCAGATTTCAATTGTCATAGAGAGTGATGCGTCAATCTATGCTAGTGTTGCCAATATAAGAGTTTTGATTTACCCTTCTTTTTATTACCTTTTGAGGGCTTTAATTCGTTGTAGAATATTAATAAGTAATATAATAAAAAATAACCAACTTGAAAAAAGAAAGTATAAAGCGTAAGTGCGGCTCCTATGTACCTAACCTAACAATCCTATTAAATAGTAAGTATGTTAGTCTATAGGATTTCTAAACAAATTTTTGGTGTGCGTGTGAGGTAGAAGGGGAGAGGGGGAGCGGGTATAAAATTATGTTTCTATATTAGCCATCTTAGATAGTGAAAAATTGTAATTGGCCCTAAGTTATTATTCTTTTTTTATGTAACTCTTGTACCTAGCTGTAAGTTTTCCGAATACTTTAAAATAAAATAAAATAAAATAAAAATATATAATTTTTCCATCACCCGATAAAAGTGTGCAAACATCCACCTTAACACCGTGTTTTATTTAATATACCTATATCTATTTCTTGAGATAATCAGGTAGGTACATAGTTATAAAGAAAAGGAAAATTTTTATTCTATTATCATATTACCTTCGAAACTCCCAAAATTTACCCCAAAAATGGGCAAATAATGCGAGAGCTAACAACACTACGCGAGGGACTTTGTTCTGTTTTTGGACACAGCGTGTAGCTTGTAAATACATTTGAATGCTACATCTAGTACTTTCTATAATCTAAGACTATTAAGTACGAAAAAACGTTTCCTAAACGTGTATTTCTATATCTGGAAATTCTACTTCGTCTTTGCTTAGACAAACCACAATTTTGTACATGACTTTTAACTTAGTTCACAGTTTTGCATGAATCACGAAGTGAATAGTCACTATGCTAAGATAAAATAAATTGCCTTAAAAGTCACGTTTTTATAAAGTCTGTCCTCTGTATTATATTTTCTGTATTATTATGCAACGCTTTGTTAATGATTTTCAAACCGGATTTGTTGTATGACTTCTGTTGTTACTTATTAGCAGGTGTTCGTTCAAACCTACACAAGTTGTTCAAGTTTATAGTCAATCTCATCGTTGACTGGCTTTGCGTAATTACTTCTTTCGTCATCAGTCCTCATTGCCATGTCTTTACTTACTTCATTGTAAACAGTTACACGTTGGCAATTTTTTAAACTAAGTTTTACAGCAAAAGGTGTTTGGAATAACTATTTCGTTTGGTTCGTGTTTTTTTCGTGTTGAATCCCGTCACTTTGGGAATTATGGGATAATAATTAGCTGTTCCTAAGAGGTAAAATTTGTTTGTTTGCATGTTATGGCTAATCACTTACCTGTCCGATCCCAAATATTATTTTCGTATTGGGTAGCTTAATTCAAGAGAAAGGCTATATAGGCTATGAAAATCCCGAAAATCCCACAGGAAAGGGAACACTACTGAGTGCCAATGTCGCCAAAATTCGTCCTGCTGTTTTAGCGTGAAGAAACAATTCATTTCATCCATCTTAAAATACAATTCGAAGGTTTTTGTGTAATGTCTGTAACATGTTTACTTTTGTCTCTATGAGTAATAGATAGTTATTTGTATCCATTACTTATCTGATGGAGTCTCCATACATCTTACCTTGACGAGATAAGATAAAACATGGCCGATTTCAAAGTGTTATTTGTCTATTGGATTTAAAGACGTGATATGAAATAATGAACAAATGGATTATCTTGTAATTTTAAAAAGTCATAATCGTTTTATTATTTGTAATAGAACAGTATGATTAGAAAACTTTACTGCCTACGGATGTTCTTCGTAAAGTAGGCTGTAAAAGTCTGCGAGTCATTCAGTAAACTTTCCTTAAATACCTCTTACAACTTTAAAGCGATGAAAACTTTCCTTGCTATAAACTGCCATCTATTTTCAAACTTAACTTCACCACCTTCAAACTGCAATGCAGATAACATAATTATCCGCAAATTATTCGACCCCTGGGTCGGTGCTACTAATTTAGCAGCTCACCGCGTTGAGTCACGCTCATAGTCAGCCATTCAGAACAAATATTGGTACTTGTGGCGACAAATACTTTATATACAGAACGGATTAGTTCTAGAATATAATACAACACGCGTTAGGCTAGGTGATTACCCCTAATCCTCATGTATTGATAATATCAATTAGTGTGGTTGTTTTAAAAGTGAGAGAGCTCTTAGCTTTTTCTTTGCATGATGTAAGGTAATGATAAATAAGGTATTTAATCATATCCCAAAGAACAAAGAAGTACAAAGATAGTCCTAACTACAAGGATTTTATAATTGCTTAACTCCTAATCCACCTCTTTGAGTTGATAACCTCAGTGATTAACCTTTGCCATGGAATGGTTTACAGCCTTTATTTTTACTATAGGTAGTTACCGCAACATTAAGCAGCTTTACTATACACCACATTTTCATAGACTCTTAGTTTCCTATGGGAATCTAACATCTGATCTGATATCCTTTCAACTTCGACGTATTGATTAACATTTTATTGAAGTCATGTCTCATTTCATAAATACGTATAAATATAATTCAGAAATAAGAGTAATAGAGGAATGTTTGTGTCACTAATACTTCTTCCAAGTCTTTCACTATTAGATATCTTAATATAAAGCGAAGTGTATCTGTATACGTAGTTTCCAAAATGAGTAGTGTTCGCTTTATGCCTTATCGCGTCATTTTAAGTTTCTAATCAATAAACTTGTTAAACTCTACCACCAAATATAACTTCATCACCCATTTGACTTAGTCATTCAATTTAATCTAACAGTCGTGAAACACTCCAAATTGTATCAGGAGGCGTTAAATTGGAGATTTGTATCACAGTTTGTTATTATGTAGAAAGGCGAGCAACCCAACTCGGCCGAGACATTTGTTTGATCAACTATACATAGTAGTATACATATTTGATGAACAACATCTGTGCACACATTATAATCAAGTGTTTGTTAGTGTTTTATATCGGCGGAATTCTTAACAACTTATCAATTTAGTCACCAGTCCACAGTGACGTCTTACGAGTATATGTCCTCTTATAGCTTCTGTGAATTCATTTTTACTGTACTACTTATTGCAACATTAATGGTTATGTCGATAATGTTTTACTATCATTTCAAGTTATATACCTATTTAGTATCAGGTATTTTGAATTACTTGTTGTTAAGTAATGTTGGTAATAGGTGTTATATCTATAGTGTTGGTAACTACGTGCCTATTCTGTGATTCCAAGAACATAAAGCAATTATTATGATTCAATAATAAGTAGTCATTATTCTACAATTGAATATTTGTATAAAATAGCAACAGATGTAAATTCATAAAGAATGGAATATGCAGAAAAAACGAGAATATCATATTTTGTAGTAAACATTTATTCTATCGGCTTTCAAATAAGTGAAGAAGCCTCTAACAGATACAACGTCAAAAACTCTTCAAATGATACCGATTAGTATCTCATTTATGTTTATAATATGCAAGCGATAACTTATATAATTTAAATAACTAAACAGGAAAACACTATAGTTATTTATAGCATACTAACAACAGACAGATGACACAGATATTTCGTAGGTGCGGCCAATTTTCCGAAAATGGCACAACAGAAAGTAGCGAGGTCAGTCTAACATGATGTTACAATTTTAGCAGAACTTGCACTTTCCCATACTTGGTACAATTCCGACCTTATTCCAGGTAGTATAAAGCTTCGTTTCTCCCACCAATGTGTTTGGAAAGCTCTTTCTAATCTGGTCCAAGAAACCATTGTCCATAGTAAAAGATGTCAGAGGTCATTGGCATGATTGATGTAGATTTTGTACCGCCATTAAGCTTTTGAGGAACATCGACCTGACCTTTTGTTAAATCAACACATTGTCACTATTCTGGGTTACACGCTATAAAGATTTACAATACAGATGTTCTGGTATGTACATAATATAGATTACAAGGCGTGTCCATTTAGAGACTTAAGACTTTTTCATTATGGTTTATTTTATGGAAGGTTTTACTGAAATGGAAGGCGTAAAATTAGACATTATATAAATAAATAAATAAATAAATAAATAAATATACCCGGACTTTCAACCCGGACAAATTCACTCACGGTTAATTAGACCCAAACTAAGCTCTAAGCTTGTAATATGGAATCTAACTAACTGATACTAGTACATATATATACACAAATACTTTATAAGAATATATAATTGACACCCAGACGTCGTCGCCAACAACTATGTCTTCACATATTG
This sequence comes from Cyclophora albipunctata, assembly GCA_963082685.1. Classification (NCBI taxonomy): domain Eukaryota; kingdom Metazoa; phylum Arthropoda; class Insecta; order Lepidoptera; family Geometridae; genus Cyclophora; species Cyclophora albipunctata. The sequence goes on along the minus strand of OY720121.1, from coordinate 1,686,272 downwards.
TTGACTCCGGGCGGGAATCGAACCCGCAACCCCCGACACAGTAAGCGCTCTCACTGCCACTGTGCCAACGGGCTTGTCAAGATACTTTGTAAGATACTTTTGCTTTCTCAATAGCAAGTACATATATTAGCAACATTGGAGCCACAGTAGTAAAACTAGGAACTACAAGTATTAACCAGTAATTTTACACTGCAGTTAATCATCAGTATAGTAAGTTGAGGATGTATAATGCATGATAATAACCACACTTGCCTCTTGCAGCCATGTTTGTAAGGTTAACATTACTGATTACTAGGGCGTGCAAACCCGGTTTCCGGTTTTGCTGAAAACCGGAAAACCGGACACAAATTTAACATTTTTCAAAACCGGCTTTGAGAGTCAAAACCGGAGTTAACTCCGGTTTTCCCGTTAATTAATTAAATTTTTATTTAAATCCACTTTTTTCGAACGCACTCAAGAAATATGTAATTCTGAGTCATCGGATATATTCAAATGCAACCTATACCACAGAATAAATATGTTACTTCGTAACAGATACCTTACTCACTCGTTTTCACCAATCAATTTTGATCCTTATGCCCTTGGAAATAAGGTTCCGAACGCTCTGCTCGCTGTTAGCGAGGCGGCTCGTTACCGCAGATGTAAATAAATATCACCAAAAAAACATTAAACACGGAAATAACATAATTTAAGTATTTTTTACTATTTGTATTCTATGTAAAAATTACAGTACAGCAGCACTCGTGGAGTAGTTTGACTAAGCTATGTTAAGCTCATTGAGATTAAGCTTTTGATAAAATCCATTACATACAGACCATCTGTCATTTGGGGAAATTCTTATAAATAGGTAAATATTTATTGGGCCTTCTTAATTTCCACTTTACTATCGAAATTTTAAAAAAAGTCTTAAGTATTTATGAAACTCTAGCCCGTTCCAAGAGTAAGAATATTGTTTTCTTTTTCAAAATCTACTATGTAAAAAAATATAAAAATGTTGCCAAAACCGGGGCTAACACCGGTTTCCGGTTTTGGGCCCTCAAAACCGAAATTCAAAACCGGTTTTAAAAACCTTCCGGTTTTGCACGCCCTACTGATTACGAGTAAAGAAAAAAATTAAGTCTCTATACTATAATTATAACCTCAAAAAATTGCTAAAACATTACTAGGTAGATACCACTAACAAAAAGAACTGCTAGAATAATGTCTCAATGCTATACCTTCGAAAAGTACAGCTACTTTTATAATGACTAGAATACCCAACAACAAGCTAAACTCTGAAGGTTAGATTTCTAAAGCATTGACCACTACTGTGAACTGCTTAATATAATTCAATTTCGGTTTACCGTCAGTAATTATGATTTAATTGCATCTCCAGTTCGTAGGATGCCAAGGTCGGTTCATAATTGTTCGCTTCAGAGTAAGATCAAGTCAGACACGCGATATTTAGTCTTATAGGGGGTTTACACGGGTGACTAAAGCCGCACGATTTTTGCCGTGCGGCGTAAATCGACCATCTAAATGGCAATTCGGCTAAGTTGCAAGCGACTAAAGCCGCAAGCCCCAAAGTTGGGTAGCATCCGACTTTTGCCGCACGGCAACCGGCCGCATGCGACTGGTGACTAAAATCGACCGTGTAAACGATCAGTTGCAGGCGATCGCCCGCCGCATGAAGGTGTTTCACGCACGCGTTGGAAATGACAGAGTTGGATGGAAATGACAGAGCCGCATGCGATTTTAGTCACCTGTGTAAATGGGCTAGCGATGCGGCTTGGTGAGGCAATTAGTGAAGCGACTCGCCGCACGGCGAAAATCGACCCGTGTAAACCCCCCTTTAAGGGCCATTGTTGATTGGCCAGTTCTCTATTTTATATTGACGTTATCTTATTAATAGACTTAATTGACATAATACTTTCCCTTTGATTTTCGATAGAACGAGCTACCGTAGAGCAATATTATTTCATAGCTACTTTACTTTATCTTTAAACTAGATTTTAACACAAATGATCAAAGGACTATGATGAACGTTAAAAGGGTTTATCTGAAAATGGAGACAAATATTGGATGTGATGTGATAAGTAAATAAATGATATACCCGGACAAATTCACACACAGTTTGGTAGACCCAAACTAAACTCTAAGCCTGTAAGTAATTCATTATGAACTTAGTTATTTCTATGGTAATGAAGATTTATGTTTGTCATTATTATTTCGAGATGATGATCTGGTTTAAGAATTCATAAATAAAATATACAAACAAGCTTAAAGTGTACTTAGATAGCAACCAAAATAACTTGAAACAAATCAACATTTCTGGAACGGATGCGAATAAACACAACAAAATAACTGTCTGCCTGTCTGAAGCACTTCTGAGAACACCAAGAGAGCAACAGGAGTTAATTAAATTAACAATGACTCAGATCGTTTGACGTTCTGTATCGATTAAGGGTTAAATAAAAGACACCGGTTTGAAGAAATAAAGTATTATGAAGTCATCCCGTGACCACGAGCGGTGTAATCCACTGGAAACGTCGGGTACGTATTTTAGTAAAATACGTTAAAATATCTAACGCGATACAGACCCGTTTCATTTAGTATAATGAGTGCAAATCGTGTGAGTTTAAAAAGTAAATAAAGTATTATGTTTGAAGATCCAAGTGAATTTTCTGAACAAGTTCTAGAAGAAAAGGATAACTACAGGAAACTTCGATTAAAACTAAACGTGTTTTTAAAGAACTTATTAATTTCACTCCAACTATTAGAGACATTTAACCTAACCCTGATTATACACTTTGCATGGAAAGTAAAATGAAAAGCAAGTGCTAATCACCACTTGACTGACGTTAAATGTTTTTAAATCGTAAAGTATTTCATAATAATACATAATTAGTCGCAGTTAAATTGTTAAGAATAACTTATGAAGAAAAATACTAAAACTGAGTTAAGAAGCATTAAAATGAGGGACCACCCATGAGACAAAAATAATTTAAGAATTAAGGGTTTACAAAAAGGAAGTTTCCCTAGCAAGTTATTCAATTTATTTCAATTTTTTCGTTGTTGGCAAGATTTTGCGTTATCCAAAAGCAAATAAAATATACTCGTACCAAAACAAAAATATTGATGCAATCAATATTCGACTCTTATAGAACTAGACAAATGGCATAAATCGAATGCAAAGCATCAAAATGAAATCGCAATTGCCCAAGTACTACAGAATTTGTAAAAGCAGTCACCGAAAGAGGTGGCATGACGATCATGAAAATCTGGTCAAGACCAAAACGGTTACTAGTTTGTACTAGTTTGGCTTAAGTCTTTACCTAATAGGAAACTTGACTATAAAAGTGGGTAATGGAAATTAAATAATGGTCTATAAGATCCTACTGCATCATGAAGACTCAAGGTATAGTGAGAATGCAGATGTAAGGTTAATTAAAAATCTCAACTATACTCCTCTTCATATCAATCGAATGTTCGCCCACATACCTGTCGCCCTACATGGATTGCGGAGGCGGTACCTACAAAGGTACATAGTATTTGTCATTATTTTGTCAAGAATAACATAGCGTCTTCCTATTCGCGCTGATCGTAATAGGTATGATTTTCTCTGATCTTAATGCCTCGTTCATCGTGCATGGATATGCTAGGAACGATCGCCGATCACGCGAATTTCCTTTGATCACGACGATCATAAGCCAGAGGCTTTCACGATCGTGATCGCGTGTAAGATCGGCGATTGTGTGAGAGAGGCCGTAAGGTTTTAAATGATAAGATGACACATTGTAGAGTGTTGGGAACGAAGTAAGGCCTTTGGCCAACATTGGGATTTTACGAGCTGTTCACTTATTAGTATTGAAGAGTCCCTCAAGACTCCTTGGCATTTCGCAGCATTTATTCACATTGCCTTTGATATAATGAAAGGCGTACTAATTTCATATTTTTTTATCTTACGATACTGTAAATGATTTGAAAGATTACTGTGGATTTTACCCTTAGATTTGCATATGGGTTCAAGTAGGAAAATAGATTTTTACTCATTGTATTAGGGATACTTCTATTTATTTTAACAGCTTGATATTATTAAAGGGGCAACATTTTTTTTATTAATCGATGGCAGTTTTTCAGGAGTTTTCGGACCATCTAGAAGTTTCCTACGTTTGTTCTATTCATACATTTCAATATTTACCTAACAAAATATCTATAGACCAAATTGAAATTGCATCGATTATAATTACAGCTCCTTGATAAACAATAGTTCTGATAAGATAGCGCGGACATTTTGTGAAATACATATTTTATGTTCGGCGATCGATATCATTTGACCACGATACTAATAATAATAAATACATTGAATGCGGCACTATATATAACTAAGTATTTGACGACGTGCAGCGACTATACATGGTGGAATATCCAAAATTATTTGTGGTTTATTGGTGTTGTGTTGTTAATACAAAAGTAGAAAGTTTGATTTAAGTATCTGGACAAAGCATCTAATGAGACTAAAAGTGAGTAATTATTTTAATAACGATTTATTAAAATATCGGATTAATACTTGACATTGATTGGGCGTTGAAATCGTTAGCGCCAGATAGACTATACAATTTGATGCTCAGATAGACTTCTGTGAGTATCCTTTGTCATTTATTTTTATTAATTTTAGTGTCCATTACATGACGATGACACCACTTCTTTTTCAGTATTATAGAGAACTAGCTGCGCCCCGCGGTTTCACCCGCGTTGTACCCGTTCCCGCGGGAATTTCGGGATAAAAAAATAGATGTTGGCCGATTCTCAGACCTACTCAATATGCTCACAAAATTTCATGAGAATCGGTCGAGCCGTTTCGGAGGAGTACGCGAACGAACACTGTGACACGAGAATTTTATATATAAGATAATACAATTAGTATATAATATACTTTCAAATTCAAAACATCATACTCGTATTAGGGAAATAAATCTCTGAAAGGAGAGGTTATTCAATACCTTATACTGCAGATACGCAAGTCTGAAAATGCAACAATAATTCTTCTCACGTATTTTAAATATGATAAATTGAATATAATTATTAATTCTATTCACCTCTAAGTACCTTGTACGATTGTGATCGAATCACCTTGCGATGTAAATGTCATGAGAATTTATTATGATATGAACTGACTAATTATATTGGCGCTTTGTTTTAGTCCAGTCCATTGTTTTCTATTTAAATCAGTTGGTGGTTGAGATAAGTTGGTATGTAATTTTGAAAATCTATTTTAGATACCATTTATTGTTTTGGGAGAGTTTGAGAAAATATTGAATTTTTGCAATAGCTTTCTTAATAATCTATATTAACTTTTAATAGAGTTAAAAGTTGCGTAACGCAAGTACCGATGTCTGATTTCTGATCCGAAACCGAAAGCAAAATATCGCGATACATCGTAAATTATTAAAACCAATTTTATTCATAGAGGTAGTTGCATACAGTTTCTAATTCAAACGATATTTATCTAACGATTACCTTTGTTTGCGTCCGCTGTATAGTATCAAGTCTAAAGCCTATATTGTACTTTTTTGCACATTGATGACTCCGGCAATTTATAATACGGTTTCCACAGTTTCTCTGTTTCCTCTCGTTGAACTTCGTAATTTGAATCCGTTTATTCACGCCACCATTTGTTTGTTATTCATACGTTTCGGCGCTTTCGTTTTGTCTGTTTGTGGTTTCAATAATTTGGACTATTTGAAACTGGGTCGGGTTTTGTTGTTGTTTATTCAGAAATGTTTTCTATCTGTCTGATAGTGTAAACAGTTTATCGTTTGGTGTTCACGATCGACTTTGGGTAGATAGTAAGCGTTCGTCGAACAAGAAAGTGCTCGTGAAGAAGTTTTCTCTTTATTTGTTAATCAATTGTTTTTTCATTGGTTCATAGATTCGATGATATAATTTATTTTCTTTCGGTGGTTCATTTGATTCGGTGTTTAAATTATTGTATTCAATCCTTTGATTCACAAATGGTTTTCATCGCAGTTTAAATATACTCTTTGTTATAAAAGGTAAGGTTTACATAAGCCATAAACACATTTACAGTATTTTACAGCCACAGTATTGTTTTTCCAAGTTCTATTACGTTGTTGTTATATGGAAATTTTACCATGTATTCAATACTTGTAATAAGTAAACATTACCAAAACAATACTTACATACTAAAAATAGCTTCGGAATACCAAATCCGAGGCATGTAATTTGTGACCTAGATTCAGTTATTAAAATACATTTTTTTGCCTATTCCAAATTGTTGACTTTACCCGTACATTACGTCGTAATATTCTTTTATAGTGAACAGGTGTAATTAACTCTTTTTTGTCACTTTTTGGAGAGATATTGTTTTTGATGTTTTTTTCTTTTCAATGTTCACGCTACGTGACAGTCGTTTATGGTTTTGCCGGGCAATTTGTCTTGAACCATAGATATTTTTAAACTTTCACCGTTTTTTATTTGAATTGTTTTCTGTCTTATTTTTAATGTTAAGTTATTCAATCCTATTTCCGCCGGTTTGTTGTACTTTCTATCTTTTGTGTAGAGTGGTCGTAACACGCAATTTTGTAATAGTGTCTTAGGTTCATCAGAACATTTAATATATTGAAACTTAAACTATAACTTACACTTAAAACTCTCCCTGGACATTGTAGTCCTTTTGGTCCATTTTGGTTCCAATCTTGGATGGACCAAGATCTTGACTTCCAAATGAGATACAGTTCTATAACAAGACCGAATCGCCAAACAACACTGTTAAGTAACAGTGAAAAAGAAAAAATTAAGTTAAAGCAATGTATTAAAATACATAAAAATTAAAATTTTATAAAAAAAATCCATTTAAATGATATATAAGAAAGTAATACCGTAAACACGTAATACACTATGTTATACTTTTCATTAATAAATATTCAAAAGTAATAAGCAAGTTATGAAGTGAACCTACTTTCCATACATAAAATAAATTAGTACTTTTTTGACTAAGATTTGAATAATAGGATTTTTATGTTCTGTACTGGACACACTTTTACTTTTGATCGTAAAACGTAAACCATTAGGCTCCTATCATTGGCTTGGCAGCTTTGGGATGTCAGTGATCGTAGTATCCAATCCACCATTTAGTATATTTTATATTTTTCACTAGCTAGTTCCACACGTGATCCAATAGATGGCGCTAGTGTGAAAATTTTGTAGATCGCGCTTTCTTTATTGCCCCATATTAAATGGGGTCACGCCTTACATTGTGTTGAACAGGCAAAAAGAGATTTCAATTAAGGGAGTAGTTACTAGTGTGAAGATGGATATATTTTTGATTTAAAAAGTTTTGTGAAGCATCAAAAGTTCTTAAAAGCATCTCTAGTATTCCAGTTTCGAGATTACCTACTTTGATAATAAAAAATACTTTCATAGAACCATCAATCATCGACATTAGATGGTATAATATTTCAACGACATTAGAATAGTTGATCAGTTGTAAATATTGTTATGTAATAGTTATATAGATTGGTGTCGTGTCGTTTGCATCTGAATATCGATAATTTATTAGATATTTTTAGAATTCGCTTCCGGTAGTAATAGTAGTTTATGCAACGTCATATAAAGAAGGGTATTAAAACACGAGTGTGAGTTTATGAAACGAGCGCAGCGAGTTTCATAATAGTAACGAGTGTTTTAATACCCGTGTTATATGCAGTTGCATACACTACTTTATCTTCACTATTTAATGCAATTAATCAAACAAAATTTTAAAAACAAAACACATTGCGAAACATTAAATTCACGCGTAGGTACGTGTATTGTCACAGTGAACTTGCCGCCATTAAAATCTAACCAATGAGAGCGCAGCTGCGCGTAGGGCCAATCAGGAGCGAGCGAGATCTTACCAAAGAGTTTTGTGTATGTAGTTTCGACGAAGTTTTCACGTATAACCCAACTATTTTAAAAAGCCAGCCTAATATCAAAATTTTATACAACTAGTATGAGGATTTTGACATAAGGCTCGCCAGGTTAATTGGTCGCGTTATAATGATGTTATAATGTTAAATTATAATGATATTATAACATCATGTGCAATTGCTTAAATTGAGTGTTTTAGTTGTCTGCGCTATAACAGTAGTAATTATAAGTCAAGTATTGGAAACATAAGTAGAATGTTACAACATTAGTGTAGATAAAATATTTTATGTAACATTTCGTCAACTGCCAAAATAAGATAACAAAATTTCGAGTATGTTAGTGGTTAACCTGTGTGTCGGAGTTTTTAGACCGCCTAAAGATTGTCTCATCAAAACAATGTATTTGTATAATTTTTTATACATATAAACCTTCCTTTATCTATTAAAGAAACCGCGTCAAAATCCGTCCAGTGGTTTACATTTGAGTTTATCGCGAACAGACAGACGCGGCCGGGGACTTGGTTTTATAATATGTATGTAGTGATGCAGTGCAGACGAACACTTCAAACCAAAAACACCCTTCTTAAAGCGAGCGCCGACGCATGACAAGGTATTTTTAACCCTTACGCTTTGTCGGGGGCTTTAATACAAAGCGCAAATCGTCTGTTTATATTGTGTGTGTGTCTGGTCAAAACTTTGACCTTTACTCGAAGATACATAGTTGTTTATATTGTTTCTGGTCGTAACTTTTGGTAGTATTTGGCATCATACTAATATACCTAAATGGGAAAGTTTGTGAGGATGGATGTATGTAGGTATGTATGTTTGTTACTCTTTCACGCAAAAACGACTGAACGGATTTGGATGAAACATGAAACTTTACAGTAATATAGGTTATACATTAGAATAACACATGGTTCCGAGATAAAATGATACATTTTATCCCGAAATTCCCGCGGGAACGGCTACTACGCGGGTAACACCGCGGGGCGCGGCTAGTTTCAAATAAAGAACATAGCAATAAAACAAATCTTTAAAAAAACAGGTACGTGTCAAGCGCTCGTGCGCAGTTTTTGTTTCCGGTAATCTCACCGGAACATATGAAACGGACGTATTTTTATAATTTGTTACACATGTTAAATAATATTACGTAATGCAGGAAAGTGTTACATTACGGCATGTTGCCACGAAAGTGAGTTAATTACTGGCGGTTACAATTATGTTGTTACCGTAATCCTTGTAATTTATCTCGAGAATTGTTTATCTTAAATGTGGTACACGGATTTTTGCGTAACGGTCAATTTTGTTAGTGGATAAGTTAACTGTGTATTAGACTCAACATCATCATCGAATGTGTGAGATGTGAAGGAACTTGCACTGAATAGGAATAGATGGAGAAGTCTGCATTGGACTCACCGACAAGAGCCTTGCTCTTAAATTTGTGATGAATATTAATTTTACTGTAACTATCTCGACTCGACAAGAAGAAGAATAATCTTTTATATTGGACCCGATTGAACACACGATTTTCCTTACGTGAAACTTTAAGTATTTGTGTTATTATGATATTAGTAAATAACACAAGATTTTTTTAAACAACACCTCAGGCGAATTGTACGATTATTTAACATAACAAATACCATAATTACTTTTATCTACACTAATGTTGTAACATTCTACTTATGTTTCCAATACTTGACTTATAATTACTACTGTTATAGCGCAGACAACTAAAACACTCAATTTAAGCAATTGCACAGGATGTTATAATATCATTATAATATAACATTATAACATCATTATAACGCGACCAATTAACCTGGCGAGCCTTATGTCAAAATCCTCATACTATTTGCATAAAATTTTGATATTAGGCTGGCTTTTGAAAACTGTTGGGTTATACGTGAAAACTTCGTCGAAACTACATACACAAAACTCTTTGGTAAGATCTCGCTCGCTCCTGATTGGCCCTACGCGCAGCTGCGCTCTCATTGGTTAGATTTTAATGGCGGCAAGTTCACTGTGACAATACACGTACCTACGCGTGAATTTAATGTTTCGCAATGTGTTTTGTTTTTAAAATTTTGTTTGATTAATTGCATTAAATAGTGAAGATAAAGTAGTGTATGCAACTGCATATAACACGGGTATTAAAACACTCGTTACTATTATGAAACTCGCTGCGCTCGTTTCATAAACTCACACTCGTGTTTTAATACCCTTCTTTATATGACGTTGCATAAACTACTAATTTGCACTTTCTTTATTACTTGATGTGGTCAAATCATTCAAATGTCACAAACATAAAATAAATGCAATGAGCGATTTTTTAAAATTGTTCACTGATAAAGTAGTGGCGTAGTTTCACTGAGCAGAGTTAACTCATCGCGATTGTTAAGCAACGTGCAGTTCGGAAATTTCTATCCGAGCGCTACCGTGCTTCGGAGGGCACGTTAAATTGTCTGTCCCGGTTGTATCAATCGTCAGACCATGTCGAAAGCCTTTAGGCGGGCTTTAATATTCGGACACCAGGGTTGGCCACTAACCTACTCGAACTTAAGCCTAGTTCGCATTAAGCTAGTAATTTAGTCGAGTAGCGAGTAGTTTAGTAACTAAAATACTCGCTACTGCCCCAAAATCGTTCGCACTTCGTTCGAGTACAGTTTACAAGTGAGTGGTGTTTTATAAAATGAACAGTCTACATTTCTACGACATTTTTGCGATAACTAATGTACTCGACTAATTCGACAGGTTCGGACTTGTTTAGCCGGCGAACTAGTGAGAACGGACGCGTGGAGGGGGTGCTACTCGCCCGTCAAAAATAGAATGAAATGGATCGACTCGACTTAATTACTTACTAACCTACTAGACTAAATTTTTGGTGTTCAGACATGTTGCTGACTAGTAGCGAGTAATTAAGTAGCTAACTTAATTACTCGCTACTAGACTAAATTACTAGCTTAATGCGAACTAGGCTAGTCGAGTCGATCCATTTCATTCTATTTTTGACGGGCGAGTAGCATCCCCACTACGCGTCCGTTCTCACTAGTTCGCCGGCTAAACAAGTCCGAACCTGTCGAATTAGTCGAGTACATTAGTTATCGCAAAAATGTCGTAGAAATGTAGACTGTTCATTTTATAAAACACCACTCACTTGTAAACTGTACTCGAACGAAGTGCGAACGATTTTGGGGCAGTAGCGAGTATTTTAGTTACTAAACTACTCGCTACTCGACTAAATTACTAGCTTAATGCGATACTTACATTTTACTGATAAAGTATACAGTTATCTATTCATTATCCCGAGAGAGAGATATATTTTATGCATTAAGTATGCATCATCTGCAAGCTTCCTTATTAACATGGGTGTCATGTCGTGTTTATTATTTAATAATTGACGCAGTACTATATGAATGGCAATGAGGAAGAACGGTTTTAGTTACGATGTTCATCTGGTTATAGATATACTAGGTATACGAGTATATAGTTACTTGGAGCATGTCCATACTATGTTATTAAAGTAAGTAAAGTAAAGTATTAGCCTGTAATGTCCCACTGTTGGGCAAAGGCCTCTCTTCTCACTGAAGATATCAGTACAGTGAGGAGGTTTCAGGCGTAATCACCACGCTTGCCTAATGCGGGTTGGTGATCTCAAACCCGAGCCATGTTTGAAAAGTAGGAAACATGTTTTCGCTCGACCTGGGAATTGAACCCGTCCCGGGTTCAATTCCCAGGTCGAGCGAAATATATATCCAGGAACAAACTGCGCCTTTCCATGGAGTTGATATCTGTAACACTATGTTTAAAAGAACTCGTTGATACAGCCTAGTAGATATATCTTTGCATTTGAGTTGTGTTAAACTGCCTTAACCCATCTAAAGATATTTTTTAGAAATATGAAATGGTACTAACCAATTCCAACTTAATTTAAAACCAAAGTACTTCAAACACCGAAGGAGGAGGTTCTAAATACGCTTGAACGTGAAACGGATACGGATACACTTCGCTTTTATTTTACATTTTTATCTGACGTTTCGGCCCCTTTACAGGAACTGTGATCACTGAAGACTTCTATGACCACGGTTTAAAGGTCAGATAAAACTGTAAAATAAAAGCGAAGCGTATCCGTATTTCCGTAAACGTAGTTACAATTCAAAATGAGTATTGTTCGCTTCTTCTTCATCGAGTGGATGGCCAACCTGACCAATCCTGGTGTCAGAGTTATTGAGCCGCCAAAGGCCTCTGACATGGCTCAAGTTACGACTACTATCCGTAAAAAGTAACCGGGACCGACGGCTTAACGTGCCCTCCGAAGCACGGAATCATCTTACTTTTCGAGCAATCAGGTGATTCAGCCAGCAAAGCCCTAACCAAACTGAGGACAGTCTCACAGAGAGATTTTTGTGAGATATCCCTACCGGGAATCGAACCCGGAACCTCCGTGTCGTGAGCCGGGCGCTCAAACCACAAGACCACGGAGGCTGTTAAACTTAAGAAATTGAAATTGTTCGCTTTTTGAATGTTTTCAAAACTCTTTCTAACTGATTCCCTTTTCATTCCAGTAAACAATGACGATCGACAAGCAGACGGTATGGGTCCGGGACCCTGCCGAGGGGTTCATCTTGGCGCGCCTCCACGAGCTGATGGGCGAAGAGGCGGATGTGTTCCCGTTGGATAACAAGCACCCGCGGCGAGTCTGCAGCTTCGAAGACATATTCCCAGCTGGAGACTCGACCAAGGATGTTGATGATAACTGTGAGTTTAATTTCATTTATAACTGTTTTTTTCTCTACTTTCTTTTACCTATGTCATTTGATGTCAATAAAAAAATTTTTTTTTATGTTTTTAAGTATATAAGTTAAACAAGCTGTGCCTAAAAAGTGCACTAAATTTAAATTTTGTATCATGAGTAGTAGATAACCGGCAAACCAAGTTGATAATTGAGGTACTCTATACAACAGAACTGTACAATATTGTTTGGCTCCTGAAATATAAAGCAAAATACAACCGCTTTTCTAAACCAAGAATAATTGTTCTGTACAGGAAAATGGTTGAGTGATTTCATTCCATTCTTACTCTACTACTTTTCAGTAGACATAGATTAAAGAGGTATTATTAATACCATCTCCCATATGCAAGACTTCCCATACGCATTGCACATATAATAGCCTAAAAGTGTGCCATCGCTGATTTTGGATTACGTTAACGTCTCAATCTAACAACTATCATTTTAATTCCAGGCGAACTAATGTTCCTAAACGAAGCTACACTTCTGAACAACATTCTCATAAGATATAGCAAGAAGAAGATTTACGTAAGTATCACATTCAATCCATAAAATATAAGTTACTAGCCGCGCCCGCGTTGTACCCGTTCCCGCGGGAATTTCGGGATAAAATGTATCCCATGTGTTATTCTGATGTATGACCAACATTTTTGTAAAGTTTCATAAAAAATCATTGAGTATTAATACATCCATCCTCACAAACTTTCGCATTTAAAATATTAGTCGAATGTTTAAAAACAGTTCAGAACAACAACTAGTACAACAAAAACTAGAACACAAATAGTACTCGGTAATAGGTATGTTTGTAGTACGTTACAAACAAAGTAACCATGAAATATTAAATAAATACAAATTGAAAAATACAGTAACAAAAGTAATGCATTGAAAGTAGTACATGAATGCAGTAAACATGTTTATTTGCAATAAGTAGTAAACATAACATTTTATCTATATATGTACATATCTATAATTCAAAGTCCTGACTGACTGACTGACTGATAATCAACGCACAGCCTCAACCGCTACACCTAGAAACATGACATTTGGCAGGAAGGTTCTTCAAGTGACGTAAGTGCACACTAAGAAAGGATTTTCGAAAATTCCTACGGGAACGGGCTTACCGCGGGCAAAGCCGCGGGGCGCTGCTAGTTTCTTCATATAACAAGACTAGCAGCGTCCACGGGTCTAAATGCGTTGTGCCCTTTCGTTCTCGAGGGATTTTCGGGATGGAATCTCGGAAACTACTAATCCGATTTCAATTATTATTTTTGCAATCGATAGCCACATTCAATGGGAAGATTATATAGGCTATTTGCCATCCCGAAATGAACCAACGGACACAACGCGCAAGTAGCCGCGTACCCACCTAGCGCACGGGCTCGCGAGCCATGGCTCGCGAGCCAGCCATCATAAGTCGTGTATATTCAGCTGCAGCTATTTTCCTAGCTTCGCGCGCGAGCCAAAACATAACCGTACCCACCTCACACAGCGCTCACCGAGGCACCTTTGAGCGCGTCAAGTTTACCGACAACAGATGGCTCGGGGCCGAGCCGTGCTCAGCCGAGCAAACGCGCGCCCGAGGCAGCCCGAGGCACGTCCACACCAGCCGAGCATTTGGCTCGCGAGCCATGGCTCGCGAGCCTGTGCGCTAGGTGGGTACGGTTATGTTTTGGCTCGCGCGCGAAGCTAGGAAAATAGCTGCAGCTGAATATACACGACTGATGATGGCTCAGCCTGCCTCGCGAGGCGGCCTCGTGTAAATTGAACAAAACTACTGAGGCTGGCTCGCAAGCCGGTGCGCTAGGTGGGTACGCGGCTACTAGAGCTCTGTAAAAAATAAAATTCAAAGAGTAACTATAAAATATTTGCAATGACTCATAGTCATAACTTACATAGTCATGTCCTAAGTCGTACTCAACGCGAATGTTTTACCTTGAATATTACGCTATTAGTTTTCGTTATGCGGGCTGGCTATTGATTTGTTTACATTAAGTACATTTTAACTTCATACTTATAGGTAGGGCTAAGTTAGAGTTATATTATAAGCGACCCGATTAAAATTTGCTTCAGTTCGTAATAAAAACGAAAAATAGCCTTTAATTTATTTTCTAATAGCTGTGCCCCGCGGTTTTACCCGCGTTGTACCCGTTCCCGCGGGAATATCGGGATAAAATGTATCTCATGGGTTATTCTGATGTATCACCTATACTACTGTAAAGTTTCATCCAAATCCGTTCTGTAGTTTTTGCGTGAAAGAGTAACAAACATACATACATCCTCACAAACTTTCGCATTTATAATACATATTAGTAGGATAGGATTATTCGTTAACTAGCAGCGCCCCGCGGTTTTACCCGCGTTGTGCCCGTTCCCGTGGGAATTTCGGGAATTTTTTTACATAAAAACCTTCCTCTTGAATCACTCTACCTATTACAAAAAACCGCATCAAAATCCGTTGCGTAATTTTAAAGATTTAAGCATACAGACAGACAAACAGTGTGACAGACACGAAAAAGAGACGACTTTATTTTATACTATGTAGTGATAAATTGATAAATAATAAATGTTGAATTCTTACAAACCATAGCTTATATACAAAGTATTTATTAAATGGAACAATAAATGTATTTAATTATCTTTCGAAACAATAATAATTTAATCAGTACTTAATCAAATCAGTGAATGCGTAGATAGAAATCATGGCTACTATTAGAATACCGCCCTTTATCAATAACTAGCAGCACCCCGCGGGTTTACCCGCGTTGTGCCCGATCTCATGGGAATTTTAGAAATGAAAAATAGCCTATAACTTTCCCGTTGAATGTGGCTACACATTACAAAAAGAATTATTCAAATCGCACTGATAACTCCCGAGATTAGCTCGAACATACAAACAAACAAACTTACAAATTTTAGCTCTTTATAATATTAGTATAGAATACAATCAATTAATATACATAAGTGATTTGTTTAAACTTTAAATATACCTATAACTTTCAGTGACTGAGCAGTGTTAACTTTTTCGATTGTTAAGCAACGTGCAGCTCGGCCCCTACTTGATGTGTGGCAGATAGTGGCATTTCTAACTGAGTGCTACCGTGCTTCGGAGGGCACGTTAAATTGTCGGTCCCAGTTGTATCCATGTTGGAGGCCTTCAGGTGGTCTAAAAACTCCCGAAGCCACTGGCCACTAAACTAATCGAACCTACTCACTTTTATAACTTTCTATGTTTCTTTTTGCATTATTGCTTCCTCTTTTCTCTCTGCAAAGACTCTTTATCCATACTAATATTATAAAGAGGTAAAATTTTTAAGTTTGTTTGTATGTTCGAGCTAATCTAGGGAATTACCTGTCCGATTTGAATAATTCTTTTTGTAATAGATAGCTACATTCACTGGGAAGGTCATAGGCTATTTTTCATCCCGAAATTCCCATGGGCACGGGCACAACACGGGTAAAACCGCGGGGCGCTGCTAATCTTAACTAAACCATCTGAGTCTTACACCTACCTATAATACCAACATGTTTCTTGATGACAAAGCCTACTATCAAAATCAATTTCCACTATAATTATAACAAAATTCTTCCCTCACCAAGGACAAATCTCAAAACCTTGATCCTTGTCAAGATCTGGAATCTAGATCCTAAACCCAACACTTCATCAGTCGCTTTCCTTAAAACAATTGACTTTAATTTATCATATTTTTTGTTACAGACATACGTAGCCAACATCCTACTGGCAGTTAACCCATACGAAGACATTCCAGAGATGTATTCCTCGAACACTATCAAGAAATACCAGGGGAAATCACTGGGGGAGTTAGCACCGCATGTGTTTGCTATAGGTATGTATAAAATGTCTAAAAAGTAAAGTATTAGCCTGTAATGTCCCACTACTGGGCAAAGACCTCTCATCTCGCTGAAGATATGAGTACAGTGAGGAGGATTAGGCATAATCACCACGCTTGCCAAATGCGGGTTGGTGATCTCAAACCCGAGCCATGTAAATGAAGGAAACATGTTTTCGCTCGACCCGAATTGAACCCGGGGCCTCAGTCTTGGCAGACGAGTGCACATACCACTAGACCACCGAGGCGTTCTCTTTAAAAATATCTAATGTAATTTTCCTTATTTATATGTACGCTATCCTATATCGCCGTGATACTTTTTAAACTAACAATCTAGGTTGTTATTACGGTGTAAAAATAAGGCCTTTAAGGAGTACTCCAACAACGGACCAGGGTCAATCCTGAATGGATTCAAAGTCATATTTGATTTACGAGATATTTTTTACCCTTGGCGGTAATTGACATTAATTTCCTCACAATGTTTAAGCTATTAAAGTTCTTATTAATTATTACATTTCACATAATAATGACATTGTCATGGCTAAGTTTGACGCAACTTCTTTCAACCAGGGTCAAATATTTGAAAGTCCATAATGTTTTGATCCTGTATTTATTTAAATCAAGCCGTGCTTGAAATTTTATTCTAGTGTCATGTTCGAAATGACTTCATGATAGTCCCACAGAAATATCACGTGGGTTATACTATTTTGTAAACATTGTATTATAATATAACTAACACATTTTCTTCTTACAGCCGACAAAGCATTCCGAGATATGAAATCCTTCAAACAATCTCAATCCATTATTGTGTCCGGTGAATCCGGCGCCGGTAAAACAGAGTCGACCAAATACATACTCAAGTATTTGTGTGACCTGTGGGCGAAGGGAGCCGGCCCCGTCGAACAGAAGATATTGGACGGTGAGAGATTTATTACAGTAGCTATATTGCTGGCAACACATTTTAAGAAAATTTAAATCTGACTGTATTTATTTTATCCTCTTTAGTTATGACTTTTATATTAAAGTATTTTTTTAAACATCTTTTGAAACCAGATGTATACTTCTTAAAAAAATACCTGCTATATTATGTTTGGAATACAGTTTATTAGCAGAGTTTATCCGTATGTTTGTTCCTAGAACCCAAACAAAACCCAAATCAAAATATAATTCTTTAAACTTAAATTTTAAGCTGACGATTATAAATAATTGTAATGATGGAATACAATAAAGTGACATTGCTTTTGATATTTTAAAACCTCGACGCTAATGACCCCAACTGATTGTTCCAGCCAATCCGATCCTAGAAGCGTTCGGTAACGCGAAGACAACTCGCAACAACAACAGTTCTCGATTCGGCAAGTTCATGGAAGTACATTTCAGTAACAAATACCAAGTGGTAGGGGGTCATATATCGCATTATCTTCTGGAAAAGTCTAGAATTTGCACCCAAAGTGCTGAGGAGAGGAATTACCACGTGTTTTATTTGCTTTGTGCGGGCGCACCTGAAGAGTTACGGACCGCATTGAATTTGACCAAACCTGATGATTATTTGGTAAGCTGAGTTTGATGTTCTTGCTTTTTTGTGTGTTGGTCGGTTGTAAAAGTCTTGTAAAAAATATGTACTTTTATCACTTCTTGCTTTGATATCCGAATATAAAGAAACATAATATATTGATGTCTTGCAATAAAACATGCTCTTACAAAATTATGTTATAACTTGAATCAACATTATACTCGTACCATTCTATGATTCAAAATGAGTAGTGTTCGTTTAAAGTTAAGAAACCAAATCATGTCTGTATTAAAATGATGACTCTTTCCCAACAGTACTTGAAGAACGGTTGCACCCAATACTTCACTTCCGCCCAATCGGAACGGAAGCTGCCCGCCAACTGCAAGAGCAAACAGCAACTGTCTAAAGGAGGACTCAGGGATCCCATCTTAGATGACGTCGAAGATTTCCAGAGGTTGCATCAGGTCAGTGTGATGAGGATTTTATGCTCTGTGTTATTATCATTATTCTCCGTTGCTATCTCGAACCACGGTCTATTGTGCTCGGTTTTAGTCAATCAATGTTGATGTTACGATCTCAGTTTTGCTCGTTATCTAAGGTTAAGATGAATTGGAGGAGTTCGTTGTTGTAACGGTGAAATGTTGAATGTCGTAAGTCCACTCCCGCAGGCTCTAACCCGCGTGGGGCTGAGCGAAGAGGAGAAGCGGTCGGTGTACAGCGTGGTGTCGGCCGTGCTGCACCTGGGGAACATCGAGTTCGAGGAGGAGGCGGGCGCGCGCGGCGGCTGCGGCGTGGCGCCGCGCTCGGGGCCCGCGCTGGGCGCCGCCGCCGCCGCGCTGGGGCTGGAGCCCGCCGACCTGCGCGCCGCGCTCGTCAGCCGCCTGCTGCAGAGCGCGCGCGCCGGACACAAGGGGACCGCCATCATGTACCTACTCATTGTTCTAAATATGACCGAACTAGCCGCATCCCGCGGTGTACCCGTCCCCGCGGTAATTTCGGAATAAAATGTATCCCATGTGTTATTCCGATGTATAGCCTATATTGCTGTAAAGTTTCATCCAAATTCGTCTAGTAGTATTTTCGTGAAAGAGTAACAAACATACATCCGCACAAACTTTCGCATTTATAATATTAGTAGGATACAGTACTTTAAACTCCTTTTTGGACTTTGGCGAAGTCCAGTAAAATAGGTCAGAATTTGCCAAATATTAGCAGTATGTATGAGTTCAAGTAGCAAACGGGCGCGAGTGGAGGGTGTGACGTCAGCGTGCACTAGGAAATAGCGTTAGGGTCTTGGGATTAGACCCAAAGAACCACCAGAGCTATGCTAAAATAAGATGCCAACCTACGTATGACATAATTGATTGGTGGATACCACCATCGCTATTTTACCTTGCTATGTCACATTCGCTACTATTACTGGATAAAAACGTTAATTAGCGTAGCTGGTAGCACTTATTTAATTGCCCATTAACTTTGACTTAGTAATGACATTTGACACTAAAGTTTCCGTACCTATACATTATAAAGTGTCTGTCTGAATGTATTCCATCCCGTAAATACTAAAACCCTGCTTGAACAATACTACATCAAACCTCTTTCCTACAGGGTGCCACTGAAAACCTACGAAGCATCTTCTGCGCGTGACGCGCTCGCTAAAGCGGTGTACAGCCGACTGTTCGACTTCATAGTGCATCGGATCAACGCGAGCATCCCCTTCCAAGCGTCCGCCTATTATATTGGAGTGCTCGATATCGCTGGGTTTGGTATGTTATTTTGATGTTTACGTATATTTATATTGAGTATTCTAATTATAGATTATTTCTTTGTGAATTAGCTTGTACATTTGAAAGCGATTGGTTGGGAAAGCGAAAAATAGCGATGAAGATATTTGGAGGAGGAAACTTTAGTAGAACACCATAAATGAGATAAAAAAGGAATATATTGGATTAATTCATGAGGTTGGGAATGTTATAATATCCTTTAGGAGATATTGCCTAACAGTGGAATCTTACAAACTGACACTTAAATTACGTTAAATTGCCGGTCTCACATGTTTTCACCCTTAGACCATGTAAACTAAAATACAACCGACTTGACGTTGACTATTAACCAACTCAAACTTAATTTATTTTACTTTTACTGTAACCAAAATCTTGTATTTTCCAGAATACTTCCAAATGAACAGTTTCGAACAGTTCTGCATCAACTACTGCAACGAAAAGCTGCAACAATTCTTCAACGAACGAATCCTAAAGAATGAACAAGAGCTGTATCGGCGTGAAGGACTTAATGTGCCGGAGATCAGATTTGTGGACAACCAGGACTGTATTGGTAAGTGTCATAAATTCGTAAGTGTCATAAACTTGATTAAACTGGCTTAAATAACTTATTTGTTGTCTAAATAACTGTCACTTGCGTATACATTACAATGATTCTATCGCTTGAAAATGCGATTAAAATATAGCATTAACCCATGACTTTGGCTTTCTTCTCTCCTTTTCGTAATATATAGATTGTGTATTCAATGCTTGGAACATGTGAATGATTTTTGTGTTTTTTTTCATTGTATTATATGATTGCTTCTTTCAGATCTAATCGAAAGTAAGAACCACGGTATATTCCACATCCTGGACGAAGAATCAAAGCTGCCCAAACCAGAGTTCGGACACTTCACGCACTCCGTGCACAAACAACTTGGTGTTAATACTAATAGGTATACAAATATTTCAATACATTTCATTATACAAAACTTTATGTATAATACAAGTTCTAAGTTACTTAGTTTGAGTGTAACAAACCGTGTGTGAATTAGTCTTTAACCACCTTATGATACCACCTAAATAAACGCGGTGTAACTAAAACACATGTGTTCTGTCTCTTTTGCTCTTCGGAAAATTGCGTATGTCAGAAAGTGACAAACTATTTGATAGCTAAAATGTTCATAATACGTATTAATATGACCCTTAAAGTAAATCAAGTTTTGGTCTAAAAACCGTGTATGAATTAGTCTTGTGAAGTAAATGTATTTGTGTTTATTTAATGTGTAAATGTTCCCTATTGTTTCAGAATCCAAGTCCCGCGCGCGTCCCGACTTAAAGCGCATCGCATACTGCGTGATGACGAAGGATTTTTGTTGAGACACTTTGCTGGAGCTGTTTGTTATAATACGGTTAGTATTCATAAAAAAAACAGTTAATCCCTTCATTATATAGTAATTGAAATGTTTTTAGATCTTTGATCAATCATGATTGCCTATAGTTTTTTAGTACAATATTCTTTATGACCCATATTATTATATTACCCCTTCATCTTGAACCCTCACGGCGGAAATATCTGTCATATTCCACAAACTACAATCGTATTTATTTATTTCCAGAATCAATTCATAGAAAAGAACAACGACGCTCTCCACGCCTCTCTCGAGTTTCTCGTTCAAGAGTCGAGCAACAAGTTGGTGCAGCAACTGTTCCAGACGACTGACAACAACAATGCCAAGGGGAAACTCAACTTTATATCAGTAGGGTCCAAGTTCCAGAGTCAATTGTCGCAACTGATGGACAAGTTGAAGGAGAATGTGAGTTTGATTTAGTTAATCTTATTTATTTTTATTTTTTTCAGCCTGACTGGTCCCACTGCAGGGCAAAGGCCTCCCTACCCTCTTTCCACCTTTGAAATTAGTGTTAATCATATACTTATTATAAAACAAAGTCCTAAAACTGTCCGTCTGTAAGTAATTGATGTTCACAAAATTCACAGAGTACAGTAAAAAATAGAGTAGAGTAGATTAGAGCGTTTGTGACTACTTTTTAAACCGCTATTCTCGGGATTTGATACAACGCGGATAAAACCGAGATGCATTTCTATTTTATTATAATAATAACAGTTTATTACTTCTTAATTTAAACTAGTTAATGGTAATGTTACTCTTTTTGATCTGCTTTCGTAACTAAATAACTGAATCGCTTTTAGAGGTTTAAGGTCTAAAAAATATCCTTGAAAACCTAGACTACTTGAGAATTATACTGAAAAGCTCATTTTGTCCCGAACATACCTTATCATTTGAGTATTTGTTGTATACCTTTCCGTCTGTTCATATCAAGATTGCGATGAAATGTTAACTGAAAATTAGCTGAGGACATCTTTATATTCTACAGTAGCTAGGGCGTTTTATTTATTTATAATTTAGTCTCAAAATGCCCTTGACAAAAAGCGGGCTGAATGAAACCGCGAGACGTGACATTTAAACCGTTTCTGATTATTATTTGTTAAAACGGGAACTTACGTACTCTGGAGGTTACTGTTGAGTGTCCCTCAACTCGTTTCGGTGACATTCGGGGACCTTCCTCAGGATCGCTTGTTCCTAACTCGCAGGGCACTAACTTCGTCCGCTGCATCAAGCCCAACTCCGTGATGGTGGGGCGGCGCTCGGACGCGGCGCTGGTGCTGACGCAGCTGCAGTGCTCGGGCACGGCCGCCGTGCTGCACCTCATGGAGCACGGCTTCCCGTCGCGCGCGCCCTTCAGCGATCTGCACCACATGTACAACGAGTACCTGCCGACCAAACTCAGGGATCTACCGGCCAAAGTGTTTTGTGAGGTTCGTACATTATTGTGATATGTTTGATTACGTGAAAGTAACGATTGGTGATAGTAATCAGGTAATGCGATAATCATAACATTTTCACGCAATGTTATGCTTAATATGCTACGTTTCGATCAAAGTTTTAACAGCAGTAGTGATGGCAGTACCGACCAGTTTATCATACTACCGAAAACTATGGGGGTATCCACTGAGTACGGCGATATGATACATGTACAGTAGTACATATCATATCGCCATACACTATACGTACCGATACAGTATTATAGTTACGTACGGACGTGTCAACTCAGCAGAATTATCCTTTGTAATTAATCAGTAGCATTAAATCAATCATCATAAGCAGACGTGTGTATCATTTCTAATATCAATACCAAATGCTGGGATTTACATCCCACACACTAATCATTTTGGCACGTTAAGCCGTCGGTCCCGGTTACTTTCTACGGATAGTAGTCGTTACTTGAGCCATGTCAGAGGCCTTTGGCGGCTCCATATTCTGACACCAGGATTGGTCAGGTTGGCCATCCACTCGATGAAGAGAAGAAGATCATTTAAAATGTAACATAACGATGATGGTATACACCAATCGTCACTATCTCAAACAACTGTTTCTTCTTCAACTCCTTTAAACCTCAACCATTTTTCAGGCAATAGTCCACAGCCTCGGTCTATCCGACAAAGACTATAAGTTCGGAGTGACCCGCGTATTCTTCCGTCCGGGGAAATACTCCGAATTCGATACCATGATGAAATCCGACCCCGAGAGCTTGAAGAGTATCGTTGATGCTGTACTGTCCTGGCTTGTGAAATCGAGATGGAGGAAAGCGATATTTGCTGTGCTTTCCATTATTAAGTGTAAGTTTTTTGTTTGTTTTGTATTTTAATGCTGTTAGAATGAAATGAAAGTACGTATAGTATACAGGGAAGTTGTTTCAGAAAATAAAAGAGAAATGGTTCTTAAGTAATAGAATTTTAAACCTACTTTTAAACCCGCAGGGTTCTGTAATTGATTGAATTTATTTGTTATATATCTCCGAAATTGTCTTTCATATTTTTATCAGTAATGAGATTTTAAAATTATTTAAATTTGTTTGGTATAGCTTCATGTTCATCGTCTTTGCCCAGCAGTAGCACAATACAGGCTAACACTTTTTATTGCCAACCTCCCCACAGTGAAGAACAAGATCAACTACCGTCGCTCTTGCCTCATCAAAATCCAGTCGTTAGTCCGCGGTCACCTGTCGCGCGTCGTCCACCGCCCGCGGTACCGCGCCATCGCCAAGATCAACAATCTGACACAAACGTTAGCCAACATGGACACTGTGACGTCACAACTGAAGACTGCGCAAGAAAAGAGCAAGGCTCAGAACAATATCGATCACTTGAGGGGTTGTATTAAGAATGCTTGTGAGACTATTAAGGTGAGGAAAAGGGAACTACCTACCTACTGCTAATTTTTACCAATCATATTAGTTAGATAGACTAACGATAGCTCTAGCAAGAGTCCAATGCTATAAAATGTAGTTCAAGTGGAAATGTACCCTTATAAGTAGACACTAACGATCTTATTGGGTAATGAAATTGTCACATAAAATATTATAGTAACTGTACTTCAATTTTTACTTAATTATAATGCGAAATATTTCGTCAGGAAACTGATGAATAGATCTTTATATTTTTTTACATATTAGTTTATTAACTTATTTGTAATGTTTGATTTTTTAGCGTAACGAAAAGATAAGTCCTGCCGAAATAGACAAACTCTACTCTAAACTAACCAAGGATGTGGAATCACAAATGGCGGCGTTACAGAAGGCAATGTCTGAGCAGAAGAATAGGTGAGAAATATTTCTTGATTTCATTACTTATTTTAACTTCTAAATGAACATAACATGTAAACCAAAATCATTTTAAGACTTTTTGAATATTTAATCCACTTTTTTTCTGAAAGTTCTCTGTGTAGTTTCCTTTTCTAATGTGCCTCTTTTTTTAAACTATATAAAATTAAATATGTTTGTTTTAATAATGTATTATGCATAAGTTTTACTATAACCGTCGTATTTTTTTTTTCAGAGAGGAACAAGAAAGGCTCCGTAAGATCGAAGCGGAGATGCGCGCCGCTGAAGAGGCGAAGCGCAAAGAACAGGAGAGACTGAAGCAAGAGGAGGAGCACAGACGACTGTGAGTAGTGTAGTGACAGTTAACCATTATATTCAAAGTCACTGTACCTAATAAAGCTTATGAGTTGGTTTCTTTGAAAGTAGGTTTCTATCCTCTGGAATGATTAGTTTGATTTGAAAAATATGTCTGTATATGATAGTCACCTTTAAAGAAGGTATAGTCCCGCCATTGTACCCTAAAACGATGAAAATTAACCCAGAACATTCCTCGTTAGAATTACCCATGTCTATTGGTGCCTGCGTACAATGCGTTCAAAAGTGTTTGGATATAATATGTTGGATAACATTTGCTACATTAAACATTGCAGTAAAGCCGAAATGGAGACGCGTCGTAAAGCCGAGGAGTCGGAGCGGCTTCGACTGGAAGAACAGGATCGCATCGCCGCGCTCAAGATGCAGCAACAACTGCAGGAAGCCACGCAGGCGGACCAAGAGAACAGAGAGAGGTGCGTTGACACTACTTTAAAAACTATGTCTAGATAGTGTCTAGTCTAATATATCTAGTGGCACAGTGGCAGTGAGAGCGCTTACTGTGTGTGACGGGTGTTGCGGGTTCGATTCCCGCCCGGAGTCAACAATATGTTGGCGACATAGTTGTTGGCGACGACGTCTGGGTGTCAATTATATACTATAGCGCGTTCTCAAGAGCATACAGGATTGAGAATATTATTCAAAAAACCAATATTAATAGTAACATAACACAATCAAAAACATAGGATAATATAAATCATTAAAAATCAATAAACTGTTCTACAGGTTAGAACAAGAAAGGCGTGACCACGAAATGGCGGTTCGACTGGCTAAAGAAACGAATGGACATGTCGAAGGATCGCCGCCTCAACTGCGCAGGTATTTAACAATACAATTAGTACACACATACATAAAGGACTCGAGAATATGGATGAAATATCACACAATAAATACGCACCAAACGGACAGCGAACTATCTTCTTGTATATAGCTTTAAGCACACTATAATTATAAGTCTATTGAATTATTTTAGGGTATATCTCATAATCTCAAGGATACGATAAACGTTATTATTAGCTGAAGCTGTTATTAAAGCTGAATTGTTTGCTTTTATAAATAAAATAGTTTGGAGTTATCGAGATACAGTATTTTTATGATAACACAGGAGATATAAAGTCAAACAATTCAAAAAAGATAATATGAAACAAAGTGAATACTTCGTGGACTCCTATTACAGCAAACTTCAGGGAATATCTTTGGCATCATATACAGTACAGACACAAATATAGAAAAAAATACATACATTCACTTATTAACTTATTACCATTGATTGAGAACGGGTATCTGAATTTAAGGATATATGTGCCTTTTTATTATTAAGTTAGATTGGCACACCGGACGTTTTAAAATCTGTTAATAGGTTTGACAATTGCTAACATGTACATTGTACATGTTGAGACATTTGAACCTTTACTAAAGAACGGGTTAAACCGACTACGGATTAAAGTAATGTCACATTAGCCAAAGCGCTAATGTTTTGTTTAAACATGTTTGTAATCTGCTCGTATGTTCGCACAGTTTCCCCACAATGGAGACCATGAATGGAGAGAATAAATTGAACAGGTACTTCTGTCACAATGTAATGTCACTGCGACACTAACTGCTAATATACAAGCTTATTTCTACTTCGGCACGGATGTTTCTTTTGGATTGACACTTATTTCTTGTCTGGTGTAACCAACTTCTCTGTATAGTGAAATATTGAACAGTAATTTAAGTATTACTTGGCAATGAATTATATAATTACTTGAATGACATGGATCTTTGAGATTACTTTATATTAGTACCTTTTTAATAAGTTGGTTCCATTAGAATGAACATACTTTTTTATTTTTAGAAGGTGATTTGTTTTATATTTATAGACATATTTAAAAGGAAGCTGAATTTTTGAATTTTTGCTGGCATTCCTCTTAATATGTCTATATGTATAGTTTTTGGTGGCCTGTTATATTTTCTTTTCTTTTATTTCTTATATATAGATATCAAGTAACGCTTTATGTAGATATAAATTAACATAAGTATTGTAGTATAGTAATATTTAATACTAAGTATAAGATTTGGTTTAAGACTATTTACATGATTTTATTTTAATCAATAAGTTTTTAAACATTCTTAACAAATATTAAACGTAGTAACTAACTTTAGAGTGTTGGCATGATAATAAACATTTTAACTTTTAGTGCAAATCATTAACCACAGTTGTTAGTAACAAAATGACATTAAACGATTAATACTTTTTGTGTCATTTAACCGCACTACCGCCTCAATAGTGACACAGTATGAGGCACAATTAACTTTTGGTAACCAAATCTTGGCACGGAATCAGCTATGTTTGTTTAAATTCTTAGGCTCTTTTCGGTGAGTCCGATGCAGACTTCTCCATCTATTCATATTCAGTGCAAGTGCAGTTCGACACTATATAGTGTAAAGTTATTTGCTATTCCTTTTTGGATTTATTTTTCAAACTTCATCTCAATGAGAACTTAGCTAATGACTAAGTGAGATGGAGGTATTACTTCTGCAATCCTTATTTTACGGTTTGATTGTTTGACGGTTGTAACTGTCACATTTGACACTACATAATGAGATTTTCTGTGCAAGCTGATGCCGTGTCAACACTAAGGTGTACCTTAAAAAACCTTATAAAGCACAGTATAAGTAAAAAGTGTATTAACATACAGGTCTGAACGAGTGAGAATGCAACAAGCAATGCAAGGCAAACAGAAGTATGATCTGTCCAAGTGGAAGTATTCTGAGTTGAGGGACACTATCAACACTTCGTGCGATATTGAACTGCTTGAGGTGAGACTTTATAACGTGATTCCCAAGCAATTTTAAAATTGTATAACTAGCCACTTATTTATTTATTCAAAGCTAAGAACATTCCCTTTGCCATAAAGATACATCTCAGTGACACGCTTAACTTATAATATCACTTTTTTGTGTCGGATATGAAATATAATTAAATAATAATCTACTCGTTATGACACCATATACCATATACACACACTTGCTCCCCTACAACCTCTCTGACACTACCCTTAAATTACCACATCCCTCTTTTACAATCTATTGGTATATCACCAAATTTCCCTTGACTGTAGGCATGCCGGCACGAGTTCCACCGCCGCCTGAAGGTGTACCACGCGTGGAAGGCAAAGAACGCGCGCAAGACAACCATGCACGAGCAGGAGCGCGCGCCGCAGTCCATTATGGATGCCGGTAAGCAAACACTTTTCTTTGTTTCAAACGTTTCGTCTACGGAATCATTATGTTCATTCGTTCAATTGTCGCATCAGTATTTATTTAATTATTACTTGTTACAAAAGTAGGCACACCGGAAATTTCAAATCATGAAACTTTGAGTTTGTCTGTATTAGGTATGGATTTTAACTTCACAACTTAACAAATATTCCTTGAAGTATCAATATCGATAGTGACAGTTCTGCATTCAGTAGGATTTGCGGTCAGTAGAAAATTACTCACAGACGTTATTTCAACACTTCTTAAACAACCCATCTTGCATTATCATCTATCTCCTTCCAGTCCTCATCCCCACTTTATATTTGTATTTTCCTCCGCAGCCAAGACCCCCCGGCTGGCGCCGAAGGGCGAGATCCTGGGCGCGCGCCACCGCTACTTCCGCATCCCGTTCGTGCGCGGCGCGGCGGCGGGCGGCGCGGACGAGCGGCGCGGCTGGTGGTACGCGCACTTCGACGGCCAGTACGTGGCGCGCCAGATGGAGCTGCACCCCGACAAGACGCCCGTGCTGCTGCAGGCCGGTCAGTGCACGCATAGGGACACTTGTTGGGAGTTTATTACGACATGTCCTCTCAGTCTTGTTGATGATAACATACAGGTCCACAAGTATTGCGTCGACTTGCAAATGAAGATGCTTAGATGTATTAGGGCAAAATGATGCAGGTTATAGGCATACTTTACATTATTAAATCCATCGGCTTCATCGGCAAAACATCACTGACAAATTCATGTCAAATATTTCTTGGTATTTACTTAATTTACAATTTGGATTATATCGATACGTCAAAATGATGAAAGATAAGTAACGATCATTATCAGAAAATAAATGCCGCGGAAAATAAACCTTATTATTAGTAGACTTACACTCAGACTTCAACCTTAGGGTGGTAGATCACTTTCTTTGCTCACTGACCACATCCTCAGTTTCCGAGTCGATCACTTTGCCTTCTACTAATCTATCATATAAAAATGAATCGCTGAATGTGTTGCTAAGCGGTAATCTCAAAAACTATCAATACGATTCCAATAGTTATTTTTGTAATGGATAGCCACATTCAACGGGAAGGTTATAGGCTATTTTTCATACCGAAACGGGCACGGGCACAACGCGGGTAAAACCGCGGGGCGCTGCTAGTAATAGATACTTATGACAATCCCTACACCACAGGTCTAGACGACATGCAGATGTGCGAGCTGAGCCTGGAGGAGACGGGGCTGACGCGCAAGCGCGGCGCCGAGATCCTCGAGCACGAGTTCACGCGCGAGTGGGACCGCCACGGGGGGCAGCCCTACCGCCCGCCCGAGACCCGCCAGCGATAGGTAACCATACCTGTAGACTAACCGCCGCGACATAAACGATCTATAACTAAAACACCATAAAGTGTTCTACACACTTTTAAAAATAGATTATAGTTTAAAAATTGTATAAATAATTTCTAACTAATGACTGACCGCGGGCTGATAGTAAATTAAAAAAAGCTATTTATCTGGTGCATTTTTTGGGTTTATTCGAACCTTTTCGAACCTTTTTCTCGACATACAGTACTACAGTGTACTAAACTTGAATATATTAAAAAAAACTACTTTGTGGTGGGTGATTTTTAACTATGGTTGGAATCCCTAAATACCCCTGACGACCATGTACCCTCATAGAATCAACTATGTATAACTATATTTTCCCCTCACACCTGAAATAATGTTATCTTTTTGTTCACAGATTCCAGAATAAACATTCCGATATACATCAGAACCAGGCGTCGGTCGACGTAACGAAACGGATTGCAAACAATATTCAACTCTATCTATATACAAATAACGTAGAAATAGTAATATAATAAATAAATAGATAAAACACTGAGGTATAATGTACTAGAGGCGACATCAATAAACAAATAATCATTCCATTATTGAAGCTTAAGAAAAAATCTGCTGCAGCGCAAAATTTCGTTAATCGAACGTTAATCGAACAAGCGCTGGATTACTTGAAAAAAGTGCCTCGAACGTTATATTATAGTAAAGGCTGAAATCCATTTTTATGGCACCGCAAAAATGAGCATTCAAATATTAGTTTTAAGTTAATTGACTTTAAGTCTATATTTGAATAATCGTTCTACACTCTGAGACATGAGTGGGCCTTTTATATCCTCAGTGATAAAACAAACTAAGATTTAAGTGCTTTTAATAGTGCCTTCGCCGGTTCCTAGATATATTTTAGTGCAATATGGGCCACCGGTATAAAGTAATGAATTTAAAATATTAATACTTAACGATCTCGATTTCTCGAGCTATATCAACTTTATGTCTATGAAATTAATTAGTCACAATAAACAGCACCTTTTTATATACACTTATATTCAAAATTGTCTTTTTAATCAAATATTTATACAACGTATGAGAATGTTCAATCATGTCAATTATATCAACATAGATTTGCACATGCAAAAATAGTCAGTATTCCAAGGGTATAAAGTTGAGTAAGGTAACTAAATAATTTAATTTTAGTTATAAAATATGTTATTGAGAAGATTTATTGAAACACGTTTTAGATAATTTTAATTGTACTGTGATTATTTGAAAGCGATTTAATATATTGTGTATGATACATTCCTTTTTAAGACTTCATTTACATTATATTGGCAACATTAGACGTGTTGCCATAATTAAATTGTATTCAATAAAAAAAAAATTATTTTATACAGTATTTGTGAGACATTCCTTTTTATTTGTTTTAACTTATATTATTTTTATTACGAAAGTACAATAGCAACGGAATAATAAATAGTGACAGTAAAAGTGCCTTAATATTTGTTTTATGCGATAAATAGTTTAGATAGTACATGACCATAATAATGTATGTATCATGCTTTACCAAAATAAATGAGCGTTGGTTGAATCATGTTTATTATTTATTCCTACCAACTCGAGTATATTCTCCCATGCTTCTTTACTAAGCAAGTTGACCCCTCCCACTAATGGCATATTTTTAATTACATCTGTGCCTCTTTCGAATTTTAGTGCTTGCAAATTATCAAGATAGTTGTTGTTAAATAATAACCGCCGTATGTTGCGGCAAGGATATGCTCGGGCCCGTGTTTATCATGATCCTATGCCGTGGTAATAAAATCAGTAAAACATGTTGGTCCAAGGTAAAACTAACCGATATCATGAAAGATTATAAAAAAATGTGAACACTAAGAACAAACCACTGATACTTTATTTTTTAATCAAATTATTAATCACTACATAGTAAAAAACAAAGCCGCTTTCCGCTGTCTGTCTGTCTGTCCCTATGTAGGTATGCTTAGATCTATAAAATTACGCTACGGATTTTGACACGGTTATCTACTACCTATATAAAAATAAGTCGGGTTTTCCTCCCTGACGCTATAACTCCAGAACGCACGAACCGATTTCCACGGTTTTGCATTCGGTGGAAAGGTCTCGGGCTCCGTGAGGTTTATAGGGAATAAAAATCTCAAAATTCCCACGGGAACGGGGGCGCTGCGGGTGAAACCGCGGGGCACAGCTAGTTTTAAATAGATAGAGTTATTCAAGAGGAAGGTTTATAAGATAAAAATTTGGGAAACGTGCACAACGCGGGTAATACCGCGGGGCGCTGCTAGTTACTTACTTATAACTCGAACACTGATCGAAGTTTTCGGTTCCTACTTCCCGCCACGATCCCGCTTGCGTTCTGTTTTTTTTCTATCATTCAAAATAACAGAGAACCTCCTTCGTTTTTTGAAGCCGGATGTTAAAATTGTTAAAAATAGACAACCACTTCAAATTTGATTGTAGCTGTCACTGTCATTCATGTCAATATAATATTCTAGGGATGTGCTTCATATGGATTTCGTGTTATATTGTTTGCATTGTCGATTTAAATCGAAATTTTATACCAAGATAATGGTATGTTGTGATATTGGTATGTACCTTAGCGGTGCATATGCGTAACATATTTATTGATAAGAAATAAACAATTTCCAACATAATATACAGTGCTATTTTCTGTTGATGTCTCTGTTGACTACTTATTAATTCTACTTTTTTCAATTTCACTAAGGTGCATTAGGACAAGATGCTATAACAAAATGGAATTAAAATACAAGGTGCGAATACCATGATAATAATAACCGTCGCGTCGTAATCAAGTGCGTACTCAAAAAATCTTTTGTTGATCGCTAATCGCTACCATATCAACCACTGACAATATCGCATAAAATAAAATCGGGTCGCACGCATCGTTAAATGTCCCCTCACTGTCCCTATTTTAAAACTAAATTTGTTTGTTTTGCTTTGGATTACCAAATCTTACATTATTTTACATAAAAGATACTAAAATGATTTGAATATTATTCCATATTGTGCAATAGTTAAACGAGTTATGTTATTCAATCTACTCATCAATAAAAATTAATAAAATACCAAGTCAAAATGGAACTGCATTCACTTTGTCCACATTTATTGTTGTTATTTTGTGTCTTTGTGAATGTTAACTCGATTCCTTACGATGGTTAGTATATTTAGTTACCGTTATACGTTTCTTATTTCCCTGTAATTTAAATAATGCTTATAATCTAAACACATAAGTTTGTTTGGATGGTGAATGATTGGTGCTTTCTCACAACAAAACGACTTGCAGTACCTGTCAATATTGATAAAACTTTGCACGTATGATAGTTATTAGTCTGTAATAAAACGGGGTATTAACACACAGTCACTCCCATGGGATGCGACAGTATATTTAAATTGTGCAATGTTTCAAGATGCCATTTTTTTTTTCCAACAGTTCACTGGCTAGGAGGTCCTACTACGATAGAAAGGGATATACCATCAGAAGCTAGGAAATCTATAGACGTTTATTGCTATACCGGAGCTCCTAAGAATATACTGGCATTGTGGCAAACTGTAAAGGTAAGCTTCTAGAAATATGCATATGTTCTATGTTATGAATGATGAAAATGGATTCGAAGTTTTGTATTGTATTTATTTAGAATTTTTAAAACACTCAGATTAATTAATATTGGTGATGAAAATCTAGGTGGCTATGAAACATTAGGCTCAAATGTATTTAAATATAACAAAAGCAAAATCATTCAATTGCGGTTATGTCAGTCACTAAATATACTTTTTTTTCAGTTCCACATTAGAATAAAGAATGTTGAATTCAAACAGTATGTTGGTGCCAATCCTGACGAGGTTTACAAGGAGTATACTGAAGATAGCTATGGTTGGTCGGTTGTTACTCCATTTATGAAGAAACCACAAAAGACTATGACGCTGGGTCTGTTTGAGCCGGTCTGTATGTCCATTAACACCAAGGAGAGACATAGCATTGAATTGCAAGTACAGAGTAAGTACTTCAATGTTGTTTACTTACTTTCCTACTAGCAGCGCCCCGCGGTTTTTACCGCGCTGTACCCGTTCCCGTGGGAATTTCGGGATGAAAAATAGCCTATAACCTTCCCGTTGAATGTGGCTATCTATTACAAAAAGAATTATTTTAATCGGACTGATAATGCCTGAGATTACCTCGAACATACAAACAAACAAACTTACAAATTTTAACTCTTTATAATATTAGTATAGATGACATTCTTGTTGTTAGTGTTTCATACTAGGTACTATGTTGTTCACTTACTTATGCTTCTTTTCTTATCATTTATTAATATGTTTGAGGCCAGTTATATATGCTCATTTTATCACATTAATATTTTATGCACTTAAGTGGTAAATTTTTAGGGTTCCGTACCCATAGGGTAAAAATGGGACACTATAACTGAGACTTCGCTGTCCGTCTGTCACCAGCTGTATCTCAAGAACGGTGATAGCTTGACAGTTGAAATTTTCACAGATAATGTATTTCTATTGCCGCTATAACAACAAATACTAAAAATAAAATAAAACAAATATTCAAGGGGGGCTTCCATACAACAAACGCGATTATTTGCTGGTTTTTAAAGTACGGAACCCTCAGTGCGCGAGTCTGACTCGCACTTGGCCGATATTTCTTATCCTTTATGTGGTTATAGTTATAACCGACAAATTAAATACAATAGATAATGGCTGGACCCATTATCAAACTTAATTAAATAAAACTAAAACTTCTCCAAAGTGTGAAAAAAAATATTGTCCTCACTATTGTGAATACATCTTGCTTAAAACTCATATTGTCTACTAATATCTATTGTCTGAATCTGTTAATACTAATGCAAAATTATGATGGTAATTTAACCATTGGTAACTTGGTACTAAAATAAAATGAACATTAATATTAAAATCATGAAAATAGGAGATGAATGTATTAGTCTATAATATCCCACTGCTAAGCAAAGGCCTCTCATCTCACTGAAGATATCAGTACAGGAGGAAATAATTTTTCATAATTTATCCAGGAGTGGACATTTGGCGAATCCTGCTAATGCTCATTGGTATGAGCGTGATATTCTCGTCAAGAACTCTCAGCAGTAAACCACTGTTCTTCTATCTATGTGGGATCCTGGTCGGGGTGTTTGCTTCCTTCATGGTACTGGTGTATTATCTTAGCAGCCTGTTGCCAAAGGTGTGTATTCAACAGCAGATTCACTTCATCGAAGTTATCTAAGAGATTGTCATTTAATATTCTAAATACAGATACAGATGGACAGAATAAAAAATATGGAAAAGTATCAAAAGAATCCTTCCTCATCAATCATTTATGTTTAATTACTATATAAAATCAGTAAAAATATCCGTCAATTAGTGCAGATTCTATCGCGAAATACTGGTATTTCGATTTTACACAGGACCTGGTTTATATTACAACATTAGGCTCTATTTTATACTAGGATAATTTGACAATAGGTTTTGAATGCTCTGGAAGCAAAGGGATATACAAAGATAGTTATTAAAGTTAAAAGCTGCTAGTAAAGAAGGAGGTTAAACTTCATACAAACCAGGGATGTTAGGGAGCTCCGTAACCGTAACCGAAACTATCGGATATCCGATATAAAAAAATATCCGTAACCGTAACCGAATCCGAAATAAAAATTTCGGATAGTATCGGATAGGGGCGGAGCCTAATTGAGACACGTTATGACAAGTTGTTTTGATCGGCCGGGCGCAGAAGACACACAGCCGCACGCATTGTTTGTTTTCTTCTGTTAAATTCCTTAAAAATCCAACATCCGTAACTGAAATTATCCGAAACTAACGGATAATCCGAAATAATTTTATATCCGTATCCGAATCCGTATCCAATATATTAATCATAACTATATCCGTATCCAATCCATATCCGAAATATCATATCCATAACATCCCTAATACAAACTCTTGGGTCATATTCTGTCTGTACCCAATTTTGCACGACAACAATTTTTTTTAATATTATATTGTTTCTTTCAGAAAACACTCACGTACGGTATTCTAATCGGCGGCTGGACGGTCGGCGTGTACGTATTCCAGCAAATGTGGGAGAATATTCGCAGTATCGTAACCTCATACCAATCATACGCCTTTTGGTACACTCTAATTGTTAGTTTTGTGAGCTTCCTGATTTGCTACAGAATAGGACCACCAAAGAACCAGCGAAGCAAGAACATGGTTATGTGGATATTACAGGTATGTTATAATTGTCCTTATCTATCTATCAATATATTTTATAGTCTTTTTATTGGGTTTAAACTTGAGAACATCTAAGTCCCTTCAGAGTACACTCCTGTTAAAGTTATAAATATACATAAAATCTCTTAAAAAGCAGAAGAAAAAGCTTCCCATATTAATTCCGTTCAGCCATACAAACGCGATAAGATTATTTTAAACGCAGTAATACGACCCGCCTTGTCCGATCTTGTCAGACCAAGTTGTAGTAAGTAGCCCAAAACCTTCAATCACTCTGCTGTTAATCAATGAAACCTTCAAGCAAATCTATTGAGTTTTCGAGGCGTGGCAAGTTACTCAGTTCTATCTATACTGTTACTGTTAGCCTGTATCATCCCACTGTTGGGCAAAGGCCTCCCCCCATTTCCGCCACTCTTCTCGATTCGAAGCCACCAGTTGCCACCTATCTATACTATGTAAGGATATTCCCAACAGAAGTAATATGTTTTTTTTTTTCAGTGTATCGGAGTCCTAATGATCTTCTTCAGCAGTGACTACCAAGAGGCGTCAGCGGCCGTCATTCTGTTGTCGCTGTCGGCCAAATACTTTCCCGAGTCCTTGACCAATAAGATAGGCGGTTACTGGTAACTATTTTTATATTAAAATCTGTATCTGTATGTATAATATTTATCTTTCTATTAATTGATTCCGGGGATTAGCCCCAACTAAACCTTTACTAAAATATACTGAATGATACGTTTACAGATACACTTCACTGTTATTTATACATTTCTATCTGACGTTTCGGCCCCTTTACAGATACCTACAGAATTAGTAGTGTTTGCTTAAATCTAAGAAACCTGGTGTTAAAAGTTTAAATAATTATTACAGCGATTTGAGTGAATTATAAACTAGCAGCGCCCCGCGGCTTTTCCCGCGTTGAGCCCGTTCCCGTAAGAATTTTCGAAAATCCTTTCTTAGTGTACACTTACGTCACTTGAAGAACCTTCCTGCCAAATTTCATGTTTCTAGGTGTAGCGGTTGAGGCTGTGCGTTGATTATCAGTCAGTCAGGACTTTGAATTTTATATATATAGATGATTGTAATGATCTGATATAATAAAGACATTTGAATTTGAATTTGATCAGGTATAAGCTAATGTTTAAGTTTACGTTAATTGTTATTAGAAGAAATAGCAAGAAAATAATTGTCACTTTATTATTAAGATTTTTAAATGTGACTTATGTTGATACAAGCTGTAATCGTTGACAAACATTTTTTACATAATAATTTGTATAATAGAATAATTACTTAAGTTCTTAGGATTTTTAAGACATATTTAGAGTTTAACTATTTAATAATCTGTATATCTGATAATCTTGCAATATTTTTGTTCAAGGCGCCGAAAATTCCCTCCAAAACCAAAATTATTAAATAATCATTCCATTATTGAAGCTTAAGAAAAAATCTGCTGCAGCGCAAAATTTCGTTAATCGAACGTTAATCGAACAAGCGCTGGATTACTTGAAAAAAGTGCCTCGAACGTTATATTATAGTAAAGGCTGAAATCCATTTTTATGGCACCGCCAAAAATGAGCATTCAAATATTAGTTTTAAGTTAATTGACTTTAAGTCTATATTTGAATAATCGTTCTACACTCTGAGACATGAGTGGGCCTTTTATATCCACAGTGATAAAACAAACTAAGATTTAAGTGCTTTTAATAGTGCCTTCGCCGGTTCCTAGATATATTTTAGTGCAATATGGGCCACCGGTATAAAGTAATGAATTTAAAATATTAATACTTAACGATCTCGATTTCTCGAGCTATATCAACTTTATGTCTATGAAATTAATTAGTCACAATAAACAGCACCTTTTTATATACACTTATATTCAAAATTGTCTTTTTAATCAAATATTTATACAACGTATGAGAATGTTCAATCATGTCAATTATATGAAACGTAGATTTGCACATGCAAAAATAGTCAGTATTCCAAGGGTATAAAGTTGAGTAAGGTAACTAAATAATTTAATTTTAGTTATAAAATATGTTATTGAGAAGATTTATTGAAACACGTTTTAGATAATTTTAATTGTACTGTGATTATTTGAAAGCGATTTAATATATTGTGTATGATACATTCCTTTTTAAGACTTCATTTACATTATATTGGCAACATTAGACGTGTTGCCATAATTAAATTGTATTCAATAAAAACGAAGTATTTTATACAGTATTTGTGAGACATTCCTTTTTATTTGTTTTAACTTATATTATTGTTATTACGAAAGTACAATAGCAACGGAATAATAAAAAGTGACAGTAAAAGTGCCTTAATATTTGTTTTATGCGATAAATAGTTTAGATAGTACATGACCATAATAATGTATGTATCATGCTTTACCAAAATAAATGAGCGTTGGTTGAATCATGTTTATTATTTATTCCTGGCAACTCGAGTATATTCTCCCATGCTTCTTTACTAAGCAAGTTGACCCCTCCCACTAATGGCATATTTTTAATTATATCTGTGCCTCTTTCGTATTTTAGTGCTTGCAAATTATCAAGCTAATTGTTAAATAATAACCGCCGTATGGTGCGGATAGGATATGCTCGGGCCCGTGTTTATCATGATCCTATGCCGTGGTCATAAAATCAGTAAAACATGTTGGTCCAAGGTAAAACTAACCGATATCATGAAAGATTATAAAAAAATGTGAACACTAAGAACAAACCACTAATACTTTATTTTTTAATCAAATTATTAATCACTACATAGTAAAAAACAAAGCCGCTTTCCGCTGTCTGTCTGTCTGTCCCTATGTATGCTTAGATCTTTAAAATTACGCTACGGATTTTGACACGGTTATCTACTACCTATATAAAAATAAGTCGGGTTTTCCTCCCTGACGCTATAGGTAACTCCAGAACGCACGAACCGATTTCCACGGTTTTGCATTCGGTGGAAAGGTCTCGGGCTCCGTGAGGTTTATAGGGAATAAAAATCTCAAAATTCCCACGGGAACGGGGGCGCTGCGGGTGAAACCGCGGGACACAGCTAGTTTTAAATAGATAGAGTTATTCAAGAGGAAGGTTTATAAGTAGGTATAAAAATTTGGGAAACGTGCACAACGCGGGTAATACCGCGGGGCGCTGCTAGTTACTTACACGTTACTTACTTATAACTCGAACACCGAAGTTTTCGGTTCCTACTTTCTTGGTCTGTGGTTCCTACTTCCCGCCACGATCCCGCTTGCGTTCTGTTTTTTTTCTATCATTCAAAATAACAGAGAACCTCCTTCGTTTTTTGAAGTCGGATGATATTAAAATTGTTAAAAATAGACAACCACTTCAAATTTGATTGTAGCTGTCACTGTCATTCATGTCAATATAATATTCTAGGGATGTGCTTCATATGGACTTCGTGTTATATTGTTTGCATTGTCGATTTAAATCGAAATTTTATACCAAGATAATGGTATGTTATAATATTGGTATGTACCTTAGCGGTGCATATGCATAACATATTTATTGATAAGAAATAAACAATTTCCAACATAATATACAGTGCTATTTTCTGTTGATGTCTCTGTTGACTACTTATTAATTCTACTTTTTTCAATTTCACTAAGGTGCATTAGGACAAGATGCTATAACAAAATGGAATTAAAATACAAGGTGCGAATACCATGATAATAATAACCGTCGCGTCGTAATCAAGTGCGTACTCAAAAAATCTTTTGTTGATCGCTAATCGCTACCATATCAACCACTGACAATATCGCATAAAATAAAATCGGGTCGCACGCATCGTTAAATGTCCCCTCACTGTCCCTATTTTGCTTTACTTACTAAAACTAAATTTGTTTGTTTTGCTTTGGATTACCAAATCTTACATTATTTTACATAAAAGATACTAAAATGATTTGAATATTATTCCATATTGTGCAATAGTTAAACGAGTTATGTTATTCAATCTACTCATCATCAAAAAATAAGAAAATACCAAGTCAAAATGGAACTGCATTCACTTTGTCCACATTTATTGTTGTTATTTTGTGTCTTTGTGAATGTTAACTCGATTCCTTACGATGGTTAGTATATTTAGTTACCGTTATACGTTTCTTATTTCCCTGTAATTTAAATAATGCTTATAATCTAAACACATAAGTTTGTTTGGATGGTGAATGATTGGTGCTTTCTCACAACAAAACGACTTGCAGTACCTGTCAATATTGATAAAACTTTGCACGTATGATAGTTATTAGTCTGTAATAAAACGGGGTA
This sequence comes from Cyclophora albipunctata, assembly GCA_963082685.1. Classification (NCBI taxonomy): domain Eukaryota; kingdom Metazoa; phylum Arthropoda; class Insecta; order Lepidoptera; family Geometridae; genus Cyclophora; species Cyclophora albipunctata. The sequence continues at coordinate 1,646,263 of OY720121.1, read as the reverse complement.
TTAACACAGTCACTCCCATGGGATGCGATACCTATTTAAATTGTGCAATGTTTCAAGATGCAAATTATTATTTTTTTTCCAACAGTTCACTGGCTAGGAGGTCCTACTACGATAGAAAGGGATGTACCATCAGAAGCTAGGAAATCTATAGACGTTTATTGCTATACCGGAGCTCCTAAGAATATACTGGCATTGTGGCAAACTGTAAAGGTAAGCTTCTAGAAATATGCATATGTTCTATGTTATGAATGATGAAAATGGATTCGAAGTTTTGTATTGTATTTATTTAGAATTTTTAAAACACTCAGATTAATTAATATTGGTGATGAAAATCTAGGTTGCTATGAAGCAATAGGCTCAGATGTATTTAAATATAACAAAAACAAAATCATTCAATTGAGGTTATGTCAGCTACTAAATATACTTTTTTTTTCAGTTCCATATTCGAATAAAGAGTGATGAATTCAAACAGTATGTTGGTGCCAATCCCGACGAGGTTTACAAGGAGTATACTGAAGATAGCTATGGTTGGTCGGTTGTTACTCCATTTATGAAGAAACCACAAAAGACTATGACGCTGGGTCTGTTTGAGCCGGTCTGTATGTCCATTAACACCAAGGAGAGACATAGCATTGAATTGCAAGTACAGAGTAAGTACTTCAACGTTGTTTACTTAGTTTCTTTTGACATTCTAGTTGTGTTAGTGTTTTGAACTAGGTACTATGTTGTTCACTTACTTATGCTTCTTTTCTTATCATATCATATAATTTGACAAGCCCATTGGCACAGGGGCAGTGAGAGTGCTTACTGTGTCGGGGGTTGCGGGTTCGATTCCCACCCAGAGTCAACAAAAATAAAATAAAACAAATATTCAAGGGGGGCTCCCATACAACAAACGTGATTATTTGCTGTTATTTAAAGTACGGAACCCTCCGTGCGCGAGTCTGACTCGCACTTGGCCGATTTTTCTTATCCTTTATGTGATTATAGTTATAACCGACAAATTAAATACAATAGATAATGGCTGGACCCATTATCAAACTTAATTAAATAAAACTAAAACTTCTCCAAAGTGTGAAAAAAAATATTGTCCTCACTATTGTGAATACATCTTGCTTAAAACTCATATTGTCTACTAATATCTATTGTCTGAATCTGTTAATACTAATGCAAAATTATGATGGTAATTTAACCATTGGTAACTTGGTACTGAAATAAAATGAACATTAATATTAAAATCATGAAAATAGGAGAGGAATGTATTAGTCTATAATATCCCACTGCTAAGCAAAGGCCTCTCATCTCACTGAAGATATCAGTACAGGAGGAAATAATTTTTCATAATTTATCCAGGAGTGGACATTTGGCGAATCCTGCTAATGCTCATTGGTATGAGCGTGATATTCTCGTCAAGAACTCTCAGCAGTAACCCGCTGTTCTTCTATCTATGTGGGATCCTGGTCGGGGTGTTTGCTTCCTTCATGGTACTGGTGTATTATCTTAGCAGACTGTTGCCAAAGGTGTGTATTCAACAGTAGATTCACTTCATCGAAGTTATCTAAGAGATTGTCATTTAATATTCTAATTCTAAATACAGATACAGATGGACAGAATAAAAAATATGGAAAAGTATCAAAAAAATCCTTCCTCATCAATCATTTATGTTTAATCACTACATAGTATATAATAAAGTCGTCTCTGTTTCGTGTCTGTTTGTCTGTATGCTTAAATCTTTAAAATTACGCAACGGATTTTGATGCGGTTTTTTGTAATAGGTAGAGTGATTCAAGAGGAAGGTTTTTATGTAAAAAAAATCCCGAAATTCCCACGGGAACGGGCACAACGCGGGTAAAACCGCGGGGCGCTGCTAGTTACTATATAAATCAGTATAAATATCCGTCAATTAGTTCAGATTTTATCGCGAAATACTGGTATTTCGATTTTGCACAGGACCTGGTTTTATATTACAACATTAGGCTCTATTTTATACTAGGATAGTTTGACAATAGGTTTGAATGCTCTGGAAGCAAAGGGATATACAAAGATAGTTATTAAAGTCAAAAGTCGCTAGTAAAGAAGGAGGTTAAACTTCATACAAACTCTTTCCTCAATTATAGTTATTGGGTCATATTCTGTCTGTACCCAATTTTGCACGACAACAATTTTTTTTAATATTATATTGTTTCTTTCAGAAAACACTCACGTACGGTATTCTAATCGGCGGCTGGACGGTCGGCGTGTACGTATTCCAGCAAATGTGGGAGAATATTCGCAGTATCGTAACCTCATACCAATCATACGCCTTTTGGTACACTCTAATTGTTAGTTTTGTGAGCTTCCTGATTTGCTACAGAATAGGACCACCAAAGAACCAGCGAAGCAAGAACATGGTTATGTGGATATTACAGGTATGTTATAATTGTCCTTATCTATCTATCAATATATTTTATAGTCTTTTTATTGGGTTTAAACTTGAGAACATCTAAGTCCCTTCAGAGTACACTCCTGTTAAAGTTATAAATATACATAAAATCTCTTAAAAAGCAGAAGAAAAAGCTTCCCATATTAATTCCGTTCAGCCATACAAACGCGATAAGATTATTTTATACACAGTAATACGACCCGCCTTGTCCGATCTTGTCAGACCAAGTTGTAGTAAGTAGCCCAAAACCTTCAATCACTCTGCTGTTAATCAATGAAACCTTCAAGCAAATCTATTGAGCTTTCGAGGCGTGGCAAGTTACTCAGTTCTATCTATACTGTTACTGTTAGCCTGTATCATCCCACTGTTGGGCAAAGGCCTCCCCCCATTTCCGCCACTCTTCTCGATTCGAAGCCACCAGTTGCCACCTATCTATACTATGTAAGGATATTCCCAACAGAAGTAATATGTTTTTTTTTTCAGTGTATCGGAGTCCTAATGATCTTCTTCAGCAGTGACTACCAAGAGGCGTCAGCGGCCGTCATTCTGTTGTCGCTGTCGGCCAAATACTTTCCCGAGTCCTTGACCAATAAGATAGGCGGTTACTGGTAACTATTTTTATATTAAAATCTGTATCTGTATGTATAATATTTATCTTTCTATTAATTGATTCCGGGGATTAGCCCCAACTAAACCTTTACTAAAATATACTGAATGATACGTTTACAGATACACTTCACTGTTATTTTTACATTTCTATCTGACGTTTCGGCCCCTTTACAGATACCTACAGAATTAGTAGTGTTCGCTTAAATCTAAGAAACCTGTGTTAAAAGTTTAAATAATTATTACAGCGATTTGAGTGATATTATAAACTAGCAGCGCCCCGCGGCTTTTCCCGCGTTGAGCCCGTTCCCGTAAGAATTTTCGAAAATCCTTTCTTAGTGTACACTTACGTCACTTGAAGAACCTTCCTGCCAAATTTCATGTTTCTAGGTGTAGCGGTTGAGGCTGTGCGTTGATTTTATCAGTCAGTCAGGACTTTGAATTTTATATATATAGATGATTGTAATGATCTGATATAATAAAGACATTTGAATTTGATCAGGTATAAGCTAATGTTTAAGTTTACGTTAATTGTTATTAGAAGAAATAGCAAGAAAATAATTGTCACTTTATTATTAAGATTTTTTAATGTGACATAAGTTGATACAAGCTGTAATCGTTGACAAACATTTTTTACATAATAATTTGTATAATAGAATAACTTAAGTTCTTGGGATTTTTAAGACATATTTAGAGTTTAACTATGTATAATGTGATACTGATAACTGATAATCTTGCAATATTTTTGTTCAAGGCGCCGCAAATTCCCTCCAAAACCAAAATTATTGACCAACGAAGAATATTACGAACAAGGTGCGAGGGAGACAAAACACGCACTTGAAAATTTAAGGAAGTATTGCTCAAGTCCTGACTGCGCGCAGTGGAATATTATGCTCAAGCTGAACGATTCTAAACGGTAAACATTTCTTCAATAAAACCTATCTCTACTTATATAATAAAGCTGAAAAGTTTGTTTGATTGAACGCGCTAATATCAGAACTACCAATCCGATATCAATATCTTTTTCTAGATAGCCACATTCAACAGGAAGGTTATAGGCTATTTTTCATCCCGAAATTTCCACGGGAACGGGCACAACGCGGGTAAGTCCGCGGGGTGCTGCTACTGAGATTATAAGATTTAAAACGCATACTGACATAGTTTTATGCCCGTCTTCATCATTTTAAGACATGTGTCTGAAAAATTGGAGATGAGACATTTTCAGTTGGCTTTACGACTTTTTTCATCCACAGATTCGCAAGTTTCGTCGAAGGCAATTCCCATTTAAGCGACGACGAAGTGTTAGGCTACGAATCGTACGCTTTCTCTATGGATCGCGGGCGAAAGACACCCATAGCCAACTCGACTAGAAACCTACTGGAAATATCAGATGACGACGACACGCACACCGATGACGATGACTGAACTATAGTCTATGGTTGTCTGGTCGACGTCTAGGGTTGTCTGTGGTCGTCAAGCATGATGGTGGCACGATGATCTATTGCCAATGTTAAATTATCGCATTAATTAGGGCTCTATTCATATTGTGACGAGTATTTGAGGTTTCTAAAGTTATATCCACATTTATCTATTTATATTGCTTTTTATTTGGTTAGCCCGTATGGAATTTAAGTCTGCACCGACTATTGTAATCCTACTACCGATCCTACACTTACTAATACCGATAAAATTAGTCTACTGACTTTATCTTGTTTATAATCATGCGTAAAGGACACTGAGAGAATTGCTACAAGTTACCAAACCATTCCAAGGATTATTGAACGAAGTACTCTGAAACAATATGAATAGATCCTAAAACTGCCTTTTAATCTGAGTGTGAATATTAATGAAATGTATGAGTCTCTAAAGTTTTCAAGTACTAATTTAAGTAATGATTTATTTGTATTTCTGATCCATTGTGATTTTTTTCTTTCGTGCCAAAATATTTTTTGTGACAATGATTTTTTTTTGCTTCGTTTCGCAGACATTAATGTATAAAGCTAGTCTAACAATTGAAAGTATTTTTAAGTATTTAATGAATAATAATGTGGGAACAATGGTAGTTATACTAACGAAGTCATGATTCATAATTATTTATTCTTCGAGAAAAACGGGTTAAACTATGACATACTCTCATTTGTCTTGTGTTAAAAAAGTAAAATATTAACCTGTAATGTCACCACCACTGCTGGGTAAAAGATAGTGAGTACAGCGAGGAGGATTAGGCGTAATCACTTCGTAATCTCATAACTTATGTTAAATTTTGAAAGCGTATGGTGCTTTTCCCAGATAACCAAATGATGGAAAAATCAGTTTTCCATAATACTTTGTTACAAGTTTTCCATTTGCCTGTTAGAGGAATCAGACGTTCTTCTGTTTGGCACCTTGAAGAAAATTATAGTTTACTTTTTTCTCGTATAAATAAATAGTTTATTTTTTAAGAAATAAAACTTGTTAGATTGTTTTTTTTAAATTAAACATATTGGGAATAATTTTCTTAATTTTTGAGAATAAAATGTCACTTTTCTACATTTTGGGTTTGTAACATTATGTAAATAAATCGTCGACTGAACTAGGCTAAATAAAACACATTTTAGTTAGTATTATTTTAATTAATTGATTTAGCATTTAATAATTAAAAGTTAATCATCTCAACATAAAATAATATATAAATTAGCACCATATGGCATTTGTAATACTAAAAGTAAATATTTCTGTCATATAATTTAATGTGTGTTTAACTCGGTGGATTGTAGTACAAAAGTGTAGTAAACGTTATTTCAATAGACATAATTTTTTTATTCCTTTCTCGTGACTTTTCTTATGGAATATAAATAAATGCTTTTAATAAAACGTTTTGCCTTCAGACAATGCTAAATTAAATACTGTAATTTTGTCATATTACTTATTCATCGTTTAAAAGTATGAAGTTCTTAATTACTTCATAGTTCCTATATCAATGGTTTGTTAAAGATTCGTAAGTGCACTTACATATACAAGTTTAATGTGTGACATTTTTCAATAAAAAGATTTTTCCAGTAAATATTTGGCTTCTATTATTTAAAAGTATCTCTATATATAAGTTATATTAGATTAATTTAACTTTATTCAAAACGTTCTTTAACTAAAACACTGTTATCAAATGTTTTGTTTCTTTTGCTCTTGGCAAATAGCGTATGATAGAAAGGGACAAATCATTTGATAGTTAACACATTCACTGTCACTATTATTTCCTTAATTCCTTCTGAGGTGCCACCAATATTATATTGGCGAAAAACATAGACTCGCCAGGCGAGTCGCCGGCACATGAACGAAATTTAAGTCGACTCGCCAGGCGAGTCGTCGGCAGTGAATGTGTTAAAATGCTGTTCATATACGTTTATGAATAACACCCTAGTTTTCACAATATCCCACGAACATTTCTAAAGTTTAAGGCACATGTATTCAAAACATTAATATTATTAGCCTAAATAAAGCATTAATAAGTATTAGTATATTAACTTTACATAGAATTACGCGGCGCGACTTGCTTTCTTGCTCTTGTCCAACGTTTGCGGCGGCGGGGGCGGCTTGGCTGACATGTGACGGCTGTATAGACTGGAACAGGTAAACAAAGGGTTGAACAAAGTCAATCTTAAGAAGTTGGAGTAGGGTAGTGGCCAACCTTGGTGTCGGCGTTGTTAGATCGCTTAAAGGCGTGCGGCATGGTCTACGATTGAAACAGCTGGGACGTGACTGGAATAAAGGTGAATGTAGTGTCGTATAGAGTGATGAGTACTACTAAGTAAAGTATTAGCCTGTAATGTCCCACTACTGCGCAAAGGCCTCTCATCTCACTGAAGATATCAGTACAGTGAGAAGGATAAGACATAATCACCACGCTTGCCTAATGCGGGTTGGTTATCTCAAACCCGAGCTGTTTGAAAAGTAGGAAACATGTTTTCGCTCGACCCGGGAATTGAACCTGGGAGCTCAGTCTTGATAGGCGAGTGCGCATACCACTAGACCACAGAGGCGTTAGTCGATGAGTACTACTGTTTCATAAATTAATGCATGTGTATAACTTTATAGTATAACGACTAGTAGAGCCCTTGAACCCTTAGGATGATACTTACACTTTGTAAGTCTCTGATCGCAAGTAGTCCAGCACATGTGAGGTTCCCAGTTTGAGCTGGTCTTCGATCGGAGGCACCCAGAAGTTACCTTCGATGCGCAACACGGACTTATTGCTGGCCAGGTCTAAGGATCCTGGGAAGTAAAGTAAAGTATTAGCCTGTAATATCCTACTGCTGGGCAAAGACCTCTCAATGAAGAATGTACTAAACTGAACTGAAACTACTGAAAACCATCACTTGAAAAATATTTTTATTTATTGAATCATACAAGATTGGTATTCCAGGTCAATGTCATTTATCATGCGAGACTAACATCCATCTCTGGTGTATACTTTCTAGGTATGTCATTGAGTGGTATTTAATATTATAATGCATACCAATTTCCGGAGGCAACACAACCAGCCTGTTCCCTTGAAGATGCAGTTCCCGGAGACGAGCCAACTGTCCCAGCTCACGGGGTACTTCAATCAGATCATTTTCACGCATTGATAGCTGGGAAAATTAATATTTAAATGAATTCATTATTTACATACATAGATTTTCTCTCAGTAACTAAACTGAATCATACTTCTTCATCTTCATTTACAAGTTAAAATACTTACAATTTGTAAATTCTTCAAATTGCCAATTTCGGGTGGCAGATATTCAAAATCATTGTCACCCAGGTACAGAGCTCTGAGGCTTTCTGAAATGGTCATAAATACTTATTAGGTACTCAAGGTGCCTATTAAAAAGACTATAATAACATATTTAACAAACTTTATGAAGGTCAAAACAATTTCAAGTTATAAATAAATAATATAAAATGATCGTTTATTGCCACATAAACACACACAGGAGATGGACATCAATGATTTAACAGTTAAAGACCCCAGATGATGGGACAAGGTTAAGGATAAGAAGAAGAATCATTTACTGCCACAATCTACTATATAAAAATAAGTCGGGTTTTCCTCCCTGACGCTATAACTCCAGATTTCCAGAACGCACGTACCGATTTCCACAGTTTTCGTTGGAAAGGTCTCGGGCTCCGTGAGGTTTATAGGGAATAAAAATCTCAAAATTCCCACGGGAACGGGGGCGCTGCGGGTGAAACCGCGGGGCAACTAAAATAATGCAGCAATTGGAGATGTTACAGCTGATGCTGTTAGTTGCCTTCTTGTTTTAGTTATTGATATTAGACCCGACTTACCCATAATAAAGAAGTTTCCGGGCAAAGTTTTCTCATTCAAGTTATTATAGGTCAGGTCCAAGATTTCCAGTACAGGGAACACTCCAAACCCCCTCGGCAAGTTATTAAGCCTGTTAAGAGATACATTGAGGATCCGGAGCCTCGGCAGTGAGGAGAGACTGACCGGCAACTCTTGGATGTGGTTGTTGGCAAGATTGAGTATCTCCAAGTTTGTAAGGTTGGCAAGAGCGGCTGGGACCACTTGTATCTTATTATGGCTTAGAGAGAGACGGGTTATGTTTATCAGGTTGACTGGAAAATTAAAAAATATGTTTATTTATATACAGAGTTACTAATTGAAGGAGAAGCAAATTTAATGTTCTAATTCACACTTTAAAAGAATTTAAATTTAATAGGGATTGAGTGAATAGGATAAAACTGTTAAAATACTGAAATAAACTGGGTTTTCCTCAAAGCAAAGGTGATGTCATTTTCTAAAATTGAACATGAATTTATGAAATACAAGGTGTGGCTTGTTATAATTTTCATGTTATTACGGCAAACACACTTCATGTATTTAAAATACCTTTGAATGAATTAAGTACTTAAATAGCTATGTTAACAGTGCTTAGTAGTTTTGTTAACAGATGAAATGCACATCAATGGGGAATATCAAAGTTTTAAAACTTTACCAAAATCAAAGATTAATTCGCTTGTTTTGCTTAAACTTTAGTAAGATTACGAAAGTATGCTGTTTTCAGCCAGTACACAAAAGTTGTGAAAAATAAAACAAAACACTGAAACGAGTTCCAACAAAACAGGTTACACCTGTTCCATAAAAGTACAAAACGAGTCGAGTTTCAACACTTACACAGATTAGGTATCTCGTCCAGGCTACTAATGCCTTTATCCACCAAATCTATTTCAGGATTTCCAATTTCTTTCGCTTCTTCTACCACTTTTTTAGCTTTCGACATTTTGCCTGTGTTTGGAATACAGGAAACTGGAGGTTGATGACTCATTTTATCAACAGCTGTTTTCCTCCGCCCACTGAGTTATGTTCCAGTACCAGTGTTTCGTAATCTGTAATAATTTTAGCATAAAAGGTCTTGGGCTATTTTTGGTTGGATGTTGCGTATTTATTTTTAGCATCGAAGCTAAAGCTGAAGTTAATTCTAATCATGAATATAACCGTATAAATTAATTACAAACACAGTAATTTTCTTGGCTTTGTCTAAAAAATATTTAAGTAAAATTGTACGATACTGATAACGTGCTGTCTCTTTTCCTCTTAGTCGCTTTTCTCATGCTTTTCTCATTAATTGATAAGAGTAGAGAATGTCAAAGTATGTCACTGTCAGTGTCAATGTCAAATAATACTGAATTGATCGAAGTTCGAAGTTGCTTCGGTTCGTATTTCTGTTTGGAATTAAGTTAAAATATTGTACAATCAATGTATTATTATAAAACAAGAACGCTACTCTCATTACGTAGAGTAACATTTGTCTTTGTTTTACATTAATTAACATCACAATTGTCTAAATATACACAGATATTTGTGTATTTGTTTACTGACGTTCCATTTTCGTACAGTGTTGTAAAGTTTTAATCACAATTCGTGATTCTGTTATCATTTGTGTAATCACGATTAAAACTCCTCTATATTTAATTAAGGACTTTGAATAATAAGTCTCTTCTATTGTTAAGCCGCTGTTGATAACCCTACGGTAAGTTTTTAAGTAAAAATCCTATTAGAATTTGTATGTTTCTAGGCTAATTAGCAACCGGAAAATTAATGAAAATTAGTAGATATCTCATTGTTTCTGTACTTTTCTAGCCTTGTTACCGTTGAAATATAATGTTGTATGTATTTTATTTCTGTACATGCACTCAGATATGTTAAAACTACAACTTTTTATGGGTAAGTTGATTAAATAGGCTTATGTTTTAATAATTGGATATTAATGTATTTAATGAGTTCTCAAACAAAGAAGAGGACAACAACCTTTGTACTCTCAAGTACCTGTGTACTGATTAAGATTCAATACAATATTTGCTTTATTTCTTTAGACAAAGAGTTCACATCAATGAAGAAAACATTTAAGATTATTCTTATTTCTATATTCAATATACATAAATCAAAGACAAATATGCTTCTGAAAATTTACTATTTTACTTTACTTAGTGTTATTGCACAACATTTTAGCCAATTAAAAAAAGGAGTTATCAACAAAGTCAGGTATTTTGAAACTTAAATCGCCTCATAAATTTTCCAAGTACAATGCCTTCGCAATGATGCATGCATTGTGATTTAACATTATTTTTTTATGTATGTTTCAGAAATGAGTGAGCGTTCTCAGCCGCTGAAGGCCATCAACAAAGTGTTCGAAGGCAAGGAGCCATGGCAGATAGTGACTGTCACTGCTTCATCTGTCCTTGCGTTAGTCTGGGCTAGAAGTCTTTACAATGCAAGGGAAAGTAAGTATTATTGACTATTCTTTACATAACATATTTTTTTAGCCTGTAAGCCTCACTGTAGGGTAGGGAAATGGCCACTATCTCAGTACTATACTTATATTTAAGATGAGACAACAGTAGCCTCTTATTATTCCCAAATAGGACATGGAAAGTGTGGGGTCAACACAAGTTTTATATACACAGAGTTAAATAAAAAATAATATTTTTAGGATGAAGTCACATAATGGTTAATTAGACCGAAACTAAGCTCTAGGCATGTATTATGGAATGTAACAAAAAATATACTATTTCATATACTTTATATCAAATATATATGAGAGAGTGGTAACCATTTTAGAATGATAAATCAATAATAGCTACAGTGACAGATTTAGGGGACTTAGACGCTCAGGTCTCCTCTCCATGTAACAACAGCTTTTCTTGAATTTATGACATCTACCCCCACTGGGGCTAAGCCTACCCCTGGCTATGTAAATGGTTTTCATTAATTTTATTTTTAAACCAGCATTAGGCAATTGTGGTGATTATTATAGAGCGAAACAACTCTAACACAAGTGTTGCAAAACTACTTAAAAGAGATGTTTCACAACTTGATGATAATGTACTTTATGTTAATAAATTATTTTTATTTTATTTATTTATTTTATTTTATTATGCCTAATACTCCTCACTGTACTTCAGAGATCTTCAGTGAGAATCCTTTGCCCAGCAGAGGTACTTTACTTTTATTTTTCTGCATATTATGACCTATGTTAAAGCTGCATTCTCTATTTGTACCTAATTGGCTCAGTTTATAGGGTAGATAATTAGGTGCCCAGGTGAAATCTATATAAATAAAAATAAATTGCTGTTCGTTAGTCTGCTTAAAACTCGAGAATGGCTGAACTGATTTGGCTAATTTTGGTCTTGAAATATTCATGAATGTCCAGGAAAGGTTTAGACAGTAAGCGGTGAGGAAAAAAATGCAGGTGAAACCGCAGGGCACAGCTTGTTAATAATAGTAATAATGAATTAGTGTTCTGATTTATTAATCTCAACTATTTGAAAAACTATATGACCTATCTTTGTGTGCAATGTCATTAAAAGATTATTTGTATTACTTAAGATAATGAGATAAAATTGTATTGTTATCTGTTTAATCCGATATGATACAGTAATCTAAACTCAATTGCTTATTTGAATTTTTGTTGGCAACAGAGTTCATATGTGTTTAGGCAACTAATATTCATAAAGCATTGCTTTTGACTTAATTGATTGGTAACTGACACAATGGTAGTTAGTAGGAAAGATTTCATGAGAATATTTTTCTCTCTATGTTTGTTCCCTTTTAAAATCGTTTAAGAACTGAATACCAAAGTTCTTTCAATACAATTTATTGCAAAGGGAACAGGAGTCTTACAGAATAGCTCGGAAAAATCGTAAGAAACACTCATAAAAACCAAACTATTATCTGTCATCTTAGAAAGTTATAAATAATATGGGCTAGTTATACAAGGCCTTTGTCCCGTCCAGATAAAAGCTTGCCTCTTTTTGATATTTAATGTATCCTTATACCTCCCACAGACCCATCAACACGCCTACGCAAAGAGTTCTTCCGCTGGCTTCGCAAAGTGCCCATCGTTCGGCGTAAGATCGACGAGAAGATGAGTGAAATCAACCTCGGGTTCAAGACTGATGTGGAGAAGAGGCTAGCTGGAGTGGTGGTGAGGAGGGAGCTGCCTGCCGTGGGGCTGACGGCGGAGCAGGTGCACCAGGAAGTCAAGGACCACTTGGATCTGGGTAGATATTTGGTTCTTATTAGGTTCTCTACACTATGGAGGATTTATGGAAAGCCAGTAACACTGCGATATCGGAGGCCAAATCCTGGTCCGGACACATTTATATAAATAACTAGCTGCGCCCCGCGGTTTCACCCGCGTTGTACCCGTTCCCGCGGGAATTTTGGGATGAAAAATAGATGTTGTCCGATTCTCAGCCTACCCGATATGTACACAAAATTTCATGAGAATCTGTCGAGCCGTTTCAGAGGAGTTCAACCACGGTACCCGTTCCCGCGAGAATTTCGGGATGAAAAATAGATGTTGGCCGATTCTCAGACCTACCCGATATGTACACAAAATTTCATGAGAATCGGTCGAGCCGTTTCGGAGGAGTATGGCAACGAAAACTGTGACACGAGAATTTTATATATTAAGATAAACAATAACCATATTGACTCGATAAGAAGATTAGGTTCTCTATTTGCGATCGTTTTATCGTAATGACAATATTAGTATAGATTAACTGAACCAAGCGAATAACTCTAAGATTATTCGAGTATCTAATACACATTATATTAAGAGCCTGTAATGCCCCACTACATAAGGCTAAGGTCCATTATTCATATAACTTCCATTAACTTCACCCCAGCCCCCGACTACAAAACGGGCATGATCTCGGGCGCGGTGTACCACGTGTCGTCGGAGATCTCGGCGGTGGCGGTGGCCGCGTACGCGCTCACCGCCTACACCAACCCGCTGCACGCCGACGTGTTCCCCGGCGTCAACAAGATGGAGGCCGAGATCGTGAGGATGGCCGTCAACCTGTTCCATGGAGAAGATGAGTGCTGTGGCACGGTGAGTGGGTTTAACTTGGTTTTATTGATACTAGTTCCTGATCCTCCTCATTGTACTGATATCGACTGTATTGACCAATCACAGCTCAATTAAATTGTCAAAATCTCTTCGTAATGCGTTGTGATTGGCCAATTCCGCACCGCTCCGCTTCAATGGAACGCATTATTAATAAACGCTTTTTTTTAAACTAAAACAGTGTTATATTGTGTTTTGTCTCTTTTGCTCTTCGGAAAATTGCGTATGTCAGAAAGTGACAAACCATTTGATAGCTAAAATGTTCTTATTACTCGTTTATTATTATGGCCCATAGGGTATAGTATAGGTGTGTTAAACTGTATTTGTTTATGACAAGTGAGTAAAAATGCGGGGAACGGCTAGTCATCTATAACTTAACCAGCATAAACCGCCGCCAAAGATATATCTTACAAAATCTTACAACATAAATCTTACATGTAACACTTACATTGCAGGTAACAACAGGCGGCACAGAATCAATTATAATGGCTTGCAAAGCGTTCCGGGACTTAGCTTACGAGCGCGGCATCACCAATCCTCAGATCGTAGTACCGTCGACCGTTCACTCGGCGTTCGACAAAGCCGCTCAGTACCTCGGCCTGTCAGTTTACACGGTACAAGTGGACCCTGAAACGTTGACTGTCAATGTGGAGGCTGTCAAAAAGGCGATCGGCAGCAGGACTTGTTTGGTAAGATTTTGTTAAGTTGATGTTGATGTTTGAGTTGATGTTCACAAGACATGAAACTTAACAGATATTAATCTGACTTGACATTTATTTGACCTGATTTTAATCTGACCGGATATTCATTTGACTGAATCTGACTAGATATTAATCTGATGTGATATTAAACCTACTAGTAATTAATATGAAAACATTAATCTGACCAGATAGTATTAGGACTAATTAAATATGACTTAATATAATATATCAATGTGATGTGATAATATGACCAGATCAGTTATTAATCTGACAAGACATTGAGCTGACATACGTTCTGTTAAAATAACTGACAAGTAAATAATCTGACAGCATATCAATCTTTCTTCGATAAACAACAAACGTTGCCTTAATCTTCCCAACTTCAACGTACCTTCCACATTGCAGATCGTCGGCTCAGCGCCGAACTACCCGTACGGCACGATGGACGATATCGCCGCGTTATCGTCGGTGGCGGAGGAGTACGGCGTGCCGCTGCACGTGGACGCGTGCCTCGGCGGGTTCGTGGCGGGCTTCATGGAGGAGTCGGGACATCACATACCGCCCTTCGACTTTAGGTTACCTGGAGTTGCTAGTATTTCAGCGGATACGCATAAGGTATGATTTATTATCGTTTTTGTTGTTAATAGGATATTGAAGTTATAGTATCGTAAATATTGATTCGGAATGAAAATCTTCTTTAGAATATGTATAAAATGTTGAAACTTGAGAATTTGTGAAAAGAGACTATTTGTAATTGGGTTTCATACTTTGAATGCGTTGCGATAACAGGATGCGTTGACACAAAAATGGAATCTACCTTAATGAAAGGTAATCAATGAAAATCAACTAAAATCAATCCAAAACATTGTCAATTTTATCGCTTTTTAACAATTTCCCCTATATCCCTAGATGTAATTTCACAGGCTATTCCTGCCCTTTGATTTCAGTACGGATTCGCTCCCAAAGGCACGTCAGTAGTGTTGTACCGCAAGCCGGAGTACAGACACTGTCAGTACACTGTCACCACCGAGTGGCCCGGCGGAGTGTATGGATCGCCTACGGTTAACGGTAAAGAACAAATTAACTCATTAAACGGATCATTTAGTTACTGGTTTCTTAAGTTTAAGCGAACACTACTCATTTTTAATTAGTCATTTTAGTCTTTTGTGACCATGGTTCCTGTAAAGGGATCGAAACGTCAGATAAAAATCTATACTATATGTAACTAGCAGCGCCCCGCGGTTTTACCCGCGTTGTACCCGTTCCCGTGGGAATTTCGGGAATTTTTATACATATAAACCTTCCTCTTGAATCACTCTACCTATTACAAAAAACCGCATCAAAATCCGTTGCGTAATTTTAAAGATTTAAGCATACAGACAAACAGACACGAAACAGAGACGACTTTATTTTATACTATGTAGTGATTTTTAAGCTGCAGAGTTTGTTGGTTTGAAAGCGCTAATCTCTTGAAATACTGGAACTACTATAACACTTATTGTTTGTCCCATTTACTGTTCTGGAATATAAGTAACCGCGTCCCGGGTATCTACTAGCTTTGTGCCCGTTCTCGTGTGAAATACATTTACGTTTAAAAGTAAACTCTATTCCCAGTGAGTTAGATTAGATATTTTTATGAAATTGTAGTTTCAGAGATTAGAGTATTAAAACCTTCGATCAACAATACACAACTAGATATCGGGTCACGTACAATATCAAAGCTAAATACTGTCCGCGTGGATGACGTGTGACAGCTTATTTTGTTTACTACCGAACTGAAATAAAAGTTTTAAAACAGTTCGAAGTTCAACCTAATTACAACCATGACACCTAGCAATAAAGTAGCAAATCTTATTAATAAAATAAGTGAGAATAACGCCTCACTTTTCAAATGAGGCGTTATTCACCGTGACGTATTTTTTGCGCCGACCCGACATCTAGTTATGTATTGTTGATCGAAGATTAAAACAAAAATATATACACTACAGCGTTGCACACTATGTAAAATAAGTATTTGAAATTCCTAAATTGATTAATTAATCTTATATTTCCAGGGTAAGTGTAACACTAACTTACTTACAAATTAATATTGCTATCCCTCTCATATTGTAGGCAGCAGAGCGGGAGGTCTAATCGCCGCGTGTTGGGCAACCATGATGTTCGTGGGCAAGGAACGATACGTTCAGATGACCAGAGAGATCATCGACACCGCCAGACATATTGAGAAAGAGTAAGTGACATGTATTTGTGACACAAGGAGAGATTTCATTATATTTCATCTAAACTAGCTTTAATTTACTAAATAGTGAATATGGTGTGTTAAATATGTTCACAAGCTATTTTATAAAAACAGTTACCTTAATATATCAATTGCAACTAAAAAAAAATCGAAAAAAAAAAAAAAGAAAGATGACCCGGTGAACTTCGTATCACTTACCTATTAATAAAAAAATTACGATCTGAAACTCGGCAGCGCTCAGATAGAAATGCCACTATCGGCCACCCATCCAAGAAGAGTTCGAGCTGCACGTTGCTTAACAATCGCGATTAGCTAACATCGATTAGTCAAACCACGACATTCGACACCAATAGTTTTAATGAGATCTTTTTATCAGCATTTGCATTTTTGTATTTGATTCTTGTAAAGACTCTTTTCAGTATTTAACTGAACAGTGCAAACATCATTTGCTTGTGTGAACAATTACAACATCAAAACTTTTTAAATATTTCAGTAACAACCATCATTAACATCCATATTGTATCTATAACAAGAGTCTAAGCAACTCTTTAATTGCAGGCTCCGTAAGATCGAAGGTATCTACATATTCGGCAAGCCCGCGACCACAGTGGTGGCGTTTGGGTCGAACAAGTTCGATGTATTCAAGATGGGAGAGCTGTTGCACAAGGCGGGATGGAGCCTAAACGCGTTGCAGTTCCCTTCCGGGTGAGCATATCGACAGCAGCTAATATTACTGCCAAACAAATGAAAGTTATTTAATTACTATGTATGCATATACAGGGTGATTACGGGGTCGTGGAGCAAGAAAGAAGCATTTAACTTACTTTCTCCTAAGCATCACGATAGGTTAGGACTAACAGTACACCAGCGACTTATTTTAGTCAGCAAAAAAAAACTGCGATAATTCGAGATCATGGTCACCCTACTATTTCCCAAGAAAACTTATGTCAAGTAATTTTAAAAGTAGGGTGACCACGCATTTTGAGTCAATAATATTTTTTAAATAAAAATACGTAAATAACGAATCATCTTTGTTTAAATTAAAATAAATACAGGTAGCATCGCAATCATTTATTTACTGAGTCAGAAAAAAATGGTTGGGATCACGACCCCGAAATCACCCTGTATATGCGTGTAAAGCTGCGTTGAACGATCATTAATTACATAATACGTCTGACATAACATGTGTTTATAAAACATGACTTCATACAGCATTTAATATACTGCCAGTTTTTATTGCAAGATATTCCATCTTTAACTTGTTTCGTGATAACTGTATACATTATATCAATGAAGTTGTATGGTCGCAGTATCCACATCTGCGTGACGCACGCGCACACGCAGCCCGGCGTCGCCGACAAGTTCATCACAGACGTCCGCGCCGCCGCCGCCGACTGCTCGAGGAACGCGGCCGAGCCGGTGCAGGGGAAGGTGAGGATGTACCACTTCTGACACACTTTGAATAAAATATTTGATCTGTTCCACGCGGTGGTTCCACCCGCGACCCAATAGACGTCGCTAGTGTGAATCTAAACCATCCAGGGTGCCACCCAAACGCATACAAAAAAAAAACATTCAAATCGGCCCAGCCGTTTAGGAGGAGTTCAGTGACATACACACGTACAGTAGAATTATAAATATAAAGATTAGTAATCTTGTTCTAGGTATAATATGTCATAATTATGTACTAAATATTAAACACTCTTTAATTCCAGATGGCGATATACGGCGTGGCTCAGGGTATCTCGGACAGGAGTCTCGTCTCAGACATCACCAAGTACTTCATAGACTCCATGTATTACTTGCCCAAGGGGGAAAATAAGAACTAACTGACTACCAAAAATAAATCAATACATCTATATTATCTATCTTTAAATATATATTATGTATATATATTATATATATTATATATATATATATATAAAAGAAAGTCGTGTTAGTTACACTATTTATAACTCGAGAACGGCTGAACCGATTTGGCTGAAAATTGGTGGGGAGGTAGCTTAGAACCAGGAGACGGATATAGGACGGATACTATTTATCCCGTAATTCCTACGGGAACGGGTGCGCTGTGGGTGAAACCGCGGGGCACAGCCGTTTTATTATAATTTTATTGATACAGTTAAATGATTATTATGTGTTTTATTAATATTGGAATAGTGAAAATAATTAATGTATCAATCACCTTCTGTATAATATTTTTTGTTATGTTCTTGAATTGACCAAGGTTTGAATTCTGCTAAACGAATTGTGTGAATTGAGTCTCAGTTGAATTGTGATTGAAAAGTTTGACACATTTTGTTTCTTTCTTTCATTAAGTCAAATCTTATAGATTGTCACATTCTGTACTTAACGGAATACCAAATGAGAGTCAATTGAGTTTCAATGCTCAACTAATTGTCAGTTGGACTCGATAGACAGATTTGTTACTAACTGTATGTGTCAATTATTTTACCGAGATCCAATTTACATACAAGTGACACTCAATTCATTACACAGAAATTATCCCTGGGCAATTTCATTTCAGTTCAGTTTCCATCATTTATGACTATTTCTGGGTATTTCTGTCTTAATCTTAAACATTACGTTGCCATACTTAAATGACTTCATCATTCCTTGTCATATCGCTTTAATGTTGTTTACTCTTATTTATTTATTTATTATTCTTTTTTCACAATCTATTGATAGGTATGTAATAATTTAAGCTTCTTTTCACAAATCTAATATACTATAAATTAATAAAATTAAAATCACACCAAAATATTATTTTATAGAAAGTGCTTTTGTAATCACAATTATTATTTTATAGTTTTATTAACGTATATTTAAGTGACAGATTTTTATTTTTATTAATGATATATTTTTTTTGTATTTTTTAAACATACTTTAACAACTATTGTAAGTACCATAACAAAGAAAAACTAATTAAAAGGTGTGTTATAAAATATTATAAACATTATACTTTCAAAAGACCTCTACGAGTCAGATTTATATTCTCTCGCAAGCCTATCAAACACCTCATGGGTTTTTCTCAAAAAATATTGTAGTAAAAATACTTTTTAATTGTTAATAAGATTCATAAGCATTTACATTATAGTTACTTATATTGTTGACTTGTAACTGTTTACAAAATCACAATTTACGCAATTTTGTGATAACTTTATGTATATTTTGTATATTTTTTATTATTAATTAACTACAATGTTTATATTTTGATGAATAAATATCGTTATCTATTTATACGTTGAATTTTCATTCATATTTGTTTGTGCTTCTAAAAATAACCCACTAGTTTCCTCAAATTTTACTATCGATTATTTTGCTATTAATTTCAATCAAGGACTTGATTAATTAATTAATTCTTTGATTAAACCATGATTAAACCATAAACGTCATCGTTTCTACGAACACGTAAAAACTTAAGAGTTAAAAACACTGTATCTTGGACAAATAAACCTCTTTGCTTACATCCTAGTTATTATGCTCTGTATAAAAATAAAAAGAATTTAGAATAATTTGCATAAAACCTACATATATTTCTTTGACACTTTCGGAGACGAGAATATCCGTCATTTTGGTTAAGCATTCAGTAAATAAATTCACGTTAAAATGTTTATCAATTTTTACAGCATTATTAAATGGAATTGTAAAAATGAGTTAAATTAATGTAAGGTTGTAACAATGAAAAGTGCACTGATGATGGTTTGTGTGTGTCTGTGTGTGACGATAGGTGAAAGTATCAAAATCAGTTACTGTGGTGCTAGGATGTGTGGAAATACTAATGCTCATTCATTTTGCCAGTACAGGGTTAGTGTACTAAGAGTTAAATTTTTGTTAGTCACTTGAGCGAAGTAAGGCGATATTTTTAATCGATTTAACTTGATAAGCCTTTTATCCTGATCTACTAGTAGTCCCACTCGTCTGAAGATGTTGTCTCCTTGGTGTAGCTTTTCCCTCTCTCTCTCTCTTGCACTAATTTCGTGTATGTCCTTTTTCTTACAAAACTTTTAGCACCAATTTCACCGTTACAACTGAACTCAATCAACTTAATCCAAGTTCAAGTGCTAATCTGTGATTAAAATTTCAACATTTATTCACTAACACCAAGTTCAGTTGACTGTGGTTCGAGATAGAAACGGTAATATTGGGGCTTAGTATTGGTCCTCACCAAAATTATTTGATTTTTAGTCTTGGATGGGCAATTGATAAAAAAGGATAACATAGACCTTTTAGGGTGCCTGTCCATTGAAGCGGAGTGGGGCTGCGGAGTGGAGAAACAGAGAAATTTAAACCAATTTGTAAAAGAAAATTGTAGAAGTAAATTTGTTGTTAAATAATTGTAATTTAGTGTTCGTTTACTGTAACTAAATGTGACTATTATGTGTACAATGGAAGGAAACTATTGTCTAAGATACAGGCTCGGCCTAGTTTAGACAATAGTGTTCAAGTAGTCATGTAAGTAACTAGATTTTATCAAAGTGTATTAATTTAAGTGCTTATAACAAATGGTTTTCAATAAACAATAGGGTGGCATACAATTTCCGCTCACAGTGTTATGTGCAATCCTATTGGTTAACATTTATCCGTTTCTCCACTGACCCCGCCTCACGCTTCTCGCTGATGAAGTATCAACAGATAGATCATAAGTTAACAGATATTTAAAAGATAGTCTTTTTAAGATGGTCCCTGGTCGCCGCTGCACAGGATTCATAAACGCTGAACTGACTGGACTCGAAAAATCGAAGATTCTATCACGATTGAACCGAAGACGGAACGAAGCGGCGAGCGGCCGACTACGAGGGTTCCCCACTGCTGGGAATATGCTCAGATTGGTAAACCAACAGTTAACTTGCATTTAGAAAGATCACTAGACCCAATGCTCACTTGACCGAATACTCAATAGTTCAAATAAAATTTGACCTAAAGATCACTTAACCGAATGCTGACTTGACCGAAAGATCAGTTGGCCCAATGCGCACTTGAACAAAACATAATTAATTAACAGACTTAATGCCTACTTGGCAAAAATATCATTTAACCCAATGCTCAATAGACCCAAAGATCACTTTACCCTTGGTCTGATGCCTACTGGATCCAAAGATCCCTTGACCTTAATGATCACTCGACCCAATGCTCATTTGAACCGATGATCACTTAACCCAAAGTTTACTAATATGATTCAATATAGTATGCATTTTATTGAAGACTTATCAAACAGTATCCTCATCAGAAACCTTTATACGAGTATTAAAAACATATAAAACACTAGCCGGGTCAGTGACCTTTACATTGATGGCACTTGAAATACTTTTTAAACTTACGCGATTTTACACACAGTAAACGTATTCACACGGGGTTTTTCGCGGTAGAGAGTAATAAAAAGTAAGTTTTACTTGCTCTATAAACTTTCTACCGCGAAAGGACCCGTGCCGTGTGAGTACGTTTCCTACATCCAATACTATCCGGATCAATGACCCTTGTATTCAAGACAATACAGTAACATTTTGTTTATTTGTATTTGACTCGTAAAACACGTTTGTTATATTTTAGCGTTGGGTAGAGGAGCTAGCTAGAGAAGCCCAGCTGTGGGCCAACCAGTGCATCCCTCCACGAGTGCCTGAGGAAAACGATAAATGCCGAGATTTGTGTGAGTTAGCTGTCGTTTAATCAAATCAAATCAAATATATTTATTAGCTGAAATATGTAATAAGGCAGGATTAGGCAGGAGTCTCCAAAGGTCTAAATAAGAGTGCCTTTCCACCAGATATCCTACATTACGTTGCTATGCTACCATTTGGTAATCACCTATCGAAGCATTGCAACATAATATGGCGATAATATTGGTAGCCAACATTATTTAAAACTTAGCGACGCGATGTTGGTATCCTGTTATCTACTAATACCATCACAACAATGTGGTATAGTACCCTGGTGAACAGGTTCCCCTAGATTTAACTAATTAATTATTGGTTTCTTAGTAAATTATTGGCCTGGCGAAATGTACCTAAATATAAATATTATTCAAGAAAGTTAGAATAGGTTTGTAGCTAATCCTTGTGTCGGAGTTTTTAGACAGCCTAAAGACCTTCAACATTGTCTTAATATGATGTTAATTTTGCGGCATTGATTGGAAAGAGAAAGATCATATCTTACCTTGTCTTTTTACTATCCTAAATCTCCTTTATACCTCAGTTTCAGTAACAGTAGGGCAGTGCGTAGCGTCTGTGATTGGCGACGCGCCCGGCCTCCGCGTAGAGTCCATGGTAGACATGTGGAACATGCAGAGCATGCTCTACAAGGGAAATGTCACCATTTATACTCCGTTAGTGTTGATTTGGTATACTCGTGTTTTAGCGCTCGTGGTATTGTTTGACTGAGTGGTGTTGCCTCATCGGAGCAATTGATCAAACACAACGCATTACGAAAAGATTTTGGTAATATCAATGTGTTGTTTGACAATTTCAATCTGCTGTGATTGGTCGATTGAGCACCGCGGGGCTTCGCTCTACTTCAATGGAAATGCACCCTTAAGAGAGCATGTTTTTTTAATTTTTTTTATTTAACCTGTTGTGTCCCACTGCTGGGCAAAGGTCTCCCCCAATTCTTTCCACCTGGATCTATCTTTTGCCACTTCTTTCCACTCTTTGTCGAAGTCGTCTACTTCCTTCCGCCACCTCGTGGGGGGTCTACCGCGAGGTCTACGAACATTCTGGAACTCCATGTGAAATTATAAAATACCTCATTAGTTTGACGACATACATTGGGATTGAAGACTCTTTTAAAAATAAATTACCTTCCGAAATTCTCAATGTAATTGACTGGACGCGGGTGTAACCGCGGAGCACTGTTAGTTTATACTTATACAAACTCTAAATGAAAAAAGTCACCTTCAGTAACACATGTAAACAGCGGACAAATATCTTAAATGAAAATGAACTCTTGAGGGAACAAAAATAAAACAAAGCTCATTTAATTTCCGTTGTAGACGAGTTCGCTTCAATTTATATTCATTTGAATTTACGACTTACAATGGAGACACTGTATTCTTGAGATAGTAACTTATTAGTGTAAATGGTTTTCATTTAAGAAAATTGGCTTTAGTAGTCAGAGTTCTATACATATTTACATAATATGTATTGACGTATCGTTCCCACAAACAGTTCAGGATAAAAGTGTCTATTAGTAGGAGCATAAGTTCGAATATTCAAGTAACTGCATGCTCTACCATCCAATATTTAATCTACTACAAACTATACAGTTATAATTAGTTACAAAGCTTATCCACTTATAAGTATCTGCCATTATATTTACAGACCAGCTCAAAATCGTTCGTTTTACGGAGATTTTGGACAAATCATGTGGGCCAAGACTTACATGGTAGGATGTGGCAGAAGTAGGTTCATGGTAAGCACTTATATTCACAAAAATAATCTTAGCAAGTCTTGTAATCATAGTGAAAACACGGAGCAAGTCCCGGCGCCATTTAGATTCATAGTCGAGATTTTTAGTACGCTTCGTAGCCATAGTCGAGATTTGTAGCAGACTTCGTAGCCATAGTCGAAATTCAATTCATAGTTAGCTTCGTAGCCATTTGTAGGATGCCCCGTACGTAGCCATAATCGAGATTCGTAGCAAGTATCTAGCATGGTTTGTAGCCAAAATCGAGATTGGTAGCATGTTTTGTGTCTACAAAAGTCATTAGCATATATAGCAGCCACAGTCGAGATCCGCAAGCATGCTTCATAGCTTTATGGAGAATTTGTAGCAGTTACACTTAAAAGTCGTCCTACCAGTCAGTCCAGTCTTTTACATGTTCAAAATGACTTCCACAAGTCAACTTCTAAAACTTTTTACATTGTCAGTAGACCCTTTATAATAAATCTCGTTTGCTACGCAGTCCGAATCTCACGATCGTCTCCGTAAAGTGGAACGGCTTGTTTGTAACTTCGCACCTCGAGGTCCGACGGCTTATCGGCCTCTTTGGAGTCCCACGGGCCCGGCCAGCGACTGCCCGCCGCGCTCCAAGAAACATGTTGTTCATCATGCACTTTGTGATTACCGTAAGTAACAAAATAATAATACAAATAATGCGCATTGTAAAAGATTGAATAAAAATTAATAGCTGCTTATTGCAAATTTCTTAGAATCCGCCAGTATTGGCTATGTATCCATGATCTACTAACTAGCAAAAGTATACGTAGAGATAGGTGAGCTGATATTTGATTAAGTCAAAATATTCATTTCAAACATTCTTTAATATCAAAACATATTGTACAAATAAACTGTTTTATAATAATATCAAGTGTATATCATATTCTATTTAAAAAAGCAACTGTTTGTGTAAATAGAAGTAAGTACAAGTAAACAGAAAATAACACACAATGTATTCATATACATTTGAGCTGCAATAATTCATACTACCACACCTCCATTCACCTGTTTCTCAGTACGATGCATTAAATTAAACGCATTCCTAAACACAAACAAAACCAACACGCGACGACATTATTCCGAAACGAATTCAATTTGCTAATTGCAGAATACGATATTAATGAATACAACGACATCGATAATACAATGACCCTTGAAGAGCATTTACTATTAAACGCTGTATTGGAAATAGAAAGAAATGAATCAATGGACGTGCACGGATTTCTTGACGATATCTACATACAAAGCCTGTCTTTAGCCAACCTAAAGAACATAATTATAACTCCCAGTGTGAACTCCATACAAAAGAGAGACATCGTCAATGTATATAATTTACATAAAGAAGATCTTGACGCCAATTTGATAATGGATATGGCTACACCAGAACCTAACCGAACAAAAGTCAGAAAGAAAAAAATAAGTACAGTCGGTCGACCGAAATCGTATAGAGTAGAAGATTTGTCAGAAACAGACGAACCGAAAGAAGAAAGTAAGTGAAATCAGTTAGATTACAATAGAATATGATCAGATAATAATGATACATCCGTATGTTGCAGATGATGATTATAATGAGAAAAATATTGATACCGAGATTTACGGAGAATATAATTTTGATGGGCAAGACGATCATAATCACACCGGAGAAAGTATGACAGAAGATTCAAAAGGAACACATTACGGTTATTTACTAGAAAAAGAAGGAATATGTAAATATGATTGATATGAGATAAAGTTCATAGATTTTGTATCTAATTTTTTTCCTTAAAAATAAATAACGAATGAAAAACGTATTACAGATCAGAGTGACCTTTCAACACAATCTTTGGCACCAGACAGACAATGGTTGGCTCCAAATACATTCGAAACATTATATACGGTATTCGACAGAAGTAATGAAAAAAATTCTTCACCGTTTGTGACTGAGCCTAATAAAATCACAGATACTACGAGTGATTTTAAAGTTGAAGATTATTTATCTGATCGTAAGTTTTGTGAATAATAACAGGAAATAATAGACATCGAATTGATCAAGATCAAAAGAAAAACTTCTGCAGATAAAGTTGAGACAAGACAATCAAAACCTTTTTTTGTAATAACATTTAGTTAAATTCCACAAATACATAGGATAATATTTTAACATCTAAATTTAACATCTTGCCTTTGCACTCTATTTTTTGTTAGGAGTCTTAAAATGTGGACTAATGTCCTCAATTTTCCAGCTGAATACTATTACTCCTAAGAAAAAATAGAGTATACTCGTAGATTAAAACATTACACACAAATCACACACAGTACAACAAAAATCCTGGGCCAAGGGTAATTTTTTTCCTGATATTAAGTAGGTATATTTAAGACTCTTTCAAATTTGTATTCAGTCGTTTTGTCATAACGTTTTGTATAAAAAACAAAAGAACATTCGTGCGTGAGAAAGACGCGGCGTGTAGCCGGATGACTTAATAAGCTTAAATAAAACTAAATCCAAATCAAATTGTTTACAGCCGAAACAGTAAGAGAGCTGCAAGCTGCGTTAGATCGAATGGAGTTAGAAACATCACGAATGCCTGAATTAGCTGGAAAGGTGAGTATCTCCCAAAAACTCCTTAAACAACGGAACAATTTCTGATTATATTAAATCAAAATTGTAGTTTTTTCTCAATTTGCTCTTTATCCTTTAGGTTCGACGTAATATTCCTAACGGTAGAGTTGAACCCCCTGCGCAAACGGAAAATGAAAACGTTGAAGATAAATCCTCTATGATGAGTAAGGTTTTCAGTTACATGCCGTATCTGAAACAATATGAGGAAGACATCTTGGGCACCAACAGAAGCATACGACTTTGTCCCTCCATACTTGCCTTCATTGTGTTCTTCGTCATGTAATTTGTAGTTTATTCAGTCGAGTTTAAAAGTAACGAGTAAGTTTTTGTTGGTTTTGTTAATGTTTTTTTATACGGTATTTATTAAACCTCGTAATAATCAGAGTTGATTTTTTTATGAATTTTGTTGTTTTTTTCATTAGATTAGTATTTTGTTTAAACTTATGTTTCATCTATTTTATGAGAAGTTCGGCGTAAAGAACCTATTCTCATGACCTTATCTGTTTTATCTGTTCCCAAAATTCATCAAAACTGGTGCGGTAACTTAGGCTTATAATAGCAGAAAAACAAGTTTTCGTATTTTTATATTAGTATAGTATAAAAAAATCATGCATTATTAATAATAAACTTAAGTTTATTTACAAAGAAATATTGTGTCAATTGATATCTTATAAAGTGAAATCATAAGTGGTGTTATTCAATAAGAGTTATTATGGACACAGGTCAGTAAACTATGTCAATAGCTGGTCTGATTCAGAATTATCATTTAAAATTAATAAAGCACAACTAGACCAAAGTATCTATCTTGTTTGCCATCAATTGGGTTACGAAAGTTATAATTAAATTGATCGAAGTAATTTACTCGTAAAAGAAGAATTGGATTTTGTAGAAATAAAATAATTCTGTAGCTAATGAAAACGTTAGGTTAGAATTGGGTTTGTTTCCTAAACCAGAAAGTAGTGTGTTATTACGATAAAAATATTTCAATAGCATTATACCAAGGCACTTTTAAATTGAATTCGAAGATGCAGTTTCCTGATAATGATTGTATGAAACTGACCTCTAGATGATGCACATGTCATACTTTTTGGTGAGCTTTTTATATGCACATATTTACCCTTTGTTATTTCTTAAGGACACTTTAACAACTTGAAAACTTTGATTGCAAAGTAATTGAAGACCATTAAAATAAGGTGCAACGATTGCTCCAAACAGTTTGATATATTCAGGACATACAAACAAAGGCAGTCAAAGTATATTTTGTGGAGCAACACCGAAATTATTCAAAATTTAGAGCTCGGTCATCGGCTTCAACGAAAAAAAAGATTCTAAAATCAACCTTATTGCCTTCAACGTACAAGGCTTTATCATTTAATTATACATTATTTTATTGAGTCGTAGGTGGAAATAATTGTGGTTGTTTTTCAATTTTCAGTCTTATTATGATGGAATAAGGTTGGTTAGTTTGTCGTTTTTAACTTGGTTTATGAAGTGTTGCGTGCAGCGTGTTTTGTCCAGTCGTAACGTGCCGGTCAGTTGTGGAAGACGTAGCGCGTAGCCGCGTAGCGCTACGAAGTCACGTAGCAACGGGTACTAAAGGTTAAATCAAACAAAAATATGCATACTTTACAATTTTGAAATTATGAAAACTTTCTATTTAAGTAATTGTTAGTGTTTTTCTTAAATTATTGTTCATAATTGACGTTTCCTAATAGCTATCAAAACTATAACAAATTCACAAATGTTTTGTTGAATTTTGTACTAAAAAAAATAAATTGACGTTTTTATTTACGCGCACCTCTATCATTAAACTTACTTTAAATCAACCAATATTTTTGAACTATTTCAACTGCCAATGTGATTGAACAACGGGCCACAACTAGCTATCAAGATGACGAATGATAAGCCTGCTGAGCCTCAATCCAGCTCCTGGACGAAGCGAGGTGATGACGTGAAGTTCGAGATCGGTTTCGGCATGCCTCTCGGGGCTATGAGCGCTCATCCCATGTTCAGATCAGCCTGGGATCTTGGGTGGTGAGTTTAAGATATTGTATTACAGTTCAAGACATATTTCATTTATTAAAATTAGCAGCGCTTCGCCGTTTTGTGCTGTAACTAATTTCAGTGTGCTTTTTCAAATAAAATTAATTTCACAATTGCATGTCCTTTTCATAGGCGTCCATTATACAGAAATAAATTAAAATCTAACTAGATATTAGCTTTCAAAAGAAGAATAAAAATTAGGAAGGAACAAAATGAAGCTCTTCGGTTGGTTAGTACGTATTAGTACAGATGACCAATTTGTCTCTACGGATCTCTTGATCAGATAAAATTAGCTTCTGATTTCGCCGATACAACTTGGCCATCATGACCAATTTCAATAAAAAAATAAAAAATACGTGTAGATAATATTTAAAACGGTAATTGAGTGGCAGATGATATCGATTGTTAATTACTAACGTCATCAAAGTAGCCATGACCACAACCAAAGCCAAAGAAAATGAAAGTAAGTATACAGCATGGTAAAACTACTACACAATAATACAAAAAACGTATTATAGCAAAGCCCCTCATTCGCATTGATGCATTCACAATAAATTACAAAAACTTCAAATTCATAGTGTCAGCGTCAAATATATCATCCGATGTTCAGTATGGA
Source organism: Cyclophora albipunctata (assembly GCA_963082685.1). Classification (NCBI taxonomy): domain Eukaryota; kingdom Metazoa; phylum Arthropoda; class Insecta; order Lepidoptera; family Geometridae; genus Cyclophora; species Cyclophora albipunctata. Next base: position 1,617,215 of record OY720121.1, on the reverse strand, counting down.
GTGCGTTGGACCATCAGTTGCATATCGAGCGTTAATGATCAATAAATATAACGAGTTGGCATCTCGTTATATTTATTGATCATTAACGCTAACGAATAGAGAAAATATATATTAAACGATATTTACCAAGGTTTTTCGATAAAAATCGTATTTGAAATAATATCAAAAGCGCGAGAATTGGGTCTTTGAATCATAGTATCGCTGAGCTTGTATTCGTAGCAACAATTATAGATAAATTTGTAGCAAAATTCGTAGCAGCTCGTAGCCCGTAGCGCTAATTAAGCCGTAGCCTTTTCTAACACGTAACGTTCCAACCTAAATATCCATAACCTAGTTTCTTCTCCTTGCAGTGCATGCTCAGTTTATCGTTCGAGTAAGTGTAATTACTTGCAGTGACCTGCTTTGTATGCAGATCTTGTACACGATAAGAACTAGGCGTCTATTAAATAAAAACTAATTTGGACTTTTACTCTGAATTGAATTTTCTTTTTTAGTTGCCAGGAAAAATATTTTTTGGTATCTTGACTTGGTTTCTAACTAACATTTATGATTTAAAATTAATTCTATGGTTCTATATCATCCGTGTCATGATGTATGCCATCTATGTCGGAATTAACAACCATCAGTGCCTATGATGCCATGCTGTCCATACCATGATATCAAAGATACCATGCTGTCCATACCATGATATAAAATGATACTATGCTGTCCATATCATGATATCAAATGATACCATGCTGTCCATATCATGACCAAGTCAAAGTAATTAATTTTATTTCGCGTCTACTAAGACTATCCTGTGATGTTATGCCATATGCATCATTACGTCCATGATATTCGTGATCTAAGATGGCATAGTGCTCCATGCCATGTATACCGTGACGATACAAAACGTGTCTACAGGGAAAAGTTTCATTTCAATACATTATTATTTTACACACATTATTGTAATATGTATTTGGTTACAAATACAAAAGCCCATGACTAATGATACAATGAAACAGTGACAAGTTAATTAAGATTAATGTTCTAGTTCAAAAGTAGTCTAGACGTCACGATATTCTACCTTATTCCGTCCAAAATGAATTCCACAGAGTCAGTAAATTAATTTTATCGTTTTGTATGGAGCCAATATCGTATTGTTATGTGTGACCACTGGGCAGTATACAAAGCATGAGTCATTTGTTTGTGATCAATATTCAATAGTAATCGAGTAATAGAGATCGAAAGGTGCATTATTGTCTCCTGAACATTATTCTTTCCTTTGTTATACTTGTAATATACAGTACCTGAAGTCGTGAGAAGATCAGTGTAATAAAGTATCTGTATAATTATTTTTTTTCGTTTTCTATGCAGGGTAGTTCTTTGAAATTGTTAGCATGGACAAGATTGAAACAAAACCCACAGACTTTTGCCTAGGGACCATGTCATCAATTTTAGAAATAAAAAACGGCATAGTACACAGGATTTTGCCTATAAATAAATCTAATATGTTCTTTTTCATATAGTGACTTCTAAATAATACCATTTTTATAGGATGTTAGATTTCAAATCATTGTTTCATTATCAATCTTTTCTAACTAACGCATCAAGCAATCGATGTTGATCGATAGTTTTTACCACATTACTATAGCTGTTATATCCATGGCACTGATGTATTGTCGATTGATGCCTTCGATCAAAGACTGATCTATTGGTGATACCAAGTTTGGCCACCTTACCTTACTACTACTACTACTACTACTAATCTTACTACTACTGCCACTAAACTATTGGAACCTAAAAAAATAACACAAAGAACACAAGGATCAAATTACGCCACACCACAACAGTCATAAAACCAGTCCAATAATGTATGTGCGGATGTCTCCCACTATCATATGACAGCAAGTTGCTTCAATAACACCTCGTGGGCGTAATTTTACGGGCGGTCAATTCATTCAATTATCAATTTAGCCCTGAGTGATACGTCTTGGAAGGTAATTTGATATGCAAGTCTAAAAATATTAAGAAAGGACGTAACACGCAACTTCCTATCTAAAATTCAAACAAAAAAACAATCAAAATCAATCTAAAATCTAAGACATACAATGAATGCAACATATGCAATATATGTTCCATGGCATACACACATATACAATTTACATAATTACTAGCTGCGCCCCGCGGTTTCACCCGCGTTGTACCCGGTCCCGCGGGAATTTCGGGATGAAAAATAGATGTTGTCCGATTCTCAGGCCTACCCGATATGTACACAAAATTTCATGAGAATCGGTCGAGCCGTTTCAGAGGAGTTCAACCACGGTACCCGTTCCCGCGGGAATTTCGGGATGAAAAATAGATGTTGGCCGATTCTCATAGATACCGGATAAGCACAAAAAATTTCATCAAAATCGGTCAAGCCGTTTCGGAGGAGTATGGCAACGAAAACTGTGACACGAGAATTTTATTATATAAGATGTACACAATGGTCAGGTGCTTAGATACTATCCATTCTAGATCTTTAATTGTTTACCAAACTAGGGTTAAATTTTGCGTATTAGTATAATTCGTGGAGCAGACAAGATGAAGGCAATTTATGGCTTGGTACATTTTGAAACGTCCAAAGTGCGATGCTTGGATAACACCTTTGTCCAGCAGTGGGATAGCTTGTGTTACCCAAAACCTATTTCTAGAGCATCTAAAGGCCTTTTACAGGGCTCGTTTGAATCAACTTCACCAACAATAACACGCTTCCAGCATTAATATATATTCTGATTCTGGTCTTATTTATATTTAACTGCTAACTTTATCGCCCCATATTACAGTTAAACGCATACAACCTCATAATTACAGTCACTATGAACGTATGTCTTCAGTAAATCGATGCTATTAGTTATGAATGAAAATTGTCGCGTTCGTTGACCCTTGGGCGGTGTCTGGTCTAGTCATTGAACTTTGGCACACATATCGAAGGAACCATCAGCTGTCAAGTTTACACGCCTTCGGTGGGTAAACAGCTCATTGGTGCTTTAGTGCCCATGTTTAGTGCAGTTTGCATTTTGAGTAGGTATTTACTTAAACAGAGTTTACGTGTGCTTAGTTATGGTATAAAAGTGGTATGTTTAACTGTGAAAGCTGACAAAGCAGGAATGCTTTTTATTAATCTATATATATAAAAATGAAACCCGTTTTCCTTGGTCGCGGCATCACGCGTGAATGGCTGGACCGATTTCCACGGTTTTGCATTCGTTGGAAAGGTCTCGGGCTCCGTGAGGTTTAGAGCTAGTACATACTGGGCGCTCGGCGTTGCGTTGAGCGCGCGTTGGTCGCGTACACACACCGCGCTTAGGACGGCATTCAACGCGCGTTAGTAGGGCGAACATACTTTTGGCTCAGTTCGAAAATGGACGTTGAAGAGATTGCTTGTGTGTGGCTCCTCTACCGTCGCTATAAAAGACGACGACAAAGACAAAGAGAATATTGGGTGCACCCAATACTAAGAGATAGGCTAACGCATGGGATGTTTGTTACATTGTATACAAAATTGAGACAACACGGACCTAAGTTCTTTAATTATTTTAGAATGTCTGTGAAATCATTTGATGAATTACTGAGTGTTATAAAAGCTGACATAACGGGTAGTTCAACAATATTAAGAGACTCAGTTTCACCAGAAGAAAAACTCGTTATAACGTTAAGGTAAGTAATCGGGACTTTCCATATCCCAGATAGCTGGTCGCTTTTGGATTTCATCTATAAAGAAATCGGTATCAAAATGCTAGATCTCCATTTTCGTACCTAACGTGCGGCCACTCTACACAAAAGCGCGCGTTAGAATGTACAACAAAATGGCCGCTCATGTATCTCGAAGCGCGCAGCTGACGCCCAAGCAACGCGCGCTCTAACGAAAAAATGTAAACGCGCGTTTGACGCGCGCTTGACCAGCAACGCGCGTTTACATGTGTACACTTCAATAGAATTCAGGGTTCTCAAAACGCGCGTTAGCAAAGCGCGCGTTTCAAAACGCCCAATGTGTACCCGCTGTTATAGGGAATAAAAATCAAAATTCCCACGGGAACGGGGGCGCTGCGGGTGAAACCGCGGGGCACAGCTAGTAGATGATATTGATATACCCTCAGAATACAGAAGTACCTACCAGAAGGAGCATTCAAATGTATTTACAAGCTACACGCTGTGTCCAAAAACAGAACAAAGTCCCCCGCGTAGTGTTGTTAGCTCTCGCATTATTTGCCCATTTTTGGGGTAAATTTTGGGAGTTTTGGAGGTAATATGTTAACAGAATAAAAATTGTCCTTTTCTATATAACTATGTACCTACCTGATTATCTCAAGAAATAGATAGGTATATTAAATAAAACACGGTGTTAAGGTGGATGTTTGCACACTTTTAACGGGTGATGGAAAAACTTTATATGTTTTTATTTATTTTATTTTAAAGTATTCGGAAAACTTACAGCTAGGCACAAGACTTACATAAAAAAAGAATAATTACTTAAGTCAAAATGCATCGAGCAAACTACGCTTCGCTTCGATGGTTTCCAGAACTGTTCCAGCCGTGCTCTTTGTATAATTTTTGTCCACACCGCTTTCCTTTCCTCATCAGCAGGGAAGCTAAAATTTAAGATGGCTAATATAGAAACATAATTTTATACCCGCTCCCCCTCTCCCCTTCTCCCTCACACGCACACCAAAAATTTTTTTAGAAACCTATAGACTAACATACTATTTAATAGGATTGTTAGGTTAGGTACATACGAGCCGCACTTACGCTTTATACTTTCTTTTTTCAAGTTGGTTAATTTTTATTATATTACTTATTAATATTCTACAACGAATTAAATCCCTCAAAAGGTAATAAAAAGAAGGGTAAATCAAAACTCTTATATTGGCAACACTAACATAGATTGACGCATCACTCTATATGACAATTGAAATCTGAGAAAATAATTAAATATTTAAATAAGACGATACCTAAATGCGATACTTACACGTGAAATGTGATCCCTTCCTGTTTCTTTTTCAGACCCACTGCATTTTTACAGGTAGGAACGACACAAGACGGCATAGTTTCGTGAAATTGGTCACGGGTAAAACACGTTAGCGCGTTCCGACGGTCACAAAGTGACTGATCGGTTGCGCATAAAACTCCACTATTTAAGGCTAGTTTGAGTAGCTACAGTATTAGGCGCGCTCACGGGTTCTGTAGGTACTTCTGTATTCTGAGGATATACCTTACACGTTGTGCCAACATAGTATGCATATAAAGTGTTCTGTTATATCCATGGATTTAATATTAAAAGTTCTTGTATGTCAGTCGAACTTGCAGGCTGTTTCTTGTCTTTGATATACCTATCTAGCTCTGTCAAACTAATCCCAGGACCTCCATAATATAAAATTAATGGAATACCTGTAATATACGTAATAATTAGGTTTTATATATTAATTAATGTTTAATCTAGCCTATTCCTACTATCATACTATAAAGGTGAAAGTTTTTGAGTATGTATTTGTTACTCTTTCCCGCAAACTGCTTTACGGGTGTGGGTGAAACTTTACAGTAGGTTAAACATCAGAATAACACGTAGGATATAATTTATCCCAAAATTCTTGCGGGAACGCGTGGGTAAGACCGCAAGGTACTACTAGTTTATTATATAGGTAAAATAATATTTTATGAAGCTGAATGACTGCGAGGACTTTACTTAGGTTCATATATCTTGAAACTTGATCGTTCTTGATAATATTCAAAACATAACACCACATAGTACAAGCTGTATCAACTTATAAGTCACCCTTTGGTCATTAATATTAAATTATCATCCATTCCACAGTTCCACTATCCTACATTCACGGACATTAACAAGGGTCACCCAAACTAGACCAGTCAAGGACCTTAATCGACCATTGACAATATACAATAATTCCACCTCCTTATTGACTAGACATTAAAGTCGGTTTTCGTGTATTTTTCCATCAAACCGTGAACTTTTTGGGTATTACCAACTCACTCACCAATCTTGCGGTGTTTCCGCAAACGCGTTGCCATGACAACGATAACAAAACAAGACTGTCAAGAGTTTCCATCAAGTATCAACCAAAGAATCAAATTCCGGAAATATTGAAATGAAATTATGATTTGGTGACGAGTGAAAAATTCAAAATAAATAAAACAAACAGTTGAAACCACATGTTCTTAAATGTTTTGAAACGGTTCAGAGGAACGATGAATTTTGGTTTTGGAGACTTCTTGTACCCCAACATTAGGGGTATAAGACAATTCTTCGAAAATGAACCATTTACGGGGTACGTAGTTAAATCTTTCCATGGTTTTTAGGTATTGGAGAGGCATACGAGTAAGTATTTGCACAAGCATTGATGTAGGTAGAAGGTATGGAACAATTTAGTTATGTAATCGTAGAGTGGCCTTGAGCTTTCAACGACAAATCACGAACAAGTTAGACACAAAGTTATTATTGTAGAATAGGCTTGTAGGTAGGTATAGGTACAGTTACCCCATGAAAATATTCAGCATAGTTAGAACCTAACCATAGTCATACTTTTAAAATACCAACTAATGTCAATCAGAACTTACAAATGTTATGATTTGACAAAGCGATAAAATGGGTAAGTCTTCCTTGGGCAGACTGCATTACTTTAGGTAGGCACATAAAGATTCAGTAGATTTTATTATTAATTCAGCAGATCTACAAAGCTGCAGAGTTTGTTTGTTTGTTTGAACGCGCTAATCTCAGGAACTACTGGTCCGATTTGAAAAAAACTTTTTCTAATGTATAGCCACATTCAACGGGAAGGTTATAGGCTACTTTTCATCCTGAAACTTCCATGGGAACGGGTACAACGCGGGGAAAACCGCGGGGCGCTGCTAGTACGTGGATATAGTTATTTTTTGCAAAATAAAAGTGAACGCCTAAAAATATATGGAACATGTACCAATACCGACGGTAATACGGATATTATATCGCTTTTCATAGTTTTCGTTTGTCTTAAAAGTGTAAGCCTGTAAATATATTTCACTGAAAATATCAGTACAGTGAGGAGGAATTAGGCATAATCGCCACGCTTGCCTACTTGCGTACTACTTGCGTTTGATGATCTCAAACCCGAGCCCTATCTGAAAAGCAGGAAACATCTTTTCGTTCGACCCGGGAATTGAACCCGAGTCCTCAGTCTTGGCAGGCGAGTGCACATGCCACTAGACCAACGAGGCGTGACTGTCTTAAAATAACTATATATCTCGGATTACAGTTGTTTGAATCCACAGATTACCCAACACTTACGAGTCAGAACCAACTCGATTGAGCTGAGATCATCCACAACGATATTTGTCGTTCTAATTTAAGTCTTCTGTCTAAAACGTTAATGATTTCATCCTAACCCTGTCGTCGCCGTAATGGATATGTCCGAAATGACGAATGTCTTTTTAAAAACCATTTATTTAAATGATCATCTCTTGGCACGATTACTTTGACCCTCAGCAATTTAAGATGGCACTGACTGTAGATAGTTATATGTGTAAGATAGTTTTAGCTTTGAATGTATGGTGTTAGAATAAACTCAAACGGAAAAAACACTATGAGTCTAATAGTAGAACAGTATTTTACCTATCAAATGGTTTGTCCCTTTCCAACATACGTAATTTTCCAAAGAGCAAAAGAGACAAAACACTTTATAACAGAATTTTTGGTTAGAGAGCGTTTATGATTATAAGGCCCTATTTGTTTTGAGGGTCGTAAAGATCTACATATTATCGATGTAAAGGAATATGCAAAAAATATAAAAATGTAGACAGCATTCAATCATTTTCAAATACTTATGTTTTATTAGATCTTATGTTTAATGATCAGTTAAAAATAAATTATTGGGAGTCTTCATTAAATAACTTAATAAAGCTTAGCAATTAGTTATTGATTTTAAAATTATGAAATAGGTTCCATTTGGTTCAGTGCCGTGGCAAATGACATATTAATTAATGTTTCATGCATAATGGAATGAGGCACGGTTTAATATAACTAAAGCATGTTAAACAAATGAACTTCTGAATAATTGTAGATAACGTTAATCTATCTATATTTTTAACCAATTTCAAAAAAGGACGAGGTTTCTCAATTCGATGGTTTTATCTGACAATTTAAAAAAATGTCTGAGGTGAAGTTGTACTGAACTTGGGAAGCAATCATCCGAAAAGTCGTATCTTATCTAAAAACACACTAATGTCTACATATTTTAAAACCTCTTAATATACCACAAATGTACAGTGTACTGTACCTGTATATTTAGACAAAGTTTTTTCCAATTCCTTTAAAATATTGCCTACTTACTATTCTTGTTTTAAACTACTCCTTAATTCAATTGGCGTTTTAAATATTTACTAACGATTTAATTCTCATTGCAGCCCATCCTCAGGCTTCCACCACATGGCCAGGATGATGGACGGCATGATGATGGACTCCCTCCAGCCGTTCGGCTTCGCGCGGATGACCACCAGGCGGTGTAACCAGGGGAAGGAAGGCAACGGCCACGATCCTCCGCGAGACGGCCTCCGGCACGAGAGGCGGGAACGGTCCAAGAGGGAGCAAACACACGCCGCTAACGGTACGAGACACCCGCCTACCCAAGGTGATCATATTTGCTACTTATTTGCTACTCTTTTCTTAGTCTTTGGATTGGACAAGCTTTTTTGTAAGAAAACTAAAATGTTTTGAATCATAATATCTGACCGTCAATCCCAAAATTGATGTGTATTTTTAAATTGCTTTGCTTCGCGCCCTATTCTGCTTCAAAACATTAAACCCCCCTTTTTGTATTTTAGTCGTAAGACCAACACAAGCGACCAAATTCTTCGTAGAACCCCCTGATCAGCCCAGATCTGATCCGACAACGGAGAAATGGGCGGGGACATTACGACGTAGGGATCCTGACATACAACCCACACTACCATCCATTGTATCACGAAAGACATCATCCACATCGTCCTCGGTAGGGAGCGGAAGGAAGTGCCGATCAGTTGAGAGGTTGCCGAGGGGGAGAGCGAGACAGCTGATACCTGTCAAACCAACTGTCAGACGAGATGTGCCATCTGAAGGTGACGTCACAATATTCGAAAAAGACGAAAAAGTTTTCGATGCAACAGGATACGAACTTCACTTAGTAGAGACATTGGAAAGAGATATATTGCAAAAGAACCCTAATGTCCGTTGGAAAGATGTCATCGGCCTTGATGATGCTAAGTCTGTGCTGCAAGAAGCAATGGTTTTGCCACTTGTAATGCCCGACTATTTTAAGGTAAGCTCTTTTTACTTTCGCGCGTGTGGTTCATATATGAAGGTCTTTCACAAACCTCTATTTAAATAGAACCTTCAAAACAATTGCGTATTAATAAATTGTTATTATGTTGGCCTTCAGCTGACCTTAGACTAAATCTAGGTTCCAAAAAGGCAAAACGCGACTAAAGTTGGTTCGTTTTAGTCTGGTCTGGACGTGGCATAATATTGTCGATTTGCGTGCGCGATAACCATCGGTCGGTATAAGTCTTGTATTTAAACCCTTACGAGGCGTGGTTGGTAATGATTTTCTCAAATTGCAACCTTTATTAGGGCTATAAAAATAGGTCAGTCTTTGTTAATGCCGAATTTCTTTGTTTTCTTTATTCATGTTAGTTCCGCGCTGTAATAATACGTATATAATCCTCTATAGTAGTAAAAAGGAGCAGCCCATTTAATTCATTGTAATTAATTTAAACTATGAGGATACTTAAACTTGAACTTAAAGTTCGTTGACCTGCAAAAGGTAGAAACTGCCGGAAAAGAGATTACCAAAACGATTTATGCCTTTGTCACTATTCATGATAACGTTTTTAATTATCTTAAACGCACGAAGATTTAAGTTATTTTCTTTGTTTCCGAGTAGACAAATTTTGGACTAAACCTTATCAAATTTTGACACATTTGCGTATGGCTCCTAATTTAAACATTGACCTTTGTCGCATAATTTTACCGTTTATTGGCTAGGGGTGGTTAAGTTCTGTCTGATTTCTGATTCTAAAAATATGATCTGATTTCTTAAATGGTAGAACACGAATATCTAATCTAAAACATTAACTCATCTTAACACAGTTATAGTCAACACGTATAGATCACTGGACTTGTTACGATTATACCAAACTACGGCATCTTTTATATCAAAAACTTCTTTTGATATTCAGGGCATCCGAAGACCATGGAAAGGTGTTCTTCTCACTGGCCCCCCGGGAACAGGCAAGACCCTGCTAGCCAGGGCCGTGGCCACCGAGTGTAGGACGACCTTCTTCAACGTGTCTTCAGCTACGCTCACTTCCAAATACAGAGGAGACTCTGAAAAGCTTGTTCGGTTATTGTTTGACATGGTGAGGACATACTTCGCTTTTTTGATAATTATTGGTATTGTATTCGCTTGTTATTTCTATCATTGTTTCGAAGACTTCAGATTATACATTAAAATATATTGATTAAAATCGAACCTAATCCTCCAGTGATTTACCCTAGTGCACTTACTTCTGCGTCGTAGTCAACTGACAGAAGGACGGCAAAGAATTCAATTCGATTGCTCTAGCTATATATATTGGCGTGATGCAGCACGTATTAGCTTGGAACCAAAAAGCTTTAAAGATCACGTCTGTGATAACAAATGCTTGTCATTACAAGGTGTTCCACCTTCAAACCAATCTCATCTGGTTCACAGCAAAGTTTCAATAGCATATCCTCTAATTCCAGGCGTCATTCTACGCCCCAAGCACAATATTCCTGGACGAGGTGGACTCTCTCTGCGCGGTGCGTGGAGCGGACTCTGAACACGAGGCCTCTAGAAGATTCAAGGCAGAACTACTCATTCAGATGGATGGACTGGCTGCTGCGTTGTAATAACTAATTATATATAAATTTATAATACAATTTGAGTAAAATTAATTTGTTATTTATATTTTTTGTTCCAGTTCAATATACATGTTGGCCACTACTACATACATATACACAAACTTACTTAAAAGTTTGTATTTGAAAGAAAGTTGCGATTACTTATGAAGTAATTTTTTGATGGTGTAATTTACTGGGATTTCAAATTCTCTTTTAATCTATGTCTCAAAATCTCCAGGAAATAAATTCTTCATTGATAGTCCTGCTAGGTTTTAATATGTTGATATTTTTTGCCTCCAGTAACCGAGATAAAATAATAATGGTACTGGCTGCTACAAACCACCCTTGGGACATTGATGAGGCTTTCAGAAGAAGATTTGAGAAGAGGATCTATATCGGTTTACCTGATGGTAATTATTTGTCGTCTTACTAGTAGCAACCCATGTTTTTACTCACGTAATACTATTCTTGAAGACATTTTGAGATTTAAATAGTTTAATTAAATTAAACTTTAAATCATCTTCCGCTAATTTTATTAACTTTGGATCAGCATTTCAATCATGGAAGGGTCAGACAGATACATTTTACTATTAAGCATTTCTATTCTAATAAACATGAATAAATTGGTCTAACTACTGCGTGCTGTGGTTTAACTGGTTGTAGGAACAGGAAGGTTACCTCAACGAAATATCGCTTTACTTTCCAGAAAACACTCGAGTGAGACTTCTGAAGCTGTGTCTCCGCGAGGTGGTGCTCGCTGAAGACGTTAAACTGTCGGAGTTGGCGGGCAAACTGGATGGCTACAGCGGCTCCGACATTTGTAACCTTTGCAGGTTTGTATATTAAGATAGTCCAGTTGAACTACATAACCTAAATTGATATTCAGAGTCCAGTGCCGAAAATTTGGGTCGTACGAACCTGCTTTACGAGTACAAACCTCATACAATATGTATGGCGCAGTTGGTTCATTGTGAACCAAACATGGAGCATCAATGTGATCAGTTTCATACCCAAGCGAACTCTACTAGTATGATCCGCATTTAAGCTTTATCGGTGACTTTCGAAAGAAACGATTCAAATAGGTAACATTATATTTAATGGCCTTAAAACTTCACAGAGACGCAGCAATGATGACAATGCGTAGAAAAATAGCCGGCAAAACACCAGAAGAGATCCGTCAATTCAAACGGTCTGAACTAGAAGCGCCTGTGTCTACGGGAGACCTTCTGGCAGCCATGGAGAAGACCAGGTGCACCGTGAGCCCAGCAGACGTCGCCAAGTACAACAGTTGGATGCAAAAACATGGGTGCTCATAGCGCAGGGCCTTAGCGCTAAGAGCGCTACTACAGAGACTTGGCCTCTAAATTACAAGTGTAATAACTAATGATGAACAGTTTAGAGATTTAATAAACAGTTTTGAAATTTAATGAACAGGTTTGAGATTTATCAACAGTTTCAGATAATTTATGAACAGTGCTGGTTTTTGTAAGTGGTAGCAATAAGAACAGGTTTACTCACAAAATCAACGAGTGATTAGTAAGTTTTAGGATTTCAGGTTTGGGTTGTCATTCCGCGGATTTATGTGCAACGTTAAATTCATTTGTAATGACTTTGGTCTTGTGATGTCTCAGAAATATTCAAACTTACAAGAGGTCTTGATTTTGTGAGTACACCTTTAGATTTGACGGTAATTGAAGGTAATTACGTCTTATTTCGCGCCTTTAGCTTCCTAGTATTAGTCTTTATTTTAAATTTCATCAAAATTGTTAGCATTAAATGATGTAACGTCTCTTATATCTAAAGTAATTGCTTTAGATGTATAGTGAGATAAGTTGGAAAATAAGTATTACGGAATATGATATTTTTATCTTTTCTTTTATTCATTATTATTTTTATAAATATGCTCCAGTAGCTAGATTGTTATTGGATAATGTAATGCAAAATTTAGACGTATCTAATGTTTATTATCGAGTTACCATTCGTTAGTGGCTGGCAAAATATGAGAGAAGAAACTTCCTATGTTTGAATAGTGTCAGTGGCTTTGAAATTCTTAAATGAAACATTGGATACGTGTGGACTAAACTTAAGAAGTGCCTTTATAATGTTGGGACTAGATAAGTAGGTAGGATTTATTGATATTTTAGCTTCGCTTTTTGTCTTTAATTATAATGTGATTGTCAAATTGTAATGTTCTTGTTAGATGTACAGCTTAAGAAATGAAATAACGATTGATAAAATTGAATAGTTTATTGAGGAATGGTGTATAAATTAGTGTTTTATATAAAAATGTGGATTTGTATTTGCGTAAATTATGTGATGTATCGTATCGCTGTTTATAGCTGTGCTCGAATATGTAGAGGAAATTGAAAATACATAATTAATGGAGTTTTTATCATTGTTTGATTTATTCACGATTTGATATGTGTATAATATAAGGTCACAATAGTTCCTAATGAGTTAATGAAAAAATATACTTAACTACCATTATAAAGAGAAACAGTTAGCAAGTTTGTTTCTAATGCCCATTTGAAATCGAATGACATTCGAAATCATTCATCAATTTAGTTGTAAATATAGATGCTGCTTTATCTTGCTTTTAACCCAATTTCATTACCCGATGCGAAGCTAAGTGTAGGGCCACATCTGCGGAACGTACGGCGCCGAACCTTCCGCTAAATACGCTCGTAGTGTATTTCAAGTTATCTATGACACATCAGTACGCGGCCTAATTTCGACTGATGTGTCATAGAGCGGAAGGTTCGGCGCCGTACGTTCCGCAGATGTGGCCCTACACTAAGGGTGCGTTTTTATTGAAGTGGACCGGAGCGTTGCTATCTACCAATCATAGCGCAATGGGATTGTCAAACAACGCATTGACATTGTCAAAATCTACTCGCAATGCATTGTCATTGGTCAGTTGAACTCCACATAGCTCTAAAAAAATTTTAGCTATCAAATGGTTTGTCACTTTCTGACATACGCAATTTTCCGAAGAGCAAAAGAGACAAAACATAGTGTAACAGTGTTTTAGTTATACCGCCCCGGTTTACAATAATTATGCTCTTGTTCAATAAATGGTGGAGCCATTGCTTGTAGTGTAAATAACGATTATGGCTCTTCCACACGATGACCCACTGAACTGATTCAACATGTGAAGGGAGTAGTGATATGGCGATACGATGCGACATCCGTTCCACTCGGTACCACCAGAATGATACCACCGGTGGTGTCATACGAAATCAGTATTCCAGTCATCTCTACATATAGAGTGATTCAAGAGGAAGGTTTATGACTACATTCATGCCAATATTTTCCACATGGACGCGTTTTCACAAGTTCAAACCGATACTGTTAGTATATTATATTTCAAATTAGAAACATTTTACGCTCAGTTGTTATTAGATTTATCACCAAGGTGGTGTGGCATGGAATAGTGATTCCAAACGACACCACTAGTGGTGTGTTCTGGTGGTATCGAGAGGAATTCACTGATCGCAGCGTGTGATCTTAACTAAACGTCGCCATCAAGTAGTAGAAAAGCAAAGTAGTAATTTAACAGGTTCTTTCCTAGTCAATGGTACGAAAAAACAAATTTATATTCACAAAATTAATTTGTATTCTATTATTCAATTGTTCTTAATTGCATTGGCGGCGAGCGGTTCAACTTGGCAGTCGGTAGTTTAACTTCAAGAGGAATTGTGTATTGAAGTACCCTATGCTTCTCTGTTTCGTGATTCTAACTATGATTATAGTGCTGAATAAGCGCTTGGTCATCGTGCCAAAGAGGCCCAACATGGCAGTGATATGGCCACCGAACCGATATGTTAGTTAAAATTAAAAAAATAATATGAAAATAAAATATTCTGATTAAATATCAACAAAATTATACAATAAGATTGGAACATTCCTTAAAAAGTATGAACACTTGAAGAAGGCACTAATAAATAGTTTATATTTACAATCAGCAACACACAAACGAACAATGCTCAATAACTACAACTATCTTTGGCTAACACAATACTTGTCCGGTATCAAAAAGAGGTTTACAATTTGTTATTAACAAAAAATCACTAAAGGGAAAATGATGAACCTACATAAATGTGATTGGACTAATTTGCTATGATAAACACTATAAAATCAATTTGTGGATCATGAAATAAAACTATGCTTTAATTCAACATATTCTATACAAAAGTTAAACTTTGATTCCATTCATAATAATTTTTATAATGTGTAATATCTTAATTTTCGAAAACATGTCATCTTAACATAATAAATAAAGTCGATAATAAAATACTTTCTAAACTAAACCAGCCAAATCATGCATAATTTTGATGAAATAGTCATATAATTTAATATTAAATTTCTTATTTAATAATTACTTAATTATATTTTCTTACTCGCTTTTATCTGAATCACAATAGTTATTGATTGTACTATTCGATAATAATTGTAAGAAAACTCTTAGAAATTAATATAATATCGGTTTGCGATCGTATCGCCTCTATCCAATAGTAAGGCATTTTTTCATTTACATTACATTCATTTCCATATTAATATAATCTATGGTAAATTTTCGATTTCTTAATAATTTCTAATCAACAGGGTTTTCTCTAACGCCCTTAAATTTTATTATATTTGATTAAACTACTAAATTGCACTTTTACACTACTTTTTTAAATTTTGGTACCAAATACTGGCAGACTTACAATTTGAGTCCACCATTATATACTTCACTATGTAAATTACTTTCTTTATCAACAATTTTTTACTCATTATGCAAGCAGAATTCAAAATAAACAAAATGTCACTGTCACTAACAACTTACCCAAAATACAGTAATGTATAACCTTAGTCTGTGAGGCTTACTAAGCGACAATGTAATTTGAAGAATAATTTTGCGGAAATATTGTCAAAACAAATGAGCATCGATATTGCTGAGGTCACTCTGAGGGACTCACAGGCTCTACGGGCTTGAGATCCTCTTCATCACTCTCAAGGATGGTGACGAAGGAGAATGGAAGGAAAGCGTACCCTTGACCTTCGTAGAACTTGCTCATGAACTCAACCCTGGAAAACAAACGTACATCGTGTTATGATAATATTAAGTATGGTCATTACAATTTTTTATTTAGATTTATTTTCAGTCTCCACTTTTTGACTTTGTTTAATAAAACAATAATATCCTGCAGAGTGAGTATAAATAAAAAATAGTTTTTAATGAGGTTTTTGCTCCACATGGTAAATCAAAAATAGAACAAAAACAAAAGAACACACTTCGCTTTTATTGCAAAGGGGCCAAAACGACAGATAAAAATATAATTACACTATTTAAACTATCACGATATGAACACATTGGCCGTGAACAACAACGGCCGTGCGACCGTTGCGACACGACCGAAAAGTTGAGGTATGCATTAAATGTTTTATTCGCGATTAAGTCCCGGCTAGATTAGTGTTTACAGATAAAAATGTAGTATCCGTAAACATAGTTTCAATTCAGAATGAGTAGTATTCACTTAAACTTAAAAAACAAAAGAAGATAAGATACACAAACCAATGAAGTCGCAAAGTATGCAAGAAGGCTGACAGTCCTTCCATCAGCACCAGTATAGCGAGCGTGAAGAATGCCCACATCGCGAACACGACGTAGATCCTGATGACGGCGAACACGCTAAATGTCGGCATCAGAGCCATGCGGAGCACTCTCTGCCAGAGGACGGCTGATAACTCTGTGGGAGGAATGAGGTTAATGTTAGAGGTAAGCATGTGAGCGTGTCTATGGACTGATCCTCTAGAATTTGGCCAATCTCAATCCTACGCCTACGTCTAGCCTACTATCATGCCTTACTATCAATCAGCTACCCATCCTATAGAATAAGTAGCTTATAGAGGCATGTTAAATTGCCGGTCCCGGTGCTTTCAATTGGGCTTTTGAAAAAAATTTTTTTTTGTGATAAATGGAAAGATTATATATTAGTTTTATAACAAAACTATTTTTATTTTATTTTTTTCGCAATAATTCAAAAGTTATTTCAAAATAAAATTTAATTTTTGAATCCAGTACCGAAAACACTCGAACAACTCCCGAACAAACCCGAGTGCGTGTGACGTCATAATGTATAGCCCCATTCGGTTACACGTGTAATAGCCGTAAACGCTGTACGTACTTATGGTTAAATAGCTATACATTATCACGTCACAACCACGGTGACCAATTATGGCGCGTTTATAGTCACGTGATTTTTATTCAATTTTTAATTGTTTATAATTAATTGAAAAAATATTTTTTTAAAGTTTTTTGCATTAAATATCAATATTATTATTATTAATAATAAAGTTTTAAAATACATAAAAAAAATCAATTTTTTTTTCAAAAGCCCAATTGTCAGACATATTGAGAGGCCATTGAGGTAAAATGTTGTAATAAGAACTCAATTTTGGAGGCTGTGTATATCCATATGAGATGATAAGGTAAAAAGGAGAAGGACAAAACATATTCGCTTCTAAATCTTCATGCAATTTCAAAACATCTATAATAATACACCAATTCAAATCTATTTCTCCATTCACAATAAGATTTTTCAACAGACACTCCATACTCCATCTTAACAAAACCATAATACTCACGTGCATGAGCCAAGGACAAGGCCCAGAGTCGTAGATACGAGGCAGTATGTGAGACTGTCCCCAGCACGTATTCTATGGTGTGTATAGCCTGAGTGATCAGCACTTCCCCCATTCCTTCTTCATGGGAATCTTTCTCTACTTCACCGCTTTCCACCCCTTGTTGGTATTGCTGTTGATTATTATTAAAAGAGTTTTTAAGTCAGTATCTTAATCAACTCTTGATTATTTCATAGAAATCTAACATATTTTGATTATATAGGAACGACAATTTTACTTTGATCTTCTTTACTGGGATCTTAATAATCCATGATTGTGCTATGCCCAAGTAATAAAGACTTCCAAGACTCTTTTGATATGATACTACTAAATATTATTTATATTATTGAACACTACTAGTTCAATAATATAAATAATATTTATGCTATTAATTCCATACAAGAACATTTATTTTTCTTCATCTCGTTACTGCTTACCTTACGTCTCCTACTAGCTATGACTTGGTACACTGGTTTCCCGAACAGCATCACGGGGATGCACAGGAAGGCTACAGCCAGGAAGGTGTACTGCACTTCGTTCTGTCCGGAGTACATGAAGGCGTCGCAAGGAGGCTTCTCTTCAGTTTTCTTTAGAAGCATCATGTTGATGAATATTATGAGTACTGAGGGCGCACAGGACGATCCTAGGGCGGGGTCTGGAAGAAGGGGATATATGAAAAAAATAATCAGAGATAAAGAAAAGTGTTTCTAAATTGTATAGTAAGTGCCCTTCTAGCAGAGCTATGGACATTCAATGTAGCATAGAATAGATCAGGTGGAAAAGTTTCCTTATTGTCATTACAAATGGAATTCATCTGACTCTTACATGTGACATCTGACTCTTGAGTGAAAATTCCAGGATAATTTTGATTGAAATTGTATCATCCTGACATCTCCATATTGAAAACAAATTTTTGATTAAAGTCATTGAATTCGCGATGGATTACGGAATAAAACTCGGTACATCATGAACGCATACATACATCATAGTCTAAAAATTTAGCAATATAAATAAGGTGATCCTACCTTCCGCATCGGCTGAATACATAGTCCATTTCATAAACATAAGCAGACAGAGGTACCAAAACAGTAACAGAAGAAACGCAATCTGCGGTATGTATTGCAAGAAAATCTTCTCCGGCTTTTTGAAGAAACTGTAAAGAAAACAAAGCTTTATTCTCAGACTCGACGTAAATATAATAAAACGACTAAACAAGCTAGTTTCTATGAATACAGTAATTACTTGAAGTTTACCACACTCATTGTTACACCGAAGGCCATGTGTATTACACCGAATATTATGGACAGTTTCATTTTGAACGAGTTCAGGAAGATTATGTTGTTTGCTGCGAACTGTGGACAAAGAACAAACAATCAAATTTCATCTTGAAGCGTGTGTTTCAATTTGGACGCTATTGTGAGAGTTAAGGAGCTGTGCCGATGAGTCCAATAAGACCCAAGCGACATATTTTACTGTGCATGTTACATGTTCTATTGAACTCGCATTTTTCGCCACAAATCATCCACAAATTGACCATTAATCAAGAATCATCTTCTTTATAATGTCCGTTATATGTATTCATTAAAGCGTCAGTTTTATGTGAACACAAATAAAAAAATATTAAAGCTCTGTTAAACTTACTTGCCAAACGGGGTCCATGCCAAACGGATAAGGTGTCCCAGAATACGCCGTCTTAGGATCTAACTCCAACATCTTATGATCACTCAGCGTTTCATTGCTATACACATTCCCCCATCGGCTTCCAAACAAGTTCAGAGATTTCGAAAATATGTCATTGTATATCAGGCCCGTGTATATTGAGAATATTCCCATTAGAAGTATGATGTATCGGCCTCCGAAGAATATGTTCCAGATTTCGTTGTCAGTTCTTATTTTGCCGAGTTTCTTTTCGAATATGACTATGATGGCAGCAAATAGCGTCATGATAAGGCCGTGGCCAACGTCTCCGAACATCACAGCGAAGAGGAATGGGAATGTTATTATGGTGTATAGAGCTGGAAGAAAGGTATCAATTAAATTATAAGGGGAATTGGATATGCTACTGCAGAACAAAAATGTTACGCTCATTTAAGATACATATTTCTTCAGTAAAAATACAATCAAGACAAGTTTCATAAATCTAGTCAGTAACGTCCTACTGCTGGGCAAAGGCTTCTCATCTCACTGATGATATCAGAAGATATCAGTACAGTGAGAAGGAATAGCCGTAATCAGCACGCTTGCCTAATGTGATCTCAAATTCGGGTCATATTTAAAAATTAGGAAACATGGTTTCGTTCGACATGGGAATTGAACCCAGGCTCTGAGTCTTGATAGGCGAGTGCACATACCACTAGACCATCGAGGTGTCACATAAGCGATCGTTAAATAACACCATAACCACAAGTGCTGGGTATGATACGTACCTACTTATTTGGAAAATTGAATGCGCATTAGTCAGTAAAGCCTGTAGTATCCTTACCTGGATTAACTTCTCTGTAACTTGCAATTCCGTATGAGTCTATAAGGTTTTGGAATCCTTTCGTAAACTTGTTAGTCCTGTTGAATGTCGGTGGTATTTCTCGTGTAGGCACATAGTGGAGTATAGATGGAATCGGGCTGCCACTGGCTTTCTGGAAAAGGAACCAAACAATTGAACGAAGCACGTGAATGAGTAAGCACGGGTGATGTCAGACACCTCTAGAGTTTTTTAGAAAAGTACTCCGAGTTGCAAACTCTATAATTGATCTCTAACACGAAATAGAGATTACTCAGTAAGTACTTCGCTCAACCGTTATCTCTACCAACAATTAAACATATTCTATGTAAATACATGTCTTAGATATGCATCTTCCAAAATTAAATAACTATTTATTTACATAAAAATAACGTCAAAGTTTGATCTGGTATCTTTTGATACAGAGGTACAAATTGATTATTATTTATTGAAATCATCCGTAAGTATACTACGAGCTAAATTTCCTGTATCATTGGAAGCAATGACAGAAACATTAAAGAAATCTCTTTCAAACGCTAAATTCTCGGTCTGTATGTTTTCTCCTGTCTTTCGTTGTGATAGATTTGGTAAACACAAAATGCTCGGTAAAGAAAACAAATAACTGTCGGCTGTGATCCGTGGTGCTATTAATAACGCCATTATTTTAATAGAGTAGACGGGTTGAAGAAACCGTCTGTCTGGCATAATTTCGTTTAGTATATGAAGCGAGTAACCGTTCAATGGAAGTTCATGATTAAGATGGTGTTTGAAGAGTAAACAATTAGGGCTAAATGGTTTATTGTTTTTTCTGTTTTGGATTAACTTTGTAGATTGTGATTACGGTAGACCAGGTTTAGTACCCATACAGTCATGTTATTCGCTAGGAGGAAATTTTTCATTCTTATAGAATTTGTATTGACTAATACTTACAACACCTTCATCAAGAGCTCTCTGTACAATATTCACATCGTCCTTCGGGACCCAGCACTCGGCGATGAGGCACTTCTTCGTTATGTCCATACTGAACATATTCAGGGTGTGGTAGATCGCCTTCTCCTTCCGTACTGCGACCATCCACGTACTAATGTCTCGAGCAATGTTCGTGAGAACTAATCTTCTGTGGTTTTCTGTTTGTTCTAGTACCTGAAATATGTTGAATGGTAGAAAAGTAAATATAAGTAAATAAGATCAAAGAGATAGCCTTGTTGGAGTTTTTATACATTCTTCAAGATTGACGATAGCGTTTGGTTGGAGAGGAGCTAGTATTGGCCCATTCAAATAGTGTTCGAGCTGCATGTTGCTTAACATTCACTACTTGCTAGTTCGAATTATAAATTCGTTTTGAATAGAAACTACGATTACTATGGATACACTTCGCTTTATTTTACATTTTTGTCTGACATTTCAGACTCTTTATGCGAACCACGGTCACAGTCTTCTGTGAATACTGCTATGAAAATAAAAGCGAAGTGTTTCCGTAAACTAAGTTTCAATTCAAAATGAGTAGTCTTCGCTTAAACTTAAGAAAAAAGTAAGAGTTCCTTTATCAATCGTTACTATCGAACGAGAGGTTTCGAGATCTTTGCAAGCGTTTACTGACCAGTTCCAAATCCTTTATTCTTGACGAGACTCCAGCTAACATTTCTTGCTGCTCCTTGTAAGTAGCAGGACATGGATAGAGCGTCGCTTTGAATCCATGGCAGACCTTCTTCACGCGAAGTTTGATCTGTTCTCCGTGGAAGAATACCACGAACACTGTCTTTTGGAGTTCGTGACCCTGAAAGTTGAATAGTAGTCTTAAAATTAAAAAATATATATTATTAATTAAATTCATTCGTATTCATTTTATTTAGTCTTAAATTGCAGCATTATAATTGCTGTTTTTTTATCCACTGCAAGGAATTCTTACTTTTAAGTTTTTTTTCGTAAAGGATCATGTTATCGTGTACAAACACCGCCACGCGACGTCATACGTGTTGATTATTATATGATAAATCAGAATAATTACCTTATATGGTACTCTAGTTAGGACATAAACTAACAGTATGGTCTGCTTATAACCTTAAAAGGTTTATAGAGCGACAAACAATACATAGTACCATCCACACAGCCATTGTAAAAAATATCGATTTAAAATGAATACTCGGAATGTAAAGAAATTATTTCCAAAGTTTATCCAAACATTGACCCTTATATCTTCATCAATATCTTTATATTACACGGTGAGTGCCAGTCTGGTATAACACACGTATTTTTATGAAGTCCCCAACAGGTAAGCTTCTAGAAAATCAATAAGGGCTTCAGGCTAACGACCTCCATACATTATTACTTATAATAGGTACTTGTGACGTGAACTTATGGGGAGAAATAATATGCGGTTTTATTCTGTTTCTTTTTAAACGGGATGACACTTTGTATCAAGTTCTTCTTTATCGAAATGATGTATTTTTATTGAATTGATTGTTATAGTTTCCAAAGATTCCAATGTTATGTCAAAAATGTTTTTCTTACCATTTATCGGAACAATTTTAGCCTAGAGTTATATACAGGGCGTCCCACGGCCATGCCACATGGAGGGAAAGTACCTTAAATATTGTAGATAGAACATTTTACTGAAAGAAGACATTATTTTAATTTCAAAAACAATTTTAACTGCATTCATAGATTTTTGAATAATTTTTTTGAGCATTTGATAAATTGATTAATTTTGTATTAAAAAAGTTAAAATTCATGGTCTTCCTTTTATTTCTGACGCTATGTTATTTAGCAAAAAATAATCCTTCTGATGAACCCTTTCGATTGGTATGATAAAGCTACAGGGTGATTTTTTTTTCGTGTAGCGGGTTCGATTACCGGTTCAAACGTGTAATTATTCAAAAATCTATGAATGCAGTTAAAATTGTTTTTGAAATTAAAATAATGTCTTCTTTGAGTAAAATGTTCTATCTACAATATTTAAGGTACTTTCCCTCCATGTGGCATGGCCGTGGGACACCCTGTATAGCTCCTCAGAATACAGACTGTATTCAGAGTATAGCTCTATGAGATATATTTTTAGGTGTTTTACTTATATTTTATGCACAAAACGTAAAGAAAATGATAATAACTTTTGTATAATTCCGACACGTAAAACGATAGTATTTAAGTTTTAGTTCAAATCAAATGTTTTTTTAACTTCTTCAGAAAAAAAAATACTTACAGTAATAGGATCTTTCAAAGGCTGATCTATCTGCGCCTGTTTAAAGAAGATGTTCCCATGTGATATTCTCCAGAGCATCTTTTCAAAGGACGGTACTCTAGCCGTCGTCACAACCCCTGATATGAACCCAAGGTGTCCTAATACTGCATCGTTGTTGTACACTTGTACTGAAGCTGAGATCTTCCTCGCGGCACTGTGGTCTTGGAAGAATGTCTGTGTCTTTTCTATAAGAAGCTTCAACTCTATTAAAGACAAGTAATCGCTTTTAAGATTACGAGCGTTTCGAGTTATCTCTTGTATTTCTGATTCTATGTAGTCGATTCTTTCCTGAAAAAGAAACGATAGGTGTAATATAAGATTTTATACTTTGGTTGTTTTCTTATTTTGGCATTATCATTATTATTTTGTAAGAGTAGTTAGGGGGTTTATCGGAAGATTTTAAGCTGCTTAGATCAACAACAATAGAAAAGAAGGTTCGAGTAGGGTGGCCATCCCCGGTGTCGGAGCTTTTCAAATACCTAAAGATCTCTAACATAATCTAACGATTGTAGCAACATGGACCGACGGTGTTACGTACCCTCCAAAGCACTACATCATGAAAACACTATGGAAAGTACCCAGGATACCCAGGATAGACAATTTAATCAGGCAAAAGAACTGACTTCAAGAAAGTCCTCAGTCATTATAAAAAAGGAAATATATACGATCATATCATGTGTACTGTTCCAAACATGAACAAAAAAGTAAAAAGTTTCTTTCGTTTGGAAGACACGTTAACCGTAGACATATTACTCGACAAACACATATAACACCCTTTTGTATTGGGGTTAAAAACGTCTGCAGTTATTAGGTTAGTTACGTCCTACTTCTGTTTGGCGGACATTTAGATCTTATCGTGTGCCTCACTCTGTAATTTCGGCAGAAAACTGAGGAATATTTGGTCAAAAACAACCAGTAAGAAATCATTTTCAAAAATTTTATTTCTAATAAGATATACAGGTTTGTTTCTATGCCTTCTGCATTCATTCGCAAAAAAAAATATGACCTTTATAACAGTTTTATAACTTAACTAGCAGCGTCCCGCGGTTTTACCTGCGTTACGCCCGTTCCCGTGGGAATTTCGGTGGAGAAGCTCTCACAGATCAGCACAGTGAAGGAAGCTAATGTAATGTTTTATTTTTGTTTGCTACCTATGGACTGGCATGCACATAGGCTTCTATTCAACCTAAAGTAGTATTAGTATTAGTCTGTAATACTTCAGTACCGACCAAAGGCCTTTCATCTCACGGAGAATGCGAAACGTTTGAAGTAAATTGTAAAATTAAAATCAGAAAATATTATTCTTACAAAAGATCAAGAATAAAAATCCGATCTCGTTTGTCGTCATTTCAAATGTATATTGATAAAACAGGTACGTATGTAAGACTGATATTTATAGAGGATTAGTAAAATGGTTCTCTGTCGAAACTAATCTCTTAGGAATGTTTGAGTCCAGTGTATTAGAGTCTGAGCACGCTGTAGTCACAACAGTCTTCCAAATGTCTAGCTCGACTCTAACTAAATTGGGCCTTATTCTTAAACGCTTAACGCATTAACAGTAGCTTAGCTATCAAATTGTTTATCTCTTTCCGACATACGCTATTTTCAAAAAGCAAAAGAGGCAAAACACTTTATAACAGTACTTTAGTTATAGAGCATTTATGACGGATTGTCTTTAGCATCTTATTCCTACGGAAGACTGTCTAACAACAGTCTAGCTACAGTCTTGATCACAGTGTGCTCCTACTCTTATGACAATAGTCATTCGAGAATATCCGTGAGCTCCGTTTGTGTTACGCTCATTGAGTTCAATTCAGATAGTTGAAGTGCAAATATAATGAACATGACGGTTCATATGCGATATCTAGCGTGTAGTTTATATCAGCGATGATGAAAGCGGTTGAATAATCGAAGGTAATTTTATACACTTGAAAACATATGGCAATGCTGCAAGGTCGCGGAGTTTCTTAAAAGTGTAATTATAAATATTTGGAAATGAATTATTTTGAGTTTATATTGAAGGTAAAGAATTGCAAAAAAATCATCTAACATTGTTTTCTAAGAGCCCCATAACAGCCTTTTTGGGGCCAAAACCGAAAATCGACTAAAAAATCATTGACATTGGCAGCGTTGAGTGGTCTGATTCAAAATTATTAATACGAGTAGTTATAGAGCTATTAGAACATAGTTAGTTACGAAGTCATTAGAATTGTGGATTCATTTTAAACTAAGCCCAACTCCACCTAACGCAAGTTCAAAAAATAAAAACAGAAAGTCTCATTCAGATCAAAGCAATCAATTCCAAGCAGGTTCACAGTAACAACCTGTACCACTTAACATTACAATTCCAAATGGGTCTCACCTCTAGAATGTTAATTTCTCTTGGCGTGAGGACTCTGGGCGACAGCTTGGGCGGAGGAGGCGGCTCGGGCAGTTCTGCCCAAACCCAGCGCAGCTTCCGTTCCATCTCGCTGCAGCGGCGCACTTCACTCACGTACCGTCGTTGGAAGTCGTTGACATGTGGGTTTAACTGTTGGAATACAGTTCACACTTACGTTATTTTGTCAGACTTAGTAGGGTTACGCTTTTTGTTGAACAGAATAAAATTCCCTCTTTATAAAACTGAAGAGGACCTCCTCCCTGTACCGGTATCTTTAGTGAGATGAGAGGTCCAGAGAGGTGGGACATTACGGACTAATTCTATTTTTTTTGTTCAATTTGTAAAGTCTACCAATTATGCCGTAATCTCAACTGGGGATAATAATAATAAGTAACACAAGCAGTACCCCGCGGCTTTACCCGTGTTGTACTCGTACCTGTAGGAATTGTGTCAAGAAAAGTAGTAAAAATCACTCTGCATGTTGTTGAAATCTGCATGAAGTCCGTTTAGTAGTTTTTAAGAGAATCGATTTAAAATCAAATCAAACAGAAATATACAGACAGACAGCGTTAGGAGACTTTGTTATATACCTAATATGTTTCGATGATGGGTCCCCTTTGCTTACGATATTTGTATCAACTTTATTGCCGAACATATTCTTACACATTCTTATATGCCATTCATACCCAAACTCATAAGTATACTCGTATACTATATTGGCACTAAATCGTCCAATTACACTTTATTCGTAGCGATAGGGACCGCGCCTCTTACAAAAATTGGCATCAAACGTTTCTATTAGAATGCCAATAACTTCCGTTTTACGAGTATCTCTTTTATTTACGACATTATTTTATTTCTATCATGATATTTTTTGTTCGTCATAGGTATATCTATCTGTTTTAAACTTTATTTTTAGACAGGTTCAATAATTTATCTTCGGAATATCTTAAAATATCAGTCATGGTGCACCAAATTGGAAACTTAAAGTAAAAATCAAAGGTGACTAAACTATATTAG
Source organism: Cyclophora albipunctata (assembly GCA_963082685.1). Taxonomy (NCBI): domain Eukaryota; kingdom Metazoa; phylum Arthropoda; class Insecta; order Lepidoptera; family Geometridae; genus Cyclophora; species Cyclophora albipunctata. The sequence continues at coordinate 1,590,505 of OY720121.1, read as the reverse complement.
CTTATTGGGACTGTTAAGCAACATGTAGCTCGTGTTACTCGGATGAGTGACCCGATAGTGACATTTCTGTTTTCTGCCCTCCGAAGCACTCATCTGAGCGAGGTCATCGGAGGACACGTATAATTGTTGGTTTCAAAATTCAATAGTCAAACCATGTCGGAGGCAGTCTCAAAACTCTGTCACCACGTCCATTAACCTACTTGAACTTACATAGGTATTTACTTTTTTAGCTTACCTGCTCTGCTTCAAACTCCCTCAATGGAAACTACACTCAACCCCATAAAACCATCCATGAAAATGCGAACATAAAACGAGCTGGCAAGTCCTTGGCCGGCCTTGACAAAGTAATTGTGACAGTTAGATCAGTTTCATTGGTAGCAGCTATTTGCTTTGCAAGCGCAGGAACAGCCAGTTTCCCGTCTGTTAAAGGGGGATATATCATATAATATATCGCTAGATCTTGTCCGGTGTATGATTAGATATACGAATTATATTGTGAGAAGATCGCATGTATGCTCTATTTTTCATTACGAGAGTCTAAATGTCAACTGATGTAATCGATTTTCCAGCCGAAGATGATTATTTATGAAGAGGAAAAAGTTTAGTGATTTCTTTTCATTCTTACTGCATCACTTTGACTGGAAAATGGACCCAAATAGTCGACATTTTAACTCTCAGAAGAATAATTTAACTATAATACTAAGCTGCTTTTGGCAACCTTATAACTACATTTGTAAAAGTAAAAAAATATGGTTACCAATATAAATAAAATATATTATTGTTCACTGTTACGTTTTTCTTAACTACATTTTCTGTACAACGTAACTTGTATCTTTAAACGTACGATTCGAATGCAAATAGGATTTCGCAAATGAAGATCGATAATAACGAAAGCTATTTCTGTTTCAAAATAAACTGTCACCCATAACCGTGCCAAATAGTTTAGAAATAGTTTCACCTCAACTTGGCTGCATTGTTTTCTTTCAAAAAAACAAAGGAGACCAGCCAAAGTAATTAAAATGCAAAACTACGGACAGTTAACCTTATTCGCCCAAAAATCACGAAGAAGCGAATCGATACGGCAGTCACGGAAATATGGGCACACCTATACCACCACGAAATCAGGGTACCTTCCTGTAGGCCGCCCATAAATAATAGGGCGTTTAAGAAAGAGATGGCAGTATCTTGCTACTCTTTCGTGTAAACGTTTGCTGTAATTTCGTGACTGGTCTTTGTCATGTGTGGGTCATGACACTACTGGTGACCTTTTAAAAGAACAATTTATATCTAAACCTATCTTTTTGTGGTTATAATTGTTAGAGGGCGAGTAGAGGTGAAACTAAATTAGCCTTTATCATAAGGATTAAATTAAAATTAGTTTGTTTGACCTATCCTGATGCCTGACTGTTTAGACCGTCGTTTCCGTCACGACCTAACGATTAAAAGACCCGGGGCCGACTATTACACATACTTTCTGAACCACGGCAACTATCAGATAGAATATAAACAAATATCTACTCATCCGAGTAGGGTCCGAGCTGCACGTTGCTTAACAATCGCAACCGTTAACATCATTTAGTAGACAGACAAGAGTGCTAATGAAAGTAAAAATATAAATCAATTACTCATACTAGTACAATATACACAGAGTCCATCTAACTGAAGTTTCCTGCTACTGTAAATAGGAAGTTTTTTGAAGATTGATAAAGTTTTGTTGAGTATCAACTATTTGTAGATTTGGGTTGCTCTGAAATACAAACGTTTGACTCGTGAATCAATCAATGTTCAGTGGCATAATCACCAGTGTTTCCTAAGCAGTGACGTATAATGATTTTTTAGGCTTGTGCAAATTACGGATTGTTAAAGACAAATTTTCCTGAATTAATTGTGATTTTTTTTATTATGGGAATATTTAGACGTGTGTGTATACGATGCAGCCATATTGCTATTTAACGCTTTTGAATATAAACCAAATAGCTTTGAGACAAAACAACAAACCTGACTTATAACGGAACTACGTGCCCTACCCAGCACGGTAGTATTGAGATAAAAATCACTATTCGCCCATATTTCGCCACCAATCTGCATGTTGCTTAACAAACGCTATTAATAAACTAGTGACAACAATAAAAACAAAACACAATCACCCTCTACATTCCATTATCAAAAGCAGTCTATATTTAAAACGTGTACTTTCAAATATTTAAAAAAAGAAACTAAATAAATCGAATGACGTAAAGTCTAAATGATCATGGGAATGTTAATCATCGCTTGGATTCATTAAAAGCTATCAAGACGTGAATTATTTCTGCCACCGAATAAACAGACTAGTCAGTCTAAGTCTCTGTTTTATATTGTATTAATTTATTTTTAAATTGGTGCTATGAAATAAATTGCGGGATATGTTACACTAAATTTTATTGTTATTACAACTCTAGGACGTATGACGTATCTTCACGTATGACGAAAGTTTAATAACACCATTATGATATTTAGTCGTTAAAATATTTTGCATTATTATTATTCAAATATGTATTAAACTTCATACCACGTCACTTCACTGTCTGTATAATAAAACATATTCATAGTTATAATATTTCGTAACCAAAGGATAACTGGATAGGAATGATACCTACATATACCTGTCATAGATAGGTAGGTACTAGGTATGTCTTTCACTTTATGGATCTTATAAACTCGACAAATTAAAAGTATGATATGAAAAAAATCTTATAATAGTGGTAACATTTTATAAGCGAAAACCCAACTTCTAACTGGGTTTTTATGAGAACTAGGTGTACCCTTTTGTGAATTCATTAATAATTGGGAACATTCTATATCCATACTTCTTTGTTTACTAAATACTTTGATTTGATTTTCTGTCCATAAGCTCGAAATCTGCTCATAAACGTAAATATGATAGCAATTTTCCAAAATACACAGGATGAAATAGGATCCACCTTTTCTTGTTAGACAAGTTGGTTAAAAGTATCCACAATTTCGTAATTCCTAAGGAATCAGTAAATCCACCTAAAACTATACGACCTAAAAGGATAACAAAAAAAAAACAATCCAAAGACTACATGACATTGTAATAGATGGTAATGGACAACAAAGTTATTGTTTTTAATTGAAACGACAATGGCTGCCACCTCCTCGGGATCACGCGCTCTCCTCGTGCTATGCGTAATGATACGTCCACTAAGTACAATTTGCCCGTCATGTGACTCTGGATATAACTGGGATGTGACACTCTTTACGGCCGTTCTTTATAACCCATAGCAGCGCCCCGCAGTTTTTACCTGCGTTGTACATGTTCCCGTCGGAGTTTCAGTATGAAAAATAGCCTATAACCTTCCCGTTGAATGTGGCTATCCATTACAAAAATAATTATTCAAATCGGATTGGTAGTTTCTGAGGTAGCCCTTACAAACAAGTAAAAAAGTTTACCTCTTCATAATAATAGTATAGATAGACTAGCTGCGCCCCACGGTTTCACCCGCGTTGTACCCGTTCCCGCGGGAATTTCGGGATGAAAAATAGATGTTGTCCGATTCTCAGACCTACCCGATATGCACACAAATTTTCATGAGAATCGGTCGAGCCGTTTCAGAGGAATTCAACCACGCACCCCGTGACACGAGAATTTTATATATGTATTAGATATCTGCTGGCTTTACTTTTCCCTCGTACCGTAGTTAAGATAAGTGGTGTAACTCATTGCTATTGTTAAGCAACGTGCAGCTCAACGCCGACTTGGATGGGTGATCGATAGTCAAATTTCTATCTGAGCGCTACCGTGCTTCGGAAGGCACGTTAAATTGTCGGTCCCGATTTCAATCATCAAATCGGAGGCCTTGAAATGGCTTAAATATTTCCATACTAAGGTTGGGCACTGACCTATACGAACTTACTTTTTACTTTCCGATTTGTAATACTTTAGGTTTAGATAGGATTAAAATATGACATCTAAAAACAAGTGTTGTCCCGCTCTTGGGCAAAGGCCTCTCATCTCATTAAAGATATCAGTACAGTTCGGAGGATTAGGCGCGGGAATTTGGGGATAAAATGTATCCCATGTGTTATATGCATGAATTACCTAGATTATACTAGATTACACCGCTCGTGGTCACGGGATAACACAGTTAACAGAGTTATCCCTTGACCACGAGCGGTGTAATCCGCTCGAAACGTCGGGTACGTATTTTAGTAAAATATGTTAAATTATCTAACGCGATACAGACTCGTTTCATTTAGTATAATGAGTGCAAATCGTGTGAGTTTAAAAAGTATGACCTAGATTAATGTAAAGTTTCATTCAAATTCGTTCGGTAGTTTTTTCCCGAAAAAGTAGGTAACAAACATACATCCTCGCAAACTTTCTTACTAGCAGGATTAACTAGTATTCACTTCCTTTTTAATGCGCATCTGACATTTCATACTCTGCTAGTATATTACAAGTAGATTCAACACAGTTCGTAACCATTTGATAAAGTTAGAAATGGACATACGTTCAAAGATAACAATAGTTGTTCTAAAATTAAACGAACAAAACCAGAACGTATAGAATCTACAAACAAATGACAGCCGAATAGATTTAATTAAGGTCATGTTTTCAAGAAAACGTGTATACGAGTTTACGGAACATCAATCGTAGCTAGAAGGTATATTTAAAACAAAGCGATTCCTTCTAATAAATTTAGTGTCCTCCGAAGCTTGGTAGTGCTCAGATAGAAATAATACTATCGGCCACCTAATAGCAGTTATGCTTGTAAAATATAAAGCTTTTCATTAATAGTTATGTTTCATTATTGATATGCAAACAATGCAACATTAAATTATGTACAATCTGATTGTTCTATATTCATTTATTGATGTATTGTTATTTAAAATACATCAATATATATTAATTTAAACGTTAATATATATAAAACCTTTTATTTATATGTATATAAATAAATATATTTGTATACTAGCTTTTGCACGCGACTTCGTCTGCGTAGAATTCGAAAATGGTTGTAATAGGATGGATTTTAATAATGTTTTTGAAGTTATTAATTATCAGATAAAAAAGTTCATTATTACAATAAACTCGAAATGCCTAGCTACTGCAGTGTTTCTCTACAAGGAAATAGGTGAAACATTTTTTTTTCATGCTGTCATACGTACATACTATGTACATGTTTCCTGCTTTTCAAACATGGCTCGGGTTTGTGATCACCAACGTGCATTATGCAAGCGTGGTGATTATGCCTAATCCTCCTCACTGTAGGCCATCTGTAGGCCTTTGCGCAGTAGTGGGACATTACAGGCTATTTATTTATTTATTTATTAGGCTAATACTTTACTTAACTTTTTTACTAATTGTCAATCTCTTGTTAATGCCGTTTGAGTTTTCAGGGGCTAGACAAACATGCTTACGAAATTAAAACTTAATTATATAAAGTAGTTATTATCTAAGGTTAGTATCTAAAATATACTTTGTAACTTATTATCTCTATGAACAAATGAACCGATAATATCAATACACTTCACAATTCATTTCAAAACAGATAATATATCTTTAACATGACAAAGTTATACCATTAAAAGTTGCTTAAGTTTGTTAACGTCTTATCATTTGACCAACACATTGATTACTTAACTATAGTAATGATGGTAAAGTTTTATCAGGGCGGCTTTATCTAAGCGTCATATGGAAGTTCGTGTAGGTCAGTGGCGCATCATAATATGTACTAGTAAGTTTTAGATTCGTGGTCAACGAAACTGCGGAATTTTTAGACCACCTTACGGTCTCTCTTGTTTTATCGATTAATACAACCGGGACCGACAATTTTACGCTATCTCAGAAGCACGGTAACGCTCCGGCCACCCATCCAAGTAGGCGCCGAGCTGAACGTTGCTTAACAATCGCAGTGATCCAACATCGCTTAGTCAAACGTTATAATGAGAGCATTTACAAGCTGTGAGCTGGGGAGTTTAAAATAATGCGAGCGGTTTTTGGACGGTTTACTTCGGTCAGATTATTAAGTATCGAAAAGTAATGAGTTGCATTGACAGCGGTTTGTACACCATTTCAAAATCTTGCTAGAAGTTTAAAAACTAACGGTGTCTATAATCGTTTGGTGAAATGTACTAGAAATGACGATACATCAGAAATATAGAGAAATGCTGTCTATGGCTACATACATATTGATTTGGCAACCTTCGTCCAGTTTTTGATGTAGCGTGCTTTAGTACATACTAGCAGCGCCCCGCGGTTTTACCCGCGTTGTGCCCGTTCCCGTGGGAATTTCGGGAATTTTTTTACATAAAAACCTTCCTCTTGAATCACTCTACCTATTACAAAAAACCGCATCAAAATCCGTTGCGTAATTTTAAAGATTTAAGCATACAGACAGACAAACAGTGTGACAGACACGAAAAAGAGACGACTTTATTTTATACTATGTAGTGAAGTAGTACAGCCTATGCACTGAACTCATGCGCACATAACCTAACATACACGTAGGGTGCTTTACCACCACAACAATAATGATGTTCTATTACCATGCTACGTTTGATATCAAACATTGCTTAACAACGTAAGCAATGTAGTACAGCTCGGGTAGAAATGCGTCTTTATACATGCAATAAGGAATTAACTCCAAGTCTGTCGGATTGTTTCTGGGCAAGCGAGCATATTGAATGCACTTATTGTCTTGAATGAATATTCATTGTTTAGTTATTATTCATTGTATTTTATAGGTAGTATACGTATATTCTAACAAATATTACGATTTAGATAATCATAACTAATATTATAAAAGTAATTATCTGTCTGTCTGTCTGTCAGTTACGCTTTCACGCCAAAATTACTGAACTGATTTGAATGAAATTTGGTACACAGTTAGTCCAGAGTCTGAGAAAGGACATAGGCTACTTTTTATCCCGAAATTTTTGCGGGAACGGGTACAGCGCGGGTGAAACCGTGGGGCGCTGTTAGTATGGGATAAATATAATGTCCAAATAATAAAACAAGGCATTAATAGGCTTGTGGCTACCCTATGTTCGGTGTAAAATAGATCACCGAATTATGTTCGACATGGTTTGACCATTAATACCTATTCTAATAAAATATTAATAAAATAAAACTCGCAGATGCCGTTCACGTAGGTATTTGGGAATAACAATTGCTTTAATTCGTCTTTATCCTTATCCAAACTATAATCTTCCGGTCTAATTAAAATATTATTTTATACTATACTAATATTCTTCTTCTTCTTCATCGAGTGGATGGTCAACCTGACCAATCCTGGTGTCAGAGTTGTTGAGCCGCCAAAGGCCTCTGACATGGCTCAAGTAACGACTACTATCCGTAGAAATTAACCGGGACCGACGGCTTAACGTGCCCTCCGAAGCTTACTTTTCGGGCAATCAGGTGATTCAGCCTGCAATGCCCTAACCAAACTGAGGACAGTCTCACAAAGTAATTTTTGTGAGATATCCCCACCGGGAATCGAACCCGGAACCTCCGGGTCGTGAGCCGAGCGCTCAAACCACAAGACCACGGAGGCTGTTATACTAATATTATAAAGAGGTAACATTTGTATGTTTAGAAACTAACGGTGTTTTTAATCATGGGCATATACACGAAATGACGATTCATCTATACTAATATCTATACTAAATTATAAAGAGGTAAAATTTGTAAGTTTGTTTGTTTGTTTGTTTGTTTGTTTGTATGTTCGAGGTAATCGGAATTATCAGTCCGATTTGAATAATTATTTTTGTAATAGATAGCCACATTCAACGGGAAGGTTATAGGCTATTTGTCATCCGGAAAATCCCACGGGAACGGGCACAACGCGTGTGAAACCGTGGGGCGCTGCTAGTAAATAATATAGGTAGATTAGTGTGAATTGATGTAGCAATTGAATTAGGAACTTCCCGAATTCCACATAGGTATATTTTATGCTACTTAAGGTGGCCATATACGCTACGAGAAATAGCTACGATAAGACTGCACAGTTCGAACGGTACCGATAAATCGCTACATGTAGGTATGTTATAAAACTGCACAGTTTCGATTTTTGCTTGTATGCCATGTACGATAAATCGTACCGTTCGAACTGTACAGTCTGATCGTAGCGATTTCTTGTAGCGTATAAGGCCACCATTATATAACAAATGCAAAAGTCTGTGAGGATGTATGTATGTTTGTTGCTCTTTCACGAAAAAATATTCTAGGTTATAAATCAGACTAATACATAGGATACATTTAATCCCCAAATTCCCGCCAGTTTCGATTTTTGCTTGTATGCCATGTACGATAAATCGTACCGTTCGAACTGTACAGTCTGATCGTAGCGATTTCTCGTAGCGTATAAGGCCACCATTATATAACAAATGCAAAAGTCTGTGAGGATGTATGTATGTTTGTTGCTCTTTCACGAAAAAATATTCTAGGTTATAAATCAGACTAATACATAGGATACATTTAATCCCCAAATTCCCGCGGGAACGGGTACAACGCGGGGCGTGGCTAGTATATAATATGTTCAGTTATTAAATAAACAACAAACAGAAAGCCGTCCCAATTCCCTAGCGACACGTGAAACGTTTTATATTTTTAATACATTAGAGTTAGATATATTTAGATTGATACAACGGGCGGCCGTTCGCGACATATCACGATTGTTCGGGTGAAGGACGCGGAAAGTTCAGCCACAGCGTCGATACGTAAACTAATGTTATAAGTAATGGAAAATTGATTTTGGTACACTAGCGACTAACCGCCGTACTGAGAGACGTCAAATGATAATCAGTGATAGAAGTTTTTAAACAAATAGATTTTTTTATACCAATCCGATTTGGATAATTCTTTTTGTTTTGAATGGCCACATTCAACGGGCAGGCTATATAGGCTTCTTTCTATCCCAAAATTCCTACAGGAACGGGCATGACGCAGGTAAAACCACAGGGCGCTGCTAGTTTTGATATAAATTTGATATTAAGGCGAGAATCTACATGTATGTCATGGTAAAACGGAGCAGTAATTAGTATGTTTGATAACTGCGTCATCGTACAATACATACTTGTCAGGCGAGTTGGTAAAAACGTGCTAGCAGCTGGCAGACAGCGGGTATTCCAGTACGATAGCGACAGTCATGGTGTATTTCGACCTTTATTATAGTGTCAAATAATGGGGACACTTTTATATAAATAGGGGAGGGGATTTGTTTGCCCGAATCGCTTTAGCCGATTAAACCTTTTTTCGTAGATATGTAGGTACATTATAAACATTTGGGGGCTTGATATCACTACATAGTATAAAACAAAGCCGCTGTCTCTCTGTCCATGTATGCTTAGATCTTTAAAACTACGCAACGGATTTTGATGTGGTTTTTTTAAATAGATAGAGTGATTCAAGAGGAAGGTTTATATGTTTAAAAAAATCCTAAATTCCCACGCATACGGGCAAAAAACGAAAGTGAATGTTAGTTTAGGTCTGTTTTCGGTAGCGACTGCAGTAGCAGGCAGTAACTGTCGATCGCAGTATATTTTTTTTTCAAACTGTACTCTCCTACTTCTGACCAAAGGTCTCCCTCAACATCTTCCAAACGTCCCAGTGCTGGGCTAAATTTTGCCAATCCTCGAGGTTGTCTAGATCGTCATGTATAACATTTAATTCTTATGTAGCGTAATAATAATACGTTATTACTACTAAATACCAATTACCTTACTGATTAGTACTCTTCACTGTACTGATATCTTCAACGAGAGGAGAGGTAACATACTTTTCAAACACACGATTTGCACTCATTATACTAAATGAAACGGGTCTGTATCGCGTTAGATAATTTAACGTATTTTAATAAAATACGTACCCGACGTTTCGAGCGAATTACACCGCTCGTGGTCATCCCGTGACCAAAATTATGTCCAGCAGTGGAACATTACAGGCTTATACTTTTAATTTTTTTAATAACTTGAAAGTGCGAGAAACATAAACAGTAAATTGTTATTACACCACATTTTTATATGCTCTCCGTTCGAATTCGCTGTTAAATTGATGGCCGGAAACTAGTGAGGAGTGTGTTACGTACAATTTACAAGCTAACAGAACCGGGTTAGGTTACAATAATATTTCAGGTAACTGATCAAGGCATGTTGTTTTCTCTTGGCATGAAAGTAATCATTAGCTACCTCGTTTGTTTTTAATAGTACTAACATAAAGTTCCTACATCTAATGTACTGCCTATGGTAGCAAATAGTTGATTGATTAATGATGAACATTGAAATATTACTGTGACTTTTTATATAACTTGCAATGTTAACATACATTGCAAGTTATGTAGAATGTCAGATTTATTAGGTGATCACGAGACATTCCCATACATTTTGACAGTAGACAACCAAAAAGTGTGTTACGGTGACCATAATAGGACGAGATACGATTGTCACTTGTCTCTTAATAATAAAGTTGTGTATTCCTACCGTACTCACAGATGGAAGTATATTCTGGACCCATTATAGCTAAGAGTAGTTAATGAACTTACATCTCTAAACTGAGCGATGCCGGCCTCCCCGAGCTCGTACATGGAGACGTAGGCAGCTTCTGGTTGGACGAAGAGCTGGCAGAGGACCATCTCCTCGCTGCGGAACATTGCCCCCATGGTGGATGCTGGAAGGCAAACAACTTATTGATTACAAAGAGGGAGAGGTGACAAAAGTGAATTGAGAAAAAAAGTCGTTAGATTGGATTAAAAGACCATAAGATCTCATTAGCCTTCATGGATTTATTATATATGGACCACTTAATATAATGATACAACAGGTATTAGAAGTATGTCGATGTGTCTGTTATTCCGACACAAAATTGGAGACTGACAAGTGTCCATAGCATCATATAAAATATTTTGCCACTGGGCCATCCGATGAAAATCCAGACCCGACAGCCGAACCGTCGGTAACGAAATTAAAATAATTCATAAGCTATAGATTAATAGAAGATTTTCAAGAGTTGATGTTACCAGAATTTTATTCTATCGTATTTTAGACCTAATAAACTTCTGAAAAGAAGGTAAGTCAATCCAAAACATACGCATAAAACTATTTTAAAAAGAACATTTTTTTATTTGGAACGTAAAAGTATTCTGAAATTCGATCGGTCACAACAATGTGCAATCACCGTCCAATTCGTATTAGCATTTCACTGGCATATCGCATGCATTTGAATGGCGTCTCGCTGTTATGAAAATACTCGTCTATTTGACGGCGGGCGACTAGACGGTCCTCCCACTCGACACCGGGATGCAGTGGCCTTACTGCCCATTATGTAGTGTAACTCACTAGCCACCTTCGCTTATGATACAGAAGTTTCAAGAATATCGTTTCGGATAAACTGTTCCAAGAAAAGGGGCTACGCTGCCTACTCTGATTACCCTGTCTACAGTTCCTGATACGATTTCCAAACGTACTATGATCCTAAAACCACTTTATTAATCATGCGGTAGTATAGTGTAATGTATTGATTTTTATGTATTTCCATAGAAAAATTGTATAACTATGGCGGTAATGTCCTTTTTCTAACTTAATTGTTATGTAGCCTCGGTGGTCTAGTGGCATGTGGACTCGCCTGCTCAGACTGAGGTCTTGGGTTCAATTTCCGGGTCGAGCGAAAACATGTTTCTACTTTTCAAATATGGCTCGGCTTTGAGATCACCAACCCGCATTAGGCAAGCGTGGTGATTACGCCTAATTTATCTTCAGTGAGATGAGAGGCCTTTGCCCAGCAGGGGGACAATACAGGCTAATACATATTTTTTTGTTATGTAGCGTAAAACCACAAAAGCTTAACTGAATAAAATTATTGGAATCGCCGAAGCGAAAACAGCTTAATCTAGTTATGTCTTACCGCACGTCTGTCTAGGTGCACGATGTATTTTGGCACTAAGTCTAGGTCGTTAACACAGTTATAATAACTTTGTGGTTCATTACAGTTTTAATGTTCAGGCGTATATTTTACGCCGCGTTACTGCGATTTGTGTAATCATTTATGCAGTAGTTTGTTATTAAATAACTTTTGTTGGTGTTATCAATGCTTTGAAAAATATTATGCGTGTTCTCAGTCTTCTTCTTCATCGAGTGGATGGTCAACCTGACCAATCCTGATGTCAGAGTTATTGAGCCGCCAAAGGCCTCTGACATGGCACAGTAATTCAGCCTTTAGGATGTAATTATATTTGAATATTGATATAGCTATTTATTTCAGTCACCATTCATTAATACGAAGGAGCCGGTGGCAACTAAACTTTAAATTTAAATTTGGATCAAGGATGATATAAATTTTAAATTGATTGATTTGGGGGATGCTTTTGACATGCCATTTCATCATTTCTTTGATCTACTGTATATTACATACATGGACTTATTATTATAAACATAAGTCCATGATTACATAATAATATAGTATGTATCATCATTGCATCATACAAAACGGTCTCATTTACAAGTAGGTGGGATCACACAAAAAAAGTTTGTATTATTGATTACGCTATGGGTACTTTTGTGAATTACAAAGTTTGACACGTTTATCGCTCGCTTTATATTCCACTCACCAGTTAACAGCTTCTAAATACGCTCAATCTCTACGAAACTCTAGAAGCTAGCTTATAATCTAACTAGCAGCGCCCCGCGGTTTTACCGGCGTTGTGCCCGTTCCCGTGGGAATTTCGGGAATTTTTTTACATAAAAACCTTCCTCTTGAATTACTCTACCTATTACAAAAAACCGCATTAAAATCCGTTGCGTAATTTTAAAGATTTAAGCATACAGACAAACAGACACGAAACAGAGACGACTTTATTTTATACTATGTAGTGATGGCCTTATTCATAAACGCTTATTAGCAGCATTTTAGCCATCAAATGGTTTGTCCCTTTCTGACATACGCTATTTTCTAAAGTGCAAAAGAGACAAAACACTCACTAACAGTGTTTTAGTTAGAAACGTAAAATTTGAAAATCAATGGTGGTTTGTTAGTCTCGCTAAAACTCGAGAACGGCTGGACCGATTTAGTTGATTTTGGTTTGAAATGTTTTTGTAATCTAGAAAAGGTCTCAACTGTGAGCAGGGCACATCCTGTTAAATTATAATATAGTAGTTTTATTTTACGAGGGCCCCTTGGCCATACTTATACTTGTAATGTATTAAAAACGTGTCTTAATGTGCGTTACAATAGGTACCGTTATCAAGATCATTGTTTTTGTGCATTTGACATAACTCAGTATGAATCAGTTTTCTCCGTTTAGTCTTTTTCTTTAGCAGTAGTGTATTACCCTGTAATGTCCCACTGCTGGGCAGAGGCCATTCATCTCACTGAAGATATCAGTACAGTGAGGAGGATTAGGCGCAATCACCACGCTTGCCAAATGCGGGTTGGTGATCTCAAACCCGAGCCATGAACGTTGCTGTTACTGTTTCATAGACAATTTTGACGCAGACCATAATGCACACTAAGACAATGTGCATGTACATTTAGTTACACAAGTATGGTACAGGGGGCGAGACAAAGCTACTTCTTTTTATAAGCACTTGTTATATGTGAAGGCGTCTAAAATTCTTCAAATTATTGGATGTATTATGTAGTTTTATATTTTAGAAAAAAGTTATTAATATCATTGTCCTTTGATGCTTTCATTCCATACGCTAACCTACATACCATTTACATACAAATAATAGTTAACTTTTATATTGTTATCAAACATTATTTTTTATTATTAAACAAAAAAAACGTTTTAATAATATCTTTCCCTTAATAAATAACAGCCCATTAAGCAACCACCTCATTATGATAACAAGTAACAGAATTAAGTAAACATATCGTTATACAAGAATAGCTGAGACAATAAGAAAGGACATCAAAACACTAAGCATAATCTGTTTGTTAGAACTATCATACTTTTTAAACTCACACGATTTGCACTCATTATACTAAATGAAACGGGTCTGTATCGCGTTAGATAATTTAACGTATTTTACTAAAATACGTACCCGAACGTTTCGATAACTCCAATACAGACTAACGCGATACAGACCCGTTTCATTTAGTATAATTTTAGAACTATGTCTTGATCATTTCTATCGTTTTGCAATTGAATACAAGAGAACTGTTATTTTTTTACTTTATTTATTTACTAGCAGCGGCCCGCGGTTTTACCTGCGTTGTGCCCGTTCCCGTGGGAATTTTAGGATGAAAATTGCCTATAACCTTAGCGTTGAAATAGGCTATCTATCACAAAAAGAATTATTCAAATCAGACTGGTAATTCCCGAGATTAGCTCGAATATACAAACTTACTTTTACCTCTTTATAATATTAGTACAGATTTTTACATATTCCAGTAATATCATCACAGATGTTCTTAAAACTAAATTCATCTGTGAGACATTATTATAGGAACGTACAATATTAAAAAAAAACAATAATAATAATGACAAAATGTTGCCCTATGCAATCTTAATTATTATATGGTTGAATGCTTCAAGCTTGATGTAAGGTCACAATGTCAAAAACAAACCTGATAGGTGAATTGCCAAATGATATGGAAAAACAAACAGAATATGAAACGTAAAATATATATAATTTTGCTCATTTGTCTATTAAAATTTTTTTGCAAGTTAACAAGCTGTACTCACATAATACACGTCTAATTGCTCGCTCGCTATTGAACTCACCGGCTCGCAGCTTGTAACATCTGAGCGAATTTGCAAGCTGCGATCATCATAGCAAACACCAAAATTAAAATATTAGAATTGTGTAGAATTTGTCTGTTGGATTGAGTTTTTAATGCAAAAAACGCTAGATGCAGAATTGTCTGGTTATTATCTAAAGGAAATATAAAATCATCATAGTTATGTTTAATGGTGGATTAAGATTTAATGTCACCTTAAATACATATTGGAAGTTTGTTACCTATAGTTAAGCGTTTGCCACTAAAAGTTCAATGTCACTTTGCATTATTTTTAACAAGCTTTCAGCTGTTTTATCTACAGCTTTCTTAGAGATAGATAGAGATTGAGATAGATAATATAAAGCTTTGATTTGCTGAAAATCAGTGATACATATAGAAAACTATTATCACTTTATGTTCATTGAAACGGTTAAGCTTTGGTTAACCTTGCACTGCTCAAAAGTTCACTCGCTGAAGATTAGTAGTACTCGTAATGCAATGCTAGGAGCAAACATTAATTCAGCTTATGACAGGTTATTATTAATTGATATTGCCTTAAAATTCCACAATACAAATGAGTGAGACGAGCCCAGGCATGCTTGAATCGAGACGCTAGGTATTGTATTTTTGTATTTGGACTGTTTCCAAATAGTACTCTTAGCTTATCACAAATATTGTTCATGTACAAATATTCATTGATACCATTATCTATAGAATTCTATTTAGTCTATACCAGTTAAACAATGTTATTTTTAAACGTAGCAACCGTTCGCGTACTCCATTAATCTTTTATTCAGCCAGTTATAATATATTTTTGAATTTCGACCGGTGTTCTACAACCAATAGTGGTCGATTAAGAAATTGATCGTGTCTTGCGAATTACATTGAATTTGTGACAGATTTTTGAAAAACTTACGTACTTTTATGTAAATCCTTTTTTTGTTTGATTAAATTCACAAGTCACTGACACAGTTAATTGGTAATTGTTCGTGATATTGTGTTTTGTTTGGAGGTAGGGCGATACGGCCACAATGGACGGCCAGAACGCGATTACTGATATTCTTCATACAGAAGCACCGCGTACAGATTACATAGTAGTTAGTTCACTGTTTAGAGCACAGTTTAATGAACAGTTAGTATGGTGCGTATAAAATGTAGGAGTTGTTATGATATGATAGTATGTAGGAGCGAAATGTTCAAAGTATTATTTTATTAACAGCTTGTCTGTGTGTTTGTGCAATGTACTAATGGTGTTAAGATGTTTTGACTGTATTACGCGGGTTTATGATTGAGTTTTACATTGAACGGGACGAATGATTTATTGCTCGTAAATGTTTGTTTGTTTTAATTATGAATTAAATAGGTAATGTTTAAGACTTACAATTTTTGAAAAGACAAATGTTGCATTAAATTTATGACAGGCGGCAAAGGAAAGAAGATAAGAACTTAATTAATTATAATTAATTAAAACTACGATTACGAATACACTTCGCTTTTATTAAACATTATTATCTGACGTTTCGGCTCCTTTATACAAACCTTTGTCACAGAAGACTTAATTATGAGGTACAAATAGGTAAATCGCCATTTTTTCTATAACTAAATTGATATTTTTATCAAAATAATTAGACACCATTTCACCAACAGCCGCTGCTCCAGTTGCCGATTGATAAATGTTTATAAATTCATTTGTACACGTCGGGCTTGAACCCACGCCATCCGATTTGGAAGCCGCAGTCATTACCACTCAACCGTTACTTGTGTTTTATGTCTTCAAGAGAAAAGTTTCGTAAATTAATGAATTAAATTCAGATGATTACAATCGTGATTACATTTAATCCTCCTCACTGTACTGATACCCTTTGATGACTCTTTGCCTAGCGGTGGAACATTACAAGCTATTATAATTTTGAAATGTGAGTTTCATATTTTGTTTGGTATTGAGTTACCTATATATTTCTATTTGCACTCATCTATACTAATATTATAAAGCTGAAGAGTTTGTTTTGTTTTTTGTTTGTTTGTTTGTTTAAACGCGCTAATCTCAGAAACTACTGAACCGATTTGAATAATTCTTTCACTGTTAGATAGTCTATTTATCGAGGAAGGCTATAGGCTACATTTTATCCCGAAATTCCCACGGGAACGGGCACAACGCGGGTAAAACCGCGGGGCGCTGCTAGTTATGAATATACGAATCGGGTCTCTATCGCGTTCAAATTACAGCGTTTGGACAAAATAACAAATGTATTGAATAATAAGTTTAAGATTGAATGCCATTGTCCCTATTCGTTTTTTATAATGAGTACGAGTCGTGTCCCAGCGCCTCGCGGTTTTGCCCGCGTTGCCCGTTCCCGTGGAAACTTTTGGGAGCAAAAATAAATTAAAACCTTTCCGTTGAATCCATTACAAAAATAACTATTCAAATACATTGAGTTACATAGACTAAAATATAATACTAATATTACAAAGGGGTAAAAGTAAGATTGTTTGTTCGTATGTTCGAGCTAAATCTTGGGAATAACCTTTCCAATCCGAATAATTCTTTTTGTAATGGCCACAATCAAGGTTATAGGTCATTTTCTTCCCGAAATTCCCACGAGGACGGGAACAGCACGGGGCACTGCTAGTTACATTATAAAGCAGTATTATTCATAAGTTCAATGCGCAAAAGTAATGAGGAGTACTTTGTAAGCGGTCACGAACTTTGCACCCCTTAAGCCTGGTTTTCACTTCATGTTCTCAACAGTACTGAACGAACATTCGTACGTTCTCGATAAATGAAAATACTGCTGCGAGCAAATGTTCGTTGAGAGATGATCTGTAGCGAAGTATATGGTAAATTTTCCGTTTTGTTCGAACAACGGCTCTGAACATTTGTTCTCAACGTTTGTTTTAGTGCTTTGAGCATTAAGTGAAAATGCAGCTTAACAACTTTACTTGCTAACTCTTGAAGTGACTGTGACGTACCTGATTCAAAGAGTTACTACGAGTATACTGTGATAATTAATTACTTGTATTATTTTTTAAACTAGCAGCGCCCCGCGGTTTTACCCGCGTTGTGCCCGTTCCCGTGGGAATTTCGGGATAAAATGTGGCCTATAGCCTTCCTCGATAAATAGACTATCTAACAGTGAAAGAATTATTCAAATCGGTTCAGTAGTTTCTGAGATTAGCGCGTTTAAACAAACAAACAAAACAAACTCTTCAGCTTTATAATATTAGTATAGATTATAATATTAGTATAGATATCCTAAGACTAAGGTTTGTCAATTGAAGAATAATTTAAAAATGTTTTCTTTATTTGTGATTCTGGTTTCGTTTAATCCTTCTCACTATACTGTGTAATGATGAGAATTCCTTTTTCTCTGAAAGTGATTTACTATTTAGATTTGCTAGAGGTTAAAGCCATTGAGACAGTCTCAATACTTCTGCGTTGACTTTTTTCTAGGCATTAATATTGTCACTATTTCGCAGGAATTCTGTTCCTAAGCACTGTATTACGCTACAATAACTTCAACTTTAATAGACATTTATTTAATTACTATTATAATAACAGTATATATTCAAAATTAAATATAATAACAGGAGCAATGGGAATAAACCTAATCGCCACACCTTCACCAACATAAAATGATCTCGGTATCATTTCACAATGGCGCTTGTTGTTCCTTAAAATAGATATTAGAGGGGGGCCGGTGGGGTCAGGTTATGATGGTCGGTGTTATATAGGTCGGGTCATTGGTGCCAATGAATGTTTCGTATAATTAGTTTAGCCGGTCTATGGTGAATCATGCAACTTGATGCAGGGGAGTGATCGGCTCACTTGAAGTTGATATATAATCATGCAAGATATTAAGTGCAGTGAGCAAAGAGGCCTTTGTCCAAGAGTGGGACATAACAGGCTAATACAGAGAGTATTAGCCTGTTTAACAATTATTTATTGATTTTTCTATCAAGGGTTGATAACAGCTACAACATATTAGTGTATAGGTAATTAAAGCATTTTAAAAGTGGTTATTCTAATATGCCTCTTACAGGCATCCACAGCATTCAATACTTATTGTCATGCAAATAGGCTAAAACGACAAATTTATAGCTACACCTGTGGTTGTCATTCCGATCCCTTTAGCCTTTTCCATCTACACACTATCGTACTTCGGAGGGCACGTTAGAGGTGACTCAAGGGCGTAGCCAAAAAAGAGCAGACCCCATAATCTCTTCACATTATAATAAAGTAAAGTAATGTCCCACAGCTGGGCAAATGCTTCTCGTCTCACTGAAGATATCGTGCAGTGAGGATGATTAGGCATAATCACTACATTATAATACGTGGCATTTTTTCCTACTTTGACCCCACTTAGGTTACTAGACCGCCTTGCCCCTCCCCAGGGTAGCACCTGGCAACGACCTTGGTCCCATTTGTTTCTGCTTGACAGTTTGATCTATCACAAACTTTATCGCTAATTATTCCGGGAAGATACTCGTAACTAAACGGATACCCTCGTGGATGAGTTATCGATATCATATCGCAGGTCTGTAGGTATGTACTAAAACTTCAGCATCACTTATCTCATGAGATGATGACGATTAAAAATTTGTATCACATCAGGCGTTCGCTCTATTTTTTCTTAGTAGTAATAATAGTATTATTAGCCTGTTAAGACCCACTGCTGGGTAAAATCCTCTCATATCACTGAAGATACAGATCACAGTACAGCGATGAAGAAGGCATACCACGCTTGCCAAATGCTGGTTCGTGATCCCAACCTCGAGCCATGTTTGAAAAGTAGGAAACCTGTTTTTGCTCGACCCGGGAATTGAACCCGAGATCTCAGTCTTGGCAGGCGAATGCACATACTAGCAGATTACCGAGGCGTTGCCTTTGTAATTAGCCGAAATTAAAAACACTCTTTAAAATACAATACAGTTGTAGTAGCTACGTAGCTACTTGGGTAGATTGAGTTCAGCTTAGTTCATCAGTTATCATTTCTAAGAATGTGCCACTTTCGTGAATGGACCAATTCCCGAGATCTGTGACGTATGACATGGTCTCTTTGTTAGGTTATTTATTACAATAGCCACACTGAACACTGTGTAAGTTGAAGTCCAGGAACTTTCCAGTGATGAATACAAATATTTAATGTTGTAATGAAGCAATATAACTGTCTTTAGAGAGAAAATATGGGTATTTAAATTTTAAACGATTCAAATATTTTAGATAACAGCATCTAGATAGGTAATTAACTATTTTGAGTCGTAATTTTTTTTAAATGTTGGCTAATGTCGAACAGTGCCATCTATGAGAAATATTCAGAACTAGGTATTATTATTGGTTGTGCTTATAATGGTACTTATTTAGTTCTGTAAAATTGTTGTAGGTGGCGCTGTTCTGAAAACATATATTCAAAGGAGCTTTTGGTGCGCTACGATTACAGAAAGCTTTCTTTTATGTAAAAGTTGAAATTGTGTCTCTTATATTATTATTTTTTATTTTTTTATTTTTTATTATTTTTATTATATAATGAAATAAAAATAAATTAATATACAACTACAAGATTTTATTTATTTTTATTCTCATTGAGATTATTATAACGTGCCCATTGTGTCATTGCCTACATGTTTGAATAATATAGTTATCTTCTTATAAACAAGTTTATATAAATAATTCCCATTTCCTAGTTCTCATTATTAATCACCCATCTTCTGAAACGGATATTCAGACGCCTTTATGAGATGGAATTTAATTAAATTATTTTTTTAAGAACTATGCATTTAATAAAATTGTATAAGTTTGGGCTGCGTGGTTTAATAAACGTTCAACTATTGGATCATAAGGGAATAAAACAAGTGAATACCTACATTATTTACTTAGGAACAATATTTTTATATAAAGAACAGTGTTACAACTAAACCTCAAACCATGAACAAATAATTCATTTGAACAACAAAACAAATGAAGCAGAAACAATTAAAAAAAGAACTAAACCGATCCAAACGAGTGAAACCACCCCACAGAATGGAATGGAAAACATATTTCAAATGAGAAATAGCTAGAGCTACAAAGGGTAAGAAAATCCACCCGGTACAATGAAGCTGTGAGAGGAGACCGCAGTCGCGTTTGAACCTTCATCCGAACCACACGAGTTCCATTTTCAATTTATTAAAAAAATAATTCCCGCCGTTTCCCGCGATGCTAACCATCGACAATTAAAAAATACAATGGATACGACGTCACAAATAGGTACAGTTTTTGTTCTCTTATGTTATTGTTAAGTTAAACGTCTATGTGTTTGATCTAAGAAGGTCGCATCGCCTGGTGAGTGAGGTTTTATTCGTATTGATGTTGTTGTCAAAACAAGCCGGTGTTGGGTTTTGGAGGATTATTTTGTGTTGAATTGTAATTAGTATTTTGTTATAAGGATTATGAAAATGTGAATTTGTAAAAATTATAACATATATAGACAATAGTCGAAATTAATCTCTTTGGAGTACACAAAATGAGTTATACTTATAAAGCAATAAGCAGTATCTGTGTAAGGCACATGAAATCTATGCATGTGGTATTGGGCACTTACTTACATTTCGCACATACATTTTTAACTCTCTGATAAAATACATGCATGTTGGTCTGGACAATTTTATATTTTCGATGCATTTAAATTAATATTATAATTCAGCTGTAGATAGATTAAGTAAAAGTGTTTTGAAAATTAAAAGTCAATTTATTTATTGAAGTGAAACCTTAATAGCGACGGAATGCACTTTTTTGATGGGCAAAAAATGTTAAACTCGCCTCACACGGGACACGTGACCTGATCGAAAATTCGTAAGACGTTTTAACGTTAGTATTAAATTTTTCATTACTGCCGGCACTCTCGGAGTGCACTGTGCACCCCGTTGTTTTTTACATAAATTGGTCTACCAATGTCAACGTTTCATTGGTAGAAACGAACTCTATCAACTACAAAAATATTCGTAGAGTTTAGCCATAGGTTCCTTTTGTCGGTAGTCAGATTCCAATTTTGAATGGATGTTGGTACCTCTGTTACTATGGGGACGAACACAAAACCGGAGCTCGGCTAAATAGCTTCATAAAAACATTATTAAATGTAAATAAATATTAAGTTTTAATACATGTTTACTTACTAAAATTAATGTAGATTACCATATTCTGAAATAAATTTAAATAATAATATTGTCATTAAACTACATTTATTTTATTATTTATACGCGATTATTTAAACGCGATTGATACCTAATGCTTTATTATATAAACTTTGTATTTCAATAACAAGCTCAACTAATGTTAATACCATGCTTGCATAATATTTTGAAAACAAGCTTCTAACAGAACAGATTTATTTAGAATACTTTAAATACATTGTTATAGCACGTGGAAGTTACGTAGCTACAGTAAAATACTACACGTTTTGCTCATCGGTGATAGGAGACTAGTTTGTATGTTATGAAGTTTGTCTATCGGTTGTAACAGTAGTGCCTAGTATTTCTTATTGTTATAATGTCAAAATTCTTATTAGTCACAGAGATAACATTACATAAACCAAAACCATCAAATGATTTCCCTTCAAAGGCCAATGAACAAGATTTGTTGCCATGTGTTGTATGAATAAGTAAAAAAATATATCACAGATTTATCGAATATCGATTATACCGAAATTCAAAGTGCGTGTAGCACAGTTGCCAACCCTAATATAAAAGTTATTACAAACGTTCGAAAGCACTCCAAAACGGCAATTAAAATTTCCAGCACCAACATTTTACCAAACCCTTGTACAAAAACCGCGTATTATTTCAAAAATTATCAGCCAATACTAACTGTCAAACGAAATGTATCAATCCAATTTCATTCTTAAAAGAGTGAACGTAATCTGTTCGTCTTTTTATTACTTTTAGTTAGGGTTTGAACCCTTTGTTCGGATCACGTAGGGTCCTTTTATAGTTCAACAATAGTGCGTTACAATAATAGTGAAGGGGCGAGGGATGTGTGGAGATAATGGTAGATACGATAAATTAGCCGGTCTCCATCTAATCGAACGAAAGTATTATTAACCGATCGAATTTGAGAGGGCACTTTTGTAGCTGGTGTTGTTAACTGGATTATACTTTTTGGTGGGATGGTACCGTGATAGAGAATTGGGAAATGTACATAATATTG
The DNA here is from genome assembly GCA_963082685.1 of Cyclophora albipunctata. NCBI lineage: Eukaryota > Metazoa > Arthropoda > Insecta > Lepidoptera > Geometridae > Cyclophora > Cyclophora albipunctata. The sequence goes on along the minus strand of OY720121.1, from coordinate 1,567,610 downwards.
TGTTAATCTATTAAGAAGTAGCAACTTGGCAAAAAAGCATTAGAATAAATATAATTCCAGTATTTGAATGCTACTTATTTTATTAAATGACTTCAGAAAGAAGTCTCTTTTTTAAACTTACACGATTTGAACACATATGTAGTTTAAACGTACTAACACGGGTTTTTTCGCGTTAGAAAGTTAATAAAGCAAGTAATAACTTACTTTTTATTTCCCGACGTTTCGAGGGGATTGTACCTACGAGACTAAGAAGTTTCTTGTACCACAGTTCCTGTAAAGGGACAGAAATATTAGATAAAAATGTAGAATTAAAAGCGAAGTGTATCCGTAAATGTAGTTTCATTAAAAAGAAGTAGTGTATGCTACCTTAGAAACCTATTTCCAAATACTGATTTTCATATGTTTTCTTAATCAATCATACACGACGCCTTACATAATTTTTTTTAATTACTATCTCCCTTCATTTGTTTTGAAGTATTTAAAAACAAAATCTACTATTTGAATTAGCAATGAGCAACACAACGCATTCGGCTTGTAGCTTGAACAATCGCTCAATCTATACGATACGTACCAACTATCGTACATTAAACGAACGTACTCTATCATATAACATGTGCCGACTACGTAGAGCAATCAAGAGTAAATATGCAAATACTAGTTCCCGAAGGTCGTGTTTGTTGAACATTTGCGATTCAATAAGTCTGGAGAAGATTGGAGCAGCCAATTGACTGTCTGATATCTTTTATACAGGATGCTAGATACACGTGCATCCTCTTCGCTACAAATGAGATACGGGAATGAAGTTTTCTTAATCAGCTTTTGTTGGAGATTGAAGATGAGTTTTTATTACGACTAAAAAGGCTTTAGTTTAACACCTTCTTATGGTATTGATTTGGGAGTACTTGGAATTAGCTATCGGATATGTGTTATAATAGGTATTCCAGAAATTATGTGACTATGATGGCGACAAATTGCGTCAAGCTATGGACAAATCCTCTGATTGGTGGAATATTTTAAATTCTAATTGTCCAATAATCAAGATTTTTCCTGAGCTTTCTTCTTCGGGATCAAATCTTCTTTACCTCCTTTTGTCGAACAAATTATTCCTTCTTGTATCACAACTCCTATAACCATTTCAATCCTACAACCATTCTGCTCTTCTCATTCTTTCAAAACATAAAACCTACATCATGTCATATCGTTCCCTCATTTATTCTCAACAAAATCAGATCGTTCCTTCCAACTAACTGTGTTATGCTTATCTTCACAAAACTTGATACAACTTGATGTATGAGTATTAAACTTGTCAGTACCATCTGTTGAAGGGGAGCTGATTATCAAAGTAACTTGTCATGGCTACTTTGTGATTTCATTTACGAGTTGATCAATGCGGGTTGGTAGTATGACTCATTACACGATACTGGGATTTGTTTTCATTAAATAGAAGTGTTTAACGACTGTTGAGATTTTTACTAGTATACACCTCAAGCGCAAGACACACACAGTGTGGATGCGGCCCGGGTGCGGGCCGGATGACGTTGTATTCCTTGTTTTATATGAAGGATGTCACACTGCCCCGTTGCGGGCCCGTGCCCGAACCGCACCCGCACTCTTCGTGTCTTGCGTTTCATTTGCCAATGACAATTCTATGATAATTAATTAATATAGTGAGCCTCACTTTATATTAAACACCTTTATATTTAGAAATATCTAACATGGTTTACCTATATAAAGACAAATGTGATCACAAGATAGCAATTTTATTGTATTAATTAGTCAACCCATAACGCTAGATCAGTAATATCTGTATGGTTATATCAACGTTTGTCGGTGAAGGTAAACCTCGTACGTAATCACATGATTTACTTCGACATTTTACTCGCAAATATACGTCAGAGGAAATTAGATAGACGGACTGTTTATACAATGAAAATATATGGACGATTGAGTTTAAACATAGAACATATTATTGATGAGACAAACATTTTGATTTTCAGTTGTGTTTCATATTACCTACATAGGATTCTTGTATATTTTAACAGTTTTAATACTTTCTTCTAGTTCTCTAGCTTTTCTACGTAGACAGAAAGAGAAAGCATGTTTTTAATTGTATACCATAAATGTACGAATTAAGATTTATGAAAACGAGGTATGAGGACTAGCAACGAATATCATTCCCATTAATAAGACCATTAGGTAAGAATGCACAATCGCAATGAACACTTGAAAGAACTTCAACACTTAATACGAAAACATAAATTTTAATATTTCCGTCTATTATTTTTGCACCATCTGAGTAAAACCATAAAATAATTTGCTCAAGTCTGAGCTTTCTTAAACAAATGAACCTAACATTAATTTAATAACTTAAATGTTTGCAAATTTTTGTTTGAATAATTGTGGCTAGTGTTGATTTTCGTGGTGATTTAATGTTTAAATGCCGTCTATGATGGTTTAAAGACTTGTGAAAAATCTAGTGTGTTCTAGACAGTTAATATAAAGTAGGTATTCAGGCGGTTATGTCTAGTTGCCTTTACTCTACTTATTGCAGATAGTAACATTTTTATCTAAGCGCTACCGTGCTTCGGAGGGCTATCTAAAATGTCGGTCCCGGTTGTTTCAATCGTTAGACCATGTCAGCGGCCTTGTGGCGGTCTAAAATCTCCGACATCAGAATTGACCACTAATTTGGATGTACTTACTTTATTGCCGACTAACCATAGTGCAAATAGCTCACGAAAAATTTTAGTAGTTTGTCAGTTTAAATATGTAAATGAAAGTTTACGTCTCAATTGCGCATTTACGCTTATTTCTTAATCCTAGGAGTCATTCCACAAAAGTAGAAAATTGGTCTTATCCCATCACATGATTACGAGCCGGGAATAGCCTTGGTACGTTTTAGCCCACTACCCAGTATTTACATACCACGTATCATATACAAAGCCAAAATTAGTAAGGTTATGTTTGTTATCTTTTGATGCTTTACTGCTAATACTGATGGTACGCTGTGCCCAAAGACGTCAACAAATCGGTAATTAACTAATTGACTAGATATTTTTCACACATGTTTAAATTCCTCTTAGTGCAACTGTGAGTGCTAATAAATAAAAAGTGATTCTTTCTTTAAAAGTTCTTTTTTTAAAAGCGGTTCTTATTTTAAAAGTAGTTCTTTTTTTAAAAGCGGTTCTTTTTTTAAATGTAATTCTTTTTTTAAAGTAGCTGTAACAACTTTATGGAGTTGTAATGTGCACGTAGAGTCGCAAATGCATCGATCCATCTTCCCTTGCGCATAAATTATGTAGGGATTAAAAGGGGTTACCGTTAACCGTTAGAAAAACGTTAGTTAATTTGACGTAAAAACTTGATTTATATTGTTAACCCTAGTGGTGAAGTTTTGTGTTGTTAGTTCTTTGTTATGTATTTTTAACAGATTTTTTAAGCTTTTGGATAGTTTTATTTACGAACTAGCGGCGCTGCACTAGCTTTAAAACCGTTGGTTGTATTGTTGGCAATAATTTAACAGAAATTTGCTATAAAGAAAGCCGGATTAGTTCAGAGTTTTGCAAGTTTGTTTCTGTTATATTCCTATAGGGCAGATATAGATTACACCATAGACAAGAAATAACAACCACCACTACCATATCTCTATCGCACCCAAACCACGGCCCAATGTATCCCTTAGTTTTCCAAAACAAATGAATACTTAATTCCCCAACCAACCCCACACAAAGCAACAAAATTCGGGTTCTAAACTTTGAATTTATTCACAATTTATTTAAGTGAAGCTAATAAGTAGTATGTTGGAGTTAAATTAGACGGTGGTTGTTTAATCTTTGACCTGGTTGTGATGATCTGTTGGTGCCACGCTCTGGGGATCGAATCATAGCGCTGCATTGTATTAAGTCTCATCTTACTCGGTGCATACTATTATGTGATTGGGGTGGTGGTCTAACTTATGATGGAAGCGCGGAAGACTTTCAAAGATATTTATTAGCCATTTGTAGATGCTTGGTTACAAAATATCTAGTAAGTAAAGTAAGTTTGTTAGCCTCCGTGGTTTGAGCACTCGGCTCACGATCCGGAGGTTCCGGGTTCGATTCCCGGTGAGGATATCTCACAAAAAAATCACTTTGTGAGACTGTCCTCAGTTTGGATAGGGCATTGCAGGCTGAATCACCTGATTGCCCGAAAAGTAAGATGATTCCGTGCACGTTAAGCCGTCGGTCCCGGTTACTTTCTACGGATAGTAGTCGTTACCTGAGCCATGTCAGAGGCCTTTGGCGGCTCAATAACTCTGACACCAGGATTGGTCAGGTTGACCATCCACTCGATAAGAAGAAGAAGAAGTAAGTTTCTTTATAGGCTTACTCTGGTATCAGAGTTTTGAGACTGCATTAAGTCGTCCGACATGGTCTATCGAGAGAAACAATTCGAACCGAATACTTAATGTGCTCTCTGAAACACAGTAGCGCTCAGATTGAAATGCTACTATCGGTCACCCGTCCAAGTGGGGACAGCTGCATGTTCGTTAACAATAGCAATGAGTTAAAAACGCTTAGTTAAACAAAACCGACGCTACAAAATCTAAATTCAAAGCCCATTTCTCGTCTTCTATTCAGACATTTACCGCCTTACTCATAAAGGATAGTTAACTTAAACAGTGTTAGTCTTTTTTAAACTTACACGATTTGAACACATAATTTAAACTCTAATTAGAGTATAAACTCTAATATTGACCATGTGAGGGTACTTCCAACACTTGGAACGCCTACCCTCCCATCACAGCGGTAACTCCAATATCTTCAGTTCTCCCGCGACCACGAGAGGTGCAATCCCCTCGAAACGTCGGGAAATAAAAAGTAAGTTATTTACTTGCTTTATAAACTTTCCAACGCGAAAAAACCCGTGTGAGTACGTTTAAATTAAACAGTGTTTTAAAGTGTTTTGTCTCTTTCGCTCTTTGGCAAATAGCGTATGTCGGAAAGGGACAAACCATTTGATAACTAAGTGCTGTTATTAAGCGTTTATGAATAAGGCCCTAACTCGCTATGTCTCACACCTTACACCACAACAAAGTTAGGTTGATTACTAAGACAGACTTCAATCAAAGCGGGAACAGAGTTGTTTTTGTATGGCGTCGCTGAAATGGGGGCAGCCTCCGGACAGATAGACGAACAATTTTTATTCTATATAGTTATTGTGACAACGATACAATGGATCATTATTTGTTAGCAAGAGAGGGTCGTTATTTTTTATTATATTTATTGATTTGTATTGTTGTAGTGATACAAAGTTTTAGTATAAAATGTGATGTATGAGTGCTGTTTGAGTATGATGTGAGATTGCCCTTATGTAGAGTACGAGTAATAATATTAATAGGTACTTGTGCTACATAATATAACTCTTTCTAAAACGAAGCTATCCCAGATAATTAAAGCATAGAGCAATAGCTAATCCAGTTTATATAAAACATGGGGCATATAAAACATAGCAGCGCCCCGCGGTTTTACTCGCATAGTACCCGTTTCTGTAGAAATTTCGAGAAGAAAAATAGCCTATTACCTTCCTGTTGAATGTGGCTATCCATTCCATAAAGAATTATTCAAATCGGATTTATAATTTTTTAAATTAGCGCGTTTAAACAAAAAAAACCTATTCAGCTTTATAATACAAGTATAGACATGGCCTAACATCTTTCAACCTGTTTCGTCCTGGGTTTAGTGAAACAATCTCTATCGCATTATTATTGCAGTATAGAGAACTTAAACTATTACTAGAAAATACATAATGATAATCACAAATGGTTCTACAGGTGTAGTTATAATGTCAATACCAGTTCTACAGATTCTTAGTTATTCTATGTATCTTTTAATTGCTTTGATGACGTAACGATGTTTAACTAACTTAAACAATTATAAGTATCGCACTTCTGGTGTACTTATTTGGGTGTTATTCGTGTTCTTTGAAAGACGTTTAGTTGGAGATAAATCTAATTAAGGTGTAATACTGAAATATGTTAATGTAAAATAATCAAATTTAACGACTGTTATTGATCAATTTGATTGATAAGTGATATGTAATTTAATGTGACATTTAAAATAGTCCAATACAATAATTTAGTGATTAAAAATCTAATGCAGTTTTCAAGAGAATAAGATTTATTTTGAAAAATATCATCAATTGTGCAAGATGTTTCGTAGAGGTAGGTTACGAGTATTACACATTGCCAATTATGTAACATACAGAAACTATTCTCAGTGTAATTTATTCAGGAAAATCTAAATAAATTGTTGAACTCAATTATGGTAATAATATAATTTGTATTGAGTTATAAAGTTTGCTTAAAAATTGTCTTTTTGCCACCCATACATTCGCGATAATTTTGTTCTTTGAAAAATATCCACGGAAGTACTGGACTTATTAAGACTGGCAGATATCTGCTTTTATTTGCAATAACATAGGCTTTTCCTTTATCCTTAAAGCGGGAATAAATGCCTTGACAATAAACGCTAGATTAATGGAAAATATTTGTGAACCAATATTGTAATCTATAAATCCTCTATTTGACCTCCAAATTAATCAGACGTATTACATGGAGTGGAAACTAATTGTTATGGGGGAAGCCGATCAAGTGGAATCAATATTGACTGGATGGTTCCATCATATTTATTACCAGGGAACGAGAGGTTGCTATGACAACTTTTAAGGATTCCACATCAAAGATTTAAGAGGAATATTTTGGTTAATATAATTATGATGGATGCTGTGCTAATAAATATGATTGTTTCGTTGCCAATCAATCTGAACTTGGTTTTCATTGGTTCAATAATGGTAGAATGGTAGGAACCGACAAATTATGTTTAGATACTAATTCTACAACTTTACTAATGTGTACCGGGCCTAATGAAGTTTAAAAAGATTACTTGGCATTAATCAGTGATATTAGTACGTGTCCTTATGTGAAATCTTACTTTACACTTGTTTCGTTCTTGTTACAGGCAGAGTCAATGGCGAAGTTACTCAAGTCCAAGAGCCACTACACATAATGGACAACCCAACCAACTACTCCACCAAGTCTAAGCGAGGGATCTACTTATCCAAATGTCTGGCCTTCGTAATCTTTATCATCTTCTCGCTAGCTCTCGTCACTGCATCGCTACTAGTTTACAACTACGCAGCTTGTCCAAGAACTGACCAATTGGCCAACGTGACCAAATACGAGCTATGCCACTGCGATCAAGCCAAACTTTTAATCTTGCCTCTAACCACGGAAAGCAGTAAAGCTGTGTTAGCAATAGAAACGACAACAGCGTCTAGTCCTATAGACTTTAAACCTCTCGAACTTCGATTACCTACGAATGTAAAACCAGAGAAATATTACGTGAAGATTGTTCCATATATTGTAGAAGGGAACTTCACTTTTGACGGCGAAGTGAGTATAGTTATCAAAGCCATTAACGATACAAGTGAAGTAACGTTCCATGGGATCGAATTGGATATACATAACGTTACTCTGTACGAGAAAGATAACGAAACGATAGTCGATATTATTAAAAGAGTAGAAGATGCTCCGAGACATTTTCAAACGCTAATGTTGAAGGAGAAATTGGCCGTCGGGAAACACTATGTCCTGAATATATCGTTCACTGGCATTTTGAACGATAATTTACATGGATTTTATAGAAGTTCTTATGAAGAGAAAGGTGTTAAGAAGTAAGTTTTTATTTACACTTTATTACTTATATGCTTGAGAAATTAAAACACCTAATATTCTTTTAAGTAGGTACTGATAGACAAAATATTACGTATCGACAAGCCAGTTGGCACAGTCGCTTACTGTGTCGGGGGTTGCGGGTTCGATTCCCGCCCGGAGTCAACAATATGTGAAGACATAGTTGTTGGCGACGACGTCTGGGTGTCAATTATATATTCTTATTAAGTATTTGTGTATATATATGTAGTACTATCAGTTAGTTAGATTCCATATTACAAGCTTAGAGCTTAGTTTGGGTCAAATTAATCGTGAGTGAATTTGTCCGGGTATACTTATTTATTTATTTTACTTTTCCTGCAGTATATCTTTCTATAGCTGCTAGAATTAGTATTTAATTCACTGCTATTAAAAGTAGTTTAATGTCTCACTGTTTATTTTTATATAATATTGAGAATAGTTATAAAGGTTGGCACTTTGAGTGTTTAGACCGCCTGGAGGCTACTATTGAAATGACAGTCGGCCATTTTATAGATGCCGATATAGGACCCGACCCGACCAAGTTACCGTTGCTTATTGAAACTACGCTACATTATGCTTCTCCGAGTAGTATTCGATATTTTGTCAGCTTGATGCATTAAAATTGAAATGATTTTAAACACAGTAAAATATTTCCAAACAAAAGATGTCTAAGAACTAGTTTTATAGTGTTTTTACCTTAGCTAACCTTTCACAGCGTAATTTGAAGAGGGAAAACTGTTGACAGACACATTTTCGCAATAAATGTCAAAGTGGTCTAATATTCACTTTAATATCCTTCGCAGTGAATAGGCCGCCATTTATTCCGAGATATTGACAAGTGGCCCTGACGAAGGCCGTCTTCAAGGTCACACAGAGAAACTTAAGTGCTCTGTTCCCTTACTAGTGGTTTCTATAGTAAAAGTGTAGTAAAGAGACAACAAAACGAAGATATTTCACTCTATTGATGCCAACGTCATGTGTGTAGACAAGCACACATATGTTTGAAGTGCAATTTTTTTTAATGTGGTTATTTCGTATCATGTTTCGCATCGGATTGTAGTCCACGTGGCAGCTTATATTATGAGTATTGTAAATACGAAAATTTGTGAAGATGTATGTGCTCTTTTACGCAAAAACTACTGAACTGATTTGGATGAAACTCTACTGTAATATAAGTTAAACATCAGAATAAGACAAGATATAGATTTTATCCCTAAATTCTCGCGGGAACGGATACAATAAGACCGCGAAGCACTTATAATTTTAATAGTATGGTAAAAGTAGTGATAGTATTGTTACATTGATGGCTTCCTTTACTATACTATCACGAAGGTGATTATACTCGTACTCGTATGCCAGTAGTATTGGGCCAATGATCTGTCCCTTGATACAGAACCCTTTGGTCCAAGTTACTTGTATTATGTAACCTTTCGGGAAATGGCCATCATAACGATTATTAGTGTTTATAGGCGGCTCGTTAGCCGAAATATCAAACAAGACTTTTAGTAACTATGTTACTACAATCTTTCACATATGGGCAATGGAATTATATAGTCTTCTTCTTCTTTATTGAGTGGATGGCCAACCTGACCAATCCTGGTGTCAGAGTTATTGAGTTATATAGTGTTTCTCCATAAAACAAAGTCCCTATTATAAAACAAAGTCCCCAAAAGCTGTCTGTCTGTAATCGATTTTCTCAAAAAATGCTGAACAGATTTTCATACGGTTTTCACCAAAATACAGAGTGATTCGACAGGAAGGTTTTTCATTACTTGTTATGCCAAATTTCCCACAGAAACGGATATAACGCGGGTAAAACCGCCAGGCACAGCTAGTATTATAGGATATATAGGATTTATGTGTATAATCTTTATAACTTTCTCTATCTAACGTATACGCTAGACGTATTGTGTATTTTGAGAGTTTGCGAGCTGCGTGTCAGTGAATTCTAAAACAGAGTTTGTTTTTTAAATAATAGAACTTGAGTAACACACGCTCGCATTATTATTAAACTACTAGCTGCGCCCCGCGGTGTTACCCGTTTCTGCGGGAATTTCGGGATAAATTGTATCCCATGTGTTATTCTGATGTATACTAATCTATATTACTGTACAGTTTCATCCAAATCCAATCAAACATACATACATCCATCCTCACAAACTTTCGCATTTATAATATTAGTAGGATTCGGCTGGTTGCTTGTTTCAGTTAACATGCTCAATGTTAACGAGACGCCTTACTTTATTAGGTTCATTTAACTGTTATTGAAAGCAATTTAAACTTATCTAATTCTAGCAGCACCCCTTGATTTTATCCGCGTTGTGGCCGTTCCCGTGGGAATTCCGGGAATTTTTATACATATAAACCTTCCTCTTGAATCACTCTATTTATTTAAAAAACCGCGTCAAAATTCGTGCAGTAGTATTTGAGTTTATCGCGAACAGAGAGACAGACAGACCGACAGACGCAGCTGGGGACTTTGTTTTATAATATGTAGTGATGATACCAAAAACATATAAAATCAATCATTAACGTAGCGGAAACCCAACGACTTAAAACAATAACGTCAATAACCAATAATTTATCTACTAATTATTCTCATAAACTTTCACAAACACGTGTGAATTTTAATACTTTCTCCATATTTATTATCTAGTCTTCTTTGTTCACAACAAAGAGTCGCCAGAGAATTAATAGCCTTGCAGTGGCATGAAGGAGATTAATAATTCATCTGCAAACAGTGCTTCGTGCAGTGACATCTATTGTGATATTAAAACGTAGTTCTAGTTTGAACAAGCAAATGAAACTTTGTTCGTACTGATGACATTTATTTTTATCAACCCCCGTAGTGCTACTGGGTTTGTTTGATTAAGTTATGATAGCTCATTGCTATTGTTTGGTAAAAAAACGATCTAGCCGTTTTTGCATAAAAAAGTTTTTAAAAGGTATTAAGCCTGTAATGTGTCACTGTTGGACAAAGGCCTCTCATCTCAGAGATGATATCAGTACACTGAGGAAGAGGTTGTTAAAAAATGAAATTTTGAATGAATAGTGAAATTAATACAGAATTAATTTGACAAGTTTCGCTATACTATGTTTCAAAATCCCAGATCAATTATGTAAACAAATGTGATACCAGTGCACAAAACCTGCACGAAAATCGTGCAGTTGTTAATTTCACGATTTCACGGTATTTATTTATCTTATAAAAATAAGGGGATAGCTATAATTATTCAAACGATTATGCAGTATTGACTTTTATAACATTGTTATTCTCAAGAAAATTAAAACCATCTAAAGCTATTTTTGTGCAGTATATTCATGAATACTTGGAACACTACAGAGATGCTGAACATTTTTTAGAGTCGCCTTTTTATTAAATTATTTGTTTAAACGGGAACTTACGTACGACGGAGGTTACTGTTGAGAGTTCCTCAACACGTTTTGTCTCGGGTATTTTTATGATAAAACTTTATTTTTTTTTACCTTTGACCTTAAATAAAATAAAATCCATTCAGGGGAAAGATGAAAGGGAAAAATGAAGACAAAATGTTTCAACTTGACCACATCATCGATGAAGTTAGTGATCGTTTTATTATAAATGTGAATGACTCAGATTCAGAATCTGAACTCTCTTCGGATAGTGAATAAATTGATGTAATGAACTTGCAGTGTTTTTAATGTCCTAATTTTGAATAAAATATCTTCTTAGTGTTTTTTATTGTTGTGTTAAGTACTTAAATTATAAACACAATGATGTGGTCAAGTTGAAACATTTTGTCTTCCTCTTTGATTGTGTGCTCAATACAGTCTGCCCATTTCTGCGAAGTCACATGTGCCGAGGCTTCTTCCAACAACTGCTTTAATTCTGCCATTTTAAAAGTTTTATCAGAGGCCTTTGGCGGCTCAATAACTCTGACACCAGGATTGGTCAGGTTGGCCATCCACTCGATGAAGAAGAAGAAGAAGTGTTTTTATTGTCCTAATTTTGAATAAAATCTTTTTAATGTTTTTATTATTGTGTTAAGTACTTAAATAATAAACACAAGCCTTAAAAGTTCATACAGAAATATTTAATATTTTTTATAATTTTATAATATTTATTTATATTTATACTAGCTAACCCGGCGAACTTCGTACCGCCTTAGTGAATGACATTGACATTCGTTACGCGTGTTTTTTTAAATATGCAAAATTAAATGTATAAGTATATTTTTCAATATTTCTGAGAGATTTTCTTAATATTTTTTTCCGTAAGAACCTTCTCCTAATAATAACAAATACAACAAAAAAAGAATTAGTGAAATCGGTCCAGCCATTCACGCGTGATGCCATGACTAAGGAAAACGGGTTTGTCCCACTGCTGGGCAACAATATTTTTAAATGAAATTACCCGAAGGTTCGACACATCTGACCTCCTACATTGACAGTGTCAAATCTTGACATAACTTTGTTTACATAATTGATCTGGGATTTTGAAACATGGTATAGTAGCGTCATGTTGTTTTACTTTTCGAAGGCGGCCTTCAGGCCTTCTTCAAAAACTCGAAACGAATGAATTAATGGCATTTTTTGCAATTATATCATTGTATTTTATGCTCTGAACAAAACAGTTAAATAGTTGATCTCGGTTGATTCAACCGTTAGACCATGTCGGAGGTTTTTAAGCGGTCTAAAACACAAACACTATGGCTACTAACCCAATCGAACTTACTTACTGTAATAATTTGTTTTAATTTTAACACTGTTTTATTTTGATTCAATGCCAACGAAAACAGTTCAAGTTTATTTTAAAAATCGTATTAGAATCGACAATGGGACATTAGGGTAGACGTGACCACTACTACAAGAATGGGTCTCGATGTAATAACAATCCTTCGCTGAATACTAAACGATTCATTGTCGATGGTGAATTTTTGTAATATTTTCTTTGGGAATGTGTTATGTTATATATTATTATGTTCTATTGTTACTCAATACTCTTTCGATTAGTACACTCGTATTTATAAAATATGATATGTTAATGCCACTTTATATTTCCATCGAAGTTTGGTTCTTACATACATATGTATTCGAAATAGAGTATATTCTATTTTTTCTTGTCATAGTTAAAGTTCAAACCATCATGACTAATCTTTCAACCAAAAACAACTGCTTCAGCTTCTTTGCACTTTAGCATAGCATTTAACATGGATAGCAGTGTTTTAATGTTATTTTTAATACAAACTGCATCATATACTCGGAATTTTAATTCGATTCCAGATTTGACAATTTCAGTGTTGCAACATTATGACAAGTACTAAATAGTGACGTTGCGAAATTATTCGATATGGAAATGGAATATTTCCGGATCGATTCTTCTCGTTTATAATTTTACTCTCGTAAACTAAGTATATCAGGAAATTAAATATTTCTGAACCGATAATTTAGTTTTGACGATTAATTAACGATCTGAGACTTTTCTTTTATAATTGTGTGTGAAATAAATAAAAAAATGTGATCATGAAGGAACATGACAAATAAAACAGATAGATGTATTATGGTAATAATTTATTTTATAAATTGTCGCCGTCATCGCTATCGCTGTCACTTTCTGTAACATTTATTATAAAACTCGGATACATCTCGGATACAAAATATCGATTCGCAATGAAATAAGATATTCGTATCACTACACTACACTATTATATGTGGTATCATAATTTCACAAAATGACAGTAGCTAATGTCAAATCTGGAATCGAATTAAAATTCTGAGTATACTCGTAGTACAAACTTTCCATGCATAGAACTGCCGTAATAATATGTTACTAGCAACTATCACCCAGTACTATTCTACCTATTAATATGTATAACAAACTCGCAGCGCCCCCCATGGGTTTAACCCATGCTGTGCCCCTTTCCCCGGGGTAATTTTGGGATAGCCTATCCTATAACTTTCCACTTGTATATTGTTAAGAAGTATTAAAATCGGATCGGTAGCTTCTGAGTAGCGCGGTTAAACAATAATCAACCTCTTCAGCTGTGTTATATCTATCTACGAGTATAATATAAAAATAAAACGTTAAATCTGTTGGTAAGCGCATAACTTCAGAACGACTGCACCAAATTGGATGATTCTTTTTTTAATGTATTCCTTATTGTCAGGACAAAGTTTTTATTTATAAGAAAAATAAGGAATAAAAATCTAAAAATTCCCACGGGAACGGAGGAGCTGCGGGTAAAACCGCGGGGCACAGCTAGTATTTATATAATTCTACTGTACGTGTGCATGTAACTGAACTCCACCTAAACGGCTGGATCGATTTGAATGATTATTTTTGTACGCGTTTGGGTGGCCCTGGATGGTTTATAGATTCACACTAGCGACATCTATTGGGTCGCGGGTCGAATCACCGCGTGGTACAGCTAGTATAAGTATAGAATGCTTTTTTGACGAAACCTTCGCTCTCTTCATCAGATGGATAGCAGTCACCCAGTTCCAAGCGATGGACGCCCGCCGCGCGTTCCCCTGCTGGGACGAGCCAGCTCTGAAGGCACGGTTCACCATCAGCATCGCTCGACCTTCCAACATGACCAGCTTGTCCAATATGAACATCGTGTCCAAACAAATACAGTGAGTATGATTTCATGAGTTTACTAGCAGCGAACCTTGTTCTTGTGGGAATTTCGGGATGATTCAAGAATATCAATTAAAAAATTGCGCGTTCAAGCAAACAAAAAACACTCATCAACTTAGTTATATTTGTATAGATTAGATAGTTTTCTTTTTGTTGATTGATTTTAAGTTTAGTTAATGAAACTTAAGAAGGGGTTTGCTAGCAAGGGGGTTGAAACAAGACAGGAGATTACAATAAACTTTTTAAACTCACACGATTTGCACTCATTATACTAAATGAAACGGGTCTGTATCGTGTTAGATAATTTAACGTATTTACTAAAATACGTACCCGACGTTTCGAGTGGATTACACCGCTCGTGGTCACGGGAAGACTCGTGACCACGAGTGGTGTAATCCACTCGAAACGTCGGGTACGTATTTTAGTAAATACGTTAAATTATCTAACACGATACAGACCCGTTTCATTTAGTATAAGGAGATTACAATGTAAGTGCTTATGTTTAATGTGTTTTATTTCAAACAATTCGCTGACCATCGTCGCTTGAATCGTGCCACGATTGGATTATGATGTAGAGTAATTTAAATGTATGAGTAAAATTGATACGCAATTCAATCGTTCGATGAATACTATTCTGTTATACTGTGGCATTATGATGAAAATGTACTTGGAAGATTACAAAAAGATTGATATTGCACACTTTATTAAGTATCCACTATTTTCTTTTCAGTGAAAGCATTCCCAACTACACCTGGGATCATTACGCCGAATCTTTACCGATGTCAACCTACTTAGTCGCTTTTGCAGTGACTGACTTCCAGAATATGACCGTCAAAAACTTTTCTGTGTGGGCCAGAAGAGAGGCGCTACCATCTGCCGCTTTCGCTTTGGAAATTGGACCAAAAATATTGAGTTTTCTAGAACAGTACTACAAGATAAAGTTCCCGTTGCCAAAGATTGACATGTTGGCATTACCGGATTTCAAGAATGGTGCTATGGAGAATTGGGGCTTATTGACTTATAGGTAAGGACTTTAATAAGAATATTTTAGTTTTAAAGTTAAAGGTGCTATTATAGAAGGTATTATGTCGGAACGTTATCATTATGTTTGTCTACCTAGGACTGATGCCGCATATTGTCATCATGTCATAAAGCCGACATCATCGACAGAACTACTGAATGATAAGCTGCAAAATCAAAGATACTGATTACTTAGAGCAATAAATAAAAGATAAATGTGCCGTAAAAAACAAGAATCAAATTAGTGTCATATCGTACAACCCCTGCAGAGTCAAAACTTTTTTCATCTCAACAAATTAGATTTGAAAGCAAATAGATTTAGCGTTGAATGTCTCTAAATCAATAAAACGTCTTTGATTTCTCAACAGTAACACTGATCGATGCTCGTTTTCTCTGCGGGTGATTCATTACAAGCTGTCATTTATCATCCCTCCGCGTAGGGAGAATGCAATTACAACTTCACACAGTTGCCAATGTTCGTGACTAATTTTAATTAAATTCGTTTGTAAATCTATTTGCGTTTCGATATTGTTATTGTTCTGTGGTTGTCGTGTTAAATGGGAGGTTTTATGCAACAGGGTGATGATAATGTGAGGGTTGACTATTTGAGTAGGACGATGAATTTGGATATTGATTTTAATTGCTTTCGACGAATTGATGGTTTTTGTAGTAAACTGTATTTCGGCTTTAGTTTTTTCATGGAAAATGCAGAAACCGGCTTAGATCCATTTCGTTTTCAGTTATTGATTGACAGAATCGGAATTATATCGTACAGAACAGTGGTCAAATATTCTATCTGAAGCTTATCCAATTCCGATTTCGTGTTGCCGTCTATACAAATAATAAGAGAGTGTCTCGGTGCAGTAGTGTTATCCATTACATTAAACATCTCCAAAGGGACTCTACGAGTTGGATCTGTATGCCGTGTTTCCGAGAAACACTATAATAATAATACTTTGAGTTCTATATATATTTTGTTTTCACAGGGAAATAGCAATGCTGTATGAAGCAGGTGTCTCATCCACTACAGACCAAGTGCACGTAGCAACAGTAGTCGCTCACGAGATCGCCCACCAGTGGTTCGGCAACTTAGTTACGCCCACGTGGTGGCGAGACTTGTGGCTCAACGAGGGGTTCGCAACTTATGTGGAATATGTTGCTGTTAACGCTGTAAGTGGAAGTAAAGACAGTCATTTTTATATCGCCACCCACACAATTTTAATATACCCACTTTTATAGATTGAAAATAAGTCCTTTTCGCGACAATCAAAACCTTAAACAAGCGATAAAAATCGTTAAAGCGTTCCTTTGTTTTCTAATCGAAACATTTGTGATTATATATATATATACTCGTAATTATGTTTTTTCATTGAAGTGATCCCTGTTTTGAATATTGAAATACTTTTGAATTTACTTAGGCTTCGATCTTGATGGGAAGGACGTGTAATTTTATATTAAATGCAGTTTTTTGCATTGCATGATATGACTGTTTGTGTGTACTTGTCTTATCTTAACATTTTCAAATTGCTTATTCCAGGTAAAACAATCCTGGAACATAACTGAGATCTGCATCCTGGATCAAGTCCACAACGTCTTCCAACTGGATGCCCTCAACTCTTCGCACCAGCTGTCTGTAGACGTGAGCGCTTCCGAGGAAACTGATGCCATTTTTGATAAGATATCTTATGGGAAAGGTAAGATAAAAGATTTGCTTATTTTTTATTCAAATAAGGAAGAGAAACTTTTAAATAAACTTAAAATAGATGAACTTTTAAACATGGAATCAGTCAATGAAATGTCATTGTATTAATTTTTGATGTTTTGATAACGTTTGGAATTATTATACAAACAAAGTTCAATTTTTTAGGATCAGCACTCCTGCGTATGTTGAACCACATACTAACAGACGAAGTCTTCAATGCTGGCGTTACTGACTACCTCAATGTCAAAATGTATGGAAACGCTGAACAAAAGGTAAACATGAACTACTAGATAAAAGCAATGAAGGTAAGTTCGTTCGAGTAGGTTAGTGGCCAACTCCTGGTGTCGGAGTGTTTAGATCACCTAAAGCCAGGACCGACAATTTAACGTGACTACCGAAGCACGGTAACGCATATATAGAAATGTTACTATCGGCTGCCCATCCGAGCTAAACGTCGTTCAACGATCGCAATGAGTTACCATCGGTTACCAACAGCCTCCGTGGTCTTATGGTCAGAGCGCTCGGCTTACGATCTGGAGGTTCCGGGTTCGATGCCCGATGGGGACAATATCTCACACAAATCTCCCTGTGTGACTGTCCTCAGTTTGGTTAGGGCATTGCAGGCTGAATCACCTGATTGCCCGAAAAGTAAGACGATTCCTTGCTTCGGGGGGCACTTTAAGCCGTTGGTCCCGGTTACTCTCTACGGATAGTAGTCTTAGTCAAATTACGCGATGAGCACTACAAAATATAAAGATGGAAGCAATAGAAGCAATAAAACAGTTATTAAATCAGTGAAAAGTAGTGAGAGTATGGAGGGATAGTGATAATAATCACAGCTGATTAAATTACTTTCATTTATTTAATGATTCATTGCGCAACGATACGTCTCTCTCTTCTCTTGTCTTCGAAAAATTTTGAAATCATAAAAAAAAAACAGACACTCATTTGCAATGCAGTCAATATCTTATAGAACGGTTGATTTACTCAAAAATTTCTAATCTGCAGGATTTATGGAGTGCATTAACATCGGCGGCGAGAAGGAAGGGTGACTTCGATGCAGATGTTGCAGTAGTGATGGACTCCTGGACCCTACAGACTGGGTTCCCTGTTTTAACTGTCACTAGGAACTATACAACTGGAATCGTTAGTTACAAACAGGTTAGTTCATTGTCTTATAAAGTACTAGCCGCGCCCCGCGGTGTTACCCGCGTTGTATCAGTTCCCGCGGGAATTTCGGGATAAAATGTATTCCATGTTTTATTTTAATGTTTAACCTATATTACTGTAATGTTTCATACAAATCCGTTCAGTAGTTTTTGCGTGAAGGAGCAACAAACATACATCCATACATCCATCCATACATACATCCATCTTCATCTGCATTTTATAATATTAGTAGGAAGGATAGGAAATAAATGATGATGTCTAAGTACTCGTACCTAAATATGTTAAAGAAACAAAAGCTGTTCTTTCTTTGTTTGTTATATTGCTCGCAATAGCATACTGTTTAAAATGAACGTCATTGGGTGTTAAATATGTAGAATTAAGAATGCTTGTGCAAATCGCTCTAAGTAGTATTTGCAAGACAGAACAGTTTTCTGACGTGCACTTTTGAATGTGGCAAAATAAGGATAATTCCCATAATCTGTTAGATTAATGGAAAATTTGATACGACAAAGTGTTCAACAAAATGCAAAGCTATCGAATTAAAGAAAATACGTGAATAGTTTCTTGATCTCCTCACTAGATGTCACTACGAGTTCTGAAATATGTATGGAAAATCTAAACTTATTAAAATTAGTAAACCATGTTATCAAGGCCTTGTCTAATCTTAGTTATTATAATAATTTAATCGACAAATACGGTATTATTAAGGTATTAGCCCACGAGACTGATGTTAAATATTGATAACCGATGAATTTCATACTTTTCTCTGACGCAAAAGTCGAACTTAAAGTACTAGAATTTCACATACGTCACAATTATAATAAAGATATGGAGACTATTGCGCATTATTTTATTGTAGATTTATCCAGAAATAGTCATTATTTAGGGCCCATCAATAATAATTTAGATTAAATGTTGTGAAAACACTTAAGCCTAATGATATTTTTGATATTTTTTATGAATTTAAGAATTACGTAAGTAGAACACAAAATAATCGTGGAAATCAATTTGTTAACAATCATGTTCAAGGCTATCATAGTTGTAATCAACACTATAGATAAAGTTATGACGGAAACAAATTATGAACTTTGTTACTACTACGAGCATAATTTATCATAGTTGACGTAAGCTTTACATAATTATTCAATCTTCCATGTTAAAGAAGATTAAAATATGTATGAGATAAAATCTATCATATGATTTATGAAATAATTGCAATGGTTTACCCGTAGAAATGTTTGCTTTATAAAGAAAACTTCGTTCTAATATAATGTCGATTAGATCATTGACGTTTAAATTATATCATCAACAAATTCTTAACACTATGTGACTATTTAGTTTTGCATGATCTATTTCACCTATTTGACGAACTGGTATTGGTAAGTTGCATGCATTTTGCATATCGGATCTTACTACAATTTATTCGTTCTAGGAACGTTTCGTCCTCATCAATGACACAAGTATAATACAAAACTCTCCTGTTTGGTGGATTCCCGTCTCCTACACTACTGCTACTGAAAAGGATTTCGAATCTACTAGACCAAGACTTTGGGTCACGGAGAGAAGCATCGTTAGCAATATTACAGTGAAGAAGGATGATTGGTTCATTGCTAACATTCAGCAAACTGGTAAGGAACTACTTTTAAGAGCTGATAATGATAATACATTAATTAGAAAACGCTTAATTCCTCGGTGGTTTAGTGGTATGTGTACTCGTTTGCCAAGACTGAGGTCCCGGGTTCAATTCCTAGGTCGAGCGAAAACATGTTTCCTACTTTTCAAACATAGCTCGGGTTTGAGATCACCAACCCGCATTAGGCAAGTGTTGCTGCTTCGCTTGCATCTTAACAACGGCAATTAATTTTCAGGCTTCTACAGAGTAAACTATGACCAAGACAACTGGCAGTTTCTCATCAAAGTACTAAAAGATCCAGAAAGTTTCCAACAGATTCACGTCATCAACCGAGCCCAAATGATTGATGATGCTATGAATCTTGCTTTGACTGGCAGACTCGACTACAGAACTGCTTTAGATGTCACCAGCTACTTATCACATGAGAAAAGCTACGTTCCTTGGAAGGCTGGGTTGTCTGCTCTAGGCTATATTGATACCATGCTGTCTAAGGGAGGCCATTATATGGAATACGGGGTAAGTAGAGTTAACTGAGAATAAGAAGGACAAGATTTCTGATTTGTTTTGTTTTTAAAAGATATATCGTATGGAAGATACTATAGTTGATCCATATGAGGACAAACTTTGAAGTCTGAAAGCACGTTGATACTATTTATGAAGTACAGACACAGTTGAAACAGCAGTTACTCGTATTTGTTTTTATCGAACTACCGTTAGATGTCGCTAGTAGTTCGATTTTAAAACGATAAACCCTTTTTCGCCTATAATGTAAATAATTTATCTTTTAGGTAGGTAAACCTTATCGTTTAATAAGATTTGATTCTTATCGAATTAATGTAATTGATTATGATGAATCATCAAAAATTTATGCTTTTTGGTGCAGAGATAACGTGGTGAATTTTTAAAGAATTAGAAATAATCATGCACATGATAGGTAATTATGGATTCAACACTAGGAAAGTTTTAGAAGAGGACTCAATAAAAGCTTGAACAAAAATTGGCTAACTAGCTACGATTACTCTCTCAAATTTCTGATAAGATAAAGAAATTCACTGGCTTTGTATGGATTTTTACTCCTTATTCTACTTTTGTACTTTTGTTCTACTGTTGTACTTTATTCTGTTGTTGTACTTTTGTTCTACTGTTGTACTCTTTTGTTGCCAGAGATATGTCTTACGTCTATTGGAGGTTTCCGTGAAGGAAGTAGGGTGGGAAGTATCAGCCAACGAAAGCGTCATCACCGCACAACACAGAGTCGACCTCCTCGCGTCTGCGTGTCATTTCGAACACGCAGATTGTCTTGAGAATGCAGTCAGGATGTATACAAACTGGATGCTCGCTCCAAACCCTCAGAACTACAATGAGTAAGATCTGGTTTCGTTTAGTTTTAATAGCAATTTAAAATATTTGTAAATTTTTAAATAAGATTTATTTCAAAATCTTCAAAAGATGAACCTGTAATGACCCGCTATTACATTGTGTAGCGTATGTTGCAGTTGTATTGTAAGTGGTAATTTCAGTGTACTAAGGGAGTACTAAGTACTTAGTCAAAGCTAGCATACCTAAATCAACATGGTGCACCGCCTAAATAATGCTATTTGATCTCTACGATCATTGAATATTGCAAGTAGAGTATAACGATTTGTATCATAAAATGTTCTATACGTGTAGGATCTCTGAAGAAGACTTTTGAATTTATATCCTGGAAAGTTGTGTGGGTTGCCAGATTAGTCACCTGTGGGATCGAAGAGTGTAGTAGAGGAATGAATGTGGTACTGGTAGAGTGGTGGTTCTTGTAGCGTAGCGAGTGGCTGATGCCGTAAGTATGTACGTTCAAGTATGTTATTGGCCAATCCTGATGTCGGAGTTTATAGACCGCCCTAAAGCGTCCGACATGGTCTAACGATTAAGCAACGTGCAGATCGACCCCTACTTGAAAGGGTGACCGATAGTGGCATTTATATTCGAAGGCTACCGTGCTTCGGAACGCACATTAAGCAGTTGGTCTCGGTTGTTTCAACCGTCAGACCATGTCGGAGGCAAAAACTCCGACACCAGGGGTGGCCACTGACCTACTCGAAAATAATGTTAGTACGCGCGTGTGCGCAGGATCCCGGTGGACGTGCGCGGCATCGTGTGCTGCGTGGGCGTGCGCGCGGGCGGCGCGCGCGAGTGGTGGTTCGCGGCGCGCGCGCTGCGCCGCGCCTCGCCCTCGCAGCGCCACCGCCTGCTCGCCGTGCTGGGCTGCACCCGGCACCCGCATCTGCTGCACCGGTAACACACTTACATAACTCACTTTTTGCATACTCACAATACACTTCATTCATCATAGAAATCATGGTATTCTTACTTATCTCGAACACCTTACATAATTCATTTGCATTCATTCTATAAATTTACTCGGGTGGGTCCCATATACTCAACTGCTTCTATCACCTTTACCTACCTAACTACTCTTAATTAACTACTTTAACTGCCCAACTATCATAACTATCCTACTAGTTTTAACTATCCCAATCTAGTACAACGACTCACTCTTATTATTATCAATGCAAGGCACAATGCTCAAGTCATTAAGCAAGTTGAGTCATTCAGGAATCTTCATACTCCGTGGAAATTCCCAAAAATGATTCAATTTATTATATTGCTGATACATAGTCTAATTACTTATATGATTCCAGGTACCTAGAGCTATCTCTACGCAACGATAGTGGAATCAGAAAGCAAGATATAGTGCGTGTGTTTTCCGCCGTCGCTGGATCGGCTATTGGTCAACCGATCGCGTTCAACTTCGTTAGAGCTAACTGGCAGAGAGTTAGAAACTAGTAAGTTATAGACAATTTAAATTTTAAGCACCTTATTATAAGAGCTAGGCTCTTTTACGACTATACATTCTATACATTTGAATAAATAAATGCATATAAGGAGAAGGCCCTAGTTATAGATAATGAGGAAAGCGGAAAGTTTGATTATGTTGTCATTAATTCTGTTATAGAGCTTTCTTAATTACAATTCCACTTTGGTATTCAGTATTTACACTAATGACGTCATCTGCAACTTCAACTGCATGCTGTTTCCTATCTAGGAAGCTTAATATAATAAAGATCCTTTGCACAGCTACAAAAGTCAATGTCAAATGAATATTTTGCTCTCCTTTTGTTATATTTTTTGTCATTCCTACACCTATTTTTTGTTACAGCGTCGGCTCAATATCAACACTCAACTTGCTTATAAAAGTGGTCACGAGAAGATTGAATCAGCCTCATGAATATGACGAGGTAATACTTATACGTATAAGGGCACTAAGATTTATTATACGTAGTTTTATAACTATTACTTTGATTTGTATGACGTTTTTTTATACATTTTTATGTTTTGATTTGAGATCATTATCAGATAATTATCAATCTGACAGGATCCAGTTAAGGCGTTATCATCTTACGTTTTGATTTGTGATTATTGAAATTTTCGATCCCGGTTGGTTCAGTAGTTAAACTATGTCGGTTTAACGATTGGAATAATATAAACGCCTATAGGCGGTCCAAAAACTCCCACACCAGTTACCCACTAACCTCCTCGAATTTGCTTTTTTATCATGATTAACATAAATATGAATCTAAAGATACCACATGAATATGAGGCATTTAAGCAATATAAAAATTCCGGCATCAGAGTTGGCTACTAACCTACTGGAAAAGAATCTGTATATTATTTATTTTATTTCCAGTTGAAAAGATTCATAGAGCAGTCGTGTAGTGACCTCGGGAGACCAGTCCAACAGGTGCTGGAAACAGTCGCAGCCAACGTTCAATGGAGGGAAAGAAACTACCAAACTATTGTCGACTGGCTCCTGGAGAACGATAACAAAAGCATTATGATTAGTTAGAACTAAGCACTACATACAAATATAGATAAAGCTAAAATTAATAAAATTATTTAAAGAGAATGGAATATTGATCTGAAGCAGGAAATGGCAAATTAGGATAAATTGAATGAAGATATTACGATTTTAATGAAGGAGTAATGATCCTTAAACAAGAAGGCTAAAACCATTTTTCAGAATCTCAATTTTCATTTCATGCCATGCAATATCGTAAAATGCCGAATTTGTCAACTTTAAAAAGATGTCTTTCCACCAGTGTAAGTCTACAATGCTATGCTACGATTGGTATCCACAACGAGGGTAGCATCCACCAATTTCTGTTATGGCACTTTACGAAGCGTGCGTTTTGTAAACGTATCGAATTTAATGGAATAGAAGAGAATATGAGTTTAAAGCAACAGAAAAAGATAGAAGGTTAAAAAGCAAGTGTTAGAGGAACCAACATTTTGTTAAGAATTAAATGAAATCTGCTGAAAAGCTGGTCTTTGACCCCAGAGATATGATACAGTTAAAAATTAACCAAGTAATGTATGCCATATTAACATTAATCTTAACAAGGCTATAAATAAAATCTATATGGGTCTTATTAATAAACGCGTATTAGGAACATTTGATCTATCAAATGATTTGTCACTTTCTGACACACGCAATTTTCCGAAGAGCAAAAGAGACAAAACACAGTGTTACAGTGTTTTAGGTACACCGTGTTTATTAATAAGGCGGTATAAGTTTATAGACGTATTATTTGTATACGTAGAATAAATAATTAAAACTTAAATTGAGAACTATTTAAGAAATATTAAGGTAATAGAGAAGTGTAAATAAATGTATGTAATTTAAAAATAAATAAATGATAGTATTATTAAACAATTTGTTTTCTTTAAATCAATCTTTGATTTGTTAATTGAATGTGTTCACACAAATACTTATTGAGTCAGTATCTGCTCATGACGTCAATAAGAAAGAAAGAGAGAGAGAAAAAGAGAAAGAGAGAGATCTCCCTCTCTTTACCTCTATCTCTCTCTGAAGACTGATTAAAAATATCACCGGCTGACCGGCAAACAAACAAACTTTGAATGAAAATGCTTTTCTTCTCCAATGTTCATCTTCGTCTCGATTACTATGACTATGATTAATAATTATACCAGAACCTTTCCTGATAAGGATCTTTTACATTCTCCTTCTATCTTAACTTGGGTTTTTCAGTAAGTAATTCTGATAAAAACTAGATTTCGTTATAAATAAAATATTCTCTTCAGATAAAATAACACATTTTGTCCATATTCAGAATAAACAACTTTCACGATCCGCCTCGGAAATTAAACATTTATCAAATATTATTTTGAGATACGACATTGATACGACAGTGATAATGTTCGATTAATTTCGATCATTTTACAATATTTATAATAATCTAGTTTCCGGCAGACCATCCGCAGACTAGGAGCTGGCGTTTTTAAAAGGTAAGATAGTCAGATAAATTGATAAATATAGACAACTAAACATACCGAAGAAAACGTGTAAAATATGAATTATGTTACATTAGATAGAGTAGATACAGTACACAGTAGATACTGTGTAACGTAAGGCTTAGGGCCTTAACTTTACTTATAGCACCTACATAGTCGATAGTAAGTCAGTTCCGCGCCTTACAACCATCCAAACAAAGTGTGAACTGTGTAGCCCTTGATAACATGTCGAGAATTTGCGCTCGTTTGTCCGTGCACAAGTGAGGTGTGAGCAACGCAATGAACTAATGAAAGCGTCGGGCCATCATGTCTTATCTTGTTGATAACATTTGAAATGATTTTATTACTGACGCACGCTCCTACAGCTTTTATTTGCTGATAACTTAATGCCTCATTGTACTGATATCTTCAGTCAGATGAGAGATCTTTGCCCGGCAGTGGAACATTACTGGCTAGTACTTACTTACTTACTTAATGCAGCTAACTTTCATGACTATTATCGTTTACACTACCATCTTTACTGAACGATACTTATTTGTTCATTATCTTTTAGATGACAACTATGAGACTTCTAGTATTAGCAGCAGCGGTCTGCGTCGGCGTATTCGCGTTCCCCGACGAACCCACTGTTCCGTGGAACAGGAACACTATCGCGGCGGAAGAGACCTGGGAAGGAGGAGTCTTCGAAAACATCAACAATGATATCGTCGATGTGTTGTATCTCGTCCGCAACGATGAAGATAACCCTTACCGCCTCCCAACCACCACCAAGCCACAACACTACGACATTCTGTGGCAAATCAATATGACAACCTTTTCCTTGGTTGGTTCTGCCAGTATCCAACTGTATGCCACTCAAGCCAATGTTAACGAGATTGTACTCCATGCCGATGCTATGAACATTCGATCTCTGGACCTTACTCAAGGAACCACCGCGGTCCAACCTCCATACACTTTGGACAGTACTTACCAATTCCTCCGCGTCCAACACCAGCTGGAGTACAATGCAGAAAATCCAGTCATTTACACTCTGTCCATTGAATTTGACTCAGAGTTGAGAACCGACATGTACGGTATCTATAGCACTTGGTATAGGAACAGTTACGATGACACTAATGTTAGGTAAGTTATTGAAAGTACTAGCTAGGTAATCCATGAATTGTTTTGTAGTATTGTCAAAAGAAACAGAACAGTTTAAAAATCATAACGTTCTTTGTTTGTAGCTGGATGGCATCGTCACAGTTTGCGCCTACAGCTGCTCGTTTTGCTTTCCCCTGCTACGATGAGCCAAGCTTTAAGGCATCTTTCAATGTCATTATCAGACGCCCAATAAACTACAGGAGTTGGTTTTGTACTCGAATAAGGGAAACTAGAGCCTCTACCGTCGCGTATGTATAATTGACAGATAACGTGGACTAATTAATGTGAATTGACTAAAAGATTCATCAAATAATTTTATGTCTTTTAGCAACTACCAGGAGGACGTTTACGAAACGACTCCTGTTATGTCAACCTATCTGCTGGCTCTTATAGTAGCTGAGTACGAGACATTAGTTTTATATGAAAACAATTTGTTGATTTATGAGGTCATTGGCCGCCCTGGAGCGATAACTGCAGGCCAGGGGGACTATGCCTTCAACGTAGGTATGGAACTATTGGCTGAAATGAGCAACATCACTGGCCTGGATTTCTACGGTGTCCATGAGCACATCAAGATGACACAAGCCGCTGTTCCTGACTTTTCCTTCGGTGCTATGGAGAATTGGGGTCTTGTAACTTACAGGTAAAAAATTGAGGATCTCAACGGGCATCTTGACCGCTTTATTGGGACCTTTTGTCTTTAACATTATATAATCTTGTTTATTCCAGAGAGCCATTTTTGATGTACGATGAGAGCCATACGGACGATTACTATAAGGAAAATATTGCCAACATTCTGGCCCACGAAATCGCTCATATGTGGTTTGGGAACTTGGTCACTTGTGAATGGTGGGATGTGGTATGGTTAAACGAGGGTTTTGCCAGATACTACCAGTACTTCCTCACTCAAGAGGTATTTACAATTAAAACTGTGCTTAAATTCTGAAACCAACACTTTGTTTCATAATGCATTTCGAAATAAGATTTATTTTATTTTCTTAGGTTGAAGATATGGGATTTGAAACCAGGTTCATCACTGAACAAGTTCATACTGCTTTATTGGCTGATGCAGCCAATAACCCTCAACCATTATCCACTTCAGGAATCGGTAGCCCTGCTGCAATCCTTGGCACCTTTTCAACTATTAGTTACAACAAGGGGGCATCTGTAATTAGAATGACAGAGCATTTGATTGGATTTGATAATCACAGACAAGGCTTACGGAACTATTTATCCAACAAGTAAGAACTGCAAGTACTGCACTCCAACAAATTAGATTCGATGACGTCATGAAGTTACTAAGATATATTTTTGTATACAGGTCTTTCCAAAATGTCCAGCCCATTGATCTTTTCCTAGATATGGAGAATGCGGCTGTTGCCAATGGTGCTCTCACGGCTTATGGACCTAACTTTAACTTCATCGACTACTACAGGTCTTGGACTGAACAACCCGGACACCCTGTGCTCAACGTACAGGTTAACCACCAAACTGGTGAAATGACCGTTTATCAGGTAACACTTTGATGTTGGAAGCAGTATGGTAGATAGAACCAAAATAATAATCACAATAATTCTACTCATATCAAGATTACTATGCCTTAACAGCACCAGGAACTATGCTTAATTTGGCTAATGGGACTATGTTGGTAGAGAGTAATAAGTCACAGAGCTAAACATAATATTTCCGATTAGTTGTCGGCATTTCATTGGTGACCACGCTGACACCGAGTCAGGACTGTTTTTTTTTGTCAAAAGTAGTTTTGGATGGTTAAGAGTTTAAACAACAGTTTTACAAAATATATGAGTACTTTACACATTTTGTTCGCAGCTTATGATTGGTGCAATCTTGGTAATGCAATGACCTGGGGTTCTTACATGCAAACACTGATAAATACTGTATCATTTTAGCATCGTTTCAATATCAACACCGGTTATGCTTCGAACAATATCAACTACATCATTCCTATCACCTTCGCAACTGAGAGTAATCCCGACTTTGAGGACACTAAACCAACTCATATCATCACTGACTCCATCACCAATATCAACCGTGGCTCTGTTGGTGATGAATGGGTCATCTTCAACAAACAACAAAGTGGTAAGTAAAAGTTTTTAACTCTAACTGCCTTTGTCTTATAAGTTCTAAGAATACAATGTAAGTCTGTTATTGGCTGTAAGATTAGCTAAAGCAAATTTAATTATTTTTTAAGAGAGCTGTAGACTTTGTTTTTTTAAATAAATAAATTAAAGCTTGCGATGACTATAGTCCATATAGTTTTTAGACTGAGTCTAGTGCACACTACAAACAAGACGCTGAAAATAGTTGATTGTCTGTCAAATATTTTTTTCTGTTAGATTAATAAATTGTATTGTAGCTGTCTTCTATGATAGTTAGATAAAAATAACGTTGTTTGGGAGACTGCCGCAATCAGAAGCTTTAATGATTCCTTAAGATAAGTTAATGAGAGATTTATGAGATGTAATGCATTCAAAATTCCTCTCTTCTCTGAGTGCGCCAGTAACCATAATGTCTTTCTTTTAGGTTTTTACAGAGTTAATTACGATGACTATACATGGGATTTAATATCTCTGGCTCTGACAGGACCCAATAGGACGCAAATCCATGAATACAATCGAGCCCAGGTTTGTAGAAGATAAAAAAAAAATTCAATTAATACACAATACACCCGGATAAATTCCCACATGGTTAACTAGCCCCAAACTTAGCTCTAAACTTGTATAATGAAATCTAACTAACTGGTACTAATACATCACACAAACCCTTTATATGAATATATAATTGACACCCAGACACCGTTGCCAACTACTATGTCTTTACATATTGTTGACTCCAGGCGGGAATCGAACCCGCAACCCCCGACATAGTAAGCACTCTCACATGCCACTATGCCAACTGTCTTGTGATTATTTAAATCGACAACTGTTACATTTTTCCCTCCATATTTGTGCAGATCGTCGACGACGTATTCCAATTCGCTCGAAGCGGTTTAATGACGTACAAAAGAGCGTTTACCATCCTCAGTTTCTTAGAGGAAGAAACCGATGCTGCCCCTTGGTTAGCAGCGATCAGCGGTATGACCTGGGTTCGCAACCGTTTCATCGTTGCAGATGTAGTAGGGGTGAGGAAATAAATCTCCTTAAAATTGATGATATTCTACTACAAATACTGCCTGTATTTCTTCAAACAATATAAACCTTTTTTTCAGCCAATATTTATCGCATGGGCTTCTAAAGTAATGAGCGAGTTGACGTATTATCCCATCGAAAACGAACCATTCTTGCGTAGCTTCTTGAGGTTACACTTAACATCTACTTTGTGTGAAATGGGTAGTGCTTACTGTCGCATTGAAGCTTTTGCTCAGTTACGAAATTTGCTAGACAATGGTGTCGAGTACAGTACTCCCAAAGTGATAATGCGCATAGCAATCTTCGCCAGTGGTCGTGTTTCCGGAAACAACCGAATAATTTAATAGTAAGTGCCCTAACTAATGCACTTCAATTTAGCATCTAGTGCGATAGAAATAGGAGTCAATATCAATCAATAACAAGTTTGAACGGTCCGCGGCGGTTGACGGGTGCCGCCGATGAGTTGAAGGTCAGTCAGTTGTCTTTAAGTATTGGAAGTGCCCGCACGTGTTCTTTTCATGTGGAAATATATAGAGCTGATATTACACACCCTTCTTGGTTTTATTTCGTTGGTAAGTTTAAAATTTTCAACTTTAATTATGTTAGCTGCATAATCATAACTCATGAGTGTGTATCGATCATATCAGTCATTCTTTATTATTTTCTTATCTAAATTTAAATTCGAAAATTTGAATACTTTATTTGTATAAATTTGAATACTTAATTTTAATTGATTTTGAATATTTTTTTTGCTCATTTGACATATTCATTAGACATTTTGGAACCATATAATATGTAATTATTCGTAATTATTTACAATAATATTGAATTTTTCTTTACTTTTAAATCAAATAACTGTTCCTATCTATATCACATGGAACATTTTTATACATAAATTTAATAGAATGTTACAACTCCGCCAATTTCATCTTCTTTCAGATCGAATCCTTCCAGAATGGATAAATTTAAACGTGGGAAGCCGCTAAACTCACAAGCACGGCAAATGGTATTTAATGTGTACCTTTATTTCTTAAATGAAGCTAATGTATTCAAAAAAGACCATGACGGTTATTTTAAAAAAGTTCAGGAGCGTGTGACAAAATCTACAGGAATTTCACGCCGAACTTTGACTAATATATTGAACGAAAAAAGGCAAAATCAATCAATGAAATTGTCCACACCGAAAAAAGGAAAACCTAAAAGTAGGTTTCGGCTAGGACTTGATGATTTCGACTATTGTGTAATTCGAAATATGATATACAATTTTCAGTTGACGCTCAAAGAACTCCCAACTGTAAATAATTTGAGAAATGAGTTAATCGAAGCTATTAATTTCAAAGGCTGTGTAGAAACTTTAAGGCTTATCTTGAAAGACATGGGGTTTAGGTTTCTGAAAACTGATACCAATCGACGGTTACTTATGGAAAAGACAGATATACGTTTAAAAAGGATCAAATATCTCCGAGAAATACAGAAGCTGAGAAATGCTGGTAGAAACATAGTATTTATGGACGAGTCATACGTGCATACATCGCATACTAAAGGTAAAACTTGGCAAGACAGCAGCAAAAAAGGTATTAAACAACCCATTTCTAAAGGAGAGCGAATTATTATTGTACATGCAGGCAATGAAAAAGGCTTCGTCTCAGGGGCTTTAATGTTACATAAATGTGTCGACTCAGAAGGTGACTATCATAAAGAAATAAACGCCGAACGTTATCAAACTTGGCTACGCAATCAGTTGATTCCCAACTTGCCTCCTAATAGTGTGTTGGTAATTGATAACGCCCCATATCATAATAAGCTGTCCGTGAAACCACCAAACTCAAATACACCCAAACCACAAATGATTGCGTGGTTACAACAACACAATGTTCCTCATGACCCAAATAAACTCAAACCTGAATTGTACAAAATTATAAAAATCCACAAAGAACAATACACAGAATTTGCCATTGACCGTATAATGGAGGAGCATGGGCATAAAATTGTACGATTGCCACCATATCATCCCGATTTCAACCCCATCGAAAACATTTGGGCGCAAATAAAACAACACGTTGCCAAACGAAATATTGCAATGAACGTTACGTCAGTTAAAGAAGCTATTTTAGAAAAAATCAACAATATAAGTTCGGAAGAATGGAAAAAAGTTCGTGATCATGCCCTTAAATGCGAAGATGAGTATAGGAAATATGACCCAAGAATCGATAGTTATTCAGATGAAATTATTATTTACACAGGAGATAGCAGTGATACAAGTGAAATTGAAGACCTTGATGAAAATTCCGATGACTCTATGATGTCAGGAATAGAGAATCTCCCCGATTCTGATTAAATAAAACTTTTTTTTCGTAATATAAATCTTCTTTTCATTTAAACCTCCTTTTTTCCATCGTTAAACCAGCTCCCAGCTTTCATTACATATTATATATATAAGAAATACGACCGATGCCGACCACTGGCGAAGAATTGTCTGCGCATTATAACTTTGGTTGTAACCACTCTATATACATATCGTCTTCCGACGCTCGGGGAATACGACCGTTGCCGAACAGTGACGAAGATTTCTATGCGCATTATCACTTTGGGAGTACTGTAAGTATCTAATATTATTGTTCTATCTTCTTGTTTGACTTTAAAAGTGTAACTTGTTTAAAACAACAGTATCATTAAATTCATTAATTAAATATTGTTTTGTTTTATCGTAAGTTGTTATGAAGGCTTTGGATGTTTGAGAATATATATTAATAATTTTACGCCAGAGCACACCACGGAAAAATGAAGTAAACTTATCTATTTCGTGGTGACAACCGGAGTTAGTCAAATTGGATTAGCAGTTTCTTAGATAAACGCGTTCAAACAAACAAAAAGAAATAAATAAAAAAACAAACTCCATCAGCTTTATCATATATGTACAGATAACATTGACATAGTAATTGTTCATACATTATATTATTATGTCAAAAATCAGTCATTAAGCTCCCTTAATGAATCTTTAGTGACTCTAAGGGTGCTTTCAAATTATGCGTTTCGTGTCGGACCCGCTGCGGTGCCGAAGCCGTGCGTTTGTCGTATTGTGAACGTACGATCGTGTGTTTTCATACAAATCGAGCAGTGCGGCAACAGTGCGGCGTCGGTACCGCGAAATAATTTTAGTACGCACTGTTGCCGCACTGCTCGATTTGTATGAAAACACACGATCGTACGTTCACAATACGACAAACGCACGGCTTCGGCACCGCAGCGGTCCGACACGAAACGCATAATTTGAAAGCACCCTAAGAGCGGCAGAGACTTGTGTTTTATTAGTATTATCTAGGCTGTACTGAATACTTATTTTGATTGCAGAGTACCAGTAAACAACCGGTTATTTGTGTACTGCGGTGGTCTCTTCGGTAACTACGAGGCTGACTTCCACGCCTTGTATGATAGATTCTTGCAACACAACTCAGAGACTGAGAAGCATCTTCTTCTTAGAACTGTAGGCTGTACCGGGCAACCAGCCGCGTTATACAGGTAAAAGAATTTGTAAAATAAATATTTAGCTGTAGTCATATTAGCCTATAGTTTCTCACTGCTGGGCAGAGGCCTCTCGTCTCACTGAAGATATCCGTACAGTCAGGATAATTATGCGTATAACTACGGGAGTAAATGCAATCACATGTATAAAGAAGTAATTTTCTTACGATCATGCGACACCAGGATCGACCACTAACTTATACGAAATGAATGAGTGTGCTTCACAATTTTGAACGGTTCTTTCATTTGCAGATTATTGGATGATATTGTTGAAGATAACTTCATAATCCGTCCTCAAGATTACAACACTGCGCTGAGCAGAGCTGTGTCTGGCAGTCAATATAACCCTCAGACTGTGTTCAGATATATCCAAGAGAACTTAGATGCTGTTAGGAATGCGTAAGTTGCAATTACTGTTTTGCTTACTTAAGAACTTGTTCTATGAAAATGTTAGCCATACTAAGAACCTTGTAATATTTAAAATTTTCTCTATATTCTGAAGTACTAAAAAGAGCACAACATTTTTTTGGTGTACAGCAGTGTAATTACGTAGGTAATATAAAATAAGTACTAACCACATAACTATTTTTTTAGTTTTGGGGACATTGCTGTTCCTCTGTCGTATGTGTCAGCGAGATTGAGAACGCAGGAACAAATACAAACTGTAAGTTTAAGGGTTTATAAGTCACACTGCTATTGAATGGATAGGTCTACCATAACTATACTCATTGTTGCATTTTAGTTCCGACAATGGGCAAATGAATCTGCCGAATATCTCGGAGACAGCTATGATGCTGTTTACCGTGGGGCCGAGAACAGTGAGTTTAACCTGCAGTGGTCTGCCGAGAATTATGACGATATTGCAAGCTTCTACGTAAATGGGCCACTACTGCTACAGACCACCACTGCTGCCCCAGTCGTGGTCACCACCCCCGTCACAGTCACTTCTGCTCCTTTACTAGAATTGTCTACACCAGCTTTTCCCGATTCTGCTGCATCTGCAGTTTTGTCTATAGCAGTTTTAGCTATAGCTGCTATTGGTAACTTATTGTAAGATTTTAAATTTTGTATTTTAGATAAATCAGTGTCAATCAGATAAGTTATTAATATTTGTAAAGAGGCTATTATTGTTAAAGTTTATAGAAAAATGTTGTTGGTTATACTCGTGCCACTTCAATCAATTCTTCGATATTTATTATCAATTAGTTACACTTTGTGCCTTGCAAGAAACATTTGTCTGCTTTGGGTATAACGATAATATCGAAAAGCTGCTGTTGTGATAAAGTACATGATAAGATTATAATTAAGAACATAGCTATGTTTTGTACTAGTTCCCAAAGAACGCCAACAGATAACGCTCGTAATTTTAAAATATAAAAATCAAGAGACCTATTTTCAGTGGTGATATAAGATGTCCTTTATATTGAAATACAATTAAAAAAAATTGGTATAGTTTTATTATCAATAAACTAGATTAGTTCTTATCGAATTACCTGTAATAGATTATGATGAATCATTTGATAATCAAGTTATTTGGTGCAAAGATAATGAAGGGAATTTATAATTATTGGGAATAGGTAAAGCAATGGAATTAAAACTATTGAAGTTTGTTCTTTAAGTAAAGATCGGTTTTAATGTAACAGTGTCTTCTTCTTACTAGTCATAAGGTCACCTTCATGAACTTATTGTTCAGAGCTTTTGACAAGCTTTTAATGTGTAAATAAATATATGTATTATAATAAATGATATGCTTTGTAAACCAATTGTTTCTTTTACAATGCTTCTGATGACCAACTATCCGCCTAAGGCTCTTCACTGTATTGATAAAATATTGATAAACGAGGCAGAACCCGCTCTCTGCAAAGTACTTTAAAGTAGGATCTTAGAAGTCTCTTGCTAACGCTGTACTGAAAGTTAAGCAGCGCTTGTGGCAAAGTTTGATTTAGCTATGTTCAATATAAATAAACTGATGGATGCTAGAATAAGGAGTAACGTCGTTATAGGTAGGTAGCTTATAGTTACTTTCTCCTTTAAAGTTTAATGAGTAATATTTGCAATTCTGATTGCAATATGACTAAAGACAGTCTAA
Source organism: Cyclophora albipunctata (assembly GCA_963082685.1). Lineage (NCBI taxonomy): Eukaryota > Metazoa > Arthropoda > Insecta > Lepidoptera > Geometridae > Cyclophora > Cyclophora albipunctata. The sequence goes on along the minus strand of OY720121.1, from coordinate 1,532,482 downwards.
CCACCATCTTTTCTGGGAAAATGACACATTTGCTTTTCTTTCAGAAAGCACTCAAAATGTACCTACAATTCTCAAGATCCGCTTTGAAAACTTAAACTTTATCAAAATTTGTTCAGTGATATGAAACCGATATGATTTTACATAGTCTAGTGATAAAATTTGATATAGTAATCAATTTATTAGTTACTAATAATGTATATTACGATAAATTTATTACATTTATCTAGTTTCAGGCGGGCAATCCGCGTAGCAGGAGCTGTCGTTTTTAAAGGTAAGAGAGTCAATTATGGTGTTGAAAAAATACAAGTTTACGGAAATTTACATATGATGACCTTACAATAACAAAGGCGTCCAGCGGTTTTAACCATCAACAATTTATATCAAATGATGACTGTAATTAAGTAATTTTCGATTCAATGGTTCCCAGACACCTTATTTTAAATCCTAGATTACGTAAGTAAAACACTTGAGAGTGGTTAAAATTCAAGAGTTACGCGAATGTCTTTTAAAATGAATATTTAAAACATTTTCGGTTTATCAGTTCATGTTTGTAGTTTGTTCTTGTTCTGTGTGTCTGGAGAACTTTTAATTGTTACGTAACTTTGTGAAGTTTTATTCTCAGTGAAAGGTGAGACAATTAATTGACGCAATGACATTTTTTGCTTTAATCATGGGTTATCATAGGAGAAACTGACAATAAACTAAGCATTTTCTTACAATAGTATTTTTTAATATTTGGTTAACATTAAAATGAGTGCAACGTAGGTTTTTTAAAATTTGGTTAACCAGTATTGTTTATTGAATCTATGATTTCTTATAACTTTGGCATTAAGCAAGCGCGGTGATCACGCCCAATCCTCTTCACTGTACAGATATCTTCAGTGAGATGAGAGGCCTATGCTCACAAGTCGGACTTTTACTTTATTAGTCCTAGGTCTATCCTAAACATTGCCAACTTATCCTCCTTAGGATATAAAGGAAACCGACTCTCCTTAATGTTGTCGTAATACAACCAACTGTTCAGAAAAGTGAAAAGATTCTACAACACTAAGGATAATTCAATTTATAAAATGCAGTAATTTTCAATTGTATAATCTTAGAGGTGCAAAATCAAAGGGCAATAATAATATTATCAAAGGCATATCTTCAAGGCCATACTTTTAAATCGAGTATCAGGGATTTATATTTTTATCAAAATTGAGTGTTATCGACTCGCGACGTCTACAGATACCGGTTTTTTGAAAAATAATTTTGGATGTCCGACTTTTCTTATATTGAAGTTTGAGATTCAGAATTGATAGATATTTCCACACTATAGTCTGTAAATCTTAATAATAATCTCTTCCTGGCCGATTTCGGCCACGGCGACTGCTTATATGGCTATAAGGAGGATGATGGGCTTTGGTGTTCAGCCCGACGGTGAGCCCGAAATCTTATTAAACAATCAACAGAACAAGGTTAAAAGAAATTGGGTCACCCTAATTAATGTGTAAAATACCAACTTCCATAACAGTTATCGTCAGTTACCATTGCGTTTTATATCAAAAGCTCTATCTAACAAATATTCATCAATGTCTTTTAGATGGCGACGATGAGGTTTCTAGTATTAGCAGCAGCGGTATGCATCGGCGCATTCGCGTTCCCTGACGAGCCTACCGTTCCGTGGAACAGGAACACGATCACGGCCGAAGAGACCAGGGAAGGAGGAGTCTTCGAGAACATCAACAACGATATCGTCGATTTGGTATCTCTCGCCCGCAACGATGAAGACAACCCGTACCGCCTCCCGACCACCACCAAGCCGCAACACTACGACATTCTGTGGCAAATTGACATGACAACTTTGTTCTTGGTCGGTTCAGTCGACATCCAACTGTACGCCACCCAGGCTAATGTTAACGAAATCATCATTCATGCTGATGCTATGAACATTCGTTCCCTATATCTCGCTCAAGGTACAACCACGGTCCAACCCCCATACACTTTGGACAGTACCTACCAGTTCCTGCGCGTTCAGCACCAGCTGAATTTCAATGCAACAAATCCGGTTATTTACACTCTGTCCATTGAATTTGACTCAGAGTTAAGAAACGATATGTACGGTATCTATAGGTCTTGGTACAGGAACAGTTACAATGAAACTACCGTTAGGTAAGCTTTCACAATTTTAGATTAACAGGTGTTGTTTTGTTTTGATTTGTAACTTATATAATAACATACTATCTTTATTTGTTTCTAGCTGGATGGCTTCAACACAGTTCCAAGCTACATCAGCTCGTTATGCTTTCCCTTGCTACGATGAGCCTAGCTTCAAAGCCACTTTCAACATCACCATCAGACGCCCGACTAACTTCAGGAGTTGGTCTTGTACAAGAATCAGGGAAACTAGAGCCTCTACCGTCGCGTAAGTATGATTGACAAATAATCTGAATTAATGAATATAAATTAATAGACAGGTTGATAAAATAATTATATGTCTTTTAGCAACTACCAGGAAGATGTTTATGAGATCACCCCTATAATGTCAACCTACTTGCTGGCCCTTATTGTTGCTGAATACGAAACATTAGCTTTGTACCAGAATAACTTGTTGATGTATGAAGTCATTGGCCGTCCTGGAGCAATAAACGCAGGCCAGGGAGACTATGCGTATAATGTAGGTATGGAGCTTTTGGCTGAAATGAGCAACCACACTGCCCTGGAATTCTACGGTGTACATGAGCACATCAAGATGACTCAAGCTTCTATTCCGGACTTTTCTGCTGGTGCTATGGAAAACTGGGGTCTTTTGACTTACAGGTAAAAATAAAAACCATCAAAGGATCCTTACATTTTAATTGAATTGTTGGAATTATATATATATTTTATTTTCCAGAGAAGCTTATCTGTTGTACGATGAGAACCATACCGACGATTACTACAAGCAACTTATTGCTTACATTCTTTCCCACGAAATCGCTCACATGTGGTTCGGAAACTTGGTCACTTGTGATTGGTGGGACGTGTTGTGGCTTAACGAAGGTTTCGCCAGATACTACCAGTACTTCCTGACTCACTGGGTATGTACAATAAAAAAAATTAAATGTATTAATGCCTATTCAGTTTTAGGGAACTTCTGTTTTTATTTAACAAATTACGTATATTTTCAGGTTGAAGACTACATGGGTCTCGGAACTAGGTTCATTAACGAACAGGTTCACACATCTTTGCTATCAGACTCTGCTAACAACCCTCATCCTTTATCCACTTCTGGCATCGGAAGCCCTAGCCAAGTCAGTGGCATGTTCTCGACTCTCACTTACAACAAGGGAGCCGCTATCATAAGACAGACGGAGCATTTGCTCGGATTTGATGTACACAGACAAGGTCTAAGGACCTACTTGTCTACCAAGTAAGAACCATTCTTATTTTTCAAGATTAAGGCAGCATACAGAAAAAAGGTGATTCTGGCTAGCCTTTCTGGCTAGGTCTAGCGCTTAAAATTAATACTAATGAATATTTTTACTTGCAGGTCATTCGATACCGCCCACCCCATCGATCTTTTCCAAAACCTTGAGAACGCAGCCGTGGCCAATGGTGCTATCAGTGCCTATGGATCTGAATTCAACTTCGTTGACTACTACAGGTCTTGGACTGAACAACCCGGACACCCTGTGCTCAATGTACAGGTTAATCATCAGACTGGTGTAATGACCATTTCTCAGGTAAACATTTATAAAGCATATTACATTGATCCTTACTGCAAATTATCCGCAAGTCTCAAAAAGCGTGATGTCGACTTGACTTGCAAAGCAGTTTATGTAGACTACCACATCTATTAAATCTTTTATTATGCTTTTAGCGTCGTTTCAACATCAACACCGGATACTCTGCCAACAACCTCAATTACATTGTTCCTCTTACCTTCGCCACTGCCAGCAACCCCGACTTCGAGAACACTAAGCCCACTCACATCATCTACGACTCGATTACCAACATCAACCGTGGCTCTGTCGGTGATGAGTGGGTCATTCTTAACAAACAACAAACTGGTAAGAAACAGTTTCAAATTGTATAATTTAAATGAAGACTAATCTATGTGAGATGTATGTATATTGATTGAAATAATTTTCTTGCAGGTTTCTACCGTGTCAATTACGATGACTACACTTGGGACTTGATTGCTCTGGCTTTGAGAGGACCCCAAAGGACACTGATTCACGAATACAACCGTGCTCAGGTCAGCAAAAAGACGATTACATTAATGTCAATGTGATCACTGCTAACCTCAAAAAATCTTACCATTGTCTTTTGTACAGATTGTCGACGATGTCTTCCAATTCGCTCGCAGTGGTTTGATGACTTACAACAGAGCACTGAACATTCTTGCTTTCTTGGGGGAAGAGACTGAGTATACTCCTTGGTTGGCCGCCATTAATGGCTTCAACTGGGTCCGAAACCGACTTCTTGGCACCAATATCGCCGCCACTTTCGAGGTCAGTTCTGAATTTCTGATATTATCAATTTAATTTATATGTAGATTAAGTGTCATTAACTAAGGTTAAAGTTCGAGTGTGTCGCGTCAATTGTCAACAGACTATGTGCAGACTACATCATGAATGTCCACAAACCGCTTGTGGTTGCGGTTTGAGGTTGAATTCGGTCTGTATTCTTTATTCACCGCAAATTAAAGTCTAATGTTATATTTACAGGCTCAATTCAGCGTATGGGCTGCTAGAGTAATGGAAGAGTTGACTTACTATCCTATCGCCGGAGAATCGTACATGCGTGGGTACTTGAGGCTGCAGTTGACCACCACCCTGTGTGCTTACGGTAACGCTGCTTGTCGCGCCGCAGCCTGGACTCAGTTCCGTAACCTGGTCGACAACGGAGTTGAGTAAGTGACATGCTTTGCAATATTTTATAGTAAAATTAAAGGCCTCTCCCTCCCAAACATCTCCCTAAAAAGCTCCTCTCAATATCACCAGAGAAAAATGAAATGCTGATATCTCACCAGAGAAGTCAAAAATGATAATCCCCTCTAAAATAAAAGGCATTTTATTAGTTTTTTAATGAATAAAGAAACGGAAGTAGAACACGGTCAAGGATTCAAAATAAATAAATATATTATTTATTTATTTATTCAAAATGGCTGAAGGATGAAGATTACTCGTGGCGAAGATTACTCTGGTAGACTAATATTTTTGTTTATTACAGAGTGCCAGTAAACAGCCGCGTTTACGTGTACTGCAACGGTATTCGTCAAGGTACTGAAGCCGACTTCAACTTCATGTACACGAGATTCTTGCAACACAACACCGAGACTGAGAAGAACGTGCTCCTGAGAACTTTGGGCTGCGCTCCTCATGCGGCTTCTATTAACAGGTTTGTTTTGAGCCTTACTAATAATCTGTTTACCGTTATCCTCGGTACAGTTAAAAACCTATGTAATGTATTTTTTTTAATATTGTACAAAAGATAAATTTCTATTAAGTATGACTTAAGAAAGTAAGTAGAGTAAGTAAGTAAGTAATAAGTAAAAACCAAATGTTACGGATGACTTAAGTATAAGGGTCGACACTGCGTAGTGCGTGCGCCCGTCGCGTGCGCCCGCCGCGTGCGCACGCGACGGGCGTCGGCGTCGGCCCTTATACTTAAATCATAATTATCATTTGGTTGGTAATTTGTTAAACTTCTCTTACTGCCGCACTTAAAAATGTCCATTAAATGGAAACTTAACTAATTGATGTTGTTTTTTATACATACTTGTCAAAAATACTCATTAAATCTCTAATAAGGAAGCATTTGACATCTCTGAGTACGGGCGTTAATTATTGGAACTTATTTAAAGATAAGGTATTTTACAGATTCCTCACCGATATTTTGGTAGACAACTACATCATCCGTCCTCAGGATTACACCACCGCTTATAACAGTGCCGTGACTGGTAACGAAGGCAACACCCAGATCGTATTCCAGTACATCCAAAACAACTTGAACACTGTTAGCAATGCGTAAGTTTGTTGAGTTTATTTTGCTTTAAACTTCTTTGTAGCACAAGGTAGCAATAGTATTAATAGATTCTTCTTATTAGTTAACTTAGTTGTATTACTTGGAATGTATGGTTCATAGTTGAATTGTTATCCGAGCTCTACCGTGTTAGGTAAATTTTCAACCCTGGTTGTGTCAATCGTTTGAATATGTCAGGGGTCTTTCAGTGTTCTAAAAACTCCAATATGATTAACCTAGTCGAAATCACTTTAGCTTACTAAGATAATTCTAAAAAACATGTTTTGTTTCAGTTTCAACAACATCGCTACCCCTCTGTCTTACGTGTCATCGAGATTGAGAACACAGGAGGAAATCACTGCTGTAAGTTAAACTAACAGTTTCAGTAATCACACTATTGAAGTTATCAGGATTGCTTTACTTATCTCATTAAATTCCTTTCAGTTCCGAACCTGGGTCGACCAAAATGCTGAATTCCTTGGTAACAGCTACAATGCTGTGTACAGTGGAGCTGAAAATAGTGTGTTCAATCTGGAATGGAGCGCCCAATACTCGCCCGATTTGAGCAGCTTCTTGGTGAATGGTCCCGAGACCATTCAAGCAACCACTGCTGCCCCAGTGGTGGTCACCACCCCCGTCACAGTCACTTCTGGTCCTTTACTGGAACTCTCCACCCCATCTTTCCCCATCCCCGACTCTGCTGCATCCACATTCTTGTCTGTAGCAGTTTTGGCTTTAGCTGCTATTGTTAACATTTTAATGTAAGATAGTTTTACTTCAGTGAAATCAGTTGCAGTATTTTATATTTTTGATAAAACTTATATTGTTATTGTGAAAGTTTTCTCATCTATGAACTTAAAGAGCTGTTTTTAAGAAACTAAGCAATGTTAACTTAATAATAACATTCATATTACGAACGTGCCTTACGTCCACCGAATTGTAAATAGGCCTTAATTTATTGTTAATAAATTGTTACTTTTAAATGTGTTTCGTTTATTTTAAACTGATTGGCATATTGAATGCTTAACCAATAACCAGGCCAGATAGGTTTAACATTATCTGCATAGTGATTGAGCTGACAGATAAGCCAGTATTTTTCTAGTTATTATATTATGATTATAAATTTAATCATAATAAAATTGAAAATAATGATACATTTAACAGTCATAGCCTACTTACGAATGTACTTATCAATTCCAAAATCCTAATCTTTACAATGCATCATTACTTAATATTTAGTATCTTTATATTAGCTGATAGAGGAATTATAGGTAATAATACTCCTGCCAAGGTCAGATAGTTTAACCTTCAAAATATTACAATAAAAGAATGTAGGCTAAATAGTTTTTTAAGAAAAGTTAGTTTTATCGGACTTAAACGAATATTAAACTATTGCTTTGACGTTTAATCGTAGGTTGGAATTGAATATCATAGGGAGTGCCTAAAGGATCACATGTGGGTCCCTATTGCTTTATTAATTTGAGCATTGATATTTTATTTAATAATCTAAATATGCTTTAAAATAAAATATATCTTTCTGCAGCTTCTGATGTTATTTATTTCCTTTCTAATAAAGTAACATCTAATTTCATCTAACTAAGCTTTAGAATTTGAAAATAGAAAGCTCAAACTGGTATGTATTCTAAAAGGAACATCGTTTTAGACAAAACTTTAAATAATATTTTGGCCTCTTAAAGCTTCTACAAGTTTGTCATATTTTTATATTTAGGTATAATTAGCAACTAAAACGGTAACAAAGTAACCACTTATTACTTTTTTACAGAAACTATGAAAATATATAATGAAATTTATTATAATTCAAACGATCATTAATTTATTGTACACAAATCTTATCAGTTATTTTCCAATATCTGTGATAAACCAACCATCCATTATTTTATTGTCACTGGGATTAAACAAATAGATTAGACTTAATGTAATGATAACAATAAACGTGCCATTTTTTCATCACTTGATTACTCCTATTTGGGCAAACCAGCGGAAAGGTACGTATTTCATAATCATGATGATTATCAAGCTTAAGTACTTATTATATATTATGAAATGTTACAATATTACTAAGAATATATTTTCCTTGTAGATGTCGCGCTGGTTTAACATCTTCCTAGGGTTCGCCCTCGTCCAGGGCTACCTGTCTTTCAGCCCAATCCCAGAACTGAATTTAGAAGATGAATGGGCTCAATTCAACGCTAGATTAGAAGACGGCGACTACAGGCTCCCCATAAATACCTGGCCCAGGCATTACGAAGTATCTATAACACCCTTTTTCCCAAATGATATCATCATTACTGCAGTGCCATTTACTTTCAATGGGTCGGTAGTGATCTACCTTAGTGCTAATGACAGCAATGTCAATGAAATTGTTATGCATTGTGGTGTGACCATCAACACTCTCAACGTTACTTACGTGAATGACAATGGGGCGATTGTTGACATCACCGCTCCCAACCAGCAGTTTGTCTGTGAAGAATTTACTAGCTTCCTCAGAATACAAACCACGGAAGCTTTGGTTGTAGGCAGAGAGTACATCGTCAGAAGCTCCTTTGTCGGTGACATTCAAGCTAATATGAGAGGTTTTTACAGGAGTTGGTACATAGACAACACAAACACTAGAAGGTATACATAAAATTCTTCTACGCGTATAAGTTTCTTGGCAAGGATTAAGGGAAATTGTTTTCATACAAGTGTGTATTTTCAGATGGATGGGTACCACTCAGTTCCAACCTGGACACGCTCGTCAAGCATTTCCTTGTTACGACGAACCTGGATTTAAAGCCACCTTTGACTTTATTATAACCAGACCAGAAGATTTCAGCCCAACTATTTCAAACATGCCAATTTCATCTACTTCTGCGTAAGTATATTAATAGACTACGATATAGCAATCTTAACATATTAATGGAGTTTATGTATTTGTAGAAATATTCCTTTTGTTCTCTAGACCTATCAACGGAAGAATTACTGAAACTTTCTACACCACTCCAGAGACTTCCACCTACTTGTTAGCCTTCATTGTGTCGCACTACGTGGTTGTGGCAGAAAACAATGATACTGTTAGACCATTCCAAATCTATGCAAGAAATAATGCTGGTGCGACTGGCGATTGGTCTTTGGATGTCGGAGAAAGACTTCTAGCAGCTATGGAGGAGTACACCCAGTTCCCATACTACACTATGGCTACAAACATGAACATGAAACAAGCTGCTATTCCAGATTTCTCTGCTGGAGCTATGGAGAATTGGGGTCTCTTGACTTACAGGTATATTTAAACTTCACTCGGTTGAAATTTGGAAATAAGTTGGTCTTTAATTGATTTTATTTTCATTACTTTATTACATTTCGATACAGGATGATTTTTGAAATAAGTTATTTTTCAGAGAGGCTCTCATCTTATTCGACCCTGTTAACTCAAACAACTTTTATAAGCAGCGTGTGGCCAATATTGTCTCCCACGAGGTCGCTCATATGTGGTTCGGAAACCTTGTCACGTGCGCTTGGTGGGACGTTCTTTGGCTGAACGAAGGTTTCGCCAGATTCTACCAATACTTCCTGACTGGAGCGGTATGTATGGAAATGATCTTACTTAATATGTTTCAGTACGTAGTATACATAAGGTTTGGTATATCTGTATGGTTTAATGTTGTAGGTTGAACCTGAGCTTGGCTACTCCATTCGATTCATCGTAGAACAAGTCCATGTTGCTCTATTATCGGACTCTTCGGCGGCTGCCCACCCCATGACAGACTTCAGCGTGAGCGACCCCACTTCAGTCAGTGCTCATTTCTCTACCATCACTTACGCCAAGGGTGCTTCTATCCTTAGAATGACGCAATACTTGTTAGGTGAAGACACTTTCGTCAAGGGATTGCGGAGCTACTTGAGAGAGAGGTATATCTAATGAGAATTCATTACAACATTTCAACATTCACACATCAACGTAATAAAGTAGCTAGCCATAGATGATGATAGTAATAGTCCTGTTTTTCACTATCAATCAATTTTTACTTTTTATTAGTGTTTAAATAATCTGCTTTATATTTAAGAGCTTACGACGTCGCTGAGCCTCGCCATCTCTTTGCTGCTCTCGACGCCGCCGCCGTAGAAGACAGTGCTCTCCCAGCCAGTTATAACATCACAATTGACGAGTACTTCAGAACCTGGTCTGATCAACCCGGACATCCAATTGTGACTGTATCCGTCAACCAAGCTACTGGAGTTATTACTTTAACACAGGTAAAGTACATCTTAAAACTTGACCAGAATTTAGAGCAGGCAGTCTTTAGACTGGCTTCTGGCCAATGAAAGTCTATGAAAATGCGTTTACAAGAAATTATACTTCTAGCATCTTTTAACTTTTTAGCCAGTTACAAACATTTTTTTCTGAAAGAATAAATGATTTTACAGACAACCGTTGTAAAACAATCAGTCTGTCTGACTATCAATCTGTTTAAAGACTTCATAAAATAGGTTGACCTACATTGACCATAGTAATGAATATTGCATAGCTATGGCAACAATGCTTACTTATGTAAACACAACAAACACTGTTATGTCTATTACTGACTACATAACTGGTTATATTTTCTTTATTTTTAGGCTCGTTTCGATATCTCTACTGGTTATTCGGCCTCAAACAACATCTATCACATTCCAATCACATGGACAAGACAGAACAACTTAGATTTCTCAGATCTGAAGCCAACTCAAATCATGAAGGGAGCAACTCTTACTATTAACCGTGGATCCACTGGCAACGAATGGGTCATCCTCAACAAACAACAGACTGGTAAGATTAATACTAAATCTCACTATTGTACAACAGAAAAGAATAAGATGTTGCATATTATTGTCTATTATCACTCAATATTATCTTGTTCAAGAACTTAAGATTTAATAAAATTTCCAAAACTGAGTCATGTTTAATGAAATTTAAATGAGGTTAACTTTGCTTTCTTTTCTTTATCATCAAATTCTAGTTCTGTAGATATAAACGAATTTACGAGAAACCAATGATTTCTCATATCTCGAACAATTATTCACTGATAAGTGCGAATGCAAAAATTTATGAGTAATATATTTTTTTTTGATAATGTCCTTTTTGGTTTTTACCAAACTACAAAATGGCACTTATAGTAGTTTATGCAACGTCATATTATAAAGAAGGGTATTAAAACACGAGTGTGAGTTTATGAAACGAGCGCAGCGAGTTTCATAATAGTAACGAGTGTTTTAATACCCGTGTTATATGCAGTTGCATACACTACTTTATCTTCACTATTTAATGCAATTAATCAAACAAAATTTTAAAAACAAAACACATTGCGAAACATTAAATTCACGCGTAGGTACGTGTATTGTCACAGTGAACTTGCCGCCATTAAAATCTAACCAATGAGAGCGCAGCTGCGCGTAGGGCCAATCAGGAGCGAGCGAGATCTTACCAAAGAGTTTTGTGTATGTAGTTTCGACGAAGTTTTCACGTATAACCCAACTATTTTCAAAAGCCAGCCTAATATCAAAATTTTATACAACTAGTATGAGGATTTTGACATAAGGCTCGCAAGGTTAATTGGTCGCGTTATAATGATGTTATAATGTTAAATTATAATGATATTATAACATCATGTGCAATTGCTTAAATTGAGTGTTTTAGTTGCCTGCGCTATAACAGTAGTAATTATAAGTCAAGTATTGGAAACATAAGTAGAATGTTACAACATTAGTGTAGATAAAATATTTTTCAAAACAAATGACGTCATTTATTTTCAAATTGTATTAAACTTTTATAGGTTTCTACCGAGTGTTCTACGACAACTTTAGCTGGGCTTTGATCACAAATGCTTTGAGATCCAATGAGAGAGAATCTATCCACGAATACAACAGGGCCGCGGTAAGCGAAACCATAGTAACTGATAATATATACCCCGAACTTTTTATTGTGAATACACGGAGACTTCTTTTGATTGGTTCGTCGAACGGTATCCGTCCGTCGATTAAAGCTACCAGACCAATCGATCAACTTCGTAAGACTTTGATCGATGTTGTTATCGCCGATGGATCGATTGCTTTGGTAACACCCTAATAGTTTAGTATTAAGTATATTCAAGGATTAACGTACAACTAATATTTTGAAACGATTTTCATTTTAGATCATCGATGACGTCTTCCAATTCGCCCGTTCTTCTATCATCAGCTACCAGCAAGCCTTCAATATCCTTTCCTTCCTCGAGTTTGAAGATGCTTACGCTCCTTGGCTTGCCGCTATCACTGGCCTCAACTTCGCCACCAGAAGACTGGCTCACAGCGCCAACAGCCTTTCTAGGCTTCAGGTTAGAAGACTATAGTATATTAGCCAAATATTATTTTTCTGTGACGCAGTCGCAGCAAAAACTGATGACGACTTTATTTAGTAGATTATTCATATAAAGCATGAAACTTTAATATGTAACTGTAATACTGTATTTATGAAAATAGCTCAAGAACACTTTTCTGCGAAAAATTATCACACACAAGGGCTCTACTGAACTTAGGTGTCATAGATAATAGATCGTATTATAGACCGATCATAATAGATCGGGTTTTCACTCTGAGGGTATTACGAATCAAGATATTAATTTTTGTTTACACGTAGACTCTAGTGAACAATCAATGGAGTTCGGCTGTCGTCAACACTTTGGGCTTTGCTGAACGACCAGAAGACAGTTACATGACCAATCTGCAGAGGATGTACGTGATGAGGTTCCTCTGCAATATGGGTCACGAAGGCTGCAACACTGCTGGAGTACAGAACTTCCAGAACTGGAGGAATTCCAATACTTTGTAAGTATTTTTCGATGTATTACGTAAGATTACTTTCTTTCGTCTTCTTAAATGTTCAGTCTTTTCAATGAATTATACTTAATACTATATACTAAAATTCCAATTCATACAATGATAAATTATACTAAGAATAATGAATACTATAACTTATTTTTAATAGGAATCTTAGAGGAATCGATCAAAATATTTATCTACCAAAGTCTAGCAAAGTTAAAATTCCATATAGTAACCAAAATTGATTAATCACTTTGTGAGACTGTCCTCAGTTTGGTTAGGGCATTGCAGGCTGAATCACCTGATTGCCCGAAAAGTAAGATGATTCCGTGCTTCGGAGGGCACGTTAAGCCGTCGGTCCCGGTTACTTTCTACGGATAGTAGTCGTTACATGAGCCATGTCAGAGGCCTTTGGCGGCTCAATAACTCTGAAACCAGGATTGGTTAGGTTAACCATCCACTCGATAAGAAGAAGACCAAAATTGAATCCTGGGTATTCCAACTATTTTTATGAATAAAAGTTAATATAACACACACTAATTAAAACTGCTGTCCACCAGCATCCCCGCCAACATGCGCCCATGGGTATACTGTACCGGTCTCCGTCACGGAACAGCTGAAGACTTCGATTTCTTCTGGAACCGGTACTTGGCCGAACAGCTTGCCAGCGAGCAAGTTATCATGCTGGAGACCGCTGGATGTACTACTGACACTGCCAGCCTTGAACGGTACCTTGACGCCATCACCGACGGACAAGACACCGTCAGAGCTCAGGACTTCGCTACTGCTTTTAGTTCCGCTATCACGAGCAACGAAGAAAACACCATGAGGAGTTTCTACTGGTTGACGAGAAATATTGAGAGGGCTCGTAATACGTATGTATCAGCGACATAAAAGTTAAGTAAAGGACTTATGGACTAGTCCTTATGTAATTTGTTTTCTTTTACAGCACTGGTCTACCTTTCGCCACAATCATTGGACGTCTTCTCAATGAAGTTCAAGTTACTGAGGTAACACACAATCTTAATTAACTTCAAGTAAGCGTTTAACGAACCACTCAATATTGACACTAACACTTCAATATGTAATGTTTACAGGTAAACAACTGGCTAGCAGCTAACCGCAACATTCTCCTAGATTCCGAATTCAACGCTGCGCAAGCAGCTATCAACACAGCTAGGAACAACATCAACTGGTACCAACAAAGAGTTCAAGAGTTTGAAAACTACTTCCAAACCGGTTTCCAAGATGTGATTACTGATCCTGCTGTCGTTGACCCTACGACCGCCGCTCCTACTTTGCCCACCACTGAAGTAACAACTACAACATTGGCACCAACAACTGACAATGTAGGCGACTCGGCCAATATTGCGGCTTTGAGTGTCGTTACACTTATTGTATCACTTTACATTAACATGCTTAACTAAAAGCTGTATAATAATAACAAAGTTTAGAACCAAGTTAAAGTAAGTAAAGATGGTATAGTGTCTGAAGTTGTTCATGATTTTAAATAAACAGATGGTGCTAACATGTACAATTTTTTTTAAAGAAAACAATGTATTTTTATGCATTTTATAGAAAAGTTAGTAAGAATTGTGTAATTATTTAATTAACCTAACTACTTAAGGCTTGTTATTTATTTTTTGAATAAAATACAGAATTTAATAACATGGTGTTTTATTTTTCATATTTTTTTTATAAATGATATAGATTTGGAATGCATCATAAAATAATCATCATCGATTAATTTGTAATGCAAAGTTATTATCAGTTTGTACGTGTCTATCAGACTTAATCAAGTTATTGACCTTTGAAACGAGCAATTAACATGCCTAAATATCATGGATGGATGGATGGATGAGAATAAATTACAATTTAGAGCTTCATACCGATTCCACTCATTATCGGAGGCTGTCCACAACACGACCATAAAATATCTATAAAAAACCCCACGTTAATATAAGCTTGCAAGAAAGCTACTCGTTAAAACAAATGTATTGAACCCAAACACGATATGTCTGCTATGAGTTATCGAAGAGCTCTCTCAGGAGACCATCCTGGTTGTGACATCAGGTCAAAGTTACCATTTAATTTTCCTTTAAAGATGATAGTATGACACGTGAACCGTTTAATCAGGTTTATACGTAAATAAAAAATAATTCAATGGTAAACCAAAAAAGCATTCCATAATTTTGAAAAAGAACTGTACTCTTCTACTGCTTGACTGATTTTTACCAAATATAAAGCTAAGAACCACCGCCACGAAACGTTTCTACTTTGACTACAAACATCTCTCATAACTACCGCCAGGAAACTAGTCTGACAGTAAAGTTCCGTATGAATAAAAACGCATCGAAATCGGCCCATGCGCTTGAGAGCTAAGATGCCGCCAGACAGACTCATACACACACATACGCAGACATATTATGTTTTTACTGCAAAAGTAACTATCTAACACGATCGAATTAAACAAATTTGAAATTGGATCAACGAAGTGTCAAAATTTGGATTTAAAAGAGACGAGTTAACGAGTAGTTTTTTCGTGACAGAGTAACAAACAAACATCTTTTTCGTAGCCCCTTTCTGGTAGTATACAGTCAAAACTGATTCTCTCTCGCTCATTCTAAATTATCGCTAAATAGAAAGTACAAGTAGGTATATGTAAAAAAATCGAATAAAAGAGACAGATATAAATTAAGGGTCCGGCTTTTCAAGGCCGCGATCAAAAAACGATAAGTTTTCTTTATCTCTACTTACGTTGAACTCCGTCTGAATACGGATTTCGTCGACGTTATGATTCAATTCTATTGGTGAATAAAACCGATAAAGGTATTTGAAGATGCGCAAGCTTATTGGGTAGTCCATATATAGTTCTGGTGATCAATCTGATTTTTCAGGCATGGAGAAGCAAAGGACCTGAAATTCAGTTTCTTAATTCAGATCAAGACTCCGCGTGTATGGTTCTGGCCTAAATAGTGGGCTACCAAGAAGGGGGATTTACGTAAAACTGGTTCATAATTGATAAAATAACCTTTAAAAAAAAAGTAGGGACAATTTAATTCCGCATAGTACCGCAACCCGACTATTGCTTTTCGAATTAAAATACTTTAAAACCATATTTTATTCGACAGAACCAAAACAATTAATAAATTACGATAACTAAGTTATCAAATTCACAAATTATTTTATCGTTAGGTTTCATTTCATTTGAATCATTTGATAAACTAATGATTAATTTTTTAACAGTGTAAGCATAAAGATAATTTATTACTGATAAATATACAATGTTGAACTGGTTAGAATCCATCTAGTCGGGTGATTGTCGTAGTCAGGGCCACTATGGGTAAGTCTAATTTTTAAAGAGACCAATTAAAAAATACTTTTTTAAATAAACCTTGAAAAGTTAGAGAGAGAGAGGGTGATGGGGGGGGGGGGGGGAGATGTAAAAAGATAAGACGTTAAAATAAATAACTGGAATCTTGGGATGTAAAGTCTACGTTGGCCATTATTATTGTAGAATTTTTTGGAAGTTTTGAGTTTAGGATTTAACCCTAAAATGTCTAAAGGCCATACAGTTGAATTAAATAATAAAAATTCCAAGTTTGTGGATGCTTTAAGTCACTATTTCACTTATTATTTTCGATCACGGCTTCAAAGGTTTCAATGGCTAAACAATGTTAGAGAATTATTCCTATAGGCTATTTGAAAAACGCAGGGTTGACCACTAACTTCACTACCCAAAATCCTAAGAAATAACTTCAAAGACAGATCTTGCAACAAATTAATCGCAAATTGGAGCTTATATATCTATAGTACCGATTTTGCTAAAACCACTCTAAATCAAATAGATGAAAAACTTTTTACTTTTCAGGGTTCAACATGTATCTACTAGGCCTTTTGTGCCTCATCGCTGGGATAGCGGCAGAAAATCCCTTTATGGAACTGAGGTCCAACCTGGAGTTTTTGGAACAGGACGAAACTAACTTGGCAGAGTCTGCCTACAGACTTGACGATACCGTGTACCCCACCAACATGACTGTTGATCTTGATGTGTACTTGTCTGAGAGCCGGTTCAATGGTTTGGTACAGATGGTTGTGGAAGTAAGTATTGATATAAATATTTTAGCGTAGCGTAGCGCTCATGACGTAGCTTGACTAAGCAATGCTAGCTCATTGCGAATGTTAAGCGACGTGCAGCTCGGCCCTTACTTAGATGGGTGGCCGATAGAGACATTTTATATCTGAGCGCTACCGTGCTTCGGAGGGCACGTTAAAATCGTTAGACAATGTCTCAATCTGGGTTGGCCACTGGCTTACTCGAACTTGCTTACTTAATGTTTCAATTCAGTATTGGTTTTAAAGAGCCACTTTGAAATTATTCAATGGTTCTTTTGAACATTCGAAAGAGCCTGTAAGAAAATTTCTTGAATCTGGTGTCACATTTGTAGACGATAGAGCTCATATTGATTACATAGTAAGCGGAATAGAAACTAACCAATTAGGGAAGCTATAAATGGTATGGGTATAGCTTTAGGAATTGTTACTATTGAACTTGGACTTTTAAGTTTATAAAAAGACTTTGAAGTTGAAAGAGAGCTTTTAAGCATTTTTTAGTTCCTTTTTTGACTTAAAAAAAAGCTTAAAAGCTCTCCTTTTAATTGACTTCTAACTTTCATTTCAATGACATGAAATTGGAGCTTTACTAAAAGCTCTGTTAATATGGTATTAGATAAGATTAATAAACAAGGTTTTCGATTTTAGAGTCAGTAAAAATGATAAGTAATTATAAAAGGTTTAAAGAATTCATAATTTTCCTATAATAATGTAGCATTTGGCCCAAAACTGTACCGACAATCCGGTAATTATCAAGTAATCATAGATATGGAACTAGTATCAGACATGATTAAGATATTAAAGTCCTATTGATAACGATTGATTAAAAGGTATCGATAACCTGATTTTTTTATTTTGAAATGATGAATATTCGAATGTTACACTTTTGTGTAACTACATTATATAAGCAAGATGCATGTCCCATAAATGCCTTAAACAAAGCTGCGCTTTAAATATTTTAAACGTTTCACTAATTACTCGTGTTATTAATATACGAGTATCCTAATCTTATATATAAAATTCTCGTGTCACAGTGTTCGTTCCCGTACTCCTCCGAAACGGCTTGACCGATTCTCATGAAATTTTGTGAGCATATTGAGTAGGTCTGAGAATCGGCCAACATCTATTTTTTATCCCGAAAATCCCGCGGGAACGGGTACCGTTGTTGAACTCCTCTGAAACGGCTCGACCGATTCTCATGAAATTTTGTGTGCATATCGGGTAGGCCTGAGAATCGGACAAAATCTATTTTTCATCCCGAAATTCCCGCGGGAACGGGTACAACGCAGGTGAAACCGCGGGGCGCAGCTAGTAATATTATAAATGCGAAATGATTTTGTGGATAGATGTTTGTATAGATGCAATGCATGTACGTTTGTTAGTCTTTCACGAAAAAACTACTGAACGGATTTGGATGAAACTTAACAGAAATATAGGTTATACATCAGAATAACAAATGGGATACATTTTATCACGAAATTCCTACGGGAATGGGTACAACGTTAGTAACACCGCGGGGCGCGGCTAGTATTGGGCATTGTTGGGCAGAGGTACAACCAACAACGACTTATATAATACTAATGTGATAATTAATGAGATAGAGAAGGGCATTAGTAAGCAGAAGATACTTAATACAAGTTATAGATAAACCTAAAATTTAGATCCTTTAGACCACCGAATATATAAACTTCCGTAACAAATAACTAGAACTGACAAATTACACTCAGTTGAAAATGCCACTAGCTCATTTAATCAGTGCTCATAGTAAGTTTAACTACACCAACAAGGCTTATTCATATCACGGCAAAGAACTTCAGTCCTACTACTACGCCTACTTAAACTCTTAAATCTTTCTTTCCTTCTTGCAGGTGCGTCAAGCGAACCTCAGACAGATCGTCTTCCACCAGAAAGTAGTATCAATCCAAGCCGTCTCCGTTATCTCTTACGCCGGTAACCCTGTAACTCTTCAGTTCCCCGACCCCTACGAGACTGACGACTACTATGAACTCCTCAAGATCAACCTCGCTGACCCCATCCCCGTCGGAACCTACGTCATCACTGTCTCCTACGCTGGACAGATCAATGAAAACCCCGTTGACAGAGGTTTCTACAGAGGATATTACTACTTGGGTAATGAGTTGAGGTAAGACACATACAAAGCGTCTTTAACCGACCTCAAAAAAGGATGAGGTTTTTTAGTATCGGTTCCGGTTTTTTTAATCGATAGACCATGTTGGAGAACTTTAGACGGTCTAAAAACTAGACACTAGGGTTGTCTACTTATCTATTCAATAAGTATTATATAATAACAATTCAATAAGTATTATATATTATAATAACTATGAATAAGTATAATTGCAGCAGCTGGGTGAACGGAAATTTCATATATACTTATTCCTGTTCATCCCAATCACACTGGTGTTGAAATAAATAGGAATAAGAATACTAATAAATTATTACATTCATTTCCCTTACGTTCCACTAAACAGGAAAAGAGTGGCGGGGTGAGACGGAATAACCTTCCTTAAAGTTATACCGGATGTTCTCTATAAAATATAAACTTGTGTACTCCGTCTTTCGAAATTGCCGTTTAATTGAAGCTTCATTTCAATTCAATTTTTGTTTGATGGCTTCTGCTGACATTACGTCGCATAATTGAAGCTTATTAAAATGCCTGATAAAAATCAGCACTTAAATGTCAATCTTTTTGTACAGGTACTATGCCACCACTCAGTTCCAGCCCTTCCACGCCAGGAAAGCGTTCCCTTGCTTCGACGAGCCCCAGTTCAAGTCTACGTATGTTCTCTCCATAACTCGTGACAGCTACTTGAGCCAGTCCTACTCCAACATGGACATCGCAGAAACCCAAGTGTAAGTATTAAAGAGGAATAACATTAATAAAAAAAGTTAAATATTCCTAATTGAACAAATAACTAACATAATATACTCGTACATGCGTTTGGAAGCCCCCGGTTTTACCCGCGTTGTACCGTTAGACCTGTACTCGAGGGAATTTCGGAATAAAAAAATCCTATATTTTTGAGATTAAGGCGTTCAAACAAAAAAATGCTATATAACTATTAAGACTTAGTTTATCGCAACATCACACGGTAATGTATTTTTCAAGGCACTACTTTTTAACAGCAATTGCATAATTCATTTTAATTTCCCATAGGATTGGTAACCGTGTTAAGGAGACTTTCTACCCCACTCCCATCATCTCGGCCTACCTCGTTGCTTTCCACGTGAGTGACTTTGTGAGCACCAGCGCGACTAGCACTAACGCCAAGCCCTTCCAAATCATCTCCCGCCAAGGACCCCTGACCCAACATCCCTATGCTGCTGAAGTCGGCGTCAAGATCACCAACGAATTGGACGACTTCTTAGGCATCCAGTTCCACGAGATGGGACAAGGAGTATTGATGAAGAACGACCACATCGCTTTACCCGACTTCCCCTCTGGTGCTATGGAGAACTGGGGAATGGTCAACTACAGGTGATAATAAAATAAAGATTTGTTGTTTTGTCACAATGGTGTCAAAATAGTGATTATCAAATAAAGATTTTTTGTATCTTTAGATTTGAGTATTTCCTTTTTTGATTCGATTGGCTTTATCTAAATTGTAATATTTCTGAACAGAGAGGCCTACCTGCTCTACGACCCTGACAACACAAACGTCATCAACAAGATCTTCATTGCCACCATCATCGCTCACGAGATGGCTCACAAGTGGTTCGGAAACTTGGTCACATGTTTCTGGTGGAGCAATTTGTGGCTCAACGAATCTTATGCCAGCTTCTTCGAATACTTTGCTGCGCACTGGGTAATTATTACATATTTGATTACACAGCGATTTTGAATTGTAACTTCGTTAAGGGATACACTATGTTTTTACATATTTTGTTTCGGGTACTTTACAGTAACCAGTATTACGTACCAAAATAAAAAAAATATAAACTATGATTTCAAAACATTAATCAATACTTGCATTTAGAAAATAATTGTATATACTTGCATTTTGAAAATTATCATATGTAATATAGGCCGACCCATCTCTTGAAATTGGAGACCAATTCGTCGTGGACTACGTACACAGTGCGTTGAATGCGGACTCTAGTCCAACTGCCAACGCCATGAACTGGACCGACGTTGGCAACCAAGCTACTATCTCCGCTCACTTCAGTACCTCCAGTTACGCTAAGGGTGCATCTGTTCTGAAGATGATGGAACACTTCGTTGGAATCAGAAACTTCAGACAGGCGCTCCGTTACTACCTGAGAGACAAGTAAGTAGAACTTATCTTTGTTTTCATAGATGATAAATTGGCTATATGCAATAGTGACGAAGTCATCGTCATCAACTAATTAATCCAACTAATAAGTTAAGAGTTCTTTAACCTCTAAACATTAAATGGAATGATCTGAATAGATGTCTGTCTAAATTGAAAGAAACTTTAAAAGGATCAGTATCACGGCATTGATGTGTGATCGAGACTCAGTAATGTACTTTGCATAAAAATAACATGTAATCGAAAATTTACACATTTTTATTATCAATAGTGCTTACCTTCTGGGAACCCCTGAGCTGGTATACGAAGGCTTCAGGCAGGCTGCTGCTGAAGATTACGAGATCCTCCGTGATTTCCCTGGTGTTGATGTCGGTTCCGTTATGGATACTTGGGTCCAGAACCCTGGATCTCCAGTCGTCAATGTCAACGTTAACTCTGAAACTGGTCTTGTTACCCTAACCCAAGTAAGACATTTCTGAAAGATATTTAATAGTATTACTTATTTTATTTTACCGTTCACCAATCACATCAAATGTAGCATATTAAAGTATATCACAACTATGGTGAAAAGATCGTCTTGGAATAAACTTAACTAACAATATTTTTTTGGAAGAAACAATATTATTATCGCTATTTCTCATAATTCATAGCAGATTTTTCTTTTCTGTTATGACACGTTTTTATGCCAATACTTCAAGGTTTATTTTCTTCTCAGGAACGATTCCAACTGAGTGGAACCCCTGCAGCTCAGATCTGGTCTATCCCCATCTCTTGGACTCACAGTGGCATCCTCAACTTCTCCAGCACCAAGCCTGACAAGGTTATGACCACTCAACAAGACACACTATACAGTGCTCCTGGAGCCTTTGTTATCTTGAACATTGCTCAGTCCGGTAAGAATATATCATAAAATCTCTTTATGAAATAACATTAGACGAAGTGATTATGACTTATGGAAACAATTAAATGGTAAAAACAAATACAAAGCTTTTTGTAATCAAAAAACAAAGACGGCTGGGAAAACCAAAATAAGTTACTCACTGGTTAAAATGAAGACTATTCAATTTAGGTACAACACACTAGGTTAACAAAATCAATATAATAAATCTTTGAAATTGTACCTAATATCTGTTTGACTTTAGGTCTCTACCGTGTCAACTACGATGAGAACAACTGGAGACAAATTGCCAACTACCTGAAGAGCAACAACAGGGAGAGGATCCACAAAATGAACAGAGCTCAAGTATGTACAAAACACATTCACATATTTCTAAAACTCATATATTTTTACAAATTTTTAAATTTTCTGTTAATTTATTAATACTAATATAATAAAAAAGCAATAAGCTGCATATTGATTTTGTTTGTTTGAACGCGCTAATTTCAGAAACTGACAATTCGATTTGATTAACTTTATATCCCCATTAAACGGGAAGGTTATAATAGGATATGTTTCATCCCGATATTCCCACGAGAACGGACACAACGCGGGTAAAAATGCAGGGTGCTGCTAGAAGACTATTCAATCACATCAAATTTATTTCAGTAAAAAAATTACTTATGGTGGTTGTCATGATTTTCTTAAGCGACAAACTGTGTAACGAAAGAAATATTGAAACCTAAAAGGCAAAGGAATAAACCGACATACCCCCTTGTCTGGCGGACGCCTGAATCAGGCGTCCGTCAAAAAGTGCGCATCTGGCGGACGCCTGAATCAGGCGTCTGTGTCAGTGGGTAGAATTTTAGCATAATTAACAGTTAAAAACTATAACGATCCTGCTCTAACTTATAGTAGAGCCTAAACAAAAGACAAGGCTAGCATATTCAATAGGAATTGGAACGTCTTTAAAGGAAAATTATTCATTCGTGAGCACATTTGTTAGGTGTATGTGTTCTGTGGTCGTGTCACATGCTACTTTATTTCACATTTTAAATACTTATTATTTCACGTATACATATTATTTCACTTATTATTGATAAACGATATATTTATGTGTCCATTAAAATAAAATTATTTCAGAAAAGTTGTTTTATTGTTTATCTATTACGATTTTGCTACTCTACTTTCGAAAAAAATTCTATCTCTACTTTCTCTCTACTTTTAGCTCGAATTGACAATATTTTACAAATTTGAGCTAAATTAATTATTTTGCAGTTAGATAGTTCATTTCAGTACAATTTCATAGACATAAATATATAACTTCTATACAAAATTTTGAGAAATTACATAAAACATTGGCGCGCGCCGACTTCACGGGGCCTATTTGCCAAGGCTCTGCCAGACCCCTGCCAGACGCGCCATATTTTTTAAAAGAGGCGTGCCAGTTGAGAGGATACATGATGAATGTGACTGATGAAACATTTTATTTTCAGATCGTTAACGACGTCTTGCACTTTATCCGTGCTGGCAAGATCACCATTTCTCTCGGTTTTGAAGTCCTCTCATTCCTGGAGAATGAAACCGATTACTACGTCTGGGCCGGAGCCCTCGGCCAGCTCGAATGGATTCTTAGAAGGATGGAACACTTACCTGTAGCTCACGAAAAGTTCGTTGTAAGTATCTATTTGAAGATATGTATGAATGAGTCGGTGAAAATTATATAGGGCAGCATATTTTTCCAAGTTTTAATGCTCGGCTAGACACGGCAGAAACTGATATCGGCACTTTTGGAGGATGATAGGCTAGATTATCTGTAAACTTGTGTTTGTTTAAATTTAGTGCAATCTAGGGTCAAGCAATCTGGTTTGCTTTTTGACTAACTGTCTGACGTATGTACCCTACCCTAGTACTCTACAGTTTGTCGAAAGATAGGGCTTTTATAAAGTTCGACCGTGCAAAGTTACAATTTTATTTCTCAAATACACAATATTATTGACATCTTTAAACTTAGGAGAGTCCAGGAAACTATAAATAAAATGCTGTTGCACTGACATTACTTACTTTTCGATAGGAATACTTGCTGAAACTCATGACAGCTGCCATCAACAACCTCGGCTACAACGAGCGCGAGACCGACTCCACCTCCACCATCCTCAACAGGATGCAGCTCCTGAACTTCGCCTGCAACCACGGACACCAAGGATGCATCAGCGACAGTCTGCAGAAGTGGCAGAACCATAGGCAAAACCCTAACCAGCTGTGAGTAGAAATATTTTTATATGGCTGAATGTAGAAAAATATGTAGTTCAAATATCGTGAACATATTTATTGTAAAGATTTATATATATTGTTTTAACTGTAACGAAATATATACGTATTTATGCAAATCTTGTACTGGGGTGCCACGGCGCAAGCAACGACACGGCGACGTAATTATCCATATCTTTAAAGGACACGTTTCGGCTTCAAAGAAAAAGCTTCGAAGGGCACGTTAAGCAGCCGGTCCCGGTTACTTTCTACGGATAGTAGTCGTTACATGAGCCATGTCAGAGGCCTTTGGCGGCTCAATAACTTTAACACCAGGATTGGTCAGGTTGACCATCCACTCGATGAAGAAGAAGAGCTCAATAATGTTATTGCGTGTTTTGAGTTCGAAAAGAACTTTTAATGAATGAGCTTATAATGTCATTATTTTTCAGGGTGCCCGTCAACCTCCGTCGTTACGTATACTGCACCGGTATCCGTCACGGAGACGCTGAAGACTACCGGTTCCTCTTCCAGAAATACAACGCTTCAGACAACACCGCTGACATGGTTGTCATCCTCAGAGGTCTCGCTTGCACTAGGGATGAAAGCTTGTTGAACGAGTAAGTTTGGTTGCTGTATTTTACCTATTTTGTTTATCATGTTGATTGGTGACATAATTTCTTCAACGATCACTAAAAAAAAAAAAATCATCAAGTATCACAAAGTATCACTAAGTATCACTAAGTATCACTAGGTATCGTGAACGACTACTTTACGTTTATATGCACAGCAAAAAAGATGGTTTTAAATTCTGAAATTCATCTTTCTTTTTCTATCTCTCTCTCTTTCACTCTCTCTCATCTTCTCTTGAATCTCACTAACCCCTTATTATTTTCCAGCTACCTGACCCAGTCCATGTACAACGACCGTATTCGCATCCATGACAAGACCAACGCCTTCAGCTTCGCCCTGCAAGGAAACTATGAGAACAGACGTATTGTCTACAACTATCTGTACAACAACTTTAATGATATTAGTCAGACGTAAGTATTTTGAAGCTGTTTGAAGTATTATGCCTCTTTTAATTTAAGCGTTTTTGGACGACCGGCTACGTGCTGCAGTAGTGTGCAGTCGTCCGGGCGCATTGAGGTCCTTGTGTTTTTCATACAAAACGCACGTAGCTGGCCGATTGAAAATGCTTAATTTGAAAGAGACCTAAGGGTTCAATTTCTACATTAAAGGGTTATGTTACTTATCTGTTATCATGAAAACTTAGTGTTTGTTTAATTTAATAGTAAATGACAAATAAAAAAGGTTAGTTTAATATCACAATTTTATTATACTAAAATACACATTCCATGAGTGTCTTATATCTATAGACTGACATTGATTTCCATATTCCAGATACGGCGGACCAGCACGTCTCGCTATCGCGGTCAGCGCCTGCTCTACTTTCCTCACAGACCAAGCCGACATCGCTGAGGTAAGCATTTCGATGAACTTTATAAGCGTTACGAGACTGACTAAACCGCTGTAAGGTCCAAACATAATAACTCTCACCTTTCATCTATTACCAGTTCTCCTAAATGGTAATGGTGACTAGAGATTTTTGAAAAAAGTACTTTGGCCTTTTACAATGCTTCTCTTTTCATGTGTTTTTTTTTAATTTGTGTTCTTTAAAGATAAGTTAGTAGCTAGCTTTCCCTTTGAAATGTTTTTGTTTAAGATTTTTTTTAATACCTTCTAAGTAACCAACTCCATTTGCAGTTCAACGCCTGGGCGTATGCCAACCAAGTGCAGCTCGGCAGCACCTTCTCAACAGCTGTTGCTGTCGTGAACACTGCTAGAAACAACCTCGAATGGGGCAACAACAACTCCCTCGAGATCTTCAACTCTGTAGGAAGCTCTGCGGCGACTTTCGCCACACCCATCGTCCTACTCGTTGCTGCAGTCGTAGCCAACCTTATCCACTAGATTTAATATTAAAATGCCTTAACTGTAAATAACAGAAACTTTTTATTTTAAAGTACAGTGTACACCCACCTTGTGATGGCATTAATTTATTATTTTTATAAGAAAATGTTGTATTGTTATTGTTAATAAAATAGTTTACAAATATGAGTTTGGTTTTTTATGCGTACGAATAAGAGTAATGTCTTTCATAAAAACAGTCCTTTCTTCATGGTGTAAGTTGGGTTGCGTTGCGGTAAATTGCATTTCGTTGCGTTGCAGTAATCTACTACGGTACAGCAACACTTTGTGTGTTTCGGGCTCTCATCAAGCTCTCATAATCCCTTTCATTCTAGAATATCACGTTTTATTTGTCATACTTACAATGCAATAAATCATATTATCTCCAAAGAGTGATTTGTTGAATTAGGGAATGTGGCCCGTATTACCAATATGATTAGCAAAACTATTATCGATAAATGAATTAGGAAGATAAGTAATTTTTTTTTATCAAAAATATCTAGAACATACTGGATTATGTTGTAGTTTTATTTGTTTTAAGTTAGTAGCAAAAGTGGTGACTATGGTTATCAAATCATTAATTAGAGAATTGTTATCATCATCTTAGTTGAAAAGATTCTATAACTCGATGTTGCAGAAATTATTATTCAATACCAAAATATTGCCAAAAGCTTTATGCTTTTGAATATTGCTTTAGCCAATTTAGACACATTAACAAAGTTTTCTTTTATTACTAAATTGAGGATTCATTATATAAAAATATACCTGGACAAATTCACACATGGTTAATTAGACCCAAAGTAAGCTCTAAGCTTGTGTTGTGGAATCTAATTAACTGATACTACATATACATACACAAATACTTTATAAGACTATTTAATTGACACCCAGACGTCGTCGCCAACAACTATGTCTGCACATATTGTTGACTCCGAGCGGGAATCGAACCCACAACCCCCGACACAGTAAGCGCTCTCACTGCCACTGTGCCAACGGGCTTGTCAAATTATATATTTTAATACAAAAATAATACTAACCACACCTAAGGAATAATTTTTATTAGAGGTTTTACTTTGAAATATTTAACTAAATTAATTTACAACTGAATAAATTTAATAAACAAAGATAAGGTAAGATTAATTTAATGAGCAGTAACTAGATAAGATAATGATAAAGCAAATTATCCAAAAAATAATAAGGAACCCAGAACAGTTTATCAATACAGGTTTAGTGTGAAAGGACATTTTTATCAAGTAAGTTCTTTATTATAAATGATTGGTGAATATTATTTAATTATGCCTTTAGTCAGAATTTTGTTCAAATTACAAAGTCAGGGTACCATTTCTTATAATTTAGGAAACTAACTTACCGTTTAATCTCATGTTAATACACACACATAAAATTGTACTTAAGCGAATTCGCGATACGCTACTGCTTATAACTATCATCTAAATTTCTAGAAATTACCTTTCTTTTCTTTCATTGCAGAAATGCCTAAAGCACTAAACCTAGCCTTGAGCGTTATGCTCTTGGCTGTAGTCCGTGCCGACGATTCCCAGCTGTGGGCAAAAGAGTTCGATCCCACACTCGACCTGTCGGGTCCTCAAGCTAGGAATGATGAAACCATTTACAGATTGCCGACCAACGTGTCTCCTTTAGAGTTTGACGTCCATATCGATTTGTACTTCGATGAGAGGATTGAGAACCCATACAGTTATGATGGAAGAGTGTATATTATTTTGGAGGTAAGTCAAAGTTATGAGAACTCATTCTTAGATTTTGTAATCACTTAGAATAATATAGAAGTAATAAGTTAGAAGCTGTGTGTATATCGAAACATTCAGAGCATTGCAAGACTAATTTTAAAAATATGTTCGAGGTAATTGAAAATCCTGTTTTATAGTAAACATTTGCCGCCTTATTAAAAACGCTCTGTAACTAAACACTGTTTAAGATAATTTTGAATTTTGAAGAAAATTGCGTATGTCAGAAATTGACCATTTGATACCTAAAATGTTCTTAATACGCGTTTATTAATATGGCCCTTGCTAAGCAACAGTTGCTAAAGGTTATAAATAAATGTTCAATGGAGATACTTGGGTTTAACACTGGATTGTGCTTTATGACGTCACACTGATGCTTTTTTGTTCTTCTCAGGCCAACGAAGAAGGCGTCAGAGAGATAGTTCTTCATTCCAACATGGATAGAATCAATGACGTCAGCGTTATTACAGGAAACAATGTCAACGTTCCTTTGGAAGCTACCCCCTACACTATTGTACCTGAGTTCCATTTCTTGAAGGTGCACTTGGTAGAACCTTTGATAATGGGAACCAACTATACCTTGTTCATTGATTATTCTAGTACAATGAATGATGGACCAATGAAGAGAGGTATCTGGAAAGGATGGTACAGAGACGCTGATGGAAATATGAGGTATGCTATTTGTAAATGAATGTCATTAAATGTGCAGTGTCTTTAAATGGAACCTTACATACTTCTTCTTATTCTTCATCGAGTGGATAGTCAACCTGACCAATCCTAGTGTCAGAGTTATTGAGCCGCCAAAGGCCTCTGACATGGCTCTTACATACTGATACTGCATTGAATAATTAGTTTAAATTACTAATAGTAGCTAATGATTTGATAAGTATGATATTGATCTTTGTTTATCAACATACATAGATACATAATCGTAAATCAATGATAATTATGTAATGCAGTTAGTACATAAACAGGAAAGTTTTGAAGAATCTATGAAAGGATTTTATCCTTTAATTTTTACGGGAAACACTATAAAAATCTGGTCTAACCTAGAAAATTTGGTCATTTGGTAATTAAAGGTTTGTTTCAGGATTTACGCCACCACACATTTCCAGCCATACAATGCAAGACAGGCATTCCCTTGTTGGGACGAACTCTACTTCAAATCGGTCTTCCAACTGCACTTGAGCAGACCTGCAGCTTACAATGCCACATACACTAACACCAGACTTGAAAGCTCAGTAGAGTAAGTTTTGAACATTGCAGAATTACGCTTCAAATATTTTCATGATATGAAAAATATTATGAGCTTACCCTTTCTATTGCAAAAAAGATAAGTTCTATCAACTTTTTTTATATCTACTAATGACGTAGATATGAGTTCGAGCACGTTTGTGAGTAACCCTGGTGTTGGAGTTTTTAGAGGGCTCATACGCATCTGAAAAGGTCTTACGATAGACGTCGATATAATGCTTCTAAAGGCATAATGCTAATTGATTTTTTTATTACTGTAGTTGTATCAATAAAGCCAAATGAAATATATTCATATTATGAAATATCCAGTCATACTAACCTTGTCCCTTTCAGGCTCCCCAACCAACGCGTCTTAGACAACTACCTTCCTACACCGAAGACTTCAGTGTACTTGGTCACCTTCCTAATCAGTGAGACTTTCACAGTCATCGCTGAAGACACTTCCTTCGAGCCAGCCATCAGGATCATTGGCAGATCCAACACAGTTGGTATCGGAGACCATGGCTTGAAACTGGCCGTTGAAATGACGAAAACTTTTGATGAATATTTCCAAATTCCTTACTCCTCAATGCATCCTAATCTTATGAATGATCACATCTCGTCCCCGGATTGGGCGTCAGCTGGTACTGAGAATTGGGGTATGGTTGGCTACAGGTAAATATACTGTATATTTTATTCATCATTTTAATCAATAAATTTTTATTTAATATTTTTATCCTTTTTGGGTGAAAACAGGAAGCGTTGATAACTTTAACCTTCATGCAATGTCAATATACTGCTAATGTTCAGCTTGTATCAGTTTCGATTAGCACTCACTATTACTAGTCTGCTTTTAAGAATTCATTTTATTGAAATAATTAAAATTTTCAGAGAGATTTACCTTACCATCGATACTCGTGAAACGATAATGAGTATAGAACACTACGCCACTACCCTTATATCTCACGAACTCGCACACAAGTGGT
Source organism: Cyclophora albipunctata (assembly GCA_963082685.1). Classification (NCBI taxonomy): domain Eukaryota; kingdom Metazoa; phylum Arthropoda; class Insecta; order Lepidoptera; family Geometridae; genus Cyclophora; species Cyclophora albipunctata. The sequence goes on along the minus strand of OY720121.1, from coordinate 1,502,178 downwards.
TCGGAAATCTCATCACTTGTTATTGGTGGAGTAACACTTGGATTAACGAGGGCTATGCGAGTTACTTCGGATACATTGCTGGACATATGGTAAGGGATTTGTTTTATTTTTTTATATGTGTCGAAATATGTCATCCTTTGATACAACCTTTTGTATAAAAATATAATTTCAAGCTAATGATTTATTAATCGTGAATTATATTTACATCGGGTAAACGTTCATCTAAGAGGGCATTAGTCACAAGAACCTTGTTATATAAATCTATCTATCTCTAAATTAACATTATTTTATTATTTATACGAATTTTGTGTTAATATACAAATCATTAAACAAACGTTTTTATCAAAACCGTAGGCTTTCCCTGAATACGAGCTTGACGAGCATTTCAACTCGAGGTATCTCCAAAACTCCCTGGCCTTTGACTCCGGCGTCAGCACCGTCCCCATGAACCACGACGTCAACACTCCAGCCCAAGTTACCGGCCATTTTGGAACCATCAGCTACTCTAAAGGAGCAGCATTCTTGAGAATGACTGTTGATTTGATAACTGAGGAAACCTTCAGAAGATCTTGTACCATCTTTTTGGAACAAAAGTAAGATGATGCAAATAATTTTTATTTGAGTAAATTAGGATATCTTACTATTGTGTGGTTTTAAAAACAGTAGCTGAGAAAGATTGTAAGAATGACTTTTATTCCTAGGTATACATCAAAATAAGTGAATATAAAAAACAAAAATATGATGCAGACTTTGAACTAATAGTCTATCATCTGCAAAAAACTTTTTGTGTTATTTAAAAGCGGTTAGTATAAAATCTAACTACTTTAATCGTTTTCAGCCAATACGAACCAGTGACCCAATTTGAACTATACAACGCATTCAGAGATGCTATTGCCGAGCACAATTCCTTGGCCAACTATCCCGGCTTCGATTTTGAAGAGTATTACCGTGTTTGGGTCAATGAACCGGGCTATCCCATTTTGATTGTCGATACTAGCCATAGCTCTGGAAATATTCAATTGACACAGGCAAGTATATTAAATGAATTGTTTGAGAATTGCATCTTGTTCTTAATTATATGTAGTAGTTCATTGTGAGAGTGTTCTATAATAAATTAATATTTTGTTAAGGTTTTATCATCATGTTTGAGTCAGACATTCCTAACATAACATTGTGGTCTTCCCACAGGAGCGTTTCTTCCTCAGCGCCGCAGCCACTCCTACTGATCAAATTTACCCACTTCCCCTCACCTATTCCACGCAGAGCAACAATGTTTTCACTAACCTCAGGCCAACGCTGACCATGTCTCAGAGAAGCATAGAAATACCAAAACCAAGCGGTGACGGATGGATAATATTCAACAACTTGCAACACGGTTTGTTTTATTGATATTTTAATATTTCTTTGAAAAACATTTGCAGGTTTTATTATCTAAAAGTCTCATGATAACATTGTTTGAATTGTTTAACAGGTCACTACAGAGTAGACTACGATCATAACAACTGGCAGCTTATCACAGAAACTTTATTGAATGATCCAAGCTCAATTCATTACTTGAATAGAGCTCAGGTAATCATCCTTTATATTTTAATTTGAAAATCCAAAATCTGTCTTTTACCAATCTATTAGTGCTTATACTATTCTACCTTCTAGATCGTTGACGACGTTTTCGCTTTCATGAGAAACGGAAGAATGACTTATAATTATGGCTTCAACATCCTTCGATTCTTGCGCCATGAGACCAACTACCATGTCTGGGACCCCGCCATTACTGGATACACTTGGCTAAGGAACCGGTTCCGTCATATGCCTGATCGCCAGGCTCAGTTTGACGTAAGATTTTTTAATATTACCTGCTACTATTCTCTATACTATTTACTACTATTTTTCTTTGCGATTTGCTATTCTTTTGCAATGCTTCCGACTTTTCTATTTTCTGTCAATGTCATTGTATTCTCTTCTCTTGTTTCAGGCTTTTGTTCTCAGTTACTTGGAGCATGCCATTGAAGCTTTAGGTTTCGATATATTTGAGGATGAAACAGTAACAGAGACACTCACTCGTCAAGACATCCTTCACTTCGCTTGTTTGCTTGGTCATGACAGGTGCATTCAGGAATCTTATGACAGATTTAATGACTTGGTTGGTGGACAATGGTGAGATTTCAACCTTCATATTTTTTACTTTAGCTAGTTGACTGAGAACAATCTAGTCCACCATTTTTATAGACAACTAGTTGTGCCTCATGGTTACAACCGGAGCACACCCGTACGGGATTTTGAGATTTTTATCACTTAATTTTATTATTGACCAAGATACAAAAACCCTATTAAAATTAGTCTAGCCGTTCTCGAGTTATTAATGGTTTACATTACACAACTTTCTTTGATACAAATCGATTTAAGAATTTTTTGATGGTAGCATTCCTTGAATTGTTTCCTAGCTACGAAAAAAAATTACTAAAAAAGTAGTTAACCCATTCAGCATATACTTAACATTATTCCTTTTATTCACCAGGATCGACCCCAGACTTCGTCGTAGCGTTTACGTCGCGGGAATGAGGGAAGGAGATGTTTCCCACTTCAACTATCTAATGAATAGATACCAACAGTCTAACCACGCGACCGACCAACTCGAAATACTGCGAGGCATGGGTGCTACTAAAGATCCTGTACTTCTGACTAGGTGGGTGGTATATTAAGGATTTTAAGAATAAAGCTAACTAACTTTCGTGTCATAGAAATATCTTAGAAGAAACACAGCTTTGCCTTTTAAGCTGATGTCAGCGAATTCCTTAGCAAGCGTCATGTCTTTTTGGCTCGCTTGAACTTGCCAGCTTGCAGCTTGTAAATTCACTCATATGGTTTTTGGGACCAGCACGATTATTTTAATAGGAGAGCCCACGATGCTAAATGGGGATTTACTCGAGCGTCATAAATACCTATTGGGTTGCAAAGCTTAGATGATAATAAGATTTTTTTATGTAATATTATTATACCTTATTATTAAGTCATCTACGAGTAGTATACATGTCGTATTTTAATTATTACATACATTTTGCCAATGAGATTCTACAAGCCATTATTTCATCCCGTTCAATTATTTTTCAGATATCTTGAATTCACCCTGACCTACGAAGTCCGAGACCACGACAAGGTGAACTCCTTCAATTACGCTCTGCTTGGTAACAACGAGAACGCTATAACTGTTCTGCAATTTGTCAAGAACCGGATTAATGATCTGAGAATTCAGTAAGTTATTTATAACCATCCTTTTTAAAACTACACGATTTGCACTCACTAAATGAAACGAGACTAATAAATTATACTAAATGTCCTGCTTTTTTTTCAAGATACGTTGAAGATTCTCCGGCAAACCCTGTTGGTACTGCTCTGGCCAATCTAGCCGCGTATTTGGACGAAGCTGGTTTGGATGAGGTAAACATCACTTATTACTTCAGCTCTGAACTATTTTTAGACAAAAATTTAATAGACATTCAATACTAGTTGTTTACTTGCAATACTAACAAAACCTAGATGACTTTAAGAAACCTTTTTTCGAAAGATTTAACCTTCTTTTTGGTTTTTTTTTCAACGTCTCAAACTAGATCCAGTCTGTGACTGGTTGAGAAAAGTGTTTTCCAAGCAATTACATACTTATGAAAAAGTCTTAAAATCTCCCTAAAGATTTTACTGAACATCTGTATTGTATATATATTTAAACATACTTCAACTTTTTATCACCGACCCGGATTAGACGTGTTGATTACGCCTAGTCCTCCTCACTGTACTAATATGTACGGTGGGATGAGAGGCCTCTGCCCAGCAGTGAAAAATTACAGGCTAATACTTTTCTATTTTTTCAACTTTTTGTTTCCTTTTCAGTACGAAGAATGGCTCCGTTCAGACCAAACTAACAGCCTGCAGTACAACTCAGCTCTCTCAGCCATCACTGCGGCGAGAAACAACATCGCTTGGGGCACCAACAACGTGGATATGGTACTTGATGCCGCCAGAGACAGCGCTAAGGCAGTTGCCGCATCCATTACCATGCTGCTCTTAACTTCTGTCATTGCTATGATGTTATAAATAGTTAATAATGTTAGGTAAATTAATTTTTTATGTTTAAAAGTTATCGTTTTGTAAAAGTTTTATATTATATTGAGATTTTATAGAATGTTTTGTTTCATTATCTATAATAACTCCTTTACCTTTAGTAGTCTTTTAGTAGTTAGGTTCTGACGTTAAGCAGTAACACATGTATATAAAGTATGTAAAACTCTAAACACACTACAATCTGATATTTCAGTAATAATTACAAACTAAAGAACTCATGCAAACTTAATATGTATACGTAAATTAAATTGCATAGTTCCCACTGAAACAGATAAGTGCAAGTCCACAGGCGGCAAAATAGGTAAAAGTAAAGTAAAGAATTAACCTATAATGTCCCACTGATGGGCACAGGCCTTTCGGCTCACCGTACAATGAAGAGGAAAAAAATAGGTATCAATTCCTTCAACATTACTAAGCGTTCTAGAAACCAATAAATAGGCTAAAAAGTCAAAGATTAGCTAAATAATCTCTCAAATTTAATAATACTGATAACATTAAGCAATCACAATTTATCATGATAAACTAAGTTATAGATTATTTATTTAAGATAATTACGATAAATGGTGATAAGATTAATTTAATTAATATACCTAATGTGAATTGTATCCATTTTGAATGCCGTGAGTGCCTGGAGTAAGGTAACGTTTAATCTATTGTTTTAAATATTTTTTAACTATCACATGAATTATATTTCAACTACATTGTGTTTGACATAAGGGTAATGCAGGCAAGGGACACTAAGTGATGTTTTCAAAAATAGAACACATTATTATAGTGTGGGCTAGTAGTTTTTAATTGTAGCAGTTACGTTCAGTGTTCTTTTTTCAAACATTTGCTTGTCGCCGATGGCCTTCACCATTCGGCCTATACTTTTACTGTGGTCTATATTTTAGATGCACATATTACATGAGATGTATTCAATTTGACAAGCTCGTTGGCACAGTGGCAGTGAGAGCGCTTACTGTGTCGGGGGTTGCGGGTTCGATTCCCGCCCGGAGTCAACAATATGTGAAGACATAGTTGTTGGCGACGACGTCTGGGTGTCAATTATATATTCTTATAAAGTATTTGTGTATGTATATGTAGTAGTATCAGTTAGTTAGATTCCATAACACAAGCTTAGAGCTTAGTTTGGGTCTAATTAACCGTGTGTGAATTTGTCCGGGTGTATTTATTTATTTAATCAAACTAGTCTAATTTTGACCTAATTTTGATGACTCAACTCAAAAAAAATAAGATTCTTTATAGATTGCCTCGTCTATTTATTTACCGAATTCATATAACTATTCTTAAATCAGCTGTACATACAGTTTGAATTTTAATCAGTAGCACTTACTTATACTATTGTACATACACATACCACTAAGTACCACAGGTAAATAAGTCTGTTGCGTCAAAACTTGAAACCAAATAAGTATTTGGTTATACATATTGGTTCAGTTGCTTCTTTAGGCACACTTATAAATTACGTTCTTATTTATCGATGTCTCTTTAATATCTTTGTGCCATTTAAAAGTTGCATGCATAGTTTAAAGTTAACAATGTAAGACAGTCAGCAGTGTAGTTCGTATTGTAATAAATCAAATATTAATTCAATGTTAGTGCATTTTTAACAAGGTATTTGTTGTTTTAATGCAACTACTTCTGTACCGTTCGTAGGAGCCTTTATGAAAATGTTATGTTGTTAGGATTGAATCGTTTAAGTAACGTTTTCTGTTTTTTTGGATCATTTATATTACTCAATTGAGAAGACGAAAGATAAAGGCGGTGGGCAACTTTTTGGAGAGACATTTGCCCAACACACAGGAGGACAGAATAAGTTAGGAAAAAAAGGGAATAAGAGGAAAAGAATAAATGTTTTGTAATCCGAAAAATAATTTAAACAAAATTTTTTTTCTTCCAGTGCCATGGCTCTTTCACTCTACCTGGCGGTCCTCATAGGGCTCCTAGGCGTTTCCCTAGGAGATCACCCAATTGATTCATCTGTAGTCACAAGGTTCACTTACGATGACAGCTCATACCGAATCCCCGAAGAGTTGGATCCTATTCATTGTGAATTTGAAATTACGCCTTACTTCGATACTGCACCTGCAGGAAAGGAAACGTTTACCTTTGATGGTAGAGTCACACATAGAGTTCGGGTGAGCATTTGTTAATTTATTTATTTATTTAATTATTTAGGGACAACTAGTGAGAGGTACATTAAAACTATAAATAAAACTTTGTGTTAATATTATCTGTGTTAATATTGAAGTATAAACTTAACTAAGATTGCCAATCTAATCTTCAAATATGGCTTGGGGTTATCCCTTTGAGAAGACAATCGTGGTGCTATATCTAATTATTTCCATTGAATTGAGATCGTCAGTGATATAACTGGCTTTAGCCCTGCAGCGAGATATTAAAGGCTTATCAATTTACTTCTTAAGTATACGGTAGAAGAAAAAGTAATAAGAGAACCTTCTTCATGGTCCAGAAGATATTTATCCAGTAAATAGATAAACGATAACTAAAAGTAAATTTTAAAACCATATTAACGGTTTATAACGATCTGATATTTCATTTCAGACTACAGTAGACAACCTGTCATCTCTGGTTCTCCAAGAAAACGTAAGAGAAGTCATCTCAGTAAACGTTTATAACATTGATGGAAGCGAAATATTACTCGACAGCACGCCTTTTGAAAGGATCAGGGATTTACAGTTCCTTCAGATCAACTTGGCCCCAGGAGTGACTCTAACCAATAACACAGAATACATCATCAATATCGTTTATATTGGAAACTTGAATGAAACTCCTTTGACTAGAGGCGTCTTCAGAGGAAACTATCGAGATGATCAGGGTAACCTTCAGTAAGTATGGCTTTCGGTTTATTTCAGTAGGAAACTTACAACTCTGAAATACTTAACTTATCGATAAACGTAAATTCAAGATACGACTGAAGAAAGACTCACCAGTGATCATCATATTACACAGTTATGTTCTAATTTACCACCTTAATAACACTACACTACCACTGACTTAACCAGACTTTTTAACGTTACACAGTGGTTATGTACGTATTCATCATATTATACTTTTTATGCATACATTTGAAAATTTTCATGAGTAACTAGCGCCCCACGGTTTCACCCCCATTGTACCCGTTCCCGTGGGAATGTCGGGATAAAATGTATCCCATGTGTTATTCTGATGTATAACCTATATAACTGTAAAGTTTCATCCAAACTCGTTCAGCTAAAAGAGTGACAAACATAAATCCATCCTCACAAACTTTCGCATTTATAATATTAGTAGGAAGTAGGATGACAGTAGTGCTTATAAACTTATTAACAATATTTCTGTTTTCCCCCTTCAGTTGGTACGCAGCCAGTCACTTGCAGCCTACCCACTCAAGGCAAGCCTTCCCTTGCTTCGATGAGCCAGGGTTCAAGTCCACCTTCGACATCATCGTCAATAGACCAGCCCACTTCACCCAGACCTTTTCTAACATGCCTATCAGAGAAGAAATTGAGTAAGTAGTGTATAATAGTCAACATAAATGTATAAAATTAAGTGCTAATGGAAATTAAGCGGCGGTTTGAAAATAGAAGGGCCACATAGCTTTGATTTACGAAGGTACGACACTGCTATAGTGGTAATGGCACTTAAGTTTTAAAAGAACATTTGTTATTAATGTCGGCTTGCCCGCTTAAATATGTTGTACCTATATGTTTAGAAATACCTATTTTTAAATTTTGCCCTTAGGTACCTCCGTTAATGTGGTATGCTCAAAAATGGTGTAGTGAAAAACATTAAGTACCACGCTAAGTTTTAAGATATACAATACAATATCCTGTTTATCCTTTATCAAAATGGTTCCACTATCTGATTGCTTGTTAGCAATAAAACTAATAAGGCATTATCGTGTAGAATTCGTTTGTTATCTCGAAAAAACCTGTTTTAGTCAACATGAAAATTATTTACCGTAACTAATATTGATAAAAGCTGTAAAGCGATAGAAATGAATCAACTAGCACAAATGAAAACAATAGCAGGTTAATCCAAAAACAAATTAACGTTCGTAGCTAAGTCATAATAGTGCAAAATAATGAAATGCTCTTTTACCAAAATATCTAATTATATTTTTAGCGATGGAAATCAGCGAATGAACCATTTTGCATATATGTTAAATTTGTTAAATACAACATACTACACTAATCTAGCAATTGGGCTTTTGAAAAAAAAATTTTTTTGTGATAAATGGAAAGATTTTATATTAGTTTTATAACAAAACTTTTTTTTTTCCTTTTTTTTCGCAATAATTCAAAAGTTATTTCAAAATAAAAATTAATTTATTATAATTAATATAATTAAACCGAAGACACTCCGACAACTCCCGAACAAACCCGAGCGCGTGTGACGTCATAATGTTAGTTAATGTTAATGAAAAGAGGTTCGGTTACATCGCAAACTTTTTATATGTTTATGAAAAGAGGTTCGGTTACATCGCAAACTTTTGGAGGGAAAGAGAATAAAAGGGCGGGAATCTTGATTGTAAACACTGTACGTACTTATGGTTAAATAGCTATAACATTATGACGTCACAACTACGGTGACCAATCTTGGCGCGTTTATAGTCACGTGATTTTTATTTAAATTTCATCAATTTTTAATTGTTTATAATTAATTGAAAAAATCTTTTTTTTAAGTTTTTTGCATTAAATATCAATATTATTAATAATAAAGTTTTAAAATACATTAAAAAAATCTTTTTTTTTTTTTTCAAAAGCCCAATTGAATCTGAAAGCACTTGATGATGTTGCAAAATCTCTTAGCCCTGCACACAGAGTAAATAAAAGTATTTGGTCAGTAATGTCCCACTGGGAAATCGCCTCTGATATCACCTCAGATATTAAGTACAGTGAGGATATCTATATTTACTTACATACTTATTTTTTCCTACATGAATACAGACCCAACATAACATCCTATTTCCTTTTCAGCAACGGTGACTACGTCACAGAAATCTTCTACACTACCCCCAGGATGTCTGCCTACCTCGTCACCATCCACATCAGCGAGCAGTTCACTGTCATTGCTGACAATAATGACCCTATCAGGTCCTACAGAATCCTTGCACGTCCCAACGCCCAAGGTCAAGGAGAATACGCTTTGGAAGTGGGCCCACCAATCACAGAATGGCTTGAGGACTATTTGGGTATCGGATACTATACCATGGGAGATAATATGAAGAACGATCAAATTGCCTCCCCTTACTGGGCGTCTGGAGCTACGGAGAACTGGGGATTAGTTACTTACAGGTAAATAGTTGTTGAAATATGTGATGTACGATAATATGCCTGAAAACTCATGGAAATTGTCACAAAATAAAAACTTGTTCATGTTTTAGAGAGCTTCGTCTCCTCTACGAAGAAGGTGAAACAAATGCGCTAGACAAGATGTACATTGCGACTATCACGGCTCATGAGCTAGCTCACAAATGGTTCGGCAACTTAATCACAGCCAGATGGTGGAACAACGTATGGGTCAATGAAGGATTCGCCAGCTACTTCGAGTACTTTGCTATGCACTATGTAAGAATCATTCTTAAAAATACTCATTAAAAGTCATTCATAATTGTAATCAGTAACAAAATACATATTAAACAATTGTACTAATCAATTAATTTAAATTAATGCTTTCCATAAAAGAAGAGTGTAAGGTGAGTATAATAAAAGTGAAAGTTTTTTTCTGCATTAATTTTAGCCAGTTTCTGGATACGCCCTGGTTTATTTCACCACAATGCAAGGACCACGTCTTCACAACCCAAAAACGGTGTCCTAACGTGTCGTTTACATTAAGCAACACACGTACGTAAAAATATCTGGAATTCAGAAATACATTATAGGTAACCTTACCTAGTTCTCAAGAAAAGTTTAAGAAACAAGAGGGATGCTAGCTCTCTATTGAACTCACTCGCTTGTAATTATCTCCATCATTCATTCAATCCTTTCCTTCATCCAGGTGGATCCTGATATGGAACTCGAAGACCAGTTCAACATTATGTACCTTCAAAGCGCCCTCTCCACCGACAGCGCCGCCGGCGCCAGAGCCCTAGAACACGAGGTCAACACTCCCACTCAAGTTACCGGACACTTCAGTGACATCAGTTATTCAAAGGGAGCATCCCTGCTTCTGATGTTGAAGCATTTTGTAACTGAAGATGTTTTCAAGAGAGGACTCACTCACTTTTTGGAAGATAGGTGAGATTATGTATAAGTTAAGTTCGTATAGAGCTGGAAACATTCAAATTCAATATTTTGAATTGTGCATGTGAGCGTTTCAGCAGTTTTTGAAGTAATCAAATTTGCTATTATATGCGGTACCACACCCTTATTGATAATTTATCCCACACCCCTAAAGATGATGGCATAGGGTACAGAAAAAAGAACGAACTCCATCGATATGAACCCAGCTCTTATGTTTAAGAAGAAGTTGGTATATAAAATTATAAATTGTTCAGTAAACATTATATTTATTATGTTTTTCTTCGTAATCTCATATTTGGGTGTTGATATAACCGATAATAAAACTTAAACTATAGCCGCTTAGATTAAATTATCAGACCCAATTGGCACTTGACTAATTTATTACCGGATTGAGTAATGACGCGTGACTAACTAGAAGTCGATTATCCTAATCTAGGTACAAAAAGATATGGAAATGTACTATCATGAGATAACGTAAAGAATTTATGCTAGGATTAATTTAAGTAGAGGATAAGATGGATAAAATATGCGTACGTAATTTCGGTCTACTCTATGGATAATGCCAACAATTACTCAACTATTACTATTTCTAAGGATAAGGTGAATTATTAAGAATAGTTATATTAATATACTAGCTGTGCCCGCGACTTCGTTCGCGTGGAATAGTGACTATGAGCATCGTTTTTTTTTAAATATATACTTATTTTTATTTTGGATCATAATCACAGTCATTTTGGGTAGCTAAAAAACCTACTTTACTGTAATGCTTCTCTATATACAATATTAGACGTATGGCCATCGGGGGTGAAAGCATACAGGCTGCTGGGATTGCTAACACGGGACAGAGCCACATACAATTGACCGTGCGAAAAACAGCTGATACTTAGATCTACACCCACAACTTTTAGAGTCTGACCTTGAGCTTTATTAATTGTCATGGCGAAACATAGGCTCACTGGAAACTGAATTCGTTTAAAACTAAACGGAAAATTGTTTGGAATGAGAGGAATCCGAGGAATAAAAACACTATCACCTTTTCCGCACCCTGTTATAATCTCTGCTTCTATCAGATTTCGTTGTAAATTTGTTACTTTTAATCTAGTACCGTTGCAAAGTTTTGGTGGGCTTAAATTTCTAAGGAGCATTATGGGTACGCCGAACGCATATTTGTTAGTCTTTCTCGCAAAAACTACTGAACGGATATGGATGAAATTTGGCAAACAGTTAGTTTAGGCTTGGAAATAACAACACTTATGTTACTTTTTACCGCGGGATAACATCTCAGACCCACGGGAAACTGGAAGGAATCTGTTCGACATTATTCTTAAAATTCAACAGCTTACAAACTACCTTCAGCCGTAAAAGAACAATGTTTTTTCATTCCCATGGGAGTACTATGATTTCCCTCGGTAAATTATTCTTATAGTTTATGATATCAGCCTAAACTAACTTAAGTAGAAAGAATTTAGATGAGCCCTTTTAATTTTTTTCCCATGGTAATCCAGTCAATTCCAAGGTAATAAGTAGCTATAACATATTCTATTAATGATTGTAATTTACCTATCTAGTAACAATGATCGACGTCGTTCGTTGACCGGAACAGGCGTTAAAAAAACAATAAACTACCGATTCCCATGGGAAACGGATGTTTTCCCGCGGTAAAAAGTAGTCTTTATGTTGCGCCAGGCTCTAAAATATGTCGGTACAAAATTTCAACCAAATCCGTCAAATAGTTGCGGAGATTAATGGTGCCTATGTATAAGCATAGAATAGTGTTCGACGTGATTCTTTAATTTGACATAACTTTTTTATTTATGAACCGATTGACATGAAACAAACACTAAAGCATAACTGAAGCATACCACAATATATTCGTGAAAACCGCATCCAACTCGGATCAGCCGTTTCTGAGATTAGCGTGAACAGACAAACAGACAAACAGACAAACAGACAAACAGACAAAAAAAAAGTTGATTACATTTTTGGGTTCGACATCGACATAACAATAACCCCTGCTATTTTTTTTATTGTTATTTTCAATGTACAGACAGCACTTTTCTACAATTTTATTATATGTATAGATTTCAATTTAATGAAATCTTTCATGCTCTTTTTATCACAGACAGTGTAGAGTGGCTTCTTCGCCGTTGAGTCTGTATTTAGTCAGACTAACGACAGTTGTAGATAAATTTGTAGTCTAAGAGCGTTTTCACATTATCCGATCCGATATCGGTGTCGGACGCCGATTCGATATCGGGGTAAGTAAAATGTATGAAATATGATCCGATATCGGGCCGGACAATATGAAAGACAGGTACATATTTCATACATTTTACTTACCCCGATATCGGACCGGCGTCCAACACCGATATCGGATCGGATAATGTGAAAACGCTCTAACAAACAAAAAGTAACAGGCGATAAAGTTTGTTTCACCTTTTGCCTCTAGTGTGCGCTCCTTCACTCTTCACTTCGATATAGCTATATGTAGCGAAGTTAAGATGTTCGATGTTTAAAAAGCCAAATAAATCTTATTTCGCAGTTACAAGCCTTAAAAGCTTCGGTATAAAAAATTTCATGTATCAATTTTTGGACTTAGATCAGAGCCAACTCTTAAAGATTTACTTGACCATCCCGGCATCCCTTAATATCTCCGTGTTTTCAGATCGTACGAATATGCTCTTCCTCAAGATATCTTCAACGCCTTTGATGAAGTGGTCACTGAGCCTCTTCCCGATGATGTCAACATCACTGATTGGTTGAGAGTTTGGGTCGAGGAGCCTGGCGCTCCCTTGATCAATGTCCACGTTGATAGGAGTAATGGAGTGATGCATATTTGGCAGGTACGACATGGTTTGACATACTCGTATAAGTTGGTTTATTTAAAGTTAAGTGAGAGTGAAATGATGGATGAGAGGTGTTGGAGTTATTTCCTACTATTTTTATGCGAACCACATTGATAGATACTATGTGGCTTGATAATCCAATAGCTATCGAAGTACGTAAAAATGCCTTTTCTTCTTTACTTGTTTTGTCGGACGTTTAGATTAAGCGAGTACAAGTTGCGATTCGTGAAGTTTATAGAACTTATAAAACGCAAGCGAGCAAGTGAATATTTAGATATGTATGTTTTTAATTCGCAGTTTTAAACACGCTCAAGATAACTAAGACTAAGCTCCAATTTCACCGTTCGTTTTGGGGCTAAGACACTTTACTAAGAAGTATTAGAAACTATAAGTTACTCATTTTCAGGAACGTTTCTTCATCAGCCCCACAGCCACTCCGACTGAACAAGTCTGGCCCACTCCCCTAACCTACACGACTGCTCTCAACACCAACTGGGAGGATTTGGTCCCCAAACACGTCATCACTGGACACCATTACGAAATCGAAGCCGAAACAGGACACGAATGGGTTATATTCAACGTGCAACAGAAAGGTAAGAGTTTAAAAAAATGTGGAAGTGATAAAGGAGTAGAAATATTAGTAGCAGCCGTCCTTATTTAAAATGAGAACGGTTACAGCCGTAATTTTTTTTAAAGTCCCTGAACGTTAGCTCTGAAATTTTGGGTCCTTTTTTTCAAACATTTTGCTTATCAACTTCGCAAACACTGCACTATAGCATCCTCGTAAGTGTTAATTATGAGAACGAAGTTTATCTTAGAATACATAAAAAATAGTAGTAACTTACGTCATGCATAGATATCGTGTCTCATTATGTAGAACTCTTGGAACGTATCATAAATGCCAACCTAATATTGTAACAAATCATTTTTATATTACCAGGTATTTACCGAGTGAACTACGACGAGCACAGCTGGGAGATCCTCGCCAGCGCGCTGAAGCAGAACTACGCTCAAATCCATCACCTCAACCGTGCCCAGGTTAGACTTTATAGTAGAAAAATTACTGCATTACTGCTGCAGTGTTCTGCGGTTGCGGCCTACGGCAACTGCACCATTGCAGTTTCCAGCTACTGCGGTCTGCATTTAACACCGCATTCTGAATTGAGTGCAACTGTAGGCGGTTCGCAAACGTTTGTCGTGTAGTCTGGGGTCGAAGCGTGCAGCCACGCATGCGGTTGCGGTGTGTGATCCATTCTTTTAGTAAAAGTTATCACTTCTGTCCGGTCTTGAGTACACAATTTTTTCTATTTTTTTTTCAGATTGTCGACGACATCTTCGCTCTAGCTCGTTCTGAAAAGATTACTTACAAGCTTGCCTTCCAAGTGCTGGACTTCTTGAAGGACGACACCAGCTACTACAGCTGGTATCCCGCCATCACTGGCTTCAACTGGTTGAGGAATCGGTTCCTTCATCTTCCTGATGTGCTCGCGGAGTTCGATGTAAGTGATGTAAATTAAGTTCGTAAGTGAGTCGTAGTAAGTTTATTTTTTATCAATCTCAAGCTGTCGTGTATTTTTTTAATGTTTGCTATCTATCCGGTAAAAACTGAAATATTTCGTAAAACAGTTGTAATAATCGTCGAGATTAATCAAATGTTTAAAAAAGAACCTTACACTCATCACTACATAGTATAAAATAAAGTCGTCTCTTTTTCGTGTCTGTCTGTCTGTTTGTCTGTCTGTATGCTTAAATCTTAAAAATTACGCAACGGATTTTGATGCGGTTTTTCGTAATAGGTAGAGTGATTAAAGAGGAAGGTTTTTATGTAAAAAAATTCCCGAAATTCCCACGGGAACGGGCACAACGCGGGTAAAACCGCGGGGCGCTGCTAGTTATTATTATGTCTTAAATCGTATACTTTTTCAAAGTACTACACCACTTACTTTGTTATTCAACAGAGCATCCTCTACGAGTTCCTCGAAGCTGTGATCAACGACCTTGGATACGACGTGGACCCCAATGAGCCTCTGACGAGGACCTTGAACAGATTCTTCATACTCCCCTTCGCTTGTAACATCGGGTACGAAGGTTGCGCCACCGATGCTCTCCAGAAGTTCAACGCTTTGAAGAACAATAACGTTGCGTAAGTTATCTTTGGAATTCATAAGCTAGTTTTAATTATTCTTTCGACTGATAAAACTACAAATGCATAACATCAAATGCAAAACTTGAAAAATACCACATTAGCAAAACCCCACCATAGCGTAAAAGCTTCACATGAAATAACGATTTTACCCTCGTTGTGTTCGTTCCCAAATTAACTTTGGGATGAAAAAAACCGTTGAATCCTTTACTAAAATAATTATTGAACCAGATAGTTTTTGAGAATAGCGCATTCAAGCAAAAACAGAACATGAACCTCTTCAGCTGTATTATATTAGTACAGATATAGATGAAGACGCTCCCACATTTAAATACCAAACGAACTCAATTCCGAGGTAATAAAATGACAATATATCTGTTTAAAAACCATAAGGATGGATTACGAATCCGCATCTACCTACACTAATCTGTGAAAACCAACAAAAATGAAGTTGTAAAGAGCACAATGTAACATATCGCGTGACTGAAAGCAATTTATTGCATGTTAAGGATAAGTTATTGTCTAATCATGTGGAGTAAACGTCTCTATACGAGGAGTATTGACCAAGCCCTTTCCTTCCTTCAAAGTAAAGATGTTAACAAGATGATAATGTTAAAGGGGTATTACTTACAGTAATTGTCGTAAGTAAGCGAGTTCGAGAAGTTTAGTGGTCAACCGTGGTGTCGGAGATTTTAGCCTTAAGGCCTCCGACATAGTCATCGACATTGAAACAACCGGGATCGTCAATTTAACGCCTACCCCGAAGCAAGGTAGCGCTCAGACAGAATGCCAATCAGTTACTCAAGTAGGGGATGAGCTGCACGTTGCTTAACATCGCTTAGACAAACTACACCACGAGAGCTACATAGTCATCAGCATAAAAAACATACTAAGTTACTTTCCTGTACATATAGAGAAATAATATATGACTTTGTATGTAAAGTACTTAAGTTTACCGATAACAATATACTAAACTGAGTATTAAAAGTTTTTATCTTAACGACCATCAAATGTATTGTAATATAGATTGTTAAGCAACGTGCCGCTCGAGCATTATTTGGATGGGTAGTCAATAGTGGCATTTCTATCTGAGAGCTACCGTGCTTCGGAGGGCAAGTAAAATTGTCGGTCCTGCTTGTATAAATCGTTAAAGTACATTAGAGGTTCTTAGGCGGTCTAAAAACTACGACACCAGAGCAAGGATGACCACTATTGTCAAAAACATATGTTTTAGGTACTTACTAAAAAGATACAAAATAATAGACTTCTTAGATTGATTTATTTATTATACAAGTAATCTAAAACACCCTCTAACCAACAATCGGCTACACCGATTTTTACCGGACATAGTTCAGAACCACCGTAAGGAAACTGGGTTTCGAATGAGAGAAAACCGCATTGAAATCGGTCCAGCCCTTTGAGAGCTACAGGCATACATACATCGGCGTCAAACTTATAACACGTTATCGGGGGTTAAAAACGTATAACACCTCTTTCTTGCGTTGTGGGTTAAAATCTTACAGCACTCCTCTTATTCGTCAGGGGTTCAAAATCGAGCATGAGTTGAATCCTCTTCTTTCGAGTCAATGGCGCAAAATCATTTCTATATTTATATTTTCCCCGATCAATAGTTGAATTAAACAATATTTTATTCCAGAGTGAACCCTAACATTCGTCGCCACGTGTACTGCGAGGCTCTCCGCCAAGGAAACTATGATGACTTCAGAGTGCTCTACAACCTTTGGAGGAGTTCCAACAACCAGGCCGCGGAGCTCGTGCTCCTGAGGGCACTCGGATGCTCCACTAACGACCAGGCTAGGCAGGAGTAAGTAGGAATTAAATAGCTGAGAGTTGAGAGTTGAGTTGAGAGCGCTTACTGTTGCGAGTTCGATTCCCGCCCGGAGTCAATAATATGTGCAGGCATAGTTGTTGGGTACTACGTCTGGGTGTCAATTATATCTTATAAAGTATTTGTGTATTACATGTAGTAGTGTCAGTGAGCTTACTTTGGGTCCAATCCACTGGCTGGGTAAAGGCTCCTCCAACTTTCAAAGAAGTTTAATTTGAAGATTAACCTACCATTTCCTTTATATTTTTTCCTACCCAATACCCCTTTTATTTAAAACCATACCATGTTCTATTTCAGATACCTCTCGTTCATCTTAGACGATGACTATACGAAGGCCCAGGACCGCTTGAACGCCATCAGCTTCATATTATTAGGTCACAGGTCCAACGCACGCGTCGTGCTTGAATACTTGAAGGAGAACATTAATGAAATGAGGACAGCGTAAGTTGCATTTAACTTATACAATATCTTCTTAATTGTTAAGTAGTGTTTATTATTTTAAAAAATCTTTAGCCTAATAAAATGGCCCTTTTTATGAATGGGGAATACATCTGAGAATCCCCGTTTGTTTGGGGAAAAACCCAGGGTATGTGGAACTCAACACCGGCACAATTAACCTATTATAGGGATCATGTTGTGCAGGGTATACCCACTAAAATATAAAATGAAATGGTCCTGCAAGTTCTAGGGCAAACAAAC
Organism: Cyclophora albipunctata; assembly: GCA_963082685.1. NCBI lineage: Eukaryota > Metazoa > Arthropoda > Insecta > Lepidoptera > Geometridae > Cyclophora > Cyclophora albipunctata. Next base: position 1,484,277 of record OY720121.1, on the reverse strand, counting down.
AGTCTTCGGGACAACTAATGCTTGAATAAAGAAGAATATATTACAAGAATTATATCTAATTCTTAGACTACATACGCACAAGCCATATCTGAAATGTCTTAAATATGTACATGATTTTATCCCAACGCCTAGCGCGCTTAATAAAAGCGCTCGTGCAAATGAGACTTACATGGTCAAGCACATTCAAACGTAGTGGATGTTTGTAATTTAAACTTTGTTTCATAAACATTATATATTTGATACTGAAAGGTAACCAGAAATGTATAAAACAGATGTTATACTTTTCACTAGCAGTGCCCGCAATATTATCAGCGTTGTGTCCGTTCCCATGTAGGTAAATCAATAAAATATCCAGTAACCTTCCTTTTGAATATGGCTATCTAAAACAAAATTAATTATTCAAATCGGACTAGTAATTCAGATAAGCCCGTTTAAAAAACTAATAATGTAACTCTTCCACTAGTTTAAATGAATTTTGCCAATTAAATGTTTGTATTAATTTACAGAATGGTGCTTCAAACCTGGATGAATAGTGCAGTCTCAACCATTGCTGGTTACTTAGATGAAGAAGGCTTGGCTGATGTAAGTAATATTTATATTATTATATCTGAATGACTACTTATCATTACCATACAAGTTGGTTTGTCTTATTCTTTTACATATATTACTATAATCGTCTTTTTACAGTCGCCTTTTTAAAGTTTGAAGTCAATGTCTCTGAATGGTGTGTGTTTGGTGTCAGATCTATCAAACGGATGAACCGATTTCAATGCGTCTTCTATTCTTTGAAAGCAATTTTCTTGTGGTTATTTAAAATCTGTCCAGCCATTTTTACGTACAGAGTTTAAAGATCTTGTGTACCGAATAACATAAAATACTTTCATACCAAACACAATAAGTCTAGAGTAGGTCCAAAGGGTTTGCCAAGCCTCTAATGACAGATGTATGCATATTTCACTTTCTAGATGCAAGCCTGGTTCGAAGCCAACAGGGACCTTCCTGAATATGGTATCGCTATTGCCAGTATCAACTCAGCTCGTACCAGCATGCAATGGGGAACAGACAACGCTGGCATTGTACTTGAGGGAGCCAGAGGATCCGCTGCTACCGTCCTCCCAACAATGTTCATGATGATCCTCGCTTTCATCGCTATGTCGTGCTAAACTGGTTACTTAGCACACTATCTGTCCATGAAAATGTTGAGCAAACTTAAAACCTTGTCACATTGAAAGTTTAGTGATAACTTTAATGATTTCGACAACATTTTGAATGTTATAGTATGACAAAGTACTAAAGTGCTCAATATTTTTTGTGGGCTGAGAGCAATTTCTAGCCTTGTCAGAAAATGGATTTGTAAATGTTCTGAATTTGAATTTAGTTTGGTTATCACCTTGGTGTCTACTTGGATTTGGTTGATTTTTGTCAACCAATCAGGAGCTTTTACAACGCATTGACAACCAATGGTCAACCAGGCTTTAATTTGCTTTTACTTTTAAGAATGACGTTTTCTGAGGTTTACACTGAATTATTGATAATTGCTCAATTCAATGGCTAAGCTAGAATATACTTAAACATTATCATCTAATATTTAATATGTAAAGTAAAGAACTCTTCTGTGAGATAATTTAGTAAATCAAGTATTATTATAATGTTTCTAATGAAGTTGTAATGTTTTAATGGTTGTGTAATAAATATATTTTGTTCGTAGATGTAGTTTTAATTAGAAATATTACTTGTCTGTTACAAAGTTAGCACAGAGAGAGAGAGAGAGAGAGAGAAAGAGAGTTGGTTATTTATGTGATTAATTATTTTATTATCAGCATGGATCCCTAACATACTAGTATGTGTGGTACAGAACCCTCCACTATTTATCTCAACACACACTTGACACTTTTTAAATTCACCTTCACCTGTTTTCGTTATCTTCAATTGTTTTGTTGAAAATCAGATATCGATTATGAAATACATATTTATCGTGCTATGAAATTGGTATGATATACGCGTACAGTTTTAATGATATACGAATAAAATTGGAGTTCATATATGTAGCTTTGCAAGTCCCAGTGTTTATTAGGCAGAGAAATTGCCAAAAAGAGATAGAAAAAGGGAAGGATAGTCTCCCTCCCTCTTTTTAGAAGAAATACATAGTAATATAAATTATCGTAGAGAAACTGTATGTATTATTATACCAATACATACACATTATCTTCAGTTCGAATCTTTCTGATTTAGTTGCATACTTTTACGATTGAGTTGCTACTTAGATTGCTATGACATTTTGCAAAGGCGTTTACATTTTTGATCTCAGGATTTTTATGCACCAATTAGCTATAATAAAATGGAGGTTTAGTAAGGTTATTTCCGCATTTACATATAAATACAAGTTTTAAATTCGTAGATTTGGTTAACAAGTCATTGTTTTTTTTCTATTTTAGTTTGTCCTTACTTGGGTATTCAAGTTGATAAGGGGTTTTTGTAAATGTATTTTTTCAGCATCCTTACTTAACTACACTTTGTTATTGACGATTTTCCTCTCCAAAAAGTACCTATAACTATAAAACTAAGGAGTGTTTTAACAGGGAAAAACATTGTTTCAATTATGTACATAATATTAAACTCTATAACAAAGATCCAGTCAAACATGATCATTCGATCATTAAAGTCAACAAGTCCGTTAAAATTGAATACAATAGATAATTTTGAATAGTAATGCAAACCTCTTTACCTCAAGTAGGTTTAGAATAGATAATTGTGCTAGACTCTTTCGTCGTGGTTATCATGTGTGATCATGATAAGGCAATACTTAAGATGAGTTTTATCTACTTATTGTGAGACATGTAGTTGCATTTCTTATTTGGCAACGTTCAGACATATTTTTGGTAAGATTTTTATATATTTATTTCATATAATTTTTGGAAATTGTCAGATTTTAACATTTATATTCCTAACTATTATCCTGTACCTATTCGGTGGTGATTTATCTTACGTAAGTGTCTAAGTAAGGCGAAGTTTCTTATCTTCGGATCGTTTAGTGAAAGGATAGCGTCTTTTATCGATATTACCTTTTGCTTGTATCAAAACCCTAGTTGGAAAATTAATCTGCTATCTTATCGCCCGTATTCAGAGATGTCGAATGCTTCCATAGTAGAGATTTAATGAGTGATTTTGACATGTAATGTAAGAAAAATGACGTCAATTAGATAATTGTCGATTTAATGACCGTAACTGAGTGCGGCGGTATGTGATAAATAGTCATCGTAATAGCTGTCAGTACAATTTTAATGGAAATATCAAAAAAGTGAAATTACCCGAGATTGCTACAAGCAGCGCGATTATTTGTAGTATTGTAATAAATCCGTTATTATTATATATTACTAGCTGTGCCCCGCGGTTTTACCCGCAGCGCCCCTGTTCCCGTGGAAATATCGAAATTTTTATTACTTATTTTCTTACATAAAATCCTTGTCCTGACGAAATGAGGAACACATAAAAAGAACCATCTAATCTGGTGCAGTTGTTCAAAGATTTCGGCGATTCATTTTTATTTATATTAAGATTGTTAGAGTTGTTGGAATGGTAGAGTTTGAGCGCACTGTTAAGATCAATTTAAGCCTTGTACCTAGTTGATTGCTCTGATTAATAATTTGGCTGTGTCAGGAGAATTCAATACAAAGAGAGCATCACGTACGTCAATTTCTAAACTTTGTATCTATGTCTACTTAGTAGAAATCTATGATTTGCAGCTTATTCGCTCAATGTTAACAATGTTAATGTCAATGATACGACCCTTTATCTATACAAATATATTATAAAGGTAAAGAGTTTGTTATTTTTTTTTGTTTGGATGAATACGCAAATCTCAGTTATAAGTTATTTTTCATCCCGAAATTATCACGGGAACGGGCGCAATGTAGGTAAAAGTGCGGAACGCTGCTAGTCCTACTAATTTTATAAATACGAAACGTTGTGAGGATGGATGTATGTATTTTTGTTACTCATTCACGAAAAAACTAGGTAGGTATCCCGGTAGGGATATCTCACAAAAATCTATTTGTGAGACTTTCCTTAGTTTGGTTAGGGCATTGCAGGCTGAATCACCTGATTGCTCGAAAAGTAAGATGATTCCGTGCTTCGTAGGGCACGTTAAGCCGTCGGTCCCGGTTACTTTCTACGGATAGTAGTCGTTACTTGAGCCATGTCAGAGGCCATTGGCGGCTCAATAACTCTGACACCAGGATTGGTCAGGTTGACCATCCACTCGATGAAGAAGATCAGAATAACACATGGGATACATGGAGTACAATGCGGATAATGGCGGGTAACACCGCGGGGCGAAGCTAGTCGATAAATAAATTTTATTACAGAACTGTATGATAATTGAATAACGCTGTAAACTCTGAGTAGGTACTCTATTGTCATTGTTTACCATGGCATGATTTACACTACTATACTTCTTACATGGCATTTAGTATTGCAATAAAGTAAAATTATAGATAACGTTAGGTACTTTAACCGAATCTACTGTATTATCACGGAGAACACAGACATTGTTAAACTCTACTTTGTCTCATGTATATTTTTTGTTATTTTGTATGCGCCATTCTATGAGGGCTTCTTTTTTTAAGGGTAGCTCAAAATGTGAATGGTAATGGTGAATTTATTATAACAATCGATCCATTGTAGATCTAAATCTATATTTTACTACATAGTATAAAACAAAGTCCCTGGCCGCGTCTGTCTGTTTACGATAAACTCAACTGCACGGATTTTTACGCGGTTTTCACCAATTGATAGAAGACTCTTCCGGAAGGTTTATATTATGTATAATATGGTAATATTATGTCCGGAATGGTTTATGTATACAAATTCCCAAAATTCCCACGGGAACGGGCACAACGCGGGTAAAAACGCGGGCGCTGCTAGTATATTATAAAAAGGTAAAATTTGTAATTTTGTTTGTTTGTATGATTGGGCTAATCTCAGGAATTACCAACTTGAATGTCTTTTGGTAATATATAGCCACTCTCAACAGGAAGGTTACAGGCTATTAGTTATCAAGCTTTATTACCCGACACAACGCGGGTAAAACCGCGTGGCACAGCTAAATAAAATAAACGTAACTCTTGGCTAAGTAGAATGCTTTACTAGTAGCTATATGTATAATATTAGTATAGATAATTTATATTAAAGAGCACAGAAATTAAAATAATTATTCAACTACGAGTATCATATCACTGAACTTGTTTTTGTTTATCAACTTAAGTGTTCTAGTTTTTTCAACATTGTTTAAATAATAACATAAATACTTACCTACATATTTTTGTGTATTTATACCTAAAAAAATTCCAGATGGTAATTTTGCATCATTCGTAATCTTTTCAACCCACTAACTAGCTAGCTCTTTTAAGCTAGCTAGACTTTAAACTGAAAAAAATGTTAAGATTATTTTCAAAACTTCTCAACTGCAAGAATAACTTTAAAAATGATATCTTAAAATAATACCATAAGCTGTTAACTGTAGTATGGTTTTATAAAAACTGCTGAATAATTTTACTGCTGATAAGAATTAAACAAATGAGCAAAAAACCAGTAATTATATCTTATTATTTATATTCCATATAGAGTTAACTTTGTAAAGATAATAAATACTTTGTAAGTTAATAAACTGACTGATTTATTTGCTACTATTCATTAAGAATATCCTTAATGAATAGTAGCTGAGTTTCCACTAAATATTACGTTTACCCGACGATAAAATGCATGTATACTTAGATATAGTCCGTATGAGATCATCAATTCAATTTTAACAGTTTGAGTATCCACAATACTCAATATTAGAATATTGATTCAATTTTAATTGAATTTAGTTTATCCACAATAAAGTCTTCCAAAAGTTGCTTAGTTAGATTATTTTTCAATTGTGAGATGCAACAAATCGCAAATGGCAGACCATTATTGACTTTAGTAAACGTAATCACACAGGCTTTTTCGCGGTAGAAAGTTTATAAAGCAAGTAATTACTTACTTTTTAGAGTTTCGTACCCAAAGGGTAAAAACGTGACCCTATTGCTGAGACTTCGCTGTCCGTCTGTCCGTCCGTCTGTCACCAGGCTATATCTCAAGAACGGTGCTAGCTAGCGCGAAAAAACCCGTGTGAGTACGTTTAGTATGTGTACAAATTGCATAAGTTTAAATAAACATTATTGACCTTGATTTTCTTTCCAGCCATGGAGCGATATACGATACTAGCATGTATACTCATAGCTATTCCAAGTATAGTCTACAGTGACACTGACCCTAGCTACCGTCTCAACACTCCTATCAAACCGAAGTCTTACTCCATCTCTATCACTCCATACTTCGACACAGGAGATGATAAAGCATTCTCATTTGACGGCGAAGTTGACATAACATTCACAACACAAAATGCTACAAAGCAGATAAAACTGCATTCTGAAGAACTGATGTTCAATGAAACTAGTATCACAGTTGTTAATGGAGCTAACAATATTGAACTTGATGTTACGAATGGTCTAGAATTTGATACTAATTACACGTTTGCTTTTATTAATTTGAAAACTGAATTGCAAACTGGCATTGATTATTCGTTGAAGATTGTCTACACCGGCCCTATAAGAGAAGATCTTAACGGCTTTTATAGCAACTACTACATTCAGAATGGAACTAAGAAGTAAGTACTAAGTAATACCTAAATAACCTATGTATAATTATGAGAACTTAGCCTTAGTCAGTAGAGCTCGTCCTTAAAATTTATTTTTTTAAAGATTTCATTGTCTTTGTGCATGTGCTGCGTTTCAGCTTTTACAGGTTCTATTTTTAAAATTAGATGGACAAACTCATCCATCTCATTAAAGGTGTTATGGTATGCTATTAGGTATTCAGAATGTTTATTCTTTGTATTGTAGTTGGAGTCCTTATTGATACAGATACATTAATGTTTTATCAGAAGTTTCACAATACCGATATTGATTGTTATTAAACTCGTCAAATAGAGAAATTCAAAGGAATTGAAAACACTTTAAATTAACACTTTAGATTCAAGAATTTACGTGATCATGTTTTTGAATCATGTAATAAAAAACATTATTTCCTTTTTTTGTTATTATGATTTCATTATTCAGTTTTAATGTTTATTTTCTTTTCGTTTTCAGTTTTGTTAACTCCCTTTGTTAATTTTTTGTATTACCAATTAATGGAAACTTGATTGGATTGTGTTTTTTTAGTTTAAGAGTTTGCTATTATGTATTACGTTCTGTTTGTTTCCCAAATATGAATAAAGAAATAAATATCATTGGTGTTCAGTTAAAGCTTTGAACCATGATTGGATACTATCTTACATTCAAATTGTCTTGTTCTTTTATCATATAAAATAGCCTCCGTGGTCTTGTGGTTTGAGCGCTCAGCTCACGATCCGGAGGTTCCGGGTTCGATTCCCGGTGGGGATATCTCACAAAAATCTCTTTGTGAGACTTTCCTCAGTTCGGTTAGGACATTGCAGGCTGAATCACCTGATTGCTCGAAAAGTAAGATGATTCCGTGCTTCGGAGGGCACGTTAAGCTTTCGGTTCCGGTTACTTTCTACGGATAGTAGTCATTTCTTGAGCCATGTCAGAGGCTTTTGGCGGCTCAATAACTCTGACACCAGGATTGGTCAGGTTGACCATCCACTCGATGAAGAAGAAGAAGAAGATCATATAAAATAATAATGAGTACATGTCTTAATGTAGATTGATAAATCTATCTAAAACTAAACTAATATTACAAAACTGTTTGTAATATTACTTAGTAAGAGTTTATTTTTTGTTTGTTTAAATACAGTAATCTCATAAAATACTAGTCCGATTTAAATAATATTTTTATAATGGATAGCCAATTAAGGCGAGGATATGTGGCGCTCGGGCAGATCTGAGGTGGTGAGGTGCGGGGCAATCAGCGGGGCGCTGCCCGCGCGCCCCGCTACAAAACATCGCACAAAGCGCGCTGAATAAATTAAAATTACCGTTGAAACTTTTTTATTATACCCTTCGATCAACAATGCACAACTAGATGTCGGGTCGGCGCAAAAAATACGTCTCGGTGAATAACGCCTCATTTGAAAAGTGAGGCGTTATTCTCACTTATGTTATTACTTATGTTAGACTAAATTATGATTCAAGTTTGCATTCATTCTCAACAAGCTGGATTTTTGTGCAGACCTTGAATACGTCATTCATTACAAATGATATGTCAAAAGTCCCTATCGATCCCGCTTGTGCATTGTTTTTAATTCGAGGTCAAAGGTCACAAATTTGCGTTTTTTGCGTATATCTCTGAAACAATGAGAGCTACCGAAAAATGGTACAAACAAAGTTTGTAGATCGTAAAATTGTCTACAAAAAAGATCTCAACACTTTTTCTTCTACGGTGCACAGTTCTCGAATTATGGCTATTTTAAACATAGAAAATACGAATATGCACTCATACGTGGCCAGTATAGATATTTGAGTTTTGTGATAAATACAAGAAACAATAAGAGAGTGCAGTTATCTTGTCTCCCTCCAACATCTGCTTCTGCTTATCAACACTTATTTCGTGTGTTCTACCAAGTGCAAGTGTGGCTAGGCAATGATCTAAATCCTGAAGATTGGGGCTGGAAACTGATGAATAATAGTTTGGAGCCAATACAGACTTTACTGTCACCTGCTCCAAAAAATTACTCAATACAATTTTTTGTAATTGCAAAAAAGTAGTTAATTTTAATTAAATTTAAATTTTGAAACCACGTTAAAAAAAAGCGCCGTGTACACTACTTCAGAGGTGGGGCGAAAATGTGTGCATATTATATAGTCGAAAATACGACTTTCCTGCGGTCTAAAGTCACGATATCTCGAAAGCGATGCTTTGTAGAAGAAAAGTGTTGAGATCTTTTTTGTAGACAATTTTACGATCTACAAACTTTGTTCGAACCATTTTTCGGTAGCTCTCATTGTTTCAGAGATATACGCAAAAAACACAAATTTGTGACCTTTGACCTCGAATTAAAAACAACGCACAAGCGGGATCGATAGGGACTTTTGACATATCATTTGTAATGACGTATTCAAGGTCTGCACAAAAATCCAGCTTGTTGGGAATTAATGCAAACTGGAATGTCTATTTTAACTGGATTATTTCCTAGTAGTATGTGTAGTATGTAGGTACATTCAATTAGGCAATATGAAGTGTAGGTATTTTTATGACTTACTCGTTTTGTGCATGAGTTGGTTGCACGGGAACAAGTTCAGTTAGTGTATATTATCTGGTTATTATCTGACTGTTTATTCTGACACCTAAAAAAATAAACAAGGCTATAAGTTACTAATTTACTCTTTGAAACTTTACTCTTTGACCAGCTTTGACTATTTATTTTACTTTGAGCTTTGACTATATTTATTAATTTTACATACTTACCTAAACATACCAGCATGTCTTTTTACCTTCCTTTTCCGCTTCCTTGTGCAACGGTTTCTGATTTTATTGATACTTTATTTTACCATGATGTAAACAATAGTCGATTTTATAGATGTGAACTCACGAAGCAGAGCGTCCGGTTCACAACCGTACACTACGAGCTACGCTCGTCGACTGAAGCTAGTAAACAATCTGATGCGATGCCTGCGTTCCATAAAATAAGGTTGAGATTTGTGAAGCAAGACTCAAGTGCGTGAAACATGGCGGGCGAATATTTCGTTTTATTTGAATTCTTTTGCGTTTTTATAGAAATTGGCGGGTCTAATGAAAAATGTAACTGATTTAGCATCTAAGTGAGTATTAGGAAATTGATATTCCAAAAAAAAAACGATGAATATCGCTTCAAATAACGAGATCTAGGACGAGAAAAAAATATTTTTACATAATCTTGTGCATCTTATTTCTACATTATTATAATGAATTTTAAAATTCTACTCGATTTAGTATTTTATTGAGGATATATTCTTTTAATTGGTATTTTTATTTTTTTGATAGAATCTATAGAAGTGTTAATATTTGATCGTCAAAGTAGCGACTATGCGCGTTATTTTCACATATCCTCGCCTTAACACGAGAGGGCAACATCTGAGACTTTCATTAAGTCGCCCTTAGATCAGATGGTTCTAAATTCGGAAAACTGATTGATGCATATAATAATCTCTGGAGTTTCCACTATAACGTTTCTTTCTTGTAGATGGCTTGGTGCCACCCAAATGGAGCCCACTCACGCCAGGAAAGTGTTCCCTTGCTTCGATGAACCAGAGCTCAAAGCGATTTTCATTATTACTATCAATAGACCTCAAAACTACAAGCCGAGCTTAGCCAACACTAAGTTACAAAATACTTTGAGTTTGTAAGTATCTACCATGAAGAATTAAAATATAATGTGTGTAAATTATAATAGAATGTGAGATGCCACGGCACGGGCAAGTCACAATGATTATATTTCTTATAAGGAACAGAAATGTATACAGTAATGCGCAACAATCTTTAATAAAAATCTCGTCGCTGTTGCGGTCTTTTGCATCGTGGCTGTATGACCTATCTCCAGACATGCCCTATACCATGTCCTTCTGCAATGGAGGATCTGTACAGAGCCACCGAAAGCGCAATTGATTCCGCAAAGTTTTAGTCTGCTTCCATATAATTTTAACTGGAACTATATTGATACGAAGAAGAAGACTTCCGTAAACTATAAAAATAATGTCTTCCATTTTCAGACCAAACGGCTATGTCCGAGAAATATTCTATCCTACACCAGTAATGTCAACATATTTGGTAGCATTTATGGTTTCTGAATTTGAGGGCATTGTGATTACCAACGGGAGCAGATCTTTCGGAGTATATACGAGACCTGAAGCTATCAATCAAACGGCGTACACCATAGACTTTGGTGGAAGAGTGGTCACTGCTCTTGGTCAATATTTCAACATTGATTATTATTCTACGAACGAGCACTTGAAGTTGGATCACGTTGCTTTGCCAGATTTTAAGGCTGGTGCTATGGAGAATTGGGGGTTGGTTAAATATAGGTAAGAAGCAAACCTTAGTCAAGAAAATGTTTTCAATTCAAAGGCAATTTAGAATTCAAAGTTTAGGCCAAGACAAGAAAACTTATGAAGGACCAATTAGAAGCAAGATAACAATAGACTGTTTAATCTGACACAGAATTTTTTCTGTGAGCTAAAAAATTGTACAAACAATTGTCATTAGAATTAATCGAAAAAAACCTGTGTCACCAGGCAATCTTGTGAATGGCTAACTAGCCATATATATAGTCAGACACTTTCCAAAGGATAATGCGTGGACTAAATGCTTTTGTCACAATAAGAGGTATAAAGTGCTAGTTACTGAATTTACTGAAGCACCAATTAAAGAATATTTTTTTTTACAGAGAAGCCCTGCTTTTGTACGTGCCAGGAGTTTCAAACCCTTATTACAAATACAGGGTGGCACAAATCGTGGCCCATGAGACCACGCACATGTGGTTTGGAAATTTGGTCACTTGCCATTGGTGGAGTAACACATGGTTAAATGAGGGTTTTGCCAATTATTTCCAAGACTATATCACGTCTTTGGTATGTATACGTGTTTAGTGATCATTCATAGTACCATTGGATTGAAAAAAATAGTCACTGGCGTTATAATTTAACTCATATGTGACGAGACACGTCACATATAAGGCAGGATAAAGATAAGCTCCAATTACAATGAACACACCTTTATGTTACCTTTAATAGGCTATTTCTGCTAAATCAATGCTTATTTTAAGAAATCATTTTAGTGATTTAGTAAACAAAACAGCAGTCAATATATAACTTTAAAGCGATGATACCAATGTTAAACCTTATTTTCAGATTGAACCCGATATTTGTGCGTCCCACATGCTAGTCATCGGATCAGTCTACAGTGCTTACGATGCGGACAGCTCTCCGGAATCAGCACCCATTACTAACAACGACGTCAACTCCCCGACTGAGATCTCGGGACACTTCGGAACTATAACGTACCAGAAAGCAGGCTCAGTTATAAGAATGATGCATCATCTTATAGGTGATGACGCATTTAAACTTGGATTGCACAGCTATCTGATTGCAAAGTAAGTCAAAGTTAATTTTAGTAAAGTATTTTGACTGCCATAATTTTAACTCTGGAACCTAATAAGTTCGATATTGTTGACAAGGACAATGATTTCATAAGTTTAGTTTCAACAAAGTTACTTTGTTTCCTATTTACCGTTAGGACGCAATAATTCATTGATCAATTAATTTAAATGTGATCTTCAGAGTTGAAGGTGGAGCTTCATTTACTTGATCCACACAAAACACTATAAACACAGCCGCTTAAACACAAACACTCAAAAGAATATGCTTACCGAAAATATCAGAACAGTCAGGATGTAATAACTTTATTATAATTATTATTGTTAAGTATTTAAAAAAATATGTTGTTTTCTTCCAGTCAATTCAGCGTAGGTTATCCTGAAAAAATGTATGAAGCTTTAGATGCAGGAGCAAAACAATACAACTCCCTGCAATTGTACCCTGACAGCAGCATCAGTGAAGTGATGGGCTCTTGGATATCTCAGGCAGGTCATCCAGTAGTAGAGGTTGATGTTCATCGTGATCTTAAGAAGATGGTTTTATCACAGGTTGGTATTATTAAGGATATTAATGCAAAGGCGGGTGACTTGCTTATCGCATAGAGCCTAGCAAGTCATCTAGGTAAAATTAATCACGAATGTTCACGGCCGGCACTGCGCGTTAGGCGCCTAGCTAGTTGCTAACCTATAATGCAAGCTACTAAGCTCACTCTAGGCGCTAAGCAAGTCACCCGCCTGTGAATTCATAGCATAAGTAAAAATAAGATAAGATAGTTTTTCTCTACTTTTTAATATACTTAAAATAAACAGTCATTATTATTATAATATCTACACTCTCATATCCTACAATTATTATCAGAAATAGAAAAACTTATATAAAGTTTGATAACGATTACAAAGCTATAAAAATTACACTTCTTTTCTATAAGACAGTATTGACCTTCGAAAAGAAAATATAATACCTTACTATGCTACAAATCACTACATAGTATAAAATAAAGTCGTCTCTGTTTCGTGTCTGTTTGTCTGTTTGTCTGTATGCTTAAATCTTTAAAATTACGCAACGGATTTTGATGCGGTTTTTGTAATAGGTAGAGTGATTCAAGAGGAAGGTTTTTATGTAAAAAAATTCCCGAAATTCCCACGGGAACGGGCACAACGCGGGTAAAACCGCGGGGCGCTGCTAGTGTTTAATATGACATAGTCCTAAACGCATTTTCAACTCCTCAGAAACGATTCTACATCGACTCAAGTCACACATCAAACGAAATATACTCGATCCCTATATCGTACACTACTCAAAAGTCTCCTAACTTCGACGACACTAAACCAGTGATCATTATGGCGAATAAAACAATTGAGGTTAACCTCCCAGATATTAATGCAGATACTTGGATTCTACTCAACATTCAGGAAACAGGTAACTGTTGAATATGAGTAAATATTTGAAATAATAGTAGATTTTAGATACTACTTAGCCAAAATCAATTATTAAATTGCTACTAAATAAGCATTTAACGTCTTTGAGTTCGGGCTAATTAATACTTCTTTTTAACAGGCCTTTACAGAGTAAGCTACGATGACCAAACATATGACTTAATTTCGAAAGCATTGAAAAGCAGTGATAGAAAAAATATTCATCATTTGAATCGCGCTAAGGTATTGTATTACTTCTAATTGAACTTGATTCCAAATATAAATAAAAAGGGGTGTAATAGTTAAGGCAGTGTATTCATATGAACTCTAAGTTACTCGATCTGATTTCTACCCGCTAACCTCTATTTGGTTAACAGTGTATGGTATGTGTACTCGCCTGGGCACTCCTGAACACTGAGTCCCGGGTTTAATTCCCAGGTCGAGCGAAAACATGTTTCCTACTTTTTAAACATTGCTCGGGTTTGAGATCACCAAACCGCATCAGGCAAGCGTGGTGATTACGCCTAATCCAGTAGGACAGTGAGTACACTGTACTGATATCTTCAGTGAGATGAGAGGCCTTTGCCCAGCAGTGGGACATTACAGGCTAATACTACTACTACTGGTGAATTGGCTATACTAGCGTACACAAGGAACAGTATGTTGAAAAATCGCACATGAATTTCAGATTGTCAACGACTTATTTGCATTCTTGTACGCCAATGAAGTTAAATTTAATCGCATTCATGACGTTTTGGAGTTTTTGACCGATGAAACAGAATACACAGTTTGGTATGCCGCCATTAAAGGTCTTAACAAATTATACAACTCTTATCTTGGGACTGATGCCTCGAATGATATAAAGGTAAGCCAATTTTGAGACATTTTTCGTAAGTTAAAGTAAGTCGATCAAGTTCTAACTCTGGAGTTTTTTGAGCATCTAAAGGCCTCTAACAAGTTGTAACAATCGATCCGATAGTTTAACGTGTCATCTAAAGCACCGTAGCGCTCAAAAAAAGCTGGAAGATACGGGAAGTTTTGTTAATGGTTAAGTTTTCACTTTTGAGTTTAGAAGACAAGAGTCGATCTATCGTCTATGTCATTTCCATCGAAAGCGGAGCGGAGCTGTGCGGAGGTCAGCCGACCAATCACAACGCATTGAAATTGTCAAACAACGCATTGACATTGTCAAACAACGCATTGACATTGTCAAACAACGCATTTAAATTGTTAAACAACGCATTGACATTGTCAAACAACGCATTGACATCGTCAAACAACGCATTTAAATTGTCAAACAACGCATTGACATTGTCAAAACCTTTTCGTACACCCTAGGAACGCTTTTTATTTGAATTTCAGAATTACGCTCTCAAAATATTAAGTCCTATTGTAAGCACGGTATTATACAACCAAAACGAAGGGGAAGAGTTTGAAGAAACGAGGAACAGAATGCAAGTACTCGAGTTTGCTTGCAAGTTGGAACATGCGGGGTGCATTGAGTATGCCGTAAAACTATTCAGAGAACTAAGGGATGAGGGCAAAGAGTAAGAATAATTTCAGTTTTTTCGTTATTGTTTGTTTGCTCATTCATTCATTCATTTCGAGTAGGTTAGTGGTCCACCCTGGTGTCAGAGTGGTTAGACCACCTAAAGCCTCCGACATGGTCTAATTGAAACAATGGGTACCGACTGCTTAACGTGCCCTCCTCCGAAGCACCGTAGCACTCAAATATAAATCACCCTCCTCTCGAAGTCGGGCCATGACTATGATATAAACGATTTTACTTTAATTAAGTAAAATTTTAGTTAAGAATGTTTTTAAATATCCTTATGGGTTACTATAAGCATAAACCGCTTGGCATCTTTCAGTTATGTAACTAAAATATAATATAATAACTAAGATATGTAAAAGAAACTTTTTTTTGTGTGTTAATTTTATGATAATTATTGACAATTTCTTTTGCATGCTATAATATATGGCGAAACATGCTGCACTTACCTTATATTTAATTACATCTTTATATACCATGTTTTGAAGCAAATAAATATTTGAATTTGAATTTGAATTTGATAGTAGCCGCCAAATTGTTAGAAGTAGCCCACACCTAGCCTAATAATCTACAGCCTTATTAAAAAACGCTCTGTCACTAAAACACTATTATAATGTGTTTTGTCTCTTTTGCTCTTCAGAAAATTGCATATGTCAGAAAGTGACAAACCATTTGATTGCTAAAAAATTCTTAATACGCGTTTATTAATATTTTATGTATTTTGAAGTCATGTATACATTTGTTCATTTACTTATTTTTACAATTCCCAGAATAACACCAAGTCTTCGTCCTGTGGCGTACTGTACAGGCCTGAGACACGGAAATGGTGACGACTACGAATTCTTATGGAACAGAATGAAAACTACAAACTACGCGGGTGAAGCGAGGGTTATTAGTGATGTGCTGGGATGTACCAATGTTGAGGACAAATTGAAGAGGTATGATGACATATTTACCTTCTTTATCCCTGACGCAAAGATCTAGTACATAGGTCCTGGTTCCGTGGCACAGTATTTAATTAATAAATACATTTGAACTTGAATTTGAGTACGAGTTGACTAGTGTAGTGCTAGGGTTGTTTTACACATATTCGGACTAGCACAGTCAGTACGGTAAATGTACACTTTTTGTTTCGTCGCCCGGAAAACCGGATAAAGCCGTCTCGAATGTGTGTAGTTGCCCTAAGGAATCTTTTCCATCAGATTTAATCTATACTACTTTTAAAATCTATTAATGATAGGCACTCGTAGCATAGCAACGAAAAATAGCAAAATAGCAAATCGAAAAATACCAATCATGCTAAAAGTATGATCTTTTAAAATATTTTATTATTTTGCAGTTATCTGGTTTCATCATTGGAGGAGAATAGCCCGATAAGAATACAAGACGTGACGGCTCCTTTGACATCCATCCTAGCGGATTACAGTCACCTTGACTTCGTTTTGGAACAACTGAAAACGAACTATACGCTTTGGACTACGATGTAAGTCACCCAAAAGTAATTTAAATAGAGGGATAGTCTTCACCATCTTCACTTTGATTGTAGAGATAAACTGAAGAGAAAACCTTTGTCTTCACTTGCTGTGAAGACAAAGATTTTCTGCTTGGACAGCAGGATGTAGTATAAGAACTGAAGGGTCTGCGCAGGTTCATTTGCAATTTCATGTGGATGTTATAATATCTTAGTAAGTACATATAATTATATTATTGGGGTACACCCATAGAAAATGTTAACTGATAATGTAGTTTTGTTGATGACTATTTTTATTTTTTCATGTTGCAGTTATCCGTCAATGGATCCCGTGGTGACACTGATAGCTTCAAATCTGCACGCAGATCAGGATTTCACTGAGGTAGAGTATTGTTTATAATAAATAATATTCTTACTAGTGTGAGGTCAAAATATCAATCAGAAGTCAAGTGTCAAAAAATCACGATGCTGATGAGGACCCGAATTCAGTTCCCGGGTTGAGCGCAGTACACTACGATTTCCTGCTGAATCGTAGCTCGGTTTTGAAATCACCAGTCATATTCTTACTTGTGGCAGCGCAGAGAGCAGAATACAAAAAACAAGGAATATAATACTCTCTGTTCCATAGAATTGTTGTCCATGTCGCAAGTACCCCAAATATTGACTCAACAATTAATTGGGTTCTGGGAATCATTTAACAGATACCTACAAACATTTATTACATTTCAATAGGGTTTTCAGAAAAGGCCGGGGCTAATGTCTTCGCAAATGTAGGTCGGGACATACGGTACTGTAAGGGGAGAATAGGCAAGAACAGAAAAGAGACAACTTAGTATTAATTCGTTAATTTCGAGTTGTCGTTAACCCTGGTGTCGGAGTTATAAAACATAAATGTGGGTTGTATTTATTTCGTTAAAAAGGTACTTAATGCTTCACAATTCCTTACAAATCATATGAAATTATGGAGATTACAACTAACAATTATAAAGTTTTTAAAAGTTATTTTAAATATTAAGAGAAATTTCATAAACACAATTTTTTCTCTTTTTCGTCGTTTCCATCAATTTTTTTTCTAGTCAAAATATATTATATACATTGTACAAATAATAAGGACTCTAATTCGTTTGTTTGCAACATGGAACAAATTCCATGGAACAAATTCCATGACAGTACATTCATTAGCTCGCCCTCCAATACAAATATGCTTTCGGCTCATCACTCGAGTGTTTTGTTTATAAACAAACAGACAGGTCACAGGGCACTTAATTAACCGGGTTATCTATACCCTTTGCTATATATTTACAACCAATTTAGAGAATTCAGTTTAAAATTACTATTTTATTTTTAACAATATTAGCCTGTTCAGTACCTGCACCTGCACAATAATTTTGTGTTTGAACCTTAAATAATAAAGTAACCTGTAATGTCCCATTGCATGGCAAAGTCCCCTCAAAGTCAAAGTCAAATAGTTTTTATTCAGTTTTGGCCCCATAGAGGCTCTTATGAACGTACCACCTCTCATCTCACTGAAGATCAGTACAGTAAGCATGATGAGGCATAATCACCATGCTTGAGTATATAGTACATTTTTGTATGCCAGTTTTAACACATGTTCGAATTGAAGAGTATGATCATAAGTATAATTATAAAGGACTCACACACACATACGCGACGGTTCTTGATTTCTGTGACTAACAACATTACTCATTGTATGGCATCTTGGCAAATGACTTAATTCTTTAATTGGAATCGATCTTCATTTGTTTCCAAACGCGTAAAGAAGAGGCTTTACGAGTATTTACTTCGTCATTGATCTTTGAATATACTCGTAATACAAAAACTAACACCCTAGTTACGTCATCAAACAGTGTCAAAAATTACTGAAGGGATTTTTATGCGGCAGTATTAGATACGAGTACAAAATTCAAGATATTGCCGACTAGGACACACGATCCAATTTTGCTAAATCGCTCAATCGCGATGTTTTAAGCGAATTTGCACTATTTACTGCGTTCAAATAATTAAAAAAACGAGACAGGAAACAATTCCCTTGACGTGTACATAGTTAAGGAACATTTGTGCCAATTTAAAAAAAGGGAAGTAAAGTGTATTTATTTACCTGTAATTTTCCACTACGGCGTAAAGGCTTCTCATTTCACCGAAAATATCAAGTACAGTGAGAAAGATTAGGAGTCATCGCCACGCTTGCTCAATGTGGGTTAGTGATCTTTTTATTTCTGTATTGCTTAGATTCTTAATCATTCCCTTTTACAGTTCCAATCATTCCTGGACTCCTGCACGGAATGCAGTGCAGAACTTAAAACCGCTGCTCAGAAGACTGTGACCCAGGCTAAAGATCAAGCATCCTGGGCTAGAAGTCACATGGAAGACATAATCGCAAACTTACGAAACAGTGGCGCGATTGTTGCGCCATCTTTGTTGCTAGTGTGCAGTTTAGCTTTACTGGCAGATTTTAGTTTTTAAGCTATTTTTGATAAAATATTTTTTTTAAGATATGTCTACCAATATTACGGTAGTATCACAGTTGCAATATAATTGTAATCAAATTATTATTAAGTATTATTCCGATTTAAACAAATAAAAATGCGGTTTTTTCTGTGATTATACAGTATGTTTGGTATTCGATTTATTTTTCAGTTCTTTCAAATTATATAGCTTAAAATTATTTCATCGAGTATTTTTGTTAATGTAAATTTAAATAAGCTGAGTTAGTTTAATGTATTGAAGAGAAATTCTCCACTATTCCTTTAGATATCAGTAAAATGTAAGTTAAACGTTAAATTTTATTATTGATTATTTATCTATAAACATATTTGTAAATATCGCTTTTAAAGTAAATTAAAATTATATTATTCGGAAACTAATAAGTTATTTATTTGGTAGCCTTAAAACAAACTATACCCAGAACAAATTAGTGGTATGACAACAACAATTTAAGTATCCATATAAAGTATCTTTATCCACTTATTGTTTCTGTTTAAAAGGGTTAAAAAAATATGGCCGACCTTCCAACCAAAGACAATTAATTCTATACATGAAAAAGGTTTATCAATGCGGTATGAATGAAATTAAATGCTAACGGCGTTATTTATAAACGCTTATTAACAGCTATCATTTTATTATTTTAGCTATCAAATGGTTTGTCTCTTTCTGACATACGTTATTTTCCGAAGAGCAAAAGAGACAGAACACGGAGTTTTCGTTATAGAGCATTTATAAATTCCTCTATAGAAGAAATTGTCTTTGGTTGGAAGTGCGTTCCATTTATAAAAAACAATTACTTACCTAATAATAGAAAGCACTTACTGAAAGTAAACAAAGTAAAGACGGAAGACATGTGTTGTATTGCAAAATGTACCGTTGGAAACGTCAGTTAGATAAAACAGTAAGTACTGTTAGCAACATAGTAATTTAAGTGACTAAAAATAGCAATTCCACCGTTTAATCTGGAATCAATAGTTGGTCCTTTTCCCAAAGGACAACAAATTAGACCACAAAGACAATTATAGAGATGATTGCCTATACTTATAGAGATAGAATTTATAATCAAGCTTGATTTACTACCTATATCAATGTGGTGATTAGGCCTAATCTTCCTCACTGTACAATATCTGTGAGTTGACAGGCCTTTGCCCAGCAGTCAGACGTTACAGGCTAATACTAACCTACAACAGAAGTCCAGTCTATACATTTTATCTCAGTCCTTACATTTTTGCTATACAATATTTAGGCCAAAACTACTAATGCAATAGTGTCATTTCTAAATGTAAATGTTGACACTAAAGTCATCCGATTTTGATTTGGTTCAATTTTTACACCTGAAGTTTTTTTTAAATAGTATGTCATCCTTTTTGAAGTTCAATAATGAATGCTCATATTATCAAACGAAATAGAGACAGTAAGTACTTCGCTTTTACACAAGTTAAAATTCGGTAGATGTTTATCATAATGAGTTCAAAGAGTTTAAAGTGTGGTCTTATTTAGATCTCTATGGTGGTACGAGCAAGTTAGCGTGGGTTACAATAGTGGTTACAATTATCTAGTGATGAATACATACAGGGTGTAACACAACTTATAATAATATTTTTATTTTCCAAAAACATAAACTCAGTGAATAATATGAATGTAATGATGAGATGATGATAATTATGTATGAATGAAATGTGTATAGTAAGGTTGCTCAAAAAAGAAAAAAAACACAGGATACATCCTGCCAATTAAAGAGCCGTCCATTAAATCGACGCATAACATAATTTTACATATATTAAATGTCAAAATTACTCATTAAATCTCTACTAAGGAAGTATTTCTACATCTCTGAGGCGTTAGCTAAAATAACTTGAAAACCAACGACATTTAAAAATATTATTCAGGCACGATTGGGAATCACTAGCGTGCTCTAGTTGTAATTATATTCAGAAAAAGCAATATTATGCTGTCACACTCTGTAGTTATAATAATAGTGCGACGGTTAGTTGAATGCATTTGTGACTGCACAGATCTCTAACACCACGCGTGGGCGAGATGCCCACACAATGTTTATTTACGCTTGTTGGTACAAAGAAAGCGTGTGTTATCGATTTTACCAATATTATTCATCTTTGTAACCTTTAATTTTAGAGTAAAATGGTCGTATTGTGATATGTTTTCTTTGCTCAAAGTTGATGGTGATACTTGTCTTAAACCGTTACATTACACAGTAGTAATTTAATATAGTAAACATGAGTTTTGAAATAAATGTTAAGGTTTAATACTAAAGGAATTTAAAGTATCTCTCAAGGATATTTAAACATAAAACGTTTAATATAATCAAAGATCTCAAAGTATTTATTATTGCCCAAAAGGATAATAATACTCCTAAGAAATAGTTAATGTCACCATTGTCCTTATTTAGTCTAATAAACCGCTAAACTCCCAAAGGTTTGGCTATAAAACTCCTTTATAGTAATCGTCTATTTTATCCTGACCTGTGACCTTATACCAGTATTCCCGTGGACTTAAAGGAGATGTGTGGATGTAGGGGGAGTGACGGGCCAGGGTATAGTGGTCGCGTCTGGCGCCGATTCAATATGTTGAGTGGACATGGAGAGCTATTCCGCGCGCGGTCCGAACGGACGTATTCTACGGAGGTCGAATTAGGCGCGAAATTCGAAAAAAAGCGAATTAAAAAAGGAACGAAATGTTATTTTAAAACCTCCTTAAATTCTGTAAAACAATTTAAGAAGAAAATTTAAGAGATTTTAAATATAGAATAAATTTACAAAACAAAAGTGTTTAATAGTGTTCTATTTCTAAAAAATCTACATGTGATTAAAAAAATGTTACCAGTGATTTTATTTTTTCTCTTCACCGCATCTGTAAAGGCAGATCTCATCGAAGAATGTATGAACTACACAGTTTACCCTTTACAATACGAATTGACGATTACTCCTTACATTTTTAATGATGTGTCTTACTACAATTGTAACATAAGTATCGATGTGATAGCCAACGCTCCTGACATAAGAGTGATTGAGTTAGACGCTAAAGATTTGGAGATAAGGGAAGGCTCGATAAAGGTTTTATACGGCAACTCTGATATCGTTAACGGGGCCAGACCATACGAATACAATGAAAAGAATGGAAAACTCTACATTCATTTGAGAGAGCCTCTAAAGAGATATGATTCGAGTAGGAAATATGACGAATTTATTTACAAAATTCAAATATCGTTTATAAAGTATGTTGGTGTTGATAGTACTGGTGTTTTTTTGGTGAAAAATTATGATGAGGACAGCGACGAATCGAAGTAAGTATTTAATTTTAATTTCCTTTTTGGATCAAAATCATTAAACGTCACTTTTTTCTATCTAACATGCACTAATAGTAAAACAAATGACATGCGTTATTAAACGGAGGGACACACTTTTCTCTATCATACTGACTTTGAATTTGGAACATGGTTATTGAATTTTATGCTTAATATTTTAATTTTGTTTATTAGTAGGTATGTCTACCGTTTTAGAAAGATAAGAATGTAAAATAAAAGTGAAGTAGTAAACTTAGTTTCAATTTAAAATGTGTTTCAAAGTGTTTTCGCTTAAACGTGACCAACTAGTATACTTACGAATAATTTTGCTGTAAGTGAGTCTGAAAAAGTAGAGTACTCTTTATACTTATCATACAATAGTCACAGTTACCTCATACAAGTCGTACACTAGTCATAAGCAGTTGGTAATTTCCATAGTTAGAGACGCGATAATTATGCAAATTCAGTTTCAGTTTTCAGCACATACTTTCAGCATAGTTTCAGTCATGTTTTGCGAAATAGTTTACAGTAACTTATTAAAGAATCGTTAAGGATTAGATAATAAGTATTTCATTTTAGAAGTTTCAGGGCACTATTATACTTTAAAATATTTTGTGAGGTACGTCCATAGAGATGGAATAAAAAATTGAATAAAATATTTGCCTTTTGTTTTTATCTGAAGTAACATTAACAAACCTAACCTTAACCACACAATTTTTAGATGCTAATGAATATTAAAATACATGACTGAAAAAAACGCTTTTACGCGCGTTTTTTTGTCTGTGTAACGACACCGGTTTTTTGCCGCTATTACATTAAAGCCCCTACTCAGAGACGTCGTAAAAAATTAGGTCATAAAGTTAAGTGTGAATAGATGAACGTATCTGACTGCAGCTGTTAGTTCGTCGTATGCACTATGCGGCGACTGCAACACTAAATAAAGAATACGATAGTCGGCCGCATTAGACTAGCGCCTAGCAGCAGTCAGCTACGTAAAAGTCGGCCTTCAGCGAGCAGTCTTCTGTAAAGACAAAGTCCAGTGACCGAAAGAGAGGAAAAAAAACTTGAGAGGTGTCAAGGGACACCCGGATGGAACGAAGTTTATTTATTATCAACAAAAATAATCGTCACGACACCACACTGTTCAATGCGAAATAGAAAGACGAAACGAAATTATCTGGCTTGCTTTCTAAAAGAGAGAGAGAGAGAGAGAGAGAGAGACAGACAGAGACGGCGGCGTGCGCATGTTTCTCGGTCTGTCTCGCAAAAAGCAAACGCAAAAAGTGTCGTTACAACTTTTCGTCTTAATTTTTTCCGTCTAGCCCCCTTTCGCAACGCGCGATAAGGAACTTCGTTCCAATAAGTTCTGCCATCGCATTGACGAATGTACGAATGTTATTACGCCATCATGTGAATATTTTAGGATAATTAACCGAAAATACCGGTAACTTCTTCAAATTATATAAATAACATAATATGAATCATACACTTCAAACGGTTTTCATTCAAACCCTGTTTATACAAATGTTCAACAATGTTTTGTTTTATTTTAGACATGCTTCATTTGAGATTCATTTTAAACAAATACCAATATGTTTTCAGCGTTAGCCTTTAAAAACGACTCTACAGAAAATATTTTAGGATGAATTAAAGCATTAACATTTAACATATTGATCGAATTGAAAACCTAGTAAGATTAACTTACAGTCGGTCTCAGTCTCGGTCGCAGTCTTAGATCTCAAGTAAATTTTGACATTAAAATAAATGTCAAATTCTAAATCTTTCTTCTCTAAACCATTTCAAGTTTTTTTTATATTAAGTTACACCGATTTTTATTTTGTACTCGTTGATACTTTGTTCGTATATATCGATGAATTGTAACCTCTTTCATTAAACTAAAAAAAATCTCCAAGTTTGGTCGACTGCAGTTTTTTTCTAAAATAAGAACATGCAACATGTCTCAGTGACCATATATTACAAGTAAACGGCCTTAGAGCCCACGTGTCTGATTGAATACAAACATAATATAAACATTATAAGGCAAAACCTATAAACAATTTATAACTGTTAACTTAATAAGAACTGAATTTCCGTATAGGCGTGAATAATTTTACTAGTAACTATTAAATCATCTATGGAATTACGATTAAAATAAACAATAAAACACAATTCTAAGTAGGATCGTAAATTGAATGATGTCAACTCGTAAATCAATTAAACAACGAATTATAAATGTAATGTTTAAATTCAGAACTATTAAAGTTATATTCTATACTCTGTTGATCAAAATTGGTGTAAGTAATTAAGTAAGTATCTACACTCTATTTTTTTTACGAGAGTTAAAATGTAGACTAATACGGTCTATTTTCCAGACACATATTTTCCTTCTAAAGTGGAAAAAAGTCAAGTGATTTCATTCCATTCTTACTCCATCACTGAATCCTTTTTCATAAAAAAGAGGTTGTCTTTGGTTGAAAAATCAGTAATGATCGTTTGAGTTTTAATTCTCGTGAGAAAAAGTAAAATATATGTAACAAAGCCCACATTTACTATGATTTGCGTAAACAAACTATGCGTAAAGAATCGCGAAAGTTTTTGTACGGGGCCAGTTCATTTGTGTAGTTAAAAAAAATGCTAGTTTCTCTCGCAAGTCACTGTCGCCTGAACTGTGATAACATCCTTGATATGACAACTTGTTCAATATCAATAATACATTACTAATGGATGTCACAAAATTACACCCATATGTATTCATGAGCAGTTTTATGCACTTGGTAAGTACGAAATAAATGTGATGAATAAATTTTGTCAGCACAATGTCACGGGCTGCTGAGCATTGCAAATGAGTCGATTGTCTTCATAAATTGAGAACAATGCAATTACTTGGTTAGTGGAGCTATTGGTATAATTAACCATTTAATATATTGGATTAATCCTGCAATGGCGCCCCGCGGTTTTTACTTGCATTTTACGTGTTTCTAGGGTAATACAAAATGAAAAGTATTATTATAACTATAAACTTTTTCTTTAATCTGTAATTTAAAAAGTGAGTTCAGATAGGTTAGTGACCTACCCTGGTGTCGGAGTTTTTAGACCGTCTTAAGGCCTCCGACATGGTCTAAAGTTTGAAACAACTGCTACTGACAATTTACCGTGCCTTCCGAAGCACGGCAGCGCTTATATAGAAATGTCACTATTGGCCACCCATCCCAAAAGGGGGCCGAGTTGTATTGCTTCACAATAGCTATAGTTAACATCGCTTAGCTAAACTACGCCACGAGCGTTACTATTACTGTCCGTTTGATAGATTTAAAGTTGAAAGCGAATATAACAGATGCAGTGGGGAATGACAAAAATGTTTAAAACATATAAATAAAATATACATGCGATAAATATAAGTAGAGTAATACAGAGCGCAATTTTTCTGTGCATCTGTATTTAGAATAGCTAAAAGTGTAGTGGTTTCAGTCTAACATCGACTAGTTTGCCTATAACCTTGACAATTTAGGATGTTAGCATAAAATATTGTTAGCAACATTAGCAATGGCTTGTTTTGCCAATTGTTCAGAAGGCCAAAGGGGTTTTATGACTTGCATATGTGTGCTGTTTTAGATTACAGTACTAATTAAAATGTTGATTGAAAAATGGCGCTAGTCAACGAACAGAACTAAAGAGGACTTTAATAATTCAAGACAACCAGCCAAGTACGGCAAAAAATCATGTTTGTGTATGGGAGCCCTCCTTGAATATTTGTTTTATTTTATTTTTAGTATTTGTTGTTATAACGGCAATAGAAATCCATCATCTGTGAAAATTTCAACTGTCTAGCTATCTCCGTTCTTGAGATACAGCCTGAGTGACAGACGGACGGTCGGACAGAAGGATGGACAGCGAAGTCTCAGTAACAGGGTCCCGTTTTTTACCCTTTGGGTACGGAACCTTAAAAATTTAACTAATGTACGAATGAAGACGTTGAGATATTTTTAACACGTTGTCAGGTTGCGTTTAGATTGAGCGAGTACGAAAGCGTACAATCGAACAAAGTTTTGATATGTGATTAATGTAACTATGAATCTAATGATCGCGTGTCATATTGTTATTTACCATACTCCGGGGAAACGGCTTGACCGATTTTTATGAAATTTTATATGCATATTCAGTAGGTCTGAAATTGACTACTTAACTTTTCATACCCCTAAAAGTTAAGGGTGGTCCACCCCTTGATTTTATATGGCAAAACGTTTGCCGGGGCAGCTAGTATATGTATAGAATGTAGTAGTTAACAGGCAGAGTATCGCTCGTAATGCGTATGGTATTCTTATCCCATCGTCCTTCGACTTAATCGCTATCTTTGTACTGAAAGCATTATTAGAACACTTGAAGTTCTATAAACATCTTTGTCTCGTTACAGGTACTTCTACACTACAAGGTTTTCCCCGAATAAAGCGAAATACGCCTTCCCGTGCTTCGATAACCCTCGGTTTGAAGCCGGCTTTAAATTTCAAGTGAACGTGATTCCCGAGCGGAAATTTTTGCAGTACACGAATACAAGTCTAGCTATTTCTGATATTTTGAAGAAAGAGACGTAAGTATCTAAATTTGTATTAATTATAAATATAAATAAATATAAATATACCCGGACAAATTCACTCACGGTTAATTAGACCCAAACTAAGCTCTAAGCTTGTAATATGGAATCTAACTAACTGATAGTACTACATATATATACACAAATACTTTATAAGAATATATAATTGACACCCAGACGTCGTCGCCAACAACTATGTCTTCACATATTGTTGACTCCGGGCGGGAATCGAACCCGCAACCCCCGTCACAGTAAGCGCTCTCACTGCCACTGTGCCAACGGGCTTGTCAATAACGTTTTCAAGTGAAAAACTGACTTTGATGTGAATTTAATAAACAACAATGGTTTCAATGAACTTGGATTGTAATGTGATGGATGTGGATAGCCTTTTACCATTTTGTCGAATGGATTTTTTTATTATAATCGGACGTAAGCACTTCATTACAAGTAAAATCATATGTGAATGTTAAACTACTTATTCATATTTTTCATGGTTTATACGCACGATAAAAATCCTGATCCGACATCCGATAAGTGGGAGGGAACTGCAATACTGATAAAACTGTTAGTAATTCTTTCCAACCTATAAATATACGTTGTTTAATGCACACGTAAAGTTATTTTGAATATTAAAATATCATCGATGAAAGATTTATAACGATACAAAAGATGTGGCTGTGTTCAGTTGTGTTCCGAAAACATTAGAACGAAAATAGATTAGTTAAATTATGATTATGAATTTGGTCAGGATGTTTATATTATAACAGAGTATTTAACATAAATCTGCGTTTAAATAAAGACGTTTTTATACCCTTTTTTCTAGTTTACTTCTTTTCGCGGACAATAGTCCCTAAAGTTATATAATTCATATTATATCGCGATATTTTGTCTTAAGATGCAATAAATCAGACGAGAGATGAAAAAAGTAATGAAAGAAAAAAAAAACTCCTGAAACACAAGGCACAGTAAGGCACACAAGAGACTAATTTGTTATTTTGAATATAAAAAAGTCTCTTGCAGACACTTTCTGGTCTGTGTAAGCTTTTTCACTTTAACTTATTAGCAATCTTAAATTATAGCCTCACTAGTGCTCGTAAAAATCGTCTGTAGTAACTCTATAAATTGTTAAAGACATCAATATGAGTCTTATTTCTGGAAACATATTTTCTATTTCCTTGTTCCGACGCTCGTCTCCCTATAAAGACAAATTGCGTGAAAGTCTCGCTTGTGACTAGAAAAACTTGAACAATTTCTGACTGGATAGAAACTATATTGTGGACAATATATTTTATTATACTTGATAGCTCGCTGGTTCAATGTGCTAAGTGCTTAGTAATAAATTGAAACGTGTGATTATGAGGCGTTTAGATAGGACGAGTTTGAAAACTACAAACGAGTTTACAAACGTATTTTTAAAGAATCTTCGGGTATTTTTCATACATTATTTTTTTCGATTAGGTTATTGGCCAACCCTGGTGTCGGAGTTTTTAGACCGCCTCAATACCCCCGACATGGTCTTATGATAGATATGTAGTGCTGTGGAGTGTGACAGAATCTGTGGTTTTAGATGGGCTAGGGTCTGTGGACCGACCCGAACACACACGGACTCACTCACGAAGACCGATCACTGATAAGATAGATTTAACCTATGGTCCGTGTTGGTATAGGATCCTTTAATACTCTGTAGGTTGTGTGTGTTACGGATCCTCATCATTACAACACCCGTCTGATTTAATAAAGTTAAAAAGAAATAAAACTATAACAAGTGTTATCATTTCCAACCATCAATACACCGACTGCTTAACGTGCCCTCCGAAGCACGCATTTACAAATGGTATCGTAGTAGTGGAATTAACCGACTTCAAAAACAAATATAAGTTCTCAATTCGCCCATATGTTTTCTTTTGAATCACCGTTTTTTACGAACTGATTTCTAAAATAGCAGTATATAAAAGGTTTTTTACTTAAAAACGTTATTATTGCTCACTTATTGACATATCTAGAGCCCACAAAATGTAGGCTCAGAACTGACACCTATCCAAATGTCAAAGGTTAACTATCTAACACTTCCTACGCTGATCTGGCCAAACCTTTCAAATCGGCGATACAAATGATTGATTTCCGATTGCAAAAGGGCCCAGCGCTTTCCTTGGCGCTACCCAAATATGGCGCGAGCCTTTTATGGCATTGTGAATCGTGTCAATTATTGTGATCGATGTCTCTGCCGACCGGTTATAAAATAATCTATCTCATTCCAGAAAAAACTACATTTCACATTTATTTTCAACCTTGCACAGTTGCAATTGAGTTCATAATAACCACTAGAATAGCAGGTTATTTTAACATGCACGGTTTTGTATTGTAGCCTGACAAAGAGTATGCGTTGTATGTATGTGTTACATAATTTAAATATTAGCTGCGCCTAATATGGCTTCGATTTTGGAAGGTTTTTTTGCTTGGTTAAGTAATGAGATCCTTTTATGGTGTACAGGAAACATTGATATTTTATTACTTAACTATTTTAGATGCAGATATTTGAACGTCTATATGTAATATTTTTTACTTTAAATACTGCCAATGCCACTCTTTGAATGGGAATTATTCACTCATATAGATGAGATGATCTTGAGATGGGAGGATATAATGCAGTTCACAGCAATGGCGTACCTAGATTCTATAACACGAGTATAGCTTTTAGTTTGGGATAAACAATGAGGGATTAACTTTTCAGTAAAGGTTGATAAACCTTATATTTTACTATTTTCTTTCAGAACCAAAGACTACCAAATCATCAAATACATGCCATCGCCTCAAGTTGCCCTCCACCAAGTAGGGTTCCACTTTTCCCAATTCGACAGCATCCAAGACAAAGCAAAGCTCACCAATGACACTATCATTGTCTGGGCACCTTCGGAGGAACTTCATCATTACAACTTTATCCTCAAATACGGAGTCAATCTCATCGATATGATTCATGAGTACTCTGGCACTAAGAGGCCTTTGATGAATGGACCAATCAATTTAGTGGCTGTTCCGAAAGATTTGGATGGATTTGAAGTGGCCAGCTGGAATCTTTTGACTTATAGGTAACTGGAGATTACTCATTGAAGATAGTTTAATTATTTATTAATAAATAATAAAATAGAATAATCATTCATTGCTATAATTAAATACAAGAAATACAAAAACATTAAAAAATTATGCAGCAAGTATTTAGAAAATCTAAAATTCCAGAGTAAAAATCAAATTTTGCGTAATCAAATGCATTACGTTCCTTGATGATACAGACAGTGCCAGAACAAATGCAATTCTTAATCTTCATTTGAATTCTTGAGACTCGGGAAATATAAACTATGTGAAAGTCTAGGAAAGAAGTTATTAATAGTGCACATCTAAGCATCATAATCAAATCGTTCGTTTCCCTTGCAATAATATCATGACCTACATTCGTTCTTTTGGCAGAGCGACGTTTATTTGCGCACCGCAAGGTCAAGAGCTCAATGTTAGCGATACACGTCAGATGCAAAAACGTAAACATTCGGTTTAAGAACTATGTGTAATTGTTGTAATGTATCATAACAATTGGAATTCTGTTTGTTTTAATAGGAATTTCCAGCAACAATGTTTTTTAGATAGTTTGCTTTGTTTTTTGTAACTTAGTTAAAGTATCTGTCATAACACTTTACGTTGTTTAAAAAAATCTCTTTCAATTTACCCTCTGCAACCTTTTAATTCAACATTAACATTTCATTTCTACAGTCATATTTGTTCACATCGTACCACTTTTTAAGTTTCCTAATTTTGGGTAATGCTACAGTGGTTAGTGGTCAATCTATTTTCAGTGCGTCAAAGCTAGCGAACATTGAACAGTACACCAGCGTAAAGCAGTTGGAGCGGATGAAGTTTGACCTTGCCCAACACTTGAGTCGGTTGTGGCTGGGAAACCCTGGGGAAGCCCAGGTCACGAGGTGGAAGGAAGAATGGTTCAAAGAAGGAATGGCTACCTATCTAGCATACTATCTTTTGGCACAGGTGAGGAGTATCCGAACTTTCCAAAGTATAACGATTTGATTTTATTTCCACAACTTTCAGAAAGGTCTTTACAAAGATTGAAGATAAATATTACATTTACATTAATGATCTTTCTCTAAGAATATTTTCTTAAATCATCATAAAAAAATCTCCAAAGTAACCTTTGCTTTTTTGTCATAATCTCGTCGGGAACACGATAAATAAAATGTAATGTCTGAAAAATACGTTCACACCATATCACATGACTTTTTACACGTTATCTCACGAAACATAATTCAACAATTCCAGTACAATCACGGCGACCAATCCTCAATTAGACGTCCTTTAGGCTCCTACGGGATGGAGTTGAAACTCAAGGCCATGGAATCCGATTGGCACCACAGCACTCCAGCGCTGACCAACTTCAACAACACGTTGGCGGTGGAGATACCTTCGCGGTACAAGCAGTTGGTGACGATGAAGACTGCAGCCATTTGGTGGATGTTGGAGAACTGGTTTCAGGAGAATCAACTGCATCAGGCGTTGGTGAAGCATATTAATGGGATGTGCGTATTTATCGTTCGAATATTAATAAAAATAAATTACAAATACTTGGACAAATTCACACACGGTTAATTAGACCCAAAGTAAGCTCTAAGCTTGTGTTATGGAATCTAACTCACTGATACTACCTACTACTATAGGGTTTGATTTTGGAATATTATTGACTGTGACTTATTTAACTGTTCGTACGACACGTCATTTCATCTCCTTATTTTTCTTCTAGTTATTCTTTTAGTTGATCTACATAATGAAGTCTACTAATTATTACATCCAACTCTACCTATTTCCAGGCGTGGCCACTACATATCACTATGGGATTTGATCCGGGCAATTGACAAGGATACAATTGAATGTACGTACCAGTTCTTCAACGGGTCTACTCCGACGAGGATCCTTAAGTCCTGGTTCCGCCAGATTGGGTATCCGGTGGTGACTGTCAACGTTTTGAGGGATAGGACTCCTAATGCTATACAGTTAAAACAGGTAAGGAAGACTTCAAAACAAAAGACATAGGTTTAAATTACGTAACACAAATCATCTGTACCGTACACAGATGATTACTACGTGTATTATTAACGTTAGTAAACAACAACGCACCGTTTTCAAGAACAGTATTAATGATAAGTATGATTTTATAAAAACAAAAGAAAGAGTGCGATTGAATTTACGGACATCGTCATTTATTTAATATTTCAGCCTTTAGTTAAGTTAAATATTGTAGTTATTATTTTAGTCTTCTTTGAAATAAGAACAAAACGTTTTTTATTCAAGTCAAATTTTCCATTTTTCAATATTCCTTCAGCGTCCTTATCTGTATATGGAGTTTCCATCATAACACTTCTTTCTTATACAATCTATCATCATCCATTTTCAGCGTCACTTCAGCTTCACTCCACACAACCGAGAGCCTTCCGACTACCTCATCCCCATCACCTACGTGGTCCAAACAAATGACAACTGCTTCAACTGTCAACAACCAAAGTTCACCATCGGAGCTCAAACTTACACGTTTGGAGAAAACCTTAATAATGGATGGATTATTTTGAATAGGAATGCTTCAGGTACGAGATTTTGTGATGCTTTAATGATCAATTGGTTATTAGGAACATTATTAAAAGTCAAAATAAGATGGTTCGTGGTTCAGCTAAAGTATTTATAATAATACTTAGTAATATGATAATATGTTAGTTCTAGCGAACAGTCCTTGTCCTTGTGACTGCATCTATATTTGCGTCAACCCACTATCAACGTACTAAGAACCATTCATGTTTGTTATAGAATGTGACTCATTGAGGGCAATGTCAATCAGACTTAGTACTTCATAAGTAAGTAGGAATAGGTTAGTGGCCAACCCTGGTGTCGGAGTTTTTAGACCGCCCAAAGGCCTCCGACATGGTTTAACGATTGAAACAATCGGGACTGACAATTTAACGTGCCCTCTCCGAAGCACGGGATCGCTTAACTTTGTACTAAAGCCAATGTTTCAATTTGGCCTTTAAGTAGTTTTTATTGACTGTACCTTAATTCTAACGATAATGGATTTTTACTAGCAAGTTCACCTAAATACAATAAATGCGTAAATTCCAATATTAACATTCGTGCTCTAAATGTTTGCACTAAAATGTAATGTCGGAGGTTAAAAGTCACGTATAAAATATTGATTGTAGAACTTACTGATTACAATCCAATTCTATAAATATGATTACAGGTTATTATCGAGTAAATTACGACGAGTACACTTGGAAACTGATTGCTGATTCTTTGAAGAAAGACCACACGGCGATAGATGAAATGAATAGAGCACAGGTAAACAAATAAGTTATTAATTAAGGTCGGACTTTCGTCCGCTTGTCTGTCAGAATAGGTCTGCCTAAAACTCCTTAAGGTCTTAGGGATTCATAAACGCTAAACAGCATATTAGCTAACAAAAGGTTTGTCCCTTTCTGAAATACGTTATTTTCCAAAGAGCAAAAGAGACAAAACACATTATAACAGTGTTTCTTAAAGAGCGTTTTTGAATAAGACGGAAAGTCTTCAGTATATTTTTTGGGAACTTGTCCTTTGCGGACTAGTCCCACATGCTGCTTCAATCTTTAGGCCTCTCATCTCACCGACGCTTTTGCCCTACAGTGGAAAATTGCTGGACAATACTTCCTTAAATATTTTTAGAATTATATCATGCACATCTCTAGTTATTTTTAAGGGACTTCATACAGGAGAAAGTTCACAATTTTCATTTCATTCATTCACAGATTGTAAACGACATCTTTGCATTATACGCAGCCGGCGATATCTCTCGGGAATTATCCGAAGATGTGCTCGACTACTTAGACCGAGAGAAGAGCCCTGTGGTTTGGGACGCCGCCATCAACGGGTTCCAAATGCTGCGGATAGATGGCGCTTATACACAGATGACGAAGTTCTTGTTTTGGGAATGGGAGGTAAGGAATTGTGAAAATACTAACAGTGGCCCGCGGTTTAAATCCCATTTGGCCTTCTCGTTGAAAAAATAATTGCTGTAATTAATAAGCTTTTAAGTAAAACTATAATCACAAACTAAGAGTATGTATGAATCATTAAGAATAGTTATTCATAGTCTGCTGAAGCTTATTGCAAAATTACTATTGAATCGACAAACTGAAAAATATACAGGGAAAATAAGGGCTAACTTAAGTTACCCGTAAAGCAAAAAAAGATTCATAAGTTGCATTTGATCATTCTTTACAGTCAAAAGAAAGTATATTTGAATTCAAGTTTTCTGAATAACAAGAAATATTTTGAAGAATTACTTACTTTAAATTATTGCAGGAATTCATGGCAAAGAGATTGGAGAAGATATTCGATATGCTTATTCACAATACCGACAGAGACCTCGAAACTCGTCTATTTAGAAGTAACATCATGAGTTTCGCAAGTGAAATCAATTACGAGCCTTGTCTTAACTATTTGAAAAATGTCCATCGACATTCCAGATTTGAAAGGTAACTATTATGTGTGACCTTTATTGTTAAGGATTAGGAACTAGTTAGGGTTATTTTTAATTGAGGAGTTTACAAGGTGCTACTTGTATCTTATCTTCCTATTAATTATTCATTTCGATTAGGTTAGTGGCAAACCGGAGTTTTAAGACTGCCTAAAGGCCTCCGACATGGCCTAACGATTGTAACAACCGGGACCGACTGCTTAACGTGCCCATCTTCCTACTTCTTCTTCTTCATCGAGTGGATGGCCAACCTGACCAATCTGACTAATATTATAAATCTGAAAGTTTGTGAGGGTGGATGTATGTATGTATGTTACTCTTTCACGAAAGCTACTGGATGGATATGGATGTAACTTTAAAGTTATATAGGGTATACTTCAAAATAACACATGGGATGTATTTTATCCCAAAATTCCCTCGGAAACGGTTATAACGCGGTTTACCGCCGGGCGCGGTTAGTTACATTATACTCGTAATTAGCCTGGGGTGGCCCACTGCTGGTCAAAGGCCTCTCCTGTCTCTTTCCACACCTCTCTATTAGGACAGGGCCTGTAGTTAGTTAGTACTAACTTAAAGAAAATGTTTGAAAGGCAAGTTTAAAAGCTTTTCCAAATTGATCGTTTTCAATCGTCCTGCTATGTGCGTTTTGTATGAAAAACAAAAAAGAACATCTGTGCGCACGGACGACTTCGCACTGCGGTGCCATGCCGGCTGACTAGGCTAAAATTACAAGGACTCTAGGAGCTAGCGATTTATTTATTTACTTGCACATTTTAAATAACGATTTTAAATAATGTTTTGAACTTAAAATCTGAAACCAGTCTGAAACGCCTAAACCAACTTCAATGATATTTAGTTTTGTTTGTGAACTATGCCTAAGGTAAACATTTTGATTTTTAGTATAGATCCAGATATACGTGAAGCAGTGTTATATTTGTATGAAAATGGCACAAATATGAACTTGAACTACTATGAATTAAATCAAATCGAAATGGACGACAAAGCGGCCGCGCAGCATAGAGTGTAAGTAGACAAGAAGACTCAGATAATATTAAATACATTTCCACCAAGAGGTTACAGAAAAAAAAGGGTTTAAAAACGTCAGATAAAAATCACTATCACTATCACTACATAGTATAAAATAAAGTCGTCTCTGTTTCGTGTCTGTTTGTCTGTTTGTCTGTATGCTTAAATCTTTAAAATTACGCAACGGATTTTGATGCGGTTTTCGTAATAGGTAGAGTGATTAAAGAGGAAGGTTTTTATGTAAAAAAAATCCCGAAATTCCCACGGGAACGGGCACAACGCGGGTAAAACCGCGGGGCGCTGCTAGTGTAAAATAAAAGCGAAGTGTATCCGTAAACGTAGCTTTAATTCAAAAATTCAAAATTCGCTTAAACTTAAGAAACCATAGGTTTAAAAAAGTTTAGATTTAAGAGTTTAAAAACCACTTCACAAATGATTTTATTGAGCCCGTGTTGTACCAATCGTTTTTGATGGTTAATATAAATTTCCTTTTCAGTCGAGAAAGAAACAGATTCCTAATGAGATGCCCTTACGGTGAAGCACGACCGCTGCCTATCATCTCCACAGAACTGGTAAGAATATTACTACTATCGGCTGGTCCCAGTATATTTTTTCTTTTTTTATTGTTTGAGAGTGTAAGAAAGTGTTAATAATATATTCCCGTTACAGCCAAAGGACACCGCAGTCACAGAAGAACAACACTTAAAGTCTTCAGCGAGTCTTTTAACTGCCTTCTTCTACTTGCTAATCATTCCTTCTTTATATTTTTTATTATAAATTAAACTAAGGAATCAAGCAACTTAGACTTTAATCATAGATGTCAGAGTTTGATTAATCAATTGCAAATGTATTAAGGTGTTAAAAATTAAGTTTACTTAAGCGTATGACACACAGTGCGGTGGCGGGCCAGTGTGACACCTTTCATACAAGTACCAAGGAATACAACGTGACGCGGCCCGCAAACGGTCCGCACCTGGCCCGCACCCGCATTATGTGTGTCTTGCGTATACGCAGATCGATTACAAAGCAAATAAATAGATAAACGAGATATTGAAGTATTATAAAAAATATGTATATTAAAATACTTGAACAATTCGCACGTCGTTACCCCACTCTTATAATCGCCACTTGCCTTATCATAAAGTAAGTAAATCGACTCAACAATGAGGTTTATGAGATCAATATATTTGATCACATAATTTAATGATCAATAGCCTTATTTTTTTATAATTAGAGACGATACATGAGTTATAGTTCTAGTCACGTTAGAAAATAAGTGAGTTTTCTATTTATTAAAATGTATGCACTGTTTCCTTTGAAACTGCACATTTTCGTTGTTTGATTTTTGTTAGGTTAGTTTCATTTCAAGAAATTCGAGAGTTATATTTCATGAGTAGTTTTAAAGTATGGAGTTATGAAAGCATTTATTGATAAATGTTTTGAGAAAGTAACTTTTTGTTAATTAAGCTTTGCTAACATAAAGCTAGTTTACAAGATAGTAAAAAAAAGTATTAGCCTGTAATGTCCCACTGCTGGACAAAGGCCTCTTATCTCACTGAAGATATCAGTACAGTGAGGAGGATTAGGCATAATCACCACGCTTGCCAAATGCGGATTGGTGATGATAAACCCGAGCCATGTTTGAAAAGTAGGAAACATGTTTTCACTCGACTTGGGAATTGAACCCGGGACCTCAGTCTTGGCAGTTGAGTGCAGATACCACTAGACCACCGAGGCGTTAGCGTTACAAGATAGTAACCGGCAAATTTTTAAGATGGACGAAAAGTTGGAAATAGTATTCACTCTCGTGTTTAAACTCCCCATCTCACATTATTGCCAGTTCGTCCAATATCTCTGTTTTAGACGTTAAAATGTTGTACTCTGCACTTTTGCACTTTTGCACAATGCACTTTTTTAATAATTTCTCGAGATATTTTTTAAGGCATAAGGGCCGAAACTGCGTTAAGCGGGCGCCCGCGACGGTTCACTTTTGTATGAAACCGCGCGGGCACCCGCTTAACGCAGTTTCGACCCTAAGATAATAATAATAAAACACGAATTGCTTATCACTATCACTATATTTATTGCAATATGTACATATTACAGTATTCGAAACAACAAATGCACTTCACTGATTAATATTAATGTATTATTAACTTGAACGCGTCTCATATTTTATCCTTTTCTAACATACACTTCTTTTCGTAAGTAAGAAAAGGATAGAGTATAAGACAAATTGTTATAGAATTTATACAAAGTAGTAATAATATAATTATTAATTGTAATAATATTAGAATAATATGTATTTCTAAATAAAAATAAGTACTTAACAGTAAGTTTTATTTATTTTAAACCTAAATTTGGAGCAAGAGGACGCGTTTGCTCAAAATTTAGTAACCTATTATAACTTTACAACTAGAATCCTCTAAATAGTATAATTACTTCATAGACCCAAAACCACCACCAAAAATAAATTAAAAATGCAGTAAAAAAATCTCTATACCTAACACTTAAAAGTAAACCATTATATTCTATTGTAATTCCTTTTATGCCTTTAAATAATGTACT
Organism: Cyclophora albipunctata; assembly: GCA_963082685.1. NCBI lineage: Eukaryota > Metazoa > Arthropoda > Insecta > Lepidoptera > Geometridae > Cyclophora > Cyclophora albipunctata. The sequence goes on along the minus strand of OY720121.1, from coordinate 1,446,177 downwards.
TATAATATTATTATGCCGCTCTGTGCAATTATGTTTATTCATCTATGTATATTGCAATTATTTGATCAAAATCGTGCGATCAAAATTAACGTCACTTGATCAAAACATTTGCTAAATCACTACATAGTATAAAATAAAGTCGTCTCTGTTTCGTGTCTGTTTGTCTGTTTGTCTGTATGCTTAAATCTTTAAAATTACGCAACGGATGTTGATGCGGTTTTTTGTAATAGGTAGAGTGATTCAAGAGGAAGGTTTTTATGTAAAAAAATTCCCGAAATTCCCACGGGAACGGGCACAACGCGGGTAAAACCGCGGGGCGCTGCTAGTCTATTATAAAGAATAGACGCAACTTCATACATTGTTGTCATAAATTAAATTATCATATTATTATGCTTAAACATAAATATCATACATTCTCAATACATTAAAATGTAATAAGACGTGATCAAAAACCAACACCATTTATAAAATATCATTAAAAACAACGATACTATAATTTTAATAGTATCGAGTTTCTTCCATGCACACAATTTAAACTTAACTATGATTATTCGAATAAAATAATTGCCCGATATCGAAGTTATTGTTAAATAAATAAAATATGATTATAGTAGAACATGTAAGTAGTGATTAATAATTTTATACCCAGCCACCACTAAAATAGTTATGTACATTCAAAATAGGTATGCAAAATTATAGTGGCATTTCATTTACAGTGAAAAGTATAGTTACTACATCATTTATACCGTTATCAGGTTAGTAAAACACTAGAGCCAACAAAAATGTTAACACCCTGATTAAATTCTTGCAATATAAACACAATCCGTAAACAAAAAGTTAACTAGAGCATAAAGCATCTTAATTATCATTTTGACATTTCTCTCCATACAAAATATGTCAATATTGACGTTCCCATTATATATAGAGAAATATACCGAAGATAACTATTTATTTAGTAAGGCTAATCATTTGACTCTAATTATGCATACCTCTTTACCTTACCCTACAGAAATTATCTATCAATGGTTTAACAAAGCAACGAGACATGAAGCAGCTATCAAAATAAATGACACCATCAAAGTGGGTGCATCATTCTCGTCAATCCATTCGTATACTAGTTGCATGTAAATGTTTTCCCAATCTAGATTCTCTCTGGCGTAAGCTGCTGCTCTTTCGGCTACCAACTGAGAATCATCCAAGTTGTTCAACTGGGAGAACACGAATTGGTCAAACTGTAAAACATATGACAAGCGTTTAGTTACAACTAGATTATTAGAAAGAAGTTCCTGAAGACATTGTTTTCTTTTTTATGAAGCTAAGAACGCTCTCGTCGCACCATAACAAAAAAAAACGGTTTTAGTACGGTGGAAGTACAAAAAAGTACATACTCGTTCTCTATTCGTTTTCTATTGGGTTATGCATTGTGTTTTTTCTGCAACCTACTCTACAATATAGATTTTCATAATTCTTTGATCTATGTATAAAAGAGACCTAATAACTCGAATTTGTCCATAATATGGCCAAGAATTGGTCATAGTGTGAACTATGCAGTAAGATCATTCTTCTCAAATTACTATTATAATTATGTAAGAAAAGGCGATCTAAAAACTTGTCGACACCAGAGTTGGTCACTCACCTACTCAAATTAAATTACATGGAATCATTGTTTTTCATTGTTTATGTACTTATCAATTTGCACTTTCAGTGAACCCCTTATAAAATAATCAATGATTTTGTAATTCAGGCGTATGAAGTTACACGAGCGATAACTTTATCTATTTTTACTAGATTTACGAGTATCATGGTACTTACATCTTGAGCCATGAAGCCGGCTACATTCTCTGCCATTATGAAGATCACATCTTCTAGTTTCTTGGCTCCTCCGTAGCTAAAAAAAAAATAGAGTAAGAAGCCTGACTCTCAAACATTTTATCTTGATTTTAGAAGAAGCTTTTTGACTCTTTTTAAATTATAAGCGCAAAACATCCATAGTCCTTGTGGGGGCCAGTCTGATCTATACGTCTATAGATATAGGAGTCACACTGGCCCGCAGCGGTCACTATGGGTCTTGCGTTTCAGTCAGAGTTCGTGAGATAAAGGGAAGGATGCCATTTTATTAAGGTTTTCTCTCAAGAAGAGAGGAGCAAAAAGGAGGACCATTGGCTAATTATTTTATATGTTTCAAATGACTTATAAATTATTATAAAGGTAAGTCAATACGCATGTAACTTACGAATTCCTTATTTCTATGGCACGGGATCTCAAAAAGTCTAACGCTGAATATGCGTTTTCTGTACTTCCTTCGGCTACTCCTTGGAATATTTTGAGTTTCTCTTCCACGGAATATGGGCTGCTGCCAAGGATAGTTTCTGTCAGAATTCTGCAATAAAAATACATGTTATTTCTAAGTGAAAAGATTCATATCTTAGAAATTTTAATGACGTTTATGTAATGTGTAACCTAGTGTGCTTTTAATACGTAATTTTTCTACACTAACACTAGTATTGAATTAAAGCAAATTGGTGAGTGCACATTTGAAGGGTCTACATAAATTAACACAGAAACTTTAATATGAGAAGAGAACATAAATAAAGTACAAGTCACACATAGTACGGATGCTGGCCATCTACGGGCTGTTTGCGGGTCTCGTGACGTTGTTCTCTTTGTATTCGCATAAAAGGCGTCTCATTGGCCCGCACCGGGCTTACACCTGTATGTGTCCCGCGCTTAAGATTGATAAGTTTATCAACTTACTGATTGATGAAGGCCTGGTCCCTCGAACATCCAAACGACTGCAGAATAACAATACGCTCGTACATACTGGGCTCGATGTCGAGTCTGTTGTTCAACGCATCAATGACATCTTCACCTCCTTCGCGAACCATTGTGCAGTACACTGCAGGTCTGATGTCGTAAGGAATGTTGGGGTTGCTAGAAAAAGAATGTACTAGTTTTCACTGTACGTAATCTTATGTTTTTGAGCGCATGCCTATACAGTGACACTGTGACGCTGACTTAGACAGCTTGATATCCAAAGAAAACTACAGAAAAATTAGGCCCTAGTTATATAAGTTTGTATTGTGTCTAACTTTTTTGTCCATAAACAAAACAACAAAACCGGTTGGGTAAGAAAGAAACTATTGGATAAGTTAATTAAAACAGTATAACAAGCCCTACTGTAATTAAAACTCGTTCTCAAAATCCATAATAATTCATTCAAAGAAACATTCAGAAGGTAGTGCAAATATAACTTTTTCTAAAAATCTATACAAAGAAAAAAAACCAAAATACTAAACATACTTATGAAAATATTCATAAGAAATAAATAGTAATCACTCACACAATAAGTTCATTGGTATTAGGGTCATAGAACCAGTCCACAGCCGCAGCGATGCACGGTTGGTAGCCAGCTTTGCACGCATGGTCCATGACCAGGCCTCGAGTCAAGGAAGTCATCGCAGGTTCCAACAGAGTCGGATCAGGACTGAAGCCTATTTCATCTTCAAATGCTGTTATTGTTCTTCGGACCATACGCTATATAAAAAAGATTGTAGAATATTTGTAAACATTCACTTTGAACGTTAGTGATACCTTTTTGCCTAAGCAGATAATTCTATAGCTAACTCGTGACAAATCAAAAGTCACCAACTAACTATTTTTATAATGGAAATAATTATACTTAAAAATTCAATTTTCTACAACCTATATTATTACAACAAATAAACTTTTAATTTTTAAATGAGTTTGGACGTAAAGTTCATTATTTATAAATCAATCACCTACTTAATTAAGGTTAGTATTTCATCTAATTGCTCAACAATCTTACCAAATAAATGTCCTGATCCAAATCTTCATCATCTTCCACCATCGTCACCAGATGTTTCTTCAGGAAGTTCATGTTCCTCACGAATGCTCTCCACGGCGCGTATTCCGTCTCATGCTCCCATGTCAACACCACCATGAGCGCAGTCTCGTAGTCCACCCTACCTCCTCTAGCTAAGATCATTACGTCATCTAATAGCTGTGAAATTAGATTTATTAGGAAGTGAATAATTTTTTGTAAAGAAAAGTTTAAGCTACGTTAGGTAAAAGATTTTCTTACGATCAGTCAGACAAGACTTACTTTAAACTCACAACGATTTGAACACATTTTATAGTTAACAAAGCGGAACTTCTATATCACGGAATTATATCGCGTCATCCCGTGACCACGAGTAGTATAATTCAATAAAGTCCTAATTAATATAAAGGAAAATAAGTAATTTAAAGAAAATAAAGGTGTAAGTCAGTTTTCCTAACATCAGAGATATACCGGGCTTGTATAAATCAAATAGTTTTAAAAATCTCACCGTAGCTCTGTTCATTGGATGTATTTCATTGCGACGGTTGGGATCTTCAAGTGCACCAAGAATTCTCTCCCACATTATGCCATCATAATGTACTCGATAGTAACCTATGGCATACAAGATACACTGGAAACTTTGTATTTGCAAATTATAGGATACAATTTCCAGCAAAGTCGAAGTAGGTATCATAGTTGAAAACTTGAACAAAGCTTTCCCTTAAGCATTAACAGTTATACATGATTGAATACATTTGTAGCGCTATGGAATGCATCTTTACTCAAAAGTCTTGTAATAATAACATAATTAAACATTAAACATCTCCAAAGGGCCTCTACAAGTTGGATCTGTATCCCCTTGCATGCCTCTCAAAAAGACCGGGCTTGTCCCGTGACTCCGAGGAGAAACACTATAACAATAATATAATATACCCGGACAAATTCACACACAGTTAACTAGACCCAAAGTAAGCTCTAAGCTTGTATTATGGAATGTATCAGTGAGCCTGATACTGCTACATATACATACACAAATACTTTATAAGAAACTTGTGTAAGGACCACTAATTTTATTGGGCTTTTTGATACTTAAACATTACTTTTAAAAGTTTTTTATAATTTTACCTTGACCCTGGATATTGAAAAGGATGTAATCTTCTTCGTCTAAGAACGTAGTGACTTGCCAAGCGCCGGTCAGCATCATGGACGGGAACACTTGAGGTTCTTCAAAGTTAGGAGAGTTACTGACGGAGTACGTCAGAGGCACTTCGAAATCTACAGCTCTGCCATCAGGAGCGAAACTGAATCGTTCCTAAAATAGAAGACAATGGACATTTCAGTTGAGGAGCATTTACAAAAAAATATATTAATATATTTTTATACTTAACACCTTAACATTAGTTTAACCTCTTGTCCTGTCCTCTGTGCCCTACCACCTGCACTAAAGAGGATTTATTGAACGTATCAGACGCTGCCCTCTCTCTTGTGAATTAATGGTTCGGGAAAATATAAATACTAAAAATTATTTTGCGCCATTGACTCGAAAGAAGAAGAACATTAGTTTTACAGAAAAGTGTTACACGAGTGAATAGCCAAATTTATAAATGAAAAGTTGTGATTAGAAATTGTTATTAATCTTCACAAAATGTGCCGATATTATTATTAGTAAAGCTTATAGAGTAAAGCATACCAATGAAACTGATGCACCCCTCTGAGTCCAGCTCACACTAAGCAAAGGATACCCAGATGTCTCAGTGTACGGCTCCAAAAAGTCCTCCAGATCTTCAATCCAACCATTTCCACTTTGTAACCAGTTACTATGAATAGCATCAATGAAGTTCAAACTATTGATTGTTTGTAAAGATCTGAAATAAAACATGCAGGTGATGCAATCTGTTTTTACAACATAGCACATAGACTCCCTTTATCAAAATCTGTCAATCATATCCACATACGTAAGCACTTCAAAACGCACGAAGATTATTTCTTATCTTATTAGTATACCAATAAAAGTTTACAAAACTTTATCTCAAGTATTTTTTATCAAGATAAGATACTCTTACCTTCCTGCGATGAGAGCTTGTGCGGCTAGTTTAATAAAGTCTGTAGATTCGTCTCCTAAAATAATTCTGAGCATCCTTAAAATTGCAGGGGATTTGTAATTATGGATACCACGAATATAATCTCTGATCATGTCTTCATCGAAGAGATTTTCAGTCGGCTCCATGACGTTTACGCCAGTGTAACTGTCCCAGTATAAACTCTCTTGAATGACTTCAGTCAAAAACAATGCGTTAATGTCTATCCAGTCGGCTTCATTGTTGATGCTGATGTCTAGAAACTGAAAAGAAAAAGAAACATAATTTTCAAATTAAATTCAAGTACAGTAGCATTCCCAAAACAAACAAAAGCACTACCACTATATTAGAAATACATTTCAAAACTTACTTCTTTAAGAATATCGAAAGCCGCATACGTTGCCAGTCCAGACACTACCCATTCGAATCTAAAGTTTTCCGGATAAACGACATAGCCAAACCATTGTCTTGCCAAACTCTTGGCTATTTTCAATAATGCCAAGTACCTCTGTTTTGTTGAGCATGTGTTTTCCATCAATATGTAGGGCTCCCTGCGAACGAAAAACACACAACTTAAACGGTAAGATTATTTTTGAGAAACCATTAAAGTTAGTGTAATAAAATATCGTTATAAAATTAATCCATCAGCCAGTTGGGCTAGTCTGAAACTACAAGAGATTCGAAGTATGTTACTTACCAAATAGCTACACTAGATATACCATGCCAATCAGTGTCTACATCCGGAACTGCTATTATATTCAATTGAGGGTTTTGATTAACCATGATCTCGAAGTAGGGTTTATTAGTCCACTCGTTCAGATTGTTGAAAAAGTTGTTGATGGCTACAGACGCAATGGATTCTTGACCAGTGATCCCTGGACGGGTGAGGAGTAAGACGTTGTTGGTAGGCATGTTGATGTTGTTGAAGTTATGGGCGGCCATCGTCCAGAGATGAGGGGGACCCTGGAGAGCTCGGAATTGGTTTCTGGAATCGTTTGGTAAAGCTTACTGGACAAAATAAATGTTTTGAATAGAAACTAAGTTTACGGATACACTTAGCTTTTATTTTACATTTTTATCTGACGTTGAAATAAATGTTTTTATTATTATTTTAGTGATAATGTGTCGTTTATTTTGAGTAACTTGACAATATCGGATCCGGTGACATTAATTAATTGAATGCGAGCGTCGCATATTGTGTTTAATTACTCGCTCACACACACGCGTTTGTTTTAAGGGCTGAATTACAGCTTGTAAACTACAGTTTCCTCCTTGCAGCTTGTAATCAATCTTACAGCTCAATTTAAAAAATGCCTAAGGGAGTGTTTCTATTGAAGCGTAGCGGAGCTGTGCGGAGGTCATTTAATCAATCACAACGCATTGAAACTGACAAATAGCGCATCGGCAACATCGTTGCGTAATGTGTTGCGATTGGTTAATTGAATTCCTTACAGCACCGCTTGCTTTAATGGAAATGTACCCTAAGTAAATAAATACTAAAGGTCAAACATTGACAAAAAAAATAAAAAAAATGAGTATGACTTACAAACTATTCTCTTCCAAGATAGAATTAGCAATAATGTTATTGTAATTCACATTGTTGAAGGTGAAACTAATGATGGAAGCCTCAGTAGGCTCGTCCATGCAAGGAAACACTCGTCTTGCATTCGTTGGGTAAAGATTCATTCCAATGTACTCACTGAAACAATTCAAAATCACATTTTTCACATTTATTAGTTGACGTCGTAAAGTTTTAAAATTCCAACACGTTACTTCCTTTTGTTTGTTACTTGTTATTAGTAAGGTGTATTGAAACAAAAAATATATAATTACAAGTCTCCAAACACTCCTCTGTACAATCCAACTCCAGCGTTCGTCAAAGGCCCGGTATACTCAATAATTAGAATGTAAGAAGACGCTATTATAGCCGGTTCAATTTCAAGTATTCCCTCGTCTACACCAAAGCTTGCAGCAATAGCATTGGCTTCTGAAAACACTCCAGCCATGACTGATCGTACGTTCAAGTCTTCGATGTGCAGTTCAATTGGATCTTCTCTCGTTTCCAATGTGAGGACAACATCCACAACCAGTCGTCCATTAAAATTGTTTCCATCGATAGTTAATTCCACTGCATATTGACGTATTTCCTGGCCCGGTCGTACATTTCTTGTCAGCATGTTTCTCGTTTTATTCAAATGTTGTGCAACGTTTTCGTCGATTAAGTCAGTCGTGTTTTGATTAACATCATTGGGTTCTGTTACCACTTCTTCTGATGTTTCTTCACTTGTTCGATCAGGCAGTAGATCTTCGATTTGAGGTAGATCAACACTTCTAAACACAGTATCTGTCGTGGCTAATAACGGTGTTTTCACGGGTAAAGATTTTGTGAGCACGTTAATTAAAATTAAGTAAGAAAACACTAGGAACTTCCATTTTGACTTAATCCGGGCCATTTTGAATGGCTTTTACTGATGGCCGTTTCACTCACTTCACATGCGTAACACAACGACGCCTTTTTATGGTAGAATGAAAAATGTAAGATGATAGATAATCAGCGGATGCGATACCGAGATGCCGATAGTGTCAGAAATAAGTTAACGAAGATAAAATACCATATATCTGATAAAAATGAGAAGTCGGTTTTCCAGTTAGGTCATTTAGGCGTGGCGTGGACCAAACCCAGGTTTTTTGTATAGGTACTCATAATATTTATTAGAATTTCCATCAAAATAGAAATTTAAAGTTATAAAACAAAACTTAAAAGCCTTTCAATATATTTACATTATTTTTCATGAATAGTATTAAATTAAAAATAATGATAAACGTGTTTTTAGGTTTACGTGTACATCTGTTGCAACAGATTTGTAGTTTTTTTAAATTTTACCTATATAAGTGTAGGTGTCGTACTATATTTGAATTTTAGTAAACCTAACAAGCATGTTATGACTTACTTATCTAGATTTACTTTTGTGGGTTAACTGTATATTAAACAACTGTTCACCATTCATCCATGTCGAACAGATTGGTAACCAATCCTGGAGTCCTAGGTTTTAGACCACCTAAAGGTCTCTAATATGGTCTAAAGATTGAAACAACCGGAACCCACTGCTAAACTGACCTCCGAATTACGAGAACGCTCACATAAAAATGTCACAGTCGGCCACCCATCCAAATAGTTTCTGAGCTGCACGTTGTTTTACAATCGCAATGAACCAGTATCGCTCACTCAAACTACACCACGAGGGTTTCAATGTATTTTATGCTATAGTATGGTGTATTACGAGTAGTTTGTATAACAAAGGATCTGACAGAGGATATACATACATAGAAACAAATATTACAATAACAAATTGACAAGATAAAGATCGAACGTATTGCAGATTAATATTTAGAAGTAAAAAATATTATCTTATTTAACAAAGCCATATTTGTTGTACTTACGAGTCATAATGATTGGAGTAATATAATCCCATCCCAGGTTTAGTCATCGATCCTCTATATAGTGCGATTATGGTATACGTCGATTCAATGGAATCAGTTTTAATTGTCAGTATACCTGCATCTCCGTCAACTTTAAATTTAACTGGTATGAAAGTGACACTATCTACTGAATAATAATAAACTGATTTTATGTGAAGGTTTTTCACATGTAACATAATGAAATCTTTCTGGGGTGTGCTATCATCAGTTATATTTATAGTAGCAATTAACTTTCCATTAAAATGTTTGTCATCTGAATCAAAGGTTATCTCAATTGAATATCGAGTCACGTGCGTTCCTGGACTTAACTGGTACTGAGTCTTATTATGAAATTTCGTTCCCTTTACCAGAGCTTTACTTTTACTTTTGTTTACATTGTTAACACGTTCCTCAACATCACTTGTTTCTTCAGAATATTTAGATATTCCAGCTATTTTGTAAGGAACACTCTTCACTATGCCATCTCTATAATCGTTAATATTTTCTTCAGTATCATGATAAGATTTTGTTGTTTTAGTATATTTGATAATTTTATCAATATTTGACGGAATACTTTTAACTCTTGTAGTCCTCATATCTTCAGTAATATCGTGAACAACTTTGCCATTTTCAAAGTTTTCAAATGCTTCAACAATATTATTTGGAACATTGGTAACTCCATGATGGTGTTTTCTTTTTTTTACAGTATTTGAGGAACCTTCCTTTGCACGTTTAATTCCAATAACTTGGTCACCACTAGATGGATAATTCGCAACTAGCACCGCAGGTAGCTCATTCGTATTTTTTTTCATATCCTCATCTTGAAACACGCTAATGACAGCACTGGGTACATTGACTACGCCGCTAGTATCTTGTCCATCTTGAGGACTATTAGGAACATTAATTATGCCATCTATTTTAAAATCTTTATGAATGGCATTTAAATTCAAAACATTGAACACTCTATTTTTTCGATAAAATTTATTATTATAAGGAACAGTTGCCATTTCGTTATAATTAATAATACTGTCAATATCATGAATAACACTTAACACACGGTCGTCTCCATCGTTGTCCATATTACTGGTATCATCTAACATTTCATTAATTGGAGCTTTGGTAATAGAAGGGGCTGTATCATTATCAAGGCCTTCAATTTTACTAAGAACACTTAAGAAGTCTTCACTAAAAACATTTTCATATGCATTTGTAGTCACTCTAATGTTGTCTTCAATGATTCGTATATGTAAAGTTCTTGAATATAGCAGTGAAAGAACTAATAACTTCGTTATACACATTTTCGAACACATTAATGTCACATCTGTGCATTTTGTATTATTTCTTTTTGGTCAAACTAAGAGTGTAGCGTGGACCTCTTCTCTGAACATTAATGGACAATTATTACGTTTCTTTAAAACAATGGCTTGTAAATAATGACAGACGACTGTTGCATCATAACAAAATTACATGAAAGTTTACAAACAGTTACCTAATACGAGTTATAATCGACCTAAATATAGACGCCAATTGTCAATAAAAATATTGTTTCAATTTAAACGCTGGATGACGTCATACTATGATCGAAAGAGCCCTGAAGGAGCACTATTATTGTGTTAAGTAAAGATTTTGTAATAAAAGTCATGCATATTTCATAAAAAATATATTAAAACTAACAGTATTTACACAACAATACACATTTACATTAAAAGTAAACTTATCACAATTGTGTTTAATAAATATTATTGGACCACAATGGTTTGTTTATAGTTTCCAGTTTGAAACAGATTAATATTTACAATTCCTTTTGGCGAAGTCAAACATTTTTTATACTACTGGAAATATTTTAGGAAATATCTCAAATACCTCATAATTATTTATAATGAAAGTATGAAAAACTAAAGTTTTGCGCCTTGATAATATCCACCAACGATAATAATTAAGAATATAGCGCAAAATCATTTGTTTTTCTGTTCTTAATGATATCTCTATTTGAGAAAAATCAATAAACAATCATTACTTTTCTCAACATAATATGTACCCAGTTAATATTGGAATACAGCGATAAAAAGAGACAGAACGATGGTGAATCCAGCTGTAAGAGCAGGAGCGTTGTTGTCGTCATCTCCGTAAGTAGACTGGAGCCAGGATAAAACTGACTCTACATTGTTTTCACTCCATTGGATAGCGGCTCCAATGTTCTCTTGGACAGCAGCAGACATAGCCACTTCACCGGCAGAAAAGATGGTTTGGTGGGTATTGACGAACTCTTCAAACTGTGGAATAAAAGAACCGGTTAGTTCCCAAAGAATATGCGCGTCAGTTATGGAATGAATCATGTGATGAATAATGATGACGATGTGACTGTAAATGTTTTTATCTAGAAATAATGTTATATGAATTCGTTTTAATATTAAAAACAATTCGAAAAACTATGCATATACTATCAGCGCTGTGCATGCTCCTGTGGGAATTTCGGGATGTAATGCTCTTCCTTTTCTGTTGACTGTTTCACGTATGGTTTGTCTATAATACCAATATGTTGGGAATATACAAACCTTCACTTGATGAGCAGGAGTTGTCAACCTTCTGGAGAATGCCTGCAGGATGTTGGTAGTTCCAGTCAATCCTTGTACCCTGTCAAGCAAATATGACTTCAAAATGCAGTTGATAAAAGATAGACAGATAGATATGTTGCAGCCAAAACTCTTAAACAGTCAAAAGTACTGTTGACTAGCAAAATCAGGCAAAAGTACTTTTGACCGTATGCTTTAGTCAATAATACTTTTGACTAAAATAACAGTTAAAAGTACTTTTGACTAAGTGATTCCATCAAAAGTGGTTTTGACTGGTTTTATCAGTCAGTCATATATCTTTTTATTCACGTCCAACGAGTTAATAGTGCTTTTGACTGATGCTTTATTGCAGTTAAAACTACTTTTGACGAAGAGCTTCAGTCAAAAGTACTTTTAACCGCGAATATGCAGTCAAAGGTACTTATAACCAATCTTCTTCATCTTCTTCATCGAGTGGATGGCCAACCTGACCAATCCTGGTGTCAGAGTTATTGAGCCGCCGAAGGCCTCTGACATGGCTCAAGTAACGACTACTATCCGTAGAAAGTAACCGGGACCGACGGCTTAACATGCCCTCCGAAGCACGGAATCATCTTACTTTTCGAGCAATCAGGTGATTTAGCCTGCAATGCCCTAACCAAACAGAGGAAAGTCTCACAAAGAGATTTTTGTGAGATATCCCCACCGGGAATCGAACTCGGAACCTCCGGGTCGTGAGCCGGGCGCTCAATCCACAAGACCAATAATTTGCAGTCAAAGCCACTTTCGACCAACCTGTTCAGTCAAAAGTATTTTTGCCTAATTTTGCTAGTCAATAGTACTTTTGACTGGTTGAGAGTTTTGACTCCAACAGATATACACTTTATTATACACAGTAACATACATGTCAAAGATAGTATAAGAATCATTGTTGTAAACTTTAACGATGTTAGGAATTCAAATGTTGCAAATGAAGACTAATACTTCATTTAAATAATTTTAATTTCTTCATACCTAGGTTGAATGTTGGGCCATTCAGCAATAACGAAGTCCAGAGCTGCTTCCATGTTTTCTGGACTAGAGTTGATGACAGAGACAACAATATTATGTTTGTCTTGCTGTCTCACTTGTGAGTTGTCGTCCAATACTTGGTAAAGGTAGCTGAAAGAATAATAATATTAATTTGATATTCTCAGCATTCAATATGGTATTTCAAGACGCAAAAGGTAGTTATCGTAGAAGAGCAATAAAATGTATCTGGCTGCGAATATCTAAAAATATACTGTAACGAACAATGAATCATACACAGTGATAAAGATTTATCAAAAATAGTTGACATTATGTTAGTTGACGATGGTTTCACTATTAGTCATTCCAAATTCTAATCTGGTAAAGTATAAGGAAGTAGGAGGTCAGGAAATTTCTCAAACAGTTGAAATAACTTAATGGTTTCCTTTGCGTATCCTTTGCGGGCCAATCAAAAGCCTTACTACTGTTAACAAAGAGAGACAAAAATAGGTATAAAGATAAGTGAAGTCAAAATTTATGCCTGCTCAACTTTTGATGGCAATAAAAATTACTTACAAGTTCCTTCGTTCAGTATTAGAAGTACAACCCAAGGCATTCAGAAGAATGGTATGTTCACCAGAGTCATCGGTTTGCTGGTACAGGTTCCAGAGGAAGTTGAAATTATCGACGTCACCACCTCGGAGACCAGCGCAATAGACCGTGGTCTGGATGTCGGGGTTCAGGCGGTTGGCTATAGAATAGTCAGTTATATTAAAGTGTTGAAAAGTGAAACTACAGTAAATTGAACATTAGTAGCAATAACATATATGATTCCGTAAGCATATTATTACTACAGACAGTAATGTATCAAGCCTGCTGCTTAAATTCTATTTTCTCACAAGTTCTACTTACCTCATACGCATGAGAGTTCAGATAATAATATTACCTAACTTATATTCAATACTAAGTAAGAAAGTTAAGAAACCCTGGTGTTACTCTATTTCGAAAACTTTTAATAATAACATACAATCTGGTGTCTACTCTCTACCCCATCCATACCAAATACTTAAAAATTTACTCACTAGGGTTGTTACTGAACTGCTCCAAGAGACCTTGAGCAGTCTGGATACAGTGTTGGTTGCCATGGCGGCAGTTGATGTCCAGGATGATGTTCCTGTGGTAAGCGGTAACGTGTTCTTCTCCAGGGATCACGTCGAAACCGAGCTCGGAGTAGAGAGCTAAGCTCAAGTCCAGGAGGTACGTCTGGGGGAGAGTTCCAATTTTTAAAAACTGTCTTTCGTTTCCTATGCCTGACTGGTTCAATGCAACGCAAATTCAAGCAGCACTCAGTACAATGAGTTGTCAAAAATGTGTGATATTAAGTAAGATAGGCTTGACTGTGTTGAATGTATCAGTGTAAAGAAAGTCTGGAGTCACGTCTGCGATGGTCTTTAATGAAGAAACTACAATTTTATTACTCCATTTACCAAAGAATTTGGCCTATGATAGGGTCACAATGTCAACAAATAATTAGGTAACATTATTTAGATAACACAATTAAGATTCTTCACCTCTAAGAATACCAAGGAAAGTTTATCATAAGTATTCCATCACCAACTTTACCACCAAAAATGAACTGTTTTTCCATACCTTGAACAAGTCGTGCGCCTCAGTGCCTTCAAGAGCCAGGTCGAGGTAGGTGAAGGCAGGGTTAGCCGCCGCCCATGGTATGTAGTCCTTTTCTTGGGCCAAATAACGGGAAACATCGAACGCGTATTCATATGCCTAGAAAAGGTATAGGATTCTTAAGTTATTGTTGGTTTAACTCTTCAAATATGGCTCTATTTGATATCGATTTGATAACGTGGTGATTACTTTTACTTCTTATACTGTATTTTGGACGATTACTACAGTGATGTGAAGAATTTCTTTTGCATAGGATGTTACATGCAAATACTTTTTATGTTATACTGACATTATTTCAGACTTAGTGCGGGTGCAGTGCGTGCACCTTTCATACGACGTCACGTGGCCCGCAACCAGCCCGCAGCCCTCAGGGCCGACACTGCGTTAAGCGTGCGCACGCCGCGGTTCCATACAAAAGTGAACCGACGCGTGCGCCCGTCGCATGCGGAAGTCATACAAAAATGAACAGACGCGTGCGCCCGCCGCGTGCGGGTGTCATACAAAAATGAACGGACGCGTGCGCCCGCCGCGTGCGCACGCTTAACGCTGTGTTGACCCTCACTATCTGTGTCTTGCGCATCAATACTAAATGATTAGTACCAAAAAACACTACAAAAAGTATTCTATGAATGATGATGATAGATGATGTTAGCTATATTACTATGTACGTTTGCAACACAGCAAGATTTACAATATTTGTCTTTGTTATAACACTAAACTTTCTAAAGTAAATATTAGTTTCTAAACTTCTAATACATTGATAAAATCTAAACTAGTAGGTACCCTGTTTATTAACATCAAATATTCATTTCATTGATATTAAGTTCCGATAACAATTTCTGAAGGAGTGGCTTTGTTTGTACCAATTGTTCCCATGGGCAGAGATAAGAAATAGGATAAGAACACTGTATACCAAATTGTTTCATCTGATTACAGCTGTAACAGATTTCTAAGCAACTTGGTTAAGTGATCGTTATTCTCACTGCGAATGCGCTTATCAAAAAACTTGCTATTCCCGCAGTATTACCCGCAGCGCACCCGTTCCCAAAGAAAAAAAAATATGATTAAAATAGGTCCAGCCGTTCTCTAGTTATATAAATGGTGTAACTATGTGTTAGTTACACCATTCATAACTTTATTTTGTTTTTTTTTTAGCAGCGTTTCATGGTTTTACCCCTTCTACCCGTTACCGTTCAAATTTCGAGATGAAAAATAGCCTATAGCTTTCCTTGATAAGTGGACTATCCAACACTGAATTATTCAAATCGGACCAGTAGTTCCTGAGATTAGCGCGCTCAAAGAAACAAACAAACTTTGCAGCTTTATAATATTAGTATGGACTATCTATTGTTTACTTGTATAGATAACTAGCAGCGCCCCGCGGTTTTACCCGCGTTGTGCCCGTTCCCGTGGGAATTTCGGGAATTTTTTTACATCCTTCCTCTTGAATCACTCTACCTATTACAAAAAACCGCACCAAAATCCATTGCGTAATTTTAAAGATTTAAGCATACAGACAGACAAACAGTGTGACAGACACGAAAAAGAGACGACTTTATTTTATACTATGTAGTGATGCATATTATTCTGCTTTCCGTATTTCTACTATAATAAGTTCTACTACATCTTTTAAGAATTGTAGTTTCTTTTTACTTCAGAAAAGATTACAAAACGCACGTTTCCTACGTAGTTGTGTACAAACATATTTTTATTACAAACTAGCTGTGCCCCGCGGTCTCACCTGCAGCGCCCCCGTTCCCGTGGGAATTTTGTGATTTTTATTCCAAGTTTTCATTGTTTTTAAAAGGTATTCTGCTATTCAGGGCGGAGACAAATCCAACGAAACAAAAACCATGAAAATTGATCCAGCCGATCTCGAGTTATAAGTGTTGTAACAAACCCGTCTTTGTTTTATATATTATATAGATATGTTTTTATTAAACATATTTTTATTATAAACATATTTTTTTTTTAAATCGATGAACAAAGTAGGTTGGAAAGTAATAGATTTCTAGCAAAATGCAAGGTTTACTAAAACAATTGAGTATCAAATAAAGTGGCGGAAAATAATCAGACGCGGAGTGAAGTTCATTAAAATTCAAATGACATTGATTCCGATAACAGGAGTTGCAATTTTTAGCTTAATTCATATTACTTCTACCGCAGTGCATTGAAATCAACATTACTTATTTAAATCAAGAACGGTTCGAAAATTTAGCTAACGTTAAAATTTTAGTGAAAATCAGTTTTTAAAATGAAAATATTATGCAAGATATTATGTGCTTTTCGATGTACAAGCGATGATAACACAAGAGCAATATAGATAGACATACTTGTGCAAAAAATCAACTAATTAAGTTAAGTTAATTGAAAATATAAAAGAATATATATTAAATATACTCGTAGAGGTAATTTTTTTTTAATTGGTTTGTTTGTTCAAACTAATCTCGAGCATTATCAGTCCGATTTGAATAATTCTTTTTGTAATAGATAGCCACGTTCAACTGAAAGGTTATAAGGTATTTTTCATTTAGAAATTTCTATGGTAACGAGCACAACGGGGGTAAAACCGTGAAGCGCTGCTAGTAATAAATAAAACACTTAGAATAGGTTTCGGACTCGCAGTTTTTGACCTATTTGAATTGATAAGCAATCTTCTCTTTGTTATGTTGGTCAAAATAGCCTTTCAGTTTTACAGAGACGTGCATTTTATTTATCAAAACAACAGAGACCTTTCATACATTTCAATTCTTCATTATTGTTCATTCATCGATCATTTCACGTTACGAAATAAAAGAAAGTTGATTCAATATATGAAGTCAATTTGCGAAAACAAATAATATATACGTATGAATAATATATTACGGAACATGTGTTGAATTTCATTTACTTCACAGAAGGGTAGACGAAACAGTTTGATGGATAACCTGCTCGATAACGTCGTGTTAGTAGCTGTTTCTACCTTATACCATTTTAGAATAACAGCATCTTTATCTGAACGCTATTGCGCTTCAGAGGACACCGGTCCCGGTTTCGATCGTCAAACCATGTCGGAAGCCTTGAGGTGGTCTAAAAACTCCAGGTTTGTCATTAAACTTTGCGTGTGTGTGTTCTCGTGTGTATCTAACTGCGGATTACGCAGTCGTCCGCGCGCACGGATGTTGTTTCGTTTTCATACAAAATGCGCGTAGCAAGACGAATGAAAACAACTAAAAACGGTTAATTAACGCTAACGCTAAATAACGGTACGTGCAAACGGTTAGGACGATTAACTAACTACGCTTACAACAATTAACCACTAACAACATTCCTAGAACGTTTTTATAAAATTTATAAAACTGATTTGCTATTTTTGTATTGCGAATGTTAATTTCGTCTGCTTTTTGTTGTTTCGTCTACGTCCTCGTCTCGGGAATATTTGAAATTCTCAAAGCTCACGATAAAATCTATCTTGCATCTTGATAGTATTTGAATAGAACCTGCTGCAACTATTGATAGCTCTTCTATAGATTATTTTAGGCTTCAATGCAACAACGGGGTAACTGATAAAAGGTAAATTTAAATAATGTTTTTTAAAGAGTAGCTTCTGTTTAGTAACAACTAGCAGTGCACCGCGATTAACCCATGTTTTACCTATTCAAATTCGATTTTCAGGATGAAAATTAGCCTATAAACTTCCCGATGAATGTGGTTAATTATCTATTACAAAAAGAGTTATTCAAACCGGGCTGGTAGTTCCGGAAATTGGCCCTTACAAACAAACAAAGAAATAAAGTTAATATAATAATATGTTATATATTATGATACAAATATGATATAACTCTTATTATGACGCATCCACATTACAACGTTGTAGTAGAGATTCAAATAGTTATACAATTAGTATGTCTTGCAACATATTTCGCTACATCGTCTCACGACTCACGTTGAAAACATGCACATGATAGCTAAAAGTGTGTCATATTTTGATCAACTTCGAAACAACAGAATGCAATATGGGATAAACTGAAAGAGAAAAATGTCACATACACCGTTTTACAATCGAGTTATAGATACCTCCTAGGGGGAATAATGTGAACAGGATTTGTTCTGACATTTTGTGACTATATTTAGCTTTGTGTTTTCCAGATGGATTCCTTATCTATTGTTGGAAAGGTTTTTTATATTTGTGTGATTTGTTTCAAATTAAACTTCAATAAATGTTTTTATGAACTTTTTAGGAACAATTAAAACATCCTACCAATATTATATAAATGCAAAAGTTTGTGAGGATGTATGTATGTATGTTTGTTACCCTTTCACTCAAAAACTGCTGCAAGGATTTGGATGAAACTTTATAGTAACATAGGTTATACATCAGAATAGCATATGGGATACATTTTATCCTGAAATTCCCGCGAGAACGGGTACAACGCGGGTAGCATCGTAGGGCGCGGCCAGTGTATCAAAAATAGTGGTGAAAAAGGCTGATACCATGATATATATTTTTTTTATACATACTCATTTTTTTAAGGATAAATAAATTGTAAAGTTAAGCAAAGTAAGGTAATATAGGTATAGCCTGTAATGTCCCACTGCTGGGTTTGCCCAGGTAAGGTGAGAGACTGAAGATAATACAATGGGGAGGATTAGGCGCAATCACCACGCTTGCCTCATGCGTGTTGGTGATCTCAAACCCGAGCCATGTTTAAAATAACTAAATAAATTGTATTTAATAGAAATATGTTTAAATTGCAAATTTCACAAGACTGTAGATTTGAACTGTAATATCACAAGCCTACCATAGTAAGTTAAATACATTATCCTACTGCAGAGCAATTCGTCAAGGAACGAAAACACCACGATGGCCATCGATTATTACGTACCTGTCAAATAGTAACTTCTAAATCGAGAGCTTTTAAATGACACCGGTAACGCCACTGTTGAGCGTTTGAGTCAGACTCCGTAGTAATCAGCCCAAGATCATTTCCGCTTATTAACTAAAATTATCATTGCAAATGACGACACATAAATAATACTTACTTGTCCAATATCCATTATTCTTGTGTTGGGTTAACAGAAAAGATAATAAAAATTAGTCATAAAAAACAAATGAACATCAATCGCGTTAATAAAATGACTTAGTCAATATTAATTTGAAATTATGTTCCTTATTTAAATTTATGAGAAAGTAATGTCACTTTATAATCAAATGACAATCGACAATGCGGCGTTTCTAATATGTATACATGATATATTTCTGTATCTCACTTCCTACGAAATCGATTGAATTAAAAAAGTGCTAACTGCCGAACTCTGCGACGCCCATTAAATTAATGAATAATAACCAATTAACTAATCATCGTAATCTTGTATACAATGCATGACAAAATTACTAATTAAATATCTACTAAGGAAGCATTTGACGTCTTGAGTACGGGCGTTAGCTTAGACTTATTTAATGTATCGTTTGACGGTACGACTTCGACGTTTCAGTACGACTCTATTTGAGATTAATACGGTATAAAGTAATACTAATACAATGATAACATAACGTTATCATATGCATTTTGTCAAGCCCGCATTATACTGCTTTACTAAAACTTAGGCTCAGTTTTTATCCATAGTTTACAAAAAGTTGAAAAAGGTATTTAATAGGAACTTTGACATTTTCAACAATGTGTTAGTTCAACAGCGGATCAAAAAACCGAGCCTAAGGGCGCGTTACATTGAAGCGGAGTGGATCTCAATCGACCAATCACGACGCATTACGAAAACATTCTGACAACCCCAATGCCTTGTTTGACAATTTCATTACGTTGTTAATAACAAAGAAGAAAGTAATAACCATCAACCATCGTCCGTAAATTCGGTAGTCTAAAGACAGCTCCGTTTAATAAAACCGTAGCCACAGAACCACAAGTTAATTCAATACAAAGCGGCAGTGTTTTGTTCCACTCCAATTATTACAGACCGACAATTGAAATTCCGCTTGCATTCTCTTTTTAAGATATAGTACGGTTGCAATTTTCTTTGAATGTTATTTTCTCACTTTAGCCCCTGAATATTTATGAGGTGAGGTAGAGTGTACTTGTATTTTGAAAGGTTAAGAATTAGATGTTTATTGGTGTTGAATTAAATTGTTTTTAATACTATTATGCTTAACCGACTGCCAAAAAGGTTCTTAACTTTATATTGAAAGACACGTGAACAGCGTTTCATATTCCTCATCAAATTCTTAAGAATCATTCCTCATGTTAACACCATTATTATGTTATTATTATATTCAGAAACCTGTATTTGGATCAGTTACGATTATCATCATGTACGTCAACGTCTGGTTACAATTCTTATCGATGTACCTTAACTTTGATAAGATATACACCCGATAGAAATGGTTTCAAAATACTGACACAATACCATTACAAGAGAAAGCCAAAAATGTTTCTTATTATAAAATGATATATAGGAATCATGTTCTGTAGGGTGACCTACCACCACAGAACAAAAGCCTTTCCTCAAAAGTCATTCTACGAGGGCAGATATAGAATTGGAATTTTCTCTTCTTTCATTTCTCTGGAAAAATAACCTAATACCAGCGTATTAGAACCGCCGTACTGTCACATACTTGTTTAACATTACTGTTAATATGTGTCAAGCTTCAAAACTGAGTACGTAGCTCATAATACAATAGGAAACATAATAACTTACCAAGTTGCCAGTTCTGGCCAGATTGAAGGCATCGTCGAGGATTTGCGCCCGGTTTAGTGTGTGGATGATGGAGTGGTCCGTGTACAGGACGCGAGCCAAAGCAGCCCAGTTCTGCTCGTCGTAGTTCACACGGTAGTAACCTGGATAGGAATAGCGATGGAAACATGAATAGTAGTAGTAGTATTAGCCTGTAATGTCTCAATGCTGGGCAAAGTCCCCTCATCTCACTGAAGAATCAGTTTAGTGAGGAGGATTAGGCCTTAGAATACAGAAAGTACTAGAAGTAGCATTCAAATACATTTACAAGCTACACGCTGTGTCCAAAAACAGAACAAAGTCCCTCGCGTCGCGTAGTGTTGTTAGCTCTCGCATTATTTGTCCATTTATGGGGTAAATTTTGGGAGTTTCGGAGGTTATATGATAATAGAATAAAAATTGTCCTTTTCTATATAACTATGTACCTACCTGATTATCTCAAGAAATAGATAGGTATATTAAATAAAACACGGTGTTAAGGTGGATGTTTGCACACTTTTAACGGGTGATGGAAAAATTATATATTTTTATTTTATTTTAAAGTATTCGGAAAACTTACAGCTAGGTACAACAGTTACATAAAAAAAGAATAATAACTTAGGGCCAATTACAATTTTTCACTATCTAAGATAGCTAATATAGAAACATAATTTTATACCCGCTCCCCCTCTCCCCTTCTCCCTCACACGCACACCAAAAATTTGTTTAGAAATCCTATAGACTGACATACTATTTAATAGGATTGTTAGGTTAGGTACATACGAGCCGCACTTACGCTTTATACTTTATTTTTTCAAGTTGGTTAATTTTTATTATATTACTTATTAATATTCTACAACGAATTAAAGCCCTCAAAAGGTAATAAAAAGAAGGGTAAATCAAAACTCTTATATTGGCAACACTAACATAGATTGACGCATCACTCTCTATGACAATTGAAATCTGAGAAAATAATTAAATATTTAAATAAGACGATACCTAAATGCGATACTTACACGTGAAATGTGATCCCATCCTGTTTCTTTTTCAGACCCACTGCATTTTTACAGGTAGGAATGACACAAGACGGCATAGTTTCGTGAAATTGGTCACGGGTAAAACACGTTAGCGCGTTCCGACGGTCACAAAGTGACTGATCGGTTGCGCATCAAACTACACTATTTAAGGCTAGTTTGAGTAGCTACAGTATTATGCGCGCTCATGGGTTCTGGTTCTTCTGTATTCTGAGGATTAGGCATAATCACCATGCTTGCCAAATAGGGTTGGTGAACTCAAACCCGAGCCATGTTTGAAAAGTAGGAATCATGTTTTCGCTCGACCCGGGATCCGAACCCGGGACCTCAGTCTTGACAGGCGTGTGCTTCACTAGACTACCGAGGCGTGTATAAATTAAGAAATATCAATAAATCAAGGAAAATTAAATATCATGTTTAAACGCAAATAAAGAACATCTTAATGGTTTCTTGAAGGAGACCAATGTCGGGGCCGTAGGAGGAAGATTTGGGATAATATCAGTTTTGACAGCAGTTGAAACTCGTGAAAGACCGGGAGGTTTTGGCAATGTTTGAGGGAGACCTGTACCCAGAGGTGGGACACTAACGCAAATAAAGAACATCTTAATGGTTTCTTGAAGGAGACCAATGTCGGGGCCGTAGGAGGAAGATTTGGGATAATATCAGTTTTGACAGCAGTTGAAACTCGTGAAAGACCGGGAGGTTTATGGCAATGTTTGAGGGAGACCTGTACCCAGAGATGGGACACTAAAAAGTATTTCACAAAAAAGTTTTTTTAACCAACTTTTATTTTTATCCATTATCAGGCATCTTCAGCAAGACCAAACGTGCTTGCACAATTTCATCTTACTCAGTAGCCAGGAAGGGGATCAAAGACTACTAAGATTCGAAACAAACATAGTCGGGACAGGTCAAACTAAATAAAATCTCGTCTCAGTACCCTTTGGCTACATTGGTTACTTCACTTACCAGTCTGTTGTTTATTGCACAAGTACCAATCGGCGTTGGCCAATCCTGAGATGTCGAATGACAGCGCGATAGTAGTAGGGTACAGCCAGTTCTCAGGCCTGGTGTCACTGAAGTCAGGGTTGGTAGACAGAACCCAGTTCAATGGAATATGCCATTGGTCGTTCGATGATTGGGAAGGATCAGTCAGGTAGCGCCTCTGAAAAAATGATATGAATATTTATGCAAGTAACTAAAAAGTATTAGCCTGTTTTGTCCCATTGCTGGGCAAAAGCCCTTATCTTACTGAAGATATCAGTACATTAAGGAGGAGTAGACATAATCACCACGCTTGCCAATGCAATTTGCAAATTGCAATGCGGGTTGGTGATCTCAAACTGGAGCCATGTTTGAAAAGTAGGAAACATGTTTTCGCTTGACTCGGGAATTGAACCCCAAACCTCAGTCTTGGCAGGCGAGTGCACATACCACTGGACTTACGAGGCGAATATTTGTGTGGCTCTTCATTACTCGTATATGTTTGGTAGGCTAGTAATATAATGTAATGTATCTTTTCGGGGCTAGATCAAAGTAATTTTACCGATATCATACGATGTGTACATTTTGTATCTAAAATGACATCCTCATTTTAGTGCCTATCTCACGTATTTACATATCATGTTTCGGAAATATTTGTCTTAGAAAAAGCGTTAGATAAACACCAATTAATTCTGAACATATATTGTAGTAACGTAGGAATATTACTTACTAACTTATTAAACGATATTCGGAAATATTTGCGTCAGCAAAGGCATACCAAAAAAAAAGTAATAACTAACATACGTATCGCTCGTAGTGTATTTGACTATGCGATGTTAGCTCATCGTGATTGTTAAGCAACGTGCTACTCAATTCCTACCAGGATGGGTGGCCGATAGTGGCATTTCCATTTAAACGCTACCAGGCTTCAAAGAGCACGTTTAATTGTCGATCCCTTTTGTTTCAATCAATATACCAAGCCAGTACTGTACAGTACAGATTTAAAAACTCCGACACAAGTTGTCCACTACACCAACTTACTTACTAATAAAGATATCTTACTCGACACAAACAAAATGTCAACACAGCTATAATTCCTCTTATACCTCGAAGGCCGTAAACACAAGGTTCTGCCACCTCATCACAATCTTAGACGAGCCAACGGGAGCTTATTATAAACGCTTTAGTTTACAGCTTGTTACGGCTAACGAGCCACTTGATATTATTGCCTCTTGCTCTATCGCTGTGTGAACGTATAGATATTTTTACGTTTTTTTCTTGTTGCAATTTTGTAACACTTACAACTATTGTTCATTACTATAGTTAATTTTCATAATATTGAAAACTGTTTTGTACTTGACTATTTTGTCTCTCTTGTCGGTGGAAAAAATATATTTTCCAGTAGATTTAGTTTCATTTAAAATATTTCCATCTGCACCACTTTATAGATGCTTCACACTTACCAATCATTATGATCACGATTGATGATTTTTCTTAACGTTGGTTTATGATACATCTAGCTATGCACGTTATTCTTCTGTCCCAACAAGTCATGCCGGTGAATTTAACAGAACGATAACGAGCGAGCGAGTAGTTTGAAATGTTGACGCTAGTTTTCTATTTAATTCATTGTCTTGAAGTTTGCAGACTGCTCAAATCATACCTTCTTTAAATAAAATAATCTTCACAAAACATCATTTATTATTTGTTGCTTTGATTTATTTACATACTTATAATATATCCACTTAAAAAATTAAAAGTACCCTTAGTGACAGTTTAAAAAAATAAGAACTAAATTCTAATCGTGTATGTTTTTTAAATTATTTATAGGATAATTTTTATTGAGATCGTTTTCTACTATATGGAAAATTAATCGGCTTTTGCTTCTTATTTTACAAATGTCCATGATAGCATAAAGTTTTCCAGCAACTAAAAATAAAATATAGTAAGAAACAAAAGACAACCGCCTTACCTGAGTAGCAACAACCGAGTTAGCAGTAGCAGCGCTTCTCCTCAGCGTGACCACGGGGAACCCTCCCTGGTTGGTCCAGCGGTTCAGGATCGTGGTCACAGTGTACGGGATGCTGTGGTCAGACTCGGTCAGAGCTTGCTGGAGAGCTTGGTACAGGTTGTTGGGGCCGGCTGCGCGTCGGGAGCTGTGCAAAAAATATATTAACTTGAAATAGTATAACAAGCATATTGGATAGAAATAATATGTAATCTTTGTTTAAAAGTGTAAGCATATTGGATAGAAAGATGTAATCGATGTTTACTTTGTTTTTGGGGTATAAGTGAACACAAAAGTCTGTTCGGAAATAGTCTGTTTGGAAACAGTCTGTTCAGAAATAGTCTGCGGCGGCGGTGAATGGCGGTGAGTGGCGAGGAGACGCGAGGCGTGGCCACTCAATCTATACGACGCTTTAAGATATTGTTCTTAAAATAATAATACGTGTCAACTTACTTGTCTCTGATATAGATAGCCAAACCCTGTCTGAACACTTCAGGAGTGAGGATGTGCTGCATCATACGGATCACGGAACCGGCTAAAACGTAATTTAATTTTAGAATCATTATATAGTCTGCAACTACTTCGGTGATCATATAAGTAGGTGGCGAAAAATAAGGTAGATAATTCATAGAGATTAGGCGAGATCACAAGGTCAATGACTTTCTAGTTTTTTTAAGTACAATATTTATAGGTAATTTTTTATGACACGTACAGTCAACAACAAAAGTTGATGAACAAATATAATATTACAAAACACCTCAACATTTCAGCTACTTATGGAAAATTGTAGTGTTAAATGTTTTTTTGTAAATAACTAATGATAAAATTAATTCGTCTTGTTTTGAAACTTATTTATGGAATCTTTAAGTGTTCAGGTCATGGGTTATATTTAATGCTTTAATAAAAAGTCCATCAAGTTTTGTAGTTGACTGTACGTACATAAGATTATTATTTTGTCCTCACTACTGACCAACTAATTAATAGACACATCTTTCATAGCACTGATAAAAATTCGTATTTTATGAATAACACTTTATAGTAAAGAATTAAAAAGCAACAGTTCTATTAAAAGTCTTCATCAGTGTATCAGTTATTAAATATTTATTAAACCGCACGAAAGATTACGCAATATGCAATTTACTGACAAACTTTTTAAACTCACACGATTTGCACTCATTATACTAAATGAAACGGGTCTGTATCCCGTGTTATCCCGTGACCACGAGCGGTGTAATCCGCTCGAAACGTCGGGTACGTATTTTAGTAAATACGTTAAATTATCTAACGCGATACAGACCCGTTTCATTTAGTATAATAAGCAATTTACTGCTTTCGGGATTGGCTACTTCGTTCCGTCCATAATAATTGAGGATTAATCAATATAAACAACTTTAATTTGCAGTAAGCTTCGCTGTTTCGTTGACGTCATATCTATACTTCTATAATAAAGCTGAAGTTTGTTTGTTTTCATACACTTATCTCAGAAACTAGGTAATAAGCCGATCTGAATAATTATTTTTGTAATAGATAGCCTCATTCAACAGAAATGTTATAGTCTATTTTTTATCCCAAAATTCCTACGCGAACGGGCACAACGCAGGCGAAACCGCGGGGTACTGCTAGTTTAATTGTAATTAAAAACTCCTGATATCGCTTTAGGGAGTAATATTAAACTAGATCTTAAAATGAGGTAAAGATTCTAAACATTTTCTGATAAATAATGTAGGTCTTTGATGAAGTATAACATCGATACCATCACAACAGTATTGATGTCGAACACTGTTTCAGCAATGTTTAGTTTGTGGTTAACCTAAATGATCTGTTACAGACGTATCATATCATTGATAGTGGGTTTAACGCTAATGATTCATCATCATGAAACTTACATAAATCTTCCAATAGAAAAACTAGACATAAAAAAATCTATGTTTTTAAAACCACTGACTGTATATACCTATAATTAAATCTACGTTTTTTAATCTACGCCTGTGTAGATGTATATTGTACTTACAATATCTAACCTATACTTACCAAAATTGAACCTCGAATGGCTTATCCTGTTAGAGTTTATGTTATGAGACAAGGTAAAGCACATTTAATGAGTTAAAGTACCAGGACCGATAAATTATTGGAGCTCTACCATTCTTAAAAAAGTAAGTAAAGTATTAGCCTGTAATGTCCCACTGCTGGGCAAAGGCCTCTCATCTCACTGAAGTGAAGTACACTACAGTGAGGAGGATGCTTCAAAGAGCACGTTAAATAGTCGGTCCCGGTAAATAACTATTAAATCTAGCTTTGAAGTTAAACTTACACTTCTGGTAAGCCACCGAGTTGAAAGTGCCGAGGATTTCTGAAGGAGTGTACACTCCATGAGTCATCGGGTTGACACTGAGGACGGCGTCGAATTGGAACACGTTTTGTAGAGCGACCACGAATTGATCCATCATGCGCCATTCGGGAAGGACCTGTGGATTACGAACAAGTAATAAGTAATTGTGAATAACTGACAGAGTTTGTGTATGCATTCTAAATTGGCGGAATCCTACTAATATTATAAATGCGAAAGTTTGTGAGGATGTATGTATGTTTGTTACTCTTTCAAGCAAAAACTACAGAATGAATTTGGATGAAACTTTACATTAATATAGGTTCTACATCAGAAACACACGGGATACATTTTATGCCGAAGTTCCCGCGGGAACGGGTACAACGCGGGTAACATTGCGGGACGCAGCGTTTTTCATAAATGAAAAATACATCAAGACCACTTATTAAATCTTTTCTATGAAAGCATTTGACGTTTCTGAATACAGGCGTAAGAAGTCTTTCGATATATTCAGGTTATACGAGTATTTGAAGAAGATAATACCAAAACGAAACATACCAAATCAGTAGCATAGTTCTCGAAGAAGTTGGCGAATCCTTCGTTCAACCAAGTGTATGTCCACGACAGGGGCCCGACCTCGTTACCGAACCACTGGTGGACGTTTTCGTGGCAGATGATGCGACCGATGTTCTGACGAGTCGCAGTGGTGGTCACTCCGTCTTGGACGAGGAGGGCAGCTTCTCTAGATATTAAAGGAAGATGCTGTTTTAAAGAGAGGTGGTATTAGTTTGATGTCTGTGTGTATGTATGCGTGTGTGTGATGTTGAAAGCTACGGTGTCACGGATAAAATACATTTTATTTAGCAGTGGCACCGTAACTCTCAAACAGATGGACCGATTTCGATACGTCTTTTATTTGAAAGCTAAATTCCTCGTTCTGAGCTATGTTTCGCCAGTCTTTTGGCCAAATGGGCAAGGTTATAACTTATGCAGCTTAAGCGACTACAAAATGGCGATTTTTTAGAAAAACTCGATTGGCTCTATCGCTCTTTGAATTTCTTTTTCAAAATATTTGACGTTTCCGCCCGGACACAATGCAATGGGAGTTGGTACGATATTTTGAATTTATAAAGTATTTTGATAGTATATACTTTTTGGTAATTCACGTCAGTAAAGAATTAATAAATGTTTGCTGTTAATCAATTGTCCAAACATTTTCCACCGTGCTCATTCGAATAATTACACAATGCTTTTTCCAACTCAGTTCCATTTAAATCCGCTAACCCTAGTAACTCCATATACATTTTTAAACCAAGTTAAAAAAGTTCTCATACGTAGTGATACCCCGAGGACCTAGAGTCAGGTTAAAACACTCTTTAGTGGTTTCATCCAGCCCGTTATGAAGTAAGCGAGGGTTAATTTCAAAAGAGCTCATTAACTTGTACCGGTAGAGATTATTTATACAATATTTTTATATTAAAATCCTCTGGAGACTGAAATTAGCCTTTCAGAAGTTCTTAAATACGTATGTACAAGGAGGAGTGCAATGTTTAACCCATTTAACCTTTATTTAAATGTCAAGTCATTTGATTAAAAGTAAAATTTTGGTCATGGTTTTGAATAGATATGGCAATAAGGGTAAATGCTAAAATTAGGACCTGAAAAGAACTTGCACTAGGCAAGCGTGTTGATTTAGTTTAGTTTCTCAATGTATTGAAATTTTCGAAAAGCTGAGAGCTCTTTTGTCCTACAGTAGGACAATACAGGCTGATACTACCACTACTTCTGCTTTATACAGAAAGATTCTGATGCAGACTGAAGGCTGAGGGCCAATTAAATTGAGATTTAATCTGCGAATGTTATGAATAAAAATCGCGATAATTAAATAGTTTTGCGATAACTTTTAAATCTTATCATGTCATCTAAGAATTATTATTATCGTAATCGTATTAATGTCATTTATTAGGTCGATTGATCAACTACTAATTCCTCAGACAAAAAAGTATTTAAATTACTACCTATTTATTTATTTAGTTGAGTTTACGTAATGGTAAAGGTTTTATTACCGTAGACCGATAAAGATGTGGGAGCTAAGATTTGGCTTATTTTAAAGATAATATTGAATTACCTCTAAGTCTTAAACTGTAATTATGAAGATCTCTTTTGAAAAGTCACCATCCATCGTCATATACGGAGTCTCCACAATTGAATAACCCTTAAGTAAGTTAAAAAATAAAAGTACGTTTTATCGTCAGACGAACACATCCCCAATATTGCATTTTACGATCATAATTTATGACAAATATTTGTATTGACACTTGATAAGAACTCATAAATGTGTATTTATGGCTTATAATAAAATATTCCTCAGGTTGGAACGTTTTAATGATCAATAATAAGGATTTTATTATTTCAAGTGTCTGTACGAATTGCAACCTTATCCTTAAAATAATAGGGAGTAAGTGTTTCACAGATGTATCTAAAATAAAAAGTGTATCAGGAAATATTTCTTTTCCAATATCTTGTTATAAGTCGACACGATAAGTGAGAATTGATATTGCTTATCGGCTTGATAACGATGAATTAGGGTCATTTCGCCAGTTCGCGTCCATTTAGTGGAGTTGGCAAGTTTGAAGGAGAAGATAAAAATGTTCCAGCCCTAGTTTCAATGAAAAATTTATGTAATGTGTTCATTATTTAGTCTACTATAGGGTTCGCTTACAGTTTTGTACGAAACTACTTCTGTTTTTTATAAAAATAGAAAAACTTCAAAAATAGGCGTTTTACCCACTTTGCGTCCAAAAAATCTAAATTGCGTCCACCCATAGACCATTTTGCGTCCACCAGCTAAGAAAAGGAATGTAGGGGTGATATTTTTTGATAATGTAAAGCAAAATTGTATTTTAACAGATTCTTTATTCAAGAATATTTCGTTAGCTCCACGTCTGGTACATTTTCTTTCTCAGATTCCACATCTATCGACTCTATCGTTTCCTGTGTAACTTTTATACTCTTTTTTTTGTTTCGGAGCAATTTTTTGAACCTGTTCTATTTCTCTATTCGTTCTTTCTTTTTCGGATTGCTTCCTGTTTTTCGTTCTTGATCTGCGCTTTATCTTCGTAATACTTTCTCCGTGCAGCAGAAGATATGGCTGCTGGAGTCCTTTGATTATTAGGTTTCCTTGCTTCTTTAGAAATTTCAGGCAGCATTAGGTGGGTTTTAAATGGATGACAGGTTTTTTTTGGCTTGAATCGTCAACAGCTGCGGAAGATGGTTGTACTAGAGATTACTTTAGTTGCATCAAATTCTAAAATATTACTATGTATTTCGTTCTATTGATAGTTCCATAAGAGACCCCTCAGATTCAGTATCGATTTAGCAGGGAGAGTGTTATTAGTTTTAACTATTAGTTTTAATTTTTTTAAAATGCATATTAAATTATAAAAGTTAAAAAATATATAAATTATGCTATTATTTCAATTTAATGAAAAAATGGACGCAATTTGGTACAATACTATTTCCTTGTAGGTATAGTTTGCGTCCACATGTGATGAACGATTTTTATTTTTCATTATATTTTTCTACAATCATTATAACGTGGACGCAAATTGCTCATTACGATTGCATGATAATAATACATAAATAAAAAATAAAAACAAATTCCCTTTTTTAATTTTATCACTTAAAAATAAAAACTAACTAAATCATAAATAGACGAGTTCGCGTCCATTGTGGTCGCAAAGTGGAAGTTTTATAAATTCGGTGTAGTAATTCGCGTCCACCTTATTTTAACTGTTATTTTAAAAAAAACATGCAAATACATAATTAATATTACTCCTTTTTTCATGCTTTATGTCTAGAAACAGCTGTGTATTCTAAAATACGCATAAAACAATAAAATACTTACCGTCGAACGCGCCCCTGCTCACTATTTTTTTGCCAACATTTCGCGCGTTTGCGCTTCTTTGTTGAAGAACGGAAACTAACTATTTTTTCTAGACATGATTGGTTTAGCTCACAGAACTTTTGTCTATTTCTATGTGCCTCTTATACGATTAGGTATTAGCGGTAACGACTTTTCGGTGATTTAGTGTGTTAATATACCTATTTTCGAGAATTTTTATAGGGAGGTCCGAAAAATGGACGCGAATAGGGCGCTGGACGCGAACAGGCGCAATGACCCTACCTAAATACGAGAGCACGTGAACTAACTCAAACATTTCAAACACCTTACTTGTGGTTAAATAAATAAAATAAGAACGGATCAGATTGATATAATAGTGCCAAGTGGAAATTTCTATGTTGTCTGTTTACGATAGGGAAATAAAGTTGATCTACAGATGCATACAAATAGTGAATTAATGTTGCACGTGTTGGTTGGCACGTGGAGATTGTTTACTAAGAACATAATATACTTTTAAGATTGCGTCGAACTAAAACTTCAAGATATCTAAAGTTTCTTATTAGAACTAGTAGCACCCCGTGGCTATTCTCGCGCTGTGACCGTTCCCTTGAGAATTTTGGGATTCTTCGAATCGGATTGGTAGTTTCTGAGATTAGCGCGTTCAAACAAACAAACTCTTCCGCTTTTTTATATGGGTATAGACTAGCAGCGGGAAAAAAAGCTAGCCAAAATTAAAAGTGAATTACCTGTAGATAACCAATCCCCAATTCTCCATAGCTCCAGCAGCAAAATCAGGAACAGCCACCTTATCCAGCTTGGGGAAAGCGTAGCTGAATTCAGTGTAATTCTCAAGAGCCACCATATTTTTCTGACCGAAGTCGAGAGCAAATGCCGCATTGGCTTGGGTCCCTGGTCTGGAGTACACCCTGAAGGGGATATGGTAGATAGGATCGTTGGAATTGTCGATGTATTCGAAGTTGGAGACGAGGTACGCTAGCAGGTAAGTGGACATGACCAGGGTGTCTTCGAACTCGTGTTTAACCCAGCCATCGATGTTAGGCCTGAAAAGTAAAGGTTTAAAACATTTATTTCCACACCAAACAAATACATTTTCGAAATAAAAGAAAAACAAAACGATTTATGATGCAGGGGAGCAGACTCAGTGTCCGCTGTACCTCTGGTGCGACACAGCACTGGTTTTCAGTCCAGGTTTAGAAAAATGATTTAAGATGATGTTGTGATAGACATAATTATCAAGACAGTGAATACAGCCGGAAGCAGCCCGCACCATTTGAGAGGCTCCGAATATGTATGCTAAGCTATATAGACAAGGAATGTCGCCATGCAGCCGTTAACAGTCAACGTAGACTACTTTTTAATTTGCATTTGTATAAGCGAATAATTACAATAATCAATATTAGCTTTATATACCTGTAATTAAATCAAATAGAAGAATTTAGTACACTCTTTAGATGTGACTTGAAGCAGTCAATCGTGCTCACTCTAAGCTGCACTTGGGCGCCCTTTAAGGGTCATTCTCCAATTGTCCATAGTATCCTGTACTTACTTCAAGCTGAAACTCCTGATAACAGTATTACTCCTCACAATGGGGTAGGTGGCTGGTGCGTAGATAGTAGTCCTGAAGATAGCCTTTAGAGCCGGTTCATCGTAGCATGGGAAGGCTCGGCGAGCGAATGTGGGTTGGAGTTGAGATGTGATCACGCTCCTGAAATATAAATAAAATTAAGAAGTCTTGCATTATTAGCCTGTAATGTCCCTATGCTGGGCAAATGCCTCTCATCTCACTGAAGGACTAGGCGTCACCACGCTTGCCCAATGGAGTAAAACGTCTTTATACGTAAATTTTGCTTCATCAAAATTCATCAAAATAACATATTATTTTCATAATAAAAAGCAGATACTAACCTTGCAGTGCCATTCTCTTCATAAGTAGACACATACACTCCAAACATATTTTCAGCGAAATGACCTATATAGTCAATTTCAATGGTATAAGGTGAACTTGGTACCAAGTTCTCCCTAAGATTAATTCTTAAGAAGTGCGTATCATCGGTAGCTAGAGTATAACTGCTAAAGATGTCTACAGTTGGAGCAATATCGCTGGAGACTCTGACAGTGACAATATCCATCTCCATAGCTTGTAGCACCACTAGATCTGTGACTATGTTTGACAGTATTCTAATACTGACTTTGCCAGTGAAATAGTTAACGTTGTCAGGGTTCAAGAATAGTTGGACGTCGTAGAATGTAGGGTAGGTGTCTGTAGGCAGCACGTAGAGGTCAGGATCTGTGTTTCTGATCTCCGGTGCTTGGGTTACTAGCGGGCTGGCGAATACCGCCCCCAGTAGAGCGAAACACGCCAATAAATACATTGCTGAAACAAATCATTGATGAAATGGATTATTAAGATAATATTGCAATTTTTTTGTTAAAGTAACAGTTTTTTTATATTGTATAAAGCATCTTCAATTTAAACTGTTTACCAGCCTCCATGGTCTTGTGATTTGAGCGCCCGCCTCCAGTCTTTACATGAGCCATGTCAGAGGCCTTTGGCGGCTCAATAACTCTGACACCAGGATTGGTCAGGTTGACCATCCACTCAATGAAGAAGACTGTTTTAGTCGTCCGGATACGCGCTTCAGTACTACGCAGTCGTTCGGATCTATGTGCTTTGGTTTTTCATACAAAACGTCCGCAGCAGGACGCCTGGAAACGCTTAATTTGATAAAGCCGCATATAAGCTGCATAAGACAATACATCGTAGTAGCAACAATGCGACTTCTTTAAGTGTCAAAACTAGGGTAGTGGTTCGTTTACATTGCGTTTTTAAGTTTTTAAGTTTCAAATCAAAGTATCGAACCTGTAATTTGACATTATGTGCCACTGAAGCTCTTATAACGGTTAGTGATCTCGCGTCGTGGTCGCTGGCGGATCGGACGGTTGCCTTCCCTTTGTTTGCTTATTACCTAATTATGTACCGATATTTTTATTGAGTTGTTCTGATCATTGTAGCTAAATTTTTATTCTAATGAGTACCCGTGAAAACCTGTTATTAGCTTTTTGTGTTCTATTCTAATGTATTGACTGTTTTTATAGCTGTTGGTTTTCCTAATTATAAATAAATAAATAAAACACATAAAGTGTGTTTGTCTCTTTTGCTCTTCGAAAAATTGCGTATGTCAGAAAGTGACAAACACAAACCATTTGATAAAGCTAAAATGTTCTTAATACACGTTTATTAATATGGCCCAATGAGTCGTAGCTTGTACGCTCGCTTAATCCTAACATCACTTAAAGAATAGAAGAAATGTATAAGATTTTTTATAATGTAAAACTTAAAAAACGTTTCTTATATTCTAAATGGATTATTGAAACTGATTCATACAATTCCCGACGAGTGGTTTCTACTAAAAAAGTTAAGCAAAAGCACTTCAAAACAACCACAAACGGGAATTAGCAGAGCTTGCGGTTTTAAATTAATGTAAGTAACATAAAAATGGTATTCAATTCACTCAGGACTTAGTGGTTTTGTTTTGTTCAGTAAATATGAAATGTTTTAATACTTGTAATGTAAGTAAGACGTCGTTTAAATTCTGGGTTGGCGATCTGGTGGGGTCCCATCTGCGAGAGACCAATAGAAAGCGAGCAAAAGAGCGCGGTAATTTGACAATTGTGTTACGCTTGCGTTCTAATGCACTTGCCAACTCGCTAGCTGAGTATGATAGAGTATAGTACACTTATAGTTGTAAATTGAATATAAGGTCTTTTTAATGGTTACACTTTTTTAGTGAACTTCTTTTTCTCAGATTCAATCAGACTCCAAGAAGAGAGAAACAATAATATACTATTACAAAATAATCGCAATATGACATACTGGTTTTATCTATACTATACTTTTCTTTCTATAGTTTCGTAACCTCCAGAGGTTCCACGGTATCGGTAAAAGCGAATTTTTCATTATAAATATCTAGTGGGCTTATGGACAAACATACATTGAGTATAGCTCTCATACTTTTTAATGTTTATTTAAAAAACCTTCGCCATGCCGACGACGTCGCAATCACCTTAATTCCAATATGTTCGTATAACCTATAAAATCATTGCTTAGTTCAAGCGTTCAAATACTTGTACCAGTATAATTCATAATGATAAAAGTCTTAGGAATGTCATATCAGAAAGGAATTTGTAACAGAGACCTAAGATATCAAAAACTGTAGAATAATATCAGTTGATAAGATAACGAGAAGAAAATCCACTTGAGTTGGTATTGCTCAATCGATTTTAGAGTGTATTTTATGGGAAAGAATTTAATAAACTATCTCTTGACTCTATGTCGCAAGAACTAGTATTCCAATAAAGAAAACAGCCTCCGTGGTCTTGCGGTTTGAGCGCCCGGCTCACGACCCGGAGTTTCCGGGTTCGATTCCCAGTGGGGATATCTCACAAAAATCTCTTTGTGAGACTTTCCTCAGTTTGGTTAGGGTATTGCAGGCTGAATCACCTGATTGCTCGAAAAGTAAGATGATTCCGTGCTTCGGAGGGCACATTAAGCCGTCGGTCCCGGTTACTTTCTACGGATAGTAGTCGTTACTTGAGCCATGTCAGAGGCCTTTGGCGGCTCAATAACTCTGACACCAGGATTGGTCAGGTTGGCCATCCACTCGGTGATGAAGAAGAATAAAGAAAACTCTTCCAGTAATAACATTTTAAGTTATTAAATGCATGTATGTAGGTCAGTGGCCAACCGGTGGTGGTGTCAGAGTTTTTGAATCTTAGTAGGAAAGTACTATTTATTATACTTAAAATATTTTTTTATTTGAAATAGAATCTGAATTCATAAATAGTCACTTTATATTAAAAAAACAAAGTCCCCGGCCGCGTCTGTCCGTCTATCTGTCTGTCGATAAACTCAAATACTACTGCACGGATTTTGACGCGGTTTTTTTAAATAGATAGAGTGATTCAAGAGGAAGTAATAGTATCGGCTACCCATTCAAGTAGAGGGCGAGTTAAAAAATAGGTACTTCATTCCCTAAGATTCTTTATAGTCCTACTAATATTATAAATGCGAAAGTTTGTGAGGATGGATGTATCTATGGATGGATGTATGGATGCAGTTTGTTGCTCTTTCACGCAAAAACTACAGAACGGATTTGGATGAAACTTTACAGTAATATAGGTTATACATCAGAATAATACATGGGATACATTTTATCCTGAAATTCCCGCGGGAACGGGTACAACGCGGGTAACACCGCGGGGCGCGGCTAGTTAAATATATATTACTAGCAGCGCCCCGTGATTTTATCCACGTTTCTATTGGAATTTCGGGATACATAATTGCCTATAACCTTCCCGTTGAATGTCTACTAAATAATCCATCGGATAGATAGTTTTTGAGATTACCACATTCAAACAAACAAAGAATCAAAAATCAAACTATTCAGCTTTATAACATCTTATTGGACCAATCTTTAAGCATAACGTTAAACGTCTTTGACACTAAATGAGTATACAAACTTTTTTGTATTTTCACCGTTTTTGTTATTGTATTATGTTTTGCTTGTAAATGTAAAAGTATTTTATTTTAACTTTAGTGGTTTATTTTTAAAATATCCATATTCTATTAACATGGACTTAATCTTCATTTACAACTCAATTAAGCGATTTATCCACGACTAGTATAATCTAGATTTGTAGATAAGCCCTCTTTGAAATTTAATCCCAAGTAAGTTGCCATTTTGTTAAAGGATCTATTGGGTATGACAATAAAACCTCTAATGTCTTTTCATAAAACTCGTCGATTTTTATTATTATTTTAATAAATAAACTTACCTTACCTATGTATTAACATTCACTACCACGTCCAAAAACAAACTGAATATATTCTCCCCTAAATTAAAATTAATGCTATCTATCCTAATTTATGATTATTTTATCACGGTGTTATCATTATGATACGGTTTGGAGGATATTATTATTAATTATTATCGTGTGATAATCGTTTTATAGTTATAAAAAATACGGATAATCAGTATTACGAACTAAAATAAACAACTATTTACTCAAGCAAAATTCGTATTTACCACTATAAAAATAAAAAAATAAAAATTCACACACGTTAAATTAGACTCAAACTAAGCTCTACTGCGCTTGTATTATGAAGTATAACTAACTGATACTACTATATATACATACACAAATACTTTGTAAGAATATATAACTGATACCCAGTATAGGCCGAACGGTCGTCGTTGAAAATATTTTTTAATCCAAAATGAACAAGAAAAACATATCAGTGCATTATTTTACGTATATCACGGTATGAGGAATAGAAGTATAATAATAGAAATATAAATACTCACGTTAGATAAGCGAAGAAGAATCATTTTATTTTAATAGAATTTGAAATGCTATTTCTATGAAGCAAATTAAAAAAGGAATTACTTTTTTTAATGCTGTGCGCTCGACTGACGCGTAGTAATGGTTTGTGCATAATAGCGTTTAGTCTATACCCATCATTCTAAATCCAAATAGCAAATTATATTTTGCTGTTACAGCTATTTGTCTTCTGCTTTTTTACATGTGTTGAATTTCGAATCATGTGTCCAAATCTATGGAATTTAGTCTCAGCTACATTAGGGTATGCGATGAAAATAATGTACAAATTATCAGTAGGCACTTATTTTACCTATGTATCCTTCAAAGTACATTATGAATTTAAACAAGACGCTATATAATCTTCCTTCATCCAACATTTCATTCATTTTTCCAACCAAATCGGTAAAAAATAGCGTAATATGTTGAATGATGTGGTAATTTTGGCACATTTAAAACCAAACAGACATTACAATCATACATACCAACCGTCTAATACCCAAGGAGCAACATAAAAATAATTCCAGAAAGTTCGTTTTAAACTCGCCCCTGGGTCTGAGAACATACTCATCTCACTTGATATTCATAGGTCATTCGGAGCTGCATTCATATTTGCAGACGTGGTCCCGACAACGCCCCCTAGTGTGTACTTTGTGAAATATTAACCGTATCTGTGATGCAGACGGTGTAGTCAAAGTTAGATGTCAATAATGTACTATGTTGTGTGTTCATCGGTGGAATTGGTATTAGTAGTGATTAAGAAGACTACAGATGATTTGCATACTGACTACCAAAGCTTTGATATGCTACGCTTGGTAAACACCAATCTTCTTACATATAATAAAACAAAGTCGTTGGTTTAACAAAAAATGGTGGTGTCAATACTAATAATATTAATCGTAGCGAAATCATTGTGGTGAATATCGTCGTGGTATAAAGGCTTTCTTAGTCCTGTAACGTGAATAAAACCTTGTCTTGTACTAGAAATACAGAAATACACTTGCTAAAAACTATTAAAAGGCAGGTTATAATTAGCAAGTTTTCAAGCTACAAGGGGGGAGGCTCAATAGGACAGGAGAGTCATACATTTTTCGTAAATAAAAGCATCATCGCATCCCCACATTCCAGCGGCTTACGGCTTAGCGCGGTTTTTGTATATTTTGCTGCTTGCCTGGAGGCTAAGTTGAGGGCAAGGCAGACTCTAAGCCAGTGGCAAAACCGGATTGATGTACATGTGTAGAATTGACGGACTTGCGAGTCGATAATTTATTTTGTGTCATTGCGTCACCGATGTGAAAATAAATGGTCTTTGTAATAAAATAAAAACAATATTTGTTTTTAACGTTGCAATGAGACAAACAAGCCGAATTTACAGTGTATTTCCAATATTTCACGTTGTTGGACTACGAGCCCGTAACGATTCGATTAACGCTAGTTAATGGACCGAATGGGAAATATTTGACAAAACCTGATGAATATTTTGCAAATGTGGCCTGTTTCACATTTAAATAAACAGACATATATATCAGACCTGTTGCAGAAATACATATTAATTTGAACAAATACATGAACATTGACCTGTTTTTAATAATAATAATTTCATTAAATATACTACAATAACGAAATTAATTTTAATTATTACCTAAAATCATTTTAAAACATCTGTCCGTTCGGAATCGTATTTCTACTTGTATTAAAACATCATTAATTGTTTTTATGTACCTACTAACTAAAATAAAAAGTTCTTATTCAAGCGCCCAAAGATACTAGATACGAAATAGTTTCTATATCAAACCGAAATAAAGTTCCAATTTTAAAAATCGTACAACAAAGTCAACCGATCGGTTTGCCTGTTGCGTCGTAGCACCGTAGCACGGCTACGGTTCGTAGTTCGTAGCCAGTTATCTCGAGCGACTCAGCCTTTCCGCCCGCGTACTCTCCTACATACAACCAGCTAACCTACTTTTCATACCTACGTCAGTTACTGTGAATATTCTTCTTTTAAAAAACTTTTTTCTCATATTTCAAATGACGAATTGTTTAGTGGCCAGTTTGTTTTTCAGTTATGATATTTGATTTTGGAAACTGTTTGTTTTATGGGTGAGTTTGTAGTTTTTAATTTTGATTTTAGAATATTTAAGTATTTTGCTTATGGTTCATAAAAATAACGTAAGAATGATATTTCTTAAAACATCTTTATTTGAAATTGAGCTTTTTATTTATCGTCGTATTAAAATGCGGCAGAGGCTTCAAAATGTTCTCTTTTAAACAAAAAAATATAACATAAAAAAATACATACAGATTTTAATTAAAGCATCGTAATACTGAAAATTAATTCACAAGTTTCATATTTAACATAAATTCTCAGTGTAATTGCTGTTCGTCTCAATCTACTAGGAATATAATGTTACGGTATTTTTAATCGTTGTAAGCCGATCTCTTGACTAATTTTCTGTAATAAATTGTTGTTTATTTACACTTTCATTAAAATAATAATTTTTAAATGAATTTTATCAGATTCATTACATTTATCATGACAAAAAATAAATCAAAAATATTAATAAGCTTTAGTTAAGTTAGGTTCGTATTTCATTATAAAACTTTTTTCATTTATTTAATATCGGATTGACGTGTCTCTCCTTTTCATTTTCCTTCTCTCTGGCTCTCTAACATTCTCTCACAAGGTCTACAACTTGAAACGAGCTTAACAAAGAATAGTAATGGCTATTTTCATTATTTATTTATTTTTAGCCCTTTTGTACTAGATTTTTTATTTTAAAGGGAAAGGTCTCCCCCATGATTTATCCATTTGTGACAGTCTCTCGCCACTACTTTCCAATGAAATAAAAAATGTATAAAAAAGTAATGAAATTAATTTTATTTATTCATTTTATCGGCAAAGGTTTCCTATTTATTTCCATTTTAAACTGTCTTAACTAATGCTTTCTAAAGAAATAAAAAATGTCTATAATAAACATAAACTTATTACCTGAGAAAATTACAATAATTTATCACATAACCCCCTGGCTAAAGGGGTTGTTAACATTACTTTTTTTAACATGGTCTGACGATTTAACAACTAGGAGCGACAGTTGGACCTGCCCTCATTTCGAGATGAAGGTAAATTACCTTATATGCTTATCCAAGTTTAAAATATGTGCCAAATTAGGTCTAAATCCGTTGAGCCATTTTATCGTGACAGTAACATATGTCTCGCCATCCATCATTCAATATTTTACCTTTTAGTACTAGGACGAAACCGCAGTTTTAAGCTGTCTACACACCAAAGCCGCCGGCCCGGCGGCACGAACCCGGCGGGCAAGGCCGGCGGCCTGATTTTGAACGATTTTGAACGATTTTCGTTCAAAATCAGGCCGCCGGCCTTGCCCGCCGGGTTCGGGCCGCCGGGCCGGCGGCTTTGGTGAGTAGACAGCTTTATTCGCGTTGTACATACATACTATACAATTTGCAGCACGTTATATTTTTTTAAGCGACAGTGGATATTATGGCTTTCATGAGTTTTGGTTTTGAACGATTCATGAATGACAGAGATTAAGTAACTAAATAAAAGACAAATATACAAATTGAGAATCATCTAAAATTTGGAGTGGGTATAGTAGTAAGTAAGTTCGTTTGGGTTAGTATTGAACCTTGGTGTTGGAGCTTTTAAACCGCCTAAAGTACCTCAAACATGGTCTATCTATCAAAAAAATTGGACCGACAATTTAACGTGCATTCCAAAGCACTTAGCACTCAGATAGAAATGCCACTATCGGCCACCCATACCATTTTTCTCAGGACTTATTTCCATCGACAGTCAGATTTATAAATATCGATATGGATTAATAAGTTTTAAATAAATAATAATAAAATAAAAATAAAAATCATTTATTTCAGGTTACTAGTTAAAAACCCATATTTCTTATTAATTATAACATATTACAAATTATTTTTGAAAATTAAAATGACAAAAATGACAAAACAAAACAAAACACCGTACCTGCTTTACATAAATGAAAAACAATATGTTAGTTAACTGTCCCTACATATGACATGTCTATTACAACAGTGCCGTATGTATGGACAGTCAACCCTGTCAGCAATCATAGCCAGGACGATGTTGGTGCTAGACCGTGTTCTCCGAACCAGTTTTAGTATGTAAGTATGGATTTATGAGATTGTACTTCTCTCTGTCATGACTTGTTAAATCAAACCTGGGACACCAAAATCAAACCTCACCGCTTCACCATAAAAAAATCGGTAGAATTTATTTAATTATTTTCACAATTTGGTTTTCGCATAAAATGTGAGTCATTACGTTATAATGAGTTTAAAAATTAATGTTCCGTCACGCGGCTTCCGTTTGGGTCGCTTCGGGACAGTTATGTCTTCCCGGCATTAAACATATTTCAGTGGCTTGTAACGTTTATGGACCATTAATGGTATCGGAAAAAATATTGTAAACGTACTTATAATATAACATACTACTTGCCTTTAAGGCTTATGCCCAGCAGTGGGATGCTGGGCAAAGGCTTTCTTACACTGAAAGCCTACAATATTTGTTTTAAACGTTTTAAGTTTGTGTTTGCAATTTATCTCGCAACTTACAATAAACTTATAGAAATTGAAAAATTGACAAACGAAATTCTC
Organism: Cyclophora albipunctata; assembly: GCA_963082685.1. Lineage (NCBI taxonomy): Eukaryota > Metazoa > Arthropoda > Insecta > Lepidoptera > Geometridae > Cyclophora > Cyclophora albipunctata. The sequence continues at coordinate 1,403,543 of OY720121.1, read as the reverse complement.
AATTTAAATCAAAAGGCTTTCGCCAACACAGTATAACTTTCACAAAGTTTCCCCTTTGTGGTATAAGCAAACTATTTCCAAAGCTTCTTTGTAAAATGAATATTTTGCTTTAAAGTTTAATTAGCACTGACCCCGTCCAAGACAATGGCAGCCAATGAATGGGCGAACTTCTTAATAAATCAAATAGTTTGGCATTTAAACGGGTCGGAGTGTTATTAGTTATACTCGCTATTAATTAAGTTAAGGGGAGTTCCTTAGTATCGAGTGTCATTAATACTTAAGTCACGAGAGAACAATGACGGAATATTGTATTATTTAAACAAGTTTCGGACTTGGACAATAGAAATCTGTCAAGAAATCTTGTTAATTATTAAGCACTTTGTAGGCCAAATCTTTTGTTTAGAAGAGCAATATTGTTTCTGGATCGTTTACTAAGTACTTGAGTCAATATAAATAATTTTACGGATACACTTCGCTTTTATTTTACATTTTATCTGACGATGAAGTCTTCTTTAAGCGTAAACTTAGTTTCAATTCAAAATGAGTAGTGTTCGCTTAAACTTAAGAAATCAATATAAATAAATAATAATTCGTCGGAATACTTCACAGTTCTAACCAATCATACAATATACGCATTAATAATTTACTCAGTTCTTAATGGAAATAGTTTGTTGTATACTTAACGCACAGCAAGTACTTGTAATGTTAACATGTTTTTTATAGTCCCGGCACAAGTAGTGGCATTATAGCTCTGAAACGAATGGAACAATTTTCATTTGATACGTTTTTGTTTGAATAATGATCTTTTGAAATATTAAATAATATGTATAAACGTTTTGTAATTTTTTTATAATAAATAGGAATTATAAAAAATCGTTGTGGTTTTAGACTTTGACTTTGACTTTGAAATCAAAGGCATGGGCAAGTAAGGTTAAAGTTAATTTTTTTTCCGATCTATGTTCGAATATGATTTAAGTACTCCCAAATGGCAAATAGAGTTGTACAATTTCCCGAAGTCTGTATGTATTCGATACTTAAATTAATTCCATGTAATTAAATGCCTAATTTTGTCATAAAAATGATTAATTAACTTAAGATATGAATGCAGACGTAAGATTGTTATCACGGCTATTATTGTAATCTAATTTGATATGTTATCGTGATTAATTGGTTGCTCTATATATCCTTATTAGAACCCAAATAATTCATTCATTTTGAAACAAACTAATAATGTATGATTTAAATTACAAAAACTTTAAGTACTGAAATTGAGTAAGAAGTTACTGAAATTTGTTACTTAGAGAGATTTGCCTTCTCCTGCATTAGGCCTTAATTATACATAAACTATCAGTACCCCACGGTTTTACCCGCTTTATACCTGTCTCTATGGAAATTTTAAATCATTCTGTATATAGGTTGTACACCGCATGAAAATCCGATCAGTATTTTTTGAGAGAATCAATTACAGAGAGACAGCTTTTAGGGACTTTGTTTTACAACATGAAAGAAGTTATATAACTGGATAGGGTTCATTTTCATCACATTTATAATTATAATTCTTGGCTTTCCTGTTGTATGTGACATACTCGTACCAGATATGAAACCAAACTGAATAGAAAAACTAGTTTACTATACGGTAGCCAATTTCAACAGAAGGCGAGCTTCACATTTCTCAAAAAATCCAAAGCTCGCTCGCGTTCCGTCGAGGTCATCAACTTGTTACTCGCTAACTCGCTCCATCGAAATAACAATGCCACATTGGATTTAAAAAAATCTTTATATACTTTATTATCCTCCTCACTGTACTGATATCTTCAGTGAGATGAGAGGCCTTTGCCCAGCAGTGGGACTTTACAAGCTAATACTTAACTTTATTTTTACTTAAAGATGGGGATATGTGCTAATCGTGTAGGCACTCGAGCGTTATTGGTTCTTACTAATGTTACAATTTAAAAATATACGGAAAATTCATTTTTATATTTTGACAGCTCGCTGCTTCACGATAAAGAAAGGTTAATATTCGGTTGACGTATTAGATATGGTCCAAGGTATCGCCCATATCTTAATCTTTCGTGCTCGAATGACTACACGAAAGCACGTTGGCCTCCCTTACTATTATAACACGGGTCTGAATAAAACACGAGACACAAACAAACATATTATGTTTATTTTCAATTTATTCTCTATTTACAATGTAATAAGTGTCTACTTATGTTGGCTCGGGATTAGATTAGTAAGCTGCTTGTCGGGCGCGGTTGTTTCAACCGTAAAACCATTCCATAGGGCTTAAGCTGGACTTAAACTCCGAAGGCGGTTGGCTGCTAAACTACGCAGTTTGTTTTTACTAAGATTTCGTGTAGGTAAAGTAAGTTCGGGTAGGTAGTGGCCACTGGCCATCTCTGGTGTTGGAGTTTTTACACCGCCTAAAGGCCTCCGACGTGGTCTAACAATTGGAACAACTGGGGACCGACAATTTAACGAAGCACGGTAGCGCTCAGATAGAAATACCAATAGTCGGCCACCCATCCAAGTAGGGGTCGAGCTGCATGTTGCTTAACAATCGCAATGAACAAACATCGCTTAGTCAAACAAAGCCACGTGTAGGCTAGTGGTTATTTACTAGATTTTAATAAAAATGGGCTAAATGTACCTAAAACTATATGAACTATGAACTGTTTTAATCATTTTCAAAAAATAAGAAGGTACCTACTTAATTAACTCGGATTTCTTATTTTGTTTCCTTCAATCGATGTTATTTGAAGTTGGATACGATACCTGATAATACTATTATTAACTTGAGTTAGATACTTAAAGGTACTTGAATATCGTCCCAAAATATTCGATTACTAATAGTGTTTACTCATTTAGTTTTTAATTACAAATAGATTTTAATTAAAGTTTTTCGTTTCAAAGTGTAAAATTATTATGTATTATTTACCGTTATCAAGTACGGTTCCAAATACTTGTTACCAAATTCTGTTTAGTATTCAACCTGTTACCAATATCTATGCAAACGAATGTTACACTAGCCGCACCCCGCGTTGTACCCGTTCCCGCAGGAATATTGGGATAAAATGTATCCCATGTGTTATTATAATGTATGTAATGTAGGTTAGCGCTCAGATAGAAATGACACTATCGGCCACCCATCCAAGTAGGGGTCGAGCTGCACGTTGCTTAACAATCGCAATCAACTAATATCGCTTAGTCAAACTACACCATGAGCGCTACTACCTGTTCCTATACGACACTACTGCGAAAAGGTATGTTTTAGATATAGTGTACGAATATCGGCCGTATCCAATATCCGGCGTAGCGAGCCATATCTCACTTTGATTATCTTGTCTGTGTCAATCACTGGGCAATAAACCCATCGTCGAGCACAGGCATAGGCCATTTTATCCCAAACTTAACCCATGTCTTGCTAGATATTAAATCTGGACATTTTCCCTGTTATTTTTGTAATATTTGGCGCTGAAGTAATATGGTTATTGTGTTAAAAGTATTGGCGAATATGTGGTGATGTTGGTGATGGTGATATTATCATTGTGTGACCACATATGCTGTGTATTCGTGAAGCGTTTGATATATGAAACATATTATAGTAATAACAAATGATTGAATAACCAGAGTTGCCTTCAAACCGACTCGAAATGTATTAATGAATTGAATGGGAGAACTTAATAACTCATCTAATATATACTCTCTGTTATTCTGTATTTTTTATATTCTAGTGAATTTAGGCAATGATAATTTTAGTACATAATTAGTAGTTTCAAAGGCTTTAACGATAGCTCAATGTTAGCTACGAAGGCACTCTTCGAATCGATCGTAACCTCGAAATATCTACCATACTTTTTTAAACTTACACATGTTGCACTCATTATACTTACTGACACGACACTGTATCGCGTTAGAATATATAACGTATTTATAGTCGTAGTCGACGTTTCAAGCGGATTACACAATCGTGGCCAGTGGTCACGGTATGACACTACGAAATAATATGTAGTAGGTATATTTCTTTATTTAGTTTTCCATTTCAAGCTGTGATTATTCTAAGCCCGAACGTAGCAAAAACTTATACAACTACAAGAAACCACGTACACCTTAACAAAACATAAAATAAACCCTTTTCAAAATATCTGAAACCACCTTCAATTTCCACCTCACGGAACTCATCCTCGAGCGACCGACCAAAAACGTACGTCTGAAAATATACAACAGTTATAAATAAAAAGAGAACATTCCACTGTACACGTGCATCGACGTGAAATACTAACAGAATGCAATTTATTACACTTTATTCGTGTTTTACAATTCGATGTTTGTTGTCCGTGTGGTTGTAATGTTTATGGAACTGCTATAGTTTTGTGTGTGTATTAGGAATGGACATATGAAATTATTGTGCTTGGAAAATATATGTTTAAAGGATCGTAGGTTTTGAGAAGGCTTAATAAAGAAAACTTTCTTAGAAAATTTAACTATTTTATTAAATATTTAAAAACATTTCTTTTTCTGTGTTTAGGTTGTATCGTAGTACAATAGTGTGACTTAGCCTTTTGATTTAGACTGAAAGGTCAGCATACTATTATTACTTGTAAATAATAATCTTCGTATAACTAAAGAAACACAATAATCAAACCAACACCTACTTACGTACCACATTATTTTCTATATCTGCTACATTTCTGTATAAAAATAGCTGAACAAAACCAAAGAAAACTCGTGTAAGAACCGAAGTGATGCGTGTTGATTTATATCACATATCGAGAATATCTCGAATAGTAATTTGTCAATGTCTTGCTTCCACCCAATCTCTTTTTATCAATGCGGGCTCTCATCCCAACCCTTCACTGATGGGACTTGATAAAAATACTCCACAGTTTTTAGCTTGTTACACTATTAGCCTTTGATCTCTGGATTCAGATATTTTGTGGGTTTTAGTTTGAAATTAAAACCGATAGCGGCTCTCAGAGGCTGTAACCGCGTCGTTTTAGAGTGAATTTATTTAACGCTACTTTTGAATATTGCATTTATCCAATACCATAAACATTATTCGTATTCTACGGGTAGACCTCAAAATTAGCATCTTATTAGTGTACACCCTATTAGTTTAACACCCTATTAGTTTACCACCCTTTTAGTGTGCACGTTAGTATTACAGTGGCGCCATGGTGTAAGCGACGGTGACAGCGAATAACAACTGTTATTTTAAAACACGCAAAAACTCAAATTAAACCGTGAGCACAGTTGCCTGGACCGTGCCCCCCCCCCCCCCAGCTTTAACCCCTCATTTATCCCTAATAAAATAAAATAACCAAACAATAACTTACATCCCTAAGGAACTTAGGTTAACTTAAACCGAAGTTAAAGTCTAACGATTACAGTTTACGCAACTTACCTACGTGTAGAGTTCCCAAGTGAAGAGTAGATCCACCTAAGTTACAACTCTAAAACTAACTTTGTTCTTAACATAGTGGTTCAGAGGTATTATTATAGGTACAACGACTCTGAGAATACTCGGAGACTCTGAACATATTCGGTGACTCTGACTAGTTTACTCAGAGTTCGTTCAGACGGACTGGTTTGGACCGGTGAGCATGAATTACAAAATAAAAAAGAGTTTTGTTAGCATTGAAATAAAGTTGATTACTTGATTAATGCTATTGCGGAGTCTTCTTGTTTAGGCATGGTGAGATAGATAGTATACTCTAAATATGAGTAGAAATATAACTTCTTGTAGTACCTGCTGTTTTGTTGGTCACGTATAACTGTTGAAGTAAGTGAAGGAATTTGCATATACATATTTACTTGAAATAGTAAAAAATCACTGCCTCACAGACATCCATAACATCAATAATGAACTAATTGACATCATTTTTCATTCATTACCCGTCAAAAGTCACTCATTACCCTCTCTTAAGGGATCATTAGTAACTATGAGTGAGACAGTCAGTTAAGTCCGAATATCTTTACCCTGACTGAAGATCACGACGCTTGCCTTCAGGTTACTCATCAGAATAATAATAAAGAGTAATTAAAAGTTCTTATTTCAAAAGTTAATCTTCATTTTTATATCAAATCCAGGCCAGCAGTATTGCAACTTGAACAACTTGTAACAAACTTCGACCAGTGGAGTTCGAACGGTTCTGACAGAATCACGGTTACGACTCGATTTAACTTCAATTAAGTTTCATGTTAGGCTCGTTTGCCACTCCGATACCATTCATATATAAAAACGTACGAGTATTTTTCAACGAGTGACTTTTTAGACAATCCGTCAAACGTAGATAATGGAAAACCAATTTGAAAATTGGTGGCTTTCGTGTGTACTATTTGAAGTAGAAAATATTTTGATATGAATAGTAGTGTGAAAGATATATTGTTTATTTCATTAATTAAAATAGAAAAAAAAATTAACTGAATTTTGAACAAAAACCCCTAACCTAGCAAATAATTATAATACCTTTAAGTTCGATGATAATGCCAGTAAATATTACAATGTACAATGTATTTGATTGAAAATTTTGGGGTTAACTGTCTCTTAAACACAACAAGAACCTAATTGCCAAAATTCAAATATTTAACAATCGCATTATCAGTTAATTTAACCATTAAACAATAATAGTTAAGTTAATGAAATTTTCCTACATTAGCATAGAAAATTTTAACAATAACATTGGCTAATTCAATCCATACAAGTCACAAGTTACTACCTTAAGTAAGATATAAAATCTTGTAGGTAATGTTTCATATTCGGAGAGCACCTGTCGGCGCCTTTACATTTTTATAGCCACCGATAAAATTGAAATATTTGCTCGACATTTCTAACATTGATCTAGAATTTTATACTTGCGTCCCGAGGTTTGGTCATGTGGAAACATATCTCTTCGTAAATAATGCTTTTAACGTTTGCTTTAGATTTTGTTTGATTTAAGTTCAAACTAAACTATATAAGTAATTTTGTCTTAAAACTCCGACACCAGGGTTGGCCACAACCCACTCGAACTTAATAGTTCGGTAAAATAAGTAGTATACATTATTAATAGTCACAACAATTAATAACTTCAGAGGTAAACTAAATCAAGCTAGTGCTCTTACCTAAATGAGTGTTGAGTCATGATAGGCTTTCGAAACTCCGATCGCGCCGATACAGATAATTAGCTAAACCCAATTTGATGGCAAATTAATCGGAAATGCCGACGCATTCAAATTATGTTTACCGGTTATAAACAGATTGAATGACTATAATATGCAGTTGTTGAGCGTTCTGGAGTTATTTTTATGGTGTTCGAAGCTTTGGTTCAAATAAAGTTCTATTTAGGATAATCCTACTTTTTCCCACTATGGGTTGGGTTTTGTGGAGTACTTTTTATAACATGATATGATAGCCCAGTCAAATTAGTAAAGGATTAAAGTTACAATAATCCACGTGATTGTCCATGTTTGTCTATTACAACTGTGCTATAATTATTAATCATCATTGAAAACTTTGATACATATGGACATTGTTTTATGAACAGCAGCCGCAGCAGCCTTGTGTGTTTATCCATGTTGCACCCAGAGCGGAACGAATATCCGGATTTAAGGAAACCTTCTTTTTGAATGTGAAATTCATTCATTCATTCATTCATTAGACTAGCTGAGTATCTGTGAGTTCCATAAATCTAGAACAATCTAACAAAAATAATCCCAAACACTCAATCTATACTATAATATTATAAACAGGTAAATTTTTCAGTTTGTTTGTATGTTCGAGGTAATCTCGAGAAATATCAGTCCGATTTAAATAATTCTTTTTGTAATAGATAGCCACATTCAACGGGAAGGTTATAGGCTTCTTTTCATCCCGAAATTCCCACGGGAATGGGTACAACGCGAGTAAAACCGCATTGTGCTGCTATCTGTCATAATTTAACACTACCTCTACCATAACAGATGTAATATTCAAATGAAAACTTTTACTATTCATGATATAACGATGCATAAACTTTGAGATGAAATCTCGGTGAAACAAAACAAAAGTAATGTAATTCAAGTTCGGTAAACACTCGCGATGGGATGGAAGAATGTGTATGGGTTGTTTGTTCCAGTTGTACGTATACTAAGAATACCTACTGGGTTTTCCCGCTGTATAGCGTGACCAGGGTATCACGGTACAGTGACGTAGATGGTAGGTAGGTTTATAGGCCGCCTAAAGGCCTCCGACATAGTCCAACGATTGAATCAATCGGGACCGACAATTTAACGTGCCCTCTGAAGCACGGTAGATGGTAACTATCCACGAAATAGAGAAGTAATATTGACAAGCCCGTTGGCACAGTGGCAGTGAGAGCGCTTACTGTGTCGGGGGTTGCGGGTTCGATTCCCGCCCGGAGTCAACAATATGTGAAGACATAGTTGTTGGCGACGACGTCTGGGTGTCAATTATATATTCATATAAAGTATTTGTGTATATATATGTAATAATATCAGTTAGTTAGATTCCATATTACAAGCTTAGAGCTTAGTTTGGGTCTAATTAACCGTGAGTGAATTTGTCCAGGTATATTTATTATTTATTATTAATATGTACTTCGCTCTTCCGTGTACTACCAATGTTGATGTCAGTGACATGTTATAGGAGCAGCAACATTGATGAAGAATAGCAATTTGTCTGACACCGGACATAAGGACATTGAATAATAGTTTTTACAAGTTTTTACAAAAAATTCGCTCGCCTCCATCTTGGATTTTCCAGTGAATTCCAGCAGATAAAATGCCTTTATTTGCGCATATCATGGATATTATCACGTGCAATCTAGTACAAATAACTTCTTTAAACGAAAAACCGGCTTTCAAACGTAAAACAAGACCCACCGATTTTAGTATGAGGAATAGGTAATTTTAGTAGACATCGATTTATGAATTGTAAATACAATGATAATATGAACAAAGACGTGTGTTGAACTGGCTGTAAATTGTAATAATAATCCATACTATAGACTCTAATCTTCAACTATAATACTGTATTATACATTAATATAAGTAGCTGTTCGTTTATACGAGTACTCTTTGATTTTTGAATAAAGAATTATTCATGTTTTTTCGGTAACGTCCTGGACCAACCGTCAGAGACAAAACAAACAAACAAAAATCTCCAGCTATTTGAGTAAAGATGCGAAGTCACGGTGTTATTGTGTCCCCGAATATTCCAGGATTATCTCGGGCGGGACAAGGGTTGAATTCGGTATGAGACGCGTGATGACGTCTTATTGTGGCTAATCTGGCTTCTTCGCTGCAGAAGGTTGTGTATTTTGGGACTACCTTGATTTGGAATGAAAATGTAAACCAAAAAATATCGTCGAGAAAGTTTATAGATATAACATGCTTAGTTTAAATTAAGGTGTGGTTTGTTTTCTGAGACCACGGTTCCTGTAAAGGGGCCGAAACGTCAGATAAAAATGGAAAATAAAAGCGAAGTGCATCATTAAAGTAGTTTCAATTAAAAATGGTGTGGTTGTTATTAAATGAACAAGCTTATATATCACGCTAGTGAAAATCAACAGCGATAACGCATTCGTGGACATTTTGACAGTAAGCAACCAAGTAGAATGCGAATCGATTGCCATTTGTCTAAACTAAAAATATGTGCACGTAAATACCACCGCATCTTGTGTGTCTTGGGCTTAAAACGGGTACTTAAAACCATAGCGCGCTACTAGAAAAACTATAAAAGCTTCAAACAATCTCGAGCGAACACCTTTAATAGATAATAACAATTAATTTTTCAAGCAGTTCCGGGTAGAGGGCTCATTCAATGAGCAGTTGATGAGATTCATTGTGTTTCAAATGAAAGACTCCATTGTTTGGCGAAAGCTAATGATTCGCAGGATAATTGATGTTTTATAAAGTTATAGTTACTTTGATAAGTTCATAAGGGCCGTTTTAGGGTAGCGTTTTATTCGCGTTTTTAAGTTTGTTTTGAAAGCGCATGAACTTTTTAATATTTTCTTTTAACTTAGATTACTAAGGGCATTATAATAAAACGATAAAAATTGTCAACCAGTTTTAAAGGTCACTACTAACATTCAATTTAACATGGTAAGTTTCAGTGAACGGAGAAAAGTCATTCGATGGTTTTTCGCAGTGAGATATTATGTCAGATGAATATAAACAATCTTCTGCAAAGGTACTGATAGTGAAATAAAACAACAACTATATAATAGAGTATGAAGTACTGATACAACCAACCAGGCAGACAAGCTAGAAATTGCACAGCAGTAGTATGACAGTCATCGCTCCACTAAACCAAAACTAACCGACTACCTGCCTCCAAAGACTGATGTACAAGGCAAGTTGTATGTGAAGCTGTGTTTTCACATATTGCACGGAATATTTCCAAACTTAATTCCTCCTTTTACTTAATGAGCGCAAGCAGTAGATTGATTATATTTACTAATTTTATAAAGATTAATTTTATAATTAAATGTTATAATTTTTTTCCTGCTCAAAAAAATGTTTGAGCGTGACCCCAATAAATCTGGGAAAATATCGTAAGCTCGAATTACAAAATTTTGACACTAGCGCCATCTTTTGTATCACGCGAACCATGGTGCGGAACAGCTAATTTAATGATAAATGCTTGTTTTACTACTTTTCTTTTTATTCAGTTAAAAAGTGAGTGAACAAGTATTGTTACGGTTCAAAGCAAACGAAGATTTACAAAACCAATTGATAAGGCTACATGATGTAATGTAACCCCTATCTCATTACTGTTATGAATCTCCGAAATCAATATATAATGGTACGAATATTGTAAAATGCGTAATATATATGTCCTTGGGCTTATTCAGTGAGGGTTGAGCCCGTAAACATCTGTCTAATAAACCTACCCTTCACCAGTGACCTTCGGCACAAGTTATTTTAAGATACCTTTGCTCTCGTTTATCTAAGTATCGCGTCCATAACGAGGTTAAACCATGTTAATCGGTTTTATGTGTGAATCGTGGTTGATATTTATGTGTTTTAGTGGTACTACCACTAAACCACTACCACTACTCTTTATAGTTTAGGCTTGAAGCGCTCGTGACGTAGTTTAGTTAAGCGATGTAAGCTCATTTTTGTTAAGCAATGTCCAGCTCGGCCCCTAATTGTATGGGTGGCCCATAGTAGCATTTCTATCTGAGCGCTACCGTGCTTTGCGGGGGACGTTAAATTGTCGGTTGTTTCAATCATTAGACCATGTCGAAGGCTTTGAACGGTCTAAAAACTCTGATAACGATATTTGGAAGTTTATTGGGTCATCGCTAAATGCAATTAAGGAAGCATTTAATGTAAAGTAAAGATTTAATGAGTGATTTTGTGACAAGTAATGTATGAAAAATTACGTCGCAAAATTAATTGTCGATTTAATGGGCCTCTATGAGTGCAGCAGTAATCTACGCCTAACTTTATCAAAATCTAACCCTCTACAAAAATAAATCTTACATTTCAAAATTCTAAAATCCTTCCAACCAGTCGATTACACAAAACATTATCAGCCTCTGTCACAGTCGACCGATCAAACCGTGTCATCGGGGTTTCCTTTACAGATGAAATAAGGCCGAGCCTACTTGGACGGCTGTCCCCGCTGCGGACACCCTCCATCCGTATGACGCCCGCCTTATCTCCCGTGAGTATTGAAGAGAAACATCTAAATATTATCTAAACGAGATATGGGTGTAAACGACGCTTTTTGTGTACGTTTGTTTTGTGGTGGTTTTGGTTTAATTGTAGGCATTTTATTGGTTTTGTTTTATATTCGTGAGAAGAGAAGGTTTGCCCTTTAAATTATTCCATTTTGACCCGAAAGAGGCTCCTTTGATCGTACCACCCATTCCCGTCGGAAGAACATCAGCAGAGAAGAATGGGCAAGAATTTCTGCTTGTTTTCTTTTTTCAAATAATGAGAATATACTAAAAGTTACTTATTTTGTTCCATAGATATGTAAAAAATATACTAGCACATATACTTGTCTCCTTTTTCACCCATATCTACTAAACATAAAATATAAATGGAGAGACTTTTATATTTATATATACTTATTTTATATTATAAGAGAAAAAAAGGAGTACAAAATCTTTGTAAATGGTAGATTAGTTTCTGCCTCGTTAATAGTTCTACCAAGTGGTACTATGCGCCGCTTGATGTGTTTAAGCTACCTTGATAGTTGATAGTAAGTACAGCAGCAGTAGTGTCGTTCCAACTAGGAAGGAAGTATGATATACATACATCATATCACGTACCATGCAAACATACCTGTAACGCAACATACATATATCTAGCTGTAACGTAACGTACAATACCTGTAACGTAACATATTGTTTCAGATACCGAGTCCCTGAAAGGGGCCCCTACCGCACCGGAGACAATAACCCCGCCTTACGATGAACTCCACAGAACTGAGCATAGATGTGAACAGGTCCACCCCGATATACACTATTGGAACCAACTTTATTACACAATGGTATGTACAACACTACCTGATTATAAGTCGATATAATATTATAGTATTTACTGCTGCTTTGACTGAGGTCTCGGATTCAATTCCCTAGTCGAGCGAAAACATGTCTCCTACTTTCTGACCGGTCCAGTTCCAGTCATTCATTCATTCATTCATTCATCCCGAGTTGGTTAGTAGCCAAGTTTAAGGTTTTATGTGGATTAAGGTTGAATATCGATAGTTATTACTTGGGGATGAATCGTAACGAAAGATTGCAAACTAATTAAAAACTCTCGCTGTTAAATATGTTTCAGATTATTTAATTCTGTGGATTAATTTGAACAATTATCATTAACAACATGTTATAAAAATAACAAGATAATAAGATATTAAACTAGCTTAACGTAAATTAATTCAATTATCTTTCTAAACATAAATAAGTCTCGTCATAATTGAGACAATTAAGCAGTTATTTCATTCATTAAGCCATTATAAATTTATATCTTGTGAAAGTTTTTCAATTCAGAGCGTGATGATTTTCTGTAATCCTTCTTAATGTAGGTAACTTTTATCTTAAATGAGATGAGACTGTTTTGCCCGACAGTGGGATATCACAGCCTTATTCTATTTTCATTCAAGGAGTCAAGTAATTCTTGAAAGACATAACGATCGTTGGCTTGTAACTTTCTTTTTGTGAGAGCGCTTACTGATTTCCGCCCGAAATCAACAAATGTGCAGACATAGTTGTTGGCGACGACGTATGGTTGTCAATTATATATTCTTATAAAGTATTTGTGTATGTATATGTATTAGTATCAATTACATATAATCCATAATACAAGCAGAGCTTAGTTTGGGTCTAATTAACCGTGTGAGAATTTGGCTTTTTTAAGAATTCAGTAACGGCTACAGTAAGCTCTATCACTACGTATTACAGTGAATTATTTTTAACCTTTTGTAAAAATAAAAGTCAAGAATAATGTTTTATTGCTCGCTGAAGATAACGTGGGATCCTCACAACGACTCCAAAGCGTCCCATTGCCATTGGAACGAACTACCTCCGTTTGAATATTAAATTTTACGAGCGAACTCTGCGAGTAGTGCACTAAATTTTGGCATCAAATAAATTTTAGAAGAGACGCCAGTTTGCTTGTACACTAATGCTGAAAAGTCACTTCTGAAACCTGTAGTGGGGCAACTGAATGTTCTTATTACAGAGTCCTTGAACTTTTCTGGGTATAAGTAGCTTAAGCAGACGTGAGTCGAGCTATGTCTGTATTTTTAGGGTTCCTTACAAACTCTTATATTTTCGCAGTTTGACCGCTCTATTACTTTTTTAAAAATTGGTTATTATACATACAAATTCATATCAGTACCACCAAGAAAGTGGTAGAATGAATTATGTCTTCGAACTGATTATTAAAATTATTTTATACTTCTTTAGGGCATATCTCGTTTTTTTAAATGGTTATATTTTTTATTGCAACACAAATGCCCTCAGTTTACCCCATCCCCACTCTACAGCACTTACATAAAACCGCATTAACAGTACTTATATTCCATCTTTCATTTGCCTTCTATCCTTTCCATTTAGGTCTTCTATAAATCTCAACATACCATCACTTTGCCCACATCACTACAAAAGTTCAAATATTTAACAAGTACTGCTTCCCTTCTCATTGGTCACTTGGCTCAATGGATTCTTTAAAGTTTCCACTCCAGTGGAGACTGTGACCGGATCCCGTGGGCCGCCCTCTCACTAAACACACAATATTCCTGGTGTATTGAGTGGGAAGAATGATACACGCTTTGTTGGAAGGCTTAGTGGAGTAAAGAAGTTTGTAGATTTGTAAAATAACGATGGTACGTTAGATTTGCTTTTGTAGAGCACCTAATAAATGATGTACTATATAAGTACCCGGTAAATTTTAAACGCCGTTGGTCTATAAACCAACTAGTAACATTATGAACTGTCGACAGATTGTGTACAAACCATTTACAATCATTTTAGGTAGTTCATACATTGTTCATAGTAAACGGATTTGGATGAAACTTTACAGTATTATAGATTATACATCAGAATAACACATGGAGTACATTTTATCCCGAAATCCCGCGGAGCATGGTAGTAATTGTAATTGTATAATAAAATGGGTCTTATGAATTTAGATTATAATAAAACATGACGTTAAATATGTCATAATTATACTGATTACATAGTAAAGTTAACTTAAAAGTAGTAGGTATTTGTTACTTCATTCAAATGACAAGCTATGTCTCTAAAAATAAACCCTGAAGATCGATGACTGCTAAAGTAAACGAATAATTGGTAGGGTATCAATAACAGCTGTCTTTACTTATTGTTTTCTCTTTTAGGCTTGCAAATGTATGCAAAGTAAACCAGAGTAAACAGGCTCGGATTTCTTATGAAATTCAAAACTCTCTTGGAATAAATAAAAAGCAATTAATAAGGCGGTTCTTAAAGGGAATGTTTTTAAAATGATTAATGTACAGTAAAGTAAATTTAATGCCTGTAATGTCGTACTGCTAGGCAAAAGGCATCTCATCTCACTGAAGATATCAGTACAGTGAGGACGATTAGGCATAATCACCACGCTTGCCAAATGCGGGTTAGTGATCTCAAACCTGAGCCCTGATTGAAAAGTAGGAAACATATTTTGCTCGACCTGGGAATTAAACCCGAGTCCTCAAATGCACATACCACTAGACCACCGAGGCATCAATAATGACATTAATGACAGTTCTTAAATCACTACCGTTGTTCTTGTAGAATAATCCAATACAAATTGCTTCCGTTACAAAATATATTACTATCATCTAGTTTGACGAGTTTTGCCTCCTTTGCCAATATTTGTCCGAATACTTCATTTCGATACACAACTCATTTTCTGGGACATCCAAAGGGCTTGTTCCGATAGTCAATCTCGTACTATTTGGCAAAAATAGATAGAAACCTTTTGTAACTTACTGACTAAGCAACGAATTTTTCGTCTACATTCCATTCGGTCGTAATTTTGCTATTCGGCCTCTTCCATCGCCTGTAAATGTTCGATTCAAGTGTTTTTTTATATCTATCTCATGTCTAGCGATTTTTATTCGTACTTCAGTTTTTGTGGCTCTGATGTAATCAAGTTTGTTACTTGAGAACAAATGGTTTGTACTTTAAGTTTGAGGAGTGATATGGAATATTTGCTTAATTTGATGAGTACTTCTGACATGTTCTAGTACGTCTTTATTATAGACATTTTCTTTATTATAATAGAAATCTTATTAGCCTACAATAAAGGTGTTATAATATAACTGTCTTTGCAATCCTACTAATATTATAAATGCTTGTGAGGATGGATGTATGTATGTGTGTTACTCTTACACTCATAAAACTGGACGGGTTTGGATGAAACTTTACAGTCATATAGATTATATTATCAGAATAGTACATTGGAAACATTTTATGCCCAAATTCCCGCAGGAACGGGTAAAAGGTGGGTAACACTGCATAATTTATAAATAAGAAAATATAAAATATAACCAGTATATTTAATGCATAATTTTAGTAAGTCATAATGTGGGAACTGTGTTTTTATGTCACCAGGAAACTTACGAAGCTGAAGCACCGTAGCTGCATCCCCACCGGCAATTACCAGGAGTGCCACAGCGGGTTCCTGGTCACCAACGGCTCCAACTACACCGATATTTACTACTTCAACGCCTCCCTTGATAACGCACTTAGTGATAATGGACTGGTGAGTAAATAAAGCTGGAGAATAGATGAACCTTTTCAGCAAAAGCAATGGCGCCTGAAATTTCAAACGGTTTTTTCGCGTAACATAAAACTGTACTTGATTTATAAACTCTTTGGGGCGTGTAAACAGTTTAGCTATCAAATGGTTTGTCACTTTCTGACATACGCAATTTTCCAAAGAGCAAAAGAGACAAAACACAGTGTAAAAGTGTTTTAGTTACACCGCGTTTATTAATAAGCCTTTTACGTTTTAATAAGCACGTTTATTATATGTTCAAATCGCGTTAGTTTAAAACAGACGATTGGCATTTTTTTTAAAGGAACATGAACCCCATTTGGTCTTAGTCTGTAGTCTAATACGTAGTACCCCTAACAAATGTAATTAGAGATCTGGAGAACAAATACTATAGTCTAACCGTAGTAAGACACTCCTCTGAACTGTGAAAATATATGAAGGAGCACACAAGACAGCGACAAGACATCTTAATTTTTGTCAGTTTGGCAAAATAATTTATATTTATACTGTTTAAACTGACCAAAGACAGAATTGTTTTCGTAGAACAAGTCTAAAATCAAGTTTCGTCATTCTGAAGACTTTTATAAATATAATAGGTGAATGCTCTTAAACCATTAGGCCTTTTTCAACTTCCAAGCGCAAGTTACTATAAATAAAAGAAACACAACAAAACAATATCCATTAATCAGATAACAATAACCAAAGAATTTCAATAGGTACCAAAGCCCATAAAACCACATAGGCCCATAATAGATTAACTATTAACAAAAGCGAAGTTTGACCGCTCTTTGAAAACACCTGCAAGTTTGATTAGAAAATGTAAATTCATGATTCATCCATTACAGAAGGGCAGGGCTTCCAAACCTTCGGACCGCGACACCCTTGGGATCTAAAAGCCTATCCCAGGTTATCTGCCGAAAAAACAAAGAGTGTTATGAAATATGTTAATTATCAATATGTACCCGGTCGGTATTTTTACTATTCAAATGGTAGGATTATAATTAAATAGACCACTTCTCTTCAATAGAGGCTAAAGAAAACCATTGCATAAGAATATAAAAAAGATTCAATATATTAGCTTCATTTCTTCTTCATTCTTTCATTTCTGGGCAATGGCCTCTTTTCTCGGTGAACATAGACATATCTACAGTGGGCTTAGAATTGTTTGGTTATATTATTTAAAGAAGTCTACCGATCTAGCGTTGGCGCCTAGCTACTAGGGCGGGGACATTAAGTTGGTACTAGATCCGTACCAAAAAAAGGTTGAAAACCTCTGCGCCAAAGTATTGAGCATCGTAAGAAAATGTAAGTTACAGACGCGAGCCATTTCTGAGGCCCATTGTCCGGACAAAGAATGAAGGTGTTCCTACGTGATACTGTGCTCATAGTAGCTTTTGCTTCGCATTGTTTCACACGACATCAATCGATTCGATGCCATTATCGCCTACACTGTGTCAGGGACGCATTGTTCAGGTTAATCATTTATGGTTTTGCTTGTTCGTTAGCTTTTTTGCGCCTGTGTCAAGCAATTTAGACTTTGCTAGGTAATTACTGTTATGTAGTTTATACCGCTTTTTATAAGTAGCTTGAAAAAGTGAAGTAGCGAACTTAATGAGGGTTTCTTGGCATTAATTATGTGTAATAGTAATTATGATTGTTTTATGTACCTTCTAGTTTACTGCACATAGAGTAAAATATATTTTTTTTAGCAAAAAACCGACCTTAATCTGTCTATAAAACAGAGAACTACCTTTTTATCTGATTAACAATAGTGCCATCCTATTTTTATCGAAATCGGTTCATCTACTACAGAGATATGACATGGGGTAAATTCTGCGAAGTCTTGAAGCATATGGTGAAGAACTCATTTTGTCCATTCAACCGTTAAACACACAGAATTATAAGTACAACCGAATTACACCTCAATTATTACTTATATCCACAATACAATTAACTTGGAGACGACCAATTAATCACACTTAACTAATTGTATGTAATCTTTCATACATTAAATGTCAAAATCACCCATTAATCTTTACCAAAGAAGTATTTGACATATCTGAGCGTTAAAGTATAACTTTTTTTAATCCGTCCTTTTCTTCCAACAGCAGCCAGTTCTTCCTCCGTTCCCTCTCTGGTTGGCGGCCATCTTTGCCACCTGCCTGGTGCTCGTCATCTTGCTCACTGTCAGCGGCAACGTGTTGGTGTTGCTGGCCTTTCTCGTGGACCGCACCATACGGCAACCCAGCAACTATTTCATCGCCTCGCTTGCTGCCACGGATCTGTTGATAGGTAAAGATTTGTATAACTTCATATAACTTTTGGGTGGATTGTAGAATAATTATTTAATCTACTTTATCTTAATATCCTATTAATGTTATAAATGTGAAAGTTTATGAGGATGTATGTATGTATGAATGTTTATTACTCTTTCAAGAAAAAACTACTACACGGATTTGGATGAAACTGTACAGTAACGTATGTTATACATCAGAATAACACATGGAATACATTTTATCCCCAAATTCCCGCGGGAACGGGCACAACGCGGGGTAACACCGCGGGGCGCGGCTAGTGTTTAATAAACAAGTAAAAGTTCCAAATTGTATTTTACAAGAGAACACTATTTATAACGGATTCATCTTTACATGCTTAGCGGGACGATAATTTAATATGGTCAAATAATAACCGAATTGAAATCTGAGTATCTTAAATCTGAGTAACGTGAATCTGAGTACCGTTCTGTGTTCGTAAATCCCATACTCAAGGTTTACTCAATCGAGTGACCCGCTCCTCCAAACGCAACGAATGTAATTTAGCGTGTATGACTACCTTTTTACACCTCACGGGTTTTTATTGACCACTAGTGATCCACCACTAATTCGAACATCCTTTTCACAAAAATCGTTTAAACTTTACTATTAAAGAATATTTTTACTAGTACGAGTAGATAAGATAGTTGACTGAGACAATGATTTATTCTGATATTATAATAATATAGGTATTACTATAAAGTTTCATCGAAATCCATTCAGAGGATTTTACGGGAAAAAGTAACAAATAGTACAATCTTTCACACTTATATGCTTATAATATTATTTGGTTAAAAAGCGGTATTATTAGATCTATAAGAAAGAAAAAGTAGATTGTTTATACTGCAGTAAAACATTAACAATAAATGTTATTTGAGTACTCATTTAAACAAACAGTAGACATTAGCTTCTAGTAAATGGTTAGGTATCGATCTCTTTGCAGGCTACTTAGTACTGAGAAAGACAGTAATTACCGCGTTTATATACCTTTAATCATTGCATTGCGGTACCTGAAGGGTACTAAAGCGGTACCTTTATGCAATGGTCGTATTAACTTCGCTTTTAAAGGTAAAAGTAAAGTAAAGTATTGAGCCTGTAATGTCCCACTGCTGGGCAAAGGCCTCTCATCTCATTGAAGATATCAGTACAGTGAGGAGGATTAGGCGTAATCACCACGCTTGCCTAATGCGGGTTGGTGATCTCAAACTCGAGCCAAAGGTAAGGTAATATTTGAAAAAATGGATGTTAAAGTATGAACGTATAATTTATTAATATTTTTTTACAAAATACGTAATAAGTTAATAAGTGACATTTATTGAATTACATTATAGATTACCTTAT
Source organism: Cyclophora albipunctata (assembly GCA_963082685.1). Classification (NCBI taxonomy): domain Eukaryota; kingdom Metazoa; phylum Arthropoda; class Insecta; order Lepidoptera; family Geometridae; genus Cyclophora; species Cyclophora albipunctata. The sequence continues at coordinate 1,383,645 of OY720121.1, read as the reverse complement.
CATTTTGGTTTCTTGTTTAAGCGAAGACATTTTGTATTGGAACTACGTTTACGGATACACCTAGCTTTAATTTTACATTTTTATTTGATGTTTTGGCTCCTTTACAGGAAACATGGTCACAGAAAACTCTCATCCTCTCAGTCTTCTCATTCTCAGTCAGAAATATATTCGTAAAAGTAGTTTCAATTTAATAAAGATTACCTTAAGTTCCCTAGTGGTTAAATTAACCTTTATTGAAATAGCCAATTAAACTTTCATATAAAAGTTTAAAGGTCAACTTTAAGTCAAGATCCAAAGTCAACATTTACAAACATTAATAAAACAATCTAACACCTTAACAAAATAAATCTTCAGATTTTAATTCTTTGTTCATTACGAAGCAATTAAGAAGTTTTTAATACGAAAAGTTAGAATTCATAGAAAAATTATACAAGTTTGCCAACAATCTGTCTTGTTTGGGTATAATCTTCGTTAATTGAATTTCAGAGGAAAAAAATAAGAAATGTATTTTCGTAACATTAGCCTCTTCAATTTCAGAGTTATTTTTATCATTTGTATCAGAATTTCAATTTGTTTGTCGACAGGTACGTTATCAATGCCATTCTACACGGATTACGTTCTAAAAGGGTACTGGCATTTAGGGCCTTTGCTCTGCGACCTCTGGCTTTCAGTGGACTACACGGTATGTCTCGTGTCCCAATACACAGTCCTGCTCATCACAATAGATCGATTCTGTAGTGTGAAAATAGCAGCCCGATACCGAGCTTGGAGAACCAAGAATAGAGTCATTTGGATGGTTACAGTCACCTGGATAATTCCTGCTTTACTATTCTTTACTACAATTTTCGGCTGGGAACATTTTGTCGGATATCGAGACTTGCAAGAAGGAGAATGTGCCGTACAGTTTCTAAAAGATCCAATCTTTAATACCGCTCTCATTATAGGATATTACTGGACTACGCTTTTTGTCCTGATTGCGTTGTACGCCGGCATTTTTAAAACTGCTTATGATATGCAAAAGAAAAGTGAAGCTAAACAGAGGAAGATGCAGTCTATGGTGGCTTTGAGTGCTGGTGTGATGTCAGGTATGGCGGGAAGAGCTGCAGGTATGCCTGGACTTTCTAAAGCAACTATATCAAGTGAGGATCAGTTGAAAGTATCTGAATCTGTCCGCAAAGACTCTGCTTCCAAAGGAGCTCTAGCTGCCCCTTTGCTCAATTTAGGAGGCTCAACTGACTCAAATTCTAGCCAGAAGTCTTCAGCTCACAAAAGCAGTGCCACAGTTACAGGAACCTCTACTACTGTCGAATCAGACGGAGAAAAGAAAGAAGATCAAGTAGAAGCTGAACGTTCAAGTAGTCCAGCTTTTGATTCAGATGAAGAAAGCACCACTCAGACCAACGTGAAAAAACGACCCTCAGTAGCCAATTTGGTGATGCAAACCGGAGCTCTGCAACTTTTGAACAATATGCGTTTGAATGGCGGAATGCTTATCAAAACTGATGTCAAACAATCACCTCTAATGAAACATGATGTTGATAAACCAAAAACCTCGCTGTCCCAGATTTCGGAGAAGAGTTTACTTGATACAGACAACCCCGACACATCACAGAGTAATGATCACACCCCAGCTCCCACTGGGCGTGCGTCAAACGCCAGTTTCATGTCGCCAATGTCTTCTGGTATAGCAACACCATCTGAAAACAGAGAAGTATCGACTACTATCGCTCAGAGAATCATTCCTCCACCTTCAGAATTCCGGTGCAGTCCTGCTGCATCTGAAAGTCCTCCGTCAGTCTCTGAGTCTTCCCGAACAAGAACTGTCAGAGTAGTCAAAGGTGATGGAACTTCCTATGACATACTAGTCGGCATGGATGGAGCTGATCTGAGATACATGGATGAGAGCTCAGTGATATTGGCCTCGCCTACTTACGAAAGTCCGCCGTCTTCTGTCACCTTTCCAACGGCAACTGAGCCGTCTTCACCTCCCAACATGAACTCCACAGTCACCAACACCTCACTACTCCAAGCTGCACTCATCCGAGCCACAGCCGAAGCCCAAGGACCCAAAACCAGTGTCTCCCCTCCCCAAACTATAAAAGTAAACACCGAAGTAAGTTTAACTTCAGGAGAGAAACCAAAACCAGTAATAACCTTAGTATCTTCAACTTCCAACAACAACGAGCCCCAAGTGAAACAAAACGAAAGCAAAGTGTCCCCAATGAAATTGAATCCAGCAATAAGCCCTGCGGTTGAGAATAGCGACGTATCGAGCACCGCAGTAACTGGGTCAGGCCGCGGCGACTCCAAGAAAGAGTTTGTAAAAAACATCGGAAAAAAATTAAAAGTTAAACGTTCGAAGCGGGACGGTTTGTTCCCGAGCATCGGCCGGCAGAAGTCTAAATCGGAAAATAGAGCTCGTAAAGCGTTCAGGACCATTTCGTTTATATTGGGTGCTTTCCTCGTGTGTTGGACGCCTTATCATATCCTGGCGCTGGTGGAGGGGTTCTGTACCGACCCGCCGTGCATCAACAAGCATTTGTACATGTTTTCGTACTTTTTATGTTACGCGAACAGTCCTATCAATCCGTTCTGTTACGCGCTCGCTAACCAGCAGTTCAAGAAGACCTTCACCCGGCTCCTGCGAGGCGACTTCCACATCACCTAGTCCATGTATGTTGGACACAGGAATGCGTGAGTTCGCGGCATTTAGTGTTCGCCTTATACACGCACAATGTTTATGTCTAGTCAATATAACTTACGACAATACAAACAAAATAATGGACTTTATAAAGCTTTTGGTGTAGATAGTGTGTGTTAAATGTACGTAGTTTACTTATCATTGTGTATTTATGTGTATAGCGATAGGTACTTTAATGTAAATAGTATTAAAAAATATCATTATTGTGTATAAATATGTAAACTCTATCCTTGTTTTCCTTCAATCGTTCAGAACTGACAATAAAATGTTATAAAGTTAATGTAAATAGTTCGTAATTCAAATTAAGTCTCTTCATATTTCTAGTCGTTATTTATTAAATATTTGTAATTAGAATTGTAATTAGAACGTTGCTATAGTTACGTCACTGGAGACGTTAAAATAGAAATAACTATCTACTAAAGTTCTTGTTAAGATTCATTATTAACTAGTCTCATTTTTATACGTTGTTTAAGTTAATGAAAGAAGTTCAAACTGATAGTCAAGTCACCTGAAATAGAAGTTACCTTAAAATCAAAGTGTTGGAAACTTTTATGTTTCGTTGAACTTCCGACCAATAACTACGCTTAAAAGCTTTCAGCGTTGAGCCCTAGCTTAAAGTTTTTCTGCGTCAAACTTATAGTCAATTAACTAATTAATTAATGATATTTTACATGAATAATTTGTTTGAAAAACTTCTAATTCGTTACGGGCCTAAGTTTAATCTTATTTATGCTTTTCATTATCTTTCAAGTTACTCATGTTGAGTTAACGAATAAACATATAATAAGGTAAGTAAGTGTTGTTAAGGTAAGTTAAGATACTCCTTATTTCGTAGTTAAATTTAACTTGTACTATTTATTATGTTTTAGTAAAATAATTTTTCATTACGCTTAAGTTAGTAAATATTTTGATTTGTCTTGTTTAATAAATATTTTTAATAACAAAAATCACTCAATAATTTGAAATAGAATAGATTTAAATAGAATTATGAAAAATATGTTCTTAGTTTCTTCATAAGTTTTAAGTTATTAAGACAATCTTATTCTTATAATTATTTTGACATTTTGAATATATTTCAATTGTATTATTATAACAGTATTTCCTTAGTCACGGGACAAGCCCGGTCTTTTTGAGAGACATGCGAGGGGATACAGATCCAACTCGTTAAGGTGTAGCCCTCTGGAAACGTTGAATGTTAATTATTTGTTTTATTGTAATGTTATTATTAGAATGAAATGTCACACTGCAGTGGCATGGGAATGTAAACGTACCACCTTTAGTTAATCGTGCTACCCTTTACCTACATTTTAATAGCTATAGAAAAAGCATTACCCTTAAATAAGTTACTCAATAAAATAATGAAAGACAAAAGTGAAATAATATTAGTTTGTTATATTATTACTATATTAGTAAATTTTTAGAAATAATAATATCATCAAAATATTAATTAGAAATGATAGCTTAGTACAAAACTTACATTTTTGTATTTAATAATATATTTTATGTATTACAATGGAATAGTGAAAATGTCACTTGACAAATAAGAATGTGTAACTGACATTTTATTGTGACATAATATCCTACTTAATTTAAATAGTAAGGTTCTAGGTAATAAAATAATTGCGCCAAAATGGTATTATTAAATTCTTGTATAACATTAGAATTAATGTTTTTAAATAACACCTTATACCTGTATTAGATAATAATTTATATTAATAGATACTATGTTAAACATGCTTTTATACTATGTATGATGTGAATTTATATATATCATAATTACATAAAGTTGTTATATACCTGTATTTTATAAAGCTTATTTCTTTTAATATCGACATTTAATTTGAATATTACGAGGTAGTATTGGTACAATTAATTTTGAAATATATATATTAAGAGTAGATAAAAATGTATATATTACAATGTCAAAGAACAAATATGAAGGTTTTAAATTGTTATATACTGCCTTTTCAATTTAAATACAGTGTATTCCAATTTATTCATATTATTTTTACTTCTAAAACATCTTTGTTGTTATTTGCACATTGTCAAAATATCATTTTCACACAAACTTTAATCTGTTAATTATTAAAGTTTCATGCAGTATGATTCCCTATTAACCGTATTATCCCCTATTTCTGTAAACTAAGAGCCGAAACTGCGTTAAGCGGGTGCCCGCGCGGTTTTCATACAAAAGTGAACCGTCGCGTGCGCCCGCTTAACCCAGTTTCGGCCATGAAAATCCCAGAATACTCCTAAAACTGTGATCGGCTTAGCCGTCTATTCGGCCTCTTTACAACCGACTAATCGGTTAGGGTACGTTTCCATTGAAACGGAGCGGCGCTTTTCGGAACTTCATCCACCAATCATAACGCATGAAATTGTCAAACAACACGTTGACATTGTCAAAATCTTTACGTAATTCGTTGTGATTGGCCGATTCAGCTCCGTACTACACCGATCCGCTTTATTGGAAACGCACCCTTAGTCAGTCACAGGCATTGTTGGAACTTATTTACTTTGTTGTATTTTGTCGACTTGTTTTCTATGACTATAGTTGAAATATTTATGTTGTAATATTATACCATATGCATAACATATATGACTATATATCAAGTTATAATTGCCTGTAGAATAACCTACTCTCGCCTTAGTACAGTGTCAATAAATATATGAAATACTCTTTTAATATATAATAATAAATGTAAATAGGCTTTGTACTGTATGTTAGAATAAAAGGTTCGTCAAAAAATATAATTAATAAATGAAATAGTAAATGTAGTTTGGAGTTTTATTTTGGCTTCTCACGAAGACACGAACATTGTATCACAAAGATTTTCTACGTATAGAAATGTTTATTAAAATGAAGAAAATGTTTTTATCAGTTTTATCACAAATGTAAAAAAATAATAGATAGTTTTGCAACGCAACTCCTAACCGACCTTTCAATAGTCAATAGATATTATCAATTTCATATTTCGATACACAATCTTGCCCAAGTTATGAAACGGGTAAAATGCTTGAAGAAGAAATAAGAAACGAATCTAAGCAAAGGATTGCGTGCTCAATGATTCAAATCAAAGCCTTTGGTGAACTAAATACTTTATCAGACTCAAACAGAGGTTCTTTCGTTTTACTAAAACAATTCACAGCTTTTTGTTCAATTATATTTGAAAATTTAACTAAGTTTATAAAATATCTTTAGTGCTTCAAAGGGCGTACGATAACAATAATTATTAAGACTCCACGTTAAGATAAAAGTGATAAACTGAGTTTTAATACGAAAGACTTCTTGCAGTTGGGTAAAATGCAGCAAAATACTACTATTTATTACAAATTAATAAATAGATATTTATGAATTGCATTTGCGTTTGCAGCAAAGCCTGCTCGCTCATTCACTCTATTAAGTAATATGCATTGGGTTGAGAAGCAATATTATAGGACTTTACTAAAAGTATCACCTTAGAGATCTGCATTTTATATAAGATCTGACTCTTAAAAAGGATATGAGATCTAATTATAGTTGAAACTGAAACGAGAGGTTGGATTTTATCAATAAGTAATTCCATTTTATAGACCAGAAAACTGACTTAGAGAAAAAACTGTCAGAAAATCTTATAAACCATTAAACTAATAAAAACGGGACTGTATCACGTTAGAATATATAACGTATTCACTGAAATAGGGTCACGGGAGTCATCCAGTGACCACTAATGGCGTAATCCAGTCGAAACGCGATACAGTCCCGTTTCATATCGTACAATGCGTGTAAATTGTGTTCCAAACACATTCACACATACACACTACAGTTCCAATACAGTACAGATAAATATAATGACTAATGACAACTGAATGACAAGCCCGTTGGCACAGTGGCAGTGAGAGCGCTTACTGTGTCGGGGGTTGCGGGTTCGATTCCCGCCCGGAGTCAACAATATGTGAAGACATAGTTGTTGGCGACGGCGTCTGGGTGTCAATTATATATTCTTATAAAGTATTTGTGTATATATGCAGTAGTACCAGTGAGTTCCATATTACAAGCTTAGAGCTTAGTTTGGGTCTAATTAACCGCGAGTGAATTTGTCCGGGTATATTTATTTATTTATTTTATTTATTTATTTATTTATAATAGGCCTTATTCATAAAAGCTTACTAGCAGCATTTTACCTATCAAATGGTTTGTCCCTTTCTGATATACGCTATTTTCCAAAGAGCAAAAGAGACAAAACACTCACTAACAGTGTTTTAGTTAGAGAGCGTTTATGTAAAGCAGAATATGTATTAACCTATCGATAATCAATCAAAGACAGGATAGTTATAATTCGTCCCCTGTGAATGCCGTGACTGGCTCCATTAGACATGGCGGTACCGATATAGACGAAGGTCGCTCCCGTGAAGGCCACAACTTCAACTTTCGCGATTTATTTCAAATTACAAGTCTTCTGATGACATTATACAGAATAAATGGTTTCTATGTTCAGTAGTACAAATTACATATCAAGGATAGGGTGCGTTTCCATTGAAGCTTAGCTGTACGGCGTTCGATCAACCAATCCAACGTTTTGAAATCATCAAACATGGCATTGACATTGCTAAAATATTTTCTTAATTTATAGAATTAACTCCGCTTCGCTTACATGGAATGGAAATGCACCCTTACAAGTGATTACAGGAGACGGCAGTAATCACTACCCATCGGTTTTTATAGATGATCGACAAGATTCAATTTTGTAAAGCATTAACTTTGTCATATTACCGATGTAGCTAGTTTTTCAGTTGTTGTATAATTGCGACAAACCCGAAAGGTCGATAGGTAATGACATCAGTTGGAAACTCTCCGTTCAAATTATTTCTATGAATAGAATTGCAAATAATACGAAAGTTTTTGTATAATGGTTTCATTACATAATGTACTGTTACTAAAACCCAGAACAGTGTTTAAGTTCTATAACGTCGATGGTAATTAGCGAGTTTTCAAAAAAGCGTTCTGCAACTGATTTCAGAACGCCTTCACTGTCGTGTTGATTGCTGATTCAGCACATCTCAACGTTTTTCTTATTATGTACATAAAATAAATAAATAGGTACACCCGTTAGACCCAAACTAAACCCTAAGCTTATACTATTATGCTATTATGCTACGAGTATTATACTTTTATAGAATCTAAGTAACTGATACTACTTCATCTGTATATGAAAACAATTGAAACCCAGACGTCATCGTCGCCAGCAATTATACCTGCACATAAATAATAATAAATAATAAATAAATATACCCGGACAAATTCACACACGGTTAATTAGACCCAAAGTAAGCTCTAAGCTTGTGTTATGGAATCTAATTCACTGATACTATTACTTATACATACACAAATACTTTATAAGAATATATAATTGACACCCAGACGTCGTCGCCAACATCTATGTCTGCACATATTGTTGACTCCGGGCGGGAATGGAACCCGCAACCCCCGATACAGTAAGCGCTCTCACTGCCACTGTGCCAACGGGCTTGTCATCACATATTTACAGTACAGAATTCAAACCTGAAATCTTGAACACAGCATCTCACAAACCTCTGTGTCCACAAGCTAGTCCAAAATAGCAACAAATAAGAATTACTTATCCATTTTAATCACACAACACGTCATTTTATAGAATAGAGAGAGGGCAGTAGACATGGCAGTCCTATTCGCTTACCATCGCATTGAATATCCTGAGATAGTTGTCATACAGAAGTACAATCACGCTCACAACACAATGTAATGACAGAAGCGCTAAGTTACAAGCTTAAAGCGGTTGAGGATACGAAAGTCCAGTATATCTTGCACGTGGTTAAAAGTTATACCTTAAGGAAGTGAAATGAATTTATAACACTACTCAATTATATAATACAACACGTAAAACGTAATTTCATATAAAATTTGTATAATGCCAAATGTTGCATCCTATATATAGTATTTAGAGCTCAACGATATACTTTTCAACACACATCTGTGTACTAGTCTTAATTCTAATATTTTATCAGACAAAAATTCTCTTGACACATTAGCAAGTAGATAAAAAATACTCTTAACTTTACAAGCAAGTATATAACAAAAAGCCATTGTACAATTTAATCAACAAGTGTACCAATTCATTCCACGTTATCCCTCGACTTGGACCAAACAATAACCGTTGTCAACTCAAACAATAGAGTGAAGGGTGGCAACGGTATTGTAGTAGACGCCTACCTCGCAATTTGTTTACTTGTATTGTATTGTCGCGAATAGATCACTTGCTAAATATGTCAGTGTATTTACTGAAACGGGTTGTAAACTCCAAACTATTCTATACTTTGTAACAACCACAATTATGTGAAAGGTACGGTACATGTGTACAAGGAAGAGCGAAGTACTAACTGCGTTCTCTATTTCATATAGTCAGATATTGTATTCAACTATATAAACTAAATAAAGTGCTAAAAAGTGCTAATCCAAAAGAAATAGAGTATACATGTATACATGCATGTGCTTCTTCGTCAATCATCTGGACGCTGCGTAAGTATTACCATTTTGACCAAAGAAATTCCTTTAAGAATTACAAAAAAGCGTTGGTAAAAGTGGAATTAAATCATTAAACCTTTTTCCTTTGGAAATGGCACTGGTTAAGGATGGATAATTGGGCATATCTGTTCATTATGGAACTCTAACGGCTCTTTTAAGTTAAGCGTTTCCAATCGCCCTGCTACGTGGTATGTGTGTGTGTGTGTGAAAAAACTCGGGTATGTGTGAAAAACTAAAGAACATCCGTACGCGAGGACGCCTGCGCACTAATGCCGAGCGTAGCCAGTCGACCTAAAACTCTTCAATGCCTATCTATCAAAACTGCAAAAAACGCCTCATTTAAACTTTTAAGATTCTTTTGAGATAAAAGATTAATAAGAATCTCCCACGTCAATCTTAGCTCTAAACTTTGAAGTATCAAAGTTAAACCTAAACATTTCATCTTGATCTATCCATGCGTTTATCCGTAAAAGGGTAGCAAAAAGGTTAACACCAAAATAAACATTTAAGTGGTTCTATTTTTTTAACCTTATCTTATCGGATTATTCAGCTGTGTTCACTCCACTGATTTAATTCCAAGGTGAAGCTTAGCTGATTTGATTTGTAAACGGTTCGAATCCTTACGGTATTGGAGTTGGTTTAATACTTACTTTTAACAAAATTTAGTCTAAATATAATAATAATATACCTGGACAAATTCACACACGGTTAATTAGACCCAAAGTAAGCTCTAAGCTTGTGTTAAGGAATCTAATTAAGTGATACTACTAAATATACATACACAAATACTTTTTGACAAGCCCGTTGGCACAGTGGCAGTGGGAGCGCTTACTGTGTCGGGGGTTGCGGGTTCGATTCCCGCCCGGAGTCAACAATATGTGCAGACATAGTTGTTGGCGACGACGTCTGGGTGTCAATTATATATCCTTAAAAAGTATTTGTGTATGTTTATTTAGTAGTATCAGTTAATTAGATTCCATAACACAAGCTTAGAGCTTACTTTGGGTCTAATTAACCGTGTGTGAATTTGTCCAGGTATATTACTATTAAATATAGCACACACAGTATTAGCCATTAATGTCCCACTGCTGAGCAAAGGCCTGTCATCTCACTGAAGATATCATCATATATCTTATTATCAGTACAGTGAGGAGGATTAGGCATAGTCATCACGCTTGCCAAATGCGCGTTGGTGATCTCAAACCCGAACCATGTTTAAAAAGTAGGAAATATGCTTTCTCTCGACCCGGGAATTGAACCCGGGACTTCAGTCTTGGCAGGCGAGTGTAATTGCCACCAGACCACCGAGGCGTCGTGATTTATATAAGTAGTTGTATTTATTATTAATCTAAAGAGGATTTTATACTAACGTTGTTTTGTAACATTGATATTCATTTAGTGTTTAAATATTTATCAAATGCATATGTAATTGCATTGCGAAACATAGCTTATTAAAATTAATTATTAATATTTTACTATTAATTGAAACGTACGTTAATGTCATTATTATTTATTTAAACGCACTCAGTGCGGGGACAGACGCTGTCGCGAGCGCTTCACCCACCTCCTGATGAAGGCCACCGTATGTGGCCGAAACGTGTCGAGGAACTCTCGACAGTAGTCTCCGTCGTACGTAAGTTCCCGTTTAAATAAATAATAATTATTAATAGTTTAAATTAAAATGTAACGTATAAAAATTGTATAATTTCACGACATACATAAATGGAATTGCAGAATGTAATGATATTAAGGTTGAAATTAGTACGTTAATTTTATGCCGTACTTGGACACGTCTATTAAATTGAAAATTAACAAATTGACGTATTTTTTCATATATTACCCATACATATCACATGGCAAAATCATTCATTATACTCGTATCTCTACTAAGTTAGTATTAATGTATGATTATGTCGGTCTGTTCTTTTTGTTTATACATTAACGATACTCAATAATGCATATCCGTCCACGACCTACTTGTAAAATACACTTTACATTGTCATTCAACACATTGTTTCAGGAAAATGTTTGCTGATTCAATGCAAAAATAACTCGTGTTTTTAACAGTCGAAATGAAAAAGCAACTACCACCGTTTTAAAATATTTGTAGCGACCATCTGTGCTACAGCCAGTTATTGCCTCTACAAAATATTGAAGAACTTTTTACGAGAACTTTTTAATCAAAAAAACTAATGTAAGCAACTGCATAGTAATTGAACGTTGTTCGACATAGACACACATTCGGAAAACTGCCTTATGTCGGGGTATTAAGATTCAACCAACATCAAATCGATCTAGCATAAGGGGCAATTCTGAAGTTGCAGTTATGCTAATCGATTTTCGATTTTATCGCTTTAAGTTAAGGTTGTGTCGAGGTAAAAGCTTGTTGTATTATGGCTGCAATTAGCGTTCCAGCCCTCATTCCGTTAATACGAGCGAGTGGTTCGGTTGTATAGAAATTCGAGTTACACCGATGATTTTCAGTTACATAGGTTTGTAAAAAGGTTTAGAATAAAACGAAATAGGTACTGTTAATTGAAAGCTAGTTACCTAATTAAATAAAGGTTTTATTTCACGCACGTCCGACGTCTAATTGAACTAACTACGAGACAGCGTAGCAACCGCTACGGTCGCGTAGCAAAATTCGTAGCCCACAGGCTACGCCGCATAATTTTATTTCATAGCATAATTATCCGACAGAATCCAGAATTCAATTGAGCTTTTAAAGTTTTAGTAACTAATTTAATGCTCATTTTCATATCAAAGTTATTATAAATATATTCTGTCTAGACATAAACACATTGTTCTATGATTACTTTCGCTTAAATTATTATTGAGCACCTTGATTGAGACGTGTGAATTTAATGCGAGTAATAAATTATCATAATGCGAGGTGTGCAGCGTCAATAAATGTTTTTTAAAGCCGTGTTCATACATATTCGAGGTGAGGCGGCTGTGGGACGATTATGGTAATAATGCTATTAAATTGCAAATATCCTTCAAGGTAGCTTTATAAGTGCAACTTTTGCGTAAGGTTGTCATATTTTGTATGCGTTTTATTTTTATATTGATTACTAGCAGCGCCCCGCGGTTTTACCCGCGTTGTGCCCGTTCCCGTGGGAATTTCGGGATTTTTTTTACATAAAAACCTTCCTCTTGAATCACTCTACCTATTACAAGAAACCGCATCAAAATCCGTTGCGTAATTTTAAAGATTTAAGCATACAGACAAACAGACAAACAGACACGAAACAGAGACGACTTTATTTTATACTATGTAGTGATATTAATGTTATTAAATATTTATATATCATTTAATTGTATTATTTATTTGATAGTTACTAACTTACACAATAAATCAATACCAAATTAGTACCTTAATTTTGAATTGAAACTATGTTTACGGATACACTTCGCTTTTATTTTACATTTTATCTGACGTTTCGGCCCCTTACAGGAACCATGCTCACAGAAGACACCAGTTAAGAAACCAGTAGAACCTTAATTATTCGTTTTATACTAGCTAAAGCTAGTGAACACTTTGCCACTCTTGCATAAAATATAATCATAGCATGGCAATTATCAGAGATTAGGCATAATCCCACGCTTACTTGCGGGTAATCTTAAAACCGAGCAATGTTTGATAAGTAAAAAAGTAAATTATTGAGGACCTTAATCATAATCTCTTATTATATAAAACAGCATTTTTTTTTACTATTAATTGATTTACTATTACTATTAATCATACGTAAGTTCCCATTTGAACAAAATAGCATTTTAGTTATCAATAGGTTTGTCTCTTTCCGACGTACACTATTTTCCAATGAGCAAAAGAGACTACACACTATTAAATATGTTTTAGTTAGAGCGTGAATTTATGGTAAGTATACAAAAATAAATAATAGCCAGTCTTGTCCAATTTGCCAGCCCTATCGATATGACGGGAAGCTGCCTGGCATCAAGTTTGTTTTTTTAATCTCAGTTCAGCATCCCCAAGGAATGATTATCCTACTTGTTTTACAAAAACAGTCTTGTAAGCGTGATTTTATGATCTCTCTTTTGCTATCAAAACTTTATCTTAGATCCGATCATTGAGAGAGTTTTTTATAAATTCATTTTTCTTGTAGAACATTTGCATGCCTAAAGGCATGACCACACGGCGCAATGCGTTGCGTTGCAGTAAGCCCCGTGGCAACGATATACAAAATCCACTTCCAAATACAAAATGTAATACAACATAGAATACTCGCCAAAAGTACTAAAGCTAAAATCAGTACAATACAAGCCTTGAACAAATGCAGCAATAGTTATGAAACAATGCCCGCTCAGCGAGCAATGAATTAAACCAGTACCGTCTGACTACTCAAACGAATCGTTGGAAGATGTAAACTGTAGCTTAATGTTTTATATTAAAAGATATAACAGACGTAACTGCTTTCAGTGGCTAAGTTGTAAAAGTAGTGTAATAGGTATAATATTTATATTTCATTGTGATTGTAAAGTAACGTACCGTTCTTTCTAGGCCACGTAAAATTGTCGGGTCCGATTTTCCCAACGTATAGACCATCGGAGAGCTTAGGTGGCGTAAAGACTCCGACACCAGGGTTGGATATTATTGCATTTTTCTTGCGAGATTGTGGACTAAATTGGTTGATTTTCCGAAAATGAAGACGATTCCTTTTGAAGAAGAAAAATGTTGAGTGATTTCATTATATTCTTATCTCATCACTGAACCCTTTTCATCAGTTGTTCATCATCATCATACATTTAAGAGCAAGGCTCTTGTCGGTGAGTCCGATGCAGACTTCACCATCTAGTCTTATTCAGTGCAAGTTTTTTCACATCTCTTTACGATATCAGTTGTTATTGTTTGGAAAATGAGTCACCATGGTTTGAATTTTAACTCTTAGCAGAAAATAGAATACACTCGAACTTTCTTACCAACTATCTCAGATAGCTGATCATGTTTCGGCATTGCTGTGGATCTGAGCGATGTAACACGACGCGATGTGACGCGATGTAAAGCTTCCAATACTTCACGCGACGTGGGTTATGGCATCTGTGAGCGGACATCGTGTAATCGGTCTCTGGACTGATCGATAAATAGATCCAGAAGTTGTAAAATCCATCTACATAACAGTGAAATCCGCTAACTTATTAATCACAAAATCTCAGAAACTGTAAGTGCTAGAAGCCTCAAATTTTGCATGGGGGTTTCTTTTATGGCGTAGGTGTTGGCTAAGAATAGGGATTTTGCGAATTTGAACCACTAACAGGGTGTTTTCAATTAAATTGTCAAACGCTTGCCAATTTGCCATAGCAAGCCAAACCAAACCTACCCAAACCCGACACGTTATAACAAATTTTATATAACCATGAATTTGGAAGCCAAGTGCAAGTTTGCACTTAATATAACAATATTCCAACAACAAAATAGCGTCAAATACAATATAGCAGTCGCAGTATCAAAACGGCTTCTGTGTTGCCATTTCGTCATTTTTATAACGTCCATTGTTCCCGCAGCGTCATTCATTCGCGAACTCATTAGTGGAATGTTCAAACGTTTTGTTTGCCTTTTTATGCTTTTTGTCCCGTTCTCTCTTTATTATTTTGTTATTTTTTATCTCGCTTCATTCTGTACCATTTACAATATGTAACGGTTGTAAATTAATAATAATGTAATCGCTTTAAACCTACTTCAAATAAGGTTTTTCTGAGAAATATACTCTGTTTTAGAATCTGTTTATAAATACATTGAACAATTTTGCAAGTATACACGTTCATATACCGAAACATTATCGGAGTCGCTTCAAAAACAAATACTCGTATGCAGACAATCAAAAACACACAATTGAGAACCTCCTCCTTTTAAGATCGGTTAATAAGCCGACAAGCTATAAAATGTAAAAGTCTAAATCGTCGTGAAGATTGTAAATGAGTGTATCGGGAGCATTCTAACAAGATAGAGACGGCGGTAAACATTTTTCCAATACTTGCTATGACGGAAGCGTGACAGATTACGGCAGGGTCACAGTGCAAATAAATGCAGTAAGGCTATATAATATATAGCCATAAAAAAGGTTTTTATATGCGTTATATTATAACGCATATAAAAACCTTTTTTATGAAAAAAAATGTGGAGTTAGTAACTCAGTATGCGATTAATTTATCTTTCTCAAAAATAAAAAACAAAAATGAATTAATCCGTTTTACAGCTGTCAGCACCACAACATTTAACTTGCAACATTTAACACAAACAAGTATAATTTGTACGCTAGGCCTCCGAAACCCAATCTTAAAGCGGATGCATACATAATCTTTGAGCACACAAATGGCCGAAACCCACCACAAACAATATGCGGATATAACAATGTTTGCGGCAACAGTTTGGGGAGAATTTCTTGATTATCCTACTACGATAGTTTAAGTTATAATAATTAATACAATAATATACCCGGACAAATTCACACACGGTTAATTAGACCCAAAAATAGCTCTAAGCTTGTATTATGGAATGTAACTCACTGATATACATATTTATAAGAATATATAATTGACACCCAGATGTCTCGCCAACAACTAGTTCTTCACATATTGTTGACTCTGGACGGGAATGGAACCCGCAACTATCGACACAGTACACGACACAGACACAGTTTGTCGTAATAAAACCTACTGCTTGAGTTGTTTTTTGCACTGTGTCAAAGATGTTCAAACTGCGGTTCACCTTATCGGGTCAGAGTTATTGAGCGTGTAAATGAAAATGTTGCTACGAGTACATTGCTCCAAGACCTATCGATATCGTAGAGTAGGTATTTGGCTTCAAAATATGACATTACTTTCTTACGTATTCAAGTATTCTATTTACATAATGTTTTCCTCCTCAGTGTACTGATATCTTCAGTGAGAGGAAAAGCCTTTGCTCAACAGAAGGACAGAGACTAAAGTAAGTTGGTCTGTGGCCTACCCATATTATTAATGATTAATACTTTACTTTTTATTTAAAGGCTTCTGATTTCAGTCCATTGCGAGCAAAAAGTCCCCGATAAAAATTAAATTTCTTTGATACATAGGTATTTTATCTATGTGTGCTTAAATGATTGTGTCAACGAGGGATTTCAGCCCTCAAAGGTTCGCATAGTCTCTAAATGTTTGTTTGTACAGTTATATAATCAATTGAAATCTTTGTCGTATTTGTGTATGTAAAATGTATTAGTGTCAGTTAGTTTCTATAAAACAAGCTTAGAGCTTAGCTTGACGTGTGAATTTGTCCGGGTTTAAGTAATTACTTCGCCTAATTAAACGCCTCGGTGGTCTAGTGGTATGTGCGCTCACCTGCCACGACTGAGGTCCCGGGTTCTATTCCCGGGTCGAGCGAAAACACGTTTCCTACTTTTCAAACATGGCTCGAGTTTGAGATCACCAACCCGCATTTGGCAAGCGTGGTGATTATGCCTAATCCTCCTCACTGTACTGATAACTTCAGTGAGATGAGAGGCCTTTGCCCAGCAGTGGGACATTACAGGCTAATACTTACTACTAAGTAATTACTTACAAAATAATTAATTCAGTAAAATAACTAACTCTTATTAGGCTTAGTAAACAAATTGTATATTAAAGATGCTCTAATTATGATTACATAGCAGACATTGAGCATTCTGAGTATCTCTGACTAGATAACGAAGACTTACACCATATTATCTAATACACGTGTACCGTTAGCAACAACAATGTCGAACGGTGTCTCAGGTTTAAGCTGATAATACGAAATTAAACCACGTTATATGTTATCTGAAGTTTGGTTTTGGATACTAAAATAATAAGGAACTAAAAAAGTATTAGTATATAAAGCCTATAATTTCCCACTGCTGGACAAAGACCTAGGGCATCTCACTGAAAGTATCAGTACAGTAATAAGGAAAACTAAACTAATAGAACACTACACTTCTAATTCTGAAAGTTCTGTGTGTGTTCTGAAAGGTAATAAAATATATAAACGGAATTTTAGTACAAAGCTACGAAACTTGTTCTCTATTTCAAACTACGCTTATAACCTACGTGACGGTAGGTCTACAGTGACCACTATCTCTCTATTAAGCCGCTTACGGGACCAATGTACTCAGAGTCGGCTAAGCGTAACACAGGTATGCTTAGAACGTATCTACTGCTTCAAATAGAGACACCAAGCCACGGACGAACAAACTAATAACGAACTAGACCATAAAACAGACGCACACAGAGATGCACGCTACAAGCGTTTCGAAATATTTCAAACTAATGCCAATGGAGATTTGCTACGAAAACGTATAAGGAGGCGTCTTTCTATATGTGCGCAGTTTTCGTAGCACATTTTTCGTAGTACATTTTTCGTAGCACATTTTTACTAGCACATTTTTCGTAGAAGTTTTTTCGTAGCAAGTCGTTTGCCTTCTAGGTGTTTATTATATACCTGTATATACATCGCCTGTGTGCTTTTTTATACATTGCATGGTTTAGTTTGATAAAGCGATTTAAGCTCAATTAATGCAACTTTTAAGTTTATTTTATTTTCTATTCCTCTTCTGCTAACCCTCCACCTAACACAGAAGAAACTTGTATTCTCATACTGTTTTGTGTTATTTGCATAATTTTGCAATAACGCCTGAACTACGGTCGCAGAATATTTTGAATTTCACGAATCATATGAGAAACATGCGTGAACAAACAAACATTACGTATTAGAGCTACTTTTATTTATGAACTGGGTATACTGCGCAATACTGGTGAATATTTTTGTCAATTTATCGCTTGTTGCAAATCATGTTGTGGTATATAAATGGTTGGGGGTAATCTCATTTCCTTTAATGCCAACTTCATTAACATAACCACCAAGATGTTAACAAGCTTTTCGATTTACTTGGATATTGATGCTATAGCGTATAAAAGTAAGTTGTTTTGTAACATTCCAATTTCAACGGTATTAAACTGGACTGCCCACGAATTTTCGCAGCCAACCCTATATCAACGTGTTCGCAATAAAACAGCGCTTATTATGATATACATTTTTTTTAATTATCCTGATGTTGCAACATTTAATTTAAAATCATTTTTTGAAAAATAATTAAAAATAGTCTGCCCTGGATTTTTTTAGCAAACCCATTTTTAATATGTTTTCTAATATACTAAATTCATGATAAAATATGTTTCGTTCTATTATCAGCTCGGTGAAGGTCGATATAGCCTCGGATCTTCTACTATTAAGTTCAGATGTTCGATATTTAAAAATGTCGAACGAAAGATATTTCGCAGTAACAAGCCATCGTACTATGAAAGTTTCGGGATAAAGTTTGGATCCTCTTTGCCGTGTAGTATTTTGGAATCACGTAGCCCCATTAATCGCATCACAATGCTACTTTTATTTAGATCGAGTGAGTTTACAAGCTGTGAGTCGATGAGTTTAGCGAGCTAGCTAGTAATTTTACGTGTGAAGCTTGATAGCCACAAGTGGATCTGAAACGATATTTGTTCAAGATGTTTAATTAAACACAAGTGAAGTATCTAGAGTCTATTTCTTCTTAAAATAATTTTAATGATTTTCACATTATAAAAGATTCCTTCTGTAGAAGAAATATTTAAACGCCTACCTTACTCCTAAAAATATCATTAACAACATATTTTAATTCACGACACTTCACAATATCAGCTGCTATAATATCTTTGAAACATTAACATCGACACCCCAAACGCAGACAAAGCGAAAAGGTACAGACAGTGACAACACTCACACGTATAACGAAGTGAATAACGAAGTGACAAACTGACAGATGTATACAGTTGAAAATACGCACAACTCAAGTGTGGGAAGTGACGAAGATATTTATTATATCGGTTATGCATTGCTTCAAAACGAAGGGTAATGAATTATGTGAATAGAACCTGTCTATATGTTTTCTGTATTTCAAGATTGAGTCTTTGTCAAGCATAGTTGTAGAATATTTAAATAAACAGCATAATATCCATAAAAAAGTGCTTTCTTCCTTTTTTATACGCAAAAGTAAATAAAAGAACTAAAAGATCAACAAAAGCAAATGTTACAATATGAAAAAATTGTATGATTTAATAGATAGTTATTTGTCACATTACTCGCCCGCTCACTGAATCGCGTTCCATTGTACTCGCCAGCATAAGATCAGGTAAAACTACATTCCTTCCATCCTTATTATCTTCAACTATCTCCTGGTAAGTAATGAGGAATCGATAGTTATCGCGTGCGGTATATAATTATCATCAGATCATATTCCGTGATTGTACGCACTTTGATACAAATTTCAGTATTTATATCTATTTCATGATTGAAGAGTGAAGAAATAAGGGTGAGCATTTCTATTACTGAACTAAACAATAAATAAATAATTAGATGGCTGTATGAAGTGGTAATTACAGAGTTGTGAAGTCCACATACATTTGTAATATACACACACACATGTGTGTGCTTGTCATTTTAAACAAAAAAAAGCCTATGCTTTTGTCCAAAACTTGAAGCTTAAAAGCTCACTAATGTCATGTAATCTATACTTATAAAACAAAATACAGCGGAGTTCCTTATTCATTATTGTCTACTAATGTTCTTCCGATTAGGTAGTGCGTTTAAAAGAACCTCTTTGGAGTCAAAACTGGATAAAAATCTTAAACCTTACTCAGTTTTAACGACGGACGCTTAAAATCACCGTCGATGCACCGCAGCATTCCGTTTGGATTTGAATACTACTTTCTACTACTTTCTTCCCTTAAATTTCCAAAGAAAATAGTTAAACTAAAGTTGCCCTAAAGAATCGTCCTTTAAATAACTTCCCAATATACCTAAAGAAAGCAATTATTGCTAATTAAGGCCCAGACACGTTCGTCTCCACTATGCATGAGCAAATTGGTAATTAACAGCTTAGAGCTAATTTTAATTTATATGGAACCTTCCTCAAGGTAAGCCTTATTTAACAAGCTTTCCAAAAAAATCATTATTTATTAGTAGTCTGACGTCAATTGGAAAAAGAACCGTATATATATCTCTATTATATACTAATAATATATCTTTGATTCTTCTTTATACTAAAATAATAAAGATGATTTGATGATAGTTTTTTGTTTGTTTGTTTAAACGCGGTAATCTCAGGAACTGATTTGAAAAGGACTGATTTGAATAGGAATTTATTGTATTTCTATAGATGAACATTTCTGTACATTAAATTATACTCAATTCAACTGTTCAGGTAAACCCAAGCGTGTATGGTTTCATTAAAATTAAAATATACATACTTTTTCAATAAAAATCAATCGGAAATCAAAACCAAATTGTTCTGCGCCATCGTAATCCAATTACCTAAGGGCCACCCTCAAAATGTGGTTATTTACATA
Source organism: Cyclophora albipunctata (assembly GCA_963082685.1). Lineage (NCBI taxonomy): Eukaryota > Metazoa > Arthropoda > Insecta > Lepidoptera > Geometridae > Cyclophora > Cyclophora albipunctata. The sequence continues at coordinate 1,363,015 of OY720121.1, read as the reverse complement.
AACGTCCAGCATTAACAATTAGAACCCTAATTACCACAACACACAAAAGAGACCAAATCATAACGCAATTCATTTCGAAAAATAACATCGGTAAGGTAACTTCGTAAAGGTTCCCGTACACAGGATGTAACTAACTCAATTATAAGCGACACACGAAATTTGTTTGTTACCCATTGCTTGGTTAGCCGCTGCATTATTCTATTAAGCGAGCCCTAGCCGGTAATGGATGCCTATAAACTCAAAGTAACAAACATAGTTGTTACTTTATTGATGGTAGTTTGATTTTAGAATCGAGTTACGGTGATACGAGTATGTTGTCATTGGTCGGTACATAGTGAAGCTTTTATTTTATCAAAAACGATTTAGAGTGAGTTCACTATATGTATTTGTTCGCCTTATAAATTCGCCTTTTGAAGAGAATGCTTAGTGCTAGTCTTTTACGAGTACAATGTCAGTTAAATAGTAGATAGTGAGTCGACCAACTATAAGGGCGCCTGTCCATTGAAGCGGAGGAAGGCTACGGATCGGAGAAACGGACAAATCTAAACCAATAGGGTGGCATACAATTTCCACACACAGTGTTATGTGCAATCGTATTGGTTAACAGCCTCCGTGGTCTTGTGGTTTGAGCGCCCGTCTCACGACCCGGAGGTTCCGGGTTCGATTCCCGGTGGGTATATCTCACAAAAATCTCTTTATGAGACTTTCCTCAGTTTGGTTAGGGCATTGCAGGCCGAATCACCTGATTGCTCGAAAAGTAAGATGATTTCGTGCTTCGGAGGGCACGTTAAGCCGTTGGTCCCGGTTACTTTCTACGGATAGTATTCGTTACTTGAGTCATGTCAGAGGCCTTTGGCGGCTCAATAAAAATGACACCAGGATTGGTCAGGTTGACCATCCACTCGATGAAGAAGAAGAACATTGTAATTAACGCTTCGCGTTTATGGGAATGTACCCTAAGCCTAAAACAAATTTCATGTGATTGAGGCTTATGCTATTAAATCCGATATTATCTTACCTATTATAAAACGAAGTGTCTGGAAGCTGTCTGTCTGGATGTGATTGATTTTCTTTAATTTTTTTTAAACTATTAATCGGATTTTCATGCGGTTTTCACCAACAATATAGAAAAATTCAAGACAAATGTTTGTGACTACATTGCATTCCACAATTGGCACAGGAATGGGTACAGCACGGATAAAACCGTACTGCTAGTAGACAGATATTATTCAGTTATATCAAACAAGCTTTGCTCTGAGGTTCCATCCGCGACTACTATAATATCGGCACAATTGATGTATTAGGATATACACATAGTATTTTTAGAAATTTAATTCATCACCACCCGGAAAAAGTTTCTATTTTAACATTTTTAACACAAAAGTGCGTCGACGAATGTAATAATAAAACAAAACGTGAAATGGGTTTCTTTTTGTTTCCGCTTCCTTTGTAGTGCAAAGACCGTTGTCTACAATGTATTTGAAAAGCTAATACCAAGCATTGAAAACAATAAAACAATTGTATTTTATAACTACTTACAAATCATTGTAATTCAATAAAACCGGTTAAAAACACTTTAAATAAGGTAGGCATTGGTATTGTTAAGCAACGTGCAGCTCGACCTCTACTTGGATAGGTGGCCGACAGTGGCATTTCTATCTGAGAGCTACCTAGCTACGGAGGGCACGTTAAACTATCGATCCAGATTGTTTTAATCATTAGATCATGTCGGAGGCCTTGAGGTGGTACAAACATTTAGATTCCAGAGTTGTCCACTGACGTACTCGAATTTCCTTTTATACTTTTTTAAGGTAACCAGGTTTTAGTTGACTGTTCAAGCTCACAAGTCAATATGAACTCTTATTAGGATGTGATAAATCACTGATTCATTTACTTAGCAACTTGTTACAGCAGTTTCTAAACTTGGATCTTTCTATGAGTTAACCTTGTTAACTAAGTAAATAATTAATCCCAATTAAAATTAATCAACATAAATAATTTTTGTTTTATGTTTATCATATTTCTATTACAAAAACAAAGTTAGTATCTTAAAAATAAGTAACTTACTTAACAAAATCCGTTACAAAATATAATAATGAGACTGTTTCTCACGGCAACATTGAAAATGGCCAAGTTTGAAACAATTTAAGATAAGGAAGGAAGATAATTGAATAAAGGCCTCGCTTTAACAAACGTTACTTAATTAAAAGGCATCAAAAGGGACTTTTCAAATTTTTATTACCATTATAAATATTTAGTGGCTGAGATTAACTCGGACGGTCGTTCTAAATATAAAAAGACTACCAGCGCCCCGCGGTTTTCCCACGTTGTACCCGTTCCCGTGGGAATTTCAGGGTGAAAAGTAGCCTATAACCTTCCCGTTGAATGTAGCTTTCCATTGCAAAAATAATTATTCAAATCGGGCTAGTAATTCCCGAGATTAGCTCTAACATACAAACAAACAAACTTACAAATTTTAGCTCGTTATAATATTAGTATGGAAATATAAAAAGATACAGAGGTATTCTATATATATATAAGAAAGTCGTATTAGTTACACCATTTATATCTCGAGAACGGCTCGTCCCATTTTAATGATAATTTTTTTCAGGAATAGAATAATAAGTTAAAAAATCCTAAATTCTTACGGGAATGGGTGCGCTGCGGGTGAAACTGCGGGGAACAGCTATTTTAAAATATAAAAAGACACAAATAACATTCTGTATTATGATGTGAAATTTAATTGTAAATAGATGAAGCCTCCGTGGTCTAGTGGTATGTACATTGGCCTGCCAAGGCCGGGGTTCCGGGTTTAATTCCCGGGTCGACCGAAAACATGTTTCCTACTTTTCAAACATGGCATACTTTTTTTGTAAATAGATATTAAAAAGAGCAGGGTTTCCTATCATTCAGCTATTACAATGTAAAATTGGTGTCAATAATTGGTACCACTTGCTAATTATTATTTCTTTGATGTCCATAGTATTAAGTACTAGCCGCGCCCCGCGGTGTTACCCGCGTTATATCGGTTCCCGCGGGAATTTCGGGATAAAATGTATCCCATGTGTTATTCTGATGTATAACCTATATTACTGTAAAGTTTCATCCAAATCCGTCCAGTAGTTTTTTCGTGAAAGAGCAACAAACATACATCCATACATCCATCCTCACAAACTTTCGCATTTACTCGTATAACATTAGTAGGACTCGAGACATGGCATTACAACGTATCGTAGTATTCATTTGTTTTACCAAACTTAGCAAAGATATATACTTAGTATCAGTTGTCTCTCTTGAAAATTCTATCTAATCTTCTATAACCGTACTCTAACGTTTATCAACCATAAATACAGTAGAAATGCTGCCGCGACCTTTAAAATTTTATAGTTATTCAATAATGACGTACCAACAGCAACCTCAACACACACACATAAAGCAAATCCAGTTTTGTATATGTCTCGTTTCTCCAGCCATTCGTTATTAGGATAAGCTTTTTATTCCCGGATTTATCCCGTTGTTTACCGTTACCCGCATGTTGACCCGCGCTCGTCCGAGTCTCACGACCTTGCAGTGCCTTTGATTTTATATATGGATTTCGCTTTTTAGGCCTGAATTACTTGAATATTTTTTTAAGGTATTTTAACATATATGGTTTAGTTTTACTTTTTGCTTATTGATAAACTTGTTAGTTTAAAAACGAAACGTAAGAAACGGTATACAATTTTTAAGGAATCACTGTTACAATTCATTTTTTGTGATAAGCAGCCACATTTAAAAACATGGTTATATTTTTTCATCCCAAATTCCTACAGGAACGGGCGCAACGCAAGTACAGCTACAGGGCGCTGCTTGTGTAATATGATGCACTAGCCATGCCCCGCGTTGTACCTGATCCCACGGGAATTTCGGGATAAAATGTATCCCATGTGTTATTCTGATGTATATAACCTATATAACTGTAAAGTTTCATCCAAATCCGTCCAGTAGTTTTTGCGTGAATGAGTAACAAACATACATCCAGCCTCAGAAACTTTCGCATTAATAATATTAGTAGGAAGTAGGATAAACTTTAATTTTCTTTACTTTATGTACTGGACAAAGGTGAAGGTTCAGTGAGGACATCAAATGTCAAAACAGTAACGACGTCAACAACGTTGATACTTAATAAAACCTTGATCTCAGCCCCTGATGGAGAAGTAATTAGAGACATGCTACGCTTGTTTCATAATAAACTTTAAATACTCGAGAGGCTCCTAAGGATTATTTTTCCCTACCATCGAGGCAAATAACTCATTCCTTCCTAATGGAAAGCCTAATGAGGGCAGGTATGTGACATAGAAAACAAGAATAGGGTGTGGTACAACGAGCAATGGATAAAGTAGAAGAATCTAATAGTTTTGAGTATATGAATAAACTAGCAGTGCCCAGGGGTTTTATCCACATTGTGGTTTTTGGGATTGGGGACTTAAACCTTCATAAAAAACAAACAATGTAACAAAACCGTGAGTGAATTTGTCTGGGTATGTTTATTATTTCTCAAGAATAGCCTAATAATATAGGTATAATAAATTCTTTAAACAGCAGAAGAAGCCGCAAGTTACAGCTAGTCTATAAATATTTGTAAAAAAAAAGTAAAAGTATTAGCCAGTAATGTCCCACTGCTGGGCAAAGGCCTCTCATCCCACTGAAGTTATCAGTACAGTACAGGAGGATTAGGCATAATCACCACGCTTGCCAAATGCGGGTTGGTGATCTCAAACTCAAGCCATGTTTGTAAAAGGAAACATGTTTTCGCTCGACCCAGGAATTGAACCCGGGACCTCAGTCTTGGCAGGCGAGTGCACATACCACTAGACCACCGAGGCGTTAAATATTTGTAAAAATAAACAAAAATACATTTGAAAAGGGCAAAACGAAATAAAAGAAGGCGAGGAACGGGAAAATTTAATTACCGGCATTGCGGAACTTTCATCCTTTGACATCTTCGGTCGGTCGCCTTTTATTTATTCTCCTACAGCATTGTTCGATGGCTATTTGCTTATACTTATTTCAACCAATTAATTAAACGAGATGATAAATACTTGGCCAAAAGACTTAAGAATTACATCGTATAATTGGAGAGAGTGTAAGACTTTATTTTGGTGCAGTCTTGAATATACCAAGTATCCCTGGAGTCACGGGACAAGCCCGGTCTTTTTGAGAGGCATGCGAGGGATACAGATCCAACTCGTAGAGGCCCTTTGGAGAAGTCTAATGTAATGGATTACAACTGCAGGGACACACTCCCGAACACATCAGTACAACGCATCCGGGAATGTGTACCTGCAGAAGTAGGGACTATTGCAGGAAATTAAAGAAATAAGAATGGGCTATGGGAATGAAGTTTGGATGGATTAGAAATGGGTTATTGCAGAGAGGTCGGCACCTGCCATAACATGTAGAGAACAAGTAATCGGCGGCAGGCCGTGGCTCGCCGCCCACTAGATGGGCCCCCCAAAACAGCCGACGTAAAGACGGGAAGGGGGCAACATCGGTGTGGGCGACTCGGGGGTGTAGAGAGGTGTGCTGCGCTTTCTCTAAACGTTACTCGCGGCGTTATGCCCTTTAACACTTCCCCCCCGGACACACACAGCCGATAACGACTGTGCCTCTAACGACCCCCCTCTGGCCGGCCGGTGAAGGCAAGCCAGAGCCGAGGGCCCTGACCGACTCTCTGGGGCACTCGGGAATCGCCCGTGGTGTCGCTACTCTATTATTATCGTATTACGTTGATTGCACCACCAATGCAATCCACTCGAGATGTCGAGAAATTAAAATAAGTATATTTACTTGCTAAAACAATCTTCTGTGCTGCGCAAAACCCGTAGTAATATAAAGAATATCTATTCTACCCATGTTAATTATCCAATAATTATACCATTTCAATATTATATCATGATTTTTGTTATGTAATTAACCTATTAATTAATGTTGTATCATAATTAACAAAAAACAAAAGGCAACGAGCTTTAATATCGTTAAATTGAGCAATAAGATGCGAGGGGAGGATTTATTAGAACAAGAGTCAGACATGTCAAATTACTTACCTTTGTTTTTGAAGTAATCTTCATACGACTTGTAAACTCGCTGCATCGACGCTTTTACAATATAGATAGTTAGAGATGTATAGTTGTTTTCTTACACAAGTACCCTTGAATCATACTTGTAGATGTAATAATTATAGATACACGTATTTGTGTTAGTAACCATCAGTACCATCGGCAAAACCATTGTTTATTTTCATTTGACTTATCTCACTGCGAATAATCATCGAATGACTATTCTCTGTTTACTCAAATCTGCCATGCTGTCGGTACTTCTACGACAATTTTGACAGGACTGATGCGGACCATGATGCACACTAAAACAATGTGCATGTGCAGTTATCTTCTTCTTCATCAAGTGGATGGTCAACCTGACCAATCCTGGTGTCAGAGTTATTGAGCCGCCAAAGGCCTCTGACATGGCTCATGTAACGACTACTATCTGTATAAAGTAACCGGGACCGACGGCTTAACGTGCCCTCCGAAGCACGGAATCATCTCACTTTTTCGGGCAATCAGCCTGCAATGCTCTAACCAAACTGAGGACAGTCTCACAAAGAGATTTTTGTGAGATATTGTCCCCGCCGGGAATCGAACCCGGAACCTCCGGATCGTGAGCCGGGCGCTCAAACCACAAGACCACGGAGGCAGTTACTTACATAAGTACAACTCTTGGGTGCTCGTGACATAAAAATTCTATAGATAACTTATTACATAACATGTTATAAGAAACAAAAAATAACAAAAGTGATGTTTGATATTAACTCCCTACAAGAAGAAGAACCCCTTTATACATAAACGAGTTACGTAACATATTTCATAACAATGCATGTTCTTAATGTGCCACAGACCTAGGTCCTAATGTGATTGTTCGGCGCACTATGCAAGTCTGATAAGCTACACTGCTCACTCTAACTAATATACTTAAGCTTGCCTATATAGTCTTAGGTAATCGCGCTCTTTTAAGTATATGAAGTGGGCTCGAGCGTGAACCATTTATTTTAAGACTTGGAGGTAAGATGTACCCATTTTCAGAATCTTTACAAACCGTTTCATAGTTGATAAGCCTTAAATTTACTAGCTGTTTCATACGGCTCCTGGAATAAATTTTAATAAAAAATAGTGTATTTCTCTAAAGTCTAATCGAAATTTAGGCCAAAATTAATCTAAATCTGTTCTACTGTCTAAGCGTGAAGGGTTAAAGACAGAGTTATTTTCGCATTTTAATTATAGCTAGGAATCTATTTTGGGGTTAATTTCTTACGCTCAAAGACGTCCATTATATCGACACCTACAACTCATAAAATCACTTCTAAGGCAGCATTTGACGTTCGTAATACGTGCGATACATAATTAACACACTCCTAAGCGTACTTTAAAAACATAGATAAATATTTTAATAAGTTTTATTGAAAGTAGCTCAAAATAATACATTTTATACAAAATTGAAACGTGTCACAATTGATATGTAAACAACTGTTAGTAGAAGGCTCTCACAATATGAGAGCATATTTCATAGAAAAAAGTTTTTAACAAGCTTTTATTTTCTTTCTTTGTCAAACATTATTCTCAAACCAAAATGTATTCAAAATCGATTATTAATTATTGCACACACAGACAAACACTGAAACAAGGAATACTATATAGAATCTTGTAAAAAACACAAACAGAACAGAAAATGCTCTGACTTTAACTACAGTTATATTTAAGTAAGTAATCTTGGTTACATTTTCATATACGCACTTAACTTTTAGAAAGGTTAAACAGTAAGAATATTCCTCTGACGAAGTAACTGCTTGGTACGAAAATATGTTAAGCACAGAGCACTAGAGCCTCTAACTGTCGCATGCAGAGACTTCCATTAAAACGACATTTATATGATTGACATTTTCATATATTAGGTACATGTCAAAATCACTCATTAATCATCTATTGAAGAACATGATGTCTATACACGCGTTAGCTGATAAACTATATTTTCTATATCATTTCTTACTTGGACCAAAGTTTTAAGTTATATTCGTTAATGAAGCATTGTGTAATCTAATTGTCAATGACCTGTAACTACTTTTATGAGGATCATCTTTGTTTTCTTTTGTTAAGAAGCTTAAGTCATTGGAGAATGATTCTTTATCGTACATGTCTCTAAGGTCAATAGTTTGATAAGACTTGAAGGAAGTTCTCCACGAGCTCTGTGGCGGCGGCGGTGGCGGAGGCTTATTCGGCCGCACAATCGGGCGTCGCTCATACACCGACCCTTCTCTACTAGGTTGAACACAAGAGTTCGTATCAATGCAACTAATGGATGAGAAACTTTGAAACTTTTCCGTCGTTATACCTCGATATTTGTCCACGCAGGATATATCACTCAACAAATCAACTCGCTTCTGCAACTCAGTAACAGTACGCTGCGACATCTCAAACTTTGCTTGCAGATCCAACACATCTGACTTCATGTCCACTAAATTCTTTAATAGACATGTGATGTAAATATGGTTCGCGTTCAAAGGAAAATCGTCCCAATTGGTCGGCACAAACGAAGGCAAGTGATCCGGACTGGTTGCCTTCAAAAGGGTTATAATATCTTCTAAACTTTTCTTAGACTTGTGACGTTTGTAGTGGTGCATCAGGTGCCTCTTGTTTATCACTTCGTACAGTAATATTCTAGCAATGAAGATGTCTTCTTTAGAAAAACGACTCTTGCAGATGCTGATGGTAGTGGCGTCATCCATTTCAGTGAGCGACTGCTGAATGTACGCCAGGAGTTCGTTCACGATGATTCTGGTGTTCATTATTTAAAATAAACTTTATAGCACTCAAGAAATCTTCTCTAAAGAAACGTCCGCATGTGAGTGCGTAGGTCAACTGAATTATGTGAGGAGTTGAATAATAAAATATTGACATGATTTGTTTTTGTTTATGTAAATATAGTAAACAACTTATTTACATTCAATTAGACTAAAATACAAACACTAAACAAAAAGCCCAAAAATCAGCGGCTTTATAAATAAACGTTTTGTTTCTTTTGCTCTTCGGAAAATTGCGTATGTCAGAAAGAGACAAACCATTTGATAGTTAAACTGTTCCTAATACGCATTTATTGATAGGGCTCGAGGTGTCGTATAAGTTATACACAGTGTACTACGGTATTCAGCCTTACGCATACTATCAGTCATTAACTATTGTATCTCTCTAGTTTCAAAAAAAGGAATCGATTAAACAGAACTCCATTAATTGGTTTGCAAACACCGGTCGTGAGATCAATTGTGTATTGGAAACTAATGCATAAAACAAGATAAAACTACACTCTATAACTTGTGGGTAAAAGCTATATATAAAACCAGCAGCGCCCCGCGGTTTTACCCGCGTTGTGTCAATTCCTGTGGGAATTTCGGGATGAAAAATCACCTATGTTACTCGTGGATAATGTAGCTTTCGAATGGTGAAAGAATTTTAAAAAACGGTCCAGTAGTTTTTGAGCCTATTCATTACAACCAAACAAACAAAGTTTTCTTCTTTATAATATTAGTGTAGATACTAGCAGCGCCCTACGGCTTTACCCGCGTTGTGGCCGTTCCCGTAACAATTTCGGGATGAAAAGTAGCCTTAACTATCTTCTTGAATGAAGCTTTCCAATACAAAAATAATTATTCAGAATCAGATTTGTAGTTCTTGAGATAAGCCCGTTCAAACAAACAAACTTTAGCTTTATTATATTAGGATGGTTTGGATTTAATGGGAATTAGAAAGGAAACTACCGTTATAATGGTCAAAATGTTAATTCACTATCTCTTAGAATTATCACATAACTTACGGAAGGTACACGTTTCAGTTTCGTTCAGATAATTGGAAATGTTGCCCGCATAGTAATTTCATATTATACTCAAGGTTACACATACCTGTAGAGGTATGAGGGTACATTCTGATCGCAAATTGATAAGTCCAAAACGGTATATAACCCATACGTTGGTTACGAGTCCGAATTAATGTGCTATTAGTGTGAAGTCACAGCTTTTTACGTTAAAAAGGTTCTTTGAAGCCAAAACTGATTTCATGTATATTTAACTTTCCCTTTAAATCCATTTTAATCTTCATTTTAATAATAAACTCTTATAGTTCATCGTCTTATACAGGAAGGCTTTATAGACATATTCCTTAAAAAAATCTACGTCTCTCGTGTAGTTTCAGACTTGCCCATACTAATAATTCGCAGGAACCAACATGCAACGAGCGCAACAGTATCAAGAATACGGTAGTCTCACCTTATCAAGTTCAATGGACAAGCCGAGTGTGAACAGAACGTTTGTGAAGTTTGGCGACAGCATTTAGCAGAGATCATTTATGAATAACGCAGTATATGTTTACTAAGGAAGCGTTTGAGGCCTGTAAGTATGGGCCTAAGGACTTTTTAAACAATTTCGAACAAAGGTACATTTCTTTAAAAGATTGACCATTACAAATACACAATTCCAATTAGATTATTAGCATACCTAAATTAGTTCGCGTATTCGTACCTAGATATTCAATATTCATGCGCTGTACATAACTAAACTATCTTACACGTGTGACATGTCACGTTAAATCCAATTTACCAAACCATTGGTCTGCATTGCTAAATTACTACATTGAAATCCCGAAGGATTTATAACAGGTGTTGGGGATTTAGATCTATGTAAGTAGTGAACCCGGTTTACACGCAATGATCTTAATCTGGTAGGAATTCTGTGTGAATAATTTTCCGTTAAAATCTTTCAAATATTTTTTAATGTTTATCCTAATAATATAAATGTGAAATTTGGTGAGTATAGGTGTATATATGTATGTAAGTTTGTTACTCTTTCACGCAAAAACCACTGAACGGATTTGGATGAAACTTTACAGTATGTTTTTGGTATATTTAGGTCTAAAATCAATGTAGTGAGTCAAGGTCTACAGTCTCTAAGATCACTGAGTGAATCAGGGGAAACAGTACAGGGTGCGAATGCTGCTTAGCGGCATGAAGATACACACAAAGTTTAACTTTACTTTTGAAAAACAGGAAAACTTTCCTGTATTATATTGTAAAACGCAAGTGTAACAGAAAGTATCCAGGTTGGGTGTATAAAAAGTTCAATATTTGTTCCCTGCAAACATGTGGGTGTCAAACGAAAATTGCAGAAGTAAAATATTTGCGAAGCAAACTATTTACAGCGCTTCACTCTAGTGGCTTGTTAAAATTAATTAAAATTGTATGTTGCACAACTTCTTTATATGAGTTTACTTTTTTCTACTGATGTTTAGTACTAGCAGCGTACCGCGGTTTTACCCACGTTGTGCCCGTTCTTTTAGGAATTTCGGGATGAAAACTAGCCTATAACCTTCTCGTTGAATGTGGCTATCCATTACAAAAATAATTATTCGAATCGGACAGGTAGTTTCTGAGATTAGCGCGTTTAAACAGACAAACTATTCAGCTTTATTATATTAGTATAGATATAGAATGTAGCTTTTATACATGCTTATTATGGCTATCGCATCGTATAGATTGGGCACATGGAGAGTTCACACGAGACTACGAGATTTCGTATCTCGCTTAATCTAACGCCTCGCCTTTTTTTTCTTCACCTATATCGTGCCACTGCTGAGCAAAGATCTCCCATACATACTTCAAACCCTCCCTCCGCGGTCACGACTCATCAATAAAATATTCATAACATTGTGCTAATAAATTACATGCAGAAACATTAATTAGACGTAGTGAAAAACTTACATTACAGCACATAGTCAACTCCCAAACTCCAATGCAACCGTACTCGTCAGTAACAAAAGATTGAAATATAACACAAGTACTCTTTACTTTGAGTCAAAGGGAAATTATCTACTTCCTAGTAAAATTGTACTTTGTAACATTAAGTTGCATTTACTTCTATAGTTTGACATAAACGGATAAATGACTTGGTACTTTTACGTTCCAGTTTAGTGTTCTGGGCTTTACATTAGTTCTACATTCGATAAAGATTATTGTTACCCGTGACCATCAAATAACAGGTGATAGTGAAGTATGAGAGTTGTATAAATAACGTAAGTTTGAGTTTAGTGTCCAATCTTAGTATCAAAGTTAACTGAAAGCCTGCCCTCCGAAGATCAACAATAGTTTAACTTAACTGTAGTAAATAGTGTAGGGTGTCATTCTGAACAAAAATATTTTAAAGAATATATCTCTACTGGCAATTTCGCATGGATAGCAGATCAAGTTTCGACATTGTTTGTAGCTTAATTAATTTTATTTGAGTTTCAGTAGCATTTGAGACGTTTATTTACATAAAAACCATTATCATTAATGGGTCATTGAGACTTGCCGTAGAACGACCTCCAACTTCAGAAGGAAGATCGTGAAAACATCACACAGATTGCATAAGGTAATAAGTAATCCATACTAATATTATAAAGAAGCAAAGTTTCTAATTCTGTTTGTTTATAAGGGCTTATCTAAGGAACTACTTGTCTGATTTGAATAATTCTTTTTGTAATGGATAGTCACGTTAAACAGAAAGATCGTAAGCTATTTTTCATCCCGAAATTCCCACGGGAACGGGCACAACGCGGGAAAAACCACTGAGCGCTACTAGTATTTATTAATCATGTTAATAATTGTTCTTGCGTTAAGTAAATATTTGCTAACAATTATGCACAGTGTTTACAAAGCAATATACAAACAAAGGACATTATGAAAGGTTATATTAGCAGTTATGTTCACTCTGCCACGAGTGAATAAATATTTAGATAAATCTGTTGATTGTTCTCTGAGTGTATGATAACAACCGCGTATTAATCATCAACTACATATGGCCGGTCGATACTGTTACTACCCATTCTGGATATCATGTTTGTTTCTGAAAGCATTATGAAACATAAGCTTACTGAAGACAAGACTTATTCGCGATCAAGTCCCGTCTAGATTAGCGTTTCCAATGCGTAATAGTTTGAATAGTGTAATGTCATGTCTAAAGAAGAACAAGTTTAGAAAAGATATCTTATAGACTTGTATATCTGTTAGGCTAAATATTAAGTGTTTTTTTAATTAGCTTGGTGTTTTTTTAATTAGCTTGCGATTTTAGCGTGCAGATATTTGCACGTTTCGGAACGAAAAAATCACCTCTTCTAAATGGTCTTTCCAATTGACCACTACAATCTCAAGACGCAAGACGATTCTCTCTCTGAATGTTTAGAGGCAGTCAATGTATATGAAACTACATTTCGCTTTTAATTTACATTTTTATCTGACATTTCGGCTCCTTTACAGGAACCGCGGTAACAGAACAAAGAGACCTTTTTGCTCTTCAATAAATCAGTGACACTATCTTCAGTGAGCCTGGAGGCTTTTAGCCAGCAGTAGGACATAATAATCTTAAACCTTATTCATTTCAATAACCTATCATAAACGCAAGAAACTCTGAATCAGCCGTAAGAAAGATTACGCGTAATCATCGTACTTAACTACGTCACTGTACATATTATAACATGCAGAGTGAGCAAGCGTGTCATGTAACTGTGATACAGGGTGTTTGTCACTCGAATGAATCGAGTCCCTCGGCGACGTCGCGGTATAACATAGGTATCTGCGTGTTTACACATACATCACATTAATGGAAACCGGTGGATTTCATTAAAGTTGGGAATTATATGTTGGTTATGTATTTTGTGAGACCGAATATCTAATTATATGTCACTAATTTAATATTTCTTTTAAATATTCTTGTGCCTTACCTATTCCGTTCCATTGCTGAACTTTCCTTAACAGCATTAACTGTACCTTTCTTTCTTTATGTCCCACACTAGTCGCGCCCTGCAGTTTTACCCGCGTTGTACCCGTGCCCGCGGGAATTTCGGGATAAAATGTATCTCATTTGTTATTACCTATATTACTGTAAAGTTTCATTTAAATCCTATCAGTAGTTTTAGTGTGTAAGAGTAACAAACACACATACTTCCTCACAAACTTTCGCATGTATACTATTAGTAGGACGGTGGTGAAGTTACATTACAGCCACACACACAGGCAGTGTGGTTCATAGTTCCTCTCTTCCACTTGGCTCTATGGGCTGAATCACCTGATTGCCCGAAAAGTAAGTGATTCCGTGCTTCGGAGGGCTCGTTAAGCCGTCGGTCCCGGTTACTTTCTACGGATAGTAGTCGTTTCATGAGCCATGTCAGAGGCCTTTGGCGGCCCAATAACTCTGACACCAGGATTGGTCAGTTTGACGATCCACTCGATGAAGAAGACTTCGCTCTATCGTCGAAACTACCCTCGGACTTCTAAAACTCGCTCGGAATTAATTTAAGTACGAGTCTTAAATAAACATCATTAATGCCACAAATAAAAAAGAAACTATTTATCAATTCATTATTTAAATTTTGACATAAAATATTGTAACACCTTCGTGAGTTATATTGAAGTGACGAAACTAAATTAGGGATCACGAATAATATTATGTCGAATATAATTTACCTTTATAGGCTTTTTATTAATATACTTGAATGCAGATGTTGGTGATGATGGAAATGGTATTTTTTATTTGGTTTTTTCAGTTCATAAAGGTATACGTCTTGATGAAATGTGATAGGTTTATGTAGCATATACATAATACAAAACTATTTAGTAGTTGATGTTATAGTTTTGGGTTCACAGAGTACCTACGAATAGTAAAAATCGTTACCATTTAGCGAGCATACGAGCTGCGAGCTACCGAGTTCAATAGAAAGCGAGAACACACATCGTCTAAAGTCAAATTCGAAGCTTCTAAATACGCTCAATAATAACCGCTCTTTTTGTTTGACCTTTAAAATCAATACAAGCTTTATCAAGAAGACTTTCTACTCAATAAAATGTTTGAGCACAACCCCACTAAATCTGGGAAAATAACGTAAGCGCAATCAACAAAATGTGACCTATTGCATCGTGTGTGTAACCACCGTGAAACAGCTAATATCACCTACCCTATCACTACATATAGTATAAAACAAAGTCGCTCTCCGCTGTCTGTCTGTATATCTGTCTGTCCCTATGTATGCTTAGATCTTTAAAACTACTGCACGGATTTTGATGCGGTTTTTAAAATAGATAGAATTATTCAAGAGAAAGGTATAAACCTTCCTCTTATGTATGTATAAAAATTCCCGAAATTCCCAAGGGAACGGGCACAACGCGGGTAAAACCGCGGGGCGCTGCTAGTAATATAATAAGTGCAAAAATAATGCCAATGTTGTAGTGACTAATTAAATAAATAATCTCAATGGCGATACTGTGTTTCGACATTATCAATTTCAAACACCAAATTCATTGACATGTACAACCTTGATAAGCCCGATATTGTAATAAAAGCCTAGTGAAGAGTTAGACAAGACAAGGTATTAGTCAAGGCCGTCTCAATAGGTTTTGTATAGGGCCATAACCTTTACCTAAATGTCAGAACTGGCGATAATAACACCCTCAATAAGTACCCGCTTCCCTCCGATAATATTATCTACGTTACATAACTAATTGTTTTAAACTCCTAATTGATCATGAAATAATGGTTTCTTGTTTGAACGAGCACAACATATTGGCTAATCTATAAACATATATAATTGTACTGTACGTGTGTATGTCACTGAACTCCTTCTAAACGGCTGGACCGATTTGAATGATTTTTTTTGTAGGCGTTTGCGTGGCTCCCTGGGTGGATTATATTCATATTAGCGACATCTATTGGGTCGCGGGTGGAACCACCGCGCGGGACAGCTAGTATAAGATTTGTTATAGATTATGCTTTGAACGCATTCATATTCTTTCACATTTTAACTCGCAAATATAAAATACTATATTTACGTATTGCATTCATTACAGTATTATGTTCAATTTGTACAAAAACTGTATTACATTTTTAAGTACTTAAAACCAACCTCATAAAAAGAATATTACTTTCTTTTTCTTCGATGGCACCAAGCTTAGGCAATAATGTGTGTAGTATATTTGCATGTTATATCAGCTATAAAATAGTATTTTATGAGGTCGCCTGTACGTTGATGTCAACACAGCGTATTTGCTTAGGGCTCTCATAAATCGGATTTGAGAGGCGCTCCACCGAATATCCCTTACATTGGATTTCAGATGTTTACGAAACCCGATACATTTTGATATCGGCGAGTTTTATTGCGATTTAATTGAACTTTACATCATGTTCGAGAATGTTCTTCTTTCTTGATTATTTTATGAAAGCCGTCATGGAAAATGTATTCTGAAATGGTTGACTCTCTTTCCAACGCCAACCGCCTCCAGTTTTCAACACAAGAAATAGGAGGGGAACTTTGCTCGGCTGGTGGGACGGCGAGGTTACATAAATATGTTTGGCCCCAAAGCAAAGCAAAAAAATTGTATGTCTAAAACTCTCTCCCTATCCTAAAGGCGAAGAACCTTTGAAAGGAGATTTAATATCGATCGGTTACCCAAATTTATCCCAGCACAGTAGGACAAAATAAACTAAATCAATAGTATAAATGTATTTTAAGAAAGAACAAAAAGAAAAAGTCGTTCAAACTAATAAATTCTATTTGAAACGAAAAGAAGCATTGTTTATTCCTAATTATTGAAACCATAGTTGTTCACAAAATACATCAAAGTATCGAGACAAAGGAGCTACCAACAAATGTTTGTAAGTATGTAAGACATGGTTTACCTATTTCACTTAATATAATTCACACTATCAACCATACACAGGCAAGGGAATTTATGTTCTATACGACCAGAGTTAAAATAGTTTATTGAATGTGTTTTCGTTGGTGGTTTACTCACGTCTACTAGACTTTGGTAAGCTGATTTCACTCTAGACGGTGCAAATTGATACGGTAAATAAAGTTTGAAAGGAACATTTTGAAATGTATTTTGAGTTGTTAAAGTAGTTTATGTTGAATTTTGTAGAGTAAACGAAATTCTAGTCACGTCGGCAACATTTTTCAGAGAGAGAAGACAAATAGCCGCCGCTGTTATTAGGGGCGGTAATAAATATAATCCTTTGGATTAATTTATATTTTGTACTTGACTACGACCTTGATTTATTAATAGCTGTATTACGATGTTTATTAATTCTCAATGGCTGCAGTAATATATAAAGATAAGTTTCATTGATAGCGAAAGAGTTGAGGCTAGCAGCGTTCAATAGAACGCGAGCAACGTAAATGATGTCTGTAGCCGGTTATGTACTAGAGGCAGCTTTGGGTCTTGGACTGCCTCACCCCAAAGCCACGTAAGTGGTGACTGGTGACGCTGCCTCAACCAGAACCTATTTAGCATTTTTTTCATAATTTGACAGCGTGAGAGCACGTTAAATTGTCGGTCTCAGTTGTTTCAATCGTCAGGTCATGTCGGAGGCCTAAAACCTCTTGACACCTGACTTGGCCACTAATCTAACCTATCCCAACTTACTTACTTACTTATTGTAGGTTGTTTGCCTCTAATGATGCCTCTAGTGCATATTCAACTTTAAAAATTTGCCATGTCGCGGCTACTATGATGTTAACATCAGTATCGCATATATCTTTCAAAATTTGTCTGTATATGTCGCCGCTTGTCACCTTAAACGTAATTTTAGCTCTATGAAAGCTATTCTTTGAAAACTAAATAAACAATATGCAAACCGTACAGCTCTATTCCACGTAAACCGAAAACGTCGTATTCAAGAACCATATCAATAGAAGTTGTGCTGAAATTGATACGTCCTCACCACCGTCCCAAGTATTGATCAATGTTTCACGGAAACCAGCAAAGGAACCCACGGCTCCGACGAACGGAATACTTCGAAACGATTCATCGCTTTGAACATCGAACATCACACTTCAATACTCATTCGTTAATTACTTTTCTAGTGTTTGTTCAGCAACGTTTAAATATTTTGCGCGTAATAAAATGACTTCAAAGGGATTTTAATTTGTAGGGTTTACACCTCGAGAAAAACAGTGTTTGTATTTAGATTGTTTTAGTCTAAACACTATAGCCGCACCTTGTTTGACCTGCGTTGTCCTCGTTCCCGTGGGAATTTCGGGATAAAATAGCCTTTAACCATCTTCTGGAATGTACCTAACTTATACAAAAAATAATTATTCGTACTGAATTGGTTGTTCCCGAGATTAATTAGCCCAAACATATGAACAAAAGTAAAAATCCTGCCTTCACTATCACTACATAGTATAAAATAAAGTCGTCTCTTTTTCGTGTCTGTCACACTGTTTGTCTGTCTGTATGCTTAAATCTTTAAAATTACGCAACGGATTTTGATGCGGTTTTTTGTAATAGGTAGAGTGATTCAAGAGGAAGGTTTTTATGTAAAAAAAATCCCGAAATTCCCACGGGAACGGGCACAACGCGGGTAAAACCGCGGGGCGCTGCTAGTATTAGTATAAAGTACGATTTGTTATAGATATAGATTTAAAACTACAATATAGATTAGATACGAAACCATATGAAAGAAAACTCATACGATTTATTTTTATCTAACCTATACTGTCCCACTGCTGGGCAAAGGTCTTCCCCAAACACTGCCAACCGTCCCTATCTTTCGCCTTCTCCCACCAAATTCTATCGAAGTTGATAAGATCGTACGATTTAAAGTAGAAAAAAGCATTTTTAACTTTACTGTTTGCACGCAAAGTTAATGAACTCAAAACTTTTATTTAAAATTAAATAGATAAAAAAAAACAAACATAAGCTTAGAGCCTTACTAAAACCGTTATGTTTCGTAAAATTACAATCAGCAAAACTGCAAAAATACAACGCAAGAAAAAATCTCCGACTCCGCATACTCCGAATAACTTTGCTTATAAACACTGATCAATGATTCTTCAAACGAACAAAACGATATACCTAAAACACAGTGGTATACTAATGAACGTGTACCTATCCCGTCTATTATTTGAATCGTCTCGGTAGCGTCCTTTTGTGAGCAAACGTCGCCGGTGAGACGAGATAACAGCCAGCCCGGAAAGTTTATAACTCTACAGCTATATTTTTAATGAATAAAGACAATTTGCATCTCACTGCGCTCGTTCAGTATTCTTGCTGATAAGAATTATTATTAGAATTATAAACTGATAAGAATTATTAGAATTAAGTTTTGTGGCAATGGGCTTAGATGACGTTATGTTGTGGAAGGAAGATTAAACCTGTACCTGTATTCTATGCTTACTGAAGATCTCAGTGCAATGAGGAGAATAAAAAGTTGTTTAATTTATTTTCACAGGTTTTTAGATATTTTAAAGCGTTTGTTTATTGAGCAATTTTTAAAGTCACAGAATTGTACAGTCTTTGAAATTCATTTTATATTGAGCTTGTTTAAGTATATTGAGCTTGTAATTAGTTAAGTCACTCTATTTGTTTGAAATGTGTAGGAATCGCTTTCTAGAACTTGTTGGCTCACATACTTTTTAAACTCATACGATTTGCATTCATTATACTAAATGAAACGGGCCTGTATCGCGTTAGATAATTTAACGTATTTTACTAAAATACGTACCCGAGACGTTTCGAGCGGATTACACCGCTCGTGGTCACGCACGGGATAACTCACGTACGTACTTTAGTATGTACGGGGGTACGTATATTAGTAAAATACGTTAAATTATCTAACGCGATACAGACCCGTTTCATTTAGTATATTGTTGGCTCACAGTTATAGTCTCTCAATATCGAAGCCTTATTTTTTAGATTTCCTATGCATTAGTATACGTAATCATTATCACGGAAGAGCGATGTACTTACTCACTTCTCTATTGCTTAATCATTAATCTTCCAGTCCAGTGTAATAGAATAGACATAGATAATATCCATATTTACTAGAAACAATATGGTTCTAACATGTGGTTATATCCCTAAATAACTTCCTACAGAATATACTTGCTACGTCATAGTTTCTGCCGTTGACACAACTTCCACAGAGTTGTCTGTGCGATTAGTTTCGTGTTTGGCTAATTACGTAAGTTTTAAGCATATGTAACCAATATTAATCTGTCTTTTAAGGATCAACCGCATGGCTTTTGGTATTAGAAGTTTAATTAAATTGTTAGCCGTTTCAGTGTTCGACCTTATATACTGGTAAGGAGTGATTACATTAAGACCTTAGCGTAATACTATTGTTGAGCTTATTTGAATTACTTTGGTCACCGAATTCACAATGGACTGCAACCGAATGTGAATGACTGCACTAACTAAATAACAGCTGCAGTCGACCACTATCTACTGCAGTCAGGTACTCATCCGTAAAATTGTAAAAATTTATATTTTTTTACATGTAAAAAAAACAGTATTAGCCTGTAATGTTCCACTGCTGGGCAAAGGCATCTCATCTCACAGAAGATATTAGTACGGTGAGAAAGATTAGGCATAATCATCTTCGATCAACAATACACGTATTGTTGATCGAAGATAATCATCAAGCGTGCGTCTGCGGGTTGGTGATTTCAAACCCGAGCCATGTTCAAAAAGTAGAAAACATGTTTTTTTTCGTTCGACCCGAATTGAACTCGGGACCCCAAGGATTTTGACATGCAATGAATGAAAAATTACGTTAATTCATTAAACAGATTTCATGAACGTCTCTGAGTACAGCAGTTAGTTAACTATCGATTTAATTGCCTGATAAATGAAATGTATAGCGTTATTACGCTTATATTGTTGTATATGTTTACACTATTACATCATATACAATACAATACAAATGAAATGTTTGAACGGTAACCTGTTACGTTTTCATTGTATGTACAATCGTCTATACAAATAATATCAAAACTATTCGACAAACTTCGTTACAAAACCAACTAATAGTTAATAATGTGTTTTGGTGGTAACTGTCCTAATAGAGTTATAACTTCATTAAACTGTAATCTGTTTAAAAGTTTTAGTTGAAAATTGAACTTGTTTTTGGTATTTGAATACAGTTAAATGTTGAATTATTGAATTGTACTTACGGAGTGTCATTAGGAGTTTTTGATTATTTTTTAATCGTTCTATCGTTCATTCTTCACATGACACATGCACACAAATTGAGAACCTTCTTCAAGTTATACACGTAGATTGAAAAAGTACTATGTGAAGGGAATTAAATATTATTTGTTCATTAAACAAAATAAAATAATTAAATAAAATAAATACTTGAACAAATTCACACACGGTTAATTAGACCCAAAGTAAGCTCTAAGCTTGTGTTATGGAATCTAACTAACTGATACTACTACATATACACACACAAATACTTTATAAGAATATATAATTGACACCCAGACGTCGTCGCCAACAACTATGTCTTCACATATTGTTGACTCCGGGCGGGGATCGAACCCGCAACCCCTGACACAGTAAGCGCTCTCACTGCCACTGTGCCAACGGGCTTGTCAAAATAATATACTTTAGCTTCTATTATTTATGCCACAAACACTTTACCTGCGTCCCTAGTCAAAGACAAATGATTGGGTTTTGACTCGGTTGATATCAGCCAATGAATAGCGTTGTAGCGCTCGTGGCGTAGTTTGTCTAAGCGATATTAGTTAATTACGATTATTAAGTAACGTGCAGACCCCTACTTGGATGGGCATTTCTATCTGAGCGCTACCGTGCTTCGGAGGGCACGTTAAATTGTCGATCCCGATTGTTTCAATCGTTAGACCATGTTAGAGGCCTCTAGGTGGTCTAAAAACTCCGACACCAGGGTTGGCAACTAACCTTTTCGAACTCACTTTTCTTTTAGCCAATGAATAGAATGCATATACGATAGTCACTTGTCTTTAGGCAGTTTTTCATACTTAAAGATATAGATGAATCATCTATACTTATATTATAAAGAGGTTAAATTTGTAACTTTGTTTGTTTGTATGTTCGAGCTAATCTCAGGAGTTACCGGTCCGATTTGAATAATTATTTTTGTATTAGATAGCCACATTTGACGTGAAGGTTATAGGCTACTTTTCATCCCGAAATTCCCACGGAAACGGGTACAACCGGAACGGGTAAAACCGCGGGGCGCTGCTAGTTGGAAATATAAAGGCAGCCCACCGAATATCACAACGTCCTGGTTCCTCGTTTTCGATTCGTGAACTTTCACAAAAAGTCTTGATTAGGTTCAAAAGAAAAACCGTGTCGCCAGCAAACAATAGTTAAGGCAGCCTGCAATCAATATAATAACACGAATTTAGAAGTTCACTGCAGCGTCCTTGGCTTTGAACCTTGGGGTCTACATGCGATATCAATATACAAAGCTCTGGTCGTATCGATTCATACTTCATTGTGTTTCGTATTAACTGTTTTACTTTGAAGTGTACAAATATGTTGCGTGTATTATTTATTGATGGGTTGTTTGCAAGGTAGTGTGGTTACAGTGTATTCAATTTTGCAAAAGTTTGGTATTTTATTCGGTTAAGTGTATCTAATTCAAACGATATCCTTATCATTAACGATATATTACTACCTGTGCCCCGCGGTTTCACCCGCAGCGCCCCAGTTCCCGTGGAAATTTTGAGATTTTTATTCCTTATTTTTCTTATATAAAAACCTTGTCCTGACAATAAGGAACACATTAAAAAAGAATCATCCAATTTGGTGCAACGTTCTGAAGTTATGCGCTTACCAACACATTTTGCGATTCATTTTTATATTATAGATTAGTAAATGACAATTTTCAACACTTGTATCGCTGATTATTCCGTAATTCCCAAAGGAACGGGCACAGCGCGGGTAAGTTCGCGGGGCACTTTCTAGTTATGTAATACTAGCCGCGCCCCGCGGTTTCACCCGCGTTAATAATTTTTCAGGCTCTGGACTAACTGTGTGCCAAATTTCATTCAAATCGGTTCAGTAGTTTTGGAGTGAAAACGTGACTGACAGACAGACAGACAGAGAGTTACTTTCACATTTATGATATTAGTTAGGATAGCACTACACATCTTATTCCGTTTTGATAAATCAGTATAATAGTCACCCTCCTTTTCGTAAATGGTATCTACGTGTGACATCAAGCAGGGTAAAAGCTAATTTCCTTCAAAGTTCTTCACTTTTAGTTCCATATCACTACATAGTATAAAATAAAGTCGTCTCTTTTTTGTGTCTGTCACACTGTTTGTCTGTCTGTATGCTTAAATCTTTAAAATTACGCAACGGATTTTGATGCGGTTTTTTGTAATAGGTAGAGTGATTCAAGAGGAAGGTTTTTATGTAAAAAAATTCCCGAAATTCCCACGGGAACGGGCACAACGCGGGTAAAACCGCGGGGCGCTGCTAGTATATATATATATATATATAAACTCGTACCTACTTTCGTAGAATGGATTCAAGCAATCAACTTTTTGTTGGGACCACGATCATTCCACATGGAGTTACAAAGGAGTGGAAAAGGTTTTGTTACACTTTGAAATATGTAACCAACTTTTCTCTTTTCCATTTTTATGCGGTTTTTAGTTGTGAGTACAACTTGTTTGGAATTCATAGTAAAAAAACCTTTTTATACATATTTCTTATAAAAAACGATTCAGAGCTGTGTTCACAAGTGTCGTACAGTATATTCTTAAGTTGCGAGTTAGTTTTATAGAACTCGCAACAGGCCAGTATGACATCTTTCATACAAATACCAGGCATACAACGTCACGCGACCCGCACCCGATGATAATGCAAAGAGGGAATGTGTCTGACCATAAACTTGATACAAATTTTGTAATTCTACTTCAAATCTCAGTTTCAATAGAAAACGTAATAGTTTCAAATAGAATTCGTGAAATCCCGAAGGAATCGTAGCTCGGTGTACGTCCGTGTTTTATCCCAACGTTTTTGTGTGGAAACGCGGAAAAAATATATTGAAAATGTTTGACAAATGTGTTAGGAAAACCTACACGTTTTTATTAGTTATTTCGGGACGAATAAAATAGATGGTATTGTAGTGAATGTCTGTTTTGTACAGATTTATATTAGAGATAAAAGAAGATAAAGACTTTGCAAGTCTAGTAGATACTAAGTTTCCTCAGTGTGAAAAAGTATCTTTATGAGATAAAATATTTCTAGTAAAGAAGTTTCAAATGACAAAATGTGTTTTCGGTCTTTTATACCAATATTATTCCAATTGGCTGGAGGTATGTTCCAATCGTAAGACCATGTCTAAACTAAAGTAGAATCTTTATTATGAGACCAACAATAACAGACAGAAATAATAACAATATTTTTTTACGTCAATGTTTAATGGGTTAAAGACAGACGGACTATAATAGGTTAAGACTAAGACATAATAAAATAAAGACAGACATTTTCAAATAAAGAATTCGTAATACTACTAATAAAATTTCACAAGCCCGTTGGCACAGTGACACGTGAGAGCGCTTACTGTGTCGGGGGTTGCGGGGTCGATTCCCGCCCGGAGTCAACTGAATGTAGTCTAAGTGCTAATTATAATATGAATATTAAAGTGCTTGTATATGTATATGTATTACGAGTAGTATCAGTTTGTTAGATTGCATAATATAAGGTTAGAGCTTAGTCTGGGTCTATTTAACTGTGTATGAATTTGGCCGGGTGTATTTCTTTATTTAAAAGTTAAAAGGTTAAATGAAGAATGTGTTTCGCATTTATTTTATTAAGCTCGAATTAACATTCTATTCTTACAAATAACCATCACCACAGTCTGGGTACGAGTATAATGAGAGTGTATCACTGTTTTTCATTTTAAAAAAGTTTGCAAAACTGTATACAAAGCGCGAACCACCGGCCCGTCTCTATTCACCCTCTATAAAGACCCTTTTGCCTACACCACTATGGAAACTGTTTCTGGGGAGAATTCATGAATTTTAGCAACTTTTTTTTCATATTTTTTCGGCGTATTTTTGTGACTTAGTTATTTGGAAGGTGAGTATGAAGGCTTTCCGCTTTTGTTTTGGACTACATTGTGTTGCTTTTGCGTGGAAATGTTATTGTGGGAGCCAGGAAATGTAATGAAACAAATTGAATTAACATTACTTACACGTGGTTTGTGTATGTGTTGGTGTGTACTATTGTTTATACTAATATTTTTTACTTTACATAATAATAGCGAATGAAACTATATAAATACCCAATTATTAAAATTCAAGCCAAATATCACATTAATACTAAGGGACAAAACTGAATAATCTATAAAAATTGTAATCATTGCAACGATTCAACTTAGTTCAAAATACAGAATTACATATCCACCATCTTCTTTATTAAAACCATCTGCATAGCTCTTTCGATTGACGAACTTTACACCAGTACAATACAAGACTTTGGTCATGAACCACTTTAAGGCGTAAATCGCTTGACACTCAGAGCATTGCTCTACCATTGCTAAGTATATTGATCATTCATTCTAATCTATAATTATACCATGATATTTTTTCACAGCTCGTTCTCACTTTTCAATGGGTCTCGAACCCTTTTGAATTTTAATTGGACGTCCTAGTGCCAGAACATTTTATATGAAGCAAATCACTATTGTCGGACTCCAATCTGGTATTGGCCCTAAGAAGTAGAAAGATACTCGATTGAAATTCTCATTGAACAGCAGACTATTGTGAAAATGCTCTGACAGTACAATCATAATCGACGTCTAAAATTATGCATGAAACATCTCCAACAAACATTTATTCATGGTTGTTAACTTTTTGTTTAGTTGGCGCGCGATTCATTACTCGCTACCATCTGTCATTGTCAAACACAGGGACCACTTAAGAATGAGCCAAAATAAAACCACTTGTGGCAGAAATGGTTGAAACTTTGAACACTTTGGTTTAACCGCTTTATCACGAGAATTTTATATTATTTATTTATTTTTTATTATTATTTTATCACCTTATTACTTAACTTACTTAATAATAATTACTTAATAAACTTCAAAAACTTATTACGTTATTTTTTTTATATCTACATAGCTTCTAAATTAATAAGATTTTAAAAAAGTAAATGGAAAGTAGCTTGTAATGTCCCACTGCTGGGCAAAGGCCTCTCATTTCAATAGAGGAAAATGAAAAAATGGATATAACGCTAGTGAAGCAAAAACGCGCTGCTAATTCTTGAATTAAAATGTGGATTATTCTCCTATTTTTACATGGTAGAACGTTTTCCATCGCACCATTAATCTTGAGTAGTTTTTGTGCATTACGTCGACACGCTATTAATGATGTGTCGCTCGTTGTTGAAAGATTATTAGGTCAAAGGTCTCGTATGAATAGATTATTCTTATTCAATCAAATTATCATAACACTCTCTCGTTTAACACGCCCTCTTAACACTTTTTTATTTCGTCTTCTCATTTTTAGACACCTATCAAAAATATTGGTAGTTTCATGTGTGGTAGCCACGAAATAGAGAATATTATGTTTACACAAAAGTTTACAAAGGATTAATAACAAAAAAAAAAAAGTTGTTTAAATAACAACGTATCTAAATCTTAATCTAAACCAAATTTCCATTTAAATGTATTATTATTATTTATGGCACAGTTTTCGTAACATCTGGCATTCCTGGCATTGTCCCCAGGGAACTATGTGTTAAGTTCCCTAAAATCCTGGAAAGGTATTAGATAACTTTCCTGAAAGTTATGCAGATATTCTCTTGGTACCGTTTTGTATATAAAATACGGTTATGTCTTTGTATATTACCTTTTTATTGTCACATGCGTTTAATGTTTAATTAAGAAGGCGATTAAACCATGTCAGAGTACTCGAACTAAAGGACTCCTGAAAATTATGTCTCGTTTTGTTCAAATCTAATAGTTACGGTGGAAGTTATACAGCGAATTAACAAAACTTTCATAAATATAGTACAAGTCTCAAGGTTAGTTTTTGTACATAAAAACCTAATAATGTTTTGTCTACCCGCACATCACCTGTATCTTTCTCATGCTTTATCAAAGACAAAGTTGTAAACCTTCACATAAATATCACCCCTTAAAAACTTCTCCTCAACTAAGTTTACGGACTGACTTAAGAAACATTCAAAGTTTTATAACTTTTTATCGATCTCAAATAGAGACAACTAAGATAAATGTTAGATTAGTTTCAGGATTGCGATCAACGTTGACTTATCAAAGAGTTCAGACTGGAGAGATTAATTTTCAGAAGTCATTACAAATATTTGATAAGAATTTGACTGTATTGATTTTTGAGGTTGAGTTGTTTTCGTGTTTCACTTTACATTGGTAGTGGGACAAAGACAATGCTCTACAACATCGACAGTAGTCGACCATCTCCCTCTACACACCGATGGGTACTATAATTTAATAAAGATTGCGAAAAAAATTGATATTCTAAGTTATTATTCACTTAAATGCAATTACAAGAGTTCATTATAATTAAACTACATAAGGCTAGAAAAGAATATAATACTCGAAGAACCACACCTCAATAAATCTCAAATATAAAGTCGTCTTATATAAAAATACTAGTGATCCCATGATAGCCAGCTAGCGTGTTTGAAGTTTGTGAGTAAAACTTATAAATTAAATTCATTTTTATATTTCACAAGTTATGGGCGGGCGACGTTTAGGTGTCGAGTCGAGATGAGATTGCATTTTTTACGATCGATCAAACTTCTATTGTGTTCGAACGAGATTGGTTTAACAATTTAAGTTTTTATGTATTCGCCGTTACTTTTTATGTAAAATAATCTTTGGCTAAGCACGGCTATGTTATGGTGTTTACTTACTAAGGATGTTGTATTTTATGAAACTTTTTATATCTTATGTTAAATTGTATCACTGAAAGTACCACCATGTAATTTGCCATAACTATGTATATCCTTATGCCTACTTAATATTATAAATGCGAAAGTTTGTGAGGATGGATGTATGTATGGATGTATGGATGAATGTTTGTTGCTCTTTCACGAAAAAACTACTCGACGGATTTGGATGAAACTTTACAGTAATATAAGTCAGAATCATCAAAATAACACATGGGATAGATTTTATACCTAAATTCCCGCGGGAACCGATACAGCATGGGTACCACCGCGGGGCGTGGCTAGTCATTTATAGTTTCCAAATATTTTATACCTTATCATCCTCATTGTATTTTTATTAAGAAGAGGCCTTTACCCTGAAGTGGAACATTACATACTATTTACTACTCTTCAAATAAGTTAAGGGTTAATAGTTTAAGCTCAGTCTCCAAGGGTAGTTTATAAACTCCCGACGCGTGACGTCTTCAGTTGTAAAGTCTTAAAATAAGTTGCTATCCCATTGCTTAGTTACCAAACCGCAAAATTGTGTTCTTCAATAGTAACTGCAGCACTCAGAAAATCATTAATTCGACACTTCACTAATTGACGAAATCCTACTTAATATTATAAATGCGAAAGTTTGTGAGGATGGATGTATGTTTGTTGCATTTTTACCAAAAAAACTACTGAACGGATTGGGATGAAACTTTACAGTAAAAAAATAGGTTATACATCAGAATAACACATGGGATACATTTGATTCCGGTATTCCCGCGGGAACGGGTACAACGCGGGTAACACCCCGGGGCGCGGCTAGTAATATTATAAATGCGAAAGTTTGTGAGGATAGATGTACGAGTATGTATGGATGTATGTTTGTTGCTCTTTCCCGTAAAAACTACTGAACGGATTTAGATGAAACTTTACAGTAATATAGGTTATACATCAGAATAACATATGGGATACAATTTATCCCGAAATTCCCAAGGGAACGGGTACAACGCGGGTAGTACAACGCTAGTTTTTCATACATTAAAAGTGAAAATCGCTCATTAAGTCTCTACTAAGGAAGCATTTCACGACTCTGACGTAAGGCGTAAGATTGACTGCCATGGTATGCCTTTGCAGTAAAAATCCCTAAAGCAAATATGGATTTTCGAATACCCGAAACAACTTATTACTCGACCAAGTACGTCGTACTTCCGCTGTCATCTATACTAATATAATAAAGCTGAAGAGTTTGTTTGTTTGAACGAGCTCATCTCAGAAACTACCAATCCGATTTGAATAATTCTTTTTGTAATGGATAGACACATTCAACGGGAAGGTTAAAGGCTATTTAAAATTTCGAAATTCTTAAAGGAAACGGGCACAACTCGGGAAAAACCGCGGGGTGCTCCCAGTTATTATTATAAAACATTTTATTTATTATCTGTCGGTTCTTTCGCTCGGAAGTTGACAAAGCCGCCCATTTCCGCACATGGTCATGTGATTTCCGCTCCGTTCAAAAAGGCTGCCTTTTATAATAGACCCGTTAGTAATTTATCGCGCCCCTTTTTTCAATACCTACGGGTTTTTTATTCAAATTAGTGGTCGGTTCGGTGTACGCTAATCTGCGGTCACAAATTGCTTGGATAAGCAAAAAGGAATTGTTTGTTTATGAGGGTCATAGAACAATTTAAGTATCAGAAGTAATTAGCATTATATTACAATTTTCTGTTCAATATGGTTTAATTCGAATTTACAAAAAAAGATAGTAAGAGTACATAAATATTTTTATTTATAATTTCAACATCTCACTCAGGTGCTACGATCAAGCTACGACACGTCATCGTAGCCGAGTGTGTAGCACGTAGCATGTGCAACAGAAAGTGCTACGCCGTAGCACAAACCACGTAGCTCCTGCGTAGAATAATGATAGAAAAACTTGTAGAAACATCGGTAAACTAAATAAACGATATGTCTTAATGCCGTACTCAGAGACTGCACTTAAATCAACAGTTAACTAATTGACGAAATTCTCCATTAAAGGTCAAAAATCACTCGTTAACCTTTCTTATGGAACTATTCGTGACTCTGAATATACGTAGTAGTTAAAGCTTGAATGTTTTTGTTACATTTTGAATAGAACTTTATTATAAATAGAAAAATGTGAACGCACAGCATAATTTAGTTTGACTGCAATTTAATATATGACCAGCAGACTAAAACTGTTAATTATAGTGTAAAGTTGCGTTATATTGAGTAATTAACTGATGGCGTGCGTGTTGTGTCTGTTCTGATTTGAAAATGATTTATTAGAGCCACTGCTCAACCCGTTTGCTTGTGTATTTTTAATGAAATATGAGTCTACTTTGTACCCGACTACAAGAAAAAGGTAGTTCTTTGTCTGCAATATAATGTGAGCTGTTTCCTGAACTTTCTTCCAAAAATACTTATAATTAGAAAAATTAAAACCATCATACAATTCATTATAAACAAAGGTATACGTTACTGCCGTTTGCGCCAGTATAACTTCAATATCCAACACATAATCCCCTATTTCGCATAGTTGGCTAGAAGCAATCGTACTCCACAAATTCTGTCCACAACGTCAAATTCAGAATTCGAAACTCGATTTGGCGTTTCGAATTGAGAACAAGATCAGAGATAAGTGCCTACTCTGAGTTTACAAGCTGCCAGTGAATTTTACAAATAGGTACGTACGCGTATACACGCATTATTATTTAACGCAAGCTGTAAAGAGGTTTATTTGCATTAATACTTTTCTATATGTTGTAGAACCTCTTTTATTTAAAACCTTGTCTACATTTTAACGTACTTTATTATATTTATGACTCTTTATTCTCTCTATTTAAAAATAAATCTTGCGTTATTTTTGTTAATAAAACAACTAGGCTCAATGAAGTAAAAACATGAAACGGTTTCAAAGGAAAACTGAAAACAATTTTAACTTACAACATATTTTACAATTCACGTTTCGTTTATACATAATATATAATAAGTGAAAATCGTGTAATTTAATAAAGTTTGTCAATTAATTAAGTTCTAATCTCAAGTTAAACTGCGAACTTCAAACTATAATAGAAACAACAAAACAAAAACGAACATTTGAGTAAAGCTGGTTTACACTAAAAGGGTTTTACTAAATCGCACCCGCACGTTATCTAACCAACGGAAACAGTAGTAATTCGTGATTTGATTGTAAAATAAATTAACTAGAGAGCGGTTTGACTGCGACCGCCAATTGGAGGGCGGTACTGCGCTGGCTTGGGAACCATTAGCATGTCAAAGGATGACGTCACCAAGTGCAGCCTGACGTAATCATATGGGATGGAGGATGGAATAGAATGAACTAATTTGGGTTTGAATTTGGAATTAGTTAACTTTTCAATTATGAGTTGTAGATATGGAGTCAAAATCAAAATTTAGATCTAAAATAATATGAAGAATATAGAATAATGTAATAAGGCTTTTAGAAGAAGATTGCTTGTTTTTCGTTGGACAAATATTTTTAAACATTTTTTGTTAACACTGATTTAGTAATTTCATTTTTCAGTTAACGAAGATACGTAAATCACATGGAATATAAACACAGACTAAATTAATCAAAGATTAACAAATATACCATTCTAAATGTACCACATTAAATACGAAAATAGTGAAGACACCTTTTTTGCAAACGGTTTTTGTTTCTGACTACATATTACATGTTTACTTCATGAAGAATCCTTATTTAATATTGAAGAAAAATGTTTGGAAAGAGACGTATTTTGTAAGTAAAGTGAGCGATTACACTCGACCTTTGGAATTACGCCGCGAGGGAGGCAATGTTTCACAGGACTCTGCTACAGCTGCCAAGAGGTAATTCATACCCGACGTTATTATTACCCTTGATTTAATATAACTTATTACACTTAATAGCGACGTCTAATATTTTCACATAGGTATATAGCTAACAGACGTTACATGCTTATACTATTACTTTACTTAGGTATAAAGCATTTATTTGCCAAGTAGGTTATGAAGATGAATACATTTTTTCTCTACATAACAAAAGTTCACGAAAGTAAATGTTACGCCCAAACTGAGAGATGTCAAAGGCTTCATGCAAGTGCTTGTATGAAAAGTAAATCAATTAGTTTAGTATCAATTTAATGGACGTCTATACGTCTATATTGCCAAATTTTTTTTACTTCACAGGTAACAGGACAGAATGTAATTAAAACATCTCTTGCTTTTTCATGTTTCGGGATCACTTGCTCTGTGGCACCCCAGTATATATCATTTCATACCATCACCATCCTTAATACGAGAGTGTAATTAAATCAACAACTTCGTCTCTTAAGTTCAGTTGGTACAGTTCTAGTACATATCTCTGGTTGAAACCAAACGGATCGGCTGGAGTCCGCAATTTAAGAGAAGAACAAACATGCTTGAACTACAGACAGCCGTGTGAGAATTTAGGATGTTAGACCCAAACTGTTGGTCGCAGTTGATTGCTCTGCAAATTGATAATATATGCGTAGCAGTCAAAGCTACTTTTGCACAAACAGCTTAGTTAATACTCCGATGTATATCTCGATCAAAGTTTATTTTTCATACAAATTTGTATATAAAATTATAACCTATTGTGAATACTCGTATCATCGATTGCCACGTGCCGACCTACTCAAAACTTTACTGTAGTGTGAATAACCGTATCCGTACCACTACTTGGATGAGTGACCGAAAGCGGCAGTTGTTACTAAGAGCCAACGTGCTTCGTAAGGCACGTTATACAATTGGTCTCTATTATTTAAATTCTCAATATACTCGTACCCATTAGTTAAAACCAAACAATACTGCCGTGAGTGATCACAACCCGTTATATTGGAGTGTCCTACACTAGATCCCTGAGGAGAAAGTCGATAAAAGTTTCCATTTGAGTCTGGTATGCGTAACGAGCCCCACTCCGCCTCTGAATGAAGGGCCTCTTTCGTATTCATGTGATCCCACGTACTTCAGAGCTGCACGTTTGAGAGAAAAGCGGCAGCGGTAGTTTATCACAACATGTAATGTATAAACAGTCCGTTTGCTGGGCTACTTTGAGCCGGGTAAAAATTAATTGTCTTCAATATAGTTTTGTAGTAAAAAAGCCGCTGGCTATTCTAAAAATATCATTACAATGAAGACATAAGGACCTAAAATGAAGTAAGTGTAAGCCTGTTTTAATCGTCATACCATGTCGCAGGCCTTTAGGCGGTCAAAAAACTCTGACACCAGGGTTGGCCACTAACCACTGTAAGATGCAGGCTTTCATTAAACTGAAGATACAGTGAGGAGGATAAAGCATAATCACCTCACTTGCGAACTGCAAGTTGATCATTTCAAGAAGAAGATAAGCGAGAAATTATAATAAAATAAATAAATAAATATACCTGGACAAATTCACACACGGTTAATTAGACCCAAAGTAAGCTCTAAGCTTGTGTTATGGAATCTAATTCACTGATACATATTCATACACAAATACTTTATAAGGATATATAATTGACACCCAGACGTCGTCGCCAACAACTTTAGCTGCACATATTGTTGACTCCGGGCGGGAATCGAACCCGCAACCCCCGACACAGTAAGCGCTCTCACTGCCACTGTGCCAACGGGCTTGTCCAATAGGCTTGTTTCCACTAAGAATGAATCGGATGGCTTTTTAGTTTCTAATGATTGACCATGATAATTAGTAAATAAATAATCAACTTTGCTACAAAAATAACAAAAGATTAAAAATATTTTTGGAAAATAAAATCGACAAAACGAGGCGTTTAATCACGTGACATTAAACACCAATCAGAGAAGCGTGACGTCACACCTCTAATAAAACTACGTTGTAGCATGGTTGTGGCTGTCATTTTCGTATAAAGTGAACAGTTTATTACAAGTTTGCCCCAAATATTGTTAAATTACACATAAACACATTACACATTACACATAAATACAGTTCGTTTTTCGTGAATCTTGAAATACAGGTATTATTCGCCATGGAATCAGGATTTAACAAAGCAAACAGCAATAATTTGCCCAAAATTGACGTCTTTATGCAATGAACACCGACTTCTACATTACTACATTTTAAAAAACGGAAATAATATTTTAGCTCAAATAAATCATAAAACCCTATCTATTCAAGTCATAACATTTTATAGGATAAGTGTGGTATATATTATACTAGCAGCGCCCCGCGGTTTTACCCGCGTTGTGCCCGTTCCCGTGGGAATTTCGGGATTTTTTTTACATAAAAACCTTCCTCTTGGATCACTCTACCTATTACAAAAAACCGCATCAAAATCCGTTGCGTAATTTTAAAGATTTAGGCATACAGACAGACAAACAGACGACAAACAGACACGACTTTATTTTATAGTATGTAGTGATTTGCTAAATTCTTTTCTTTTACTGTACATTTATAAATAGATATATCAAGTTGTATTTAATACTTACATCAAAATGATCTTCACAAAAATAAATTGTGGATTTAGTTGATAAAGTAAGAGCATCTTGCCTCCTTGCCATTTTTAACCACTTTCTTCGTATTTTTTTATTGTTTGGAACGTATATGAATAATTTGTCTTGCGTTTTTTTTGTTGTACTTTTACATTGAGGCACTATACAGTATTTATTATACGAGGAATTCATTATTTATTAAAAAACACAATTGACTTTCATACACAAACACGGCTGTTCGGGAAGGCGTGACGTCATTCAAGATGGCTTGACAGTCTTGGCCTTTTTCGCGGTCAATTTCAATTTCATTTCTTAAAACTCAAAATACTAACGTAAAAAAACTATTTTTCTTAAAATAATATATTTTTGGGGTAAAATAGATGCTAAGCTATAGTTTTAAACTAATTTCCAAATTTTGTCAACTAGCCTATTATGATTATTAATTTGGAACTACGATAGAAATAGTGGTAAAGTAAGTAAGTTCGTGCAGCTCAGTAGCCAACCCTGGTGACGGAGTTTGTAGATTGCATCATAATGGACATTATTTTCTGTATTGTTCCCATCTTTACGGATTATTTCCTCTCCAAATTCCAAATTCAAAAGCAACTGTCTACCGACTACCCACATCCTCAATTTACGGAAAGGTAAAGGATGCTACGATTAGCATAATGTTTGTCTCGTCACGTTTTCTTTACAACAACAAATGTAATTATTTATTTCTACCGTAGACTTTCCTTATTGTGACAAATAAAATAGAAAAAGTATATTTGTTTACTGTTAAACATATTTAATTTCATAAGCACACCATGACTATTGTACTGGCAATTCAAATACTTTATACGCTGTATGAAAACGTATGAGGTATGCAACTAGACAAGATATCTCTCACTTTATCATAAGACTTTATAGAGCGTATTGGCTCTAATGACCGGAGTCTGTATTCGTCGTAAGATAGAATATTCTGATACAAATCTTTCATAATGCTAAAGCATCTATTCATATTATAAAACAAAGTTCCCAAACGCTCTCTGTCTATATGTAATTGATTTCCTCAAAAACTACTCAACGCATTTTAATCCGGTTTTCAAACATACAAAGTGATTCAAAGGAAAAAAATTGTGCCAAAATTCCTACAGGGACCCGAATATTACAACGCGAGTAAAACATGTTTTGTTAAATACTTGCAAAGTAAACCTAACTTAATCACAGTAACCGTCCTTATTAGACCATCACTTTTACTGATGATATTAATCCATCTCATACAGGATATAACTTCAGGTCATAACTTATAACCTAAAGCTCTTAGCTGAAACCCGACCTCGAGATGAACGGAATATGAACAAAACGCAATCTCTGCATCCAACACTGCCGCGATAAATATCACCTCTATGAAAAAGGGAATAGAGTCTTGAATAACTCAGCACAATGCACTAAGATCGTTTGAGATTTTAAAATGGATGTTGGGGTTTTTTAGGTTATCTATGGTCTGTTTTAATTACTTTAGAAATAGATTAACGTTAGCTTCCGATTTTGCTACAAAAAGAAGAGTGAATTGATGTCTTTCTCTACGATATAAGACGTGCTAATCTTATTTTATTTCTATCTTGTATGAGTATTTACTTAGTTTATTGATACCAAAATTATTCTATAATGCCGCAAATGAGACAAATTGCCAACCATTCTGTTTTTTTACTTTATTCTGAGTAGAATTCTACTACTTGGTGTCTGCGAGTTTTACTTATACTGTTAGTAATAAATTCATGAATTCAAGTAACAAGTAGTAATAACCAAAACCAAAGCCTTCAATTAATCAAAAAAGTTACCTGCAATTAAACCGAACCAATTAAAATCCGAAGCACGAAAGTGTTGTCACTTTGTAACATAAAAACGAAGCAATTAAGTGACACCCTACCCTTTCAGGCTACCCTGAACAAGACACAACAGTGACAATGCAGATTCCACCCTGGCAGGTATTCAATATCCATGCAGTCCTTTGGGACCACATATGAGTGAGGTATTTACTGTGTTTTGGGACATTGGTGGGAGATTGATGGGCGTGGTTTTGATAGAGCGAGTTTACAAGTCAACAAGTTCTATAGGACGCGAGTGAGCATTCTATTATACTCGTACATGATAATTCAGCTCGCAAATTCGCTTCATTTATTGTTATGACTGTATAAGTATTATTGATGACTTAACAGCATCACAGACGAGTTGTTAAGTTGGATAAAATAACTTCATATCAGTTGGAGGCTGCTGCTAAATTGAAAAAACAAACATTTGCTATCAAAAAATCGACCATAAATTCACAAGCAATGTTTGCGTTAACTTCCCTACTATGTATTTAAATCGAAATCCGTCACATGAATAAATTAAAACATCGGGCGTCAGTTAAAATGATCGACATTTTTACCGATACATTAATAAATGTCTGCAACACGGAATCCCTTTCAGCGGGGAGTGAGAAGCCGCGGGCTGACGTGTTATCAGAATATGGCGACGTATGTAGAAGATACAACTTTGACGTATGGGATATTAACTGTAGTAAGTTTTTTGTTCCTAATTCAAAAGTTGTACGG
The DNA here is from genome assembly GCA_963082685.1 of Cyclophora albipunctata. NCBI lineage: Eukaryota > Metazoa > Arthropoda > Insecta > Lepidoptera > Geometridae > Cyclophora > Cyclophora albipunctata. The sequence goes on along the minus strand of OY720121.1, from coordinate 1,326,152 downwards.
GCGTATCACTCACTATGCAGCTAACGACAACTACAGTTTTTTTTTAATAACGAACACAAAATTACAGTGTAAGTTAATGTTAAATGTTTAACTCCGTTGATCACTTACCTACTGACACTATCTTTCATGTTCTTTTTTCAAAAAATTCGCCATCTACAGACGACTTTGCTACATTGTGACAACTAGTTAATGAAAAATCACATTTGGAGACATAACAGTGTGTACCTACCCTAAGCCCTAAACCAAACTAAAACTGAAACTGACAATTTACCGTTCCGCTTGAAGCACCGTAGAGCTCTAATGAAAATATTAGGTTAAAGACACATTCAAGGAAGTTCTAAACCATTGTTCGTATTTGATATGGTTCGATGGATAAACTATAGCATGAATGATAGTATGTATACCAAAGTAACATTAGTCCTAGATTTGCCTATACATCCTGCATTTTTCTAAATAAGAACATTATAACTGGCCAAATGATATTCCTGTTTCCTACAACACTTCGATCGTTTAACACAGAGACATCATAATTTTGTAAGATTAACCTCAAATCAATTCAGCCGTTAATATTTAACTAGGTAACCTTTAACTTAACTAGTTTAATTGAGCACCAAGATTTTCCACGTAATGAACATTGAGTATTCATAAAACAGAGTTGATTTGGAGATTAGTGTGGACCGTCATAGGGGCTCGGGAGGATCTGAAGCTAGTTCATGTGTGACGTAAGATAGGCTATAGTTTAATTGGGCAAGTTGGATTGTCTTAGTGCTTGCCCACGTTGACTCGCGGGCACGGTGGCGGGCGCGGTCACGAAATATCAAACATATGACGTGATATCCAAGTGTTCACGTTCAAAACGCGAGTGCGGTGTAAGTAGCGAGCTAACTAGCGACTAGCGCGCGCGGCGCGCTCCACAATGGTCCGAAAATCGCTCGTAGTGGACATAGGCAATCGCGAAAATTGACTTCGTATTTTTAATATTTTTATTGCATATTTGGGTTTTGCTATTAAATACAAGATGTTTTTATAGATGGTAATTTTTGATTAAACCTTATATTTTTCGAGATATACGTCATTGAATTATTTTTTGTATGGAAAAAAACACATTATTTCGAATATCTTGAAAGTCTCAAAATGTCTCAAAATATGGTTTTCAGATTTGGATAACACTATTTTAGTGCTAAATTAAAAGCTATATGCCAACCCTCGATTTGCCCCGATTTTTGAGAAATTTCACTTTTCATTCTCATTTCCACACCACCCCAGAGGTAGAGAATAAAGTGCGTTTTTTTTAAGTGGTGTCCCCAAGAGGCATATTCCACTCACACAGACTTAAAAACAAGCACTTAAAAAAAGTAAATTACACAAATCAAATTTTCCTGTCATTGTCCTTCGATGATAGTTTCTACATTTATAAATTCAATGTTTTCTTGCTCATCATCTTTATCAAAACTATCAGGTAATAGCAATGCTTTCGCGTCTTCTGAAAGCATTTTATGTACACGAATTATTTTATGCCTCTTTGTTGATATATAGGGATCAGAACTAATCAACAAGTTATTAATAATATCCTGATTACAAGCAGTCCGGTTAATTTTACGTGAATGACTTTCACGGTACCTTCTGAAATCTTTGTTTCTAGACTCTGCAGCTTCTTCTGATAGTTTTCCAATTGGAACATAAAATGTTTGTTTCCATGCAAAGAATACAAAAAAAATATTTTGAAGCCCTATGTCCCAACTTTGCAAAATCGGACCACTGGCTCGCTCCAATTTCAAACGCTTGAGACGTTTGTGTGTGTTCACGTCAAACTAGCGCGGTGGCGCGCGCGATTTACTCGCGACGTCAGGTAAGTTCAACCCATGGACTTATTACTAAAATCAGGACTGAATCAAATCAAATCAAATCAAAATTATTTATTTGTTCGAATACGGGTTACATTGTTTTTTTAAAACTCATATTCCGCCTTTTGGCATACGAATTTAAAGAAGAAACTTATAACGTAAACATAAAGTAACTAATTATGTAATAATATTATTATATAAAAATAAAAAACATAAACATAACTAACCATAAACAACTATAAAATATACAAACAACTATGAAATAACTATAAACAGGAATCATTTAGGAAATCTGAGACAGAATAATAACATTTTTCTAATAATAGTTTACTTAAATGAGATCTAAATTGAGTGACAGCGGAAGGTCTATATATACAAATATTTAAAATTACTCCTGTCACTTATTAACGAATAGACAACATTTAGTGTGAACTCACCGCGATACAGACCCGTTTCATTTAGTATAATGTTTCCTGATATGTTTACGACCTCTGACAAAACGTCACATTCGCGCGAACGCCTGGCGGTTAACGTGAACACGAGCTCGCGACGTTTCCCGCGCCCTCCACCGCGCCCGCGCCCGCGCTTTCAACGTGGACAAGCACTTAAGGAATGAGTTAAAGTTAGGATCAAACTGGCAATAGTCATAATGCCTCGCTCTAGAACTTCTATTAAATGGACACTTAAATAATTGACGGAATTCTGCATACATCACGGCCTTTGCCACACTTGACGGATCTTCCGCGACGGAACGCCAATACATATTATTGCATATAATTTAAATCGACCGATGTTTCCCGTAGTGTGCCCGCTATTTAAAAATACAAATACAAATGTAAAATTATAATCCAACGTAATCTTTCTGCTGTGTTCTGATTTTTGTTACAATTTATTTGTTATTATGTATAGAGAAAAAACGGTTTATCTATAACGGTATATCTCTATTAAAAATGAATCGCCGAAATGTATGTACGCGCATAAGTTCAGAACGACTGCACAATTGGATGATTCTTTTTTTATATGTTCCTTATAGCCAGGACAAGATTATTATATAAGAAAATAAGTAATAATAATCTCGAAATTCCCACGGAAACGGGGGCGCTACGGGTGAACAGTTAGTAAGAAATACGTATAGGATCTCCATACGCCTCCCCTAATACGTGAGGGCTAATAACGCAGAGCAAGACGTTATTAAGCCGCCGCCACACTAGCGGAGTACCACTTAAGGAGCAATCAGCGGAGTGATTGGAACTCGGTCGGGATGGGTTCCGATTTGATAACAACTCGCGATTGCTCTGCAGGGCTCTACCTTGAAACTCAAGGTTGTGGGGATGCTATTTTCGATAATGTTTTTCTTAATGTTTTTCCTCCTCAATATACTGATATATTTGATGAGACGAAAGGCCTTTCAACCAACATTACAGGGTAATGCTTACTTTTTCTTATAAGTGGAACTTTATTGGTTAGTTGTCTACGGTCTATTTATCAATATGTGTGGCATTCTGTCAACTCAAGAGATCCCTTGACATTCATTTTGACAGATGACAACAAAATAGAACAAAAAAATACCATATTGACAGCAAACATGTTAGCCTTATGGGTGTCAATCTCCACTGTCACCCACCGCAATAGATAAATATAGCATTAAAGAAAACGCTTATAAAAGAATATGAAAATTTGATTACTTAGATCTTAATTACAGTATGCCTAATACGCATTAATGTGTTTTATTGCTTACACTTCGGGAAAACCACAAACCAGAAGAAACCGCGAGTCGTAGCAAGTATGCGATACGAAAACATATCTTCATGGTAGGCCCCCAGGACATTGCTTGTTTGTGGCACTGATTAAAATTATTGGCACACCGCACAATATATCGACGAGCTTAAATGATTTAACCTGAATTATTTAACGGAATGGAAATTAACAATTATCAAATATTCATTCATTTGAATACGAATTATGATGGCGTCTGACTTTTGCAGATTCGTTGCAAATTAATGTTGACTGAGGATTAATTTTAAATTTAATATATAATTTTTGTTGCTCGTGTTAAATATATAAATAGGATTGATTACGTTTCATACGTCATGTCATGTGACAGAAAGACACAATATTTATGTAACTGACAGTTTTTTCCAAACAACCAAAAGACAATCGATCATTTTTTACACTCTACGGAAAATATTTCGTGAGAGCGAAAATACAGTCCTGAATTTTAGTCACCACACAAGTCACGTAGAATACCTTTTGTTGAAAACATAAATATACGATATTTGAAAAACTACGAAATAATTTCTAGACGTATAAAGTCAGACAATACGAAAAACCTATTATAAAACTAAAAACGTTCTTCGTAAAACTACAGCTAAAAAACTACAGCGACATCATTGTTACAAATGACTTTTACAGAATAATACTAAATACAACGTAACAACGTTTAATGTTAAAATTAATCGAAATGCATCTTAAGGTAATCTTTTATTATCTATATTCATATTTCTATACTACTTACTACTAATATACAAAGCTGTAGAGTTTAATTTTTGTTTGTTTAAACGCGCCAAACTCAGAAACTAACAATCCGATTTAAATAATTCTTTTTGTAATGGATAGCCACATTCATCGGGCAAGTTATAGGCTATTTTTCATTAAGAAAGTCAAACACAACGCGGGAAAAAGCACGGGGCATTGCTTGTGTACTATAAAAGTTTGTTGGTCTTTAACCTAAAACTATCTAAGCAGTTTGCTTAATCATTTAGGAGGAACATCCATTGGATGTTATGTATCAGTTGTGAATTATTATTGAATAATTCACAACTGATACATAATTTTAATTCATATAAGTAGTCCGAAAAAACTGCTAAAACTACTATCATTACTACGAATATAATTGGAACTTCTCAAGTCAACTCCAGGTCGTTTAGTCTCCATACAATTCTAAAAAATACTGAACACTGTTGTATAGAGGAAGGGAATAGTCGCAATTTGTAAAGAGGCTCATTTGAAAGCCTTTCATTATATTAATCTTTCCGTTTCTGCGGTACTCGTACCGCCTCGGCGCTACTACGCCAGCGGTTTCAGATTTAAGCTTGCATTACTCCCACAAATCTGAACAAATTGCACTATTTAATTGTTTTCAAGAAGCATTCTTTTGTTTGGAATACTGGAACTTCGCTGCGTTATGAATTATGTTGTGTTAAAGCCTGAACACTTATAAATCTTTAAGTACAGTTAAAATTTGTATAGATTATATACATTTTTTTAACATATTTGGATCCTTTCTATTAAAATCGCTCTATTACACAAAGCCAAGTAAGATTTTTATATGTTTAATGATAGAAAGTCTTCAACATTGTTATGAACTAACTGTAGCTAATTACCTATTTCTCAAAGCTACAAAATGGTTTGTTTTGCGTAGATGGTTACTGAGACTGGTGAATCTGAACGCACAGGCAAGAGGCTTGCTTGTCGCCTTGAGCCTAGCAAGTTATCAAAGCAAAACGAACGTCTGCTATTGTCCGCGACCAGACGCACTGCGTGCTAGGTGTGCTAGGCTAGGCGTCTAGCTAGGTTGCTTGTGTAGAATGAAAGACCATTCGTGAATGTCCATTCGTAGCCTAACACATTTTTTACCCTAATTGAGTTCTATTAATTGCTCAAAATGAAAGCTTTTCAATTCATTTTATCGAAACGAACGACGTAAACTAACTTGTATGTATATTGACGTATGAAATATGATTAGTTCAAAACTACCACAGATTAAGATCATTCCGAGATACTTGTGAAGTAACTATTGCCTGAACTGTGACTAAACTGCAGATGATGAACTCAAGCAAAGCTTGGATCGTTTCCCGATACATTCTAGATATCTAGGTAGTCTACATTTTATAGATCTAGATAGTCTACGTTGTAGTTTAGTCTAGACTCTAAAGTCGAAGTAAACCGCAATCTTCAGCTAAACCGGATATCGTTTGAAGCAGTATAAGAATGCTCACGTGCAGTGTGTTTCTATCCTATCGGCTTTGTCTGGATATGAAAATGGAAATAATTTGAAGACCAGTCCATGTGTTTTATAATGGAAAATGCAGTAGAAATCTACAAAATGCTGATATTTTTAGAGACTAAGTGACCAAAATCAAGTCATACGAATGTCTTTAAAGCGCAGAACACACAAGGTGCGGTTGCGGATCGCGTGACGTTGTACCCGCACTATGTGTCTTGCGCCTAACTCCTGTTTCTACTACTGTTCTATCAATTTGAGCGCAACCGTACTTCGAAGGGCATGTCAAATAGTCGGCCCCAGTTGTTTTAATCGTCTAACAATGTCGGAGGTTTTCAAACGTTTTGAAAACTCCGACACCAGGGTTGGCTACTGACCTACTCAACTCTCAATACTGTTTTATCCATGTTAGGTACAAAAAAAAAGTATTAGCTTGTAATGTCCCACTGTTGGGTAAAGGCCTCTCAACCTCACTGAAGATATCAGTGAGGAGGATAAGGGATACTCACCACGCTTGCCAAGTGCGGGTTGGTGATCTTAAGCCGGAGCCATGTTTGAAAAGTAGGAATACATGTTTTCATTCGACCTGGGAATTGAACCTGGGACCTCAGTCTTGGCAGGCGAGTGCGCATACCACTAGACAACCGAGGTGCAATAACATTTTCATAAATGTTATTATTTTTACAAATTTCTGTCATCAAAATTTCGTTTAAATATCCCAAAGTCATCCTCGTCTGTAATAACGTTTCAACATTAAAAGACTCGCGCAATTTTATCTTATTTTAAATCAAATAAACAGCACCACCGCACCTGTTTTGTCACTACGATCTGCGGTTTTCAAAACCAGTCAAAAGAGACCCGTTTACCATCTTTTGCCTTTTAAAACATCATACAAGCAGAGCGTTTGCACGAAACAACATGGCTCTAAATGAAATGGCCGCATTACATTATATCCTAGCGGCAAGTACAGAAATTGAGGGTGACGTGGGAATAAGAACCTACTGGAAGGGACAATAGATTATGTTTTTGTCTGCAGTGTTGGGTTGTTATCTGCTCTGCGGCATATCTAGCCTGTGTTATTGGAGAACATGGAATGAGGAGCAGGATGATGCTGTATTAATGAGATGAGGTGAGGAATTTCGGTTCAGTTATGGAAGGGTGAAATTCAAGTTGAAATGAAATATTTTTGTCATTCTGGGGGTTTCGATTAGATAAGGTGATTTAAAAGGTTGCAAGCAGGTAAGTATGATAGAACGCATGCGTGAATAATTACTCGCTCACTCGCTTTCGTTCTATTGAACTTAGCGGCTTGAAGCTAGTAAAAAAGCTTAATCAAAATCATGCTTGTATCATGAAAAAAGTTTTATGTCTAAAATTAATTTTAATGTAATAAAATAGTTAGTTTTTATAAAAGAAATGTAAAAAAAATTGAATTTAACTATTTGATAATTAAAACCTAAAAATAAAACATATAAGCTGAGTCTTCTCCAATTTTTAATTTTATAAAACACTCATCTAATTATGCGTTTGATTTTTTATTTATTTTTATAAAACAATAGCTCTTACTTTGTTATGGAAGTGGCTACCACCTAGCTCTGAACATTGCAGAACGGCACAATCAAAATAAACCAAACCAAGTATTTCAATACGAATCCTTCGCAAACAAGTATTAAGTACTTAGCTAGTGCTAGTGTCTGTTCTATATGTTATTATAACATGTATCGCTGTCACATTTTCACCGGGCTGTTGCGTTGCTAATTGAATATGGTTAGTAAACTGATCATGGTTTGTACCGAACGCGCCACTGAAACATCAACCTTATATGTAGGGCATAGAGGTGGTTCAGATAATTGACTTGTTGCTGTATATTATACATAATTGTGGTGACGGCGATCGGTTTCGTTTAACTAGATTGTATCATAAATGTTATACTCGGACACGTATGATAGAGATACTCATGCTGCGCAAAATTTGACCTCGTTTGAATTAAAGAGCGAATGACATATGAGATTACTAGTTCATTCAAAAATAGCCTATCACCTTCCTGTTGAATCTGACTATCCATTACGAAAATAATTATACAAAGCGGATTTATAGTTTCTGAGATTAACGCATTCAAACAAGTAATATAAAAACAAAAAAAACAAACTTCAGGTTTAGATATAAATAAAATCTTCTTCTTCATCGAGTGGATGGTCAACCTGCCCAATCCTGGTGTCAGAGTTATTGAGCCGCCAAAGGCCTCTGACGTGGCTCATGTAACGACTACATCTGTAGAAAGTAACCGGGACCGACGGCTTAACGTGCCCTCCGAAGCACGGAATCATCTTACTTTTCGAGCAATCCGCCTGCAATGCCCTAACCAAACTGAGGAAAGTCTCACAAAGAGATTTTTGTGAGATATCCCCACCGGGAATCGAACCCGGAACCTCCGGGTCGGTGAACCGGGTGCTCAAACCACAAGACCACGGAGGCTGTTAAACAAATAAAATCAATATAGACTATCGAAAATGACAGTAACTATAACCATCTATAACTGATAACCTACCTAACCGTAAAGAAAGCCAAATCCGAACTTTAACCTTCGTATATGTAAAACCAAATCGATATATCGAATGAGGGGATGTTTGTCTGTCAATTAAAGCCGATGCCTTCAATATTTGCATACCTCAGTCGGCGCCCACTAATGGAGACAAAACAAACCAGTATAATTGTGATCGACATCACACCGATATCGATTATTATAACATATTTTGGTATCGTACAGAAAATATTTAAGTTCAGTACAGTAGCAGTCGAATTAGGCTATATCCCCACGGTTGCCTACTGCAGGTTGTAGGCAGTATTAGAATTAAACTGTTTTACAAAAACCTTTCCTGTCACATTTCAATTTCCGTTGCTACATTCTTTCGCGGTGAACATGCGACCGAACTCGTGTTAATAGGGTAATTTTCGCTACCCAATATTCAGGAGTTCACGTGTTTAGTGTATCGTGACCAAGTCGCCTTATGTGGCCTTGCTTAACTCGCCAACTGGTTTAAAATCTGCTCAAAATTATAGTTTTTGTAGTCGGTTACGAAAATTGAACAATACGTTTTTAAAGGTACTTTGGTTCCGGGTTCGATTCCCGGTGGGGATATCTCACAAAAATCACTTTGTGAGACCGTCCTCAGTTTGGTTAGGGCATTGCAGGCTGAATCACCTGATTGCCCGAAAAGTAAGATGATTCCGTGCTTCGGAGGGCACGTTAAGCCGTCGGTCCCGGTTACTTTCTACGGATAGTAATCGTTACATGAGCCATGTCAGAGGCCTTTGGCGGCTCAATAACTCTGACACCAGGATTGGTCAGGTTGACCATCCACTCGATAAGAAGAAGAAGAAGAAGGTACTGCTTGCAATTAGTGCTTAATTCACTCTGTGTAGAGATTAGTCAAGGTTCTACTATCATAATGCATTAGTTGAGTCATGATCATATGTCAATTACGTACATCATGCGTACATCATTATCATGTGACATTTACATAGAAGAAATTGTGTAATTTTCACTTGTCAAGGGAAAAAGACTTAACTTTAGCTGAAATACACTTATGTGTATAAAAAACATTCTAAAACCTTGAAAATACTTTAAAAACAAAAAGTAATCGAGTAATTGAACGTAATAATTAAAAAAGGGTCTTCGAAATCAAACAAAAGATAAAAATCATCGCACGAAGTGCCTAAAAAGCGTCGCGCGGTGTAAACTGCCTATTTTGACGGGTCCATAAAAGCCTAGGGTTGTCAATGTGGCCGTGAAGCTCCCTATTACTGTTCGCCGGGTTTTTATTCGGGTCCCAAACGAGATGCGACGTTGCCGACCCTAATGGTAAGCGATCATGGCACCAAACCGCTCTGTATTCTGCTATTGCTCATATTCTTCGAACATAAATCTTTATTTATCTTGTTAATGTCGGTGTTTGCATGTAAACTGTTTGTTATGAGGTTTTAATGAGGTTTTTAACTGACTACTGGGTGGAGATTGTTGACTGGATAATGATGTGCTGAATAATATGTGTCTGTACAGACAACAAGGTCGTATAACGTAAAAATGAAATGCGAATATTCTAATATAGGCATGAAAGAGAGCACATCTTCCACACTTTCAAACTAAAATGGCTTAACGGAATTTGATGAAATTTAGCAAACATTTTATTACTGGATCATTAGAGGTACAAATAATACATACAAATCCAGTAAAATTTCTGTTGTTTATTTAAAATATTAAACTATTTATACGTTTCATAAACTTGAAAACGTAGAAACCTTATAAAAATATAGAAGAAACCAAATGTCCTCCAGACTACAATATTTAAATGTAAAACAAATCCGCTAACCTCATTATTTTCTTGCATCGTGAGAACTCGGGACCAAATGTATGTAATGTTGGATATTCAGTCTTACCATTGGGATTTCTCTACGAAGTTTAACGACCATAGACCTATATATTCTAGATACTTGAACCGTACTTAAATATGATATTATGAGTACTTTAATATATAAATGTGAAAATAAGAACGTAAATGTTTGAGACCATTTTTTACTTTTTTAATAACGGTTTAGTTTTTATAAATGGTTTGAGGTTTATCAAAAGAGTGTAGATTACTTTTATATTTTTTAGCTAAAGTCTGTGTAAGTATGCTGAGTAATATAGCTGTGAATATGGCTGATTATTACTTAAGGTATTTGGTAACATACAGAGGAAGGAAGAAATTTCGAGTAAGTTACTGGTACAAACACAAAAAGAAGACTATTATAACGTACTATAAAAAAAATCACAAAGAGAAATACAAAAATGCAACGTCATGTCCAGCACGAGCATAAAAAATAAACAAAGAAAAAAATATGTTCAAAACGGAACATTTCAAAAGGCATTATACCGCAAAATGCGTTTGTAACATTCTGGCACAACACCTAGGTTAGCAACACGTTGTGTGGCACAGCGAGCACGGTGCTGTGTGTGTACGTGTAGATATGTGCAATTACCCCCACGACAGAACGCGGGCGTGTGCACGGACCAAAATAACGCGGCCCGGTTACGTATAGGCGTAATTTTGAATGGCACTTGGGTTCAAGCGATGAGAGGTTATGGAAATGAGTTTACAAGAGAAAAAACATGTTATTAACGTATTACTACGGGTTTATTCGCAGCACAGAAGGTTGTTTTAGTGAGTAACAAAACTTACTTCAATTTTCCGACGTTTCTAGTGAATTGCACCACCCGTGTGCCACACCTTCTGTGTCGCGCAAAAACGTAATAGGTTCATTAATAATGTGTAAAAATCGCGAACGTTTCAAAAAGTATATCTTACAACCAAAAAGAACAAAAATCCTGTAACTGCCGATCAAGTAACGTTGAATTTTTCCTCATAATAAATAGCAATATCATCAGATCATTTAAAATGTTAAGTTAAAAGTATTTATTGTTCAGCAACTTCACAAATATTCATAAAAAATGTTTTGCTTGCATTGTCATTAAAATCAAACATATTTATGCAAAATTTCAGCTTCGACGGAAACTGAGTTTTGGGTCGAAAACATGAAAAATTTGACACAAGTCCTTGTGTTCTTTTCATTTGACACAAGTTCTTCAGGGCAATTAAATAAAAGCTAGTAACTTGCGCCATCCACAAAACACGATTGTGTAGAGCTAGTAGCAACGATCGTGGTGACCTATCTACATCGATTTAACAGTACGCGAGCTCCTGACATTGTTTTCAACTAGGAAAACAAAATCTAAATCAAATTTCTATTTACTACCAGCGCCCCTTTTTTTCCCCGAGTCGTACTCGGACCGCTATCGTAGAATTTCAGAACAAAAAAAGCATATACATATACGGTCGAATTGAGTAACCTCCTCCTTTTTTGAAGTCGGTTAAAAAGTACATAATGCGCTATTCCAGACATGACAATATTATAGACTGTGTATCATGTAAGCTATAATATAGCCTACATTATATGAACACAAAACCTGAAATGTCCCACAGCTGGGCAAAAGTCTCTTATCTCAACGAAGATATCAGTAAAAGGATTAGACGTAATCACCACGCTTGCCTACTGCGAGTTGGTGATCTCAAACCCGAGCCATGAAATAAAGTATATTACGAGTAAATGACACAGAGATAGGTTACACCCTCTAGAGCATATTTCATCATCATAAATTTAAGAGCAGGCTCTTGTCGGTGAGTCCGATGCAGACTTCTCCATCTATTCCTGTTCAGTGCAAGTTCTTTCACATCTCTATACGACATGACATACACTTTTTCTTTAATCTGACTCATGTAACTGGGCATATTTATGTGTCTTTATTCATAACTAGCAGCGCCCCGCGGTTTTTCCCGCGTAGTGCCCGTACACGTAAGAATTTTGGGATGAAAAATAGCTTATATAACCTTCCCGTTGAATGTGGCTATCCATTGCAAAAAGAATTATTAAAATCGGGCTGGTAATTTCCGAGATTAACTCGAACATACAAACTTACAATTTAACCTCTTTATAATATTAGTAAAGATGGAAATTTCACTTATAACAAAACTTTAACTTGATTAAGTAACTCTACCCATACTTCCATCTCATTCATGTTTATAATAGTACTATAGGTAATGCGTACCTTTTGTTTTAAATCAGAAACACTCGTTGGTATTTATGTAAACGCGATTACACATAATCTCAAGACTTTGCGTAATCCAACTCACTGTGCTGATATTTTCAATGAGAGATAGATCTTTACCCTGCGTGGGATTTCAGGGATTTCAGAGGCCGTTGGTTTTATAGAAATAACAACAGCACCCCGCGGTTTCACCCGCTTTGTACCCGTTCCCGTAAGAACTTCGGGATAAAAAATAGCCTATAACCTTCTCGTTGAATGTGGCTATCCATTACAAAAATAATTATTCGAATCGGACTGGTAGTTTCTGAGATTAGCGCGTTCAAACAAACAAACTCTTCAGTTTTATCAGTATGGATTGAAGACAAAAATTGTATGTCTTACTTGTTGTTGCCTAAATATAAACTAAGTTTAACTATTATATAGCTGTACCTGCGGCTTCGTTCAAGTGGACTGCGGCGTTTGCTATTGGCGTTTGCTACACACAAATTGTAAATTATACAAAATATCGAAATTAGGACAAATTTTGATCCCTTCTTTATGAACTCATAAAATTGGCCATCGATACAAAATATATTTTTCTTCTTCACCTTCTTTTACCAGTTCACAATTTTAATAAAATACTGAATTTCGATTCTATGTTACAAATATATTCTTGAGAAAAAACCTTAGATCTACTAAATCCAGAAAAATATAGCTTTTTTACTAATTTTACTCGATCAAAAACGAAGTTAAACGGTGTTAATTCACTCAGGAATCTCGTAGCTGGTGTCCTGTAAAGCGTATCTTGGAAGTCTGTCGAGCTCGGAGCCGCTACGGTTACAGCTTCCTACTCAAGTAAAATCCGCTGCCTGGAGACGCAGTAAAGATAAAGTGATTAAAAATTGTTCACAGATTTTTCTTATAAAAACATCGACTTATAAATTGCTACTTGGCAGCAAATGGTATAACTTGACGAAGCTCTAATTTAACGTTCTTTTTATTTCAAAATAATTCGCCAGTCATCGTCGCTGACGTTCCACAGTGGCTCATATATAGATATACTTAGTCTATTTTTTACCAAAAAACCTTTCTCTTTCTTTGAACTTTCCAATGATTTAAAACGTCTGAAATTGCTATGATACAGGTAGGTACTAGGTGGGCCAAAAGAAATCACCCTACTAGAAGATGCTCTCATTTTTGCAAATGGCCGCCAATGTCAAATCTGTTTTGACATTTGTGGACTAGACAGATGCAGAATACCAGTGAACAAGCCATGGAGCGATATACTCCCCAAGAACGCGGAATAATTGTGTCTATTTTTTTGCGTAACAATTCGTCTGTGGTGTTGGCGCAGCGCGAATTCCGTCGCCGATTCCCCGGCCGTCCGACACCGACTGCGCAAACACTGCGCCGTTTGGCCACCAACCTTGAAGAGTATGGGACCACACGAGATGTTGCCAAGAGTGGCCGGCCCCGGAGCGCCCGTTCTGCCGAGAATATCGCCGCTGTTGCCGAGGATGTCGAGCTGTCGCCGGAAACATCACATTTGCACTGGCCCGCAAGATCGCCCGATTTAACCGTTTTAGACTTATTTTTGTGGGGTTTTTTGAAGTCCCGTGTTTACGTGAACAAGCCCGAGACTCTGGAAGCCCTCAAGGACAACATTCGACACGAGTGCGAGAATCTGTCGCCCGAAGTTCTCGCTGAAGTGATAAAAAATGGCATAAAACGAGCCCGCATGGTAATCAATTGTGACGGCACCCATTTAGCCGATATCATCTTCTCGACTTGACCAATACAATTCTAAAGGTTCAAATAAACATAATCAAAAAACAGAATCGAAGTTTTTCTTTTAGAAAAAAAAAGAGAGCCAAACAACATCGGATGACTTCTTTTGGCCCACCCTGTATATGCATGCTTTGCCCGCACGTTACCCGCGTTGTGCCCGTTCCCGCGGGAATTTCGGGATAAAATGTATTCCATGTGCCATTCTGATGTATAACCTTTTACTGTAAAGTTTCATCCAAATCCGTCTAGAAGTTAATTCGTGAAAGAGTAACAAACATACATACATATATCCATCCTCACAAACTTTTGCATTTATAATATGTATTAGTAGGATGTATATTTGTACACATAGTACATAATTATATTTATTTTTTATCAGTTGGTTTCGGCTACCACAAACAATTTGTTTTATCAAGTTAAATAAATAAATATACCCGGACAAATTCGCACACGGTTAATTAGACCCAACCTAAACTCTAAGCTTGTAATATGCAATCTAACTAACTACTAGTTACGTGTTGTATAAACTTTCCTACTGTATAAAACTACACTATGTCCCAAAACGTTAACAGAGTGGAAATAACAACGATTAACGCCTTTTTCTTCGGCTCTCGTCGAGATAAAGAGGCTTCCCGCCTATCTCGACCACTACGAACAAAATAACGTCCAATCGTTTACCTGCGAACGCTAATGTAGCGGAATTTATAATTATTCACGGTTATAACTTCTATTTTGCTCGATTTAATTCATTGTGGAAGAGAAATATACTTTTGTTTCCTTCTTTCTACTGCCTTTTGTGAGTTTGATTAGGTAGTAAAACTCTGTAAGTAGTAAGTAAAACATGAGAAAATAATGTACTGAAGCTAGCTAGGTAAAGTACAAGACACACATTAGCGCAGATGCGGGCCGGGCGCTAGCGGGTTGCGGGTTGCGTGGCTTTATATTCCTTGTATTTCTATGAAAGATGCCACACTACGCACTATGTGTGTCTTGCACTTTAACTAAGAGCTTCCATAAAAAATTGGTATAAAAAAAAATGCTGAAACATCGATATAACTTACACGTTAACCATATTATTAAGACAGTTCAACGACACAAAACGTTTTAAATCCCGTAAAAAGGTTTTAACAGATCCGATAAATCCTTTTAAATCGAAACGAAAATAATACAAGTTCGGATAGGTTTCGAATCGACGGTCATCAATCGGGATTACCGACTGAATGAGCTTCAATCGAGGTAATGAAACTTTCAATCGAGTGTTGCTTTATTGTTTTTTATTCTTTTGATTGCTTTGTCTGTGGTTTTGTTAAAATTGTCGATGGCAGAATGAAGGTTGAAGGAAGAATGAAGGTGAAGTTTTGTCCAGCTTGATTAGTAAAAGATTTAAGCTACGAAACACTTGTGGTTATTTCAGGGTGAAAAAATGCCTCATAGGTACCGCCAAACAGGCCTTTGAATTAAAATGTTACTATAAATAGTAAATAAATAGTAAATATTTAATAATAAAAACACATCAAGAAGAAGTATTAATTATTTTCTATGAATTTGTTATCACCCAAAGTTGGTTTCAAAATGCATCGAAAAATAATTACTTTGTCTACCTAAACCCGCAAACTTTGCGAATTTCTCTTCATTTTCGCTTCACAAAGGTACCAAGAACAGTAGCCATACCATGACCTCTTAGATGGCGTCTCAAGATCCAAGCAGATTAGTTTAGGTTTGCGTTTCAATTCGTACCGTGACCTTATTTAAACAATATCGCACTTGAATCGCCATCGCTTTGAATGAATGAACAAACCATTTTGCTGATCGGCTAATTGCGTCACTTCCTCTAAGAGAAGTTATTAAGGAGCGTTCGAAAACCTTAATAATTAAAATTACGGAAAGTTACGGTTTTTATGAAAACCTATTTAAAATGATAAGTATTATTTAAAACAAACATTGGTTTGTTTATACACACAATAATTATTTTTACCTAATTTGTAATCATAAAATGTTTGAACTTTATAGTATTTATTGCTCCAGAAACCAATGGTATTTTTAATTTTAAACAGACATCCAAAATAAAATTAAGATTTAAGTGTTCGGAACGTCACTGAAAGTGGCATTTCATTTTTGGCAAAGATCAAACAATTCATAGAATATAAAATAGACATAGATTAAAATATAGACATAGATTATAATATAGACATAGATTAAATATATTATTATAGGTATATTTTTTAAGCATTTAAATTATTACCTTCAAGCTCGTTTGATATAAATTGCGATTGTTAAAGATTTATTTCTACGAGTATTATGGATTAACCAGGAATATAAGTTAAGTCTCAGAATTCTAGAGCCTTGTGCCTTGTCGCTCTCGCTTCATTGGGGAAATTCGGGATAAAACAAAGCATATCCTCCATGTTTATATTGATAGTCATGTTTACCCTCGTAAATACCTACCTACTCGTACATCCCCTGCGCTCAATCTACACTATACAGTACTACAACCCGTCCGCGCTCGTATTTTATTTTGTGTAAGTACATATTTACTTCTCATCATAACTCAGAAAAGAAATGTCCAATTTTAATAATGTAAAGGTCTGTTGATTTTATTGGGGTCGTTAAACAGTGGTCTCAGTGGTCTCAGTTTTCACCAATTGTTTGGTGAGGCTATATCGTGTAAGAACTAATAAATTCTTCACTCTCCAATCATGTAATCATTCAACGGGTTCGACTTAATCTTAGTATCTTAGTGGACATCGCCTCAAATGTCGATTAACTTTTTCTTCGTTAATCTCCAAAAGCTCCAAAGTTCTTAATTTAATATAATTAATTTAATTTTTAAATGCAAACTCGCACATTTTAATCAATTCTTTCAGTTTAATATCATTAAGTTATTTGCACAAATGCATTGTTTATAGTAAGGAACAATTAAACATTAATAATTAACTAAAGTAAATACTTATTGTTGTTAAAAATATCAACAACGGTTCAATTTATGTTAGAAAAATGTATCTTTTATTGAATTGCTAATTTTGACAGCTGAGACGCTTTACCAAAGCCGCAAAAGACGCTCATGGTACGAAATGAATGAACGAAAACATATTTAGTATGACAAATAGCGAATCAGTTTAGGTAATCTGCTAAGCAACTACAATTTGTCACTCATTGATGTCATGGTACGAAAACTGACAGCGAACTAGTTTAGGTCCGCATTTGTATCGCGCTAAGAGGTCATGGTATGGCTCCAGATTATAATAAAAATCTCATTCTGAAACTTCAGGAGCCGGACGGAGGTGAGTCGGTAACAGATCTATGAATATTTAAAAAATCTTATGAATAACGAGATGTGGCCGGGCCTCTTAAGACTATCACAGACGAAAGTCCGCACAGTCTATATTGTCTTAGACAGATTGACATCGACGCAGTCAAGTTTATATATTGTACTTAAACGGAACTGTATCGCGTTAGAATATGTAACGCAATATAGGCGATTTTTTAGCTTCACGTTTGCAGTTCATCTATACTAATATTATAAAGCTGAAGAGTTTGTTTTGTTTGTTTGTTTGTTTGTTTGTTTGTTTAAACGCGCTAATCTCAGAAACTACTGAACCGATTTGAATAATTCTTTCACTGTTAGATAGTCTATTTATCGAGGAAGGCTATAGGCTACATTTTATCCCGGATTTCCTACGGGAACGGGCACAACGCGGGTAAAACCGCGGGGCGCTGCTAGTTTAGTATAATGAGTGCAAATCGTGCGAGTTTAAAAAGTAAGTTTGTCTTCACTTGCTAACTATAGTGGTCAGTACGATTCTTTAGACTGACAGAAAAACACCTACAACAGACAAAGTTGTCTGTCTATAGATGAAGACGTACTCCAGTGTACACCTCGCCGGTTTTTATAGACTGGTAGAGCTAAGATGCACGCTAAATATAATACGAGTATATCTATACTAATATTATAAAGCTGAAGAGTTTGTTTTGTTTGTTTGTTTGTTTAAACGCGCTAATCTCAGAAACTTCTGAACCGATTTGAATAATTCTTTCACTGTTAGATAGTCTATTTATCGAGGAAGGCTATAGGCTACATTTTATCCCGAAATTCCCACGGGAACGGGCACAACGCGGGTAAAACCGCGGGGCGCTGCTAGTTATCTATATTTCCTCTTTATTTAAGACTAGCAGTGCCCCGCGGTTTTACCCGCGTTGTACCCGTTCCCGTGTGAATTTCAGGATGAAAAATAATCTAT
The DNA here is from genome assembly GCA_963082685.1 of Cyclophora albipunctata. NCBI lineage: Eukaryota > Metazoa > Arthropoda > Insecta > Lepidoptera > Geometridae > Cyclophora > Cyclophora albipunctata. Next base: position 1,307,657 of record OY720121.1, on the reverse strand, counting down.
TACCTTCCTGTTGAATGTGGCTATCCATTACAAAAATATTTTTTCAAATCGGACCAATAGTCCTGAGATTAGCGCGTTCAAACAAACAAACAAACAAACTCTGTAGCTTTATAATTTAGTATAGAAAAAGGAGATAAGCATAAGAGAAGATAAAAACAAATACAAACCCTTTCTCTTCGCGAGTATCTTAGTCCTGCTCAAATCAGTCAAAATATCTTAATACTTACTTTTTAACAGTCTCAATTTTAGTCTAAATACTGCCTGTACCTAGGTCTACACTGGCTCTTACTATTCGATCTAGTTTGCAGACCAAGTCAAGTTTGTATCGTTACCGGGCAGCAAGTTTATAGTACTGAAGATGTTCTCAAATCTTGTAGATGTGTATGTGTGTATAAATATATGCTAAAGTGCATAAGGAAAAGGTGTCTGTCATGTCATTTATAGATGTAAAAGAACACGCAAGTAAAAGAAACGGATGAAGAAGCATGCATCTGTTTCCCCAAGTGCTTAAAGCTTTTGTTTGATGATGATGACAATACTTCTGATTGATCTAGTTCGTGGTGTTTATGGTATTGGACCAAAATGTGTCCAATTTTGAAGTGGACACAGTGAAATCGATAAGAGTACAATCTATAAACTTCATAGAAAAGACAACCTTGTTAGTTACTTCTTCAACTACGTTTTTTTAATTGCAGCTCAAAAATATACAATTTATTAAATTCGATTTCTCTTCTAATGATAAGATTAATCCTTAAAAATTCTAAAAATCTCACGCCTACAATTTTCCCACCTACCTCTTCCAAAGTATTGGAGCTTATTATTGCACCTATCGCCTCGGATCCACTTCCATTTCCAATTAATCCCTACGGCTCTATTTCTGAGTAAGTTAACGGGTTCAATCACACTCCATTTATTATTTTTACACAACTAACCTGGTCTGGAGTGTGACCTATATCTGGTGCCTTTGGAACTAATTAACTGTGAACCATGGTTTAGATAAGACGGTTGGCTAAGATGCGAGTTTGAGAATATTTGAATGAAGAACACTAACTGAGGTGGTTGTTAGACTACTGCCTGTTATTTTGTACTGTGGCATAGGCTTGCGATAGACAGTGTAATTTTTATCCGAATTTCATGAAATATTTTTGGACACCCTATTTCCAGAAGATCTTTGACCCAATAGGATCTTTTAGGCACTATTCTTTTTAAAAAAAAACTAAATAAATATGTAGCTTCTATTTTAAACCATAATCTTATCTGTGTTCAACATACAAATATGTACGACTGACAAGAAATATGTTTTAGTTCTTAAAATAAGTAAGTACTCACTATAAAATCGGAGCAAATTCAATACGTGAGAGCCTATCCAGGAAGTAAACTATCAACCAAAAAAGCTAATCAAAAACTTATATTGGAAGAATCTTAGTTATATACCTAATGGTGTCTATAGGTCCTATAGAAATACGGTGTGTTAATTAACTTCCTGAAAGAAATTGGATATAAGAAACAAAAGAAAATCGGAAGTCCAATGACAATAGACTCTCCGCAAACACAACACAATAATTGAAAACATACGATACACTTATTAGTTCGCTTAAGTTTTGTCACATTTCAACAAAATAAATAAATAAAAATTTTAATTAATAAATTCACAGTCTTACAAATACTTAGATAACTATAAACTAGCTATTCTTCACGGTGGTTCCACTCGTAATCCAATAGATGGCACTAGTGTATTTTATTATAGATTGCGCTTACGTTCTTAGATTTAATGGGGTCGCACCCATACATTTCGTTGAGCAGGAAAGATCTTCCTAGATTAAAATCGAAGAAGTAAAAAAGGGTGAATAGATTTACTGATTTTTAATGTTCAGTATTTTATGCAGTATACTAAATCAATGTGAAATTATCCATTTTTTTAAAGCTTTTATTACTGATTCCGTTATACTGTGACCAAAATTGCACGTAGAGCTTAACAAGTCCTTAATTTGGAGCTGGATTCAAGAACGCCGATTTAAGTCGTTGTAATTATAAAACTAATTTGTTCTCTTTTATTTATTTTATTACATGACATTTTAATCTGTATCTGTCTCTTTGTTTTTTTGAACGGCATAATCTCAGAAACTGACAATCCGATTTTCTCCACATTCAACCAAAAGGTATTTTTTCCCGAAATTCCCACGGGAACGGTCACAACGCGGGTAAAACTGTGGGACGCCGCTTGTCTGTTTATAAAATAACATTTGCATTAAATGCGGGTTCTAAGTTAGGTTTCGTTTTCTATTTTAATTGACGTTTTTTTAATCAAATATTAATAAATGAGTTTATTTCTTATTGTCACCTTGTTTTGAAACTGTTTTACCGATTTCAAATAATAATTATGGCTAATTAATACAATGTGATAAATACCGTAGGGGATTTTCTCGATTAATATCAGCGTGTGTATTGTAAGTTTATGTAAGTATACCTTTTTTCAAAAAACCCAATCGTAGCAATGCAAGTGGCCGCGTGGCTACTCAAATTTACTTGCTACCAATGTAAAGGCATGTAGTATATAAGAACTGACGTCATTCCATAACCGCCAGCGCCATTTACGAAACGCTGTAAATATAAAGTAGTCTGCATTGAGATCGGCTCCCAACATTGCGCCTATCACAGTAATGAACGCTCGCTTACGAAAAAACCTACTGGAAATGAAATCCAGTATTTTATGTCATGGTTCTGCATTTTTTCTTTATTTTAAAAGGTAAGAACATTGTACCTTGCATATAAATTTAGGTTTTTAAGACGTTCTCATTGGAACAATTGCTTCCGATTTTACAAAATGGCGCGGTTTTCCTGGAAAATATGCTTACTTGGAAAATTATTTTAATAAGAGTGAGGTTGATTTGAATATTTGATAATCAAAATATTTATCAGTCTCAATCATAACAAAATCATTGTTCGTTAATGAAATAACGCGAAAGTAAGTGTTAATCAATGCACTTTGAGAACATTTAAAAAAAAATATTTTAATACTTTCCATGATTTCCTAAAGACGATAAAATTGGTGGCGTTATCGCGCCATCTAGCTTGTGTGTGTTATATTTCTCTGTTTCTTGTTCACCTATGCCTAATATGAGTTAATACCGTCGCTATCTTCTTCTACTTAAAAGGAAGCCTTTATTTACTTTTTAAAAGTGAAGGAACCCCAAATCGAAGCAGCAGGAAGGTAATTGCGGCAACATGATGTATGGGGCAATAGGTCTTGTTCTCGCCGCCCGCCCTCGCCCGCGACCGCCCGCCCGCCAATCTTCGCGCTCTACCGACTCACTTTTATGTTGCCCTATTTAACGGACCGATAACCGGATTTTAGATGGTTAAAAATAAATCCTTGGAGTACTGTGGTGGAGGTTTAATTGAAGCTTTTGTCGTGTATAGGTGGTTTTATAAGGGAAATGTATCGATGAAAAAAACTCGGGGCTTTCTTTTTTTATTGGCTTGCTAATGTTTTTTTCTTTACCTTCAGTAGACGTGTTTAACAGGTATGTTTTATGAAGAATAAACATGTGTACTTTGCTAACAAAAGTAATATATGTAATTCAAATTGATAAGTCAGGGTTGGCCATGGTTTTGGAGTTCCTCTGACATGCGTTTAACCGCTCTAAAACTATTTAGATTTAAACCAGCAATACATAATTATAATGGTAAAATATAGGATAATATTTTTTCAATTGACTGTACATAACCGAGTTTCTTTTCACCGCAAATACACTCTTGTTAATGGAAAACGTCGACCAAAATGATTCAAACTCCCGCTGCTCCTACAAATGTGAACACGTAGATAAAAGTAATGATACCTTCATACGAACGAAACGAATACAGTCGCATAATGGTATGCTCCTGAGAATAATTTTAACCGAAAAAGGTATTGCTTTGTGTATTGCACAAGTATTTATTTGTAAACCAACAGAGTAATGCAGTTTGCCTGCATTGTGGCCGTTTCTGTAAGCTTATGTTATCTGGAATGCGGCTATTTAATGCAGAAATATTTTTAAGAATCTGCCTTGTTAGAGTAGCAAGTTCAAGCAAACAAATATCAAAGACGTATGTATCCTATATGTCCATGTGTAATTCCTATGCATAACCTATATAACTGTTAAGTTTCATCCCAATCCGTTCAGTAGTTTTTGCGTAAAAGAGTAACAAACAAACATACATACATCCATCCTCACAAACTTTCACATTTATAATTGTATTAGTAGGATACACATACACCATAATAGATGCGCATACACGCACACTCGTGTAATTTAAAGCATCATCCTTACTTTGGCAACTAAAAAGAACTGCGAACAAAACTCAACATTAACTGCTAAATAAAGTTCTTTACTGTTGCACGTACAAATACACTACCAACAACTTGTACCAGTTTGAGAGGAGTTTTTCGCATTTGGCTCGTGGTTGTTCAGATATTTGGAAACGTATGTGTCATTTCACTGACAAGATTTATTCTGATAGCTCATTTTTTTATTTATCTCATTGTACGGCTGTTTATTCGATTCGCAATATGTTCGAGTTGTGAACAATTTTCGTTTTAGTTATAAATATAAAGTGGGGCCTTCAAGGAGATATGTCTAAGTATCTAGATAGAGCCAGAATACGACAATTTATAGAAAAGTAAAGCATTAGTCCGTAATGTTTTACAGTTGGGCAAAGGCCTCTCATCTCACAAGATACGTTGAGGAAAACAAATCATAAAATAAGAAAGTAATAAGTAAATAATATTTATACCAATTCGTCACTACACAAATAAAAATGGTTTATCAAATTACAGTCCATCGCCAGGCGAGAGGATATTACCAAAAATAAGATTGAAGCGAAATGAAATAAGATAATTGTGAAAACACCGAGCAAGCGAAAAAATCAAGTGAAATTGGTTTGAGTACTCGGAATTTGATCGTTGGGACGAAATTATTTCATGAAGAACAAGTTTCACGCGATTTGATTAGATACGATGTTTGAATTACGAATATCTGTCTTGACTACCTGTGATCGGAATTATATATTTCTTTATCTACACTAATGTTGTAACATTCTACTTATGTTTCCAATACTTGACTTATAATTACTACTGTTATAGCGCAGACAACAAAACACTCAATTTAAGCAATTTCACATGATGGTATAATATCCAAATCGATACCGTAAAATCTCTTTTTATCATCATTATAACGCGACCAATTAACCTGGCGAGCCTTATGTCAAAATCCTCATACAAGTTGTATAAAATTTTGATATTAGGCTGGCTTTTGAAAACAGTTGGGTTATACGTGAAAACTTCGTCGAAACTACATACACAAAACTCTTTGGTAAGATCTCGCTCGCTCCTGATTGGCCCTACGCGCAGCTGCGCTCTCATTGGTTAGATTTTAATGGCGGCAAGTTCACTGTGACAATACACGTACCTACGCGTGAATTTAATGTTTCGCAATTTGTTTTGTTTTTAAAATACAAATTAAAAGTTAAAAATGGATAGCGACGATGATATTTGTACGCCTCCGGATATTCTAGAATTGGCAACAAAAGTAACTCACAATCTTTTGCCAGAAAAATCTAGAAAATTATATGAAAAAGAATATAATAACTTTTTGGCATGGAAGATCGAAAAGAAAACTACATCATTTTCTGAAAATGTCATTCTTGCGTATCTCAAAGACCTCTCCGACAAATTCAAGCCATCTTCTATGTGGGCTAAATATTCTATGCTCAAGTCCACACTGAGTATCTACAACAATATTGATATCACGAAGTATTCAAAAGTCATAGCGTTCCTGAAACGCAGTTCAGAAGGACACAAGGAAAAAAGTCCTTGACGTTTACAACAGGTCAAATAAAGATGTTCCTGGAAGATTCACCAGATATTTTGTATCTTTTTGAAAAGGTAAGTGTATTCATTTTTCCCCAAGTTGGTCGCTGTAGATCTAACTTGGGGAAGTGGGGCATGATAGACCCGTGTCAGACCCAGTGCGACTGCGGGGCGCCCGAACAGACTATGCAGCACGTCCTGACCTGCCCTTCGAACCCTGAAAGCTGCACATTGAGGGACCTCATGTGCGCCAATGATAAGGGCGTGGGGGCAGCGAAGCACTGGAGCGGGCTTATCTAAAAAGTTATTTTTTTTTTTTTTTGTGCCATCGACACGAAGAAGAAGAAGAAGAAGAAGTGTATTTTAGTTCTGTTATTTAATCTACCTAGTACTTACGTACTACACATGCAAGTTATCTAGACACTCCGTTTAAGCGCTTTGTGTATAAATTTGGTAGTAGGTACCTACACTTTACTACTTCATAAATCATAGTTTTTGCCTTGGCTATGTACATCAAGCTTATTATATCGTTTATTGTTACAGGTTGCACTAATCTTCGGCATAATGGGGGCTTGCCGAAGGCAAGAGCTATACAAAATCCAGTTCGATGAAGTCGCTAACGTAGACGACAATACAATCATGGTGAAAGTTTCGAAAATAAATAAACTATTTTCAGCTTTTACTCTTGTTGTTTGATTAATTGTATTAGTGAAGATAAAGTAGTGTATGCAACTGCATATAACACGGGTATTAAAACACTCGTTACTATTATGAAACTCGCTGCGCTCGTTTCATAAACTCGCACTCGTGTTTTAATACCCTTCATTTTAAGTCAGTTGCATAAACTACTATTAGTTTTTATCCTGTTTGGATTAAGTAACTTGCCGAGCGAGTAGGGCGTTCTATAGAACGAAAGAAAGCGAGAAAATTATGTGTCTATTGCGGCGCTTGTGTTTTCCAGGAAGCACAAAGTAATTACTGCATCCGTGCTTTTTCAAAGTACAGTGTACCCGTGCTTTTTTGTAGTCAAACGACTCCCTATTAAAGTGACCAAATGGTCTATTTAAAATGGCTGAAATCTAGTGCCCATAACACAAAAAATCTAATGAACTTTCTCTATAAAATGATGCAAATATTTTCCTAAAAATCTGCTAAATTATATCGATTTAGGTACTACATTATCGTGTCACGAACACATTTTAATTTATTTTTATACCGGTCCGGGGAGGCGAGTCCATTGTATTTAATTAAATTCTTTTCAAGTGTCATACTTGTAGATTGACCCCTGAAATTACGAGTGTCCTATGAAATGCTGATGTCGACCTTTTTGTGTATAACATGCCAGGATAGCCAGGATAGCTAAGTTTAATATATTTTTTGCTATTTTTAATTTTGTCACTAAAAACTGCTAAAACTATCAAAGAAACTAAAATAAAGGTTCATTTGTTTAGGAACTATACGATGCCACACACAGATAGACAGACACAAAGCAGTCTACTTCTAACCCTCCTCTTTGTCAGTCAGGGGTTAATTAATGCATATTGCTATTTGATTCCTTATGCAGTAAGTACTTCGATCTTCCGAGATTTGATACTTGTTATAAAGTATTTTATTGACAAGCCCGTTGGCACAGTGTAAGTGAGAAACTTACTATGCGCTTACTATGTGGGGGGTTGCGGGTTCGATTCCCGCCCGGGTGTCAATTATAAATTCTTATAAAGTATTTGTAGTAGTATCAGTTAGTTAGATTCCATATTACATCCTTAGAGCTTAGTTTGGGTCTAATTAACCGTAAGTGAATATGTACGGGTATATTTATTAATTTACTAGCAGCGCCCCGCGGTTTTACCCGCGTTGTGCCCGTTCCCGTAGGAAATCCGGGATAAAATGTAGCCTATAGCCTTCCTCGATAAATAGACTATCTAACAGTGAAAGAATTATTCAAATCGGTTCTGTAGTTTCTGAGATTAGCGCGTTTAAACAAACAAACAAACAAACAAACAAACAAACAAACAAACAAAACAAACTCTTCAGCTTTATAATATTAGTATAGATTTTTAAGTGGTTACAACTTAAGGGTTACCTTTCCTCCACAGCTTTGCACTTAAATTAATAACAATTACATCTAACAGTACAGATCATATCAAACGTAATATAGTAATGTAACATAACTATGGCGGTACCCTCGGAACATATCAGACAAAGCATAGCATATCTCTGTAGAACAGACAACCTGAAGTCTTTGTAAACATTGCAGAATACTTATTTGATATTATTGGTCGATTTCATCCAACTTGATAATCTATATTTATACTAATATTATAAAGATGTAAAATTTGTGAGTTTGTTTATATGTTCGAGCTAATCTCGGAAATCATTGGTCCGATTTGGGTAATTCTTTTTGTGATAGATAGATTCAACGGGAAGATTATAGGCTATTTTTCATTCCAATATTCCCTTGGGAACGGGCACAAAGCGTGTAAAACCGCGGGGCGCTGCTAGTATTAGATACACTGAAAACGCAATTTACATAAACGGTTTCTTTTATTGACTTGTTTACTATTGAGAACCGATACTTGTATACAATTCTCTGATACTATTATTACGTTTATATTGTTAAAGCTAAGTGTTCTATTACTTAAGTTTATAGCTAGAATGACCGCGCTTCGCGGTTTTGCCCGGTCCGTAAACGTAGATTCAATTCGAAATGAATAGTGTTCGCTTCAACTTAAGAAACCAGTATAAGAACTCGTATTTTTTTACATATTTTATTTGATTTGCGAGTTTTGCGACCGACTCAATGTGTAATCACTGAGGTGGTTCGTCCAGGGCAGGCCGCAGGCAGGTGAGCGCGCCGCAGCGGTTTGCGCAGCACTTGAGCGCGCGGGGGCAGTCCGAGTCCCCAGTGCACGAGTGGCTGCACACCCACGCGCCGCCGGGGTACTCGGGGCAACGGCCTTTCTTTACTGGAATGTATTAAAAACATATTTACGACTATAAGAACAGTAAGGAAAAAAAGAAGTAGGCTTCGAAGTTTAGAAACATCCCATGATCGTACCACGAGCGCAAGGGTGTCGCCGGGGGCAGTTGTTTCCCCCCTCCCTCAAAGCTTAGTCCTTACAGTCTTTAGTCTCAACAGACCTAGTAGAGGCGAGGGCCACTAGGTCTGGTCTCCCTTAGACCAGTAGCGACGAACTTGACTAATGAACCGACAGACCGACATACATTAAGACATAAAAGAACAGGTCTAAACACTAAGATCCAAAATAAAAGTTTATGAAATAACCCTTACCCATATTAACAAAATGGCGCTGCGTCATGGCGTCGACACACATGGCCCCGCCGCAAGCCGTGGGGCAACACAGCTGGGTCCCATTGCAGGGCTGCGAGGGCCCACAGGTGGACTCGCACTGGTCCACGGGCAGGGTCGGGGGGCAGGACCCGCAGAGCACGCGGGAGGTTAGGGTTATCACTAAAATATAGATAAAAGTAAGATCTTATGCCATGCTAACATTGACTAAGTTTACAAAGTGCGAATCGGCACCATAAAATAAAGAGTTCTTGTACAATCCGTTCTTAAACAACAAACATAATAACTTATATAATTCCAAAATAAGAACTTAAAGTATATTAGAACATGCTTATTTAATTTGTAGACTTATAGATTCAGTTTGTGCTATACGAAAATTCATTCGCACAGCACTTCTATCACACACAATTTTATCTAACAAAACAACTAGGCTGCATTATTTACACACAAACCTTAAACAACCTCAAAGAATCAAACCAAAACACTCAGAATCATAAAAAACGAAAGCATCTAAAAAGAAACAACAAACACCCTTTATTACACAAGGTAAAGCACTCTTTAACCATACTTATTACGTTGTTACATATAACAATTTGAAATTGTTACAACGTTAACGACCCAAACTAAAAGCCATCTTCAAGCACAGGCCCTACCAAGGTGAACAATAGAACAAAACAGTTATAATCGACCATAAGACTTACCAATTAACAGAGCACACTGTGTATACATTTTACTGACAGAAGCGCGATGGTAGCGCTTACGCAGATAATTATTACTTGAAACATGTCACAAACAACAACTGAGACACACTGCTATAAATATCGGGTATAAAAGCTATAAGAACGGATTTTCCTGTTATTAACGTTTTATATTAAGTTAATATCTTAATGTGTAATAAATAATTTATTTGCTACAACCATTGCACGTGTTTAATTACTAACGTATTCAGATCAATGTACAATTGGGCTTTTGAAAAAAAAAAATGTTTTTTTTTATGTATTTTAAAACTTTATTATTAATAATATTGATATTTAATGCAAAAAACTTAAAAAAAATATTTTTTCAATTAATTATAAACAATTAAAAATTGAATAAAAATCACGTGACTATAAACGCGCCATAATTGGTCACCGTGGTTGTGACGTGATAATGTATAGCTATTTAACCATAAGTACGTACAGCGTTTACTGCTATTACACGTGTAACCGAATGGGGCTATACATTATGACGTCACACGCCGCTCGGGTTTGTTCGGGAGTTGTCCGAGTGTTTTCGGTACTGGATTCAAAAATTAATTTTTATTTTGAAATAACTTTTGAATTATTGCGAAAAAAATAAAATAAAAATAGTTTTGTTATATAACTAATATATAATCTTTCCATTTATCACAAAAAATTTTTTTTTATCAAAAGCCCAATTCGTCGTTTGTAACTGTTTGTACCACGGTCATTTATAATCAAAAGTCAATGCATAGATTCTTCATAATAAAGATGCCTAATTCGTATTGGTAGTTACCGAGACTGAGAGAGCAAAATCTTCAGCATTATTATAGATTGTTCAAAAAAGTGCTGGAGTGAAAATGAGTCCTTCCTTACTCAACCTCTTGTAGTCTTGTATTGTACGATTGTATGATACGTTATTCTTTAAACATTACTTTCTTTAAAACATTTACTTTGTTTCCCTAATCATTACCCGTTGGCACAGTGGCAGTGAGAGCGCTTACTGTGTCGGGGGTTGCGGGTTCGATCCCCGCCCGGAGTCAACAATATGTGAAGACATAGTTGTTGGCGAAGACGTCTGGGTGTCAATTATATATTCTTATAAAGTATTGGTGTATGTATAAGTAGTAGTATCAGTGAGTTAGATTCCATAACACAAGCTTAGAGCTTACTTTAGGTCTAATTAACCGTGTGTGAATTTGTCGAAGTATTTTTTTATTTATTTACTAGCTGTTCCCTGCGGTTTCACCCGCATTTATTCAGTCAATGCTTACCGTTTAAACCTTCCCTGGACTTTCATGAATATTTCAAGACCAAAATTAGCCAAATCGGTTCAGCCGTTCTCGAGCTTTAAGCAGACTAACGAACAGCAATTCATTTTTATTTATATAGATTTATTCCTTATTCTCGAAGACCGTGAGTAGAGCTCGTTAGCGTCACATAGATAACCTCATAAACAGCTGAGCTGTCGCTTATCAATCAGTTGCGCTCATTATTATAAAAAATCCTAAAACGAGTCATTATTTTATAAAAGAGTAACTTAGCAGTATGTGTTCAAATATACAATGGTAACCCAGGTGAAAGAGGTGATGATGATAAGAAAAATCTTATCATAAGTACTTCTATTCTTGAAGGTGCTCGAATGCCCTAGGCACATGACATTTGTACCCCATAGAATTCACTAGTCCTCTATCTATCCCATGTTAGGACTTTGCGATTTTGCAACGTGCAACTCAACCCCTACCCTCCAGTCTCTGGCGACTCCCTATGCCTAGGGGCAATCCAGGCCACCCTAGTTATTTTTACAAAAATATTCTAAGAAATTGGTCTGGAAAATCTCCAAAAAAGTACATGTCTAATGGCTCGTTAACGGATTGGGTTAACGAGCCATTAGACATGTACTTTTTTGGAGACTAGAGGTACTTTTTTCTAACACATTTTAGTAGGTATATTCCATATATACTTATTGATCTAAAAGAGCATTTCCATTTTCTAAGATGGATAAATAAGAACATCAAAGAAAAATAAAAATAAATCTTAATAAAACTTTTTAAAATATACCTAGAAAGTTATATCAACATTCCTGGGTCATCATGAAAATGACATCTATCATTTTGGACAAACCATACTTGGATATTTTGTTTTGATTATAACAGCCGTCATCCGAGTAATTACACAGTAGGTAATAGCTGTAGCAAGCAATAGGTACCTGGTAAATACTACACTAGCTAAAATAAGCTTGAGTAAGTAGTGCAGTGGCCATTTTTATCAACCAAACTTTGTTGTGACTATTATTGATATTGGTACCTTACTAACGCATTGGATAATAGGTTGGTATGTTTATATTCGTAGCAGTAACCAGAGTATACACTACAAAGTAATAAAGTATTACCTACTTTAAATCGTTTTTATAAAGTCCTTTATCATCGTGTCCGGTAAATAAAGGTCCGTCTACAATGTTTTATGTTTTACGAGCTCAGTCGTAAAAGCCTGTCTTCGAACGGTCTCTACAATAATTAAATTATGTCAGTTACATAAAAACGTTTGTACTGATTAATACTGTAGCAACCATTTATATCAATTACAATTACTTAAGTACTTTCAAAGATAATACAAACACTAGGATTGCTACCAAGAATTTTGGTGTACCTAGCTTTAATTTGGTGGCTGAAAACCTATGAAAGAACGCATACTAGAGGCAAAACGTCTTTCTACCAGACTTTTTTCTGTCACAAACTTTATGGTCTTTATTGAAAGCTAACGAAACTTTAACGAAATTATATCAATAACTGTTAGTCTGATTAGTCTTCATATGCATGGATTAAGTCATTCTATAAGCTGTCTAACTAGACTATAGTCTGCAATGATCTAAATTAATATGTTACTCACATATTTGTGTATATAACACACAATTATATTAATACACACATTTAAAACAACAAAAACCCTAAATTATTCGTTATCCGTATACTTCACCTAACAAACTTAAAACGCGTACATTATTTTAATTCCGAACGCCTGAGCGTTATACAATACGTTGAGTCCCTAGAGGGTTTTGCTCGCATACTTTTCACAGGTGCAAGTGTAATTTATGTTTCATTCGTAACATTCATCATTGTTGACCCTCGAGGCTCGCGGGTGTATCCACATCTGTCCTGAGGCACGTGATAGAATAGTGCTACGTCAGGAAGGATTGTGATGTCGTTCGTGTATGTAATGAATGTAAGTTACATATCTACTTTTGGATATAAACGCACAGGGACGGAGAGAAAATCTTGAGTAGTGAACTTGAGTACGTAGTTAGATTATCAAGATCCGCCTCATCAGAGACGTCAAATATTAGTAGTATTTGATTAGTAGGAATTACTAATTCCTACTCACTCATGAAATCTCTACTAATTCCAATTAGTAGAGATTTCATGAGTGATTATGACATATTATAATGTATGAAAAATTAAGTTACCTAATTGTCGTTTAATTGGAGTCCTGAGTGCGGCAGTTTAAATGTCTCATTGATCCGTTAATAGTATGCTACTTTGAGTATGACATGACACTCAGTAGGCTAACCATTTTCTTGGACTGACTGCATTCAAGCTATCCCCGAATTTCTAGTTACACCCCGCTCGAATTTTAGGAAAACAAGCACTTTGTTCCTCTTCGGATCTTCACCTAAATCCAAAAAACATTTAAATGAGATCAACAGCTGTACAAACAAATACATTCAGGATCAGGACCTATGAATGACCAATGACATAATAAAGTACTAACAAAGTATATCCTAAACCAAGATTAGTAAATGGTGTTTGCGGAGCATTTACTGTACTTAATTAGAATGAACTTCTCTCTATAAAATGCTTTTATCTACACTAATGTTGTAACATTCTACTTATGATTCCAATACTTGACTTATAATTACTACTGTTATAGCACAGACAACTAAAACACTCAATTTAAGCAATTGCACATGATGTTATAATATCATTATAATTTAACATTATAACATCATTATAACGCGACCAATTAACCTGGCGAGCCTTATGTCAAAATCCTCATACTAGTTGTATAAAATTTTGATATTAGGCTGGCTTTTGAAAATAGTTGGGTTATACGTGAAAACTTCGTCGAAACTACATACACAAAACTCTTTGGTAAGATCTCGCTCGCTCCTGATTGGCCCTACGCGCAGCTGCGCTCTCATTGGTTAGATTTTAATGGCGGCAAGTTCACTGTGACAATACACGTACCTACGCGTGAATTTAATGTTTCGCAATGTGTTTTGTTTTTAAAATTTTGTTTGATTAATTGCATTAAATAGTGAAGATAAAGTAGTGTATGCAACTGCATATAACACGGGTATTAAAACACTCGTTACTATTATGAAACTCGCTGCGCTCGTTTCATAAACTCACACTCGTGTTTTAATACCCTTCTTTATATGACATTGCATAAACTACTATTATAATTTGATAAGAATTAATTAAAACCGTTCCGCGTTCCAGTAACGCATTTCAACTCATTAACTATTCTAACCTTGATTTCAGAATTAATAAACCATGTTAAATAATTATTTTTTAAACTTTTATTACAAAAACAATAATAATAAAATGTATTATTAATCTACAGTACAATCGACATTTTGAAGTTTTCAGAGCCTTCAAAATTCGGAATAAATAAAGGAAAAAGTACAATTTCACTCGGCTTGATTACACTGGTTCCACCTCTAAATTGTTGGAATGGCTTGAAGTATGGAATTTTCTTTAACCTCCCTTTGAATCTAACCCTTTGACAAAGGCATTTGACAGTACATTCGCTAGAATTTGAATTAACTTGGGGAACTTTGTCTCATTAGATACTATATTATTTTATGTGGAAAGAACTTTGGGAGACAGAATAGTAATTATTCTAAATACTTACCGCCTAATTCATAAAAGCTCCTTTAACTAAAACACTGTTATAAAGTGTTTTGTCTCTTTTGCTCTTTAGAAAATTGCATATATTGGAGAGGGACAAACCATTTAATTAATAACTCAAATGTTGTTATTAAGCGTTTATGAATGGGGCCCTTATTTGATTCTGGAATAAGTTTTTATATTATAGAGATCCCACTACAAGACGTAAAGGTGTATCCTCACTCACTAAAGAGAAAGGTACACGTGAGGTTAGAGGCACTGCTCATTTAAAGCCCCGGTATCTGACCAGCACCGCCTTTTGTTTCGGCATTTTATCTCCATCCGCCATTTAATGGAGTCTCTGTTATAGGATAAAGACATGTATCCATATCAGATGGTGGTGTTCTGGTGCGCCGGGGCGTAAGATGAACGATAACCCTTGGGAATAAAAATGACGTTTTAATTTCAGAAGAATTGAAGACCTAATTAAAAGTTTATAAAGAAAGTTGAAAAAATAAATGGTACAAAAATAACAAAATACAAAGTTTTAGAAAAGAAAATATCTTTTTGTACATATGTTGAGAAAACTTGAAATATGTTGTCATAAATATGTGAGGTACTGTATAAATATGAATTTTGTTTCAGTGTGTAACTTTTCAAAGTTTTCAAAACTTCTCGTGTGCCCAGACATTGTAATGTCTTCAAACTTCTTAGTCTAAACATACAATGCGTCATACAAAAAAAAACACTTCTTCGTATCTAAACATTACTTAGATTTACAAAATAACTTTATTTATTTCTATCAAAACTTATACTTAATATTTCATTTATTAACACAAGCTTCTAAATTCGCTACAAATTATACTTAAATAATATTTTACAATATACGAATGTTACTACCAAAGCTTAAATAAAACGATACTTAAATATGACTTAATTTCCTGTCCAATTAGTAAAAGCGGTGAAAAAAAAACAAAGACATTTACCACTAGCCTGCAAAAGGTGACTAAGAATAAAAATATCTAGTTTGATCCTATATTTCTAGAGCTGCAAGGGACTTCCAAAGTAGACCTTAAATATGCTTATCATCCTTCACGTTTGAGTGTTCAATGTACCAGTCCAACCATTTCTCAATAACAGGAATATTTTCCGTCGTCCATTTGACTTCTTCTCGAATATTCTTGATTGATTTCTCAATGATATGCTCAGAAGAGGCGAATTCTCCTTGGTGAGACATGTAGAAGTTGGAAACCATTTCGAGACCATCTTGAGTTTTGAATTCGGCAGTCGCTGAGGAGATTAGGCTGTCCCATAGATTGGTCTTATGGGCGAACCTGGTTGAGATAGTTGGGTTATTAGTTAGGGAATGGGAATATGTAGGAATACGTTTAGATTTTAAAATAGAGGGTTTTGTTATATAACATTAATTCTGCAGGCAGAAGAAGATATTCAGACATCGTATTAGACAAATCATAAAGAAAGTTACCAATTTTCTCATAATAGGGAAAAGTTAAATGTTCCACAATTAGCCTGCCAATTACTGTTAAGCATCAAATGGTCAAACTTTTAACTATCTATACTTACTTCTCCTTCAAAAAGTCAAAGTTATTGTTCAAGAAGTGGAATAACGTAGTGTATCCTTGAGAACTGCCCGTGAGCATGCTGAAGATCAAGAACAGATCATTTTCGGTGAAGTTCCCGTTGCCTTCTAGGATGGTGATGTTGAGGATCCTGTTAATCCTCCACTCGTCTATAGGGCATCCTGCCAAAGTCTTGAGGAGATAGGTCCTCTCACTCTGCTTTCTGGATGAAGGGAAATTGATCACCCTTTGGAGACCGAACTCCCATTCTTTCTTGCTGCCATATCGGAATACTGAGCAAAAGTATTGGTTTGGTATTCTGAAAAAAAATACTTAGGTACTACACAAAAGTTTTTGAGCAATTTCTACTCCTTTCTTTGAGTTATTTTATAGTTCATCCAATAAGTTAATCTCTAAAGGGTCGGTAACAGACATAACCCTGACCTACGTGAATGTATGGCATTCTATTTTAACTTCATTCCCATAAAAATGTACATTCAAATAATAAAATTGGAGGAAATAATGAATGATACGCGACGGGGGCCGGAAAGAGGCCCATTATTCCCGTTTCGTATATCCGATGGACGCGATGAAAAGATTTTGAGAGGACCCTATATTAAATGTTAATAGGTATTTTTTGGGATAAGTGATGGGAATGCCCTTTTTCGGACTTTTTACGTCAAGAGCCTGATTTTCACCAAATTGGAGTGTTTTTGTATAAAAAGATTTTTAGTTGGATTGGTAATTTTGATATTTAATACATCTTTCGTATTCAGGAAGAAAACTTATATTAATAGGTACGTTTAATTGTGATATAGACAATCTATTTATATTTACGGTGAAAAAAACATCTTTTTGTACATAAAAGATTTTGCTGTTTACAAAATATGGACTACGTCAACCACTCGAATTAATTCAAGGGTAAAACCAGCTGACTAAACTTAATCTCTTTTAATATTTTTGGCATATTCCTTTTAAAAACTTACGGATTCCCCTCATCCGGGTTCTTAGCTTGCATCCACGTGGAGTAATGATCCTGCGCGTTCTTGATGCAAGGCTTGTACCCGTTGCTGCAGAGGAAGGACTTGGTGTAAGACCGCTGCTGTTTCTTCCAGCCTTCTTCACCTTCCTTTTCCTCGCCTAACTCTTCGTATAGAGGAGTCAGGAGCATTCTTGCGAAAGTCTACATGATGATAGCAGAAATGTATAGCACAATGAACTATGGTAAAGTTAGTAAAATCCTTAGTTCCTGATAATAAGGAACATTAAGTCGTGATTATATCCGCTTTGAAAAATACTAAATGGGTTTGGATATTATTTGCCACACTACAATCAGGTACTCTTAAATCAATTAAGCGTAAAAGAACAACATTCATCCACATTCATCCTCACTTCACAAAGAGGTAATTCATATAACCATCCTTTAAATTCGGGTTAGGTAATAAACACGAAACCATACACACCTGGAACTTAGACTGTATACACTGACAGATATGTCTTCCTACATGGTCGATCATCGTGAACACTGGGTCCCAAACCAGATGGTTTCTCTCCGTCTTCATAAATAGTGTCATGTTCAGTGCTGATGCAAATGAGAGCTCTCCAGCATACGCCAAGTTCCACGCGTCGTGGAGAAGCTTGGCTCGCGTGAGCGCAGGAATAGAGGGGCGCTTGTCAGTCTGAAGGTATTGGGAGAGTAGGTACCAGTTGTGGGCGTCGTAGTTTACAGGGAACGGTCCTATGGATAGAATAGGTTAATTGATCAAAATACGTTTCCTATCTTGGTTGGATTTCTGATGGAGAGTGGGTGTCTTCCCGGCCAGCGTTTTAGACGTTTGTGTAAACTTATTTTTATGGAAACGCACCGTGGGGGACCCTAAAATAAACCCAAGTACGCAAGTTCGGTGTTTTGATGTGCGAAAATCAGTCAATTACATCAAAACAGACCATTGTTTCTCTGTCTCGGAAATGCACTGCACTTAGGTAGACGGTCGCAAATGACATCTTTAAACAAAGACAATTCTAGTCTTCTTTAATAAGACAATTTTAAATAAAGACAATAATTCATCTTCTTAACTAAGACATCTTTGAACAAAGACAAAGATTTTAAACATATCCAACTCCTTACCAATCTCCTCCGGGTTAACGATGACAAACTGGTCCTTCCCGGGCATGTTGTTGATTGTGATCTGCTTGTTCCTGAGCCAGGCGGCGGGAGTGGTGCGCGAGAAGTCGAGGGCATCTTCCCGGATGACCACGAGCGGCGTCCACCAGGTGAGACGCGCCGCGTCCGGCACGTCGTGCGGCCGCTCCCGCAGGAACACTTTCTGAAAGGGATAGACGTAAGTAAGTGATGCGTAGGTTAGTGGCCAACCCAAAAAAATTGAGGGACTGCTGAAAATATTGCCCTAAGTCAGTCTAAAACAGTTCCAATTAAACTAGAAAACAGAAAAATTTGATGAACTAAAAGCCCATAATTTGTTCATTTCAATAAGTACTCAAAATCTTTAGCAGGGACGGGCATTCTGTGACTCATAATATGTTTACCCTATCCCTCATGAGAGTCATGAGGTAGGAATAATAATCAAAATACAAAAGAAATTGGGCATTATTACAGTATGTTTTCGTCGTATGTTGACGTCCTCAACTCATAAATATATATGAATTCCTCACCTGTGAAACCGAAATGCTTTTCTTTTCATAGTTCCTCTCAACCATCACGACCGGGAGTCTGTCCTTATCGATCCAGGTGTTGGCGACGGCTTGCAGGTCAATGTCCTTGGTTATCTTCTTATCCTCCACCGCTGCCGTGTTCAGCGCGCTCCACAAATCATCCCCGGTAAACGTTTTGAACTTACTGGAAATATTTAAAACGCCATTTCAACCAATCTACGACTGAAAAGGCTAATAGAATATTAATGAGCCATAAACGAAGCGATTCATTATAATATTTTTGAGAATGAACCCGTATTTTTTTTATTAAAACGATTTGTTTTTCAAAGTTGTGAAAGATTGCGTTTCTCTTTGTATTAATGAAACAAATGTTGAGCTTTGTAGTTTGTATTTATGAAAACATATCGATAATTTTGCAGCAACGTTTACTATTGCCATACAAAATTATGCAACAGATGTTGAAAAACAGACACTAACATAAAAAGTTTATCCTGAGTAAAACTGTACGTATACCACATGATATATCTTAACCTACGAATATTCACTTATTCAAAATCAAAAAAAACTTTCTGTAAAGGAAAAAATGTTTAGTGATTTCCGCCCAACTCCATCACTGAACATTTTGTCTTTACAAAAGAAATTGCCTTTGTAAAATAGGTCATACTTGTTAAGAATTAAATCCTAAGGGAATAGCTCGTACAATTCTTAGTAGCATAAGGACAATTAAGTAGGATAAAGCAAAGTATAGTATTAATCTGTAATGTCTCACTGCTGGGGAAATCTCATTTCACTAAAGATATCATTACAGTGCAGAAGATATATAATGTAAAATATGAATCAAACCCAACTCACTAAGTCTCCAAGAACATCTTAATGGCTTTCTTGAAGGTGTCTCCCCCGAGAGTGTAGTTGAACATTCTGAAGAGCAGTTCGATCTTGATGCAGGTGGTCTCCTGCTTCATGCCCGTGATCCTCGAGTGAGGGTACCGCTTGCTGAGCTCGTAGTACAGAGAGTAGAGGGACACTGTGAGGGGCCAGCGGCCTTCCACTTCGAATCCATTGTTAATCTAGTCAAGATATAAGATGGGCAATGTTATATCTATTTGTTCTTTCTTCTTATTCTTCTTTTAAAACCAATAGATGAGTAAATAGAAGATGAAACTGCTGGTTATCTTTGAATTGGACGCTTAAGTTAGCTGAGGAAATAGTATGTATGGGAAAGTTATTATGTTCTCGTCACTTATTAGAGAAATGACTGTTTAATTGTTATGGCTCAATATGATTAAAAATCTATCTATCCATCTATGTAACTACAGCTACAGGTGTCTAGCCTGAAGAATTCAGCTATGCTTCTAAAAATTACAAAGAGAGTTAGCTTTTAATCAGAGCTCTGGTCTGGTCTAGCCTGGAGTTCTTAATCAGATAATTTTACCCATATTATCAGAGTCTGTGATAACACTTGTTGTTGTTGCGTACCTTATAAGCAGTCTCAGCGGCAATGTACCCAACCAAAGCCTTATTCAGATGAGCATCAGACCACCAGGCGGGCGTGGTGAGCGCGCCGAGCCACTGGTAAGACAGCTCCTGTGCCAACTGGACGTAGCCCATGTTGCTCATGTCGCTCTCTCTAAAGAAAGTGAAGAAAACCTTGATGTTACTAGACTTTTTGTTGGTTCTCTCGAAAGGGAAGAAAGTACCAGCCCCCTAGCACACGATACGATGTATAAAATGCTGTGAGTTGGTTGGTGGATTTAAAATTCGAGTTTTCTGTCAATGTGTCACCAATGAAAACACAGTATTTATCATTTCATGTATTGAAGTCTTCAGTCACGTTCGTTGTGTTAGACGGGCTGGTGTTGGTGGAAATCGTTTAAAGCCAGATTGGGGATATAATTGTAGAAATGGTTAGGGATGTTAAAACATATTAATTTAAAATAATTTGGATAAATACATGTGTCAGCTATCTACTCATCTAAGTACCTATAATCTTATATATATAAAAATGAAACCCGTTTTCCTTGGTCGCGGCATCACGCGTGAATGGCTGGACCGATTTCCACGGTTTTGCATTCGTTGGAAAGGTCTCGGGCTCCGTGAGGTTTATAGGGAATAAAAATCAAAATTCCCACGGGAACGGGGGCGCTGCGGGTGAAACCGCGGGGCACAGCTAGTATGTCATAAAAGTCGCAATGTAAATGTAAAACTAGAAAAGCTTGGTAACTTTTATTCTTAAAATGGTAATTAATAATCTCTTAAGTCAAAACTTACTTGAACACCACCAAGCCCCAGTTGTCAGCGGGCTTCATCCCCTGGTAGTTCGGCAGCGCCACCACATCCAGCCTCCGCAACGGAAGAGGAACCTGCCACATCTTGGTGAGCTCGCAGAACACCTTCGACAGCTTTTCATTCATACCCTGGAGAGCTGAGAGGAACTCCGGGCGACCCCATACTCGCAGTTCTAGAGAATGATTCAAAGAGTTCCAGTAGGTTATGACCAATCCTGTTGTCGGAATTTTTAGACGCCCTAAAGGCTTCCCACATGGCCTTCCGATTAAAACCACCGATACAGACGGTAGGGTAAAATATATATTCCTATTGATTCAAATGGTTTTAGGGGTGAAGTACTATAGACTTAAGATCAAGTTATCATTGGACAAGGAATGATAAAGAGATTTAGAGTAATGCAGTGGATTCCTCTCCTTTTGTATTTAATCTCACGAGCGTCCCTGAGCAATACTTACTTATAATTGTAATGTATTTGACACGCGTCTTTGTTGCGTAACTATCGGTACCGTTAGTAAGGTAATTGTTTATGTTCATTATGCGAATAACTCCGTTTACTCTTACTTTCAATAATTTCCCTATTTCAAAGTCAATTTCAACGCAAACCAAGATGCACACTGCGACAATGTGCATGTTCATGTACACAACTATGACAAGAGAACGCTCGTGAAATAAAACATCTACTCGTGTATCAGTGACCTCAACAATGATAATATTATGCAATACATTATTTTATTCTACATTCATAATAAAGAGATAGATTGAAATAATATTGAGTCGAATATCCTGATGAATAAATTGTATAACTATTCAACATATTGAAACAATAGTACAGCAAACTGCAGACAATTCTTCAATAATCCATTGAACACCAGTTGGAAACAGTAAAACTACGAAATCACGATTTCCATAATTATATAAATCGATTCTAATTTATTTGTTACAGCTGTTAAAAATACCAAATGTATGTCACAAGCTGAAAACAAATTAAAAGTAACGAATTATGCAAAATGATGTTACGAGACTGCAGTTACACTTTAGATAATATGACCACCTTTCAGGAGTTTACAGATGTGATTACTAACATCATATTAATCTTGTCGAGTCAATATGGTTAAGAATAATTATATGTTTCCAGTACAGAATTTGGCCTCCTCCATTGCATTATTTAAAATAAGATTGTTAATTGCGATAAGATTAACAAAAGTCTGAAGTGTTAAGCCGGGTTTTCACTTCACTTCTGAACAGTTCCGAACACATTTCTTGTTCGGTCTTTCATAAAGTGACATATAGGAAGAGCCAGGAAGTGTTCGGAATCCTTACGCAGTAAGTCTTGGCTCTTCCGTGTTCGGAATTGTTCTGAGCGAAGTGAAAACGCTACTTTAATGCTAAAGGTCTTTACCAATATCATTGCCGATATCATCTTTGAACTGGGTTGGGGTGTCCAACATCTTGAGATCAGCGATCACCAGGCCGAGCGTGAAGGTGGACATCGGGGGAGTTCGCTCGAAGTGATCCCATACCGAGTCGGGCTCCCCGGTGCTAGATACAAAGAGATAAGTTTGGGAATCTTCAAATTTGAGGAATAAGGCGTTCCGCTAAACCCGTTGTTCCTTAAAGCGCAAGACACAAGTGAGGATGCAGCGGGCTCGCGGGCCAGTGTGACGCTATTCATACTAATACAAGGAACACAATGTCACGTGATCCGCATCCGGCCTGCACCACCCGGCCCGCAGCCGTGTGTAGACCGTGAGCGACACACATATTAAATCTCCGCTTACCGCCGGCTTACAGCTTAAAAACTGGCGGTTCGGTCATGATGCTGTTCTGAGGAACTTCTTATTCCGACATCAATTTAAATAAAACTATCTATACAAATGCAAATTGCATCTACAAAAGCTGAACTACTGTAGCTTGTTTGTCTAATCAAATGTTTCACTAACATTTCCTCAGAAGACGCAACAGGCACGTTGCTCAGCGCCACCATGCTCCGGGGCCGCACCACGCTCAGTTCAAACGGGGTCTTGTACCCTGGCTCGTCGAAGCAGGGGAACATCCGCCGAGCATTGTTTGGACGCAGTTGGGTCGCTGCTACGGTCCTGGTGGCAAAAAAAACAAGACTAAGAAAAAAAAAATGTTTTTTACCACGCACGAGTACCTATGTAGGTACTCATTCAATTGAGAACCTAAGGTTAAAATTATTTTTTACGACTCTACAGCTAAGCCAAATCAAACTAAGAAGTTAAATGGAAATAAAAACGTTACGTTATGTTTAGAGTTAAACAACCTACTCTACTGGATTGTAGTAATAAAACCAATTTTCAGAATATTCCTTTAAAATATTTGTTATTTCAAATCGATTTTATTTTACTCAGCACTTTTCAGTTTGCTGGTACCCGCCTAAATTCGTAACGTTACACCAAGGAAAAGTAGTCATAAATATTTTTATTTATTTATCAAGAAATCCAGTCAGAAATAGTCACGCAGACTTTATTAAAATCCGTTTCTAATTCAATCAAAATCTAGGTCAGTTTGCCGATAATAATCTCGAATTTCAAATGAGAAAAACACAATACCGATACCTGACTTGATTCCAAATCGAATAAAATTTAACCTTTCTTAAAGTAATAAAAACTAACGCAAATCGTTCAAGTTCTGGTGTCGAGTGCTTCAAGTTCCATTGTTTAAACTTGGGACAATTACAGTTAGATGATGTTCGGACAGGAAGCGTTCGATCCAACCGTGAAACATCAAAGGGAGGAATCATTTCGTTTGGATTGCTTAACTGAAAATTGTTTTTACTTTTATTTGAAAATGGAACGTTTATTTTGTTTTATTTAGATTAACCTGTCTATAAGATCCTGCAGCGCCGAAGTCTCTATCTCTCTGATATTAGATAACACTACAGTGAAAATGAAATTATCTTAATCAGATAAAATAACAGTGATGATGAATCTTTTCCGAACTGGGTCGCAAACCGTAACTTATACCGCAACCGTATTCGGACGACCATTACGCGCACGCAGTCTGCACTCATCAATATTCGTGAAATACCTGCAGTTGTAGTCTGGGACCAAACTCGGAATGGTACCTTTAGTCGTGGTTATAAATATTTATTTCAAAAAATGGGATAAGACTAAGGTTAAGTTCATATGACCGCGCGTAGCCGCGCAGAGCCGCGCGGAACTTTCGACCGCACGATTTTGATTTTGACATTTCATGAAAGAAAAATTACGTCTTAGTTAAGACTCAGTCATTTAATGGACGTATCTAAGTGGGCAGTAAGACTACGAAGTCTTGCTGATTGAAAAAAAATATGGCCAATTCATCAGAAGAGATATCATAAGCTTATAAGGAATTTAATCTAAGATTCTTCCTAAGCTTTACCTGTCAACCTCCTGGTCTGTCTTGTAAGTGGTCTTGAAGAAAGCTTCAGTGGAAGCTGTCTCCAGGTTGCCCGTGAAGCTGAACTCCAGGAAACCGGTGGAATTCAAGGGAACCGGTCTCTCGAGGCGAATGGTTGCTATGGGCTTCCGAACGTTCATGATCACCTCCTTCACGTAGACCTTATGGAGGACAGTTCTGTAGAGACAACAGTTTAAGATGATGTTTTAGACTAGGAAAAGTGCAGTCAACCAATTTTTGGTGCCATATTATAATTTAATTATAGAGCATGACTAGTGTCTGGACATCGAATGCAACTTAAAAGTGGTAAAATTGTAAAGTGCTAAAAGTAAGTAAGTTAATTAGGAGTTTTTATACCGCCTAAAAGCCTCTGCATATACCTATAGAGGCCTTTAGGGGGTCTAAAAATCTTGTTTTATGTAATCAGTACTAATATAATAAAGTTGTACAGTTTTTTATTTATTTTAAAGGCTTATCTCTGGAACTACCAATCGGAAAAAAATTATATGATCGTCACATACAAGAAAAAGATTATGGGCTACTTGTCATCCCAAAGTTCTCATAAACAGGAAGGTACATGCCGGTACAGTAGCTAATTATACAAGTATAAAAAAGACAGTGCTACTCTAGGTATCATATGCCTAAATGTTACACCATCCTCACAAAACAAATCAACTTACGGATCCTTTGGATATCTTGCTCTCACTTCAGAGTCCGTGATCTCCAGCTCATGAGCGCAGTGTATAGAGATCTCCTCAGCATCATTGAGCCAAGTCACATTGATCCTCACGTGACCCTTGAAGATCCCGTCATCCAGGTACGGCTCGAGCTCCAGGCGGTATCCTGTCGGTTCTACTGCCTTATCCAAACGGGTTTCCAAGGACAGTCCATGGGCATTGTTCAGGTCAATGCTACGTGCCTTTATGATGTGGAATGCTGAGGCCTGGAGAGAAACTGGTCTTTTACAGTCGTGAAAAGTTATGAAGCATATAATAGACCTTAATATCTGCCTTTAATATCACACATCACAAAATAAGTATGTAAGTTCGAGCAGCTTAGTGTCCGATCCTGGTATCGGAATTAATACACCGCCTAAAGACCTCTGACATGATCTGACGATTGAAACAGCCGAGACCAGCTACTTAAAGTGCCCTCGAAAGCACGATAGCGCTCAGTTAGAAATACCGCTATCGGCCACCCATCGAAGAAGGGGTTGAGCTACGCGTTGCTTAACAAGCTACACCACTACAGCGCTATATGACATATGGACTGACTGTACAAAATATGTACTTAGAGGTATCTGCAGAAAGGTTTGGTAAGATCAGAGTCTGTTAGGACACAGTGCACTCAGATATGTATTATCCATCCCTCAATTTGACGTCTACATTTGAGTGCGGGTTGTTTAGTAGACATCCGAGTGCACCTGATGTGAGCAGACTGGAATCATTTCAACCCAGTTAGATGTACCTAAAGATCCTGCTATAACATAAAGGCTTGTCTCAATCTCAATAGATTAGTTCAATTCCCTAGTACGAGTATTGTACCCTACAATACAAAAGATTAGACAATATGCATGTTTGACTATTTTCGGATAAGTGTACGGCATTTGATATGTTTACACTTCTACCAGGAAACTATTCAATGCCGATAACAAATAATTTTCCTAAAAAACTATTTCGGTCGAAGTATTGGAAAAACATTTTCATGTTAAAATTTTGCACACAATGAG
This sequence comes from Cyclophora albipunctata, assembly GCA_963082685.1. NCBI lineage: Eukaryota > Metazoa > Arthropoda > Insecta > Lepidoptera > Geometridae > Cyclophora > Cyclophora albipunctata. The sequence continues at coordinate 1,281,221 of OY720121.1, read as the reverse complement.
TCATACTCGTTACGGTAATCATGTAATCGAGAATCACGTGAAGGAGCGCTGTTAAAGTAAACCATATTAATCTTTATTGCATTAACAAATGCTGTTTACGCACTAAATTGGCCTTTTCCTGTTCTTTTGATAGCTAGATTATGAACTAAGCTTCAGTTATTGCAGTTTTGACCGCCAAAAGAATGTCTATAACGGTTGTATCAATAAAAAAGAATAAACATTCTATGGTCGACTCAATTACAGGATATAACTTTAATCTATGTCTTCTACTCTTATATGAATTACTTTAAAACTTATGGCATTATTATATTAGGTAATTAGCGAAGCGCCGAACTATCTTATTCTATACATTGCTGCATACTACATAAGGGGTCCACGTTACATGAGGCGATCCGCGATCGGTGACTGGTGTCTTAGTATACTCGCTTCATAATACTGAATTCTACTCCTCCCTAAAACTTAACACTTTTGTTTTTATTTTTGGAACTCGGTCAAACGAGAACACAAAACATTAGCATGAAGTGAACAAATAAAACTAACATTAGTCCGCACAGTTCACACACATTACCGGATTGCTAAATGCATTAATGAATTACCAATCATTATAGATGCTTTTGTTCCGTTTGTTTGTGAAATATTGTTAGCCAGCGCGGAAATATTCCCATTTGCATTTGTTTAAGTTTGTCTATGGTAACTGAATATTTTAGTACTGAAATAGTGTGCTCAATAGCTCACCATCTAAATATTCATTTAACGATTGATCTATTTTCTGCTATCAAGGAGTATTTTGTGTTTGAGGCATATCCTTCGGTAATCATTTCGTAGGTAATGTTCATGTTTTATGAAATATTTATCATATCTTTGACGTCCTAACAGTAATAACAAGTCAACTTTTCGAAAAATATTTTTTATAGTCCGCAGTGTTTTTACTAACTAACTTAGGCATATCATTTGTTTTAGGCAAAGCTCATCAGTTGAAATAAATAACATACATACGGCATTGTTTCTTGAGCTCAGAGATTACACAGTGCCGCCACTCTTTCTGTACTCTGGCGCTGCCTATACTTTACTAACATATACATTGTGAAAGGGTCGCAAACTTTTATCATACGTACCTTATCCGGGGGGAGGGAGAGGGCGCCGCTCAGGCACAAAGACGCGATTATTGCGAAAGTTAACATGGCTTCCTGGGAAATAAAACAATTCCAATTTAAATATTTTTAAACAAAATTAACCAAATTACAGCACATGGTGTGGTGATCACGATTCAAAATGGTCCTGAAAAGTCGTGAAGGTTTCTAATGTCTTGTGTTTATTCCTTTATTAGTAGTTTGAATAATTAATTATGTTCGAGTGAGACAGTGACCAATCCTGTTGGGCTATTCTATAAAAAACTACTCATAAATTCATTTCACTGGAGTGAGTTTGATCACTTCGAAAGCTTTCAAAAGCTTCGAACGTCCGAGATTTTAATTTGGCATTCTGTAACTGTTTCATAAGCACTGACGAATTAAAGGGAGTCTTACTTCACAACTCACCTAACTAGAGATGGAAGCAATGATTTCAATATCTCGATTGTGATTATCTTTGGTTTATTTAAGTCTCTTGCCGAAAGTTTATACCGAATCAACGCGATTCCTAAGGACGTCTCCAACGTGGACAAAACGATTGAAAAAAACCGAGACTGACCATTTTATGCACTTCGAAGCAAATGAATAAAAAGGATAAACTGAATAGAAAGGATATTTTAAAACTTTTAAAAAAGGACAAGTAAGGTCAATTTGCGTCAACGCCAACTGCGTACTTTCAAAATATATTTAGATCTTAATCCTAATAAATGTATCAAATACACTTCATTTTTTAATGATATCTGTGCCAAGATAAAACGTACTAAAAGAAAAATTGGACCACAAAAATCAGTCCAGTGACATAACGATCGCTGTAAGATCGTGAATAGGATAATCTGCAGCTATTATTTGTCCAAAGATCAGTCAATAGTGGTGTTCGATCCGGCACGCATTGTTACGAGGTTCCTGCCACTTAAAACTAACCACTTCGGGATTGGATCCAACTCGTCTATGTGGTACAGATTGGTAAGTTTCACCAATACATTTTTTTATGTTTGTAAATTTTGCCGTTTATTTTAAACTCGATTTCGGCTTTATAGTAACTTTATTTTGCAGTGCAAAATAATATTAAGATTTTAAATATGGTAAAAAAGACATTCCTTTTCAAGGGTACTAGTAATTAATGGCAGATTCCATAATTCGTGATATCCCAGTGAGGAAGATCAGACATAATCATCATGGTTTTCTTTTGTTTTTGTGATCTGAAACCCGATTTTTATGGTATTAAAAATGCTTAAACACACTTCTTTCTGAACCGAAAATCCCGGAGCAAGCAAAGTTTGAAAATCGAACTTAATATTGGTCTGCCATTAAAAAAGTCAGTCTTCGATATATATCCCTAACTGACGATTCTAATTGTCCCAAGCATGTTAAAACGAACTGCCTAAACATGAAGAACTTGAAAATTTTCCAAAATAAGTAAATTATAAGGTCACATTGTCACACTTACCAGTTCGGGGTCCAGACCGCCACTGGAGCCGAGTCCCCACGACATCGCCAATTGCCAACAGGATATAACTCATTTGCTCTGACGACACACAGATTGCTATGTCGTATTACTGCTAATGTGATTACCTACTCGTAGTACCGACTGCCTTCAAATCTGAGCTCCAATTTGAATATTATTGACCATCTACAACTTCAAAATATTATTCTAGTAGCTGTTTTACCCGCGACTTCGACTGCTTCTGAATGGCGCGGAGTTTGTAGATAGCGTTATTTTCTTAGGTTTACTGGGATTGTGTTACATTTCGCTAGCTAGGAAGACAATTTTTTCGATAAAAATATTTGTTAAGATCAGAAGATGATTACGGTAATGGACTTTTCAGTATACCTCTAATACAGATTTGTCTTCCCCAAATTGGCAGCGCGAGGAAGCGTTTCTTTCTTCAAGCAGTAGCTGGACATAAAACACAACTGATAATTTTCCTATTGTGTTTCTTCATAAAACAAACTGATACATTTTCTTAAAGAATTGTATTGAGAAGTAGGATCCTCGTGGCTATGCTCTAGGTTTGATCTCTCGGGTGATGCATACAGATTAGCTTCCGACTTGAAATTCATTGCATTTGTATCTTCCAATTTGCATTGAAGATGTTGTCTGAGAATTCTTATAAGCACTTCACGTGTATTTTAGACCAAAGCATGATAAGAATATAATGACCACGCCTTCCAATTATTTGGAATAATTTGCTTTTGATGTCGTTAAGCAAAGTTTAATAAAGTTATGGAAATAATTGTCCGATTAAAAAGTATTCTCTAAAACACTTCAAGCAACTTTATTTAATCGACCAACGCCCAAATTGGTATCCCCAACAGTAGATGGAATTTTCCATAACAATCATTGCATTACTCCGGACCACAGTTTGGCTTAACATGCTTTTACGGCAAATGTTGTTGCGGTCTGTGGTTAACCCACGGATGCATGGTTTAATATTGAAAATCGAACCTAAAAGTAGAAGCTGTATTAAAAATTATAGGTTACATGATAAGAATTTATATTTTCACGTAAATTTGAAATTTATCTAACTCGTATTCTCTAACTTTAAGAAAGAAATCGAATATGATAGTTGTTCCTCAAAGGGCGTTTTAGTGGTATTTTACTAAAGTTAATACTTCTAACATTAGACACTAACCTAATCGAACATACTTTTCTATCTTCTCAGATCACGCGCATGTTAGTACCAAAGATCTTCTCAAGAGCTCTAAAGCTAAAGGAAATCGGTTCACTTAGTCCATGGTTGGTACTTGGTATATAGAAGGACTCATCCATATACTTAGTTCCATATATTAAAACTTGTTGCAACCATTTTTCAATTCTTTCCGTTTCTTCCGTTCCGTTTTCCGATAAGTTCGAGAAGAGTCTGTTTGTTTTAAAGTCAACATGTTTTTCATTTAGTTTGAAATATTATAAGGAAACTTTATATCCAGGGTTAGTTCTTTTCGAGGCAACCGTAGTAACCATTTTTAATACAAGTGACAGGTCACGGTCAGGTACTAACTACTAATGTGACAGCATATTCCACTAATACTTATTGATAGAACACGACCGACTTCCCGCAAATAAACTTGATCATCAATGTCTATGAATCTTTATGTTAAATAATTACGGTACCTCCTTCTTCGCTACATAGTATCAATCAAGTCGCTTTCCGCTGTTTGTCTGTCCCTATGTATGCTTAGATGTTTAAAACTACGCAACGGATTTTGATGCAGTCTTTTTTAATAGATGTAGTGATTCAAGAGGAAGGTTTATAAGTATAAAAATTCCCACGGGAACGGGCACAACGCGGGTAAAACCGCGGGGCGCTGCTAGTAACATATAAAAAAGAAAAAACATACACTCGAATTGAGAACCACCTCCTTCGTTTCTTAAAGTTGGTTAGTACTTGTTACATTACCTAAAATTAATAAAAGTACCAGTACCTATTAGTATTTACATGGATCCATATATACAAGGTATTTATTTGTGGACAGTACAGCAAAAGGATGACAAAGATATAATTCTCGCCTCGCAAGTGATACGGTGTCACGAACCACTGACCTCACTTGCTACTACTTTTGTTATAAACAATACACTTCAAATATTCATGGTCATTTTGCCAACTAGCAGGTCCCCGCGGTTTTACCCACGATGTGCCCGTTCCCGTAGGAATTTCGGGATGAAAAATAGCCTATAACCTTCCCGTTGAATGTGGCTATCCATTACAAAAACAATTTAGAAATCGGACCAGTAGATCCTGAGATTAGCGCGTTCAAACAAACAAACTCTGAAGCTTTATAATATTAGTGTAGATTTTCGTAGTACCAAGGACTACTTAAGAAGCATAAAAGCATAGTACTTAAGTAACATTACCACAAAATATTTACTTTTGTAAATCTTGTTAACCTTTTTGCTCTATAGAAGGAATTTTTTTTTAGTTGGAAAATCGGTCATATGTATCTATATACATATGACCGAGTTTAGACTTGTAGTTGTACGGGTAGGTATTACTCAGTTTAATTTAAACTTTATAGGCACTGTAGTGACACAGTGATATTGTAGTAACGTATTTCAAACAATTGTGCAACTTTGTCGTAGTAAGCTCTATTGGGATCTTCAACTTTACTTAGGATAAACATTAACATCGACTTGTTAAACAAAGTAAGTCGGATTTGCACACAACGTTCCTTACAATAGTGATATTATTATATTCATTCAACTATTTAAATCAATGCAGTTACTAATTTCTCATTTCTAACATAATAATGTTGATTTCTCTGTAATTGATTATGTTACCTGTAGTTATATGAAACTAAACTTGTGAAACAGGAAGCTATATGATGTACTTATATTACGCTTAATCCCCTTCGCTGTAGTGATAATCTTCAAAGATGATAGGCTATGCTGTACAGATAGTAGGACCTATCGGCTGAAACCTGCTGAAACTGTCTATTTTCTTTTTTATCTATACTAATACTAGCAGCGCCCCGCGGCTTTGCCCGCGTTGAGCCCGTTCCCGTAGAAATTTTCGAAAATCCTTTCTTAGTATGCACTTACGTCACTTGAAGAACCTTCCTGCCAAATTTCATGTTTCTAGGTGTAGCGGTTGAGGCTGTGCGTTGATTATCAGTGAGTCAGTCAGGACGTTGAATTTTATATATATAGATAATGAAGCTTAAGAGTTTGTTTGTTTGAACGCGCTAATCTCAGAAATTACCAAACCGATTCAATTAATTCTTTTTGTAATGGATAGCCACATTCAACGGGAAGGTTATGGGCTATTTTCATCCCGAAATTTCTACGGGAACTGGCACAACGCGGGTAAAACCATACGGCGTTGCTAGTTTATTAAAATTCTATAAACACCTTAGACAGGTATACGGACATCCTAGATAGACAGACTCCGTCTTATTTTATGAACTATTTAATTACAAGTTGCATCATCTTTTTGAGTACTGATCTATCTTATCTGATCTCTAGACATTTTTAGTATCTGGTTTTCATCTCCGCATAAGTTTTGGCACAACTATTTACAACAAAAGTAAACAAAGTGTACTGCAGTACGTCACAAGTCACAAGGTTACCGCAGTCGGGTTATTTTCAACCGAATAATAACATTATATGGTATTAGTTGCACCCGTGGTTTTGCTCCAGTCCCAATAGTTCAATTATTCGTTTCATTAATAGAAGTAAAGGGAACTTGTTCTCCCAGTTTCCATAAGTTCTATCAATGGATAGAAGTAATGGGTCACGGTTTCACTTGTTTGGTACCTGTTCCTGAAGATATTTCGGGATAAAAAGTTCATACTAAAAATTATATTTGCGTCAATTTTTATCCAAACCCGTCTGTTCAGTTTTGCGTAAAAGAGTAATAACATCTATCCATCGTCACACACTTTCGCCTTTGTTATATTAGTAAGATTACGTATTTCAAGCATGTGTTTTTAATTTCAAGTGCAAAAGGAAATATTTATGCAAAGTCTTGTAAAGTATTTTAATGGCTTGTTAGAAAATTTGTTAGGTTTTTTGTATGTTCTTTGTGTAAGTATGTTCTATTATACTTGCAGTAAACAATTGAATAAAACTGTCCGTACAGTGGGCGTTTAACTCTTGATATACATTATTAAATTGCAAACAATTGATATTGATATTTAATTGATAAATGCCCTATCTTCCACATGGCCCTTGTGTTATCTAGGATCGGGCGCAGTTATAGCTTTGTCATTGTTTTGGAATATTCCTTCAATATTCAAGTTTTCGTTGCTTCCGTTGCCAACAAAAATATTCAGGAATGGTACACACTTTTACTAAGCTAATGGAGGGTCCAAATGATGGTTTGTGAAGTTTTGCTACATGATATGACGTAAAACTACTAATTTTGTTATTCTTTGCAAAATTATCGGAATGTATTAAACGGGCCCAATAATATGTTTTAATTGTAATAATTTTAAGAAAAGATCTAATAAGATGATGATTCTCTTCCCCTTCCATCCGAACCAATCAATCATTTGGTCACTAGACCAATAATTGGACTGATCTCTCTCAATCGATTACGCGTGATTTAATCGCCACTATCTGATACAATTTAGATGTGTAGTACACCGCGTGTTGCCTTGGAGACACTACCCAATACAAACATAAATAAACGCTGCATTGTTCAACAGCACCTTTGTAATACCAACTTGTTTACATTGGAAGCTATGTAACAATTGACTACTACAGACTAACAGAAATTCAAGCATAAAATTTGCATAGTTTACTAAGGTAAATTTTGACGACGATTTGCCGAATTTGCTATGTGCAGTTAGACGGACTCGTCGGCTGCGTGCAACATGTTTGAATAGTTTAAAATGGAGAAAGGAATACGGTAATCGGCTGCATTTGGCAATTGACAGCAGTTGCCAGGAAAGTCTTCGAAGTCAAATTTCCCATGAGCTGTTTGCTTTCCACGTCTTGGTTTGCATATTTGGTTGATAATGAAGAAATTCTAAGAAATATAGAAATAGGAAAACACATACTTAATACTACTAATACACGCGAGTGAAGTTGCGGGCACAGCTAGTCATACATTGTATGTATGTATGTACAGTACACTTGAAATCTGTTTTTCATTTGTCAGTTAATTAAACCGGCACATAATTCGTTATACTCGCAAGAAACCGTCGCTCATGACGCAATCAACTTTATCGGTAGAAATAACCTTCGCAGTAATCGGAGAAATACGCATTAAATAAAAATTATACTCAGTTTTCTTCTATACTTTTTGTTTAGAGTAAAAAGTATTGGGATAATCCTGAATCCGTAGTCCGCGGTAACATGGGTAAATGCCGCACTCAAAAACGTTATTAACTTAGTTAATCAGCAATTAACTAAGTGATGTCATTTTTCATACATTTAATGTCAAAAATCACTCATTAACGTCTTCTGATTAATAGTAACTAATGATTATTTAGGAGAGGTTAATGAATGATTTTTGAATGCATAAATTAGTTAATTCTCCGACGTCTCCTACGGCAGCAAGTCATACAATTATCAAATACGTAAGTATGGCTGTATCCCAATGTAAGGCTCTTTGCTCTTTTATCTTATTGAAGATATCAAATAAAGTCAGATAGACGTAGTCACCTATAATGTCTTACCGTCTTTAACTAAAACGCTGTTTAAGAGTGTTCTGTCTCTTTTGCTCTTCGGAAAATAACGTAAGTCGGAAAGGGACAAACCATTTTATGGCTAAAATGATGTTAATTTTTATGAATAAGGCCCTCAGAGTAAAAAGAAAATGAAAAAAGGAAGTCTTGGAAAATCAATGTTAACTAGGTATAAGTTTAAATTGCATGAAGAAGCGAGAGAGGATGAGCTCGATAATAATAATTACTGTTGTGGTTACTGACGACATTTCTCGTGGTAAATATTCTGCTATTATCATATAAAAATTGCCGTATAATTACTTTTGTAATCACTATGGTATGTAAATGTAGGCAGACAGATTGTACCTTCGTTTGTACACACAATAGAACATACTTTTTAAATCATACGCCATTTTATATTGCATTAAAATTATATAATAAAATACATGAATTCATTTGCCACGGGACCAAATTGTAATATATAAACAGTGCCAATTAATCGGTGTTCCTAATTAACAATGGAGACGATTACGTAATGCATGATAATTAAACTGCTATATTCAACTAGAAAGTTATGAAAATGCTCCTATAACACTGAGGTATATGTTTCATACGCTTGGTGGTCAACTGGGCCCGCAGAGCACTGAGCCCGCAGGTTCAGTTACCCACTCCGTTTTTTTTCATAGGTGACTCGACCCACACTAATCACACGACTACTATTTACCGATAAGGGCCTGCTCAGCCCACAGGTTCAGTCGATAAAAAAAAACCCTAACCTACCGAGTACCGAATAGTACCTACGCTCGCGGGCTGAATTGACTCTTAGGCGGTAAGTAAGTGGGCTGGGTTGACCATTGGGTCGAGTCGCCCCTAAAGAAAAAAAAATGGTCAACTTAGCCCGTGGGCTCAGTGCTCTGCGGGCCCAGTTGACCACCTTGCGGTTTCATAATGTATTTATACCTAATTCCGAGGAATCACTTCGGAATAAAAGTCTATACCTCTATAAACTCAAGGCACTCTGACACCAGGGTTGGCCAGTAACCTATTCGAAATGGATGATTGAATTCAAGGTACTGCAAAGTACAAATTACATTCAAAAAACAACAACTGCAGTAAACCGCGTCCGATTTTGTTCAAATAAAAACACTTCTCTATATACCACCTTTTAAATAAAGAAACGAAATAAATATCAATTTATTTAGGAGTCACAGACCGACACATCAACTCGTTAAACTTACAACACCTTTATTTTTGCGTCGGCCTTTAAAAATGGGAATACATTCCCGTCAATAAACCGAGCAATGAACAGAACACTCTTTATTTCATCTGAGTATTGGAATTGCTCTAATTAACTAATTGCCAGATGGCCTACATTATAAAACGCTTTACAATAACACTCTACAATATTACTTGTTACGTTCACAATATTCCTTCAAATTGAAATTAAATTAACTTGCTTCGTTTTAAACTTTAAGATATTCCGCTGAAGGAAATCTTTGTAGTCATTATGATGACAAACACAATTACCTACTAGATTTTGTTGAAGATTTGTCGCAACTACAAAATACCTTCTTCTTAATTAGAGCTGGGCCCTTTTCGATGGATTTATTTCCGTTTTCTCTCTGTCCTTCGCTATCCTCTTCAACAACATATGCTTTGCAACATATTCATAGTCAACGTTATACTTTTCTTCTCGGTCTTTTTTTCGCTTCTGTCAAAGTACAATATAATACCTATAAAGTTAAGTTTAACCTTTATAAGTAAGGGTCTATAGGTCAGACAACGAATACACACGTAAAATTGACTGGCTTACTATATAAACCTAATGTCAATGAACGCTTTAGATAAAACAAACATAGGTACTCCTTTAGTAAGTAGGTAAATGGCAAAATGCCTAAATTTGTTATCAATAAAAGAAACCAGTTAGTTCTTCCTATTATCTAACTAGCAGCGCCCCGCGGACTTTACCCGCGTTGTACCCGTTCCCGTGGAAATTTTGAGATGAAAAATAGCCTATAACTTTCCTATTTAATTAATTACAAAATTAATGTTTCAAATCGGATTGGTTTCTGAGATTAGTGCGTACAAACAAAGAAAACAAACTCACCTTACTTTAACTCGCTTACCATTACAGTTCACCGAATTAATTATATAATTCATCGTATCGTAACCGTGGTGTCATCATCACTACATAGTATAAAACAAAGTCGCGTCTGTTTGTCTGTTTGTCTGTATGCTTAAATCTTTAAAATTACGCAACGGATTTTGATGCGGTTTTTGTAATAGGTAGAGTGATTCAAGAGGAAGGTTTTTATGTAAAAAATTCCCGAAATTCCCACGGGAACGGGCACAACGCGGGTAAAACCGCGGGGCGCTGCTAGTCATTGTAATAGTTTAAGATTACGTCTTTAAAGACGTAGTAAATCTCACAAACGAGTTTTAGGAATCCTTTTCAATAGTAAAACATCTAATGCTAATTTTGTCTTATTTTTACAATTATGTTTAAAAAACAAATGACGTTCGTTTTAAATGTTCTATAATAAAATACTATTTTGAACAAAAATAGCTTTTGTTTCTTAAACATTTTAAGGTGCTATGGGTTAATTAGATTAAGTTGTTGTGCAATCCGCTACTCCATACAACTTAAATTAATGACGTCACAAAACACGGACTTTAAACATCGCGGAAAACGATATAACTGTTCCGTCATTACATTAATCATTAAAGATCGACAAATACACGATTTAAAGATAACTAAACCGTTTTATAGGAACATGATTAGTTTGAGGATAAACCATAAACATGATCCGGTATTCATAACGTAATCACTTGAATTTGAAAAGGGGAAATACTTTTGTTACAAACTTAAGAAATCCGCAACGTCATCTATGACGTAGATATACATCACTAGTCTATTATCTTTGACTCACCTGTTAAAGACAATATAGAATATTGACCTTATGTTCTTAAACAAAAAACAGCGGTCTGAATGTATGGTATTTCCGAATCACGTCTAAGTTGTAGCTGTTTGATTCGGGTAAAAAATAAAGGCTCTAGATCCTTGTGGAGAACAAAGGCATTTTTTCTATAATGTTTTTTTTTTGCTTTTTAAATGTCAACTTTATGAAGGTCAAAGGAAAAAAATAATTAGAGACAGCTCTAGTTGTTGACTATAATGAGTTTCGAATTTTAAAAACTAAGTTTGAGCCACTGCACTCTCAGTACTCTCACCTTCGCTTTCTATTGAACTAGCTGGCTTGTAGCTTGTAAACTTGCTCATTGTCAAGGACGACGGTTAGGGTGCTTGTACACGGTGCAAGTAGCTGGTGCTAGTAAATATGCGGGTTACACGCGTGAGTAATATGCGCATGCTACTTGTACAAGTTACTCCCTTGTACTTGTACATGGTACAAATAACTGGAGCAAGTAAAAACGCGGGCTACTTGCGCAAGCAGTACGCACAAGACCAGCGCTCGTCACAGAGAACGCAGATTAGTTGCGCGGGCGACTCGCTTTGGTACATGCTCGAGTCGCTAGACCCGCACTTGTTTTTGAACGTAAGTTTACCATGCATATAACTCGCGCAAGTGCCTCAACATGCGCAAGCTACTTGCACCGTGTACAAGTACCCTTAGTAAAATTAATTGAAACATTTAAAAACTATTGAATATTTGTAATAACGGTTTTATTGTTTAGTTTGGATTTCGTTGAATTAAAAATAAATTATACTTAAAGCTCAATTTTCGTTATGATATAGTCGTTGGCGACGACGACTCTGGGATATATTATTATGTATTAGAAAGTATCAGTATGTAAAATTCCATAATACAATCTAAAAGCTAAGTTTGGGTCGAATCAACCGTGTGTGAATTTTTCCAAAATCCTTATTGATGTGTTTACTCGAAGAAATGCGTTCTTTAAAAAAGGTAAAACAAGTTTGAAGCTATCTATCTAGTTTAATTGTTCAAAACTGGTTTAGCAAGAATCAATACAACAAATACATACGTCATACAGGGTTGCCCACAACTTGAAGGGGAAAGTACCTTAAATGTCGAAAATAAACAGTGTTACTCAAAGAAAACATTCCTATAAGTATTGTTTATCTATACTAATATTATAAAGCTGAAGAGTTTGTTTTGTTTGTTTGTTTGTTTGTTTGTTTGTTTGTTTGTTTGTTTAAACGCGCTAATCTCAGAAACTACTGAACCGATTTGAATAATTCTTTCACTGTTAGATAGTCTATTTATCGAGGAAGGCTATAGGCTACATTTTATCCCGGATTTCCTACGGGAACGGGCACAACGCGGGTAAAACCGCGGGGCGCTGCTAGTACTATTATATTTTTATTAGCTCTTTTAGCAACTTAGTTCCATCTTTCAAAGCATACGCAATGTTCTTTAAATACAATTTCAGGAATGTCGTATATTGTGATATACATTTAACAATCTAAATGATATCCAAAGTTTTAGCTTTTGCATCCTAGAATTCCACAGGGAACCGACAACCACGACAAACAACAGAAAACCGAGCTCTGCACCAGAAGCATGCTAGTTCATATTATGTCTACACTTCTACACTAATATTATAAAGAGGAAAACTTTGTTTGGTTCTAATGAATAGGCTCAAAAACTACTGGACCGTTTTTAAAAACTCTTTCACCAGTCGAAAGCTACATTATCCACGAGTAACATAGGCTACTTTTCATCCCGAAATTCCCACAGGAATGGACACAACGCGGGTAAAACCGCGGGGCGCTGCTAATATTTAATAAAGATAATACAGTAATGTTGAACTAAGGAAAAATTCTTTAAAATGTTCAACAATACCATATTATATAACATTACATCATTGTGTAAACTATGACGTCATTTTAAAACATTTGCCGCGGGCGGCGCAGGCGCAGGCAAGCTCCCATTCGATTGACGTCAAAACAGGTATAACGTGGCCCCGTTTTCTATATTTCTGATAAATTGATTTAGATTGTAATGTGGAGCGAGACTACCATATGAGTCAGCCAGTCTCGAAGTTTGGCTTCCCACCTGAGTCAACAAATATTCTTTTTAGGTGGGAAGTTCCTTTGGGTAAATTTTGGACAATTTCTTTGAAGTTGCGGTACTTTTTATCACTTTTCCTTTAACCTGAGAATGTGGTAAGATGAATGGGTATGAATGGATTTATAAATATGATGTGTCCGGATTCTGCCTTTACATATTTCACTACATAGTATAAAACAAAGTCGCTTTCCGCTGTCTGTCTGTCCATATGTATGCTTAGATCTTTAAAACTACGCAACGGATTTTGACGCGGTTTTTTTATAGATACAGTAAGTCAAGAGGAAGGTTTATGTATATAAAAATTTCCGAAATTCCTACGGGAACGGGCACAACGCGGGTAAAACCGCGGGACGCAGCTAGTTTAGTATAAAACTTTTTTATCTGTACTTATTTTTTATTTGCTCCAATAATTTGATGGCATCAATTCGGACGCTGTGTCCGTCAGCTAGCCATATTTGTATACATAGAACGGTATTACAGTATCCATAAATCCTTAGAGTAACTACGTTGAATCGGCAATGTCAAAGGTCTACCAACATAGCTGGTTGTACCTATTTACCTACTCTGAGTCATAGAATGAAGAAATCTGTGAATGTCTGGTGCAGGTCTGCCTGAATATTGGTACCATTGTCAGAAATACCATTCGACCGGTTTCATTTCGAATGCATTGAACTCTTGAGAGGACAAAATCGGTATCTGGAGTAGAATAGATATCGAAAGTTATTTTGTCTTACGAATGCATAGGTATCTTTGATCTAAATTGTGTAAGTACATAGTTAGAAGTATTTCAACTATGTAAGTTGGTTAAAAACAGTTTATTTGACATGGAGCGAGTAATAACTATTTAACTCGCTGGCTTGCCGCTTGTAAGCTCGCTAAATATAAGTTTTTACTGCCTTATTCATAAACACTCTCTAACTAAAACACTGTTAGTGAGTGTTTTGTCTCTTTTGCTCTTTGGAAAATAGCGTATGTCAGAAAGGGACAAACCATGTCATAGCTAAAATGCTGCTAGTAAGCCTTTATGAATAAGGCCTTTAAACTTTACTAGCAGCGCCCCGCGGTTTTACCCGCGTTGTGCCCGTTCCCGTGGGAATTCCGGGAATTTTTTTACATAAAAACCTTCCTCTTGAATCACTCTACCTATTACAAAAACCGCATCAAAATCCGTTGCGTAATTTTAAAGATTTAAGCATACAGACAGACAAACAGACAGACACGAAAAAGAGACGACTTTATTTTATACTATGTAGTGATTAAACGGAACAAGCATTCTTAATCTATACTATGTATCGATGCTTCTATACTAAAGAGGTTTTTTTTTTAACTTTGTTTGTTTGTTTCTGAGGGCTAATCTCAGAATCTACCAATCCGATTTTAATAATTCTTTTTGATGATGATGAAAGTTTAAGTAGGAATCCGCACAACAAACTGGTTTTATTCAAACTTAATTATTAATAGGCCGGATTGAACAAGAATTCATAATATGTTCAGAAACTGTTCGTTCAAAATTGTTGTAAATAGACAAACATTTGTTTCTTAAACATGTAGGTGCTAAATAGATAAAAGAGTTTTTGTGCAATCAGTCCAAAGATTTATACTTCCATCACATGTGGTTCAGCTATTAATAAATTACCAAATCCATATTTTCTATTATTAAAAAACCGCAAATTATTCACGCAAATAGTACCTAACAGAAGGAAAAACAAAGGTCGAGTATGTGTGTTTAAAGTCCCCGGCCGTGTCTGTCTGTCCGCGATAAACTCAAATACTACTGCACGGATTTTGACGCGGTTTTTTTAAATAGATAGAGTAATTCAAGAGGAAGGTTTATATGTATAAAAAATCCTGAAATTCCCACGGGAACGGGCACAACACGGATAAAACCGCGGGACGCTGCTAGTTTAAAATAAAAAGCCGTCACAATAGGTACGAACGAGGTACGTTAACTTTGCTTTATTAATGTAAGTTGTGGGAAGATTTGGTATTCCCCAGCTTGGTACAGGAAACTTCGGAAATAACTCGGATTGACGAAAAACTTTGAACTTCTAACGCAAGTTCCTGCACGTATGTGAGTAAGTTACGTAGATATTTATGAGTCTATTGTATTCTAATATGGTTAAGTTACGTACTCTGACCGATTGCAAAAGCAATTATTTGATTTAATACTAGCATCATTCCGCGGTTTTACCCACACAGTGCCCGGTCCCGTGGGAATTTTAGGATGAATAATAGCCTATAACTTTCCCTTTGAATATGGCTATCTATTACAAAAAGAATTATTAAAATCGGATTGGTAGATTCTGAGATTAGCCCTCAGAAACAAACAAACAAAGTTAAAAAAATACCTCCTTAGTATAGAAGCATCATGGAAGCATCGATACATAGTATAGATTAAGAATGCTTGTTCCGTTTAATATGTTTAATAAAAAAATGACGTTTGTTTCAAATTGTGTTCTATTTGGTGCGAAATAAAATACAATTTTGTAGGTACGAACAGCTTTAGTTTCTTGAATATATTTAGGTACCAAATAGATGTAAGAGATCTTGTGGAAGCCGGTATTAGTTAGTACTCAATAAAAGAGTTTCCTGTTCACAAATTTGTGAATGGTCGTAGGTACGAAAACTTCTGGTTTTCCGCTACGCAACAAAAAAGTCGGTCGCCTTTGGTAAGGATTTAAGCTGTCTACACACCAAAGCCGCCGGCCCGGTGGCACGAACCCCGGCGGCCTGATTTTGAACGAAAATCGTTCAAAATCAGGCCGCCGGGTTCGTGCCGCCGATCGTTCAAAATCAGGCCGCCGCGCCGGCCTTGCCGCCGGCCTTGCCGCCGGGTTCGTGCCGCCGGGCCGGCGGCTTTGGTGTGTAGACAGCTTTATGCATTAAGATACTTTGTTTTCTATGACTCGGGTTACTTCATATCACTTGACTGTACCTAAGTAATTGATCTTTTAAGAGCTTTTTATTTGACCGCAAAAAATATCCACACTACACTATATTTTAAAGAGGAAAACTTTGTTTGTTTGTAATAAATAGGCTCAAAAACTAAAGGACCGTTTTTAAAAATTCTTTCACCATTCGAAAGCTACATTATCCACGAGTAACATAGGTTATTTTTCATCCCGAAATTCCCACAGGAATGGACACAACCCGGGTAAAACCGCGGGGCGCTGCTAGTCTATAATATAAGTATTATGAAGCTGTTAATTTCGTTATTTTGTTAGTATGTTTGAGCTAATCTCGGGAACTAACTACCCGTCCGTTTCGAATAGGTAAATATTTTTGTATTGGATAGGTAGCTACATTCAAACGGAAGGTTTAAAGCTATTTCCTATTCCGTAATTCCTACTGGAACGGGTACCACGCGCAGGTAAAACTGTGGTAAGATATTGCAGTTGCACAGTAACTATCATTGCAATTAATATTAAATCAACTCAGCTCAAAATTAAATAAATCTACGATATCTAGGATATAGATAACATTATTATTTTAGATTATAAATATAATTCTACCTCCTAAAGAAAAAGCATGTAATACTGAATAGACATTACTTACTTATCGGCCAGTGTTACAGTAGCCAATTTATCGAGAACCGCGACCTAATGAATCTTCATATTGAAATGAGATCAGCGTAAAATGGTGTTTGTGCAAGTAAATTACCAGCACCGTGAAACGTGCATACCGCCATAGATTGTAGCCGCGTCCACAGCTCTTGAATAAAACCTCCTTTGTTATTTAACTTTTTCAGTTATTTCTGTGAGTGTGTTCTAATTTTGATTTCGGATCTTCCATGGAGTTTTGAGTGTGATTTATTTTTTAGTTGTTTTTAAATTTGGAATATTTCGGTGTTGGAAAGTGGCGGTAGGTGTTTTTATTTTATTATTCTTATCAATTTTGTTTGTTTCTCAACTACATATTCATTTTAGTTTTTATTTAACTATGACTATTGAATATGAAAGTAGGCAGAGTGTATTCCCATTGGTTAATCCTGCTTACCAAAACTATTCAAATAACAAAACAAATGAATATTATGTGGCCGGTAAATATATATATTAATGAAGGTACTTATAACATTGGGCGTTAAGTTAAATTATCATTATAAATTGTAGTTACATAATTGTTTAATAATATAACATTAATTATTAATAAGTACACATTAATAATAATAGGTAAGTACAGCAGCCATCATCTGTTCAAATATTTAAAGCAGTTTTGTTTCTTACCTGCCTATTTAATCAAAAAAATATGGTCTGAGTATGAAATTAAACCAATTAAAACAGTAAATAGGTTCGATTAGGTAATTTACCAGTAGACAATGAAGTTAGTTATTCTGGAGATAATGACTGAATTCTAGAGTTAGAATCTGAAGAACCTATAGGAATATTTTCCGTAAAGAAAACAATCCTTGTTTTTGAATATAAAAAGGGCGCTTAAAGTTCGAAATATGCCTAACCCACCAACATTTTCAACGAGCTAAAATCCACAAATATGTCCTTAAAGCCAAGTTCGTACTACGCTAATATTTAAGTCTAGTAACTAGTATTTTAGTAACCTTTGTGAGACTGCCCTCAGTTTGGTTAGGGCATTGCAGGCTGAATCACCTGATTGCCCGAAAAGTAAGATGATACCGTGCTTCGGAGGGCACGTTAAGCCGTCTGTCCCGGTTACTTTCTACGGATAGTAGTCGTTACATGAGCCATGTCATAGGCCTTTGGTCGCTCAATAACTCTGACACCAGGATTGGTCAGGTTGACCATCCACTCGATGAAGAAGAAGTAGCAAAACGTTTCTAAACACCGAAAATGTAGTTGTGTAATCTCTAGTGAGTATTCCTGCTACTAAAACACTCGCTACTCGACAAAAGTACTAGCATAGTGCGAAGGTTTATGTGGTCGTTAAGATTAAGCTACTTTACGAGTGCAAGAGCGCTGTGATACCGGCGAATGACTGTTCAACTTCCGTAACACTCGCTTAATAGTAAGCGAGTGATCTCACTGACTCGCAGTTTGATTCGCTCAATATGACGTATATTGCACCTATTTTATTTATTTTTCAATCGATTGAAAACATTTATTGCTTCACCACAGTTTAACAAGAATATAATATAAACAAGAAATAATATTTAAACACTATAAACTACATAACGAAATAAAATCAAATAAAACGCTAGACTCCCTTACGGAATACGTACTTCGATCTACCGTGACAGACTCAGCGTACTCCAGTGGGGTTGTTACACCCCACATCACGGCTTTCAGGCTATCCAAACCGACCCAATCATCAATCGGCTTTAAGAAGACTTTCTGTAAATCTGCACCAATCAGAACTATGTGCTGTTAGGCTGTAGTAAATCAGAGGCTTAGTGCCGCAACCACAGTGTCGCCTTAAGCATTTTACAATAAGGGTAATCATATTATCTTATATGGTAAATTAAATGAGAGGAATCATACCAATAATCATATCGAAGACCAAAATATGTACTTATTCAATATTAAGGTAAATATGTAGCAAATATATTTCAATGACACCATTATTTACCAAAAGTGACATTGGAGACGTTTATCTATTGACTGTTTAAAGTATAGTTATTGTCCTGCCAACATTGAAATAAAAAGTAAATATATTGATCAGTGTATGGGTAATCGGATTGTAAACTTTTGCTATACTTACTAGGGAATCTCTTGGACTTCACTCAAGTACCTATTTAGGGGGATAAAGGCAGATTTAACTTACCTCAATTACTTTTGAAAAATCCTATAAACATTATACATATCATCTATATACCTCACATACTTGTATTAATGTATTTTGAGTGAAGTGATGTGGCTATGATGCTATGGTACGGATAGACCCCCCAAATAAAAACCTCTTAAGGTTCGGGTACATTCCTAACTCAATTTTGGATACCGCAAGTTATCCCATATTAAAACTAAGTCTAGTGTCTATTGTAGATCCTATCATGGACCAATATTCCGGTAGTTCCTACTATGGTCTAACCACAGGTGTGCTGTGCCTAAACTTAGCCAAGCCATATTATAATATAAGTATTCTTATATTTTTTTGTATGTAGTAGCTTCAGTCAGTAAGACTCTATATATTTCTATATATTATTCTATATATATATATATATATATATATATATATCAGTAAAATAGCTAGTCTCTTTTAAAATACAGACGGACACAAGCAAGAACTTATGTATTAATAACCAATGTGTTTATAAACTGGCTATTATTTACGGTTTAGTTAGTAAGTATATTGATGATATGTGTTTATCATTTATCGTATTATATCTAATTCATAAAGCATTGATTCAAGCAGACACAGATCATCTTATTTACATACAAACACAATTGTGTAGGATTTATGTAGGTTGATAAATGACGGAAATAAAAAATAAGGTTTGTTTGTTTATGGTCTACTTAATTGTTAATTTAAACTTTTTGAAGGACATTTGAAATTAAGCTTCGTTTATAATGTGTTTTACTTGTATGGGATTACTTAACCACCTGGTTTTGCCTCCATTCGTTTGATCAAGATTGTTTTAAATTCCTATAAGAATTGGGGGATAAAAAAATAATCAAAAATGTTCGTCTTGAATTTTGTTGTAAAGTCTGATAATAGTTCAAGATAGTGTGAATATAGATAGACGGACAGACGCAATAGAGGTCTTTGTTTAAAACTATGTATATCCAGTGATAGAACGACGTTCATGTTACTTAAAAGGCAACTTAATATTTTAAACTCTGTAATCCATGTTCAGAAAAATAAATTACAAGGTACAGATATTACGACGGTTTTAAATACCTTTAATTAGGTTACAAATATTAAGTATATATCATCACCATGACCTATCAATTATTCGAAGATAATTAAGTAGTAGATTCATTAAAATGTAAGTACAGTAATTCCATGTTAAGCACTAATTTGTCACGTTATAAAAGTTGAGAATTCTCATTAACATATCATTATTTAAGTAGATCCAGTCAACTACAAAAGTTGATGAACACATTCAATATTACAAAACACCTGAGCACACTTATTCATGGAATCTTTTAGTTTTTGTAAGGAAGTTTTAAAACATTTAGCTAATTAATTGTATTTCGATTTATTTAACGGCTACATCCCTCATCACCTTGATCATGTATCTAGTATAGATGAAGGTAAAAGATAGGTAAAGGTCACTGAATAGACCTAGAATATATTCATTAGATACCTACCTCTATCCAGATTTATCTTAGATCTAGATATAGTACGTGTCTAGTTGTAAGTGGGATAATTGATCATGAATTAGCTATGATCTAAGAATTACTTCATTCATACATAGGTACAATTTAGATGTAAATATACTGATGATTTGAAACTTAGTTACTTATTAGGTAGTTAGGTATCACTACTCTGAGTACAATTGCAAAAATTAGCAAGATAAAATTCCCAATTACACAAAGTGACGGTTAGGTTAATAGATAGATGAGTATATACGACATATTCTAGACATAAGGAGATCTAGCTACCCACAAAATGTCTTAGTAATATAAGTAACTAGCAGCGCCCCGCGGTTTTACCCGCGTTGTGCCCGTTCCCGTGGGAATTTCGGGAATTTTTTTACATAAAAACCTTCCTCTTGAATCACTCTACCTATTACAAAAAACCGCATCAAAATCCGTTGCGTAATTTTAAAGATTTAAGCATACAGACAGACAAACAGACAGACACGAAAAAGAGACGACTTTATTTTATACTAACTACTAGCTGCGCCCCGCGGTTTCACCCGCGTTGTACCCGTTCCCGCGGGAATTTCGGGATGAAAAATAGACGTTGGCCGATTCTCAGACCTACTCAATATGCTCACAAAATTACATGAGAATCGGTCGAGCCGTTTCGGAGGAGTACGCGAACGAACACTGTGACACGAGAATTTTATATATAAGATGTAGTGATTTTGTATATGTTCCAATGGGTCCAATAGACAAGTTACGGCCATGACGAATGAACTTAGAATACTTATAATCACCATGATTTAAAATTAGATTCAATGCCATAGCAAAACTAAACTCGGTTAATTAGAGGTAGATAATGAATGATAGACGAAATCCATCAACACTTGTGAACTTGGCTGACTGCCGAATTGATTTAGCTATTAAATACGAATTTTCAGATAATTCTTGCACGTCAGAAAGCATATCTTACCCAGGTATAGAACTGAAGTGTTTATACCTATAGATATCTGCCCATTATAGCTACCAAAACTAGAATCTATGGTAGATACCAGGGGGTTTATGAGGTTCATTCGTGGGAGTATATCCGGAGTGAGTACCTATTTAGGGAGTCTGGGCCCCTCTCACTTAACTTTGCATAGGAAACAATATTATTTGTAGAACTATGATAATCTATATCTATATCTATATCTATCTATATATCTATATCTATATCTATATCTATATATATATATAAAAGAAAGTCGTGTTTGTTACACTATTTATAACTCGAGAACGGCAGAACCGATTAGGCTGAAAATTGGTGGGGAGCAAGCTTAGAACCAGGAGACCGATATAGGATACTATTTATCCCGTATTTCCTACGGGAACGGGTGCGCTGTGGGTGAAACCGCGGGGCACAGCTAGTATAATATATATAAAGGCAAGCGTTTATCGTGTCGGGACTTGCAATGTATCGTGGCAAGCTAATTCACCACACTCGCGATAAAAATTGGACACAGATCATACAATCGATCGGCAACCGTGTGGCATGTTCTTTCGGTTATTTACTCAATTTGACATTGAAAAATAAAGCAAATTAGAGTTAAAAGTGGATAATTACCTATTTTAATTCAGTTACATTTTGCAGTGATTAGCTACCACACTATAATATTTAAAATGTGGTCGATTTTCCAGCCGAAGACGATTTCTTCTGAAGAGACAAGAGGTTTATTGATTGCATTCCATTCGTACCTCATCTGTACCTTTTTCCTCAATGATGGAGTTGTCTTTGGTCGATAAATCAGTCATGGTGGTTTGAATTTAACTTTCGTAAGAAAAAAAAATGCATTACTAGTCTAGTGTCCTTATTCCTAAGAGTTCTTTTTAACGATTTCTTCAGAGTTTTAGGTGTTTTTAACGCTCATTTCTAAATAATAATAAGCTGTATAGTAGTTATTACATGGTAAGTCACAACACAATGTACTTAACATGATTGCGGTAACGATATAAGTAGGTATTCACTGAAAAATCTTATTTACGAAGACCGTTTCGGTTATATTCTCTTAATGGACGATCTTTCAAATGGTTGTTAAAACAATGGAACGGAAGAAATGGGAGGGGCTTTGCCCAACAATGGGACATTTAGGGTTAATTAGTTATGTCTAGCAGCACCTTTGGTTACTGTACAAGCACAGCACAAGTAGTTACAAAATATGACGCCTGTTGCCTAACGACGTACCTACCTTGCCTACACTAACAAAGGATTACAAGCCATTTTATCTCTTAATTCTCATGCATATTCAATGATCTTACAACACCAAAAGCGCAGCCAATAATGCATTTGGCATTGCCGCTGAGATGAAACTGAGCGAAGCCAATAGATTCATCACACTTTATTGCAATGCTTGAATTGTCGTTGCAATGCACTGAGGTTGGTCAATTGAGCTCAGTATTCGGTTCTGCTCCGTTCTACCTCAATAGAACCGTAGCATTCATTGGGTGGAACTTGCTCGTGATGTAAACGGGTTTCCCATAACGGCCGACTGGTCCCTTTAAACACGGCTTTAAACCTTTAAAAAAAAGTATAGCAGAAAAAGTTTTGATATTGTTTGTACCTGAAGAAGTTTCACATTTATTTACATACCTACAGCGGCTACAGCCAATGTCAAACTTGATCTGCTATCTGAAATATTCCGTTGAGATAGGTCATTAGAAAATTTTGGGAACGAACGGCAAAAGTTCATACATGTGCTAGAATCTTTTATTCAAACCTACCTACTGGAAACAAAGCGATGATGTACCATACCATGGACAGAAATCAGAACAGTCATAATTATAAATTCTCCACGCAATTCAAACCCACAAAACGCTTCACCATAACAATAGCTCACAGGCATGTTAGTCATTACTTATTAATGTATTGTCTACAACGACTCAACTACTGAGCAATTACGTGACAAAATAATGATAGTGCATTGATTGCGGACATTTGAATCAATAAAAGATTCGTAGAAGACGGTCTCAATTAGCGTAATCACTCACTGAATGGCTAGATTGGTATTCCTATTTGTAATCAAGGTTTATTTGTATGGGTGTCAGGAGTCAGGACGATTATTTCAAAATAGGCCTCTATTCCAACTGTGTATGAAATCTCTATCTAAGTTTAATTATTTGTATACTCACCTACGTAAATTGATCAGTAGCTTTTAAGTTTTGACTGATATGCTATTTCAAGATTTGCAGATAGGTATAGGTACCTATATTATCTGGACATTGATAGATTATATGTCTGTCACTGTTACTGGCCAGCATATTATCATCCTAAGCTTTCCTGAACATCCTTACCTCAGAAGACTGACACACCCTCAGTAAAAACAAAGGCATTAGCGTTGTTATTTTTATCTAAGATCCTCAAGCCACATTTTATTTACTGGTCCATTTTTTTTCTTCCAGAATGATCCACAAACATGACACTTTCCACAAGCCGTCAGCAGTTCCTCTCGTACGAAACGCAGACGCCTGAAAACATACAATATGAAAGAAAAGGAGGAATCTTCATATCTCACTGCGTTTGCTTTGGATTTGTCCTCTTTGCTATACTGACAGCTGTCATAGTCGGAATCATTTCGCATTTTGTCACATATCTTAAGGTTAATAGACTTTTTTGTTTAATTTTATTGATGACTAGCAGCGCCCCGCGGTTTTACCCGCGTTGTGTCCATTCCTGTGGGAATTTCGGGATGAAAAATAGCCTATGTTACTCGTGGATAATGTAGCTTTCGAATGGCGAAAGAATTTTAAAAAACGGTCCAGCCTATTCATTACAACCAAACAAACAAAGTTTTCCTCTTTATAATATTAGTGTAGATTTCACTATTGGCCTTTAGCCTGAATTCTAAACAGTAAATAAGAAGTCGCGTGATATATTTATCTATAGGTAGGTATTAGTAGGTAAGTAGGTATTTATATTTAGATACCTAATGATGGATTGATAAATCCGTCGTTTCTGACCCAACAATACAAAACATTAAAACTAATTTCAAGTTCGAAAGTTTATCAAAGGAAGAACACGCGCTTATCTCAATGTAAACTAAAAATGTAATTATAATACATAGCTACTCTGCTTAAATTTTTGATGGGTTCTAATTAATTTTCTATTCAATAACTTCATTATCTAAATATCATTGAGTTTGAGATATTTATTATTATTAAGTTACCATCCAATTACCATAAAAAAGAATCTCAAATAATTTCAGTAGGTAACTACCTACCTATTATAAAGTTTTCAATTTATGCAGTCAATTGAAACCTAGTTTAAAACACCAAATTAATTTTGGTACATTACCTCAAACGTACTTTCCAAACACGCTGTCTTCTCAAACGATCCCTATAACTTAGACACGTATTAACCTTGATTAAATAAAAATATTCACTGATTTAAATACGCGTGCCTTATCATTCGTATCTCAGTCCATATTTTCATCTCAACACAAGACGATCGTTTTGTTGTTAATTATTTTTATTATTTTTACTACTTAATTCATAAGATAGTAATATAAAGTAGAAATACATTGGAGCAAATTAAAAGGAAAACAAAACAATTTTATTATCTTAACTTTCTCCGTAAACGTGTTTTTGACATTTGTATCTGTGAAATTCCGAAACGTCAGTCTGTCTGTTCAAAAACTTCATCTTTGCTCAATCAATCGATTGAATGGTGGAACAAAATGCGTGTGTTAATTTAATAAATAATCGTGTTTTCTAAATAAAGTGCCATAATTAAACAAACTCCAGTAATGCTCAGATAAATTGTCAAATAACTAACTTAGTTGCATTTATAATTCTGTGATATAATTTAATTTTAATTGATAAAATGTTTTCGTATTTATTTGTGTTTGTTTTTATTAGTGCAGTGTGTTATTCAGTACCTGTAAGTTGATTTTTATAAATAAGGCGGTGTAAAATAATTAATTAACTCATTACGCGGTCAGATTCTACTTAACTAACTAGTTTAAAGTCAATTTTCACTTAAAAATTAATGAAAGAAATGTCGCACTTGAAAGTAGACGATGTTAGATATTTATTCCTCAAATAAGTCTGTGGTGATTAGTTATAATATTTCCTGCGTGATTAAAACTAAATATTTTTTATTTCCTATTTCCAGATTGATACATCACAATCTAATGTGGAGTTTTGGGACGAAACTGAACCGTTTGGCCAGTCGGGGCCTCCTTCGGCGGACTTGCGTCTTCCCTCAGACGTAGTGCCAAGTTTCTACAGACTTAAGCTCAAAGTAAGCTTAGAAAACTCCAGTTTCTCCGGCGATCTCGCCATAACACTCCGAGCAAAAAGCCAAGTCAAAGAAATAATATTACACTCTAAGAATCTCAGTATTAACGCTAATGCCCGCCTATCAGAACAAATATATGAGAAGATTAATTTAAGGAAAAGACGGGATGTTGATAATAGTAGTGCACCTACTGAACCAACGGTTACTGAAGTCCCGAGTAACCAAACTGTATCAGACAGTCCAGTCAGCACTCCTAGTGAAACTGCTACTGCTGATAATGCTACCACGGTCAGCACAGAGACTGCTACTGCTAACATCAGCACAGAGACTGCTACTGCTAACATCAGCACTACAACCTCTCCACCTCCAGAATCTTCGATCCCACAAATTGTAGAAACCCATGTAACTCATAGTAAGACTCAAAGTGTTAAAATACTGTCAATTGTGGAGAGAACCGGTGACCGACTGGCTATAATACTAGCTTCACCATTGAAACCTGGAGTGGATTATATCCTGGAGTTGTCTTTTGATGGAAGGGTTGGGGATTCATTGACTGGATTCTACAAGAGTACTTATGTTAATGAAGAAAAGGTTGAAAAGTAAGTAGATTCTATTTATTTTTATTCAATCTAAGAATAATAAGATCATTCTTACTATAGTAATGTAAAGAGATTTATCTATTGGGATTTTACAGGTTCATATACTGGACCTTAATGATAAAATGTATATAAATAACAATATTATTATGTCATGAAAAATTCCATTTCTTCCTATGTTTATAATAAAAACGTTGAGTAATATAGTTATTATCAACTAATAAATATGATTAACTCTTCAATAAATCAATTAATGAATTAAAATTAAATTATGTAATTTATGTTCACTTTATTTACAAATGTAACAATATTATAAATTGAGCCATTATTTGCGATTTAACAATATAATATATTCATCTATTAAGGATATCCATTATTAACTAACACCATGTAGTATTTGTTGTACGTATTAATGCCTGTAATACCCCACTGCTGGGCAAACACCTTAATTATCATGTTTAACACATTTTCACCACCTATTTCAGAGTGCTAGCAGTAACTCAATTCGAGCCTACTTCAGCCCGCGCTGCCTTCCCCTGTTTCGATGAACCAGCATTCAAAGCCAAATTCGAGATCAGTATTCAACATACCAAAAATATCACAGCCTTGTCTAACATGAAGGTTTCGGCTGTTGAAGATATGTAAGTATTATAAACTTTATGCAATGTAATTTAAGAGCTAAGATACTGACCACAGACAGACAAACGAAGACGAAACCGTTCTTCGTTTTTCTCTTCTCTAACGACATCTCTCTATCTCTTTCTAAATGAAGAAAAGAGAGTTTTTTGCATTTATCTTCGGTCTACTGATGTGTAATACAATCTTGCAAGATCTTGAACACTCACATTCCATTATCTGATTAAGCCATTTGGGAACGTAAAACCCTGTTAAATAAATAAACTTATGTAACAAAAGTGTAATTTTCGGTATTTCCTTAAAGTTTTTACCATACATCACATTACGTATTAGGTATGTGGGTCAAGTTATTATTACGTCGTTACTAGTTAACTACTAAACGTTTGTTTTGTAGATAACGTAACGCGTTATCCTTAAGGATAACTAAATGCTTATTGCGTTATTTCCTTTTTAAATAAGTAACGGTAACTATACATACTGTGAAACTAATAGACTTAGGTGAGATATATCCATGATTAAAATCTTTAAAGAATGGTTTTAACGGCTTCAAAAAAGAAGGAGGTTTTCATGTCCATAATTCTATTGTATATTTATATTTTCCGTTGGCACGCTTAACCTAACTGCTCAATCAATTTTTGTGAATTTAATTCAAGATGCGAATAATCAACCTAAATATCTGTATCGAGAAATATATGATAGGATCCCCAAATCCAATTTCCCACGAAAGATGATTTTAACTTAAGAACTCCTACAGTCTATATTTATATTTAATTTCATATTTTCTGTTCTAGCCCCGACCTGCCAAACTGGCAATGGACTCACTTCGACCGCTCAGTCGAAATGTCTACATACCTAGTCGCTTATATTTTATCAGACTTCAAGTACTTAGAAACTTCCTACTTAAGCAAGGACAATGTGAACAAAACTATCCGAGTCTGGACTAGGCCAGAGCTGTTAAGTAAAGCGAACTACGCGTTGACTATTACGCCAAAGTTGTTGGAATATTATGAAGGAGTTTTCGGAATACCTTACGCGTTGGATAAGTTGGATTTGATAGCGATTCCTGACTTCTCTAGCGGAGCTATGGAGAACTGGGGGTTGATTACTTTTAGGTAAGTCAGATATTAACATAATTATCGTCTCAGTTTTTGAATCACCTTACTACGAGTATTTGTGTGGTAGAAGCGCTGGTAGCGTAGTTTGACAGAAAGTTGTAAACTCATCGCCATTCTTAAGCATCTTGCAGCTCGGACAGAACTTGGATGGACCGATAGTGGCCTTTCTATCTGAGCGCGAACGAGCATCAAGATCACGTTAGATTGTTCCGCTTAGTTTAATTGTAAGACTGGACAATTTATGTCGTTTAAACATTTCAACATCAAATTTTTCTACGAAAAAACAGCAGTAGTATTTGACATCAAATCCCCTACCATTTGCTCCACCACTCGATCACAACTCGCTTCTCTTTCGCAGAGAGACGACGCTACTGTTCGACGAGGAGTCCGGAGTCCCCCGCGACAAGCAGAGCGTGGCCATCGACGTGTCGCACGAGGTGGCGCACCAGTGGTTCGGCAACCTCGTCACCATGCGCTGGTGGACCGACCTGTGGCTCAACGAGGGGTTCGCGACCTACATCGAGTATGTTGGGGTTGATACGGTACGTTTTATTCATAATAAAATATTAGCCTGTAATGTCCCACCGCTAAGCAAAGGCCTCTCATCTCACTGATGATATCAGTACAATGAGGAGGATTAGGCATAATCACCACGCTTGCCAAATGCGGATTAGTGATCCCAAACCCGAGCCATGTTTGAATAGTAGGAAACATGTTTTCGCTCGACCCGAGAATTAAACCCGGGACGTTTATTAGAGAGCACTGAGGCGTTTATTCATAATATATTCCCAGAATATTGTTTAGAAAATTAAGGTTTTTCTTCCTAGAAAATGTTCTTCCAAGTGTAAGATGCTCGACAAGACAAAAGTTAGCATGTTCTAAATTTAATTATAGCGTCATCTATTGCTTGTGGCTGGAACTGCGCGGTATATCTAGTGATGCATTTTATGAGACGGCAATGCACATACTTTATATTGCGGTATGGCAGTTGCAGGGCCCGTAAATCCGCCGTGTCTTTGAAACTAGATTATGATTTTAGATCCTACATATACGCTTCTACACCCCATTCACTCAAACCTATTAAAAAAATACTGCCTATATCTACTTATTTCCAGATCGAACCGGAATGGAACATGTTTGAATCCTTCTCCCGCGACAAAATGGACTTACTTCGGTCAGACGCGCTCAAGAACACCTCCCCAGTATCAAGAGAAGTGGTAGACGCCTCAGAAATATCTCAGAAGTTCGACGAAATTTCTTATACTAAGGGAGCCAACTTGATTAGGATGTTGAATTATACCATATCTCAGGATCTGTTCTATAAAGGATTGCAGATCTATTTGAATAAGTGGTGAGTATTAAACCCATCAGGGGTTTCGGATATTTTATTGAAAACAAACGTGATTTTTTTGTCGTTTTTCTTATCTATACTAATATTATAAAGAGGAAAGGTTTGATTTTTTGTTTGTTTGTTTGTTTGTCTCGAATAGGCTCTGAAACTACTGCACCGAATTAAAAAATTCTTTCACCATTCGAAAGCTACACTATCCCTGAGTGACATAGGCTATATTTATTCCCGAAATTCCCACGGGAACGGGCACAACGCGGGTATATGTAACCCAAGGTATGAAAAACATGCCTAAAAAAATTGGTTATTGGCGTGCGCTACTAAATCTATTGATGATACACAAAAACAATGTTCTACACAATCAAAGTACATATCATTGCAAACAAATAAGTTCGCGAGGGCATATGTCTAACTATTATAGTTAAGACACAATAACCGTTTTAAGTTAAAATGAATTAGTTAAAAGAGTGTAATTTTAAGTTGATGATATTCATATGATGATATGAATCTACATCAAAATAAATGGCTCTACAATCAAGGTTAATTATGTTTCTTTGTGTACCTCTTTAAATTATTAAAATCGGACAGTTAGTTTCAGAGTTATGATGAGAAATATCTACTGTTTCGTGCTATACTTACTGTTTCGTGCGGTCAAAGCGCGCGGGGATATAGGTACCTACCTACGAACTACGAACGACGAAGACGTGCTATGTAGGTATTATCCCGAATTCTTCCTCACATGAAATCTTGATTGTGTAAACATATATACTCGCGCGAGACATGTAATATTTTATCCCCAATTTCCCACTTGAAATTTTGATTGTGTATATTCCTGCGGGAGACACGCAATGTTTTATCCCGATTTTCCTACATGAAATCTTGATTACCCGAAGCGAAGCGAGGGCGGGTCGCTATATAAAATAAAGTCGTCTCTGTTTCGTGTCTGTCTGTCTGTTTGTCTGTATGCTTAAATCTTTAAAATTACGCAAGGGATTTTGATGCGGTTTTTTGTAATAGATAGAGTGATTCAAGAGGAAGGTTTATATGTAAAAAAAATCCCGAAATTCCCACGGGAACGGGCACAACGCGGGTAAAACCACGGGGCGCTGCTTACAAAATAATAATGCTCGATGGCGGGTCTCTTATGGCCACTTACTGTTTCGTGCGGTCATAGCGCGCGGGGATATACCTACCTACGAACTACGAACGACGAAGACGTGCTATGTAGGTATTATCCCGAATTCTTCCTCACATGAAATCTTGATTGTGTATACATATATACTCGCGCGAGACATGTAATATTTTATCCTCAATTTCCCATTTGAAATTTTGATTGTGTATATTCCTGCGGGAGACACGCAATGTTTTATCCCGATTTTCCTACATGAAATCTTGATTACCCGAAGCGAAGCGAGGGCGGGCCGCTAGTATTTTATAATGCTACGGAACCCTTCGGGCGCCAGTCCGACTCGCACTAAGCCGGTGTTTTTTTTGACAATGAATCTTGATATATAAAAAATCGTGTCACGTTGTTTGTACATGATAGACTCCGAAACTACTGAACCGTTTTTAAATTTGATTTGCACACCGTGTGCAATTTGATCCAACTTGAAAGATAGGATAGCTTACATCTCAATTTACAATGACTAGGGTGGTCCACAAATATTTTTTATATGGTAAAACAACGCTTGCCGCGTCAGCTAGTTTATTAGGGTTCCGTAGCCAAATGGCAAAAACGGAACCCTTATAGATTCCTCATGTCTGTCTGTCTGTCTGTCTGTCCGTCCGTCTGTCTGTCTGTCTGTCCGTATGTCACAGCCTTTTTTCTCCGAAACTATAAGAGCTATGTTGTTGAAACTTAGTGTGTAGATGTATTCTGTGAACCGCATTAATATTTTCACACTAAAATAGAAAAAAAATAAAATTTTAGGGGGGTCTCCCATACTTAGAAATGAAAAAAATATTTTTTTTTTCATCAAACCCATACGTGTGGGGTATCTATGGATAGGTCTTCAAAAATGGTATTGAGGTTTCTAATATCATTTTTTTCTAAACTGAATAGTTTGCGCGAGAGACTCTTCCAAAGTGGTAAAATGTGTGTCCCCCCCCCCTGTAACTTCTAAAATAAGAGAATGATAAAACTAAAAAAAATATATGATGTACATAACAATGTAATCTAACACCGAAAATTGGTTTGAACGAGGTCTAGTTAGTAGTTTTTTTTTACGACATAAATCGTAAACCGCAAAAAAATACTGATTTTTCATTCAATAACTCAAATGTAAATAAAAAAACATTTATTTCAAGAACTTCTTTATTATGTTACTCGCTGCTACGGAACCCTTCATGGGCGAGTCCGACTCGCACTTGGCCGCTTTTATACAACCACTTAACCAATTGAATCTCTTCAGGAAATACTCGAACGCCGAAGAGAACGACCTCTGGTCCGCCATGACGAGCGCCACCTCGTCCGAGCC
The DNA here is from genome assembly GCA_963082685.1 of Cyclophora albipunctata. NCBI lineage: Eukaryota > Metazoa > Arthropoda > Insecta > Lepidoptera > Geometridae > Cyclophora > Cyclophora albipunctata. The sequence goes on along the minus strand of OY720121.1, from coordinate 1,249,269 downwards.
GGCGCTCGCAGCTCGTTCTCTCGTGCTCGTCATGAACTCCTGGACCCGGCAGGCGGGCTATCCCGTCGTGAAGGTCACTAGAGACTATGAAAAAGGAACTGTGCTTTTGGAACAGGTATGTTGAATCTGTGCTTGATTAAGGGTGAAATGCTTTAACGGTACTTACAATTTAAGTAGCTTAAGGATATTACGAATTTAAGTCTTAAATTAATAGAGATACTTAATTTCATATTATATAGATAAAGAGGCGTTCTTTTGTCAATGTTTATCATCATAAAAGCTAAGCTCTTGTCGGGGAAACTGATACAGGTTTCTGCATTTGTAAACAGTTGAATTTTTTTACTGATTATATTTCTGTAATATAGTAGACGTCATTTTTGACAATCAACAAAAATTTTCAACAATTTAACAACTTTTTTTCATTGTACTCATTCTCAATCTTCGTCGCGATGGAATTAGCCTGTGGGACATTACAGGCTACCCGCCTTATTGAATAAACGGTCTTTAAGGCACGTGTTATAAATAAGGCCGTCAATAAACCCGTACGTTCCCCGCAGCACTTGTTCTCGAGCACTGCGTCCCCGTACCCGTCGACGGCGGCGCAGCTGTGGCACATCCCCGTGACGCACTGCGCGCTGCCCGCTACCGCGCCCGCCACTCTCCCCGAGACGGCGTGGCTCAGCGACCGCTCCGCCACAGTTCATATAGACGTCAATAGTACCCAGGCGTTGTACGTTAATGTGGGGGCTATAGGTGAGATTAATATTATATTACTAGCTGCGCCCCGCGGTTTCACCCGCGTTGTACCCGTTCCCGCGGGAATTTCGGGATGAAAAATAGATGTTGGCCGATTCTCAGACCTACTCAATATGCTCACAAAATTTCATGAGAATCGGTCGAGCCGTTTCGGAGGAGTACGCGAACGAACACTGTGACACGAGAATTTTATATATAAGATTAACCATAAATATCCCACTGCAGGGCAAAGGCCTCCCTACCACTGATCTCTATACAGTAACAACTGGCCCACAATAGCTCATATTGTGGGCCAGTTGTTACTGTGTTGGTCTAGCTAGTTCGTCTCGACATCGCTTGCGGGGTCTTCCGAGGGTTCTTTTTGTGCTTGGGGTCCAAGAGGTGACGGATTTAACCCAAAAATGTTCCGATATACGGCTGACGTGTCCAGCCCAGTCCCATTTGAAACTGGCCGCTACCTACGTTGTACGTTATTTATTTTTACTGTGGTTTGTACATATACTTATAGGTACTTATTCGGTGAGATTATCTATTCATTGACAAAGTACTGATATTACAAAGGTGTTCCCCATAACCAATTTTGTGATTGCTGGAAAAAGTCTCCTCATTTCTATTATCTATGGTGTGATGAGAGGTTTTTGCCCTAGTGGGATATTGTTTATCATAACATTGGTTGTTTTATGATACCTGGGCAGGACAAAAGTAATCACAATTATTTTCTTACCCAGGTTACTACAGAGTAAACTACGACAAAAAGAATTGGCAGTTACTTAGTAGCGTTCTGAAATCTGGCGCCGTCAAGTCACCTATCACTAGAGCTCAACTCATAGATGATGCCTTCAACCTAGCCAAGACTTCCCAGTTGAACTATAGCGACGCGTTGGGTCTGACCACCTATATGATAGACGGTGAAGATTCGAAGATTGTGTGGGATTTGGTCTTGAATAATATGATGTTTTTGAAGTATAATTTGCGGACTCTGCCTGGCTTTGGGTATTTCCAAGTAAGTATTTAACAATTTATTTATTTGATATTTTTCATCAGTTTCTGTTCAGTTTTTGTACTGCCTAAAGACATTTTATTGGGAGTGAAAACAGCTAGACTCAGTAATTAATTTTCTTCCTTTAGGGGTTAATTTTTAACACCACATATTTTAGAAATTTTGTTGTTCTGACTAGTCAGGAATACCATTTTCTAGGAGATGAAGTAGAATTAATCATACATACATTCATATTTGATCCAATATTCGGCAACTATTCGGGATTCGGCCAATTTTTAGATATTTGATATTCGGCAGAACATTAAGTTGTATTCAAACACCAACCGCTTTATTAATAAATACTGTGTAACTAAATAAAACTGTTATAATGTGTTTTGTCTCTTTTGTTCTTAGGAAAATTGCATATGTCAGAAAGTGACAAACCATTTGATGGCTAAAATGTTCTTAATTCGTGTTTATTAATAAGGCTCCAAATGTAAAAACTTTCAATTTAAGAATAAAGGGCCAAATTATTCTACTATTAATGGATTATTCTACTATTAATGGATTATTCTACTATTAATGGATTATTCTACTATTAATGGATTATTCTACTAATAATGGATTATTCTACTATTAATGGATTATTCTACTATTAATGGATTATTCTACTATTAATGGATTATTCTACTATTAATGGATTATTCTACTATTAATGGATTATTCTACTATTAATGGATTATTCTACTATTAATAGATTATTCTACTATTAATTATTACTTACAACAAAAATGAACTTAACAATAATTTTTCAGGACTACATGAAACTCTTGCTAGCTAAGCAGTTGGAGCGACTGAACTACGGCCTGAACAAGCCGAAGGACGATAACGAAGCGTTCCTTATCGAGAACTTGTTGATGTGGGAGTGCCAGCTGGGCGCGGAGCGCTGCGTGCGCTGGGCGCGCGCGGAGTTCGACAAGTGGCTCGCCGAGCCCGGCTACCCCAACAACCCGTCAGTATATTGCTATTCTTAATAACTACCCATCTCATGTACCGCTTAGCAACTAGAATATCTTATCACTACATAGTATAAAACAAAGTCGCTACTTTTGTCTGTTTGTTTGTCTGTATGCTTAAATCTTTAAAATTACGCAACGGATTTTAATGCGGTTTTTTGTAATAGGTAGAGTGATGCAAGAGGAAGGTTTTTATGTAAAGTTTTTATGTAAAAAGTTTTTATGTAAGAGAGAGACAGACAGAGAAACATGCGCGCCGCGCATGTTTCTCTGTCTGTCTCTCTCTGGCGTGCACATGTTTCTATGTCTGTCTCTCTCTAGCGTGCGCAAGTTTCTCTGTCTGTCCCTTTCTGGCCTAAAAAATGTCGTTACCATTTTCCGTCTAGCCCCCTTTCGCAACCCGCGATAAGGAACTTCGTTTCAAAAATGTAAAATATAAGCGAGTGCATCCGTAAACGTAGTTTCGATAGTAATAGTGTTTGTTACCTCCCACAGTAAGTGGACGTACCTGAGCTCGGTGATATTCAGCACGGTGCTGCGCGCGGGCGGGCGCGCCGAGTTCAACGCGCTCTACACCGCGTTCACCAACAGCTCCGAGCCGGCGCTCAAGAGCTTGATCATCAACGTGCTGCCCAGCACTTACGACGAGTCGCTGATAGCTACGTGAGTATTGTTTGTATTAGGTTTATATTTGGTGAATATTTTGGAACTTGAACCGTTAAACACTTGCACAACATCTTCCAGATCGAAGGTACACGGTATAGCGTGAAAAAAGAATGTTTAAAAAAAAGTCAGTTTACTCATTTTAGAGTTTTAGTTTAAAGCATCCATTTATGTGTCAATAGATGGACTGTAAATGTTCTGATTTTGAATTAGTTAATAGTAGTTTATGCAACTGTCATATAATGAAGGGTATTAAAACACGAGTGTGAGTTTATGAAACGAGCGCAGCGAGTTTCATAATAGTAACGAGTGTTTTAATACCCGTGTTCAGCGCCGGTTTTAGCACTACCAGCGCCCTGGGCGAGATTTATACGGCGCCCCCTAACTGCAATTCAAACCCATATGAAAAAAAAAGATATAATGAAATTACCATTTATTAAAAGAAATAACCATTTATTAAAAGAAATAACCATTTGTTTAAAAATACTAATAAAATTTGACTTTTCTAGCCTGTTTTGTAGCCTGTTTCTGTCGGCGAACTCTTTTATTATTTTATCAAAATCGAGGTTTTCAGCAATTTCATTCTCGATTGACAAAGTTGCCAAGTTTGTCAATCGGGATTGCGATATTGTCGATCGCAGATAGGTTTTTATCAGCTTAAGCTTAGAAAAACTCCTCTCCCCACTAGCAACCGTTACAGGTATAGTTAATAATATGCGCATTGCTATCCATACATTTGGATACAGTTCTTGTACGTTGCGATCTTTGATAAAATTTAAAACAAAAACAGGGGTAGCCACATTCTGATCAGGCAAAAAAGATTTCAGACTTAAGAGTTCATCACACAACATATACCCATCTATATCTGATTTAGAGTCTACAGTTAATTTCAATTGGAGATCACCACAGAGTTTGACAAGGTTTTTCCGGAATCTGTTTTATATTGTACAAAAAAGACCAATATTCCGAGTACTCATTTAACTGTTCAAATCTTTTATTGACTGAAATTAATGTAGTGTCCAAAAGTCATCGACAAAATAACATCGACTCTCTCTCATTTAAACGTAAAAAAGAGATAGACTAATGTTTTTCTCGATGGTCGGTGATTCCCGGTAAAATTAAATGCATGTTCCGATTTGAACACTGCGTTCCAATCTAGTGTTGCCAACATAACGATTTTTTCGCTAAATTTAGGGAATTTACGAGTAAGTAGGCCTTGCTCAATGAGCGGGAGGAAATAAAGGGGCGCCTGCGGCGCCCCTTTATATTCGGCGCCCTGGGCGGTCGCCCAACCGCGCCCTACCCTAACGCCGCTACTGCCCGTGTTATATGCAGTTGCATACACTACTTTATCTTCACTAATACAATTAATCAAACAACAAGAGTAAAAGCTGAAAATAGTTTATTTATAATAAATTCCCTGATCTATAGCTCAAGAAAAAGGCAGGGTTTCGACAGGGGGTGGGTCGAAGTTCCATGTATTTTTTACATACGGCATAGCAGCTGCCCGTCACAACGAAAGAACGATCTATTTTCGTTTTTGTTTTCGAAACTTTCACCATGATTGTACTGTCGTCTACGTTAGAGACTTCATCGAACTGGATGTTGTATAGCTCTTGCCTTCGGCATGCCCCCATTATGCCGAAGATTAGTGCAACCTGTAACAATAAACGATATAATAAGCTTGATGTACATAGCCAAGGCAAAAACTATGATTTATGAAGTAGTAAAGTGTAGGTACCTACTACCAAAATACACAAAGCGCTTAAACGGAGTGTCTAGATAACTTGCGTGTGTAGTACGTAAGTACTAGGTAGATTAAATAACAGAACTAAAATACACTTACCTTTTCAAAAAGATACAAAATATCTGGTGAATCTTCCAGGAACATCTTTATTTGACCTGTTGTAAACGTCAAGGACTTTTTTTCCTTGTGTCCTTCTGAACTGCGTTTCAGGAACGCTATGACTTTTGAATACTTCGTGATATCAATATTGTTGTAGATAGGTACTCAGTGTGGACTTGAGCATAGAATATTTAGCCCACATAGAAGATGGCTTGAATTTGTCGGAGAGGTCTTTGAGATACGCAAGAATGACATTTTCAGAAAATGATGTAGTTTTCTTTTCGATCTTCCATGCCAAAAAGTTATTATATTCTTTTTCATATAATTTTCTAGATTTTTCTGGCAAAAGATTGTGAGTTACTTTTGTTGCCAATTCTAGAATATCCGGAGGCGTACAAATATCATCGTCGCTATCCATTTTTAACTTTTAATTTGTATTTTAAAAACAAAACAAATTGCGAAACATTAAATTCACGCGTAGGTACGTGTATTGTCACAGTGAACTTGCCGCCATTAAAATCTAACCAATGAGAGCGCAGCTGCGCGTAGGGCCAATCAGGAGCGAGCGAGATCTTACCAAAGAGTTTTGTGTATGTAGTTTCGACGAAGTTTTCACGTATAACCCAACTGTTTTCAAAAGCCAGCCTAATATCAAAATTTTATACAACTTGTATGAGGATTTTGACATAAGGCTCGCCAGGTTAATTGGTCGCGTTATAATGATGATAAAAAGAGATTTTACGGTATCGATTTGGATATTATACCATCATGTGAAATTGCTTAAATTGAGTGTTTTGTTGTCTGCGCTATAACAGTAGTAATTATAAGTCAAGTATTGGAAACATAAGTAGAATGTTACAACATTAGTGTAGATAAATATGTTTATAGTTAATGAAACGAGAATTATAGAATACTAACAGCTGTCCGTTTTTTATCCTAGATCAAAAGTAACTTATGTGATTTTCTATAAAACATTATTGGAAATGAGCATCAAATCCCTTTAACATCCATCCATCCATCTTCACACATTCCTTCACTTTAGGTTTAATCTTGTAATACGGAATCTACGGTACCTTTCGTGTCTAAACACACTATGCCGAAATTACGCGACCGATGTTCCGTGGCTGATTTTATGTTCCGACGCATTCAACTTATATGACAGATGATAAGCGCCGAAATTAACGCGGCTAAAATTCAGTTGCGTAATTTAGGGTGAGTATTCAGTGTCTCAAGCGTTGTCATGGGACATAAGAGTTTTAAAAAATACTCTTTGTTACCGTCGTAACAAAGAGTATTTTTTAAAACTCTTATGTCTCTTATGGTTATGGCCTGGACTCTATGTATGCTTGACGCATCGTCGCATGGCTCACCGTACTGCGGTCGCGTATAATGTGTTGCTTCTCGCCGAATCGCTGCCGAACTTCCGCCCGACCGAAGTTCGGCTGTACCCTACAACGCGACGTAATTTCGGTATAGTGTGTCATCAGTAATTGAAATACATTGCAGGCGTAATCACGCCGAACTTCGGTCGCGTAATTTCGGCATAGTGTGTTTAGACACTTAGAATTCGTTCCACATTCCACTACGACCTACTCCCATTTGTCGGCAGGCTACTGGAGCGGTCCCTCAGCTCGATCCCCAAGCAGTACGCGGTGGGCGTGTGGAGCGTCTCCCCCCCGCTGGGCGCGCGCGTGGCCGCCGACTACCTGGTGGAGCAGTTCGAGCGCGTGCACGCGCGCTTCACCGCCATGGACCCCTTCATGTTCCCCGCCGTGCTCAACGCGGCCTTCGGGTTCATCACTACTAACGATGAGCTCAAGCGGGTGAGTGCATTTGTTTATTACGATCAATGGTATGTTGAAGAGGCTACGTCTTCTTGTTTTGTAGGTCTATTTAAAGTGGTTTACTATTAATTGAAACGTACGTTAATGTCATTATTATTTATATAAACGGACTTACGTACGACGGAGGCTACTAGGAACTATTTAAAGTGGTTTTAATTGAGAGGGTGTTTCTAATTCTGAAGTCACAGAAGTTCGGTTTTTGTATGTGTGTGAGGTGTTTTTTAGGTGATCATTAAAAAGGATTCGTTCTATTTTGTAACCCTTGCCATGTTCAAAATATTTTGGAAAGAAATGTTGATTTTTTTATACTAAAATTATAAAGCTCGATATCCAACAATCTTACAATAAACGTATACACAAAATATCACTCTCAACGGACGTAAAAAAATAAAAAACATGGCTTCCTACAGGCAGCACGAATAACTTTGTATTGAACAGACATTTAACAGAGCGTAATAAATCATGATCTTTTAACGAACGTTTGTTACGATAACCAACCGTTTGACATCCGTTAACAACCCACCATAAGTTACGTTATTTAACCATCTTATTCTGTTTCCAGTTAAAATCGTTCGCTCTAGAACACAAAGAGAAGTTGCTGCCGATGTCACAAACGTTGCAGAAGTTAGTCGACACCGCCGTTTTAAGAATAGACTGGATCAAGAAACACGGCAGAGATATCAACCAGTGGTTCGAAGACTATATTACAGGTAAATTTATGTACTTGTAATGTATTGTATTAGCCTGTATTGTCCACTGCTGGGCAAAGGCCTCTCTTCTCGCCGAAGATATTAGAACAGTAAGGAGGATTATGATCATCACTACATAGTCACTACATAGTATAAAATAAAGTCGTCTCTTTTTCGTGTCTGTCTGTTTGTCTGTCTGTAAATCTTTAAAATTACGCAACGGATTTTGATGCGGTTTTTTGTAATAGGTAGAGTGATTCAAGAGGAAGGTTTTTATGTAAAAAAATTCCCGAAATTCCCACGGGAACGGGCACAACGCGGGTAAAACCGCGGGGCGCTGCTAGTTGATTATATAATCAGCACGCTCGCCTTATGAGTTGCTTCAGTTTACGCTCTCGCACCAGTGAACGTTAATACATAATGTCAGTCTCAAAAGACGTTAGACATTGAAAAATCATACCTTTCTACTGGCCGCCGGAATAACTTTAACTAACTTTAACAAAATGTCATTTAAGATTTGAAACAACACTTTATTTTGTACTATAAACTAACCATTATTTTTTGTAACAGGTAAACTTTCTTCAGACGGCAGCCCCAATACTGTCTCCCCTGTTTCTACTTCTGTTTCCCCTGTTTCTACTTCTGCTTCAATCCCGGAATCGACCACCTCGATCCCGGACTCGAATCAGACGTCTTCGACTCCGCTGCCGTCATCATCAACCGATACGCCTACAACGGTCGCTCCTAGTCCATGAAAATTCAATTAGGTATTATATATTAAATTGTGTATGAAAGAGTTAGCTTAGATATTGGTGTAATTATCATATCAGGACATCATAATTATTAGTATTAAGTTTGTACAAGATAGTTGAGTGATGATCTTATTTAAATAGTTCCATTTTAAAAGTGTCATGAATGTTAGTTAGCTTTATAGAAGAAATAATTATACAGAGGGAGAAGTGATTCTGTATAGGATTGGGAAATAAGGCTTTGAATATCAAGAAAAACATACAGACACACAAATGATATTGTCAAGATATTTATTAATATTATAGAAATATTCTCTCGAGTTGCCAATCTAACGAAAGCCTGATATATATTGGTCGTTCTTCTTCATCGAGTGGATGGCCAACCTGACCAATCCTGGTGTCAGAGTTATTGAGCCGCCAAAGGCCTCTGACATGGCTCAAGTAACGACTACTATCCGTAGAAAGTAACCGGGACCGACTTATTGGTCGTTAAGATCTTTCGATGTTACTTCCTACATTAAATAATCGATTTTAATAAATTAAATATTTGTTAATTTTTACACACAATTTAGTGTTTATTTGTTGTTATTGAAGGTTCTGCTGATTGGATTCATTAGTAGTAAAATCAACTATAGGTACAGGAAATAAAATAATTACTGTCAAATTCTCATGCTATTTTAATTATTGCTTGTAATAAACCAAATAGCATGATCGATATTTGATACAGGAAGAAGGACAATTTAAACTTTATATAGATACTAGCTGTGCCCTGCGGTTTCATTGCGATTCATTTTTATATTATAGATTTATGTAATCAGGCTTTTTCTATTTATGTATGTATATTGATTGTGGCACAAACGGTAATCCACCAAAACTAGGTATTACTCCCAGATAGGCGTTATGTTATTATGTCAAAATCGTTTTGCCAAAGTATATAATAAGAAATACATATATAAGAATGTGGCTACTATATTTCAAACTAATTTATAACGCTTATTAGGGAATGTATATTATTTATTTAGGACTAAGTGTTAGCTGTACAAATTAAGTTTAATTTCCATATAAATATTTTATGTAAAAACAATACAAGGAAATACATGTTTTGTAAACATTATTATGTATTTCTTTATTTTCTCTTATTATTAATTTCAAAACTTTATTTGAGTTCGGTCTGAGTAATGAAAGTGTAAATTTTATATATATTTAGAACTTAGAAATCCTTTTAACTTTTCTAATAGATATTAAGGAAATATGTTGTCAGCGTAAGGGTGCATTTCCACCAGATCTATGCTATGCGTTACTATGCTACGTTTGATATTGACCAATGATATCAAACATACCATAACAGATCTGGTTGAAAAGCCTTCTTATCCTTATTTCTATATTTTTTAAATTTCGAAACCTTTTTGTCTGATCTGTCAAACTTTGTGTCACTTCATCACTTTGATCTTACTCAAATGAATAAGTTTCTATCTAGTTCTATCTATCTCTTTATACCTATGTATAAATAAGAAAATATATTTAAATAATGGCTGGCCCAATTAATTGGTTATTAGAATAGACTGCGCTAAATAAGTATGCAGGTGGTTAAAAAAGGAACTAATCAACAGTAATACATTGTTGTACTGAATCTGCGAAAGTGGCGCCCTCAGAACGCACACTTATCTAGCGCTAAGTCTAGACCTACAGTCCGGTCCAAAGGACACCTGAAATAAGATCTAATCATTATATTCCCTTTAGTTATAAACGATGATAAGATTAGTGCAATATTGTGTATATAGTCTCGTATGAAAACTCTAAATAATACAATATATTATAATGAATATGTTTTAGATATGATAGTTTACGTTTAGCACGTTTAAAGGTGCCTTTCCATCAGACCTATGCAGCTATGCTGTGTATCTATCTATGCTACGTTTGGTAAAATAATCAAATCCAACGTCCATGGATAGCTACCCTTATACATCGATTATGTTAACCATCGTTTATAAATAAAGGGTATTTAGTTGTATAGTTTGAAATAATTTAAGTATTATTTTTATTGCTGTGCTTTAGTCAGTTTTTAATATTATTGCATAATTCTTTTGCATACCGCCCGATTTTATTAATAAATAAATCAATCTAAAGCAAATTACTTATATATTATTCAATTATTAAAAAAATATGACATAATAAAGTATTAATAACATTCCGAGCTATTAATACTAAGCTGACGTTTGCTGACGAACAATTGCACGCGCTATTGACGTCAATGGAATAGATCACAAGAACGTCAGTGGTCGTATTACTATTATATCCACACAAGAGCTCATACTGACTTTAGATACGTGTCTCAGTGTGGTGTATAAAAACTGTTACTCGGTAAAGCCGACTTCTACACTGAACTACCGACGTCAATAAAATAATCTGTTGTTTATTGTTTCGTTAATCAAATAAAACATATTTAATTATCAATACTAAAGCACATAATAACTATGAAACAAGAATAAACCATGGGGTGAGTTCATCTATTAATGTAGGTACTATCATATGTGAGAAAATGTGTCAAGAAGAGTGATAAAACTAATTTTATCCTTTTTATGTGTTTCTTAAGATGGGCACAGACAAATAATGCGAGGCATGTGCCGCGAATGGCTCATCAGTCATCACGCATGCCTCGAACTTTTTAGTATAGACGTATGCTCACTAAGCAAAGCGTCATCGTATTAATGGAGACAGTAATTTAAAGACATGCCAAAACGTACTGCATGCCTCATAGTTGGTTGTGTGTTGAGGCATGCATGGTGAAGCATTCCATTCCAGGTGTATGGCTCGCAACATTGTGTCCACCTTTATTATAATTTATTCTTAGTCTAATCAAAATAATTAATGTTCCTATGTTCCAAATTACTTATATTGTAAAAATTAATAATGAATTTGTAAGTTGTATGAATAATTGGCTGTTATTTTGGCATGTAATTTGTTCGATTATTAAAGATTTTGAAATTAATGCTGCTTTTTTATTTCTAGATAGGTTGACGACCATTTATTAATGGGCAAGGCAATACAAGTAAGTTTTAATAAGTAAGTCATGCTATTCGTAGCCCAATATATACTAAACGTAAACAGCTTTAGACATACTATTTGTAGCTTTGGTCATGCATTCGAAACCCAATTTCGTAGTCCATTTAATACTACTCGTAGCTTCGATCTTAAGTAAAAATCGTAGTCTAAGGTGCTATTCGACACAAGTCCAAGTCATGCCATTCGTAGGCTTCGTAGCCTAAATATTAAATTCGTAGCACAGAACATTCGATAAAGTTTAGTGCCATTCTACACTCGGCGTCACAAAAATCGCACCTATATGTTTTTTTCAGTAAATCGCTCCTAAAATATAGCACATACATACCACGTGTAAAAAATATATATCATTGTAAAGTGCACTTCAATACCTTTACATTAATTATCGGAATCATTAAAAAAACAATTACCATTTCTAACCAGGGACCAATCAACAAAATGTTAGAAAAAGTGCTCACTTAAGGAGCGCTAGTTGAGCTACCTTAAAAGGGTATAAAAGGTCATGTCCAGGTAAAAAAGGGGTCATTCGCTACCCGGACGCTAGAGTAAACACACTGGAACCACATACGCTAAAGAATAACACCTGAAGATGGATACAACCCCTGATGAAGCCGCTCAAATCATTGCACTATTGCAAACAGGACTGCGACAGGCTGACATTGCTCGACAGTTGAACCTAAGCAGATTCTCGGTTCGCCGAGTATACCAACGGTTCCGTGAGACTGGTGGCTATACCCGAAGACGTGGTTCCGGAAGAAAACGCTGCACATCCGAAAGAGACGACCGCTTCATTGTGTCCACGTCGTTGCGCCTCCGCTTCAGCAATGCTGTTGAGGTGCAACAAGAGCTCCGATGAACTCGCAGAACGTCTGTGAGTGTCTCTACAATTAGAAGAAGATTGAAAGAAAAGAAATTGAGTGCTCACAGACCTGCTAGGGGCCTAAAACTGACCATGCAACATCGAAGAGAACGGATGCAATTTGCTCAGGAGCATATCAACTGGACGCTGGACCAGTGGAGGGCCGTTCTCTTCACCGATGAGATAAGAGTGTGTCTTTTCTGCAACGAGCGACGCAGAAGAGTGTACAGAAGAAAAGGAGAGCGTTTTACTCAGCCTGGTATTGAGGAAACCGTCGAATACGGAGGTGGTTCCTGTATGTTCTGGGGTGGCATATCCGTCGATGGGAAGACGGAACTTGTGTGCGTCTCTCGGACTGGCGGTGGTCGCGGGCAAGGGTCTCTGAATGCTGGGCGGTACATAACGGAGATCTTAGAAGACCATGTGGTCACGTATGCCGGTTTTGTTGGCGATGGGTTCATGTTAATGCATGATAACGCCCGTTGCCACACTGCGTTTGCTGTGCGGGACTACTTGGACGAGGTTGAGATCCCTGTTATGCACTGGCCAGCACGAAGCCCAGACCTGAACCCAATCAAGCATCTCTGGGACGATGTAAAGAGGCATGTACGAGCACGAGATCCTCCTCCCACCTCCCTCCAAGAGCTCCAGGATGCCGTGATGGAAGAATGGGAAAACATACCCCAGGAGAGAGTGGTGACCCTCGTAAGGTCCATGCAGGATCGGATGGAAGCAGTTATCAAGGCAAGAGGCGGAAACACTAGATTTTAAGGACTTGTTTGTATTTTTTTTTAATGTTTTTAATTTTATTTTTTGTATTTTTTTTATTTTTTATGTTTTTCTTAATTAAAAGATTTAAAACACATGCATTTGTTTATAATTTCTAATAGGCAATTAAATTACCTCTCCAATGATGTCCTACAACCATACCCTTACTATTGACAAAGTTTGAGTAAAAGTATTTTAAAGTTACTTTTTTAAAAGGTGCGATTTTTGTGACGCCGAGTGTATTAGACCAATATTTTTGTTCAATATTTGATCTATTTGGTGCACTCGTTACAATGTTTTTCTAATTCATGTGACGAAGTCTTAATTGTATTAATAACGCAAGATATTTAACGAATGAAATACCACCTTTATCCCACCATAATCATTTTACAAGTTACGTATTCTAATACGTATATCATTCTCCTTGCAGTTAACACAAACACATATGACATGGTACCATGGTTCGATCTCCCCATACGACGTAATGGACTGACAAGTGAGCAAGTTGTTATTTGGCGCCACGTCACATCAAGTTGGATGCGCGAAGAGCCGGCGCAAAGCCACATCCCCAAAATCAATACTCAGCTTGTAAACATGGCTTGAATGTAGGCCAAACACCACAATTTTATAACCAAACAGTGTATTTAAGTTATCTTTTAGTTTAATAAGTGTATAATCGACAATGGATACAGCTAACGTAGGGTATTCTTATCATTTGCCTTCTGGAGGGTGGAATTATAAAATACGCAATACATTGTCGCAATTTAGCGATTTGTTTAGCGAATTTAATAAATATATCGCCCCTGCGTATCATCATGATCGATGCGAGAGGTAAGATTTGTGATTTATTTGAATTTTAGGACACTCGGACTAAAGCTGGTACCTACCTAAATAATAAACAGTACAGTTTATACCTAACTACATACCTACTTAGGTAGTTGATAAGCTGAAGTGGCATAATAGATTAGATCCATTACTTAATTAATCAGTTGATATCCTTACTTAGTATGTAATGAATTCCTTCCAGGTCCGTCCAAATGCGGATATATTCAATGCACAAAGGGGAGTTCGTGATGGTTTTTATAGCGTTTTTTGCCTGTTTCGGTTTGGGAGTCTTCATAGGACTTGCAGGTTAGAATATTTGTTTTAAACTGTATGTAAATAAATTCATATTTGAAGCCGTTTAATTTAAATTGCGTTCGTTTACAATCACGTGTGTTTGAGTGGCACGTGAGAAACCTTATAAATATTTATAAACAAACATGTGTCATTATTTTGAAGATGCGATATTGAATATATTTTTCTTATATTTGACTGGATATTCTTGCAATAGAATCCTAAAATTTATAAATTACATATTTATTACTTCTTCCGGTTTATGTCTTAAAACCCTAAGGGCCATATTAATAAACGTGTATCAAGAACATTTTAGCTATCAAATGGTTTGTCACTTTCTGACATACGCAATTTTCCGAAGCGCAAAAGAGACAAAACACATTATAACATTGTTTTAGTTACAGAGCGTTTATTAATTATTAAAAAGGCGGTAAGTCATGATCCCAACCCGACATAGACCCTTTGTTATAAAATTATATATTCTGAAATGATTACATAATCATTTCATCACAATCATTATTTTTATACATCGGCGTCGTCTGTCGAGTGATATTCTTAATAATAGGGGAGCCCACGATGCTAAATGGGGATTTACTCGAGCGTCATAGAGACCTATTAGGTTGCAAAGCTTAGATGATAAGAAGAATAAAATGTCCCCTATTGGGCTCCCCTACCATAACTATTTTATCTACTTCCGCTTCGATATTTAGTTCGATTCATGACGATCTCTATGTACTTACGAATACTGTAATTTAGTCACGTGTATCTCATAAAGTACATTCATTAAAATGCCTCTGGAGCCAAAACTGATTCCAAATATAATCATAAGTACAAATATGATTCCATCCAAATATTTATTTTGATTATTCCTGCACCATCAAGTTTAGCTTTATTCAATTCATAACGATAGCTTCTTCATCAGGTCCATCACCAACGATGAGCACATCTATCCAAGCGAGCAGCATAGTGAGCAACGGTAGCGACATCTACCGCGGACCCTTCCACTTGCACAGCCCACCGCTGGGCACGAGGGTCCAGCAACTGTGGCTCCTAGCCGAAATACTAACTAATAATAATGACGGTCAGTAAGTTTGATAACATCTAAAAGATTCTGGTTCTTCGAAACGAAATTATTCGATCAAGCAAGTATTCTTGAACATTTCTCAAATTATCATACTGATGGTTGATATTAGAAACAATATGCCCTGCGATGATCCTCATGATGTGCACATACGAATCTTTGTTTTGTTTATTTCAAACCACATTAATTTCTTCCTTCCAGAGGAGATCTTTGACAAGAGCTTCCAAATTAGTATATCAATAGATGGTGTTCTGAGCGATCACACTACAGTCAATCTTATTCCAGAAAGCGAAGCAACTAATAGGTAAGGAAGATTTACTTTGATACAGAAATCTCAGAATGTTATTACATTAGCCTAAGAGATACCCAGAGCTACTCAAAACCACAAAAATTTCATGGATTTGTCTTTTTTCAGGACGCAACATTTAAAATGCCAAAAGCAAGTGTGCGACGAAGTAATGGTGT
Organism: Cyclophora albipunctata; assembly: GCA_963082685.1. Lineage (NCBI taxonomy): Eukaryota > Metazoa > Arthropoda > Insecta > Lepidoptera > Geometridae > Cyclophora > Cyclophora albipunctata. The sequence continues at coordinate 1,233,378 of OY720121.1, read as the reverse complement.
TGCATCTTGGGGCTTTAGAATATACACACTACATGCTAAACGTAAACTTTTACGGTCTCAAGGAATTCCATAAAAGATACTTTATTAGGGAAATCGTTTTCTACGTAAGTTGCTTTAAAAAGTCTTATTTATGTGATATGCTTAGCGAACAATTTCAAGTCGCATATTTTCTAAGGTGGATAGCTAAGGTTTTTTTTGTTTCCAGTTCAAAACATACAATCCAGCTTTCACGCAAATGGAAACATGGTTTCGTTTCATATTTCTGCTCACTACGTTTACAGTTGCAGTAAGTTTTTCATCCGTGATATAGCTAATATCCGCAAATATGATGACGTCGGTGGATTAAATTAGGTAATTTTCCTTGCAGTGTTGGTTCGCCCATTCACTGAGGAAATATGCAACACACGATTGGGCGATCGAACAGAAATGGTTGTCTGTATTACTGCCGTTACTTCTTCTTTATAATGGTAGGGAAAATCCAATATTTTATGCCCTTTCTGACTTTACAACTTTGGTACTTACTACAAATAATGTATAATTCACAGATCCAATATTCCCCTTGCGACTGGTATCTAGCAGTTGTTTCGCTCCTCTTATGGACACCATCTTTCAAACGACATTCCTTGCCTTCGTCATGTTGTCATGGCTCGCATTATATCATGGATTGAGACAGGTATGTTTGTTTAATTCTTTAAGCTTCCACAGTTTCAAAAATTGCAAATCTTGCATGTATGAAAATCCAAATTGGATACGAATTATGGTAAAAGGCACCACAATTGTTAACTAAGGCTTTTTTTATCATCATATTCGAAGGAAAATTACTTTGCCTCTTTTACCTCTTTCACGACGCCAATCCAAAGCCAGTTTATATTAATAGGTACTACCATTGACTTGTTTCAGAATGAAAGAGGTTTCCTATCATTTTACCTGTCAAAGGTAATAGTGGTCGGTCTAGTGTGGACTCCAGCGATGGTTGTCGCTGTATGGCAGAAATATTACGGATTCTACGATCCTACGTTCAACTATGTTACGAATCCTAATTATCCTGTAAGTGTTCTTGTCTATTCCTTAGTGATTCCGGTAACAAATACCTTTGCAACTTGGATAAGGAGGCTTACTTCCTTCAAGAATCGCCATTATCATTTCTATCTGATTGCTATCGGCAACGTTTAATACATAGTTACATTGGTACCTACGGATGATTGGCCATAGTAGATAGTTACTTTTAGTGTTAGCGCTATGCAGTTGTTTTTCGCGACTTTTGCCAATTAAGTCTGCAGCACACAAAAGTTACTACTAATTCCATTTTTGATCCACACTCCTAAGGAATCATCAAACTTAACTCTGAGTAACTACGACGCGGTTAGGAATAAAAGTATAAAGAGAAGAAAAGTACGAAAAAATATTATTATACTGTTCTATCACGACTTGGCTTCGCAACTGTATAAAATAAAGTTGAAACATTAAACAATGTCCTATGAAATAATAAACTAAGCATCACGTAATATCGACACGCCACGGGTCACGTGCGCAGATCCAAACAAAGTTTCCAATAGAATAAACAATAGTTAGCAGGCACCATTATAAGTCAGCGAAGGCGATAAGCTTTTTAACGAACACGTGTGTGGGTTATAGTATAGGTCTTTTTGTCAAGGGATTGAATGGGAAGAATATAAGGTGTTTTTTCTTATAGTATAACCAGTTCCGATAGAACTTCACGGCATTTTATTTTTATTAGTAGTCTGTTTTATTACCATCATTGCATCGCGGATTTGACATTGATATTTCCAAATTTCAAAATACCTACCCGTGTGTTTTTCTGGGTCATAAGTTGTAACTTAAGTGCATATAAATTCGGCCTTTCACCAAGATTATTCGATAATACTGTACGATAATATTTTGTTTTGTATGCTATGGTTGATTTATTGTATAGCATGAAAGAACCGAAAAATCCAGATGTAATAATGTAATTAACTTTAATAATTTTATTATTTGTTTAAATCTAACTTATCTTCTCCTAATTTTGTTACAGGTAATTAAGATAATGTTCTTCAGTGCCGTAACTTTATACTTCTTATATTTACTAGTACTAATCGTGAAAGCGTATAGCGATCTACGGAATATGCCTTTCTTTGGTGAGTAACTTAAGGTGCGTTTCCATTGAAACTGAGCGGAGCTGTTTGGCGGAACTAATCGACCAGTCAAAACACATTATTAAAATTGTCAAGCAACGCATTTGACATTGTCAAATTATTTCGTAATGCGTTGTGATTGTTCCGTACAGCTCCGGTACGCTTCAATGGAAATGCACCCTTACTTTAGCTTCAGGGACAGATCCTAGATTTTGACTGGGTGGAGAGACTTGACGCTATTGAAGATAGGATTTTGGTTCAGAGGTTTGACTTTTGTAAGAGTATTTGTTTTATCAAGAGTAGGCAACTTCATAACTTGTTTTTTTGGGAAACTTCAGATGATTTCGGTAACCTCAGGAGGTTGAGCCCTGGATCCGCTAGATCCTGTTTGGGTTCATATTCCATCATGTTAATGGCCTCGTTACATAGCTTTATAGTGAAATCGGAAACTTCGGTAGAAGTATAGGTTTCTTACCCAAGTGCCTATTGTCTGACGTTGCGCAATAGGTATTCAAAATGTTGTTTAGCATAGGAAATTGTGCAATGTTCAGAATGGCAAAGAGGTTTCAACTAGTTCTATGTACAATCTACGCGCTTATAAATGAATTGGAGGTCTAAAAAAAGAACCATCTCGACGAAGAAGGAAAAAGTTAACTAAGGGCCAGTCTTACTAACCTATCTAAGATATCTATCTCAGCAGATAGAAGATCGATTTTATTAAAACTTGCTCTGAATCCGAGATAGCCAGTAGCAATAAGTTATAGGGACTAACCGTAAAGTGATATGAGAAAATTATACAGATCGAACTTCGACCGAGAGCGCAGTCGAGTGTCAATTTGTGACGTGGCGTGACGCAGTTCGCTGAAACAATGTCCTTGTCTATTACTGCTACTATCAAGTGGATCACACTCGAAGTGTCGTTTCAATCGTTAGACCATATCGGGGGCCAGCTAGGTAGTCTATATACCGTAGGGGCTACACCCGTTCTAAAACGTTTACAACTAACTAATGAAATACAGTATTTTTGTGGCAATTATGTAACTTTTTAAATCTACATATTTCAAAATAATAGGAGTCAAAAATCTAATATGGTTGGATACCTTGCTGTCTAATCTCAAAACGTAGGCTTTTTAAAACTGATCCCTAAAAACTCCCATCACCAAACCCCTTTCAAAAATTCACCCAAAAAATACTTTTAAAATGCTTACATTTCTCTCTTCTACTCATCGCAGATATCCGTCTAAAGTGCATATCATGCGTGGTATGTTCATCTTGCGTGCTGACGGGGCTGGTCTGCCTGTCTCGGTGGGGGCCGGCGGCGCTTCAAGACCACTGGGCAAGGCAGCCGAGCGTACATTACGACACCTCCGCGCCTTTCATGGCATTATACGGATTGTTCAACTTCAAACTCTATATTTTGGCCTATTTGTTCTCTCCGGGCGGTGGATCTATACATGGTAAGGCCGTGTTTAATGCTGTTCTGTGGGGGTAAAGTGCACGCTAAAGACAATGTTGTTTTCTCTAACTTTTTATATGGAAAAAGAATGAGAGGGAAAGAGATATGTATATAGATAAATCTTTAGAGAAAATAGAATCTTTGTTGTAGCGAGCACTTTGGCCTTGCTGGCGTTCAATACTGATTTCGGTCGTCCGCTATGCAAAACCGTGAAAGCTGTCAAGGACTGACCGCATGCGCATCGTTTTTTATAACGATAACTTCGGACGACCGACGTCAGTATTGACGTCAGGACAAACTGTCGTTCTCAGAGACGTCAATTGAGTAAATGAACATTTATTATCTAATTGACGTAATTTTTCATTAAATTTCATGTCAAAAATCAGTCATTAACCTCTCTTAAGGAAACGTTTGATGTCTTGAGAGTACGGGAGTAAATCAGTATCTGTTTTACCAAATTTTCCCATATAAAAAATGGTAGTTCTCCTAAAAATCATATCCGAAGTCAAGTTTTGCTTTAAAAAAAATGAAAATGCGTTTGAGCACTCCTCGATTTTGAAGTGATATAAGCAAACAAGGGATAGGGCCCTTAGGGATTACGTAGTAATAAAGCTCAATGGGAATACGCGATTAAAAGTGCTTTGTCATTCCAGAAAGATTATACATTGAATAAAGTCAAATAACGTGTCCGTCCGCCATCTTGTAAAATTTTTTTTTTTACAAAATGGCCAGGCTAATATTTCCCCGAAACTAACTACTAATCACTAATATTCCCGCCATTTTCTTTCAGAGACGGCCATTACCAAAGACAACCCCGCGTTTTCTATGATCAACGATTCAGACGAAGATGTTATCTATGGTTCGGACGAGGAAAGTCGACGCCCTCTAAACTCACATCACAGAATAACCAATGAAGAAGATATATGATTCACTAAATAAATTATTACAATATATTTTCCTTAAATGTAAATTCTCTTTGTTACATAAAATGTTTTATTTATTGTCCAAGTTATCATATTTTATTCAAGAGTATTCTAGACGACGAAAAACACAAGCACCTAAGAATGTATATATAATAAAAGTAAATATCTTTATCTCTGAGGAGTAGGTAATTAAATAATAATAACGTCTCAGCTGTACGTTAGGTTCGGTCACTAAGCGAAAACTAACCTATTCTACTAATGAGTTATCTTATCTAATATTGATGAGAAAACGTTTTGGGTATTAAATTTTCTAAGTATTTAGAAAATAATCAATTAACTTTCCAAGTAATAACCCTGAAAGCTGCACATTGAGTGACCTCATGTGCACCAATGACAAGGGCGTAGGGGCAGCGAAGAACTGGAGCGGGCTCATTTAAAAAATAATTTTTGTGCCATCTACTCGACATTTTAGCAGTAGGAGTAAAATATTCTGTCGTCTCACACGCACACCAATAAAACGCATTTCGTTTGGCGTCTTAACTTCACGTACATAATAGCATCATCAACGTAATGACACGAATAACAGCTAATAAAATAGTAAGTTCGGTACTCTGACTTGTTACACTTTAATTTGGTTATAAAGGCATTGGAATGACAGCTTTCATTCTCATACAAATATGCACCAAATACGCATGAGTCAACAAGATAGAAATAATTTAATTACTTATCATATTATCATCATGGAATATTTCTAGTTTGCTTCTATTTTGTCTACTTATAAAGTAGAAGGGTCAGTTATTTTCTTACAATCCGCCATCTTGTTTAATGAATGTATCACAAAATGGCTTCCACACAAATCTGTAAAATGAATTAAAATTAGAGCGGAAAAGTGAAATCAGTTGACACTATGTTTAGAGTTCAAAATTGTGTGGCAGATTCATTTTTGTTACTGAAGCCATTTCATGGACATAACATCCATGAAATTACAAAAGTACCATTACTTACTAATCTTAGTCTTCTACAAATTGCTGTTAAGATTCAAATGAGAAGATAAACCTGTATGGGTTTCACCAAACTACACTTATCTGAAAATAAAACATACCTTGAACATTAAAACTTTAATTGAAGAAAAATAATAAATAATTGTCAAATTACCTAAGTTAGAAATAATACAAGAACTCAATCTAAAGATATAGTCTGTAAGTTGTTGAGGGTATGAGCGATAAGTATTACTGGATGCGGCTGGAGGAGGGCGGGGTGAAGCGGGCGCTGGCGCGCGCCGCACGGCTGCGCCGGCGCCAGCGGCAAGTGGCCCGGCTCCGCCGCCGTGCGCCGCAACACCGCGCCGCCGCGCATCACGCACGCCACGCCCGCACGAGGGTCACAGTTCTCGTTCACCGCACCACTCTCATCGTCCGAACACAGATCTATCACTTCACACTCACTTTCGCACCTTTTCAGTGGGTCCGAAGGCTTCATCTCCACATCAGTGCTTGGCTCAAACTCGAGCCCGTCCACATACACCACATCCTTGTCCTGCATCTCCTTGAGTTTCCTCTCTGACTCCTCTCTCATCTTGTCTATGTACTCCTGTATACTTTCCATAGACATCCGCTCTATGTCAACAGAGATTGGTCTACATTTCAACATGAGTAACTGTGCATTTAAATCGAGTATTTTTTTGTGTCTTTGATTTGGAAATATGTGTTTCCTGTTCCAGTAGTCTATAGGTCTTCTGTATCTTACTGGAAAATGTTGACTTCTACTCTTATAACTAGGAATTTTACTAGGCAGTGACACAACACCACAGCAATATCTCTCTACTCTCTCTCTGGAATAGCTGGTGTCTCGTTGAACATTAGTGTTGATATTACGTGTATAGGCTAAGGATGAGAATGGGTATGGAGGCCCTCTCTCAATACTGGCAGCACTCCTCACATTTTTAGGCTTGGCATCATCCGCACATTTTTGGTCTTCCACTTCAGACTTGACTCCTACGGGCTGTAGTCTGAGAGCCGACAGGAAGTCTGGAAGTCCTCCATTGCAGGGGCTTGAAGGGACCTCCTTGTTACAGAGCCTCTCATGTGCTGTTAGTACTTGTAAGTTATCAAAGTGACTGTCACAGTTGTCACAAAGATATATATCGGAAGTCTTGATCTGAGGCTCCTCATCTTCTATGCTAAGGCTCTTGATATCATAATGCAGGTTCTCATTCCTGAAGGTGACCAGAAGCCGTCCGTTGGGCCGGTAGTAGAGCGAGGTGGTGTGGTCGCGGTTATCCACGTACCGGAGCCGGTTCCGAGGGTACCGCGACAGCTGCGCCGAGAACACCAGCAGAAAAGCACTCTTATGGAAGTCATAGCACTTCCTCACCAAGTTCTTCAGTCTGCAGTCCCAATCCTTAGGAACCTCGCTCGGCCGAACAAAGGGATGCGAGAACGAAACATCGCTTGGCCACCATGGCGGTTGTAGTATATCTTTCGCGGTATCATGACCCCAAGAACATGTCACCATAAATGTAATGAACTTCTCCAGTTCCGCAGCAGTAGCTTGACCAAGGGCCACTGGGTTGCCGTTGGCGAACAGAAGCGGCAGGTTGGCGATCATGGCACCTGCTGTCGGTTTATGGTCATCGCAACTTGAGGACTAGCAGCGCTTGCGATCTCGCCCCGCGTATCCTCCCCATAACGGTTAATGCGTAGCACAACATAATATTTAAAACGTCGTGCAGCGAAGCAATAACTATATATTCATGTAAAAAATCACAATAACATATTGATTATTTATAACAATTTTTAAAAAAATATTTGATTTGACTTCAAAATCACAAAAATGCAAGAAGGAAGCGAGAGCGAGCGTACGTAGAAAAGAGAGAATCAACCTAACCATTCACTCATTCATTCATTAATTCATTCATTTTCTTTCATTGTTTAGAATGTCACAGATAATAGTTTCGTTTGTAAATAATGTTGTTCTTTGCCCTAATTCGGTTCGATTCTTAAGAATCGATTTAATTTTTACAATTTCTAAACAATATTTATGGATTGGATATACCTATCCAAATTCAAATTCAAATTTATTTATCCAATTACTTGTGCAGAAAACTTTTGAGTTTTGATGATTTTCGCCAGAATGGTTATGCTTTACTAGACTGCCTCATGGAATAGGAATTAGGATCATAACGAGCACCTAACGAGACCACGAACGAGATGTCCAAATGAGATCATCCCATGATCATCCTATATCTACTATATTATCTGTTCTTCTGGTCTATCATCTTTCACCTGGTCTGTTCGTCTTTGTCAATTTGACGTTGAGTTTTTGTTGTCAGTTTGACAAACAAGACGTTATATATCATGGGAAATAGGAATGAATGAACTTGTGTTGTGCTTGTGTGTGTTGGTGTGTGTGCTATTGCTATGTGTGTCTAAAAACTGTTCTTCATCTTCGAAGATAAAAATTGAAAAATTCAATATTAATTAATTCACTCTGATATTCTACACTGATGGACCAGAGTCGAGCAATACTGACTTAATTGAATACTATTCATGGTGTTAAAAATTGCGCCAAGTACTATATCATTCGAATAATGTGGTCGTTTTGATAACGTGAATTAACATGGTTTGTACTTTGTTACCTTTGCTATTCAGTTCTGTGAAGCCTTGAAGCCTAAAGTTAAGTTCATATTTGTATTATATCATTTCAGGCTAATCATAAATACAGTAATTCTCCGGTTTCACCTACAAAGTCATTCAGTGAAGATGAAGACTTTACGTGAGTAATGTTTGTTTAGTTTTTCTTTGTTTACTTATTTACTATCAAAATAAAATTAATTTGAAAATATTTTAGTAAGAAGTTGGTGTGAGAAGGTCAATTAAACTGTTAAAACTTAGCCTTCGAAAAATATTATTAATAAAACTTAACATAATATTAAGTCATACAAAACTACAATGAAAATAATAATTTACATTTAAATAACTGTACCGAAATAATACAGTTTTATATTTCATTAATTTGTAAAAGATCATTCACCTTTGAGCCTTGTCTAAAAATAATTATATATATTTTATCTTATTTGTTACATCAATGGCTTATTTTTGTTTGTGTCAGAAACAAATATTTATAGATCACTACATAGTATAAAATAAAGTCGTCTCTTTTTCGTGTCTGTCACACTGTTTGTCTGTCTGTATGCTTAAATCTTTAAAATTACGCAACGGATTTTGATGCGGTTTTTTGTAATAGGTAGAGTGATTAAAGAGGAAGGTTTTTATGTAAAAAAAATCCCGAAATTCCCACGGGAACGGGCACAACGCGGGTAAAACCGCGGGGCGCTGCTAGTCCTAACTAATATTATAAATGCGAAAGTAACTCTGTCTGTCTGTCTGTCTGTTACGCTTTCACGCCAAAACTACTGAACCGAATTGAATGAAATTTGGTACACAGTTAGTCCAGAGCCTGAGAAAGGACATAGGCTACTTTTTATTGCATAATTCCTGCGGGAACGGGTACAACGCGGGTGAAACCGCGGGCGCTGCTAGTAGGTAATAAACAATGTTTTTTCCAGGCTGGATGAAGGGGTGTGGAACCTAAGCTATTTGAAGCAAGTAGCCATAGAGCTCAGGCTACCTCGACCCAGGAGTCTTGCCTGGGCAATCTTGTTAAATGCCTTGCCTCCTCCAAATGCTGATATCATTTCTAGGTAAGTGTATCAAACAGGATAACTAAAAAAGAGTACAAGTATTAAATAAAAATAACTCTTATACGATTTTTGTAACATTTGATCTAAGCTGGCAATCAATTGATTTGGCAAAAATGGGTTATTGTTTTTTTCGTAATTTAAAAACCAAATAATCTTCATAATCTAATCCCTTCATAGTTATTATAACTTTGTTTCAGTTTAAGAACACACAGGAATTTCTACAATGATCTAAAAGTTAAATTGTGTATGGACCCTAGAACAGCGATTGATGATGATCCTCTGTCTCAAAACGATGAGGTAAACATAATCTATACTAATATTATGAAGAGGTAAAGTTTCTATCTTTGTTTGTTTGTAAGAGCTTATCTCAGAAACTACCAATAAAATTTGAATAATTCTTTTTGTAACGGCCACATTCAGCGGGATGGTTATCACTACATAGTATAAAATAAAGTCGTCTCTTTTTCGTGTCTGTCACACTGTTTGTCTGTCTGTATGCTTAAATCTTTAAAATTACGCAACGGATTTTGATGCGGTTTTTTGTAATAGGTAGAGTGATTCAAGAGGAAGGTTTTTATGTAAAAAAATTCCCGAAATTCCCACGGGAACGGGCACAACGCGGGTAAAACCGCGGGGCGCTGCTAGTAGGCTATAAATGAATGCTAGGCTTGTTTATCACATACACTAGCGAGCGCGGTCGGGGCATAGCGAGCCGCATGCCGAGGTGTTTTTTATAATGGCCATATTGAATAGGATGGTAATAAGCTATTTTGCATCCCGAAATTCCCACGGGAACGGGCACAATGTGGTTAAAATCGTAGGCGCTGTTAGTCTTGATTAGTAGACATAAACTTTCCTTCTGAATCACTACTTTTTTCTTCTTATACTAAATGAAACGGGTCGGGACACGGGACACGGTCCCGTGACGAGCGGTGTAATTCGCTCGAAACGTCGGGTACGTATTTTTTAGTAAAATACGTTAAATTATCTAACGCAATACAGACCCGTTTCAATTAGTATAATGAGTGCAAATCGTGTGAGTTTAAAAATTATTTTTTCTTCTTATCGTGTCAATAGGGTTTTTTTTAATCACTACTATCAAAACTGTATGTAAAACTGTTCAGTTCTTTTGGAGATTAACATCAACATATCTTCAGTGACTACATATAAGCCTGTAATGATATTACATACCTTCCATAAATAATAATTAAAACCACATTGTTATCTAAGCTGCTTGTTTATGAAGGTTTATTAAACAAATAACATTATCATTATTCTTATCTGTATTTATTAATTTATCTATTAGATGTAATAAATAAATAGTAGTGTAAAATGATTCATGTATCATTAAACATTCATTAATATTAGATAATAATGGTAAATAGAATATTTAAATTGAAAGTTCTTAATCACATCTTGCTTGGAGATCAATGAGGGAGGCCTACGTCCAGCAGTGGACATCCTACGGCTGACATGATGATGATGATGATGAATCACATCTTTTAACTCTCAATAATGATACTCTTGGATAATGAAATAACTGCCTAAATAAATGAATTTGAATTTAAAGTTGACTACAGTTACTGTTGGTCCATGAAAGAAAAACATAAAATTATTTTTTATTTTATTTTAAACTAGCAGCGCCCCGCGGTTTTACCCGCGTTGTGCCCGTTCCCGTGGGAATTTCGGGATTTTTTTTACATAAAAACCTTCCTCTTGAATCACTCTACCTATTACAAAAAACCGCATCAAAATCCGTTGCGTAATTTTAAAGATTTAAGCATACAGACAAACAGACACGAAACAGAGACGACTTTATTTTATACTATGTAGTGATGTTAATAATGCAATACAAGCTTGTCATATTCAATACATGTTAATGAGATTTTTCTGATTTATCCAACAGAGTAACCTGCTTCGTTGTTTCTTTTGTAAATACTATATTTTTTAATGAAATAAATAGTTCAAATGGTTTTAAATGTCTTAATGTGTTTAACATTTTGGCTGGCTCACACTCAATGCAGTCCTTCGAAGTAGAACACAAAAATGTAAATAGTCCACATTTGTTTCAGAGTGCATGGCGGCAACATTTCTGTGATAATGAGCTCAAAACATTGATACTACAAGATGTAGTGAGGACATTCCCCGATGAACTGTACTTCAGGGAGAAGGAAGTACAGGATTTAATGGTTTGTTATATTTTATTCGAAAATAATCTTAATATAGTTATTGTTCCTTCCATAACACAAAGAGTCCTGCCACATCTTTCTTTCTGTCTTGATTAGTTTAGGTACTGTACATCATGTACGAGTCGTCATGTTGCGACGAAAAGTCAGCAAAAACTATATGCTATTTAAGTAAAAGAAACTATACTAATAATATTAAAAAGGGGAAATTATAAGTCTAGCCACAAAATTATTTATTGGACACGTGATTAAACTTCTAATTTTATAACTAAGCAACGGGAAAATGACATAGCCTCTAATAAACTAATTCGTATTTTTTACAACGCTCACTAAATATTCTATAGAAACTCGACCCAAGGAGTAACTATTTAGTAATCTGTGCCCAAGGGTCAATTCAGCCCGCGGGCGTAGGTATTATTCGGTAGGTTAGGGTTATTATTTTTTTTATTTAGAAGATAACTAGTGGCTAAGATAGTATTATTTAGATGTTCGTTAATTGTGGCTGACTTAGTAATTTAGAAGGCAACATACATTTTTGGGGGCGAAATATGATATTAAAAAGAAGCCTGTTTAATTAGCACCCATTAAAAAGCTGCAGAGTTTGTTTGTTTGTTTGTTTTGAACTCCCTAATCTCAGATACTACCAATCCGATTTGAATAATTCTTTTTGTAATGGATAGACACATTCAACGGGAAGGTTATAGGCTACCTTTCATCGCGAAATTCCCACAGGAACGGGCACGATGCAAGTAAAACCGCGGGATGCTGCTAGTTTTATATATATGTATATAAATCGAGTATAATCGAAGATTTGTCTTTGTCTATGGTATATCTCTCTGGTTCTTTTCTAAATCATTGGTAGACTTTATAATCTCTGTTTCTTCTCTATGTCTATGGTGAACTGTTCATTGTCTCTGGTTGTAGGTGCTGGTGCTATTCTACTGGGCGCGCTCGCACGCCGCCGTCGGGTATAGACAAGGGATGCACGAGATACTCGCACCGCTACTCTTTGAGTTATACCTAGATAGGAAACTAGCACCCAACCATATTTGGTAATGTTTTAATAATCAGCTTACAATATTGTTTATTAATATTTTCCTTGTCATTGTTATTCGAATATTAATATAATTTTTTCTGTCTGTTTCAGTGATAAACTTAAATATATTTTAGACGAAGATTTTCTAGAACACGATAGTTAGTAAGTATCTGGCAACCACCACTCGCTGAACTCCAAAACGCCACTCAAATTAGAATTTTTCTTTTTCTATATATTGTTGACAACTGTACTATATAGCCAAATATAGTCTCTTTAGCTGTCAAAATTATATGAAATTGGGACTGCTTAACTTATAACTAAAAGCTCTCGAGCATAAGCTTAATGAACCCTCAAGATTAAACCTAAACTGTGAATTCCAGTATGCTGTTCAGCAGTGTGATGCGAGGCATGGAGAAGTATTACACGACGGGTGACTGCGTGCCGACGCCGTGCGGACAACTGCCTGTCGCCAACACCACGCATGTAAGTCGCACTCACGCGCTAAACTTGAAAATGTCACCGTGAAAAAATGAAAATGTCGGAAAACGTAATATGAAAAATGTTATGTATAGTAATGATTTATGGCCCGGCACCTTAGTTAGTAATGCCGCAGTTTTTGCGGTACATCTTCTACTTATGTATATACCTTTCAACTATTTCACTTTTGCCTTGCAAACTGAAGTCGCGTTTCTGAACGTATGTTGCTTAGATATGATGAGTAAATATCAAATAATGTACCTGCTCCTGCGTTCATGTGTTCAAAGTCTGTTTAATAAATTTAAACCTTTTTCCAGAGTCCAAACGAAGTGGTGCGGTATTTGGAAAGAGTGAGAGAGGAACATCTCGTGCCTCTCGACCCCGAGCTGGCGACTTTTCTACAGAATAACAATATATCTATGGAGCTGTTTGGAATGTGAGTCGATACATATCACTACGTAGCTGTTTCCCGAGATTTTATCCGAACTGTACCCTTTCTAGAACATTACTTGAGATAATAGAAAATAGGAGAGGGAAGATGATAGGACATCTCATACGACATGACAGATACATTAATAATATCATGGAAGGTAAAGTTGAAGGAAAGCGAGGTAGGGGAAGGCCTAGAATCAGTTACATGAGTCAGATTAAAGAAAAAGTGTCTGTCATGTTGTATAGAGATGTGAAAGAACTTGCACTGAACAGGAATAGATGGAGAAGTCTGCATCGGACTCACCGACAAGAGCCTTGCTCTTAAATTTATGATGATGATGCACCCTTTCTGATGTGATATACTGGATGAAAAGCATTCTATCTAAGTCGAGTTGCAACCATTCCCGTGGGAATTTTGTGATGAAAAATAGCCTATAACGTTCCCGTTGAATGACTAACTGTTACAAAAATAATTATTGAAATCGGATTGGGAGTTTCTGAGATTAGCGCTTTCAAACAAACAAACTCTTCGCTTTATTATATTAGTATAGATAGATGTGAATATGTTGCAGCCGCTGGCTCCGCCTCCTGTTCGGGCGCGAGTTCCCGAAGGCGGACTTGCCCCACGTGTGGGGCTTCCTGTTCGCCGCGGGGCCCGCTCTGCCCTACCTGCACCATGTGATAGTGGCCATGCTCATATCTATAAGGAAAGAGTGTAAGTGTGTAATCATGTATGGTTATTTTTAACGTTTGATGCAAAAAAATATAATTAAATTATTATTTAGTTAAATTGTAGCTAAAATTCTAATAAAACTAAATAAAACTCAGTCCTTTTCATCCTATCTACATCTCTTCAGAAGCTGACGAGCCAGACATTGTCACGATTAAAGCTGCCTTTTTGCGCGCTTTGAACTGTTCCGAACATATTTCTATCTCGCTTTTTCATCCAATTACAAACGAGTGCGAAATATTTGGCAAGATCAGAAGACGATGTATGCGGTCGATTTGAGAAAACTCTTCCTTTTTTGAAGTGAAATGTAATAAAGTAGGTATAACCACGGTAATACTATCGAAACAGTAATCCGACTCGGCTGTGACCTTAAGTTAGATACCTACAGCCGCGCGGTACGTAGACATGCGCTAGGCTGCCACCCGCCAGCATTTTAATGATATTTGCCTACTTTGTGTTTCCATTTAGTTTTGTGATTGTAAATATATTTTTAAGCGGGCCTTCTGATAAATTGGTCTAAAACCCAACTGATGACCAACAGCACGGAACGTAGGGTCGAGGTAGATGGGCAAGTAGTAAGTTATGTCAATGAGTACATTTACTTGGGCCAGTTAGTGTCTTTCGGCAACAGGCAAGATGCAGAAATTGCTCGTCGCATAGATAACGCCTGGAAAAGCTACTGGTCCATGAAAACGCTAATGAAGGGAGATTTACCAATCTCTCTGAAGCGGAAACTCATTGACATGTGCATCTTGCCCATCCTAACCTACGGTGCGCAAACATGGTCACTTACCCAAGCACAGAAGACCCGACTCAAGGTTTGCCAAAGAGCAATGGAACGTAGCATTCTCGGTATTAGGAGAGCAGACCGCGTCAGAAACACCACGCTACGTTCCATAACTGGTGTTGCAGACGTGGCGATTAAAGCTGCCACACTAAAATGGAACTGGGCAGGTCATGTCTCCAGAATGCATCCGGATCGATGGGCCAGGATCTCCACAGAATGGGAGTTCCAGAATGTTCGGAGACCTCGCGGTAGACCTCCCACGAGGTGGCGGAAGGAACTGGAAGACTTCGACAAGGAGTGGAAAGAAGTGGCGAAAGATAGGTCCAGGTGGAAAGAATTGGGGGAGACCTTTGCCCAGCAGTGGGACACAGAAGGTTAAATAAAAAAAAATATAAAAAAAGTAAAGAATTAAAATACTTAAAATCTTTGCATTTAGTTTTGTGATTGTAAATATATTTTTTTATGTAAAGAATTAAAATACTTAAAATTGGATAGGAAGTTTTCAATAAAAATGCGTGATGATTTGTGAATGGTAAATTTAATTAAAAAAACATATTTATTTGAATAATTAGTTCAATTGAATAACAAAATAAATTTATAAATTTGCGACCGAAAATATCTCTGGATGTGTTAATGACGAATTCATACAACCAAACACAGCACAATATATTCTATTCGAACTACCCGTCATAATTAAACATGTAGTGTAGGTAAAAAAAATAGAAATTAACACACCGCCCGTTCGTCACTGCGGCACAGTCGCGACTGCCTGCGTACCTACCAGGAGTGTACCACGGTCGAAGCGCGTAGGTATAACTCGCGTTTCGGCCGTTTATATGGAGTTAAACTACTGTAGGATAGTATTACCGTGGTATAACTTTATGATCCCACTCCAGTACTGTCGACGGACTCGGGCGGCGCGCTGTGCATACTGATGCGTCCGTCCCGCTCGCCCGCGCGGCATGTCGTCTCGCTCGCACTGCACTTCCGGGAGCCCGACAAGTGGCCGCGGCCGCCCGACGTGCAGCCGCAGGACTATGTCAACAGTCGACGGGAGTGAGTATTACCGACATAATATTATTAAAAAGACTGGTTTGTGCTTCATTCATGTGTAGTAAGTACTGGCGGTGTGAGACGTTATGGCTTCTCTATACAATCGCCGATACGCTTTAGCTACTGCTTCCTGCCTTCCTACCGGCTACTGTTGTTATAGTTGGGATCGTTATTTTCTATTGACATTGTTTCGAAACTATTTAACTAAGCTCTATTAAGGCGCAGTCGAACGGAAAAGACTAAGTTCCAGCTAAAATTTAAGCCACTTCTTCAAGTGGCACATTACTATATTTTTTTACAGAATGTACCTTCAGATTCTTAACTAATTCTTTATTGAGATGAAAACATGATATCATTATTTTTTCCCGATGAAAAGTTTATTTTAAAACATGCTTTACGAATGTTTTAAATGCCTGTAACTTTAAAACTATAATGACTACCTACCACTTTCGCTCTTTCTTTTCAAGATAGTCATTACAGTAATCTGGTTCCATATTACGATATTTTTCGAAACAATGGAGATTTTCATTCATAATTTTTCGTTTATCGATATTCAATACAATATTGCGGTAGCGCGGGCGCATTACAATACAACGCGCCACAACACGGCTTACGAGAGCGCCTTAATTGTTGCTGATGTAATATGAGAAAAAAGTTTTATTTTATGGTAAAACTAGCAGCGCCCCGCGGTTTTACCCGCGTTGTGCCCGTTCCCGTGGGAATATCGGGAATTTTTATACATAAAAACCTTCCTCTTGAATCACTCTACCTATTACGAAAAACCGCATCAAAATCCGTTGCGTAATTTTAAAGATTTAAGCATACAGACAAACAAACAGACAAAAATAGCGACTTTGTTTTATACTATGTAGTGATTCGAACTTCTTGTCATCAATGATTGAAAAGAATGAACAAGATTGACCTGAAAGATGATTGAAAAGAATGAAAAAGATTGACCTGAAAGTTGATTGAAAAGAATGAACAAGATTGACCTGAAAGTTGATTGAAAAGAATGAACAAGATTGACCTGAAAGATGATTGAAAAGAATGAACAAGATTGAGTTGAAAGATGATTGCAAAAAATTTACAATATTTGAGTGTTGAATGCGCATTGTATATGAATAAAAAAATACTACTTATCTATATTTTTTTGTATATTATGTTATGTCAAAATATACGTAAAATAGTATTCGTTGCATCAGTAATTAAATATATTTGACGTATTTGTCGTTGTTATTTTAACCCAGTTTCCTTTAGCAAAATAATTATGATTTAATGATCAAAATAACCCCCAATTTAGGAGTTATCATCGTATGTATTTATGCCGTTCCAAAAATTCCGCGGGAGGCCCTATATATAAAGAGATAAGAATACAACGTGCGGTTGGTATTGTCAGATCGTGCGGGTCATGGTCGTCGGGCGCGGAGGCGGCGGCGGGCGCGTCGTGGAGCGGCAGCGAGGGCGTGGCCGAGGGCGCCGACGTGGCGCGCGACCTGGCCGCGCTCGGGGTGCTGCGCGCGCGCCTGCCGCCCGCCGCCGCCGCGCTCGCCGCCGCGCTGCCCCGGCACGACCCGCGCGTCGCCGCGCCGCTGCTGCAGATACTGCAGGTTACATTCACTCATAGAAACAGTCATTCATTCATTCATTTTGAGTCAGTAACTGGCCAACACTGGTGTCGGAGTTTTTAGGAAAAATAAATACTCCAAATACAGAATATATCTTTGACCCCACACATTGTTTGACATGATTCCTTCTCCTGTAGCTGGCAGCTCTCCTCCAATGCCGCAACCACACGCTCGTGGACGTCGAGACGGCTCTAGAAGCGGCCGAGGAAGGCCAGGCCATGGACAAAGTCGGTCGCCGACAAATGGTTCCAGTCGTGGTCAACACCAGACGACCGACCAAACAACCGGCCAAAAACCAAAATCAAAAAGTGAAAGAAGTGCCATTAAAAGTGTTCCATCAAGTTGAGTGTAAAAACACGAGTGATCTGCCCTGTCTCGACCCGCTTAGGTTACGGACAGAATGATTAAAAAGAAAACTGATGCTGTACAGCTATTATCATTAAAGACTTTGTGTAGTCGAGTCTCAAATTCTTCTTTACATTTTAGCACAATTATTAACTTTTTTTTTTTATTCAATCAACCTTTTTTATTTTATAAACTTATTTTATAATCTGTAACTTTATAGGTAAGTATTACTTTCAGTAATAGTTTAACAGAAATTATATTTCGATACAAATACGTATTAAACTTATTGTAATTATTATTTTATTTCTTAGAAATGCATTTAAAATAACAAAATCGTGTGATAGTTAAAATAAATCATTCATTATTTGGAATACTTTAAGTATTCTTTAGATAAATCTGACATTCATTCGAATAAACTATGATCTATTCCAAAATCCCAGATCATTTTTGTAAACAAAGTTATGTCAAGATTTTGTCACTGTCAATGTAGGAGGTCAGATGTGTCGAACCTTCGGGTAATTTCATTTAAAAATAATAATATTAGGGTAAACAGTACAGTGATTGGGGGAGATCTTTGCCCAGCAGTGGGACAATATAGTTTAAATAAAAAAATAAATAAAAAAAATGTTTTTCAAATAAAAGGTATATATATAAGTATAGATTACAATGATTCACATTGGTATTTTTTTTAAATTGATTTATTGCCTAAAAAGTAGCATAAAACTTAATTCTATGCTATTGCACAATCATTGGCACATAAGTATAATTATTGGCACAGTGACTTTGGTATAACGATTGGCAGTGTATTTACCAATGTAGGCACACCTAGGTCCATTAATAATCTCGCTTAATCATCATCCAACATTTTTAACAATTATTCATCTGTCATTGGTCTCAATCTGTTTACTTTAACTTTAAGAACTTAACTTTAACAAAATATGAAAGAGATCATTTTCTTTTAGATATTCTTCTACTTGTGTAAACCAGTTTCTAATTTGCTTCTCTGACAACTTTGAGCTTGCTGAATTTACAGCCTCTGATGTTCGTATAGAAAGCTCAGGATGCCTCTTCAAAAACAGTTTATACCATCCCTCACCTGATATATTATTAAAAAGTTGTAAAAGTTGTGATGGTCAATTATGACCAACGTGTGCATTAATCGATGCGGAAGGGTGAAATGATGCGGACGCATCTCCATATATTATTGCGTTTTTGTACTACAAAATGCGATTCGATGCTGATATATGTGTCTTCACCCTAATGCACACGTTTCCACGCCACTTACGAACCACGATAAAATAAAATGGCGACTTCAAAAAAATGTTCTGCGTCTCTGTAGTGTTCCAAGTATACATAAATAAACTGCACAAAAAAAGCTTTTGATAATTTTAATTTTCTTCGGAATAACAATCGTATAAAAGTCAATACTGCATAATCGTTTGAATAACTATAGCTATCCCCTTATTTTTATAAGATAAATAAATACCGTGAAATCGTCAAATTAACAACTGCACGATTTTCGTGCAGTTTTTGTGCACTGGTATCACATTTGTTTACAAAAATGATCTGGGATCTGGAAACATGGTATAGCGATAATTAATTAGGTAATTAATAATGTAATTAGGATTAAACAATCTTTTTATAAAGTTACAGGAAGTAACAACTTTAATGTCAACTAAAATTTTTGTTGCGTACCGTAGCTACTGATTTGCCGCTACATAATATTTCTTTACCTACATATTGTATTGTAGGTACCTAAAAATATAGCTATTATAAGCTATATAATAAATGTTTTGAGATTATGCAGATCAAATTATTGATTAGGTAATGTATTCTATTAGGTAAATAATGATGTTCTTGCTTTGTACTTCCATTAGGTATAAAAAAGCTTATCTGATGTTAAATAATATCCGATAGGTAGGTAACTGCAATAATTATTATAATATAAAGCTAATATGTATAGAGAGAATATTTTATTTTGTGATAGATTTGCTGTTTTCTAGTTATAAGTGACTTTGAAATGAAATTATCCATATTTAGGCATTGAGTTATATGTACTTTATAACTCAATGTATTTAGGCAAATAATATTAGTATTAAAGTAATACTGCAAACAAAATCAGAGCCATAAAGCGTGTATATTTAAATAAATTTTATTCTACATAACGATCTATTTTATTTCTACCATTTACCTAAGTACCTACATTTTAATCAACTTGATTAAAGTTCAACGGGTTCAATGCCCTTGTTGAAAATAAAATTTCGTTAGAGATTACCAATCGGCATTATGGTAATCGCTGCAACTTCATTTCACCTAATCTAATTCTCGTCCAGGGGACGATAACCTAAATGATCAAGTTTTATTTGTAAATACCTACTTGATAAAGGAACATTGATTCGATGTTAAACCAAGGGATTATATATTCATGTTATCACTTTTCATATTTAGTGGCCCTCATTATGTTGTAAATAAATGTAGGCATCCCTATTTGAAGACTTTTAAATGAATACCACAGACTGGTTATATTGTCTATTTTGACAGTTAATCAAGCTGTCACTGTCAATGCGAGAATTGTCAAGTCAAATAAAATATTGTGTATGGTTGGACGTTGGTTGGATATAATTTGTATTCATCAAACAAAAATTGAATTGAATATATTTGTATTTAAGCCAACAAGGAATAAAATATAATCTAAATACATTCTAAATAGCATTTGTGCTTAGTCCAAATATCCAGTTGCCAAATAATAAACCACTATAATGGCAGAACCAAAAGAAAACGGTGATAAACCACTCGATATTGATGGTAATAATTTTAATTCAGATATGTATCTTGACGTTCTTCTAAAACGGGCTAATTTAAGACAAATCATGGATAAAGAAGCTGAAATAGTAACCCAGAGTCAGTTCCTGCAGTCTGAAATGCAAACCCTGGTCTATGAGAACTACAACAAGTTTATTTCTGCCACGGAAACAGTACGTAAAATGCGCACCGATTTCAAAATAATGCAGGAAGAAATGAACAAGTTGAGTGAAAACATGAACAAGATAACTTCTTTTAGCTCTCAAATATCTGAATCTTTGAAAGAAAGCGGTAATAATGTGAGTAGGCTGTGTGGGACTCGACAACTT
Source organism: Cyclophora albipunctata (assembly GCA_963082685.1). Classification (NCBI taxonomy): domain Eukaryota; kingdom Metazoa; phylum Arthropoda; class Insecta; order Lepidoptera; family Geometridae; genus Cyclophora; species Cyclophora albipunctata. The sequence goes on along the minus strand of OY720121.1, from coordinate 1,212,363 downwards.
CTTGATAAACTTCAATTTTTGTTCCTTCTACCGTCGCAGTTGAATAAGTCGATCGACGAAGGGAGGTACGCTGATGCAGTGCACGACTACACGCACGCTCAGCGAGTACTCCACAAGTACGGGAATCAACCATCATTTCAAAGTATTCAGACGGAATGTTCAGAAATAATTTATGCTCTCAAAAAGACATTACGGGACAGGTTGTTGAGCCCTGAAACATCTGCGTCGGAGTTAGCTGAGAGTGTGGGACTTCTGAGGCAGTTACAGGAAACAGACTCATCTCTTCATGACATATTTCTGAGCTGTGCTGAAAGTAGACTGGATCAACATTTGCAAGTTCTCAGTGGAATGGTTGAAACTACTGACATACTTGAATGGGTGGAAAAATGTAACAATACGTTATTAGCAGACCTTGGTATAATAATATCCTGCTACCATGACATGTTCCAAGAGAAGGAAAACACAGAAATACCCGAATTTGCTGACAAAATCATGCTTCAAGTTTTTCATCTATTCCAGGAAGTAGTCAAAAGACCTGAAAATATTGGTACTGAGATATTGATTAGGGGACTTGATAAATTCTTTAGAAAACTACAAGCTATGACTGAGATTATACCTAGTGACACTCTGTCTAATAAAGCAATAGATGTTGTCATTCAATGCATTGACCATAAAGCAGTGATCCAGTATCAGTCCATTCAAGTTCAGTTTAAAGACAACTTGACCAGAGTGAGACAGTCCTTAGCCAGTAAAGGCACAGACCAAGCTGATCTCAAAGACATACTTAATTCCCTCCAAGTATACTTGATGCAGAAAGTCCAAGCTTCATTACTAGATCTGATGGCTTTCCTTCAAAACAACCTGTCTTTTGGACTCAAAGGGTGGTGCGGCAAAGCAGTTGCAGACACTTGCTGGAAAGTAATAACAGAGACAATGGTCAATCTCTCTGAAATGGTGAAAAAGATGGCATGTCTACAATCTTCAAACAATAATATTCCATTTGAATTACTTCTCATTTTGGCTAAATTATGCTTAGAAATGCAAGAGAATGGTGTGAATACTCTGCATAGCCATTTGTTAAAACTTTTGGAAGAAGCTGCCCCAGGTATGGCAGTGGAGAACAAAGACACCACCAGTGTGATGGTACATTTGTCCACTGCTGCCCAATCAGCGCTAGATTCAGAAGTAGTGTTCATTGGCCAAACTGCTGCTCAAATGTTAAGAGTATCAGTGCTGGCTAGGGATTGGTTAAGAGCTCCAGAACCTAGAGGCCCCAGAGCTGTATGTCGTAGAGTAGTAGAAACTCTAGCCAGTGCAGATAGCGCTGCGTCACAGCTGTTCCCGACAAGCGTAAAACCATCTAGCGATTCTAGTCGCCGTACTATCTGGTCGAGAGCACCATCGTCGTTTTCACCACTAAATCGCATATTTTCGGAAAGAATTGAAGTTTTCAGTCCAGCCGGGGCTGATAGAGCGGCGCTGTCTAACGGCGCTTTGAAAGTGGCTTTAAAAGCGCTTGTAGAATGCGTAAGACTGCGAACTTTTGGGAGACATGGCCTACAGCAGTTGCAAGTTGATGTACATTTTCTTCAGCAAAGACTATCCTGTATGGGAAATGATGAGAGATTGCTGAATGCACTCCTGGATGATGCTTTATCGTCAGCTCAACTGAGGTGTGTTGATCCTCAGCTAATGGAGCCTAGTATTGTAGATATTATCTGCGAAAGAGGTTGATTTTAGGTATAGGTATAGGCATAGCCTTAACTATGAACTGTTTATTTAATCTACTTGTAATGAATTACTATTTATTTTCAATTTAAGGAATATAATTTAATGTTATGTTAATTTATAGATAAAACATTCCACTAACTAATAAATTTGTAATAAATCTTGAGGAGTCTACTTACCTGTGGTGTGGGTAGAACAGATTTACAGAATAGATTATTGTAGCAATCTATGTTAATATCATTGAATTAGGATAACTATCCAACTCAATGGCTAAACATCAAGGAATAAATGAAATGAAACAATACCTTTTTTAGACAATTTATTTATAACCCATTAATCAATATTTCATCATCATATTAAAAATAATGATATCATCTACATAAAATATTCTTTATGTTAAATGCTTCTAAACATAAATCTCACGAGACGGTCCTATTAGATATACAATGTTAGTCACGAGAGTACATTAAACATTATTTAAAATTAAAAACAACAATATATTTATATGTATTACAAAACAGAATTTGATATATATTGGTCCTACACTATATAGGGGTAGACAAGACAAGATTTTAGGCTGGTCTATGGGCTATAACTAGAGTTGGTTCAAAAAGAATAAACAATGGCTTACCTAAGAAAACCACAGCATCGCCCTCAGTTCTTTTTTAGCGAATTACACTAAATTATAATTATTATGACGATCTCACCGCACTTAAATTTAATTGTCTGTCTACCTTTGTTAGAGTATTACATTGCATGAAATACTCCGATAAAATTACAAACACCATTCACCAATATTTTTATTTTTAAATCATGACCCTTCTTTTGTTATCGCAGTTGGGTCAAATATATAAACTATCTCTCGCCCAATCTTGGGGATGAAGAGAAAATATTTTTAAACCTACTTGTTAGAAAAGCATTAATGAAAATTTGGTTTCTTTGCATTAAAAGCTAATCAGTTTAATTATTTTTTGTGCACATGTAGTGTGTAATAATCATTTCATTATTTTAAAAAATACATTGAGTGACGTGTTTGATTTTTAAATCTTTGATTTTTAAATGCAAGTGTTTTCATAAAATGTGTCACATTAAAAAAAGTTAATTGAAGTTAGGCTGCAAACAAATGTCATGTACCTAAACGAATAAACTAATGATCAGTAATGTAACATCGGTACAACTATGGAAGAATCTATATATTTATCTATTAGCAAAATCCATTTATGTAAAACATATATAGTATGAATTCATTTTATCAACTATTTATTTATTATACACAGAGATAAACAATACCCTAATGATCTCTAGAAGTAAGCTGAAATAAAATTGTCTCATCATTTAATGTGGAAGCTTGTTAATTAGTAAATCAACTTTCAATTCCTTCTAATCAAAATAAATCACGAAGTAGATATCGCTAATTGTTTTCACGATAAAATTATACAGCTTGAAACGTTAATGCGAAGACTGCACGCATCGAACAATCTACAATTCAAATTAAGAAAATGCAGTTAAGTAATAAAAATTATGAGATGCGAAGACTATTCGAATGTTAAGATTATCTCAGTACCAACATTGAGAAAATATTATTATATTAATCTTACAAACAACAAAATATATCAATCGATCTAGCTACTAAATGGTGAACAACAATTTCTGTGTATCCAATACAGCAGTTTGACTGTAATTGCACTGATATTATACAATGCCAGTATTAATCCTAATTTCTAACAAAAAACATAAATATTTACTCTTATACATTAAGTTATATCTAAATTCTAACAAATTGACAAAATATATGATAACATTTCTCATTTACAGATTACAATAGATCAACGGTTTTATTCCCTCGAGATAAAAATATTTTGACGCATCATAAAACTTCACCAAAATTTTAAAAATATTTGTATCATACAGTGGTCCTTCTGTTACGTTATGTGAGCTTCGTGATGCGCGCCCTACTCCTAGCGTTCCTTACAAGTAACTATCCTATCCGATCAGTCCGTCGTTTCACTACTTCTTCATTTTCATCATCATTTTGCGCATTTTCTCCGGCACGGGCACGCCTCTGTGCGCGGGCGTCGCTCGTTTAGTCTTACCTGTCGTTTTGACGACTTCCGACTTGCGGGTTTCAGGAGTGGTCGCATCTGGTTTCATTGACTTTCTAGTTTTAGAGGTGGAGACGTCGCTCTTGACGCTAGATTTCCGGGGAGGTTTGGGCTCGGTGGACTTGCGGGGTGGTTTGAGTGCGTCGACGTCGGGCGGGGGCGAGCGGCGGCGACGTATTCGCGGCGGCGTGTGCGCTAGGCTCGTGTGCCGCGTCAACAAAGCGGCGCTACTGAACAGCTGGCCGCAGTCACACCGATGCTCTACTTCAGTCGTACCTGTCATTCAATTTATAATTTAAATTATTACAATCGGGTCTGAAAATTTTATCATGAATAATACCTGAAAATCACTCAGTACCTAATTGATCGCTAGTAATTATGATCATTTTACATAAAAACAAACTATAAACTATGTGTATCGGTTCAGTACTTATACTACAGATAGCCAAGTATGTGGCCATTTACACAAAATCTAAGTTACCTCACTTGCACATAATCTCATATTAGTTAATGTAGTTCATCATACTCACGTTTCCGAATAACTTTTATGGGAGAACCTTTCACTTTATGCTTGAGAGCTTCCCCAAGTGATTTACGCTTCGCAATGCCGCTCAAAGACTTTCGCTTATCAACCACAGATTTCCTTCCCGGTTTTTTGTCGACCGAGTCTGATCGCTCTGGTTTAGAAGGTTTCTCGACTGCTTTTGAAGCTTTCTCGACCGATTTGGAGGGTTTCTCGACCGGTTTCTGTGTCCTTTCTGGCTTCGATGTTTTCTCGGTCGATTTGGATTGTCGCTCCGGTTTGGAAGTTTTCTCAGGAACAGTTTTAGGGAAAGAGTATTTAACATCACTATCGTCGGAATCCGTTGAAGTCGCAGCATCTAATTTAGGCACTTTGTGTACGACTTTCGGAGCCGGCTGGCTGGTTGGCACGACTTTAGGCTCGACAGGTTTGGGCTTCAACCTCGGAATTTTAGGAGGGTGCTGCAGCGAAGTTCTCCTCTTCGCTAAGTCTTTAGAGTTAGGTCTTTCTATTTGTAGGGAATTGCGCTTATTAGCCCGCACTTCCATAAAGGTTTTGCCTTCTGTTTCTTCTACTTTGAAATCTGGATTCAACATGTATCTAACTTCGTCATCATCGCTTGATTCTACGGAAGGTTTCGCTTCATCAAAGGGTTGTGGTTTTGTATCGTCGCTTTTCTGTCGTTTCGTTATACTTGGGGCCAGCTTTTCCTTGATAGGTGTCCTTTTCTTAGATGGTTTTGTTTCTTTCTCTTTGTCTTCGACCTTTTTGATTTTCTCCGGAATAACTACTTCGGGGTCGGTATTTTTATCTGAGAGTGGAAGATCTCGCTTGACGGGTGCGTTTGATGACTGAATCGGTTTTACTATATTTTCCTTTAAGGGAACGTCTAGTTTTGGCTTTTCTTTCTCTGTTGTGGTGACTTCAGTGATCAATGGCGTTTCGACGGAAGGTTCTTTTACAATGTTTTTGCTTTTTTCATCATCGGCAGGCGTTTCCTTTTTGCCGCATGAAACTAATAAAGGCACAATGTCGTCCTCGTCGTCGTCATCATCTATGACCTCTTGTGCAATAATTTTAGGCGCCGGAGACTCCTCTCCGTCCTTATCTTGTTCCGTATTGTCAGAACTTTCTTCGTCCACATCCTTAGCCGACTTTGATTGTCTCTTTTTCTTCTGACAATTGACCGTATGTTTGTTCAAAGAATGTTCATTAGGGAATACCATGTAACAGAGGGAGCATTCGTGTATGATATCTTTTGTTGATAATGCGTTCCTTGCCATCTTCTCCTTATCGCTTGACTTCTCTCCTGACTTTTCGGAGCTAGGCTCGTGTTGTTCTTTATGTTCTATCAAATGGTGCAGTTTTCTGAAGGTTTTCTTGCAAACGTCGCACTGAGGCGGCGGCGTCGGTTTTTCTACAACTGGAGGTGGATTAGCGACAGTCTTCTGTCTGTTAATACCATCGTGGGTTTCTCGATGTTCTACGAGATGATGTAGTTTCCTAAACGACTTGTCGCAAGGTTCACAGCGGAATGCCGCGCTCGGGTCCTCACTCTGTTTCAAAGAGGGCTGTTCTTTTTCTTTAACATTTTTGTTGTCAGTCTGTTCCGATGATGTTTTCCTCAAAGTACGCGACGGAACTGAGGGATTATGGATTATCCGATGTTGAACTAAATGATGCAACTTCCTGAATTCTTTCTTACATATTTCACAACTGAAGACTTGCGATTTAGATGGAGCATCCGCTGGTTTATCTGGCTTTTTTGTTTCTTCCCTCTTGTGCTGTAACCTGTGGTTCACCAAGTAAGATAACTGTCGAAATGTTTTGCCACAAATTTCGCACACAAGTCCGTTAGGAAGGTTACCAAATGCAGCTTTAGATAATTTCTTCTTATCTTTGTCATCGTCGTCTTTCTTTTTTTCTTTCACCGGAGGCGTGTCTTCGATAACAATAACTTCACTTTTGTCCGATTCCTCTTTACCAGTTTCTCTGGGCTTCCGTTTCCTAGGAGTGTGTTTGACACTATCATTGCTTTTATCTTCACTATCAAGGTCCATGTCCTCCGATCTGCTGTCGAGAGAGCGGAGGTCGGACTCCTGGGAGTGCCGACCGCGGCGCGGACTGCGTTTGTCAGAATCAGACCGGTTGGGCGACACACCCGTGCAGTGCTTCACATGTTTGAAAACAACATTTTCCGACCGGAATAACTTATTGCATATGGGACAGACTATGTTCTCATTTATTTTACCCATAGTCCAGTTTTCTTTGACCATCACACCGTCTTCATCTGAAGAGTCAGTATCAGAGATGTAGCTCTGTTTAACAGGCTTGGCATCGATAAGTCGAGGTTTCTTTTGTGGACTAGGTAACTTATTATCAACTGTTCCTTCGGGAAGAGGATACTTCCTTGGTCGCCCTCGGCCTCTCTTCACGGGCGTATTTTGTGAGCTCTCGGAATTAGTAGACGCAATAGAAGTATTGATACTTCCCGACTGTTCTATCAACTCAGCAGCTTTCACTAGATTATATAAAGCAGATTCAGTATTGTTAGACTCCTGAACCTCTTCATTCACTTTTACTTCCTGGGGAGGAGTTTTCGTAACTTCATTATTTTCTTGAGGTATAACTTTATCTTCTGTAATGGTACTACGACCGAGTAAATATGATTTCTTATGCACTAGATTCTTATAATGTTTGTCGCTTTTATTGTCATCGGTTTTTCGTTTCTTCTTAGGTGACGCTTCTGAACTTAAGTCCTTCGGCTGTATGAGTTCTATTTCCGGCGCTTCGACCGGTGTTAGCACTTGTTTACGCTGGTGTTTGGTTTTCGTCTTGTTGTCGTCGTGTTTTTCTTCAATTTCTGACATATCTGGATCTACAGGTTCAGGCTTAGTATCAGCAGGTTTAGTTGGCGAAACATCAGCCTCCACGGTTTTCTTAGCAGGTGATAGTTCTTTACCTTGAACATTTAGTTGACCAGGAACAAACTCTGGCCCGGCGTCCATAAAAACAACTTTCACAGGCTTATCTTCAATGATTGTGATCGGTCTATCTTCAGGTCGACTTACTTGGCGATCCATTTTAGCTGTCAGGACGTTTTGGTACGCCAAATGTATTTTCGACTGATAATTTTTATTATTTGGCTTTTCAACGACGATTTTAGATATGGGTTTGCCAGAAATAAAACTTGGGCGGTTAGTTGGCTTCGGAGGTAGTTTTGATTTAGGTTCTAAGGTTATAATTTCAGTTTTAGGTTTGAATGTAGCGACTTTAGTAACGTTTCTAACGGGTTGAGCACTGTGTGGTTCTTTTTTATCGTAATTCACTGTTAAATAATCATCGTACGTGACTGAATTCCTCCTGGCAAACTTATCGAAGTCATTTTCAGTGATGACTGCTTCTTTTTTAGGTGGGTTTGGAACTGGCTTATTCTTTTCTTGTGTTTTGTTTTCTGGTGGTTTTGTGACGGACTTATTAATTTGTATATCTCCAGTAACAGGTTCATGTTCGATAGCTTCCTCTTCCGAATCTATGTCAATAATGGCTTCAATTACTGGTTTCGGTGGATTTACAACAGCAGTCTCTACTTTCTTTACAACTTTGTTTTGAGGGTTTTCTTTATCAGCTCTGCTGTACGTCCTTAGTTCTGTTTTCAGGACTTTAGGAAGTTGGTGTGGGGGCCTTTCAACGAAAGGAATACCGTGCAGCTCATTCATTTTCATTTCAATATCATCAATCACTTTGACAGGTTCCTTCTTTTCTATGATAACTTTTTGTTCTTTCGGTTTTTCTTGTTGGGGCAATTCCTGTACTTTAACTTCAACAATTGGTGCTTTGCTACTTTCTTCCAATGCTTTGCTGGGACCGTTATTGATCATATCCTCAATAGTTCTGTTGATAAGGTCATTGACATTCACTTCCTTTCTTGAAGACACTTCTGTTTTTGTAATAGTTGACCCAGAAACTGTACAAGTAGTGACTGTGGATGAAGCTACCGCGATTGACACTCTTGGTTCTTCTTTAGGTTTGCCCTTAATCGGTTCTACTACTTTGGATTTCATTGGTTCTGCTATTTTCTGTTTGAGTGGTTCTATAAGTTTCGGTTTGGCTGCCTCTATATTACTGGCTACTTTTGGTTTAACTTCGATAGGATCATTGACATCTTTTTTCACAGATGTTTTTGTTTCCGTTTTAAGAGTAGGAAGTTTACTCGAGAATATAGTTTCATTTTTAACAACAGTTTTTTCTTTAGCTGAAGCAATGTTTGATTGCTGTCTTTGACTGTCAATCTTTTTGAGAATATCCCTTCGGTTCAAGTCGTTAGAATTTTTAATTTGTTTTGTGTTACTATTGACTGGGGCTTTGTACGCGTCTTTGAATTTATTGAGAAACTCTTGTCTGTTAGCCGCAGTCCACTGGCCAAAAGGTACTGCATTATGGTTGTTATTAATCGGTTTCATATCTGATTGATTTATTTTTATTTTAGGAATTTCTTTTTGATCGTAAGCACTAGTTTTACTTTGGATTATTTCCATCTCAATAGGTTTTTTATCTACCACTTCAGCCTTTGCCGATATCACTTTATTTACAATCAATTCTGGCCTCATTTTAACGTCCTTATCTTTGACAACTACCTTTTCATTTGATTTCGGTTGAACTGCTTCCTTAGGTTCTGATTTAAGAACTTTACATTCTTCAGCAAGTTTTTCTGTAATACTCGGAGTAGCTACAACTGTATCTCCGACATGTTCGTTTAGTTTCGTAGTACTACTAGGCATTTCAACTGATTTCTCAATGACTAACTTATCTTGATCTGATTCTAAATCTGACTTGGGAATATCTATATCTAAGTCTGTTGGCTTAATCAAATCTTCATTTATAACTAAATTATCATCATCATCAATGGTTTCAATCACATCATCGGTTGCTTTATCAACTTGATCTACACTTACTGATGGTGTTGCTTCAATTTTATCAAATTTCTTTTCAATTGTTGGTGTGTCTTGCTTTTTCATATCTACAATGAGGGCTTCATTACTTTGAATACAAACTGCATCTGTACTCGAGTCTGTAATTTCATTTACAGCAGTAGGCCCACTAATAGGATCTTTGTTTTTACTCTGTACAGGTTTTTCTTCACATAATTTTAATACATTTTGTTCTGGGACCGGTTCCTCAATTTTTGCCGGAATACTTTCAACCGTATTTTCAGAAGTGGTACTTTCAACTGGAACTATCAGATCAGGGAGTACCGGTGTTTGCGGTTTTGTTTCTTCTGTGCTTTTAATTGGTTCTTCTTCAACAACTTTTTCTACAATTTTTAAGGGAGTTTCAGTTTTTTCTTCAGAAATCTGTTCTATGTTTACGGGGTTTTCGACGACATTTATAGGGGGTTCTATTGATTCGATGGGAGCTTCTTTCTGTGTTTCTCCTTCAACTACAATAATTTCTTTCTCTTTTTCACTTTCAACTAAGGGTCCTTCTTTAACTTTTTCGCTTTCAACCACAACAGCTTCTGTCTCTTGTACGCCTTCAACCTTGGATCCTTCTTTCTCATTTTCATTTTCAATAACAGTGGTCGTTTTCCCTATATCGCATTCAACTATGGTTCTTTCTTTCTCTTGTGCACCTTCTACTGCAGGTACTTCTTTTTCTATTGTCGGTTCATTGGACATAGGTTTAACAATTTCTACTTCAGGAGCAATATCTTCTTTCACAACTTTCTCATCAGTTTGAGGTTCTTTATCTGTTGCAGCTTTATCTATAATTTCTTTAGCTGTACTCTCTTCTCTTTCCACAATTGATATGTCTTCATCTATTGAAGATTTCTCTGGAATCACTTCTGAAATTATCTCTTCAATAACTGCACCAGTATCTGAAATAGTTGTGTCTTCAGCAAATAATTTCTTCTGTGCCTCAGGTGGGACTTTGACTTTAATATCAGTGTGTACTTCTATAGTTTTCTTCACATTATCTGAATGTCTATTTGGATGTAGTTGGAGATCAACCATAGTTTTGGTTAGAGGTTTCCCTTCTTTGTTAGGGGTTGAATGGTACGTCATTGGGGTTATTCTGCCAATACCAACGACGGGAGACTTCCGTGATTCACTAAACTTCATCATCTTTCCGTTAAAGTTGACCTCCGTTTTATCCACTGGTTCTTTCTCAGCTACTTCTGTAGAGGTAGTGGTTGGTATGATAGGAGTTATTTTATAACTACTCTCTGCAACCTTGTTGCTGGTTTCACTTGTAACTTTGTTGATATCCTTATTAGGCACATGTGAGGGTTTCTCCACTGGGACACCTTTTTTTGGAGGCTGAAATTAAAATAAAGTATGTCATATGACTGTTACAAGTAAGTATATTTCAGTACATTAATTTTATGTAAATCAGAACTAAAAGTAAAATAAAAATTTCATTCGAACTATATTTTATTGTGCTCAGTTATAAACTTTCAAGATTTGTCCTATACTGATAAATGGGTAGGTCAAGTTAAATAAAAGTTTGTACTTAAAATAATCTAATAATAAAGTCAGTTGTGACTCATATTTCAATTAGATTTAAGAGAATGTCATTTAATTACTTTGAATACTTTGATAATGATTTACTGAAGTGAAAGACATTAATTTACAACTTACCACTTCTTTGGACACTTCAATTTCAATTTCTTCATAAACTTCTAAATTACCTTCTGCATTTTCCCTAAAATAGAAACAAGAATATTGATAAACATAAAATTAAATGGGCAATATAAATTATTTCTTGACAAAATCCTATGAAAAAACACAATAAGTACACAACAATCTATATACAGCAATGTTCATTGTATACATGTACATTACCAGTAGCAACATAACACATGCAAAGATAAACAATGTTTTATATGAAATGAAATCACATTATTGAAGTTGATATAGGTATGTTAATTTTATTGTTTATTTTCATATAATCAGTCAAAGATTTACTTCTTGATAGGTATTTATTTGTTTGTATAAAATTATAAAAATTGTATAGTGTTTTTGTAACTAATTTATGGAGAATTTTGAACTGTAAAAATAATTATTAATTTTTTGCAATCATCAATACTTTGAGCCAATGAGCTCATTTGAGTTTGTCAAATATTTTTGGGCAAAAATGTAGATTTTAAATTATTTTTTTTATAATATGATTACTATTACTATATCATTGATAAAACTGATTTCCAATATGATGTTTATATTATAACATCCCGCGTTGTACCCGTTCCCGCAGGAATTTCGGGATAAAATGTATCCCATGTGTTATTCTGATGTATAAGCTATATTACTGTAAAGTTTCATCCAAATCCATTCAGTAGTTTTTGCGTGGAAGAATAACAAACATACATACATCCTGACGAACTTTCGCATTTCTAATATTAGTAGGATAATAATGCAGAGTATTTATGTAATAAATATTAATACTGTTATTCCTTCCATTAAGGGAATATACCTTGGGGAATATAGGATAAAATGGTATTGTGGTATAAAACAATGCTATAATTAATCAGTGATAACAACAGGAAACTCATTTGCACAAAAGATTAATAGAAAAATACAAGTGTAATGAAACAAAAATACCTATTTTAAGTTTGTTTCTGTTCAAAACAGTAAGATGTAAATCATTTACTGAGTTATCAATAAATTAAAGTAATACCAAGTTTAAATTTAGCTCTCTCTGTTATATGTGTTATGTAGTAAAGTATGTGAAAGCAGTACCTCAAATACTTTCTTGAATTATGCATTAACAAGGAATTGGATTATAAGGGTCAAGTTTTGTTCTGATTTTCAATATGTACTTAGGTAATCAATATCATTTACTACTTATAGTAACCATGTACTACTCTGTCTTATTCAAAAACCTGAGCTAACTCTTTGCCAATATGATGTATACTTTATTAGACAGTAAACTCTTATAAAATAGTTAACCCTGTATTTTCAAAATATTTATAAACTTACCGGACTTTGAGAAACTTAAATGTAGGCTGTTGTTGTCCATCATCAATTATCTGAACAGCGGCTAGCTCATCCATAGATTCTCTCCCATACTTCCGATACAAATACAGACCATTACCAATATCTATAGCATCTACATTTTTACCATCAATCTGTAAGACTACCTCCGTATCTTTACTTGGTACATCGGTTGGAGTGTTGACTAAATTACTCTGTACATCATCAGGTTTCAACAAATCTGACTTTTCAGTCAATGACTTGTCATCTATGTCAACATTATCATCTATGACCAGGCTGTCGCCGTCAAATGAGTTTTCATTGTCATCAAATATGTTGACTCCACCTGAGAGTATGCTACCAGCTTCAATCTGTTTGCCAATCTTGAAATCATCTAATATATCCTTTTTTCCTATAGGAGATAAATTCGACATCAGGTCATCTGGGTCAGTTATGGAGTCGTCGATCTTCGACGTAGTAGACGCTAGAGAAACATCTTTTATGGGGTTTATGTCAAATGTAGAGTCTGACAAAGAGAAGTACTTGGAAGAGCCATCATTAGCGGATATATACGCCTCGCTGGGAGCCGCGCTCGTGTCCAGAGTGGAGTCTCCGGAGCCTCCCGCCTCGCCGCGGATTTGTTTCAATCTATCCATTACCACACTTCATCTGCAGTCACAACATAAAAACTTATTAGACAACAAGCAGCTCACACATAAATCAGTCAAATATTAATTACATAGCTTGAAAGAAAGCTAATGAAAACATTTGAAGGTTGGCCGATTAATTAGCACCTAGGTCAATAGCAAAGAACAGTGAAACTTTTAGAGCGAACGCTAATGACACTGTGTGTGACACTTTTTTATTAAAATGTATAACAGACATTTACTAACCAAGCTTGAATATAATAAATTTACTTGAGATGAACACTAAAATGATAAATAGAACGAAAGTAATAGAAAATTTGTAATAATATTTTTGTAGCAATTTATTGTAAAACAACACAACACATCAAATCAAGGAATAAAGATGGACGCCAACGATGTTGCCATAATTTCGCATTTTTACTTTTTTTAGTATTTTTTTGCGAAAATATATCCATAAAACTTTGCTTCATAACATTTCCCTGTATCTGCATGTATGTACTATCTTATTTATTTACGAACGAAGAGTGCGAATATTTACAATCGTTACCGTATTCCATTTTTAATGTCATGTCATGATCTTAAAAAATCTATATATAGCTCAATGTAAGAGAGATGATTTATTGTCCCAATATTTATTAGTTTGCTAAATTGTTCCAAAATATCTTGTTTAAAATGATTATTATTTAGTTGATTTGATTAGATTCAAAATTACCATATAGTTTAAGGTATAATAAATAATATTTTCTCTATACCTACATCAACTAAAGTACCTATATTTTAGGTCTTTTTTGTGCAAAATACACAAGTTTAGATGGTAATTATGATAGTTTATCTGTGAATTTTTATACACGTAGTGATAATCAATGTCATTCACACATTCGTAGTGGCAATGTCATTCTTTAATTTTGCTTGTTAAACACATTAAACATAATTTACATATATGACAGTTGTCAGTTTGACAGTTTTATTTATCAATAATCCAATATCCAATTGACGCTTTGACTGACGCTTTCGTTCGTTTCCGTTGAAACTAAATTTAAAATTAAACTTCTATCTATTTTGCACTAATTAATATTACGGTCGTGTTTATTTTTTGCTATCTACTAAAAAAAGATAAGGGATGGCGCCTAGAGAAGCACCCAAGGCGACGCCAAAAGTACAGCGTACTATATCTAAGACGAACGTGTTAAAATCTTCACCGGCTTCTTTGAAAAAAGTTTTAAAATCTACTACGAAAACTGTTGAGAAAATTTCTATGAAAAGTAAGTGCTTTTAATTATGTTGCTGCTTAGTCATTCATTTAAAAAGGGTCCTGAGAGCTTTGTAATTTGTCGTATTAAATCCATATTTTTGATAACTACCAACGGATAACAAATTTATTACCTACCAATGTTAGCTAGGTACCTATTTCTTCTTTGTTATACTTCTCTATTGTAAATCTATTTCCACATTACCTTGTCAGAAGGAAGTATGTAAAAAATCTCAATTCTATAAATAAGACACAAAATTAGTTATATTAAGCCATGGTATTTATAAACGTTATTCCTTTCTAGTGAACTCAGCAGTAGAAACACGCCAAAGGACCACTAGCGCTGTTCCCAAGATCCCTCCTGTATGCCAGACTCCAAAAGCCAAAGAGAACAAGCCAGTGCCTCCTCCAAGCAGTGCCTCTAAGAGTGCGAAGAAACAAACTTGGAAGCGACGCCCGAAGCCAGCTCATTCTGGAGTTCCGGTCCCGGAGAAAATGAGGCAATTGATGCAAAAGCAATTAGCACAGAAGATGGCCCAGAATGTTGCTTAGCAACACCTAAAACTGTCAGCTACTGTTTAGTTGACATCATCATCAGCGAGTATTTTAACTCTGCAATTGTTAAAGGGTTAAAATATGTTTGATAAACTTCTACACTTTAATGTGAGGAGAATTTAGGATACTTTGTATATATTATTGACTAGATAGATTTAGATTATGTGACTATACTTGTTTGTACTGTCTAATTTAGGCAATTTTAGGTTTTGAATGATGAGACAATTGGTTTGGTATCAAACCAATATTTTACTAAAATGTTGGATTTTGATAGTAAATCATTATCATGTAATATTTTGAAGTATTTGTAGGAATACTTACAATAATGTTTGGAGTGATTTTTATACCCAACGACAATATTAAATACTCAATATTTTGTTTGATTATACTTCATCATAATTTTAAAACTATTAGGGTTTGTAATGGGCTTATTGATTGGCTATTGTGTAGTTTAAGGATATTATCCTTTCATTTTCGAATTTAGCTTAGTTTTTAGCAATAGATTTATTTCTTATAATCTTGTTGCCATATAAAACCTTCTTTTTTATGATAATGACGAAAGTCTCTTTCATAGCTTTATTATAATAACTACAAGATGATAAAATATAATAATTATGAATAAATGCTGTGCATTTTCATTTGTTTTGTATCATTTTAAAATTTCAATATTTCCTTACTGTAGTGTAATTAAAATCGAAAAACCGACAAGTTCATTCTCTAAAAAAGAATCACGTACCTAATCGGTGTACTACATACTTACATAAAACAAGAAACAAAATACCCACCGAATTGAGAACCTCCTTCGGTTTTGGAAGTTGGTTAAGTAGATCAATTCAAATAATCTGGTACTTAGAGAGACAAATGAGATGAAGATTGAGAGGGACATCCTTAGAGAAGAGAAAAATAAAGGCAATACCTGCATAGTGGAACAATATTTGTTAAAACGAAGCCGCAGCATATTTGAGGTATTTTTAGGTTTAGCTTAGGCGTTCGACAAATACTTACTGCCGAAGTAGAACCGATTGCCGGAACGTGTATCCTACCCTAATACTTTATTTCTAGCTATGTTATCCACTGATGTTACCTTTAGAACCATTGACGGTAGTTCTAGGCTTGGTAACTTACCCATGGATTTGATATACACGACTTACCATAACTTAAACCACAATCTAATATCTGCATTTATCTCCTACAAAGGATATAAAAGAATGAATTGCCACTGTAAGTGAAATCGCAGGATTTACATGAGCTTCGTACTGGTTGCAGTGCTCCGTAAATGAAGATATCGCTTATTGGGCTATGGTCTCATAAGTAATATCAAATAAAGAATATTATGAAAATATAGTTAGGGTAACCATAAAAAAAAAATGTTATCGCAGTTATATGTATGTACGTTTGGTTTATCATTCATTATCAATCACCTTACAGTACTCCTTAACAAAATATAATAGCAAGTTAAAATTCTGCTGCATGCCGTAGCACGAGACAGACCAGTAGGTAGACATGAATGGATAGATTTCATCTAACTTGACAAGTCGAACTAAAAGTAAACTTGAGATTAGTGACCAACCGTCGTGTCGGAGTTTTTAGACCGCCTAGAGCAGGGGTTCCCAACCTGTGCGCCGTGGCGCCCTGGTGCGCCGTAGGAAGTAAAGAAGGGCGCCGTGGGTTTGAACCTTATCATTAACCGAAATATTATATATATGATCTCAGACCTAAGAACTTTGAAAACCATGTTTTTATGCAAATAACATAAATTATATAAATATGCGGAATCTAATGAACTGGTTATCTCACAAGACCTGATGGCTCTGTTCACAGAACACCTAACGAAGCTCACCGAATGGTTTTCAAAGTACTTCGCCGATGACGACCTCGATAAATTTTCGTGGATCCAAAATCCTTTTCAGCCACAAACTCCACAAGGATTCACATCGCAAGATGAAGAGAGTCTTATTGAACTCTCTTGCGACAGAAGTCTTAAAATTAAATTCAACAGTTCCGATTTAGTGGAGTTTTGGTTATCAATTCAAAGTGAATATCCAAATTTAACTTCCAAAGCTTTGAAAATTTTCATTCCGTTTGCAACATCATATTTATGTGAAGCTGGATTTTCAGCTGTGGCTGTAATAAAGAACAAATATCGTTCTCGGATCAATGTGGAGCAAGAAATGAGAGTA
Source organism: Cyclophora albipunctata (assembly GCA_963082685.1). NCBI lineage: Eukaryota > Metazoa > Arthropoda > Insecta > Lepidoptera > Geometridae > Cyclophora > Cyclophora albipunctata. The sequence goes on along the minus strand of OY720121.1, from coordinate 1,195,406 downwards.
GCAGTGTCACGTCTTATTCCCCGCTTTGAAAAACTGTGTGGAGACCACCAAGCTCAACCGTCACATTGAATTGACTGAGTACTGTCGTCAATTACTTTTCTGAAGCCTTATTTATTATTTCCTTATTTAAAAATAAAACTCTATTTCATAATATTGTGGATGTTTTAATTTTTGATCCTATGTAGGTAGAGATTGTCCAAGCTGAAATGACACGCCCCACCTCCGCATTTACGCACACTAGCAAATTTTAAATATGGACGCAATACACATAAACATGCAATTATAATTGGTCGTTCAGTTGCCGTACTCGCCGTACTCGCTAAGAAGTGCAATTCTCGGATTTGTTGTCCAACTAGTTTAGTTGATCGTGAACGCGCGAGAGGAGAGGACGTCTTGTTTCATACAAAGTGACGGCGCTGCTCCATAGAGCGAGCGTTTTCAGATTTATCACCCGACTAGTCGGCCGACATGTGCACATAGAAATCAATAATTGGCGCTCCCACACAGATGAAGTGCCGCTATTAATATTTACACTCACACATCTAAATAAAGTAATTAAGTAGTGGGGCGCGTCATTTCAGCTTAGACAATCTCTACCTAACTTAACTACTAAGATTGTTGGTATATATTTCATTTGGCTGTTTCTTTTTTAAATACCCAGCAAGCTTGGGTAGTGCGCCGTAAAAAAAAACTAAACTTGTAACTGCGCCGCGAGGTGAAAAAGGTTGGGAACCCCTGGCCTAGAGGATTCCGATATGGTCTTACGTTTGAAACAACGGACCCGATGTTACGTGCCCTCTGAAGTACGATAGCTCTAGTAAAAATGCCAGCCGTGAGCCAACCATCCAAGTAGTGATCGAGCTGCACGTTGCTCCTCAATCATAAGTTCACATCACTTAGTCAAACTGGCCCATAAGTACTTATACTTAGGTACCTATATGAAATAAAGTAGATTTTTGCCAGTTTACTTACTCACTTACTACACATGTTCGTAGGCTCAACATAACATGTTTATAGTGCAACATAGCAACATAGTGATAACCTCATGCCTCACTTAGTTATGCTAATGTTTTTATTAGCAAGTAGCTTAAAGTAGTTAGTTACAAAAGCATTTAAAAAAACAATCGAGATATTTGTATTCTATGCGATTGGTCTCTTTAGTTATGTCACCTAAACAGTACTAAGTACCCATTTAATAAGCCTATTTACTTACTTAATTCATACGCCACCAAACATAAGATAATTAAATCATCTGCGACTTATGTAATGTGGTACCTATCTTGATATCTTCGGTATGTCTGTTTGTCCAAATCTGGTTAATTTATAGTGTTCCATGGCGCTTAATAATAAATTAGTACGCTCGTTTGTATACATTAATGATACGTGATTGAAATCGCAATGTTCGATGTAAGTATTATATCTTATTTATTTTAAGAGGTGTTAACTTATAAAACCGATTTTCCAAGCAAATATTTTTTTTATGTAGGTCCCTATGCAGAGAAAAATAGTGATTTAATTCCATTCTCACAATTTTTTTTCCCATATCAATCAATCATCTTTGGTTGGAAAAATTAACCTTATTTATTAATTTTATTTTTAACTCTTCACTACATAGTATAAAATAAAGTCGTCTCTTTTTCGTGTCTGTCACACTGTTTGTCTGTCTGTATGCTTAAATCTTTAAAATTACGCAACGGATTTTGATGCGGTTTTTTGTAATAGGTAGAGTGATTCAAGAGGAAGGTTTTTATGTAAAAAAATTCCCGAAATTCCCACGAGAACGGGCACAACGCGGGTAAAACCGCGGGGCGCTGCTAGTTTAAAATATAATGTAGTAAATATATTTATGATTTTGAATTGAAAATACGTCTTCTTACTCGTCTGGATACTCTTGGCTTAATTTCAAAACGAGTAGTGTTCACTTACATCTAAAAAAACATAGGTATACGTATACATATATACGTATAACGCATACTGGCGGTTCAGTCACTAAGTAGGAATAATCTTATGGTTATAGGGGGCAGTCTTGTGCTATATTACATAAGTAGGTACTTGATACCTTATTGCAATTTAACTTATATATTTTTCGGCTAATGCGAAGTTCTGAAGAAGTTATCTAAGAGCATTCTTAGTGCGAAGTTGTGGTAGAAATAATCACTTATATAAATTTATTTTGCTTGTTTTTAATACCGTGATCCCACGATCAAATAAATAACCTATCTAATGCAATGTGAATTGATAATAAACTATCTATGAGAATTAAAACAAAATCTACTTCACTGGATTAGATTTAAAGACGATCTATTGTTTGTTAACATAAACTAATTCCTGGGAGGAAATCGTATTATTATCTCAGGTCAGGTCATCTTAGGTATGAAGGTATTACTATAATACTTTTTATGTAGGGGGCTAGATGTCTACGCAATACGGACCGGGGGGAAACGATGGGGGTAAATATGTATATTTTGTTCCGTCACAATGTTTGCTCAATGGAAACGCATTGCACCCTTAGTTAGAGAGAGGGAGGGTGAGGGGGGGGGGTGGAGGAATGAAACATCTCTTTCCTGTAAGTTAAATAGTTTACTAAGCTTAGTATGATGTGGTTAAAATTTAGGATACCTATATAACGCCAGTGTTCTTGTAGTGCAGGGTATTGTAAACGTAAACTCAAGTATTAGCCTGTTATGTCCCACGGCTGGGCAAAGGCCTCTCACCTCATTGAAGATATCAGTAAAGTGAAGAAGGTATTGTAGGGAACATATATAAGTATACCTAGATAGAATAACAGGCTGTATTTACTTCTTTTATTTTGCTTGTGTGACTTTAACTTCCTTTAATTATAATTGTTATAAAATTGATGATAGGTATTATGATAAGTAACTTTCTATGAAACTCGATCGGCACTGATTATAATTGATGTAGCTCTAAGTATGTGCTTATTTTATAGGGTTTACTAGAAATTACCTTTAATTACACCGCTGAACCGCCTACTTTAACTGATTCGTAGAAAGTAACATAAAATATAGGGTGGGGTGGTACTTCAAGTATTAATGACCGGAATAAGGATTTTTCGATAACGTGTAATGATCCTTACTAGACTCGTAGTGTTAAATCTACATATTATAAGACAAAGTCCCTGGCCGCGTCTGTCTGTCTGTCTGTTCGCGATAAACTCAAATTACTATAATACTGCACGGATTTTGACGCGGTTTTTTAAATAGAGTAATTCCAGGAAGTTATATATGTATAAAATTCTCGAAATTCCCACGGGAACGGGCACAACGCGAGTTAAACCGCGGGGCGCTGCTAGTAAGTACTAAATAGACACAAAAACTAGATCTCAGATTACAGAACTATATGTACTCGGTTAGGCTTGGTGTTTGAGCCTTATTACCGTATTCATAAACGCTTGTAACTAGAACACTGTATTGCACTTTGGAAAATAACGTATATCGGAAAGGTAAAGTATGCTTTTTGAAAGCTAAAAAGCTGTTATAAGCGTTTATGAGTACTTTGTGGAAATGTAGGTAGGTAACTACAACTTGCACTGTAATTTAGATGGATGAGTGGACCCTAACCAAAGTTGAATGTCCTTAAAGCTATGTCACGGCATTTAAATACATTGTAGGGAGGTACCTACTTAGGCATTGCAATCGACATTTCTTCAAGTTAAAATACCCTACGTGTAAGCATATGGAATTAATTAGGTAAAAGGTATGGTAGGTATAATCGTTAAATTCAGTGATTGACCAGTTTCGTAGGATATTTATATAATTAAACTTAGGCAGAAAAAATATATAAATTTCACACATCCATCATATAAAATAAAATAAATGCGAAAAACTTTTAGGGTTCCCTGAAAAAATCTGTACTTAAATATGGTATACTCTCATCTTTGCCAACAGTCGTTACACAATGAAGAATTGGTAAACTTAATTTACCAGTCTCCTTACGTTTAGAGGTTGTAAATCCAGTCATAACTAAAAATAAACAGTCAATGGGTGCATTGAAAGCTTATTTAGCGGCTTATCGGCTTAGATCAAATCGGGATCTAGCGTTTAAAATTCAACATGTCTAGGCAGTGGCGCCGGCATTACATCATCAATTTGTTTGTTAAAACAATAGTCTAAATCTATATTTACAACTATCTATACTAATATAGGAGAGGAAGAGGAAGGCCAAGAAGGGCATATGTAGACCAACTGAAGGAAAGAGCAAAAGTCGTGTCGTACCAGCAGCTGAAGAGAATGACAGATGATAGAGAAGAGTGGAAAGAACTCCATCGACAAGAGCCCAGCTCTTAAGTTTAAAGAGAGATACTAATATAATAAAGTTGAAGAGTAGGTTTTTGTTTGTTTGTTTGAAAGTGCAAATCTTCGAAACCAGAAATCCGTATTTTTTACAATCAATAGCCATATTCAATGAGAAAGTTATCGGCTATTTTTCACCCCGAAATTCTCATGGGAACAGGCACAATGTAAAGTGTATCCGTAAACGTAGTGTTTTCATTCAAAATGTGGTTTTACTGTATCATGTTACCTATAAAACATAAGTAAGTAATGTTTGTGTGGAATAGGGGTCGTTGGTGAGCTTAGTGTCGGCGTTTTAAGACCTCTTAAAAGCTTCCGAGGTGGTCTAGCGATTGATAGAATCGACCATTAATTTAACAATTAAACTAGGTTTCTTTATGCTTCTAATCCTACTGGAGGGAAATAAGTCATAATAGTGAAGATCAAAACATTTTTCTCAGAGGAAATATTCTTCAATTTTCGAATGAAACAAAACTGCATTCACATATTTTTAAGCTCATATAATATTCATCATTATATTCAATTGTTTTAAAATGCGTAAGTACCTGTTAGCAAGTAGTATTAATTAAGATGAACTTTGGCGAGTATTATATCACTGTGGGGCCTAATAGGATGCAACGTAAAACATAAAAGGAGCTAATAATAATTTAAGTATTTTATTAAAACAACACACGGCGTGATTTTCATACAATATTGAGAGATGCAGCGTCAATGCGTATCGTATAAGGTGTAAACTTACAGACTTCAAAACTAAGTAAGATATCAACTGGGATATTTTATTACGTAGTGGAGAATTTTTATGTAGTGGATGACACCTTTATCTACAGTTTCGCGGCTTTGTTTAATGCCTAGTAAATCTTTAGACTTAGGAGGACCTAGGTTAAACATAGCGTGTGTAAATTAAACACAATCTGAGAATTCCTTTCTCTATTGAGATGATATTTCCAGTGACCGAAGAATTTCCCATGGGAATCATTGAACGGATTACGTTTATAAACTTGGATAAAATGTTTGAAACATTTTTAACAAAAGTACATATTAGTTTATTGGAATTAAATCGGTAAACTCTTTTAACCTATACCACGCGCCATTCAAACGAAATTTCATATTCAAGTCACAGTGCCGAAGCGCCATCATTCACTACAGACAGGCGGGGCTTTGCAGACATAAATCATGTTGTACGCCTAACTTAATTGTTTATAGCTTCTGTAGACGTGGCTTTATTGTCTATGCGATGTGTAAACTCACCTTTATGAGATTTGATTTTTATGACATGTGGGCGGGGTTAGGCGATGGGCTGGTGTTAGGTAGTATGGAGTGCCCTTTAAGTACTTATTCTATTTATTCGTACGAGTTATACAATTTAAGTAAATGTATACACACTTTTACACATGGTTAATACATTATGTAAACTAAAAAAAAGTTAAGTACCTTAGTATAAGCCTTTGATGTCCCACTGCTGGGCAAAGGCCTCTCATCTCACCGATTTTAATACCAAATACATTTCCTTCTATAGAGTAAAAAGGTGTCGTGATTCCATTCTATTCTTAATTCTTCACTAAGCTTTTAAATTTAATTTTTAAAACATTAATACTCTGGAACAGAAGTCCACCAGCATGCCAGCATCCAAATCCTTTGCTATGTGGACTATGTCGTGGGCCGCTCGTGGAATATATTTATCAGTTATGTATACAGGGTGCTAGAGGTAACGAAATGCCAAAATGCCTTCAGCCTGAAGGGACCTCCGAACTATAGGACCATTTTATTCGTAGCGTCACTGGGGACTTGCCGAAGAGCAACACAAGAAAGGTTTAGGGAAAACAAGTTTACTAGGTTGAGACCTCGACTGCTGGGATTTATCACGTGCGTCAGATATAAAAATAATACATATCTGAGGTCCAAGGTTCAATTCCCGGGTCGAGCGAAAACATGTTTCCTACTTTTCAAACATGGCTCGGGTTGGAGATCATCAACCCGCATTAGGCAAGCGTGGTGATCACGCCTAAAACCTCCTCACTGTACTGATATCTTCAGTGAGACGAGCAGCCTTTGTCCAGCAGTGAGACAGTACAGGCTAATACTTTACTGTTTTTATACATATCAGATATATATAATATATAAGTTACGCCACGTACTCGTACATCTACTAATTCACTGTTACCAAAACGTAACAGGTTACTTAACGAAAATATTGACTAATATTTTTTTAAACACTTTCAATCATACATCGATACTGAACAATAGATCAATAGCCAAATCTTTAAATAAATACAGCGAATGTTTATAAAACAATGTTGACGTATGACTTTATTACGAGTATATACAATTAGCAAGTGGCCCGGGCGCAGGAGAGTTATAATATTATGATATGAGTTTTTTGTTCTTGTGCACTAATTGTGGCACGTAGCTTCGCTTACTTTTATTTTACTTTTTTATAAGAAAAACTTCAAATACTTCTTCTCTACCTTTAAATACAGAGATTTAAGTCAGAAACACACAGCCTTTGGACGCTTGCTACTAGGTTCAAAATAAGTTAGTTAAGATTTAAGTAAACATTTAAGATTTAAGTAAACATGTCAGACTCGTATTATCATACTCAAAACATACACAATAGAGTAATCAGACTATTTCTTATAGACTAGATCTAATAAGAACTTCAATTACAAACGAGAAGTAAATACTCTGACTTTTAGAAACTCGATTAATCCCAAAAACACATATCCAGTAAGAATTACTTATAACTAAATGAGACTGGCAACCCCAGGGTAAGATTTGTTCAGATTTTCAACTATAAATTTCAATAGTTCGCATCTGACCGAGCACCAAAGGGAAAACAACGGCTTTTATACTAGTTTGTAACGATTCACATTACCAATAGGTATATATACAAACCTAGTATCCTACTATAAGATACGAGTATCTACGTTAAGATTGTCGTAGCGCAACGGCTTTAACAGACACGTTAAAATGAAACTACGTACGTTTCAATTAACTTTGTCGCATGTATTAAAAAAAAACGAAACAATTTGATTTTTTCAACACTTTCAAAATCAGTTAGATAAGATTGTCAACTGTTAATTGTGTTTTACACACATTTTAATGTAAAATTTTTAAAATCTTGAAACTACATTTACGGATACACTTCGCTTTTATTTTACACTAGCAGGGCCCCACGGTTTTACTCGCATTCTACCCGTTCCCATGGGAATTTATGGGTGAAAAGTAGCCTATAACCATCCCGTTGAATGTGGCTATCCATTACAAAAATAATTTCTCAAATCGGAGCATTAATTCCTGAGATTAGCGCGTTCAACCAAACCAACAATCTCTGCAACTTTATTAGTTTAGATTTTTATCTGAGTCTTCTGTGACCACGGTTCCAGTAAAGGAGCCGAAACGTTTGATAAAAATGTAAAATAAAAGCGAAGTTTATCGGTAAACGTATTTTCAATTCAAAACGAGTAGTGTTCGTTTAATCCTAAGAAACCAATTTAAACCTGTTTTTGTGACTTAAATAGTTTCGCGTTGATGTCTTTTGTACGAGAGTTATATTTACATGTATTGGAAAATGTCAAACTCTACATTCCTCTATCCTGTATCCTCAATTTCAAAGACAAAAGGGAGGAGACCGATTTTTATAAAAAAAATTACGTCACCTCGCTATCCCACTGCTGGGCAAAAGTATCAATTTCTCTTTCCATAGCCAATTCCTTCCAATCCTTATCAAAATCGTCTAACTCTTTCCGTCATCGAGTCGGAGGCCAAGCTGGGGCCTGCGGCCTACGATTAAAAAAAGAAGTGTTTCAACTATTTTGCTGCTAATGGCAATTTCCATGAAAACATTCTAAGTTTAAAATACTCGAGGAAATATAATCCTACCGATACAATAAAGTGTTTGTTTGTTTGTTTGTTTGAACATTATCGTCTCTGGAACTTCAAGTGGGATATGAAAAAATATGCCAATTTCAAGAGAAATGTCATGAGCTACTTTTCACCTCAAAATTCCCTCGGGCACAACGCGGGTAAAACCGAGGAGCGCGGCTAGTGAGTTCATAAATCGAATTGATGATTTTAATTAAAGCATCAATAAAACGCAAACATGGTCATTGTTTAAACATCGAACAAATGATGGTGAAAGATGAATTACCTTGTGAAATTGTGTTTTCAATAGCAGGTATCTGTTTGGTTGCAAATATTACGATGATTAGAAAACTCATAGTAAACATTTAATTATTACCATTGAATTATTCTTTGAATGTAACCTCTTATTGAATGGCTTATTTTTGTTGTTATTTACTCTTTTCGATTTTACGTAAAGTAACATCTTGCCATTGTTTTAAGCATTCCATATTGACAAGTAATACAGTTCACTAGTGAGTTAGTGAGATTTAAATAACAGTTTTATCGTTAGAAGATAGGTTGTAAATATGTCAATTAGGTTGCACATATTTGTCTATTAATATATTACTAGCAGCGCCCCACGGTTTTACCCGCATTGTGCCCGTTCCCGTGGGAATTTCGGGAATTTTTTTACATAAAAACCTTCCTCTTGAATCACTCTACCTATTACAAAAAACCGCATCAAAATCCGTTGCGTAATTTTAAAGATTTAAGCATACAGACAGACAAACAGTGTGACAGACACGAAAAAGAGACGACTTTATTTTATACTATGTAGTGATGTAAATTCAAAATACTAATACGTTTTGTATTAACTTGTTTTTCAATTAAAGGTACAGTAACAGTTGTTGTGAATTCGATTCAGAAATTCTTTTAATATGCACAGACTATTTCAGGCTTATAGTGTTAAAGATCTCATTGTAAAATCGTCTTTCTTTCCAAATAAGATAAAGTTTTAAATTTAAAATTAAAATTTAATTTGAGCAAATCGGAGACAACCTAAGTTCTCGAGCTGAATGTGACCACGTCTGTAAATTAAATCTGTATTTTGCAACAGTAAGATTTGATATCCGACAGGTTTCATCTGCCTATAATAGGTACTTACATCGAAATTTAAAAAAAATAATTAATGTCCATTTAATTTTAAACCTCCATAAAATCATGCTTATTAGAACATGTTTCACCTATACAGAACAATAGTCTTTTAGTTTCTGTGTCCTAGTAGCGATTAAGGTATATACAATTAACTGGAACATATTAAAGACTAGCTTTGCCCTGCGGTTTCACCTGCATTTATTAAGTCTTCCCTAGACTACGAGAAACATTTCAAAACAAAAAACAGCTAAATCGGCCCAGCCGTTCTCGAATGTTAGAGAGACTAATGGACCACGATTGATTTTTATATTCCTTCTTAGGTGGTATAAAACTCCGACACCAGGGTTGGCCACTAATCTACTCAAATGAATGAATGAATGAATTGCTTGTTTAAGGTCGAATAAGACGGTTAACTTTTCGTTCACTTCTTTCTATCATTTTGTATATTTATGAAAATTTAAACAAAGATGCTACATGAATCATTAGTGGATCGATGTAACGATGTTGTTTTCATGCCATCCTTCGTTGCCATTTTTAATGAACGAATAATTTTGGCCATTTTGAAAGGATTCAAGTGCTGTGTGAATGTGAAATGAATGAAAAATGAAGCATTCACTTCAGTGAACATATTCACGTCATATCATTCCTTAGAAGAGGTTTATAATTTCGTCGAATTCTTCAAAGATATTCCAATTTTTCAAAATAAGACTCAGAAAATCTTTCCATGTTTTGAATTTATTTCAAAATAACGATTATTATGGTGAATGACTCATAATCGTTTAATTAAAAAAGTATTAGCCTGTAATGTCCCACTAGTTGGGCAAAGGCCTCTCGTCTCACTGAAGATATCAGTACAGATTAATTTAATTATAACCAAAATATATTTGCAAGATTTTATTGATGGTGTGTTTCTCTGGCATCAATTATATTTACAACTAGCTTTTGACCGCGACTTCGTCCGCGTAAAAGTCGAAAATAGTTATAATAGGATGTTTGTTCATTTATTTTACCAAAAAAGGATAATTTCCGTACATTTTTTTTATCCCCTATTCCCTTTGTTATTTCACCTCCTTGAGGGTAACATTTGTAGAAACTTTATGTCGTCTTTATAAGAAATCATTTATCACGATAAGGAAAATTACAATATTGTTGCATTTTATTTTATAAGTGATGTAATGTAATGATGCGATTCTTTAGATTGATATAACTTTTTTATTTATGAACCGATTGAAACGAAACAAAGACTTAATGTTAATTCCAGCAAATTACAACGCATTAGTTGATGAAAACCGCATCCAATTCGGTTAAGCCGTTTCTGAGATTAGCGCGCCCCCCGAAAACGTACAGACAAACAGACAAAAAATTAAAAAAACATGCGTTCATGAAGCCCTCTTATATATTTTTTCTTATATATCTTCTATATACAGGCAGCGACCATTTACAATTTTATTAAATGCAAAAATTTGTATGTATGGATGTATGTTTGTTGCTCTTTCACGTAAAAACTACGAGATGGATTTGGATGAAACTTTACAGTAATATAGGTTATACATCAGAATAACACATGGGATACATTTTATCCCGAAATTCTCCCAGGAACCGATACAACGCGGGTAACACCGTGGGGTGCAGCTATTTAATTTATAAATCCTTACCGAATATGTAAAATTTAAATTAAAAAAATAATGTTAAATTGAAACACTATTTAACTGAAACTAATTCGTCCGATTCAATTCGTACTAAGTATTATGTTCGTCTAACGGCCAGAATAGACCTAGTCCACCGAATTGATAAAATATTATTACATTCTATTATTTATTTTGGTTCTAATCAATGGAATATTATGACTATTAGCCTAATATTTTACATCATCCCGCTGATGTGTTATAATCTATTGTTTAATCCGAACACAGTAACTGCAAGCGTTAACCCTTACGATGCGGCGGCTAAGTTTACAGCTGATTACGACTAAGGAATGGCGATTTATACCCGTATGCAAAATGAATGATTACAGCACAATTTCAAATGTTGGTAAGATAAGGTTATTTAGATCTTCAGAATATGCTCTATCACCACAAGTCATAGATTAAAATATGAAATTGGTATCAGATTAGGTTTCGCTTTAAAATACACTACAACTATTGATATTTAGATTTAAAATCACGTTCTATATTCTGACATATATTTGAGTAATGTGGTACTGATTCTTAATTATATACACATTCAATTAGCCGTATCTTATTGACAACCCGGAAAAATGAATCAAGTTTGTTTCGCACATTGATATAGGTTATTCGCAGGTTTTTCTAAAGTTCACCGTGCCACCTTATCATACTCTTTTTTGCTTCTTTGCATTTAAAACTTTTGCTAAAGTGTTGACTACATGCTGATAATAGGAAGCGAGTGCGAGGCACGAGCCAGGCGTCTTCTTTCCAGTTTGGGCAAAACTGCTTTCGCACTTCCGTCAGTTCTACTTTACAGGTCTATTTTCTAAACAAAATATCTCTAAAATGTTGTGCAAGTACACCTTTTTTAAAACATATGTGCAGAGCATAATTAAAACTACCTTACTCGGTACTCGACTCCAACTAACGCACAATGAACACAAAACCAAACTTTGAACTAAAAAAACAAATACTACAAATAATTTATTTCATAATCACAACAATCATATATTAGTAAAACATATGTCAATAACAACAAAAGGAATCACGTAAGAAAAACTGTATTTTATGGAAAGTCGTAGTTCAGTCGTAGTCTGGTCTGAAAGGCCCGCCTGAAGCGTCGCAGGGTTGGTTCACAAGTGGATGACGCGTACCGGCCGATGAAAACGCACTGCCTAAGAAGACTTTGTGTAGTATATAAACTGAAGTGATTGAGACAGGAAGCATCTCACACTTAATAATTCAATTCTAATATAATTAATTAATTATAACAAAAAGTGACAATGACGCAATCTATTGGAGTGTTCATCGTTATAAGCATAAACTGTAAGTTTAGTTTTAATTATTTTCGTTACTTAAATTCATGATATAAATGTGTTTAGAAGGCAAAGCTTAGTACATTTTTTGTTTGAAATGATTAATTCAATACTAATTTGTTCTAATTTAATCGACTAATTTAATACTAAACATAAGTAACAAGTCATAAAATTGCTTGAAAAGGATTAATATCATGCGCGTTCCTTGTCGGCTTCAATTCAACGATTTTAATGTTTATCGGAAATCAATGGAAGTATAATTACCACTTTTCCGTTTTATTCTGTTCTATTTGAATATTGGCCTTTTGAATAATTTTTTTTCATTAAGATTGATACCTAATTTAACAATTATAACCCCCGGTAGCTATAGTCAAAGGATGAAAATTAAATTCAAACCAAAAAGGCGAGGTCTCTATTAGCCATTGGCCGTTTAGTGAAATCAAATCAAACTAATATAAAAAAGATCAAATTTTATTCACCTTCAAGTGTAAAAAAGTGTTCGTCTTTTTTGTCTCAGTGTAGAGCAAAAGCCTGTATAGAAAGTGATAATATTTAAGGTGATAACCATTTAATTAACCATAAACTCTGTGATACTGGACAGTAACCGTAAAATCTCCGCACCCGGGATTTATATTGAAGTTTAGATATATGTACTCTTTACATTGAAAAATCTGGGTTCAATTAATAAGCCGTGCAAAATCAGTGCCAACTTATAAATACTAATATTCAAGTATCCAAAGTAGCATCCGAGTTGGGCGTTGCTTAACGATTACAAATACGCTCGAAAATTCCTGCCCCGGGCGCTCGAAAAATATATTCTAAACTTTGTTCAAAATCAGACTAAAACATGCACTAGTTTTTCGTACTAATATTAAGTACACGAAATCATATACTCGTAAAAGATACTCAATTAGATATCGAAGCAACCTTGTTCGATAGTTTAAACATAGTTTCAGCCATAATTGAGTTATTATTTAATAGATTAAGGCTATTTGATATTCTACATGTTCATTCGATTAAAACTAGTTTTTGACACGTTTTTGCAAGTACATTTTCAGTAAAAGTAGTATTAGACTGTAATGTCCCACTGAAGGGCAAAGGCCTCTCATCTCATTGAAGATATCAGTGAGGATGATTTCACCTTCCGTTTGCACTCCAAAATTAAAACAGGTTGAATAAACTAAATTTTGAAAAAACATAGCTCTTAACTATTTATTCTAGCGATTACATCCCATAATTACTTAAATAGAGGGATAATGAATATGAAATCTATTTGTCCAAATTTTGGGGGATGAAGGGTACCAACCATAAATACGTTCTCATGAATAGCTACAAAAATCCTTTCACAGTTTCAAAAGTAGTATTTTTACTATTAGCGACTTAGTATTTGAAACATGCAAAAAACGCACTCCCATCCTGAGGCGTGTCGGTCGGTACGCGAAAACATCCGGCAAATAAACATCTTTAACAATCGAACAACATCGTAATTTATTTTTCGGTTGCCAGCTTCACTACCAATTATCATGGTATCCTTTAGGAAAAAACTAATCTAGCCTATAGGTATAAAAGATCCACTCTTCAAATTATGTATAAAAAGTAAACGATGAAAAAATATATCTATTTGAACTGTGACTTTTGACATAATCGTCAGAACCGGGACCGACAAAATAACGTGTCCTGAAAAGCACGGTAGCCCAGATAGAAATACTATCGGCCACTCATCATCCAGGCAAAAGTTCGTGGTCATTAAATACCTAGAATCACATACTAACTTGCTTATTCGAAATCCGTCTCCGAAATAAATATTTTATAGTATTTTATTATCAGCACACTAACAGCGCTCTGCGGTGTTATCCTTGTACATGTTTCCGGGGGAAATTGGGGATAATCCGTGGGGATAAAAACCGTAAAACGTTCTTCGTGAATCACACTACAAAAATATTGTTTAATAAAACTCGTGGTTCCAGAGATTACTGCCATCACACAATCAAACAAAAAATCTGTTGAAATAAAACATTTTACGGTTTAAATACCTTCTATAAAAACATAAAGAATTCGCGATAGGAAATCAATAAAATTTAAAATATGTTTTTTTATCAAATTAACTTTATATTTACCTAAGTTACATTAGACGTGATTGATTTCATCTAAAACATTTGGCGTTTATACCGATAACGCATTCAACCGCCAGTTTATATTTTACTTGCATTAGAAAACTTAATAAATTGATATCATTCCCTAACGGTTAAAATATATGGTACAAATGATGATGTAAATACTTACGATAAAATCGACATTTTAATTTTTTCAGCTAAAATTCGGTACAGTTTCAGAGTTTCTAGTACTATGCAATTTACTTCTTTAATCTCTATAAAGATCACATGTATTTACAGTTTAATTTTCATTTTGGAAGATGCACTTATCCAGATAATGCAATCGGTTTCAGGGTTTCGGAAATTCATATTGAAAGTATCGTGTTTATCTTCAGTGCACATTTAATTTTAACTTTCACTAATTAACTGCAGTACTCAGAGAAGTATTAACTCCTCTAATAATCGATCTAATTATAAGCCGAAACTAATTGACGTAACTTTTCATACATGTCAAAAATCATTCATTAACGTCGCCTAAGGTTTCATTTTTCTTCTCTTAATTACGGCTTAAAAATAGTACATTCAACAGCCTGTTTGGGACCAAAAATGAATAAAAGTATTTAATTGCATGAAAATGAAATTTAAGAAAAAACGAAATCTTGAGTAAATCCTTTCCCCAGAATTACTCTGTCTATAGTTGAGAGCTACGTGTAAGACAGTTGAATAGTTTTTTAATTGATTGTAAGACTGACAGACGCCCCGGGATTGTCTTATGTAATGTAAAGATGGTTTGTTTGTATGTATGTTGTTTTGTTTACATTATCTAACTTATTGTAATATTTAATCGAGTTCACGTACCGTGAAATAACTATAACCTAAACATACTTATTCTAGTAAAGATCCTTATTATAGTTTGATAACAACTATAATAGCCCTCTGTACTCGCGGAATGTTTAAAATCTTGGAGTTTATTTACAATCGGCGCATAACAACGCCAATCACAGGGAAAGAATAAACAAACAAGAAAAATATCGGATGTTCCCCGTTAAGAATGCGAATGTATTACATATTTTTACATATTTACACTTTGGAGCACGAATAAGTGAAATAAGCTCTGCATTTTAAAAGTTGCTCAGTTTAAAATGCCGAAATTAAATCATGTTGATTTATACACCGGTTACTACAATTTGATTCTGGTCTTCACGACGTAAAACTTTATTAGCTGCAAATCCGCTTGCAGAATTCTAATGAGATGAAGTTCTTATGATATTTATTGCGTTATTTGATTAACAAATTATTATTTCTAATCGCGTACGTTTTAATGTGAACAACAATAAAACTGCCCATTCAAACTAACTGCTAATTTATTGGGCACGTAATTTATGTCCCATATGTCTAATGAATACTTGTACGGACATTCAATTATCGCGTAAATCGATTGTAATGGACCATTTAAAGAGATTTTAGATAAGTACATTATTTGGAAATGTTTTAAACAATTTCTTTGTGGTCCTCATGTCTGAATGAACCTTACTTGGTGCCAGGTTTAGGATTTTAGGTTAGCTAAGAAAGAGCGCCTAAAATTTAGTTGAATTCATAGAGACAAGAAATTATTTATCCTTATCAAGCATCGATCGACGCGGGAATCGAAATCAAAATCGAAAAACTTATCCATATTATATATCTTCCAGTGGCCATGGTCTTCGGCTGGGGCTACAGAGCATCTGACCAGAGGAGATGGGCCGTGCTGCACCCCGCCTGCGGGGGTCGGCAACAGTCTCCCATCGCCATCGCGGCGCGACAGGCCATCCCCATCTCGATACCCGCCATGGAACTCATCGGCTACCAGAACCCCCTGCCCGGACCTCTCACCATCACGAATAATGGACATTCAGGTAACAACACAGAAAAGTAAATGTTTAATCTCCCCGCCTATTTAATTCCAATGGCTCTAAGTTTAATTATGAGACAGCATTCAAAGAAAATAAAAATGAAATCCAAATCGTACTTCTTTGATGCTGAAGATATATACAAATCTAGATTTTGATAAATCCAGGATGAAACAAATTCATTTTACCTTTACGAGATGACATATCACACCAATAACCTTTTCCATTTCCAGTTGCCTTAACAATCCCCAAGTACAGTTCTGAAGAAGAAAAGAAAGGATTCCGGCTACCGTACATCTTCGGAGGTCCCCTGGACAACGAATACGAGATCGAAGGTCTCCACTTCCACTGGGGAGACAAGAACAACCGCGGTTCAGAGCACACCCTCAACGACATGCGACTGCCTCTTGAGATGCACATCATCCACAGAAACAAGAAGTACAGAAACCTTGCTGAAGCTCTTCAGCATCCCGATGGTCTTTGCGTCCTCGGATTCTTCTACCAGGTATGGTATAAATATAGAGGAATCTACTAATATTACTTCGTTGTGGTGCAGCAATATGCAAAGTTTGGTACCATCAATCACGTCAAAAGTAGCATAGCATACTTCTCAAACGGCACACTCCTCCAGATCTCAACTGAGGCTTATGATACCGATACTCAAATGAGAGCATACCAATGCCAACACTCTCTTACCTAACCATAAACAAGATTCAAAGAACAAAACCGCCCAAACCGATCGTCCTAATCACTTCTTTCCTACAGGTGGTAGAGTTCGATGCCAAGCTCCTCACTCCTATCGTCAAGAACCTGTCCGCCGTCGAGAACTACAACACCAGCATGCAGCTCCCTCACACGTTCTCTCTGTCCTCTATCCTCTCTGGTCTGGACACTGAAAGGTTCTACACGTACAAGGGATCCCTCACCACCCCGCCTTGCGCTGAAGCCGTCACATGGGTGGTGTTCTCGGATTATCTGCCGATTTCTGTCTTCCAGGTGAGATAACAACGTTCGAATTTAGAACTTCTAAACTTGGAGACCTTTGCCCAGCAGTGGGCCAGTGAGATACGATAAAAACGAAACCTTAAGCGCGGTTACACATCTAATTGGCTCATTCTAAATTTGGTTAATTGTTTACACATTAAAATGGCTTGTAAGGCATATATGCATACCACATGAAATACTCCACAATACCTTGCTAGTGATATTTATTTGTCTGTCCACGAATTAGGCCTAATAACAGTTCAAATATTATAAATGCGAAAATGTACTCAACAATATCTGGTTGCTGCCTCACCAAATTCGAGCAATTAACAATAATCTGTTCAACTTGCACCCAAACGCCATCTATTGAGTGTTGGTGAAATCGCAGGGCACAGCAAGTACTCCAGATATTGATGAGCCTCTTGAATCACTTAGGCCATACACAGTACTAAATAATCAATACTTACCTCTCTTTCCAGATGGACAACTTCAGAGGTCTCCTCTCCAACCTGAACCTGCCTCTCGTTGACAACTTCAGACAGTTACAACCGCTCTTCGGCCGTCGAGTATTCGTTCGCATAACGTCTAAAAATCCTAAGTTCAAGAAGACCAAGCTCCACTACTCCAAATGGGATTGGGTTGGTCACAAGAAGGCCGAAAACGACGTGGTAGACTTCGACGAATAATACGGTGAAACAAATATTAAATACAACCATTACTATAATCTACGGGTAACATAATTATTTTATACCAAATGTATAACTTGTTCATAAGTTTGTGTGCAATCTTACTTTAATTATTAACTGAAATTGTGTATATGTGATAAGTTAATAGGCAATAAATATGATAACGTAATGAATGAATTTTATTTTTTCTATTTTATTAGTTTTAATATAATAAATATACTTATTTAATTAATAATGGAGGATATAATATAAGTAATATAGGTATGGTTTTAATTAATTGTTGTAGTTTTCAGCTCCAAACAATGACTGGAAATAAAATAAGAAATTAATGATTAGAAGATATACAAATACACATAAATATCAATAAAAAAGTAAAACATACATACATATAAAAATATATAAATTAGCATACCTTGAAAATCGGTTAGGATGAACGAAAACTGTTGCATAAATATGATTAGTATTATTAATGTTAGATAATAATTATTATGTCACGACACACATTTATTTCTCTTCAATTCATGAATCGGGATCATTCACAAACTGTACAAACAACATTTTTATTATATGTATAACATTTCATCTCATCACAATAAAGGTGGGTACAGACATATCAATAAATATTGATCAGAATAAAGGCCTCCACCCATTACACCGTATCATACCATGACCGTGCTATGAACGTGTCAGGCAAAAAAGTATTCTTTGTATTGAAAAGTATGGGACTATGCTCACTAGACCGTTCCGTCACCAACCAACAACGTCGACTATTCTCACCTAATATTTTGCCGGTGCTGAAACGTTCATAGCACGGTCATGATACGGTGTAATGGGTAGAAACCTTTAAAGTAAACTCCTTTTTTTTTATTGTCCTAATGTGGAACAATGTCGTTTATTTTCCAATCGAAGACGACTACTCCTGAAGAGGAAAAAGGTTTAGCGATTTTTTTTCATTCTTACCCTATCTCTAACCTTTTTTCTCTTCAGGAGTAGTCATCTTCGACTGGAAAATTGACGACATTGGTCCACATTTTGGACAATAAAATTTTTTTTGTATTGGTGAATATGTTACCTAAGATTGTAAGAAGTAAGTGTCCTTTCCCTTGCTGTCTTTAGAATAAAATAATATTTTAATTTTTTCAAAAGTTTCTCATCATTAAATTCAAACTATAGAGAGATGAGTTTTGTGGTCTATCAAGTTTTTTTTACACTTTAGTACAGATCTGACGTCAGTAGCACGGAAAGACGCCAATATTACCGATTTGGGTGGACCAGACCTCAGCATCACAGATATTGCAGTACAAAACTAATCAGCAGTACTGATGTGTCTGTACCGAACTTAAATCACAAACACTTATCATTTAGCAACACATTTGTCGCCACTACATGCTTACAAACAACTCTTAAATTATAATAAAAACTCATCCATGTATTTTATATTCTATAATATATCAACAATAGCTATACAAGATTAATACTTGTTTCAATAATTTATGTTATTATTTGCTTATGAAGAGTTAAAGATTTCAAATCTGTTCTGGAATGTCTTAACAAAATGAATAAAGCATAATTTACACTAAACACAGCATAACTCAAACCAAGATATTTTTTAAATAAAAATATGCATTTTCATTTTAATTTAATTAGATATATTTGAATATTACTTAAACATTTTCTAGTGTAAACTAAGCTTTAGTTAATTGCACACTGTTTGGTAATATAATTAGTTTTGTAATGGTTGGCATATTTGCATGTGCCTTCAGAAAACATTCAACAGTAAAATATCATGCAATAAATTAGTTTTAGCGTACCAAGTCTTCGGGGTTGAACATGCCCTGTGAACAAAGGTTGGATATCAAAACATTATAACAATTAAACAAGTTAATACAATCCATTGTTGAGCAAAGGCCACTCAAAACAGCTCACATCATCAACTTGGAAAATATTTATTCAAATTTACAATGTTGCTGATGTTTTAGGGGAGAAAATAGTATAGGGCATTGAACCCTTAATAATAGTACAATACAATACTTTTGTGCAATAGCTTTTATCAACCTGAAGTTATCAGTGAAAGCTGCCCAGGTAATTTGAATCTGAATCTCCACTTAGAAAATTCTCAAAGGCTAGTGGTTCTAGATGTTCCATTTTAGATCCTGTAGCTTCCCTCTGTAGGGAATAAGCCTCTTTCTACCTCAGATACAGAGGCCTACATAAAGTGGTTTTCTCTCACTTAATAAAAAAAAATAAACCTCGATTTAGATATGCTTAGCTTGATCTCGATTTATTATGCCACAAAAAACATACTCATTGTATGAGAACCTCCTCCTTTGGTTTTTGAAGTTAGTTAAAAGTAAATAATATAAGTTAATCGTCACATTACCTTAGCACGACGCAATATAGAGTCCTTGCTAGCATCATATGGGTGATCTTTAGACGGGATCTCGAGCACGGAGGGTATAGGGGCGGTGTGAGCGTCAATCACATGTCGGATCAGCTCAGCCACGTTCTGGTTGATGAGGATGATGTCGATGTCGTCGCGCTTGATGAAACGCTTGAAGCACTCCTCAATCTCGCTTACGGGTGTGTCTGCAAGGGTGAAGTTATGTTTTGTGAACCTAAGAGATATTGCCATGGTTGGAATGTACGAGGCAGTTCTGTAACTGCAATTGAACAGTAGATGATGTCTCTGTTAACTGTAATGTGATAGGTTTAGCTAATTAAGTAAAATAGTACAGAAATAGAAGATATTGATAGTTACTCACTTTTGTCAACAACCATGAAGTTAGGGTGTCTGTTTTTGTTGATTTCTCCGATTCCACCAAGGAGGAATCCAACGCAAGTGTCCTGGAATTGTGAACAATTACATTGGTTAGCTAAGTAAGAAGTAACAGGAACAAACAAGAGAAATACACAAAAATAACAATGACACAATAATGTAACGCAAACAAAGACCTCCCAACGCGTAGAAACTTATACATTACCTCGTCTCCGATGACACTAATAAGTTTTCCCTTTACAGCCGATTGCAGAGCCATTTTGCTGTATTTTATTTACTTTTTTAGTATTTTTTTTGGGAAAATTTATGTAAAATGAGCCGTCACACGGGCTCGTCACCTGACTGGATTTCTGGATTTTATAGATTTTTGTTTCAATGTTGGTAGCACTCACTAATTGTCAATTGTCAAAAAACCGATAATAACAAAAATCGGTAAAAATATTTGGGTCCTACTTAGGGTTGCAAAATTACGTAATTTTACCGAAAACGCTCGTAAAATACGAATAAATTACCGTAAATTACGGTAAAATTGGTAAAGCTAACCACCACAGAAGCAAATAGAACAAAAGAAAAAGCTGCCAAAGTCAACGTCACGCTTTGCGTAGGATGTTGTAATTTACCGTAATTTATTCGTATTTTACCTAAAATATGGTATTTTACGTAAGTTTACAAAAGTTATATTACCGCTTTACAACCGTAGTCCTACTTCAGTATTGCATAACCTGTCATAATAGCCACAGAGTGTGTAAAATCTGCATTAATGGTGTCAAATCCAAACTTCAATGTCAAAACAACAAAAACCACAAAAACATGCCCAGCATAGCATCACACAAATGTGTTTTCGTTGTTTTTAACTGAAAATAATTGAAATAAAGCGTATAATTAGTTATTTAGGTTTTAAAATATAAGTGAAATCAAGGTTACCAATATGCTAAACATACAGAATTACGGTAGCAGCTCAGAAGACGAAATAGAGAATGATTCAGAGTCAAGTAAACAACACAGCAATGAAAGTTTGTTAACTCATTTAAAACCTGTTGATCCTGGACTCTCCTTGGCCAAGACTATGCAAATATGTGCTGCTCCTGTAGTAATGCCTACGGTAAATACAACTCATTGCTTTTAAAACATCAATTATTTCCATCTTACTCTTTGTTCGCCTAAACTTTTGTAAACAGAGTTTACCTTCTCTCAACGTGTCTCATTGCAAACTACATTCATTCTATTATCTTCTAACAATATCACACACTCCACAGAATGAAGACGACTCTAGAGTGTTAATAAAGACCAACCAAGAAATCACGCACAATCCAAAGTACGAGGAACTATTTGCACCTACATTCGGTCCGGAGAATCCTTTTCAAACGCAGCAGATGAAGGCAAATAGAAACATACTCTCTGGCTATGTAGAGAAGGCTCATATTAGCGACTTTCAGTTTGAGAACCAGCGACGGACATTTACTAGTTATGGTTATGCAGTGGACCCTTCTAATGATGAGAGTGCGGCTGATGGCGTTGTTGGTAAGTTTATTGAACTATTAAAGAAGAATTATTGAATTAAGTACAGATTAAATTAAAAGGCAATTGTTAAGCCCTTGTATCATTGTATTTTTTTTAAACTGAAAATCATGTATATTCTCTTTCCTCAGTGTGTTATATGTAGTATACACTTAGGGACTCCTTAGAAAAGTCTTTGTAAGACAGATACTTGCTGATAGATGCATAGGACCTAGTATAATAATTAATAACCCATGTTTTGTTATAAAAAAAAAGTATTTTACTAATTAAAATTTACTCAATATAAAAATTAGCAGTCAGATAATTACAATTATTTTCTTGTTCACTATTACAGTATCAGCAATGGTCGCCGCTCCTGAAGAGGCTCAAGGCAAGTCAGTGTTTGAGAGCATAAAGAAAAGACCTCTTGATAAGAAGAAGAGGAATAAAAATGACAATCCAGAGGATGTCACCGGGTTTCTGGGGCCCTGGGGAGGGTATGAGGGAGAGAAGAGGTACAGTGTACTATAGTTTATGAAACCTGCAACATATTTTTCTGTTAATGAGACATTTTTGAAATATTTCCATGTTAATTAAGAATTAAAATGAAAATAAAAATCTAAATACAAAATTACAACTAAAATAATGCAGCAAAAAGAGGCATCTCAGCTGATGCTGTACAGAAGCTGAGGTCTCGGTACAGTGCTGGTTTCAGCTGCTCTAAAAACTTACTTTCTCATATACCAGCTGTGAGATGGGTCAAACATGCTATACTTATATATATAGCTTGTTTTTGACAAACTCTTTCAATATAAAAATTTTGGCATAATTTAAGAACAATCCCTCTTATCTATGGTATCTGACGAATCCGAAACTAAAATAATTGTAAAAAAATTGTTTTTATTTCAACAGAATACTGAAACCGGAAGGTGATGAGGCCAAGGAGCTTGAAGAAATATTAGCAAAGAGACAGAAGAAAGGCAAAGTCGACGACGATAAACCTCTTGAAGAGAAATCTATATTCCACCGTGAGTTATTTTATTAGTCTTTTATTTAGTGTTACCTGTAAAATAAGTTGGAGTAGATCAGTGGCCAACCCTGGTGTCGGAGTTTTTAGACCGCCTAAAGGCCTCCGACATGGTCTTACGACTGAAACAACCAGGACCGACTATTTAACGTGCCCTTCGAAGCACGGTAGCGCTCAGTTAGAATGCTACTATCGGCCACCCATCCAAGTAGGGGTCGAGCTGCACGTTGCATAACAATCGCAATGAACTAACATCGCTCAGTCAAACTACGCCACGAGTGCTACAGATACGCTACAGAGCGCTACCTGTGTTGGAGTCTAATGGAGTATTTTAACTAAAAGAAGCACTTATCAGTACTGTCTCATCAAGTTGAATATTTTTGTTAATGTTATTAAATGTTCACCTTCTTGTTACACAATTGAATCCTTCACTCTTTGTTGTTTGTTGCCCTCAATATGCAATGGGTACCAAATATTGTAGCGTTTCATAAAATATTGATATAATATTGCCTTAAAGTCTAACCTAGCCAAATCTCCCAGGATTTACCTAACCATTGTATTAACTGTTTTCCATCTCGCTATATAAACTTTCTTGTTCTGACTTTGATGGACCAAGCTTCATATTGTGACATGTTATCTTCCAGTGGACAAGGCGACTGATTACCAAGGTCGATCGTGGATGTCTGCGCCGCGCAGTGAGACGCAGCTGCGCACCGACGCGCCACCCGACCGGTGCTTCCTGCCTAAGGTACTCAAAATTCTACTAATATTGATATTAAAAATTTACCAAAATAGTAGAATATATATCCCATATATTACCATCCGTCTAATATCTCTCTTCATTATAAGGCCCTATTGGTTGCAAATATCTCCGATTTATTACTTGAAATCTGTTCCCAATTGGTGGAAAATATTCTCACATTTAGTGGGGTAGCTCAGAAGACATAAAAAACACATCCTAATATGATACTTTTTAAACTCACACGATTTGCACTCAACTCATTCTACCAAATTACATGAGTCATCCCGAGATCACGAGTGGCGTAATCCACTTGAAACGTTGGGTAAATATTTGAATCAATGCCTAGTCCTCATTTTACTGCTATCTTCTGTGGGATGAGAGGTCTTTGCCCAGCAGTGGGACATTTCAGGCTAATACAGGTACTGGTTGCAGGCGCACATCCACACGTGGCGCGGCCACACGAAGTCGGTGTCGTGCGTGCGCTGGTCGCCGCGCACGGCGCATCTCATGCTGTCCGCCGGCATGGACTGTCGGGTCAAGGTAACCACCATACACATTCATCTAATCTTAACTAAATAATAAATAAATAAATATACCTGGACGAATTCACACACGGTTAATTAGACCCAAAGTAAGCTCTAAGCTTGTGTTATGGAATCTAATTAACTGGTACTACTACACATACACAAATATTTTTATAAGAATATATAATTGACACCCAGACGTCGTCGCCAACAATTATGTCTGCACATATTGTTGACTCCGGGCGGGAATCGAACCCGCAACCCCCGACACAGTAAGCGCTCTCACTGCCACTGTGCCAACGGGCTTGTCATCTTGTCTATTTATAGAGTGGTTTTGTATATGGAAAGGTATGGGTGGTATCAAAAATAGTAGACGTATCTTTGTCTGCAGAAAAACTGTGTTTAACAATATCAAAATATTGAACCAAGCGCGTCGACAAGTTCGGACGTTTTTATGGTACTCACGCATTCATAGACAATGAGTCTATGGTGCCGTGGAATTTATGTTGTAGTCAAGTGAGAAGTCGAAAGTTTTTAAACCGCCACCTATTGAACAGCATTTATTTTCGATTGGTAAATTATTTTGTTCAATTAATCTAAGCGAAAAGTTCTTAGTAATAAATACTTACATACCTATTTCATGATTGAATATCTCTATTAAAATGTATGTAATTCGTGTTTCTAGATCTGGGAGGTGTACGGTGATCGTCGCTGCATACGAACCTACTTTGGACACAGACAGGCTGTCAGAGATATCAACTTTAACAATAGCGGGCAACAGTTCTTGTCAGCAGGTTTGTATATACGTTATTATATATTGTGCACATTAAAACAAAGTGTCCAAAAGCTGTCTGTCTAAATAAAATCACAAAAGCAGTTGAACTGCCTTTTTCAATAATTATTTGCATTTTTCTAACTTATTTATGTAATATCCTACTTATTTCAATAATTATCTAGACACGCGGCAGCGTGTCAAGCCAAGTTCAAGCAAGGGAACTGCTAGCCAGCGCCGAGTGTAATATTACACGAACCACTTGGTGCCACTTTTGACCCTTCTATAACTCAAAACCTACTTAACGTAAACACATTAAACTACGTGTGTTTAATTATATCCATTAGGACATCTAGAAGCCAAAATTTCATGAAGCTAGCTCAATCACTACATAGTATAAAATAAAGTCGTCTCTTTTTCGTGTCTGTCTGTTTGTCTGTCTGTATGCTTAAATCTTTAAAATTACGCAACGGATTTTGATGCGGTTTTTTGTAATAGGTAGAGTGATTCAAGAGGAAGGTTTTTATGTAAAAAAATTCCCGAAATTCCCACGGGAACGGGCACAACGCGGGTAAAACCGCGGGGCGCTGCTAGTTGGTTATAAAGATATGAAGGTCAAAAAGTCGTAAATTTAAGTATTGACTGACTGACATATAGTACCTAAACCTAACCTCCTTCCAGATGACCTAGAAGGATGAAATTTGGAATCTAGCTCGGTAATTGTGTGTAAGCGTGAGAAAAAATCTAAAAATAAAAAAAAGTTAAAAAAGGGGGTCCCCATACAAAAAATTTTTTTTTCATTGTAGCGTTGGAACCGTTACAAGCAGATATTTGAAACTATCCCAAAATATGTATTATTATATTTGCTATTTCACTACAATATAAACTTAAAGTTAAGTAATAAAATAAATGGTGTCCCTATACAAACACTTGTAATTCGCGCTAAACAACCGGCCAACGGTGTGTCGTCGGCGGCGCGCGGACCACAAGCGCTCCCGAGCAAACTGTACGTATGACGCGGACGGAATCGCAAACTGGTCAAGTCAAATCTAACCCACTTTAAGATCTCACATTTTTAAATAACAGCAATTGTGATAGGTATCCAATAAAGAGAAGAAATAGAGTTTAATACTTCTTCATAATGTTATTTTGTTCCTATAAATACATATTGGGATTTTGCCTAGAACTTGGCACTCATTTAGATCTCCATTCTTTTTACGGCGAAGCCTATAGCCAAGCATTATTTTTGTATTGAACTTGGCTCTCCTTTTTTACATGTTTTTGTTTTTGGTGGATTTGCATTTTTCTAACTTATTAATGTAATATCCAACTTAAAAAAACTTGTAAAAAATACTTTTGGTGTTTGATTGTTCCGATGTTTTTTTATGAACTAGCTGTGCCCTGCGGTTTCACCCGCAGCGCCCCCGTTCCCGTGGGAATTTCGAGATTTTTATGACTTATTTTCTTATATATATAACAATAAGGGACACATAAAAAAATAATCATCCAATTTCGTGCAGTCGTTGTGAAGTTATGCGCATTCATTTCGGCGATTCATTTTTATTTTTATAGATCTTTTTTTTCTTTGTACTTCTCCCTACTTTAACCTTCATCCGCCTCCCTCAGCCTACGACCGCTACATCAAGCTGTGGGACACGGAGTCGGGCGCGTGCGTGAACCGCTTCACGTCGCGCAAGGTGCCGTACTGCGCCAAGTTCCACCCCGACGACGACAAGCAACACCTCTTCGTCGCCGGCACCTCCGACAAGAAGATTATCTGTGTGAGTATACGATACTACTAGCTTTGTATTTTTCCGCCTCGCTGGTCTAATGGTAAGTGCACTCGCCTGCCAAGACTGAGGTCTCGGGTTCAATGCCCGGGTCGAGCGGAAAACATGTTTCCTACTTTTCAAACATGGCTCGAGTTTGAGACCACCAACCCGCATATTAGGCAAGCGTGGTCTAATTCTCGTCTAATTCTCCTCACTGTACTGATATCTTCAGTGAGATGGGAGGCCTTTGCCCAGCAGTGGGACATTACAGGCCTATACTTTATTTTCTATACTTTTTTAAAGAATTTCGGAATTGGAAATTCAAGTTCAAATTTATTTATTAAGCAGGTTTTATATATGACTGATTTCATTTTAGGCAGTCATTTGTTAACAGGAATACAGTAATTTGACTTATTTGGTATTCGGCAACGATCAAAATGTGTTAAATTATTCCAAAGAGATCCAATTGAAACCTAGCCTAGTATCAAAATGGGCCGCCCGATCTGTATTTTTGCACAAACTTTATGTGTATCTAACATCTATGGTATCGTTGACCCCAAATGTTATACGATAGTTGGGTAAAGTCTTCTCATGATTTAGGCTAATAGTTTTTACTTACTCTTTCTCTAACTAATAATATATTTCGCAGTGGGACATCCGCAGCGGGGAGATAGTGCAAGAGTACGACCGACATTTGGGCGCCGTCAACACCATCACGTTCGTGGACGACAACCGGCGCTTCGTCACCACCTCCGACGACAAGAGTCTCAGAGTGTGGGAGTGGTGAGTCTCACATACTTGTTTATAGGTGAGAGATAGGGTTATACTGGTTTCTTAAGTTTACGCGAAAACTACGTTTACGGATACACTTCGCTTTTATTTTACACTAGCAGCGCCCCGCGGTTTTGCCCGCGTTGAGTCCGTTCCCGTAGGAATTTTCGAAAATCCTTTCTTAGTGTGCACTTACGTCACTTGAAGAACCTTCTATTGAAATTGTAGGCAGGGCAAGATAAATTAAACACGCAAAGAATCAGTAACGAAAATTATATTGTTAATACTTGGAAGGTATACGTCTGTTTCTTACCACAGTATGAAATGGAATGAATAAATAACGGTCAGAGGCAGAACGAAGTAAACAAGATGGCGTCTCGACTGCTTTTTCAAATGAGAAATTAGTCAATACAATAATTAATTTTTGCAATCTTAATTAAATAAATCAACACCTTCCTGCCAAATTTCATGCTTCTAGGTGTAGCGGTTGAGGCTGTACGTTGATTATCAGTCAGTCAGGACTTTGAATTTTATATATATAGATTTTTATCAGACGTTTCGGCTCTACAAGAACCGTGGTCACGGAAGGTAGTTTCAATTCAAAATGAATAGTGTTGGCTTAAACTTAAGAAACCAGTATTTATAGTGAGTCAGTTCCTGTAGGTTAGTGAGTGACCAACGCTGGTGTCGGAATTTTTAGACCGCCTAAAGACCTCCGACTTGGTCTATCGACTGAAACATCCGAGACCGGCAAATTTACGTGAACTCCGACGCACGGCAGCGCTCAGATAGAAATGTCACTATCTGCCACCCATCCAAGTAGAGGTCGAGCTGCACGTTGCTTAACAATCGCAATGACACAAACGCAATGACCTATAGTAGTAGCAAAAGGACACAGAGGCATATATAGGAAAAGGAAGGCTAAGAAGAAAGGTGTATCCGTAAACTTAGTTGGTGATTACGTTTAAAGCCGGTTTGAGTTGGCCCTGAAAAGAGCCGTTTTGAGATTGGCTCTGAGAAGAGCCGTTATGGGCCATTGTGGCAGAAGGATTAGTCACGCCGCTCCAATATTGATTTCGCCGAGTCAATCTTGGAGCGAGGTGTCCAGGGTGCGCCGGGCGCTCATATGTATTCGACATGATGTTCACCGCTTGTGGAGGCTCCTTCTATGCACCCCCATAATTTAAAAGTTGTCATCATCATCATCGAGTGGAGGCCTTTACCGTAGTTCGAGCTTATACAGTAACATAAATAACAAATGTCGTGGTCAGGGACATCCCGGTGGACATGAAGTACATCGCGGACCCGTCGATGCACTCGCTGCCCGCGGTGGCGGCGGCGCCCAACGGCAAGTGGCTCGCGTGCCAGTCCATGGACAACAAGGTGCTGGTGTTCAGCGCGCTCAACCGCTTCAAGATGAACCGCAAGAAGACCTTCAGCGGGCACATGGTCGCCGGCTACGCCTGCCAGCTCGACTTCTCGCCCGACATGAGGTATCTATATTATATTCAAATTAACAAATTCCACTTTACTTTTATAAAACGTCAACGAAATCTATACTAATATTATAAAGCTGAAGAGTTTGTTTTGTTTGTTTGTTTGTTTGTTTGTTTGTTTGTTTGTTTAAACGCGCTAATCTCAGAAACTACTGAACCGATTTGAATAATTCTTTCACTGTTAGATAGTCTATTTATCGAGGAATGCTTTAGGCTACATTTTATCCCGAAATTCCCACGGGAACGGGCACAACGCGGGTAAAACCGCGGGGCGCTGCTAGTAAGAAATAAAATGTAAAACCAAAGTGAACCCGTAAACATACTTGAATTCAAAATACTCACTGCATACATAAAATCAATTATATATGTTACCGTAAATGTATGTAATCTAATCACTAACTAATCAGTCATTGTGTACAATTTCTAGTAAATGTATGTAACTCCTAAAATCGCACGGAAATGTGTAAAATAAATTATATTAGACACATTTTCTATGAAATCTACACATTTCCTAAGTAGCAATCGGAAATTTGAAACTTAGTTGAAATCGATTCTGCTGTCACAGTAAGTTAGGTTATTATTTTTTTATAATTCCATAAATTCTAGTATAATAATAAAATATGTTACCGGAGATATAATGACTGTGTAGCACACATGAATAAATGAGGGTGAAATCGTAGGGCACAGCTAATTGTTATACATATTTTAAAAAAACACGAATTCTAACGGACATTTGATCGGAGTGGTGTCGTAATTTATGAGTAAGCGATTATCAATGTTTTTCGTAAACATTGTACAATTACTATTGATTACGAATCATTAAAGAAAACGATAACCGAAACTGGTATAACTCGTATGGAATATAAATAAATAACTTGGTTTTACAACTAAATTCTTTATGTTTTACAGAATAATAGTCTTTATCCTTCCCATTGAGTGTGGCTATCAATACATTACAAAAATCCTACTAATATTATAAACTAGCAGTGCCCCGCGGTTTTACCCGCGTTGTGCCCGTTCCCGTGGGAATATCGGGAATTTTTATACATAAAAACCTTCCTCTTGAATCACTCTACCTATTACAAAAAACCGCATCAAAATCCGTTGCGTAATTTTAAAGATTTAAGCATACAGACAGACAAACAGTGTGACAGACACGAAAAAGAGACGACTTTATTTTATACTATGTAGTGATGATAAACAACATTGAAAAATATTGTTATAGCCCAAAACCTACAAATTATTACTCGATTTCTAAGACATCGTTTTATCATTTTCGGTTAGGTTAGTGGTCCATCCCAGTTAACTTTTCAGTGAATATAGAAACACTTCCTATACATTTTCCCACGCTCAAACCAATTTTCAATAACAACAATACTTAGTAATGAACGAAAAACTATCCCTATAACTTAGTGCTTAGAGTTTATTATTAAACAAGTGGTAAACTATCAGTTGTTCTAGGAAAGTGTTTTCATGTCCATTAAAGACGAAACAAGTCCGTAACAATAGAGGTGTTATATAAACATATCATTTATTCATGGAATATTATAATATTAATGCGGTAGATTGGTAGGTATATTATGATTGATTGAAGTAAATATAATAACGTCCATTATCGCCCTGTCAGTCTATTTACTAATCTCATATATACACTTTCTCTTATAAGATTGGAAGATGATAGAGAAAAGTGGAAAGAACTCCATCGAAAAGAGCTCTTATGTTTAAGAGAGAATATACATTAAAAAACCGATCAAGTGCGAGTCGGACTCGAGCACGGAGGGCTCCGTACTTTAAAAAACAGCAAAAAATCACGTTTGTTGTATGGGACACCCCTTGAATATTTGTTTTATTTTATGTTGTTATAGCGCTATTAGAGATACATCATCTGTGAAAATTTCAACTGTCTAGCTAGCACCGTTCTTGAGATACAGCCTGGTGACAGACGGACAGCGAAGTCTCAGTAATAGGGTCCGGTTTTTACCCTTTGGAACCCTACAAAGTAAGGTCGAGTAGGCTAGTGGGTAACTTTGGAGAAGCGGAGGAATGTCGCAAGGTTGTTCCCGCTTAGTGGGTATAGTGGGTATTTGCCGACCCGAAATGA
Organism: Cyclophora albipunctata; assembly: GCA_963082685.1. Lineage (NCBI taxonomy): Eukaryota > Metazoa > Arthropoda > Insecta > Lepidoptera > Geometridae > Cyclophora > Cyclophora albipunctata. The sequence continues at coordinate 1,163,991 of OY720121.1, read as the reverse complement.
CCCTCACAATAAGGTGATCGCGTCGGGATGAGTCCCACATACCCTGGTCTTTCCCCGAACGGCCGGGGTGCATAAACGCATTTCTCCTACTAAAAAAAGGCGGCCAACCCTGGTATTGGAGTTTTTAGATCGCGAAAAAGTATTCGACGTTCGAACTGATGAAGGTCACCGTATGTGACCGATACGTGTTGAGGGACAACTCAACAGTAACCTCCGCGTACGTAAGTTCCCGTTTAAATAAATAATAATAAGCATTCGACGTGTTCTTGATTGAAACCGAGATCGACAATTGTGTAGTACGATAGTGCTCAGATATAATGTTATCGGCCACTTATGCAAGTAGAGGCGGACTGCACGCTACGTAACAATCGCAATGAGTTAACATAGCTTGATCAAAATGCCACGACCGCTACCATAACCATTGAAACTAGTAATCACGGACTCTCTTCTTCTTCATCGAGTGGATGGCCAACCTGACCAATCCTGGTGTCAGAGTTATTGAGCCGCCAAAGGCCTCTGACATGAGTCAAGTAACGACTACTATCCGTAGAAAGTAACCGGGACCGGGACTAAGAAGAACTATTTGATGAATGTCCATCCATTTTATTCAAATGTCAAAACGTTCAAAATATTCTCATAGCGTTGACGTCCAGTGGGACGTTATTAAACGTCATGGACAACAAAGTCACACCGTCTATGTACGAGTACAGTCAGCGCTAGAAATGATTGGTGCTAACGGGACTTTATAAATGTCTGTACAGTTATGGAAATTAGATATTTGTATAGATATGTGTATGTATATTAGTTTCTCTTTTGATAGGCTTGCTGATGATTTCATTAAAAAAATAGTTTGATTTATTATCTTGGAATGGTAACAGGTAAAAAGTACCTTAATTATAAGTAACTCTCTGTAACAAGAGCCTACAAAAAGCAATAACATTTTCGGAATAAACTTCTTTCGATCAGAAAACGGTACCCAAATTAAAATAAAAAAGTATTACCCTTATTTTATTGGTGTTTGGCAAAATAGATTCAATAGTAAAGCGTGATAACTGAATCAGGGGATATAAAGATATTTGCTATATGGGTACAAACAGATATGGCTCCGACTGTACTGCACATATTGAATATGATTTGACGTGATTCCGTATGTATGACCTCTGCGTAGCTTGTTGTTGGCTGACATTTTAATTGGATTCTTCTCTGCATTTTGATTTATCTGATAAAGATGTTATCTGACAGTACATACAGCATTCATTATTATTCATGAAAAACAAAAGTCAATTGTTAAAAAATGTGTCCTAGAATGGAACTTGATTTGAAACGGACGTCATTTGTTTCTCTATTTTAAAAGGCTTAAATAATTTGAAGATTTATTCTTTAAATCAAACAGGGGCTTACTGTGTTATAGGCTTTTGTCCTTGAAACCGCTTACAGAATGAAATCTAGTAATCTGCGCTTATAAGCGCTTGTGACAGGTCAGCGTTCTTCCTGTAGCGGCCTTATACTTGTATGTTCTATTTATACGATTAACTTACAACATCTATTCTGTCTATACTAATATAATAAAGCTGAAGAGTTTGATTTTGTGTTTGTTAGAACGCACTACTCTCAGAAATAACCAATCCTATTTAAATAAAAAACTTGAGAGGTGTCAAGGGACACCCGGATGGAACAAAGTTTATTTATTATCAACAAAAATAATCGTCGCGACACCACACTGTGCGCGCCGCGCATGTTTCTCTGTCTGTCTCTCTCTGGCGTGCGCAAGTTTCTCTGGCTGTCTCTCTCGCGCATGTTTCTCTGTCTGTCTCTCTGTGGCGTGCGCAAGTTTCTCTGTCTGTCCCTCTCTGGCCTAAAAAGTGTCGTTACCTTTTTTTCCGTCTAGCCCCCTTTTGCAACGCGCGATAAGGAACTTCGTTCCAATTATTTATGTAAGGGATAGTCACATTCAACGGGAAGGTTATAGGTTATTTGTAACCCTGAAATTCCCTCAGGCACGGCTGGTTTGTTATATAATCGTAAACACTTCATGCTACTACTCCGACAAGCCCGTTGGCACAGTGGCAGTGAGAGCGCTTACTGTGTCGGGGGTTGCGGGTTCGATTCCCGCCCGGAGTCAACAATATGTGCAGACATAGTTTTTGGCGACGACGTCTGGGTGTCAATTATATATTCTTATAAAATATTTGTGTATGTATATGTATGTATATGTATGTATATGTATGTATGTATGTATATGTATATGTATGTATAGTAGTACCAGTTAATTAGATTCCATAACACAAGCTTAGAGCTTACTTTGGGTCTAATTAACCGTGTGTGAATTTGTCCAGGTATATTTATTTATTATTTATTTATTTATTTACTACTAAGGAACTTGTTGCTATACTTTCCGGAAGTAGCATACCAAGTGTAAGGTCGTCCTTATACAGTCAAAATATTACAAACGCTATCGAAAAGGACTTAGCTTTATATCCAATATCCGTTCACCTTGCCTTCAGAATTTACCTTCGGAACACACGTCATGCGAAATTGTCTCTTATGCAATCTGTGGTAGAGTATACTTTCGCATAAATTATCCTGATGACTTTCTCTTGCGTGGATCTGACCTCGCGATTTTGTGGATGTTGTTCTTTATGTGTGTCAGAGTAAATAAATACGTAATACTATTAGTATTATGGGTTAGTAACGTCCTACGGTTTTGCCTGTGCCGGACTGTTAATGAGGGTGTTTTAGGAGAATAAATTTCTGTGAAACGGGATGAAATGGACCAGATTTATAACTGACCTACTAATCCTCCTCACTGTACTGTTGTCTTCAGTGAGATGAGAGGTCTTTGCCCAGCTGTGGGACATTATAGGCTAATACTTTTACTTTTTTACTATATCTCAGATACATTTAACTGAAAGAAAGAAGGGCCTTTGCTGCAATTTCAATGTTATTTACATTTATGGTTTATTTTTCACTCATGATGCAAAATATTACGTGTTATGTTATAAGATTGAAGTCGATGTCGTGTGTGGGTCTGTGGCACCGAAGCTGTGACCGTAGTTCTCAAACGGATGGACTGATTTCGATGCGGTTTTTTTTATTTGAAAGTAAAATGTACTGTGTCCTGATACTCTTACTCTGGAACTACATTTGAATTAAATCTGCTACTGTTTTGGTGTATCAGAGTAAAACTTTTTTAAACATACATGTTAAAGTTAGAGTTAGTATTTTTCGGTTGATCTATCATTTGAAAGAAGAATTATATTTGTAGGCTTTGTAACAACTACCCATACAAAGTATTACAAACTTTCGTATTAACCAATACATAGTTGGCTATCCTGCTTTAACAGTTAGTCCGTGCTTTAGATTTGTTTTTCATTAACCAATCAAGATTCTTTTATGTCGCTTGCCCTATTACACACTCAGATTGAAATTATTCATATATAAATTATTTGTAAAGTAACACGGAAAGGGATTCGAATAGCCGACTCACGATTTGGGTCAAGCAAGATACATTGCAGTCCGTTAAGCGGAAGCCATACCATAATATCCTAGATCGAATGTCAAAATTACATAAGCCTTAAGAAAATTACAGTTTGGTCATTATTTAACACTCCTTTAAATAAATCACTACATAGTATAAAACAAAGTCGTTTTCTGCTGTCTGTCTGTCCTTATGTATCGTTAGATCTTTAAAACTACGCAACGGATTTTGACGCGGCTTTTTAAATAGATAGAGTGATTCAATAGGAAGGTTTATCATGTATAAAAATTCCCGAAATTCCCACGGGAAGGGGCACAACGCGGGTAAAACCGCGGGGCGCTGCTAGTTATAAAGGGAAAAATTGTACACGTCATATTATGACGTCGACTATGCATATTTACTAAACTTATTTTGTGTAATTATGCAAGTAGACTAGCAATGTGGATATAATGTGTAGGTAAATAAATACAGTATAAATACGGCCCTAGAGGTTAATTACATAGCAATTGTTCTTACAGCTAAGGTAATGTGAGACCGGCAGTATTTAATGCAATATTTGTTATAAAATGTTAGTTTTACGTTTCACTACGAGGCCTGTATTTAAAGCGGAACTTGTGACGATGGATGGATGGATGTTGCGGTTTTAGTCCAAAAAGAAAGGATGTATTTTAATGTTAAAAGCATAAAATTTACTATTGCTTGTAGAGTCTATATATAAAGAGGTTAAATTTCTAATTTTGTATTTTCGGTCTAATCTCAGTTTGTAATTATCAGTCCGATTCTAATAATATTTTTTGTAATGGATAGCCATATTCAACGGGAAGGGCTATTATTCCAGTCCACTGCTAGTCCCAAAATAAACATAAAATAGGGGGTCAATTCTGCTATATCAATTAAGTCTCAATCGAATCTCGGTAGATTTGTTTTAAACAATTAACGTGACAGCTATTCTATCTAGATCCAATTAAGACACAATGGATAGAACAGAATTAACCCCCAAGTTCTGCCGCTTCGTAAACCGCGGTATAAGCGTTATTAAAATAAATTGAAATCTCTCGATTCATTCCATTTAATATCGTAATTTAAAGTTATTATTTCCCGCCTTGATTTTATTTTTTTATGAACTATATTTATAAATTAATATTAACAGGTTTGACCACATATTTGGCGTTTACATAACAGTCAAATATTTAGCCAAGAAAACATATAATAAATGTTTATATACAGTCGTCATTTTACCTGGGAATATCCAAGGAGACTGACTCTATTCTATCTCTACTATATTCTTCGGTGGTCGAAAACACCGAGTTGGCCGTCGATTTCGATATAACTGTCAAGACTACAAGAGCTTTCAAATGACATATGTCACCGTTGAGCATTCCGATCAAGATTCATAGCATAGCCCAACGCAGTTCTTCGGTAGTCGAAAACACCAAGTTGTCCGTCGATTTCGATATAAATGTCGAGAAGTGATTTGTACAACTATGGCTTTCAAATGACATATGCCATGTCACAGTTGAGCTTTGGGCCAGGCTCCATAGTAACCTGCCCAAGGTCCTTTAGCTTTTTGATACAGTTATATCTTCCGATTTATAATCTAAACATTATTACAACAAAGTTGTTTATTTACCTTCAAGGCAATAGGTGATATAAGTTGGATTGTCTTTGTTGCTGTTTGGGGCATCGTAGCTCATTCACGAACAGACGGATTTCAGTTGAACTTCTGTCTGATAGGTGCTTTAATGGGGAATAACAAGTCCACAATTCACTTTGTAGAGTAGAAGACGAAAATGTTTAAAATCACAGTATTGTGTTATTGTTCGTGTCGGTTTAATATTCCTTGACGTCAAGGCGTTTTTAAATTACATATAATGTTTCCTTTACGAGATGAATGAATAATTAATTGTATATTTACATTTTCGCAGACGTGCGCATGTTTCTCTGTCTGTCTCTCTCGCGCATGTTTCTCTGTCTGTCTCTCTCTGGCGTGCGCAAGTTTCTCTGTCTGTCTCTCTCTGGCGTGCGCAAGTTTCTCTGTCTGTCCCTCTCTGGCCTAAAATATGTCGTTACCATTTTTTTCGTCTAGCCCCCTTTCGCAACGCGCGATAAGGAACTTCGTTCCAATAGTATTCGAAACAAAGCTACTTCACAGTCCAATAGGAATTGAACACGTATTAATGCAATCGATTATAATTACAATCGTGGAATTATCGATTATTTTAAAGCATTTAACCTCGTCAGTTTGGAACACAAAACCTTAACTGATTTAAATGATGAGTGAGGTTTTTATTAATACACGCGTTATATGATAATTTTTTATCACATTTTTAAAGTGTAAATGACGATTTTTGGATATTATGTCATTGCGCTTGGTAAAAGAAACTTCAAACTGTGAAGAAAGGTTAACGAGATTAAGGAATATCTGTCTTATGTTAATTAAAACAACATGTATTAATTAAAGCAGCGCGGTTTTACCCGCGTTGTACCCGTTCCCGTGGGAATTTCAGGATGAAAAGTTGCCTATAACCTTCCCGTTGAATGTGGCTATCATTACAGAATTTGTTTTTTTAAATCGGACCAGTAGTTCCTGAGATTAGTGCGTTCAAACAAACAAACTCTGCAGCTTTATAATATTAGCATAGATACATAATTCTCAGCTTTTCTTTAACATGACTTGTCTATAAGGAAGAATAATATCAATTTCAAAAGAAGCTTATATACGGTCGAATCGAAACCTCCTTCTTTCTTTTTTGAAGTCGGTAAAAAATTTTCGTGACCAAACCTGGTATCAATTTAAGATCGCTTTCATAATATGGTTACGGTAACGTCACACTGTGGCATTTCAATTACTATAACACAATATCAATGCTATAACAAAAAAACAACCTCGATAAGGTTAATGGCCAACCCTGGTGACAAACATTTTAGACCGTTTTGAGGTCATGGTTACGGTAACACTGTCTGACGAAAGTGACGAATGGCATCGGGACCGATTTAACGTGCCCTCCGAAACACAATTAGAAGTTACGAAGAACGTTCAGATAGTATTAGTCTGTAATGCCCCACTGCAGGGCAAAGGCCTCTCATCTCACTGAAGATATCAGTACAGTGAGGGGGATTAGTCATAATCACCACGCTTGCCTAATGCGGGTTGGTGATCCAAAACCCGAGCCATGTTTGTAAAGTAGGAAACATGTTTTTCGCTCGACCCGGGAATTGAACCCGGGACCTGTCTTGGCAGGCGAGTGCACATATTACTAGACCATCGAGGTGTTGAGATAGAAATATCACTATTTTTTTTTTATAACAATCTAGTTAAACGCTATTTAGCGCTATCCTTAGTTTATTTATTACATAGAATAAATAGAATAGACTTTATCTGATGATACGGAATCAGCTCTAAAGGATTTCCAAAGAAATAGGAAACGTTTAATGAAACCACCGTTGGAACGTGCCTTATACGTTTCTATCAGCGCCCCGCGGTTTTACTCGTGTTGTACCCGTTCCCGTGGGAATTTCAGGATGGAAATTAGCCTATAACCTTCCCGTTGAATGTGGCTATCCATTACAAAAATATTTTTTCAAATCGGACCAGTAGTTCCTGAGATTAGCGCGTTCAAACAAACAAACTCTGCAGCTTTATAATATTACTAGCAGCGCCCCGCGGTTTTACCCGCGTTGTGCCCGTTCCCGTGGGAATTTCGGGAATTTTTTTTACATAAAAACCTTCCTCTTGAATCACTCTACCTATTACAAAAAACCGCATCAAAATCCGTTGCGTAATTTTAAAGATTTAAGCATACAGACAGACACGAAAAAGAGACGACTTTATTTTATACTATGTAGTGAGTAGTGATAGTATAGATGTTAGTCTTCCTTTTAATAAAGAGTGTAGTAGAAGAGGATAATTTCTTAGTAAAATTATAGGTAACTCTGATTTGTGCTTAGGAAATATCTAATGACGTCACTACTTAATGTAGTTATATGTAGTCATTACTGAACCTTTTAATAGTAATGTGGATTCCTAAAGCATGTTATTATGGATGAACGTTTGACAAATGTTTTGGCGAATAACATAAATACATTATTTATTACCTGCAACGAGTTCATCTACCTTCACAGTGACGTGTAGTTACTGTATTACCATAACATCTTGACACTGAATACTTTCAAGTTTATTGAAAAAAAAAATGTATTGAATTGAATGGATATTGCCTTTAAGAGTGTTTATTTGTCTCAAATAATAACCTAGTTGATTTATACTGACATACTGGTGGTTAAGTATCAAATTAAACAGATAATAATGACGATTAAAAATACAAATACCGGAAAAGACCAACAAAGTTATTAAGTGGTTTTGGGTCACTCATTATATTTTAGGTACCATTTAGATCGAAATTTCTTTCTTGGTCTCCAAATCAAGATAATTAAAAAAACTGCACGTTATAAATTACAATGACTTAAAAAGTTTTAGCCTGTAATGTCCCACTGCTGGGGAAAAGTCTCTCATGTCACCAAAGATATTAGTACAGTGAGGAGGACTGGGCGTAATTAACACGCTTACCTAATGCGGGTAAATCAAATCAGATCTCAAACCTGTGTTTGAAAAAGTAAGGACCTACCTATGTTTTTGTTTGACCTGGGAATTGAACCCAGGACCTCAGGTTTGGCAGGCGAATGCACATATTACACCGAAGATGAATGACTGCTTCACTACATAGTATAAAATAAAGTCGTCTCTTTTTCGTGTCTGTCACACTGTTTGTCTGTCTGTATGCTTAAATCTTTAAAATTACGCAACGGATTTTTATGCGGTTTTTTGTAATAGGTAGAGTGATTCAAGAGGAAGGTTTTTATGTAAAAAAATTCCCGAAATTCCCACGGGAACGGGCACAACGCGGGTAAAACCGCGGGGCGCTGCTAGTATTTTACTAAGCTTATCAACAGCCTTTACAGGGACCATTTCTGTTAATTGGTTATTTTAATGATTATTTTTTACTAATGACAGATAAAGATGAAAGACAAAGAAATACCAAAAAAATATTGATTAACTTGTTATGTTCGCTTTTTTGTACATTTAGATAAATTATGAACTCTTCATGAGCCATTTTTTTGGAAATTATCTGACATTTTCTTTCATTATCTGCTTGGTTACAATATTTTTTGCTACTTTTGAATATCGGAATCTGTCACGCAATCAAATCGTGTTGTTATTCGAAAAGTGTTAAGATTCTATCTGAACTTTACATGAGACTATGTTTTGATCGAATTGAAATATTTTGATCGATTTGTCTGAATGATATTTATAACTTGTTGACAAACAGTTATCTTCGTATAGTATCATACTTATCATATCAGCGTAGTAGGAAATACCTACCGACTGAAAATGTTGTATAAGTATATACTTATATCAGATACAGAACTATGTACTGGCTAGCCGCGCCCCGCGGTGTTACCCGCACTGTACCCGTTCCCGCGGGAATTTCGGGATAAAAGGTATCCCATGTATTCTGATGTATAACCTATATTACTGTAAAGTATCATCCAAATCCGTTAAGTAGTTTTTTAGTGAAAGAGAAAAGAAGAGAAACATACATACATCCAAGCTCACAAAATTTTGCATTTATAATACATACCTATTAGTAGGATTAGTAGGATTTATCTATAAAACAGTAGTTGCTAATATTACTTAACACATTTAGCACTTAGAACCTTGTCACAGTAACTACAGTAATACAATAATGGTTAATATCCGTTGCAATGGATCCCTCGAGTCTACATCCTTTCCTATACATTTAATGATAAGTGTTGTGGTGTCTGTGTATGGCATTATTATTGAGTATTAACTAATAATAAAGACTTAATGGTCCTTTGTCTGTTCGAACGAGGTTTGAATGATGAACATTATTGATGGGGAACCAAAAAAAATAATTGTTATCAGTACTAATGTTATAAAGATGATTTGACTATTACTATTTATATTTTCAAAATTTGAATAACTTTTCACGCTAGACATTGAAAGAGAATTAATTACACCGTATCCCGATTATTCTCAATATTTTGAATCATAGAATTTTGTTGACCGAGCTTAAGCAAGGCCGGTTCGCTATCGTATAATACGAACAGGCATTTTAGAATAATTAAACAACATTTTTATCATAAAACATGGTTGGTAAAATTTTAGAATGTTTGTTACGCAATTAAGGCTCTAACATTTAATCAATTTTAATGAGAGGATGTCGAATAACTGACGCAATTCTTATCAGGAGGTTAAAGCCTTCGATACCTCGACATGGCTTGGCCATTACTTGATAACAATTATTGGTAATCAGTTGGTACAGCATCTATTAGTCCTATTTACATAAAAACATCTAAATTTCGCGATATATTTATGTTACTCTTGTCACGCTAAATGGATTTTTTTATTTTGCACACAGCAGGCTTAAATATAACTCAGGGTAATATGTAAAATACTTTGTATCCCAAAATTCCTACAGGGACTAGTTTATTAAAGCTGAAATTGCAAGCCGCTGTTATAGTTAACGTAAAATATATGTTCCAATTTTCATTGTGTTTCAACACATGGTTTTTCCTCAATTTACATTGTAATACAGATATTTTATACAGTTCTACTAATAAAACCGTTATCCTCGGTATGATCATACTCCGTAGAAAATTAGAACCGTCGATAATATGTAAATACAAATTGTTTTGTATGGATAACTCTAATTGGCAAGGTTGTATCTACCTATACAAATATAATAAAGCTGAAGAGTATTTTTGTTTGTTAGTTTGAACGGGCTTATCTCAGAAACTTCCATTCCGATTTTAATAATTATTTTTGTAGTAGATAGCCACATTCAACGGGAAGGTTATAGGCTATTTTTCATCCCAAAATTCCCACGGGAATGGACACAATCAGGGTAAAACCGGGAATTGCTGCTAGTATAAATATATCTGCAAAATACACCGCGTCACTCAAATAAAAATATGTTTCAACTCTTGACCTTCGGAATCTAAATCCGTATAAATTAACGATTAATTTATTCATTTGCGCCGCAAATTCTGTTTACAGTCAAAATATTAAAGGTCTGTTTTGCTTTTAAATCGGTGTGTTTTGAACTTGGCTCTTATTCCATCACGAGCGCACCTGCTGACTCGTGACGTCATATATTAGAATGTATTTTGTGTTGGTTTTGAGAAATATGAGGCTCTCATTTGACCTACTCTATGGAAAGCCAACTGCATACTGCTGTTATCTATGGTATGAAGAATCGTGCTACTAAACTAAAGGTAGGTACTCCCAAGAATATTATATTGGTCTTAGAGCCTTTTCCAAAGTTTTTTTCATTTAATTTCTATTGTACGAGTATAATTTGAATTGTACTGGTGACACCAGTGTTAGCTTTGTTCTTGATAGTACCTACCTAACCTATATGGTCTTCTTCTTCTTCATCGAGTCAACCTGACCAATCCTGGTGTCAGAGTTATTGAGCCGCCAAAGGCCTCTGACATGGCTCATGTAACGACTACTATCCGTAGAAAGTAACCGGGACCGACGGCTTAACGTGCCCTCCGAAGCACGGAATCATCTTACTTTTCGGGCAATCAGGTGATTCAGCCTGCAATGTCCTATCCAAACTGAGGACAGTCTCACAAAGTGATTTTTGTGAGATATCCCCACCGGGAATCGAACCCTGAACCTCCGGATCGTGAGCCGAGCGCTCAAACCACAAGACCACGGAAGCTGTTAAAACCTATATGGTGATTCTGCACGATTAAATATATTGCCTGTGTCGTGCATTTTTAACCGACTTCAAAAACTAATTGTGTGTTCTTTATTACAATCTCCCCACTCGTCTAGTACCAAAGAGCAATAAACACCATTAATCCGTCGTCAATACCTTGTTTATAATATGAAACAAATTATATTTTCTATTTGTATCCAAAGTTCAATATGAATGCAATCATCGATTTATATTTATTTATGTATTCAACTGGATTTGACGACAATTTGATTTACAAAGTCTGTTTCCAGTATGAAATATTGATTTGTTATTGTTTGAATAAAAAGGCAAGGTATAGTTTTAAATACATAAAGACGTTATTTACCCAGCACATAACGTATATTTAAAAAAGTATGACTTGATACCTCTATTTCATGTAAATAAGTATTAGCTTGTTACCTTCCCATTGTTGAGTAAAGGGTCATCTTACTGAAGATATCAGTACGGTGAGGAGGATTAGGCACAATCACCACGCTCTTATAAATTTAAATACATAAATACTAGCAGTGCCCCGCTGTTTTACCCGCGTTGTGTCCGTTCCCGTGGGAATTTCGGGATTTTTTATACAAATAAACCTTCCTCTTGAATTACTCTATCTATTAAAAAAAAAACGCGTCAAAATCCTTGCAGTAGTATTTGAGTTTATCGCTGACAGATGCGGCCGGAGACTTGTTTTATAATATATAGTGATACTGAGTCTCTGTATGATAATTGACTATCTGTATTTGGAAGTAAAATACTATTTCCTTCTCTGTATTGAGATCCTCAGTGTGCCGAGAGGCCTTTACTCTACAGGCCTTTACTCTGAGATGTTACGGTTAATATTACTTTGCAACTACATTTAACGGATTGTTGAAAGTGGAATCACGTGTGAAGTCGACCTCACGTGCTTCCGAAGAAGAGTCAAAATATTTTCTTTTTTGTATCAATATAGTCCACTATTAGTCATTCTTATCCTGTTAAACGATTGTTATCACTACACAGCAAATTTGGTTACGGACATTGATAAAAATGATATATGTGAATCACTTTTGTATATTAAGGGCCAATTTTTAAATCTATTCTCAGAGCTCTGTATATTCATCATAGTGCAGTATTACAGCATTGGAATTTATTATTACAATATGTAGGATGGCCTCTACAGAGATTTGCTAGTTAAAAGTTAAGTATAACCCACTGCTGGGCAAAGGCCTCTCATCTCATCAGTACACCTAGATTTCAGCTAATTGTAACTAGAATATCTTATTCACATTTCGGGCTGTGTTGAGAGTCTACGTCCCAATAGCCGCGTACCCACCTAGCGCACAGGCTCGCGAGCCATGGCTCGCGAGCCAGCCTCAGTGGTTTTGTTCAATTTACACGAGGCCGCCTCGCGAGGCAGGCTGAGCCATCATAAGTCGTGTATATTCAGCTGCAGCTATTTTCCTAGCTTCGCGCGCGAGCCAAAACATAACCGTACCCACCTAACACACAGCGCTCACCGAGGCACCTTTGAGCGCGTCAAGTTTACCGACAACAGATGGCTCGGGGCCGAGCCGTGCTCAGCCGAGCAAAAGCGCGCCCGAGGCAGCCCGAGGCACGTCCACACCAGCCGAGCATTTGGCTCGCGAGCCTGTGCGCTAGGTGGGTACGGTTATGTTTTGGCTCGCGCGCGAAGCTAGGAAAATAGCTGCAGCTGAATATACACGACTTATGATGGCTCAGCCTGCCTCGCGAGGCGGCCTCGTGTAAATTGAACAAAACTACTGAGGCTGGCTCGCGAGCCATGGCTCGCGAGCTTGTGCGCTAGGTGAGTACGCGGCTATTCACATTTAACGTCACATTTCGTTTAGTTCTTCTAATACGATTATGGATCGTTAATTTAACACATTGAGTTATCCTATGCAACGAACGATATCGAATTATGTATTCTAGATTCAATTAACACACATTTGTAATGCTGTTAGGAATAAAACTGATAGAATCGACGCGATACCACTCTGCTTTCGAAATAGGACAAAGGTTAGCTTTGTCTTTGCTCTACCAATCCGTAATCACTTTATACTCTACTTTCGTCAGATTAGTTCTCCACTTCATTTAATAAGTCAATATGATACGTTTTCTTCATCATTACTCATAATTTAAAACACTTTACCTTCCAACCGTACCCAACCTCTATTATCAAAATACCATACTCGTACTCTACCGTAGGGCGTGACGATCGATTCTCAATCTTATCTGGTTACGATAAGGTTGCACAAGCTCGATTGTTCAGTTGTGTTTTGTAAGTCGGTTCGTCACGTGCGACCTCTAGATGTAGTGGTATGTTTTGACATCGCCACTCTATTTCAGTCGGCTATTTCCTTGGCAATGATGATCTGCCTTTACTGTAAAGGCATCAAACAATAGCATCTTCATTGTTGGAGTTAGATTAATGTATATTTGTTGTATGAATGAACTAACACCGTCATGCGGTTTCATCCGCAAGACCTTGTGACGAAAAGTACTTTACTACTATGTTTTTAAGGTTGTAAGTTACTTGTATCATCAATTCCGTACAGAACAAAAACAGAAATCGTAACCACTATCGGTTTTTTAAAGTGCTTTGGACAAAGTAAAGAAACCGTTTATTTGCCTCGAATAATAATTATACGTAACATTGTAGGTATTCATTATTACATATTTTGGCTGCCTGAAAAGCACAAATGTAAGTTATGACTATGAAATAAAATTAATTACCGTACTTTTTATTCTAGATTATAGGTAAGCCTACTGTAGGTTAAACTGACCCAAATTTATAAAGGGCAATAAAGAGCATCAATGAACTCTAATTTACGGACTGTACGTTTATTCAGAACATTAACCACCCATTCCTGTTATCTTTTATAAATAATATAAAAGGCAAATCTGACTGACTGACGTAACTGACTTATTTATCAACGCACAACCGAAACTAGAGATTTGGTACGGAGGTTCCCTTCATGGTGTAATGAATCACTAAGAAAGGGTTTTACAAAAGTCTACTTCTAATAGGGGGTGGAGGTCTCACCCAAAGCGAAGCGACGCCATATGTGAATGGCCAGGCAATAATATGCCCATATTATTGCCTGGCCATTCACATATGGCGTCGCGTAAAATTCATTTGTTAGTAGCATTATACTTGTTAAGTAACTCCGATACTGGTCATTACCACGGTAATGTTCATTGGTGCGTTAAACTTAATCGATACGTTTAAATAACTAACACTGCAACTCGATCCAGTGTCAAGTGCAATCTCTTGATAAGAGAGACCATGCCCTCAAAACGCAGGAGGCGAAGGTCGCATTTACCATGTAGAGTTGTTTAGCACAGCAGTTTGTATTAATAAGCTAGTAAAAATATATTATTTTTAATTCTTCTTCTTCATCGAGTGGATGGTCAACCTAACCAATCCTCGTGTCAGTTATTGAGCCGCCAAAGGCCTCTGACATGGGTCAAGTAACGACTACTATCCGTAGAAAGTAACATTTTAAATTGAAATTAAGTTTACGGATATACTTCGCTTTTATGTTACACTAGCCGCGGATTTACCCGCGCTGTGCCCGTTCCCGTGGAAATTTCGGGATGAAAAATAGCCTATAACCTTCCCGTTGAATGTGGCTATCTATTACAAAAAGAATTATTCAAATCGATTTAGTAATCGGAACAGTAACCGTGGTCACAAGGCTGAGGTTTTATGCGTCTATACATGAAAAATGATTTCTTTATAAGAGAAATAGGTATATCCATAAACCTTGTTTCAATTCAAAATAGGTAGTGTTCGCTTACACCTAAGATACCAGTAATGTATCTGCTGTTTCCGTTTTTAAGTTGAATTGAGACGTTTGACAAGAGGTTAAAGTTGCATTTAAATATTTAAGAAAAGGTTATAATAACTGGCCCACATTAGCTCAGGATAGAGATCAGTGGAAGGAGCGTAGGGAGGCCTTTGCCCTGCAGTGGGACATTTATAGCTTATTCATTAATTAATTTAAAGTGCTTGGAATTTCTGTGTTCTATTTTGTACCATAAGTTACATATTAAAGAAGGTTGAACAAACAAATAAGTTCAAACATTTCACAAGTCACGAATGTCTTACATTACTTGAGGAACATGAACAGCTGAGCTCTAAAAATGCTATTAAAATAGTCAATACTCATTACAGTTTTATCGTTCTAGATAAAGTTAACGTTTTAACGAATGTTAGAAACCTTTTACACTTAAATCGTTGGTATTAATTGACATCATCACGTTGGCCACTAACCTACAAGGAACATGCGCCTGTAAGTGTTAGTCTGTGGCCATGAATCTCTTTTGTTCTTATTTTCTCAGAATTACTTATACCCATGAAAATGCAGGAAGTGCAAATGTTACACTAATAGGATACCTAACTAATATATGTAGTGTGAAAGGATACTTATTAATTATTTCCTTATTAAAACTAACAGTCGTGATTTCATTAACATGGCGCTAGTAACATTAGCATGGTGCAAGTAAGTAATGAAATAAAAAACCATTAAGATTGTTTTACAATATTACCTGTTACGTAGGTCATAGTCCCCTGTGCGCACAGTTGTTCTTTTGTTTTTATTTTATCAAAAATCTTCCGTAGCAGAACCACGGAAATCCCTTAATTTGAAAGAGCCTTGAAAAGTGTACAGCTACGCAAGTCGATGTACACATTTTTCGAAAATAACACACGACACTCTTTCTAAAGTGCAAAACACACCACTTAGGAATTATTTGACAGTTTATTTGGGACAAATTACCATAATTAAAGATTAACGTTTTCTTACAAGAATAAAAGTACCTATCTATCCGTATTAGGTATTAGGTATTAGGAATAGTTTGAAGGATAGTTTTTTACGTGGTAGTAATATTAGTACATATTAATCTCGGTCATACCCGCCATTTTGTAGTAACCATAACAACTTTCATTTATGTTACATACTCGTACGTAGGTATAGCCGGGTCATTTTAAACAATTGAAATAAAGAAAATTCCGACAGAGCCAAATTTTCGTAGAGACCTTAGGTTTACCACAAGGAATAAAGTGTCAAAAGTCCCCATCAGTCCCATGTGAGCTTCGGGACTTATTCGGGGCCCAAGGTCAAAATTTTAGGTTTTTTCTCGAAAACGGTAAGTTTTATCGAAAAAGTATCTGAGAATATAAAAAAGCTTACAAAATTCTCTATAACTTTAATTCTATCCACTTTTTCCATATTCCCAACCGTTATTGAACTACACGCTCCAGAAATGTAAAAATTAAGGACCTCGGGCAGGTAACTATGGAGCCTGCCCCAATGCTCAACAGTGACATGACCTATGTCATTTGAAAGGTCTTGAAGAGTTGTACAAGTTACTCCTAGACAGTTATATCGAATTCGATGGCCAACTCGGTGTTTTCGACCACCGAAGAATTACCACTGTAGGTGCTGTGGAGCCTGAACGGAATGCTCAACAGTGACATGACTTACGCATTTGAAAGCTCTTACAAGTCACTTTTTGATAGTTATATCGAAATTGACGCCAAACTCGGTGTTTTCGACCACCGAAGAAAAAACACTAGGTGTATGTGCAGTTGACCCTGATCGTATTGCTCAACAGTGACATGACTAATGTCATTTGAAAGCTCTTACAAGTCACTCCTTGACAGTTATATCGAAATCGACGGCCAACTCGGTGTTTTCGACCACCGAAGTATCGACACTGATCGTATTGCTCAACAGTGACATGACACATATCATTTGAAAGCTCATAAAGAGTTTTATAAGTCACTCTTTGATAGTTATATCGAAATCGCCGTCCAACTTAGTGTTTTCGACCACCGAAGAATGGAGTTGGGCTATGCTATACCGAAGTATCGACGCTGATCCTAATGCTCAACAGTGACATGACCTATGTCATTTGAAAGCTCTTGAAGAGTTGTACAAGTCACTCTTTGACAGTTATATCGAAATCGACCGCAAACGCGGTGTTTTCGACCACCGAAGATCGACACTGGGTGTATGTGCAGTTGACCCTGATGGTATTGCTCAACAGTGACATAACTAATGTCATTTGAAAGCCCTTGAAGAGTTGTCCAAGTCACTCCTTGACATGTATATCGAAATAAACGGCCAACTTGGTGTTTTCAACCACCGAAGAATGGAATTTTCTCAAGGTCCTTTATTCAGCGTGTTTAGGCCCGCCCTTGCATCAGAATAGTATAAAAGTAGAGCGCAATGGAACTCAATAGATGACATTATGGTTTAAAAAATCTAAAACGCGCGATAGTTGTGTTCCCGGCCTGAAAGGGTGTCGTATTAGCAACCATGACATATTTGAGTTAATCTAAACATGTGCAGTGACAGTGAGTGATCGCTTATCTTGCCCTTCAAATACTCTATAACTACTTTATTAATTGAACTAATGTGTATATATATTTTTTTTTATTTTAGTCTAAAACACCAAGTTGGCCGTCGATTTCGATATACATGTCAAGGAGTGACTTGGACAACTCTTCAAGGGCTTTCAAATGACATAAGTTATGTCACTGTTGTGCAATACCATCAGGGTCAACTGCACATACACCCAGTGTCGATCTTCAGTGGTCGAAAACACCGCGTTGGCGGTCGATTTCGATATAACTGTCAAAGAGTGACTTGTACAACTCTTCAAGAGCTTTCAAATGACATAGCTCATGTCACTGTTGAGCATTAGGATCAGCGTCGATACTTCGGTATAGCATAGCCCAACTCCATTCTTCGGTGGTCGAAAACACTAAGTTGGACGGCGATTTCGATATAACTATCAAAGAGTGACTTATAAAACTCTTTATGAGCTTTCAAATGATATGTGTCATGTCACTGTTGAGCAATACGATCAGTGTCGATACTTCGGTGGTCGAAAACACCGAGTTGGCCGTCGATTTCGATATAACTGTCAAGGAGTGACTTGTAAGAGCTTTCAAATGACATTAGTCATGTCACTGTTGAGCAATACGATCAGGGTCAACTGCGCATTAGTGCACATGCACCTAGTGTTTTTTCTTCGGTGGTCGAAAACACCGAGTTTGGCGTCGATTTCGACATAACTATCAAAAAGTGACTTGTAAGAGCTTTCAAATGCGTAAGTCATGTCACTGTTGAGCATTCCGCCCAGGCTCCACAGCACCTCCAGTGGTAATTCTTCGGTGGTCGAAAACACCGAGTTGGCCGTCGAATTCGATATAACTGTCTAGGAGTAACTTGTACAACTCTTCAAGACCTTTCAAATGACATAGGTCATGTCACTGTTGAGCATTGGGGCAGGCTCCATAGTTACCTGCCCGAGGTCCTTAATTTTTACATTTCTGGAGCGTGTAGTTCAATAACGGTTGGGAATATGGAAAAAGTGGATAGAATTAAAGTTATAGAGAATTTTGTAAGCTTTTTTATATTCTCAGATACTTTTTCGATAAAACTTACCGTTTTCGAGAAAAATCCAAAAAACCTAAAATTTTGACCTTGGGCCCCGAATAAGTCCCGAAGCTCACATGGGACTGATGGGGACTTTTGACACTTTATTCCTTGTGGTAAACCTAAGGTCTCTACGAAAATTTGGCTCTGTCGGAATTTTCTTTATTTGATCACTATTTTTATGTCTAAAATGACCCGGCTAGTACTCGTACATACATGAAGCTAGCTATGTGGTTCTGTGTGTAGTGTGCTTCTACCTTTGCTTCTACAGCCTGTCGGCCTATGTAAATGTTTAACGTACATTCAAACTTCTATGATAATAATACGAGAAAATATTTTGTAGATTGGTTTAAATACTAAACTACAAACTGAAGTACTTAGGTATGGACATTGCAGGGGGTAACAATTTTAATAATTTATTTATGAAACCGTTCGCGTCGACAACAGCTAATGGCGGCTCCACATTAGTGCCGTGAAGCTCCGTGAACAAGCGCGAACGTGAATGTGGACCGTTTTCGCGGGGTTCACGCACGTTCACGCCTGTTCCCCGATCAGAGTCGGTATTGTGTCCCGCGACAAAGGGTTCGCGCCTCCTCCTTCGAACTATTGTGAGCATCTCGTGAATGGGGAGGGCATGGATTCGTTCAGTGAATTCACGGTGAGAAATCGCGCGTGAATTCACGGCACTAATGTGGAGCCGCCATTATATTATAGAAACAACGTTATGTTATGTACGGTCAGCCAAATATGTGGTCTACCACCCTACGGTTGAGATTCATTTGAACGTCATGAAACAACAAGGTCAATTTTAAACGTCATAACATAATTTTGCATAGAAAAGTCAACCTTAGCGATCGTTACATCTCGCAGAAACTTTTGTCAAAAGTGGTAGACCACTTTCTTGGCCGACCGTACGCGTGATCGTTACATAAGGATTATCTATTTAAAGAGTTACATTCGTTGTAGTTTTGGCGACAATACCTATCTCTGTCTATCAATATCTATCTATAATGCCAATATGATTACGGATACTACATTGTTATTGTATAATGTGTTGTATTTTATTGTTGATAAAGTTCATTTTTGTTTTGTTTAAAAGATAAGCTTGTTATGCCATCGGTAGACTGAATGGAACACAATTATGTAGTGTATGGAAAAATAGGTGGATGGAGCATTTGTGATATGGATGTGTGGTCTATCCTTATCACCATATTCTAGGTTGATTATATCATGTGATTCTATCGATTGCCATCTTCAGTGGACTTTTAACATTGATTTTAAAATGGTTATATTTACTTATATTAATTTTAAAAAAGGAAGTTCGAGTAGGTACCTATTGGCCAGCCCTGGTGTCAGGGGTTTTTAGACCGCCAAAAAATTTATTCGTTTATCCTATTTTCTTATTTATGTATGTTATACATTTATGTATGTTATACATACTATTTCGCGTTACACCATTTTATTTCATGATAAATTTTAGCAAAATTCTCTTTTAAGTTTCCTTCACCAACATTAGTTAATGAAAGCTACAGTAAAGTAGAATATTTATTGAAACATTCCGTCTATTTCTTTCATAACATCTATTTCATATATTTTGCACAAGTATATTGCCCTATATGACTCAACCACTTTACTATGTCTTATATGATTGACTATTTTATCAGGACTGTTAATTTCTTATCCATCCATCTTAAAACATTGGCAGATACTTATCTCATGTCTTTATTCGATAACATACTTTAATATTATCAACATATGGTGTAGTTTTACTTGATTAGTTGTTACTGTGTTGACTATTTTGCTATAAACAAGTCAGGGTCATTAATTTTATCTTGTTAAATAATCTAACGATTATCCGTTGGTTATATTTAATGGTATTCAGTCTTTGTTATCGTTAAATGTTTGAAACTTTCTGGTTATCAAAAGTAGGTCAATCGAAGTAGTTCAATCTGCTTTAAATATATTTTAAAGTTTTTATGATCGGTTTCAAATATTTCTTAGAAGAAATTAAGCCATTAAATTGATATTATTGTAATGATAAGTACTCATAGTTTAGGCATGAATAGGGGCTTGTAATCAATAGGAAATAATGTCTAATATCGAACACGGATAAAACTAGTTTGTTAATGTTCTAACAATAATTATGTGTGTAGTTAATGTGGTAATATACTGGTTTTAGCCGGAATCGGTATTGTATGTTAAACAAATATATAATCACATACTCGTATATATTTACTAGTTGCGCCCCGCGGTTTCACTCGCGTTGAACCCGTTCCCGCGGGAATTTCGGGATAAAAAATAGATGTTGTCCGATTCTCAGACCTACCCGATATGTACACAAAATTTCATGAGAATCGGTCGAGCCGTTTCAGAGGAGTTCAACCACGGTACCCGTTCCCGCGTGAATTTCGGGATGAAAAATAGACGTTGGCCGATTCTCAGACCTACTCAATATGCTCACAAAATTTCATGAGAATCGGTCGAGCCGTTTCGGAGGAGTACGCGAACGAACACTGTGACACGAGAATTTTATATATAAGAAGATGTTTGTTGCGTGACCGATTATATCGTGAATAAGGCCAAGACTAATAATAAAGTAGCACCTGAAAATCAGGTCTTGAAATAATTTGTGCCCAAAAGCAGTTCAAGTCAATGACCTGTCCTAGAAAATACAATACTTAGGAATGGGCTGCTCAGTGGAATATTTGAACCGAACTAATTAGGCTTTGATATCCATATTAACCTTGTTTATTATTACTGTCTTATGATAATGAAGAATAGGCATTTTATTATGGATTTTGATAAGGTATATTCAAATGTTCTTTTTTGTATTACAGATATTAAAATGTTTTCGTTTTTGTATTATTACAGCTATCTGGTGTCGGGTGACGCGGACGGCAAGTGCTACATTTGGGACTGGAAGACGACGAAGTTATACAAGAAGTGGAAGGCGCACGACGGCGTGTGCATCTCGTCGCTGTGGCACCCGCACGAGCCCAGCCGCCTGCTCACCGCCGGCTGGGACGGGCTCATCAAGTACTGGGACTGAATCAAACAACACATCCAATGCCACAACTTTAATACACCTAGAGAACCATAAAACCTTTATAAAACAACATAAATAAACTATTTTAACATCCAATAAGATCTTTCAATCGAAAGCCCTCGAGCGAGTGAAAGCTAGGCGGATCAGTGGGGTCTAGCCGACGCGCACCGAGTACTGCGGCTGGTCGCGCGGCCGCTGCACCTTGTACTCCAGGCTGCACTCGGTGCAGGTGCCGTTCCTCATGAACTCGTTGAAGGCGATGCCGTTCTCGTGGAAGGCCTCGGTGAGCGCGGCGATGAGCCCGTCCACCATCTCGGGCGTGTGGTGCGGGCCCGGCGCGAAGCGCAGCCGCTCGGCGCCGCGCGCCACCGTCGGGTAGTTGATGGCCTGCACGTAGTGGCCGCGCGCCAGCAGCGCGTCCGCCACGCGCGCCACGGCCGCCGCGCCGCGCACCGGCACCGGCACGATGTGGCTCACCGACGGCAGCTGCGGCAGGCCCGCCACCAGCAGCGACAGCTTCAGGTAGCGCACGAGGCCCTGCTGGCGCGCGCGCAGCCCGCGGCCCTCCTCGCCCGCCAGCAGCCGGATGGCGGCCAGCGAGCCGGCGAGCACGGCGGGCGGCAGCGCCGTCGTGAAGATGAAGCCGGGCGCCAGCGAGCGCACCGTGTCCACGAGCAGCTCCGAGCCCGCGATGTAACCGCCCACGTTGCCGAACGCCTTGCCCAGCGTGCCAGACACGATGTCGATCTTGTGCTGCAGGCCGCGCTGCTCGCCGATGCCGGCGCCGCGGTCCCCGTACAGCCCCACGGCGTGCACCTCGTCCACGAACGTCAGCGCCCCGTACTCGTGGGCTATATCACACATTTCTTCTAATGGGCAGATTGCTCCGCTCATGGAATGAACAGTCTCAAATACGACTAGTTTTGGTACCCCAGCCGGGGATTTTGCCAATAATTCCCTAAGGTGGCTGGGGTCATTGTGCCTAAATATATGCTTTGGAGCCCGGCTGTTCCTTATTCCCTGTATCATGGATGCATGGTTCCCCGCATCGGAGTACACTATGCAGTTAGGCAGTATTCTGGCTAGCGTAGAAAGGGTGGCGTCGTTGGCGACAAAGCAGGAACTGAATATCAAAGCGGCGGGTTTGTTGTGCAGTTTAGCGATCTCTGCCTCGAGCTGCTCGGTCATCTGCGAGTTGCCGGCGATGTTGCGCGTGCCGCCGGCGCCGGTGCCGTAGGCGCGGATGGCGGCCGCGGCGGCGTCCTGCACGGCGCGGTGGCGCGAGGCGCCGAGGTAGTCGTTGGCGCACCACACGGTGACGCGCCGGTTGTCGCCGCCCTCCAGCGCCTGCGGGTAGGCGCCGTCGGCCGCCAGGCGCGACACCTTCTTGAACACGCGGTACGAGTGGTCGTTCTTCTTGGCGCTGATCTGGTCGTGGAAGAAGCTCTCGTACGGGTACGAGGGCGTGGACTCCGTGATGTCCTCGCTCATCTCCTTCGGCGCCTCGGAGATGATCGCGTTCTGCTGGATGAAGGGGCACTTGGTCTCATCGTTTCCCAACGAGCGGAACCCTCGAGACATTGAAGGGCAACTCTTTCCATACTGCTTCAGCAGGTTCGTCCCGTAATTTCTAATGAAAGCGGGGCTCAGAGATCCCAGGAATGGACACGGCATTTTTATATAATCGATGACACAAAACACTTAGATTGCGAATTATTGTTGACTTTCTACTACTTGTTACGAAATAATTGTATGTTGAAAACGTTGGCTCGCACTGTAGCCGAACGTCCCAAGGTGTTCGATTCAACTGGTTAGTCACAACACGAAACCTTTCATTTATAAAGTTGCTGTCGTCATATCGATTGCGCTCCTCTATTCAGCCCGTTCACGAATAATTTTTTATTTTCATTTTACTATGAATTTGATGCAATGACAGATTAAATGTCACTTTGACGTTTGGTTTACTTACCAGTTGGCTATGGTATATACCTATCCCTTTTATTTACAATGGCGAAGAAAGAGACAAAAACTATATCATTCTAAACATTATGAAGTAGTAATTCTTGGAACGCAATCGCATTAGCGGAAACAGCTGTTAATAATGACGGATGACTTTCGTTCCTACTGTCAAAATAATGACAATTATTTAATGTCATCTATCCTGTCACTGTCAGTCAGTCTGTCAAAATCTACGAAAATCCCAAATAATCCCATGCATAATGCATTTCGGTTTCGGTGCTTTCGGTCTCGAAAAAAACATAAATAAACATAATAGTTGAATTACAACCAAACAGCAATGTTTTCATTAAATAATCAGTTAGAATTGAGACGAGTGACAATATCCAGTTTAGTGACATGCATTTACTTACCGAGTATTGTTACAGTGATATCGTACAAAGGATTACTTTACTCCGTGGGTAATGGATCATCTTTCTACATTTTAGTGCTGATATTCTTGGCAGAGTTAATGAAATCAATTTACCTAAGTGCCAATAATGAGATCCATGGTAAGAAGAAGCCAAGTAAGAACCGAGCAGGCGACATTGTGAGGTCCTTCGTATTCCTATTGGGTGCTATGTTTTGTTTCTTCGTGGGCATCATTTTGTTCGGAGCGCCATTTTTGGACTGTCATGAAGAGACGCTGATGCTGTCAGCTTTACTGACTTTATTGACTTTGTTTCCTATGATCGCTCACAGTGGCATTGAAACATCAATGCAGCTGCTATTCGGAGTTAAGAGTTACTCCAAGGACACAATAGTAGAAATGTTGGTCAACAATGCCTTGTTGACGGTCTGTGGAGCGTGGCTTGGAGCTGTGGTTATTCCTCTGGACTGGAACACACCGTGGCAACAATGGCCGATACCATGCTACCTTGGAGCGATTGGGGGGTTCCTCCTATCTAATGTTCTGACAGTATTCAAAGTAACTCTAATGACAGCGGCCTACAAATACCCTGCTCTAGGCTTCTTCATCAACATGCTGAACAAACTGCGAGTTTCAAAGTGAAGTTGAAAGTTCAAAAGTATTATTGTTATTAGATTATTGTTTTTTTTAATTTATTGGATTGAATAAATGCATTTGTTTTGTATTTTCTGTCTCATATTTGATTCAGTATGCATAAGAGTCTAGTTTAGGATGACAAACATAATTCTGTTGAGTAAGCCCATGTGACCAAAAAATATTGATGTCAATTCCGAAGCTTGGTGGGGTGCCTTAGCTATGAGGTAACCAATAAGTATTTTACTATTCTTTTAACACTTTTATAATAATTAAAGGATATAGTCAAACATTTACTAAATAAAACCAGTCAACTAGTAAATTAATAATTTTATTTGTTTTTGTTAAATATTCACATAATCTAACATTATTATAATAAAATATGAAACTTAACTAGTGTTTTGCTTGATCACAATCCTCACTTTACTATAAATAGCCATATGAAGTGGTATATTACTTCCAGTGAATGTCACAATAACATTTATTATTAAAAGTTTTAACTTGCAACATAATGACAACACTTACGTTAAAACACATCTAAGGCCTTGTTGATATTTAATACTTTATCCATACATTTACAAGGTCAGATTTCTTTATATTTAACGATATGTCCCATTATAGACTGATAAGAATATATTTTTTAGAGTATACAGTTATATGAAACTAAATACAATGGAAATGCTTTAAGATAAACCTGCTTCATTGAAATAGACTGTATTTTAATGTCATAAGGTTCAAATTTAACCAACAAAGACTCACACTGATAAAGTTCTCATTAATCAGTTATGTTATCTACCTATTGCTATCATATGGTTATATAGTTGATCAACCATTGTTTAGTTTCATATAATAATATAAAATGGAATATTAATGCGCATTGATATACATATTTGAAATCTTGCCTCGTATATGCACCATTATAAACTTGCTATCTCTTTCAACAACCTATTCCTACCTCATGCTTTACAAATACAAGCAAAGGTACTCGCACACTACATCGCTATATCATACTAAAATATATAATCCAATTTCCTAACATTTGTACACATGAAATATCTTGTACCAGGAATTAGCCAATCAGAAGCGTCGCTCGTGGATTGCCGCGATCTGATTGGTTGATGTTAACGATATTTTGATTTAGAACATGCACTAATACAAAATTGGACTACTTTTTGACAAAAATCTCTCAAATACTAATGTGACTTCACTAAACTTTGTATTAAAAATTCTGAGATCAGAAAATAAATTCCTATAAAGTTACTTTGTGGTGTGGATACATATTTATATTTGGAGATAAACATTTATATAACAAACATGTGGCACAGTGATTAGAAAAATATAATAGAATTCATATATCTAGATCTAAGTATATAAAGTAGTAACAATTTCATTAAGATTGTTGTAATTCTAGCATAGAAAATGATGTAGGTACTCTTAAAAATGTGTCGACTCTATTATTATTTTGTTATTTTAAAAACTCGACAAATAGCAATCACACGAAATGCAAATTTAAAAATGAATTATAAGGTACTTATTAATATAGATTTTTAAGTTTTGTTTGAAATACATATTTTTATAGGAATCGTGTCCATCGAAGCATAGCGAGATATAATGCTATATTTTTTTTATAATCGAAAATAGACTACGTTAAAAGAATACCTTTGTTACAAGAGAGTTACAATGTAAATAAATATATAAATAATCTACAGTAATATATTTTTAGAAGTATCTAATTTTTTAAACAGGTCACACTACGCGAAAAGCGACACTTCACGTGGCAGTGCTTTATATTGGCAACACTTAGACTCAACCGTCCGCAACCACACAACAGCGATATAGTGATATTAAAATCTTTGCCATTATCTTGGCTTTTATACAAATGGCGGTGCATACAAGTGAGGCGATTGTAGCCACAAACATTGTTAAATATATTCAACAGCTTTATTTACACCTTATATTTTAAATCAGATTATTTCGAATGGATCTCATAAGGATTAACAACCAGTGATCAAATCACATATCATTTTTTTTACCATTTTATTAAGTTTTACAAGACTTAGGCTGAATAACTTTTGGTTAAATCTATCTATCCATCCAAAACAATCTACACTCCGGATCTAAATCTATCAAATTACGATCTAAATTATTAAATTAAAATTATAATTTACGCAAAAATCATAAAGCACCTTTGTTATACAAAATGATACAAATCGGGTGTTTGATCACAACGAGCTTACGCTATACAATCATATGAAACTAGAGGGTCATTTGGTAGACACAATATATTATGTAAAGCATTTAATCGCTACGCGCTTACGAATACCCTGTACGCAGGTAAGACGATGACATCACGACAACTATCAGGCTATAGCTCGATATAATTATTGCTGTGTTTCAACTATAATTAAATATAAGGGATAATCTTAGTACCGAAATTAAGATAAAACTGGCCTCTATCATTGCACATAACACATAGGAATATCACTTCGAATAAGCTTCGAATAGCAAGCTAACTAAGGTTGATATAGGTACTTTATTGAGCAATATAGGGTCCGTTATTGTTGGAAGCTTTAGCCAAATTAAAATCGATTTTGCTAATATTTTTTTAAGGTAGATTATCCCTTATTATGATCGAAAATAGCGCATACAATATTGCTTTACGTAACAAGAAACGATTAGGGTGAATGTAGCAATATTAGAACAGACTTAGAATATTATTAAGAACATCTAATGACGATATATATCTTACATTTTTATTGTAATTAAGTAGGTATTTATAAAATGCACCGCTACTTTCAAAACATACATTTTATAACAAACTGTTGGGATTTAAATTTTTATACTTCATTGTGGGTCATCCGTAAAAAAGACTATTTTGAAACTCGGGTAATACCTATAGCTATGGTTCGCAATATTTTTTTTTGTATTAATGGTTTTTCTAATCCTTCCTATTGATTTATGCATTTAGGTAGTTCCAGCAAGGTTTAATGTTAAATGTTTTTTTAATACTTGTGTATAAAATTGTAAATCCCAAACACAATAGCGGTCATAACAGTAATAATCAACCGACAAAGTCACATATAAAACGTTTAGACTAGGTCTTTTGAATTATATTTGAAGATGGCATGCAATTTACTTTTATTAATCTTGCAATTTCTAACATAAAATGAACTAATGTTGTAGTAACTAACTAATACCGCCATCTTGTTTTCAATATGGCCGACATAGAAGCCATATGGTTTCCATTATAAGGCCGAAATAGGCGCCAATTTGATTTAAGAGGTATGTATTTTATGTAGGTATGTGTCAAGAACATCTATGTTTTTTAATTTCCTTTATAAAGCGAGGTGTGTGTAGTAAAACATGCCATCGACAAAGTATACAGGCGGGCTAAGGGTACACTATGATAAAAGACGATTAACAGACGTCGAGTACTAACTAGAGTTCTAAAGAGTGTAGCATTACGTGTTGTTCGTGTCCGGTTGGAAATAGTGCAGGCCGTTTATCTGGAAACATAAGAAATAAATAATTTAATAATACTTGTTCTTTTACGTGGTAAGTACTAAGTTGGAGTAGTGTCCAATCCCGGTGTCCCCGCCCTTAGGCTTCCAACAAAGTCTAACGATTAAAAAAAGGGGGGACCAAACCAACAATTTAGTGTGTACACTGAAGTACGGTATCACGCGGAAAGGCTACCTGCCTGGGTGAGCCATTCATCCGAATAGCTGCCGAGCTGCATGCCGATGAGTTAGAAACTAAAAGATTACTTAATTAATATATTCGGGTATATTTTTTTTAACTCGACCCTGTAATATTATGTCATATCGTGTCGTGTCATATCATATCGTGTGTTATATCGTATCGTATGATATGGCATCGAGTCCGTACCGTCATGTCGTACTCGGTGACGAAGGCGGGCACGTCGAGCTGGTCGCGCGCCATGACGGAGTAGAGGAACTCGACGCCGGGCAGCGTGTGCACCTTCGCCTTGATGGCGGGCGCCATGAACGTCGTGAACCACCACGTCATCATCTACAATGAAAAATAGATCCATAAGTTCGTTTAGAAATAGGTCAAAAGTTCGTAGAGAAATGGGTCAATAAGTTCCCGAGGGAATTTGGCCAGTTGTCTTGGGAATTTCGGGACAAAAAATAGTCGTAGTTCAGTGTCGCTATGTAATACAAAAATAATTATTCGATTTCGACTGGTAATTCCAGAGATTAGCACGTTCAAACAAAATACAAACTAACCTATAGCTTTATTTTATTTATGGGAAAGCAGTGTAAGATCTTTCTTATCATAAGAAAAACAAGAGACAAAGACCTCTCACTCAATGAAAATTTAATACAGAGTGGAGATTTGAAGGAGTGTAAATATGTTGTGATGAATTTATGATCCGGTGGTATGTTCAAAAGAGCTTATTGGGGCTAAAAGCCAAAACTGAATATTTACCTTTGTCCAAAACGTGGGATGTACAATGTAGAATGCTTTTAAGTTCTTCTTATACCTGGAAAATACACAAAACGATTTACTTATGCTTGTTAGTTAAAGACTTTACAATCAATTAGCAATGGGATTTTTTAACTTTTGGGCAAAAAAATCTAGTGGAATAATTATTTCAACGAATTGGTTGAAAGCCCCAAAATCCAAAAGATCTTGGCATAAAATAAATAATTGGGTAACGTGTTAATCCGACAGGTATTGCAAAACTGGATAAGATTTCAAAATCTAAACTTGTAAGACTTTGACTTGTAATCCTATTTTGTAAGACTTGTAATAATATTAAATATTAAATAGGCAAAGATTCAAATTACTATTTTTTTTTAAATAACTCATAATTTACCCGTAAACGTAATTTCAATTCAAAATGTAGTATTCGCTTAAACCTAGGAAACCAGTAAAGAAAAGTATTAGCCTGTAATGTCCCACTGCTGGGCAAAGGCCTCTCATCACACTGAAAATATCAGAACACTGAGGAGAAACCAGTAGTTTTAAAATTTGTTAAAACTTGTTATACTAACTTGTAAGGCAGTACGGTGTAGACCTCCTTCAGCCAGGAGAACGGCGGATGGTTGTTCGAGGAGGCGAGCGTGTGGA
The DNA here is from genome assembly GCA_963082685.1 of Cyclophora albipunctata. Classification (NCBI taxonomy): domain Eukaryota; kingdom Metazoa; phylum Arthropoda; class Insecta; order Lepidoptera; family Geometridae; genus Cyclophora; species Cyclophora albipunctata. The sequence goes on along the minus strand of OY720121.1, from coordinate 1,134,149 downwards.
AGTATGCGATCACGTAGTCGCCGCGCACGATCGGGTCCAGCAGCTTTATCAGGTACAGGAGAGCCTGGAACATCCGAGAAGATACTCATTATGTATTTGTTTATTTATTAATTAGCAGTGCCTCGAGAATTTTTCGCATTGTGCCCGTTCCCGTCGGAATTTCGGGATGAAAACCTATATCGGGATATAACCTTCCCGTTGAATGTGGCTATCATCGAAATAATTACTGAAATCAAATTAGTAGTAGCTGATTGTGAAGTAGTTTGCAACACTAGCCAATTTCTCTCTTTCTTTCAAAGTTAATTCAAGTGATGGATGAATGTAGACTAGACTCTCAAACATCATACTTAAGAGCTTGCCTTTTGTCATCGGACTCGATACTGGCTTGTTCATCTATTTTAATTTGTAGTACCTTTGTAGGTAGGTATATTTATAGCACGACAAGCTGTTTCCCGTTGTTCCACTCGCGGTTACTAGATGGGATCACGATGCAACTTTAAATATTACGTTAACATTTTCTTTCTCAGATTTCATGTCGGGTACGTTATGTTAGCCAGGACGAGCATTAGAAATGACTAACTAGAGATAGACCAATCTCGTCAAAATGATATCATTGACAATCTTAAAATCTCCGAATTCATCAGTGCCATCTCTTTTATAGATCCCTTTTTCGCATCTTTACCACTCAACGTAAACATAGGTACCATTAAGAGTAATACCGAATACAGAATCTTAAGCTATATCTTTAAGCTAATATATTGCCTTATTGGTAAGCTCGCAGTCAGCTTTAACATCTTGAAAGTGGGAACCCTGAAAGCATCTAGTTAACTTTACGACATGTCGTGTTCGGTAATCGTTGCGGCGTTCTTTTAACTTGTTATTATGAGTCACCCATTTTTGGGATGGCCACGATATTACGCCATGGTGATGACCATGGTCTATCGAGTAACTTTTGACCAAGGCCCGGACCCTTTAATACGGGAGTATCAGAAGACTTCACGGGAGTATAATACCTTCCTTTTATTACTATCAAAACAATATAAATACTATGACACAGGCTCCTTATGTTTGTATCTTCGTCTATAGCAAGCATCTTGGCCTCTCAGATTGTTACTGTCAAAACTAACAAGAATAAAGTGATGATCTCTAAATTAGAGAGTGCATCAGTACAATTCGTAATAGTTAGTCCTGTATGTTCAATCTGTGAATGTTCCTTCACTACATAGTATAAAACAAAATCGCTTTCCGCTGTCTTTTCATATGTACACTAAGATCTTTAAAACTACGCAACGGATTTTGATGCGGTTTTTTTTAAATAGAAAGAGTGATTCAAGAGGAAGGTTTATATGTATAAAAAATCCCGGAATTCCCACGGGGACGGGCACAAATCGGGTAAAACTGCGGGGCCCTGCAAATAGGAAATAAATAAAAAAGAACATCGTCTCACCTTATCCAGGTCAATGTCGGAGATAGGGAACCATTTCCCGATGAAGACAACGACCGGCCTGCCGAGGCGGTCCACGCCGCTCTGGTAGAGGCAGCCGATGCCCGACACCTCGCTCAGGTCCTCGGTGCGCGCGCGCCGGAGGAGACGCTCATATCTGGAAAGAGGAAGAGAGGGAGTTAGTTTGGGGTTTGAGATGGTAAAGATATATTGGCGGTGGACTTTGGGTGCTTTGAAAGTACTCTTTCTTCAACATTTGGTCATTTCGTTTTCTTCTTGGGGTTAATGAGTGTTGTATTTTTTTTAATTTGACTAGAAATGTGGCCAAGAAAATGTATGATATGGGCGAGTCCGTCTCGAAGATATAGTTTTTGTGCTTCAAAAAATAATTTAGGTGAGTACAGTAAGATACCTAATGTTTACCTAAATGCAGTAAAGCACTCGTAGTTTTCGAATCAGAGTTTACATTTCTTAGAATTTCCTAATCCCACAACTATTACTAGTGGCATCGTCCAATCTCGTGTTACCTAGAGTTAAACTACCCAGTAAACAAAAAAACATCTGTAAACCAACTCAATAACAACCACCTCCACCTCGCTATAATTAAAACTGTTTTCATATACATGCGTATGCGTCCAATACGTCCTTGGCCTAAAAAGCATCGCATTCTGTTCAACCACAATTCAGAGACACTCGAGTGGTTCCAGTGATCATATCGACGTCCTAATGGAAACCAGGTCAAGTTACCCTGGTGGGCTCACACAAACAAATGCTTCTATTTCGGGATATCGTATCAATCATGTTTGACGGCTGGGAAGTGACAGAAGTCGTAATATGGAGTTTAGGAGACAATTATGTTGGGAATTATGTGATGATTCTCCAAAAGAATGAGTGGAACGAAAGTGGTGGGTGAATAGTATGTAACATTGTATAAGTACATATGTCGCTATTTCAATGCTTATTTTAAGAAATTCATATGGTGATCTGATCAATATATTATAACTTCTTGCATAATCAATTATGAAATGTAACTGCTGGGTAAAGGCCTAAAATAAATAAATATAATACCTAATGGCTAATTATTATAGTAGTAAGTTCAGTTTACCTATTTTCGTTTTTCATTGCCTTCAAACTATTTCGCTGCGACGAGCCTACACCCATCTCATTAGGTATTTGTAATGGACGTTTTCAAACTCATCATATCATTATTTTCAATGTCAATTGACGGTTATTCTTTGTTTAAGCCTCGGTCACACAAAGCGAATACTCGCTGCGAGTGCATTCGCCGCGAACAATAGTCGCAGCGACAATTCGCTGCCTGCCTGTCACACACCGCGAGTTCTACACGAGATTTTCGACAGTCTGTTGGTGCGCAAATACAAAATGTCGTCTGCTCTTATACGTTTGAGTACCTATTCGGTTGGCACGTGCAGAGTTAGCAACTTTATGAAGGCGCCTTCCTTTGCATTCTTCTTTAAAAAATTGCTGTTATTAGTATCCCACAGCTCTTCATATTTCCTATAGGGGAAATACGGACAAAATGACAGGGTGTTTTGTTTTTTAATCATAAATCTTTATTTATTGTAATTATAATCAGTCTCATACATTTTCAATCATCTTAGGTTTATTGACTAACATTAAAACAGTCTTTTACTTGAATAAGAACGATAACAAATTAGATATTAATAAAACAATGGACGAATAAAAAAAACCATTTTGTCCGTATAGTACGGACAAAATGACACACGAACTATGGGTATAATGACATACCACAAATTTACGAACAAAGTTCACAAATAAATCTCTTTGTCTTCCCTGAGACATCAGCACATGAAGCGTGAGCCCAACTAAAACAACTCATGCACCGTAACCAACTTTCTCCCGGCTTGGACCGCGAATAAAGGTCATTGCAATAAATGCATGGTGGGCAGTCATCGTCGTCCTCGTTTTCGGCAGCAATATCTTCAATATCAGAGCTGGAATCGATGGTTTGAGCAGTTCGACGCTGCCTCGTTGGCATCTGTCTTTTTTTTGGTGCTTCTACCACTGTGCTTTTGACAGTGGATTTTTTGATGCTATTACCTATGTATATATACCTATGTCGTTTTGTCCAGCCTAGAGGTATGTCATTTTACCCAAATGTAGGCAAGAAACATTTAATATCATAAGTAATTAAAACAGTTGAAATTTCTTTTAAAACCAATACTTATCACAAGCCTATAACATAAGTCTTCAAGTTTAGTAAACAAAATAACAAATAATAACATAAAACTCACCCAAAACCCGGTGCAATCCATATATAAATATTTTTTTTGGCGACAAGGAACACGTTCCGACTCGCAACTTCAAACAGACTAACCGAATGGCGCTGGGCACCTCGCAGGATTGCCAACATAACCGTCGCCACGTGTAGCTAGGTTCGTGAATTCGCTACAGCCCGCCAAATTTGAAATAAGCCCACTATGTCGTTTTGTCCGTATATGTCATTTTGTCCGTATTTCCCCTATGCATTCAAGAAACGAATAATTTCTATATTTCCCCACTTTAGGGAATCCTTTTTTTGTTGACTCATAATTAAAAACTTGAAAAAGCGACGAATCGACCTGTAAGCACGATCGTGTCCAGTCCAGTCGAGAGCGGCGCGCGAATGGCTAGTCGCAGCGAATACCCTGTCACACACAACGAATACTCGCGGCGACTACGCATTCGCAGCGAGTATTCGCTATGTGTGACCGAGGCTTTAACGAAATACATAAAAAAGTCAGTTGTTTGAACAACTGACTTAACAACTGACAACTGACAACTGACTTAATTTGAATTAACAATGTCGTTTGTGATACAGAATAAAATACAATATTAGCATAACAAAACATATGTTTATGTGGAAGGTTCAAATTATTATAATTGGTTAAAGTCAACTAAAAATGCCTAATTAATTAACCTTTAGAGATGGAAAAAAAGTAACTCATTCAACATCATGTTTGTTTGTTTGAATGCGCTAATCTTAGGAACTATGGTCCGATTTGAAAAGTTATTTTTGTAATGGATAGCCACATTCAACGGGAAGGTTATAGGCTACTTTTCATCCTGAAATTCCCACGGGAACGGGTACAATGCGGGTAAAACCGCGGGGCGCTGCTAGTACTAATATATTTTTATATTTTTATTTAATCTGACCAGTGTACTCGCAGCTCCATAGACTAACGCGTTTAAATAACTTATCAGCTTAATTAAATAAATAAATATACCTAAATAAATTATGTATAAGCTGTAATGGACCGGAAGAGTGAATGAAACAGGGGCGAATGAGTGAGAGATGGAAGTAAAAAATTACAATATGGCGATACGACAATTTACTTACGGTGCGATAATTAAAGTGAAAATAAATAGTAATTTAAGAAATACAATCGTTTAATTTGCCTGAAGATCAGGCATATATTTACGTAGATTAGTATTGATAAACTTTAGGTAAAACCAAACCAAAGCTTTAATAACTTACTATCCTACTTCCTAAGTTCCTACAAAATAGTATAAATGCGAAAGTTTGTTTCACGCAAAAACTACTGAACGGATTTGGATAAAAACTTTACAGTAATATAGGTTATACATCAGATTAACACATGGGATACATTTTATCCCGAAATTCCCGCGGGAACGGGTACAACGTGGGTGAAACCGCGGGGCGCGGCTATTATAATATAAATAACCAAGTGAATACTTTCAACAATTCGGAATTGGATCGGAAAAATACTATGGTATGCTCGTTAAAATAAAATCTACCTACATGTTTATATTACTGTTTCCGTTTCGAAGTAGCGTTCTAAAAATAATTTCCCAACTCATATTTAGATTGTGACGTAGATAATAATATGTTTACAGATTATTTATGTTTGTAATGTCGGTGACGTGGGGGTATGTACGTTAATATTTTTGGAAAAGGTTGATGTTTGATTTAGTTTGAATTTTATTAGGCGATGAGACTTTGAAAAAGTTTATAGTCTTGTAGAGACGTTTGTTAAATAAAGTTTTTTTTTAAATATTACGTGTCGATAAACTTAAATGGGACTGGGCCGGTCACGTCTGCCGCATGCCAGAAGAGCTGTGGGCCAGAACAGCCACTGAGTGGCAGCCAGATCCGGCGAGCAGGCGACGCGGCAGACCGAGGCGCAGGTGGCGGGACGATCTCGACGCATACCAGACCAACTGGAGAGAAGTGGCCCAGAACAGGGATGCATGGAAGGAATGGGGAGAGGCCTTTGCCCAGCATTGGGACACAAACTGATAATAATAATAATAATATAGTGTTTTAAAGAAAGCGCAGCACACCTCTCTACACCCCCGAGTCGCCCGCACCGATGTTGCCCCCTTGCCGTCTTTATGTCGGCTGTTTTGGGGGGCCCATCTAGTGGGCGGCGAGCCACGGCCTTCCGCAGATAACTTGTTCTTACATGTTATGGCAGGTGCCGACCTCTCTGAAATAACCCATTCTTAATCCATCCAAACTTCAGTCCCATAGCCCATTCTTATTTCTTTCATTTCCTGCAATAGTCCCTACTTCTGCAGGTACACATTCCCGGATGCGTTGTACTGACGTGTTCGGGAGTGTGTCCCTGCAGTTGTAATCCATTACATTAAACATCTCCAAAGGGCCTCTACGAGTTGGATCTGTATCCCCTCGCATGCCTCTCAAAAAGACCGGGCTTGTCCCGTGACTCCGAGGAGAAATAATAACGTGTCGATATTACACATTAATCACACTTATAAGGAAGCATTAGCCGTCTCTGTGTACGGGCGTAAGACTTGGGTAAGTCTCACGATATTTTCAGCAGTTCTCAGAAACATCATAAATACACACACAATATGGACACCTATGTGCCGTTCACTAACTTTTTATAATAAGTACATTGATAATGAACTTCATTACCATTGCCAGTGTTATATACTATTACCATTATCAGTTAGCTGTTAAAACATTGCAAACATTATTTTAAATTATACAATTAAATTCAAATAAATACCTAAAAAATACAACAGTGCAATAAACTCAAAACGTGTTTTATTCCAATTAACAGTTCGTAAAAGACATTTCCATTTTTTTGCACAAACAATAAACATGGACAATTAATGTGATATGGGTTTATGGAGGATGTTGGTTGGTAGTGACTGTTGTTGTAGCTGTGGCACGGGCGCCGCGCCGCCGCCCGCCCATTCACGTGTGACGTCACCCGCCCGCCCTGACGACACGCGTGGTGGGCGGGCGGCAAGCACGTCTGGACCTTGTTTTAATGATCACTTTCGTACCAAGGTTTCTTGTTAGATCTAATGCTTCTAGGGATTTCAGTTCAGTGAAAGTTCACGCTGAAAGTCAAACGTTATCACTGAATAGAGTATGAGTTGGTATGAGTGAATTTTAATGAAATATTTACGCTCGCTTTACTCTAAGTTAAGTGGAAAAATACTATTATTTTCACTTAAGTCACTTACAACTTGATGTAATACTTCTACATAACATAACATACCCCAGTCCCTCACCACGTCTGCCTGCCTATTCCCATTACTAACAAAGCTTCTTTAAAGATTTTCATGTAGGTCATCCAAAGTGACAAGAGTGTGGCAAAGTGACTTATAGGTAAGTTTTAGAACATTCTTATAGGACTGGATCGGATGTAGCACATTATTTGATCGCATAAGAATAAGAACCCGTGACATTGGCTCTTATACCTTACGAATAAAAAGTTTTCTGTAATAAAGATGAAGAGTCTGATTTTTTGTTTGTTTGAACACTCTCATCTCAGAAACTGCCAATCCTATTTGATTAATTCATTCTGAAATGAATAGCCACATTCATCGGAAAGGATATAGGCTATTTTTCATCCCGAAATTCCCACGAGAACGGGTACAACGCGGGCAAAACCGCGGGGCGCTATTTGTATACAATATAACATTATATGTAGTATATTTAAAAAAATCACATATTTCTCATACATAAAACGTCACCATGATTAAACATAGTAAACACAAGGTATAAGATTATTTAGTAAGGCCGCACAGAGACCAGTCTGTAAGTCTATATACGCACCTGTGTGTATGAAGTTAAAAATCATAAAGTACTACAAGCCTGTCGTACAAAGTGGTTTGCATTATCTACAAAGGCCCGATAAGCGGTCATCAAATTAAAAACACGACGACTGCACACGACATGACAAATTGTTAATTACATCCATACAGAAGGTTTGTTACCAAGTTAAAAATGTGTATTCTTGTTTATAAAATACTAGCAGCGCCCCGCGGTTTTACCCGCGTAGTGCCCGTACCCGTAAGAATTTCGAGATGAAAAATAGCCTATAACCTTCCCGTTAAATGTGGCTATCCATTGCAAAAAGCATTATTCAAATCGGGCTGGTAATTTCCGAAATTAGCTCGAATATACAAAAAACAAACTTAAATTTGTCACCTCTTTTTAATATAAGAATAGATTTACTTTTTCGGCACTGCAGTTTTACCTGTGTACAGGTTAAAAAACTACAGATTAGTGCTTTAGGTATTTAGCCGTATATCAACAGTAATATTTCCAATATGGTCCACGCTTATTAACAAAACAAGCATTTAAATAGTAGGACTTATTTATACGAACAAATACTTTATATGAATTTAGAATTGACATCCAGACGTCGTTGCCAGCAACTATATCTGCACATATTGCTTACTCCGGGCGGGATTCGAACCCGCAACCCCAAACATAGTAAGCTCTCTCACTGCCCCTATGCCAACGGGCAGTGAAATGAGGCGTTTGCCCAGCAGTGGGACTTAACTGGAATACTTACTTACTTATAAAGTAAGTTATACCAAAAGATCACCTATTTTGAGTTTCAGAACTGTATACCGTTTTTGTTTCTGTATATAACAAAGAATATAATATTAATAACATTGTTTTAGTCCGTATTAGGTACTAGCAGCGCCCCGCGGTTTTACCCGCGTTGTGCCCGTTCCCGTGGGAATTTCGATATAGCCTTCCTCTATAAATAGACTATCTAACAGTGAAATAATTATTCAAATCGGTTCAGTAGTTTCTGAGATTAGCGCGTTTAAACAAACAAACAAACAAACAAACAAACAAACAAAACAAACTCTTCAGCTTTATAATATTAGTATAGATTTGCAATTTACTTATAAGTACATAGATCATGAGGTAAGTGCCTATGTAATATTAGATGTGTCACTGTACATAATGTAACTTAAACCACAAAGGTTTAAAACAATAAACTCATGCAAGCAACGACGTTTTATTTTAACACTAGCAGCGCCCCGCGGTTTTACCCGCGTTGTGCCTGTTATCGTGGGAATTTTGGGATAAAAAAGCCTATAACCTTCCCCTTGAATGTGGCTATCTATTACAAAAAAAATTATTGAAATCGGATTTGTAGTTACTGAGATAAGCTCGAACATACAAACAAACTTAAAAAAATTACCTCTTTATAATATTTGTATAGATTAGTACAGTTTGAATCAAGGCATGAATTTAAAAATAGCGATTTTCAATGCCGATCATGAATTAATTTAGACTTAATTATACACTTAATTATCATATTGCTATATACCTATTATAATTGATTGTTTACAAATATGTTTCCTGTTATATGATAGTTTAGTTTTAGCTATTCATTACCTTAATAGATATTTATTATCTTATAACAACTGTCATATTGGTCTATTTAATATAATAATATACCTAATTGACGTAAAATACAGTAACGACTCCGCCGCTCAGAATAATGGTTATGATTTAATCTGGTTTAAGTTAAGAAGGTAATATTTTCAAACAGAAGCTTGTGATGCGATTCAAATTTAATTACATCAATTCACCCTTATCGTCCACAAAAAAATAATACATACACTCTAGTTTACAATTGGTATATCACATTATAAACTGATTAAACTCCGACACTAGGGATGTCCACTAGCCTACTCGAAATTAATGAACGAACTGATTGTTGGCACAGATTATAATTGCTTTTACATAGCTTTATCTTTTTTTTTTGCTTTATAAATGGTTAATACCACGAAGCTAGAACAAAGAGGAGTTGCCTTAAGCAACGTAGCACTGGGATTCAACTCGGTCCTGACGTTGTCATGGTGGGCGGAGCCACTTAGGCTCCGCCCACCTGAACGCTGTAGTATGCTATCAGCGTTCCTCAGGTGCACATGTGACGAGACTCGCAATAAAAGTGTGTTTTTTGCGTTTTTAACAAGAAAAGGATGAAGTGTTGTGTTTTACTATGTCAAAGTTACTCAGACAGACGTTCTGATAATATGAGTGGCATCTCATTTCATGTGTAAGTATTTTTTTCCCCAAATAAATATAAAAGTTCTAGAACATTCTCAGCTTTCAGCGTTAAAATTCTACTACTTGACACTAGATGGCGACACATTTCGGAAGAAAATACATAAGTTTACGTATAATTTTGCAGTATTATATTGTAATAATAATACGTAAATACTAAAAACTGTTATACACTTAGTCCTAAATACCTTTTAGTAGCTAAAACAGTACTTTTATAGTTTTTATTATTATATTATTAATGGGCCGCCATCTATCGTCAACTAGAATAACTATTTTAAACTTCAGAAATATCCAGGGCCGTACTCAGATTTTTGTAAAAATTTTACCAACTAATTTAATTAAAAGTAATTTTAATTATTTTTATATGTTCGTTTTAGATTTCCATCCGACGATAATTTAAAACAGCAATGGATTACAAAACTTAATAGACCGGATTGGACACCAACAAAATACACAAAAATTTGTTCTTGCCATTTCAATGATGTCTTAGTTAGTAGTTTATGCAACTGTCATATAAAGAAGGGTGTACCCGTGTTATATGCAGTTGCATACACTACTTTATCTTCACTAATGCAATTAATCAAACAAAATTTTAAAAACAAAACACATTGCGAAACATTAAATTCACGCGTACGTGTATTGTCACAGTGAACTTGCCGCCATTAAAATCTAACCAATGAGAGCGCAGCTGCGCGCGCAGGGCCGCAGGGCGCGATATTATAATGAGATTTTACGATATCGATGTGGATATTATAACATCATGTGCAATTGCTTAAATTGAGTGTTTTAGTTGTCTGCGCTATAACTGTAGTAATTATAAGTCAAGTATTGGAAACATAAATAGAATGTCACAACATTAGTGTAGATAAAATAAATAAATAAGTACATTCATGTGTTATTCTGTATAATCTATATTACTGTAAAGTTTCATCCAAATCCGTCGCGTGGTTTTTACGTGAAAGAGCAACAAACATACATCCATACATCCATCCTCACAAAATTTCGCATAATATTATAGTAGGATGCAACAGTCTAGAAAGTGCATTTGACTCGCGTTTGTATCGATACAAATGCGCGTTGACGGCGCGTATAAAAAACGTCGTGTGCAAAGGCTCTTATTTTATTACAAGCTTTTATTTAGTTTCACCTGTCCCGATGTTTGTGTGAAATTAAATCTTGCAAGTTAAATTTGGTCCACTTCCCGGTTACCGATTGAGCTGAAATTTGCAACACATCTTTGGTTCTGATGACAATGCAATTAATTAGTTGTAGTCGGTATTGTTATTAATCTAAAATGGCCGCCCTAACAAAATGGCGGTGTACATTTTTGTCGTTATTTATATTCGTGATCGCGATTGCAAAAGAAAAAAATGTAACATGCTTTTATTTAACAAAAATTGGGTACGTGATAAAAACGCAAAGATTTAATACAAGGTGTAAAAGATACTTAGGTATCTAGATAATTAGGTATCTACGATATTATTGTGACGAAGACAAAGAAGCTTAATTTTTCGTTAAAGGTTGCAATGTCAGTGCATACATTTATTATCTTGTTTTAATTATTATTTTATTATTTTAGTTCATTTTATTAACAAATAATAAAAGATTGTTTTAAAAAAAAGTCTTTTCATTTCATTTATTTCCCTATAAAATTTTTTTGAAGCTGAGTTTTGAGTTCTGAGTACGTCCCATCACATTAAGACTTTTGACACCTAGTGTGAAGTAGCTGAACTACGTAGTAACATCAACATCAACCTAAACTAGTAGTTTTGCTATTAGCCGATAGATGGAATATTGAGAAGTGGGCGGAGCTTAACACCACCTCAGTGCCCCCTCACCCCGCAAACTATCACGCGTCGTTTCATAGGGAAATTGAATTACCACACCTCCTCTTTGTTTTAGCTTCGTGGTTAATACTACATTACATTATGATTCCATTCTAAATTCAAACTTACTTCTCTTCCGCCGTCTCTTCGACAGCTGGCTGAGGCGTGTGCGTGCTCAGGTCTGGCAGCTCTACCGCCATCGTATCCATCGCCATGGCACTCAATACACTAACTTATATCCTCGTGTCAACACACATCAATCACTTAACGGTAAGGTCACACAATCTGGGGCTTTTTTTGGGAAGTAGTCTAAAGATTGGTGATGTAAAGCCTAGAAAGTTTGGAAATGTCAGTTGAAGTAATATTCTTCTTGAACTTTAAAATGCACTAAACTAATATGGCAGATTTTCCTACCAAAGACAGTTTGTCCTTAAAACGAATTCAGTATCAATCACTAAACATTTTTCCTCTTAAAAGGACATTTTGTCTTTGGTTACAAAATTGGCTATATTAATTTACAATAAAAGACTCATTAGAAGAAAGAGACTGTTCGCAGTTTCAAGATTGTTTGAATCTTTGGTCACGTTTTATCGAGTTATTTTCAATACATCTTGCAATCTATGCATATGAAACAATATGAGTCTAATACTGATATTTAGCTCTCAGAAGCTTAGAGTGCAAGACGTGGCATTTACATAAAACGTCAAAATTTCGAGCAAAATTTCCTTGAAACCGTTAAAATTCTTGAGTTAAAAACAGAGCAGTGCGCAGTGCATCAAATCGTTTTCTTACTATGGATCACGTGTGCTACCGATACTAACTAGTTAATGAATGATTGAGGATTTACAAATACAGTGAGCACGCGATATACGAGTAGAACCAACCCGATCGTACATTGTTTACAATACGGTGGATTTCAAAAGATTTCCGCGTGCGCGAGGGTAAACAGAACTGTTTCAAATCGTAAACATGTTGGAAGTGATTGGATTGCTTTCGTTAGATGACGCTTAATCAAGGATGTTTATTAGATCCTACTTACTTTTCTACTGAATTTTCCTGTAACATACAAAAATGCCAATAAAATCCTAATTAATACAGGCATTGATGCAGCAAGGAGAGTTAATGCTAGTGACCATTAAGTAAATTGTATGTAGCAGAAATTACAATAAATTATTTAAAGTAAAGGCAGTATTACACCATCTTTTTAGTATTTTTTCAGCTTGTAATAAGTATAAACAAATCAGCATCACAAGCCTCAATCACTGAAGGTGCGATTCAAAGATGTCCTACCATACTTTCATCTGATATCTTCGATCATGTAACGTGTCTTGTTTTCAACGAATACGTATCCCATTCAATATCTTCTTGAGTAAACAACTACCAACTACTCTAGTTATCAATACTTAATGTAACGTAAACATTATAAAGTGTTATCAGAATGTAAACGGAACTGTGGCTACCGTAATCAACGCCAGAAGCTGATGCTAGCGTTCAATTGCTTGCAAATGTTCCTATTTATAAACAACACACTATTTGGAGGCAAAAAATACGTGGAATAATAACTTGTTTGGTTATAATTGAAATGTTTTAGCATTAAAAATAAACTGAGTATTATGCTAAGTGTGAGGTCTGGTATAAATTAAGTTTTTAGAGGTGAATTAATCTTATTTGAGTATATATTTGTAATGAGATAGTGAGCAAATTAAATCATACGAACTTTGAGGGATATATCTTATAGGCTTTAAATGTTTTTTGTGATAAAATTATAGCTATTTCAGTATTATAGAACAAGTCTAAGTTAGATTGTAGACTGTAACAGACTAAAGTTTGAGACAGTCTGTCTCTATTTTGCAGCCCTACTTTGCAACTCCTACACCTTATATAGGCCATGAAACATTTGACTCCTGATCACGGAATCATGTTTCAGTAGTTGACTATGTAATACGCTGTATTTAACCAACTATATGTAATAGGATCACTATAGTATCACTTCATAACTCAAGGATCACACTGGAAGTACATTCTGTACGTTCAGACAATGATATCAAAATCATCTTCAGTTCAAACAATTGTCTAGTTTCCACAGTTAACATAACTGGTTGTTAAAACATCACTGTTACAATACCATTACATTATAATTTAATTCTTAGTTGATGTGTCTTACACAAGAATAAATCTAGGTAAAGCTTGTACAGACTAAATAATAGTTACTTTAGATGTATTCGCAATGCGGTAGCGAGTGTTATTGTTTTACGATTCAAACAATGTATAAAACAGATGAGCATCGCGAAATGTGTACTTCACGGTTATTAATTGAACTTAATGCAGTCTTTTGTGCCCATAAGGATGATGTCATAATTTGTCATCGTTTATAGCAACTCATGCATTCAAAGTAAGTTAAAAACATGTTTTATTTGAGTTCGTAAACTGGTACAAATTGTATTGGCACCAACTGCGTCATACATATCTCCAATGTCCTTATTTGACCCTGTTACGGTTTCATAACAGCTATAAAACAGATCCCGCTTATAATGGCTCGTGTAACTAATGCAGTGCAATGTGTGTTAATAATAAATGCATGCACCAGCGGCCATGCGAGAACTTGCAGTGTAAAATTACCCTAACGTTGGATGAAGGAGTTATACAAAATATGGTCTAGTTTTAAGCTATTGCATAGCTTCTATCGCGGGCCTTGAGCGCGGGGACCGAATCCAGAAATTCCGTAACGAAAAAACCTCACGCAAAAAACCTAACGCTCCCCACTAACGCCATCTAGTGATACAAAAAATAACTATGCAATAGCTTTACCGCGGCAGTCCCCGAGTGCCACACGTCTTTTATAAAATTGGTCGATTTGTTAGCTCGCTATTACATTAACAACATTACTTTATCAATTAAATGGGATTCCGCTGATTGAACGACTGTGGATTATTGCCATATTTTAGCAGTGTTTAAATGAATCGGTTAGACCGTATTCGGTTGCAGACTGCATTCGGTCGCCGATAACTTTCGTTGGTCGACATAATCTAACGATAGAAGTCATTTCATTCTTTAATGTGTTTCGAGTACCTATAATTATTCGGATCGTATGATACTAGCTTTTTAGTCACCGTATGTTTTACTTCACTTGTCCTACTTTAAATGTGTGAAATACACAGAGCAGAGATGTGAGATGTGTTCCGCTTTGCTTCATTGTGTTTGACACTTGAAACTAACGAACGGGGTGTAATTAAAGAGAGTTCATTTAAACGCGTTTGTGAAAGTGAGGAATATGCGAAAAGTGAAATTGTATAACAGTATGCTCCAGTTAGGATAGGATGATATGAGTAATTAGTTTGTTTATAATTAATGAGTACCTACAAGTACAATTTACTAAGAACATCTCGAGAATCATTGTGAGACACTATAAAATGGTATGAGGTGTCTATAGAAATTACATATTAGTTGAAATTGAAATTGGCTATACATTTATTCACTTTCTTTAAATGTTACGTAAGATTAGTTTTATTTCATGACGTTACACGACTAATTGACTGTTAACATAACGTTTAAGTACGAAAGTAAACATTAGGTAAATCGAAAAACCAGAATCACCAAATGTCCACTTATCCACTTAAAGGGAGAATACTCTAAATACTGAAGAACACTGAATAAACTTAACTCAAAGTAAACATTCCTTAATTTTAAACAAAAACATATCTTCTTAACTTCGATTAACCAACAACATATAACCAGTTGGAATCGAAAAGAGTTAACAAAACATAAATTATTCACGAACATGGGCCGAAAACGAGACGAAAATAGAAATAAACAGACATTGACAAACACCAAATCAAATTGACGAATTCATCGGGCGCACAGGAAACGTGGCTTGTTAAAAATATAATGTTGTTACAAAATGGATCGCGTAATGTCGTATCATACTACATAATACTTAATATAATGGGTTACCTTTATTTTACCGAACTACGTTTGATCGAAATTCATTTTGCCAAACACGATTCATCGATTTATGATGTGACCGATGTCTTGATTCGTCGATATTTCATTTGTACTTTGTAATGTTTGACTGAAGTAAAATGTAACATTTCATAGTTAAATTCTATTTACCAACATAAACACCGATGTTAAAATAGTTTGTACATATTCCACACGCATTGAACATAATCAGTAAAGTGCAGTAAGAATTACACAACGAAATGATGTGGCGTCTAGATTCGTGAAATCTATTTTTGTTTAGAAAGGATTAAAACGTCAAGGTTTATTTTCCGATTAAATAAAAGTGCCTGAAACAATGAAGGCTAAACTTTTTATTGGATGATTCAATCGAATATACCAATAGATTCTAGGTTAGGTAGTCGGTGAATATGTAACAAGGTATTACGACATTTTGTATTACTAAGCTGAAGATTCGAAGGAATATAGTAGCGCTTAAGCTCGGCTATTTTTGATCCAGTTTGTTGATGGAAAATTACCATTACAGCAATACAAACAAACTGATTTTAATTAATAATAATTTTAAACCATTTGTTAGCTTAACTACGGATCGTCATAAATATAATTCGGCATTTAGGTTAGGAATTTGGAACCAATATTGAAAATAGAATCAACTTGTAACAAAAAAATTGGGTCACCAGAGTTAATATGTCAGAAACAGCTGTTACGGAACGAACTGGTATGAATCACCCAACGACGTAAAAATACCCGCATTTAACATTTATACCGTACCTAACCCTACCGTATTATGTATTAAAAGTTGGCGGAACTCACTGACAGACAATGCTTATCCTTTGGGATATTTAATATGTGTTGTAACTGAGCTACATGCTTCAAATCTTCATCAAAGGTTATATAAAAGGCATATTCTTTAGGGATTTAGCTTGAAGTAAAACTTGGAGTGGATTTTTTGATTTGACCCAATATGGTAATTCATAATCAAAAAAATCCATAAAACTCATTCAGCTAATTAAGACACACAATGTAATCGTATTCGTACATATACCTACACGATTTAATTTCAATATAGCAAGCAAAACTCAGGTGATTTGACGTCAAACAATTTTAAGCGAAATATTTTTCAAAGGCCAAAATCTGCATCACAA
Organism: Cyclophora albipunctata; assembly: GCA_963082685.1. NCBI lineage: Eukaryota > Metazoa > Arthropoda > Insecta > Lepidoptera > Geometridae > Cyclophora > Cyclophora albipunctata. Next base: position 1,117,436 of record OY720121.1, on the reverse strand, counting down.
CTTGCGTCGTCATGTGACAAGACAACAATGTAACATTTTTCTTTATTTTTATCAATCACGATCCGCAAACAGTTTTTGCTTATCTCCAGCCGTGAGTCTCTTCATGTCAGTTTACTTTTCATCAAAGATTTATCACAGTAGAAAAACTTTCCTCTAATTCGGTGTAGGTACATAATCACCACCATGTAATGTACACTGGAGGTGATTATCATAAAAACCTATAAGTATCACTTTTTTACAGTTATCTTGAAGTATAATTTTGAGAGGACTATTACAAATATATTTTACTTTAAAAACAATACAAAACAACTACTAAGTTCTACCACAATACAGTTTTGAGTTACAAAACGGAGTAGAATTTCATAAGTTAAATTAGTTTAAATTGTCAAGGATGTTCTTAGTAATAACAGTTGGGAGTTAATAGAGACGGGTTGTGTATTCGAGTTCCTCAACCTGGTTATAAACTGAGACCCGAAACACGTAAAGTTGAATACACATTGGTCATTTATCTTCTTGTATCTTAAATTCGATCCCAAAGACCTACAGGGAATGACAAATCGTTTGCGGACGGCGACAAACACCAATAAATAAACTGCTCTTTGTTCTGCCATCAAAACAAACAGTTTAGGAAACTGCCTCCAAGGATTTTGACTGTTTAAGGGATTTGTAAAATGATCAGAATGTTGTTTTTCTGTTAAGAATGTCACTGTGCTTCGTGAGGCTTTGCGAAATATGCTGGAAATGCCTAATTAGCTGGAATAATTGTAGTCAACAAATTATGCGTTAGAATTACAATAAAGATGAATACATCTGCATGAGATCTACATGATTGATGATGATCTCAGACCCCAAAAATTGTGTCTAAACCTAAATATTTTTCCAACAAAAGAATACCAATCTATAATATTAGAAAACTTCGTTCTAACTTCGCGTGTGTCGGCGCTATATTGAATCTGAAAGTATTAGGAAACACGACTTAAAAACTAATAATAACGTGGAACGAATTATGTACTTGAAGAACTAACAAAGAATATTCATGAGTTTGATACAAACATTATCTTAATTTGTGGTTGAAATACAGTTGCTTAATATAATGAGACGATTGATATGAAGAACGTGTTTACTCGTATAATGACGTTTTTGTTATACAATTAAATAAATCCCGAGTGAAATACAATGGCGTGAGTGCACATTGTACCCGAGCCGTTAAAGAGGTCGATGCCACACTAAACAGAGATCTAAATATATCAATCAGAACCTCAAGATCCATTCATTAAGACAATCATCCCGATACTGAATGGGATTCTTAACAAATTGAAGGTAAAATCAATACCAAAGTTTTCAACTCAAGAATCTTAGATTAACGTAGATCAATAATTTGTAATCACTTTATTAAAACACTGGATTCTCTGTAGTTATTCACACGCGAAAACAAACACAAGTGATTGGGTTTGGTTGTTTATTTTGCGTACGGAGAGCGGCGCGGCGCGTGTGGTCCGGTCGACAATCGCGAAAATACTGAACCAATGAGTGTAGTCGAGTGCCGATAGCGGCGCGGAGGCGATGCGCGATCGACACCCTCGCACGGGGAAAATTACCTCAAAATAAGGGTAATTTTAATTGTTTACTACCCTCCTCGATAAGGCTATTCAAGATATTTCAGGAAGTTATTACTCCTAATTACCCTTCATTGTATAATGTAATGTGATCTCAATAAGGATAAGCTATAAATATTATTATTCGATATTTACGTTAGATTGTTGAAAGAGTAAAAGTAACCTGTTGTTATTTGGCACCGAGTCAATTCTCTTACCATCGGGGCCGTCAGATGCTGCTGGTTGACCTTACAGATTAGGGGCCAAGGTCTTAGAGTAAAACACTAATATCTGATCTAGAACTACCAGTACTCCGTGTTTGATATCTAGTAGCCTTAAAATATACTATAATTATTTACTTTGCCATGAACATTATCGTAAAACGTTAAACCATTTTCACGCGAAGAAATTACCATTACGTACAAGTACCAAGTTATAACAATAAGATTTAATTAACCAAAGAACCAATAACAACTTACAGTTCAATTATCACAAAACCTCACGAGTATCTATAACAACATCTCTAGTCGTTTCCTTTTGTGACTATCTTCTAAATCTGGCACATACTACCAGTCTATAGCCAGCGCGATATCGTTACCTACCTTTCTATTTTACAATTCGTGCATAAACATAGGAGTATACTGGCAACCCTGAAGGTTTATTGAAGATATAAAAGTAAAGAACAAGGGGCAGGGGTTGGGCGCGCCGCCCACGAATCACCCAGGGCGGCATGGAGACATGCGATCGATCGACCGACTAATCGCTAGACTAGTCTTCCAACTCCTGTTGTAGACTACAACTGGTTGATCAACTGGTAAATGTCTGAGCGACTACGTCATCGATATCGAAAGCGAACTAGGGTGGGCTGTAGAACAGTTAATTTTGATTGTTTTTTGAATTGACATTCAAATGCCCGAGCGTAAGCCGCATACGTTGTTTCCGATTATTGTTAGTGCAATATGTGTAAGGATATGATAGTAACACTTTGGGGAATAACAAGATATCAAAGGTTGTTGCAAAACGCGATAAGAGAAAACGGAAGAGTGTTTTATGGGAATCAGATTAAAGTTGAAGAACTTTACCAACTCCTTCCTTCGTTCTTTGCAAAAAAAGCCTTAGTCTTGAAAAATCGTATCAGTAGGTTTGGACGTGTGGTAGGTACAGTTTATAATTTAGTTTTTATAATTTAGCATAAGAACAGGTGTAAGCTGAGCTTTGCAAGCGTAACTTGTTAAATAAGAAGCAACTTATAATGAGAGGGTTCCGTGCAAACTTTGCATTTCACTGCGTTGGATGTGGATGCAGAATCGTGGGCGCATTGCGTATGCAATGGCAGAATCTGTGTTACAATCCCGATGCCGAATGTATCATGTAGTCAACGTATATTAAATGAAGTCCATTATAAGTAATATACCTACTTAAAAGTTTGTTGGGTGCCCTTTTCTTTTGGGTGTCCAATGCAGTAAATACCACACTTTTTGCTGGACATAATTTGATTGATAACTTGAATTGGAAACAGTAACCAATTTGGCTCATTTGACTTCACCTCTGATGCAAAATGATGATGTGGGACGGATGGGAAATTAATAAAAAGTAATATTTCTGTTTGTCCCACTAGGTATGAACCATCATACCACCAGGGACGAACGGGAATAAAATAAATTATGAATTTTACGTTCGTCCCAATTTAGGATTCAACTTTACGTAGGTCATAAGGTTTTAAATTCAAAATTTCCATTTTACTATTCCTATATATTTCATGAAACCGTATCAAAAACAATACAACAATATACCTACAAGTGTAGCCTTGAGAGCTGACAGTTACCTTTCAGTTGGAACAATGGCGACTCTCATGGACCTGTCTTTGTCTCAAAGAACAGTGCCGTGATGTGACGTGACAACTTGAGTTTGAGCGCGTGACAGGACTATTGTCTCAGGTACGAAGTCGGATGTAGGGCGTGATGTGTGGGGACTGTTTAGAAATGGACTTGATACTCTTGAATCGTAGTAAGACCCTGATTCACTGGTAAAGAAATAGATCAGGTATATTTGTGGAAATTTTAGTAGATGTCACCAAAAGACAATCCTGGTGTCAGAGTCTTTTGCTGCGTAAAGTCCATTGATATGATCTGACCATTAATAAAACAGTCAAGCGCAACAATGCTTGCTCAAAAGAAACTGTTTCGTCTCAGTTTTTTTGCCATCCAAACTAATCAACAATGCATATGTCCATCCATATGTTACACCGTTATATTCCTATTGTTCAGTAAAACTACGCCACGAGCATGTCATATCTATTTATATGCCCACGTGAAGATTAAATCTAGTGTTTCCGTTAATAGCCTAGGGATTATAGACTGGTTAATAGTTCCGAGAGTCAGAATCATTCACAACGGTCGATTGGGAGTTTTAATGAGGTGGCTGTTTTAGCGAGAAATTAACCCGCTAATTAACACTGCGAATAGAGGAATTGCTTTTGTGCCAAAGTGTACTTTGATTGTTTGAGGGTTTATGTAACTGCAGTGTTTAACAAAATGCTATTACGAAAATGAAAAACGCGACGGGTATTAAAGTATTTACCTTTTCGAAAAAAAAACAGTTGCTTTTCACGTCTTGGTTAAGGTCCGGGTCTTGGTTAACAAGATTGAAAATAACAATGTCATACCTCTAATGTCATAATGACATTAGTATTTATATATATTCGTAGTTCTAGCACCCCGCGGCTTCGCCCGTGTTGAGCCCGTTCCCGTAAGAATTTTCGAAAATCCTTTCTTAATGTGCACTTACGTCACTTGAAAAACCTTCCTGCCAAATTTCATGTTTCTAGGTGTAGTGGTTGAAGCTGTGCGTTGATTGTCAGTCAGTCAGTCAGTCAGGACTTTGAATTATATATAATATAGATTAAAATGTAAAAAAACAAAGTCTCGCTTCTTCTGTCTGTTTGTAATAAACTAAAAACGCAGTGTTTATCAATACTTAGGTCAAACAGGGTGGGTACCCAGCAGGGTTGCTAGTTGCACTCTTTTGTGACGCAATGCCTTTTAGTTTTACTAGCACTACAATTCGATAATAGAATGTTGAAAATGTTAATTAATTTATCCACGCAATTCCAAGGTTTTTCCCGCATGATACTGCAATAGAATAAAACGTTTGTTACGCTAAATGTTAATTATAAAGTAATCGACGATTCAGCATAGAATAATCTTTCTACGAGTATTACTTGTTGTTGAAATATCTTACAAAAATATTCTGATGAGTAATATTGAGGTGATAGATAGTTCACCACAAATAATGGACAGCATTTTATTTAAAAATACGAGTATCTATACTAATACATAAAGTTCTAATCCTTTGTTTCAACGTCCTAATTTTAAAAACTTCGATCTGAATAATTCTTTTGGCATTGAATGGCTAAATTCAAGAGGAAGTTTAAAGGCTATTTTTATCCCAAAACTCCCACGGGAACGGCCACAACGCGTGTCACTACTAGTTTATTGTATAAAGAAAGGCCGGTAATGTCATGTGTAATGTAATGTAATGTAAGTAAATACAGAAGCTTATTTTAACATCTACTTAAAACACGGACCGGATAAGATAGATAACGTAATTAAGCTATTTAGTCCACGACACATCGATCTAGCCAGCTCTAAGTTGCAAGTCTCGCAGCTAATCCGATATCCTAATCCAATGAGGCTAACTTCATTTACGTCTTATTACTGGCATGTGAGTGCAATACGTTGCTGCTTATATTGCTTGGATAGTTTATAATATGTAGTTAGAACGTATATTACTTTAGTTGTGTTTAGATGCCTTGAAACTTGTACAGTAGGTTGGAAATAAAAATATTCTATTTAATGTAATGGGTCTTGCAGATTTTAAGTGCTCTATAAACATTCATTAATACAATTTTACACTCAAATATTTATTTTCACTATGGCCCCAGAAATTCTTTTGAGCGTACCATCTAATCAGTAATCACCCACACAACTTATAATATGAGTACGGTGTTATTATGCTGCCTCATTTTTTTTTATCTAAGACCCATTTAAACATTATGCTGACTATTCAAGTCACGAGAGCCTGATAAGAGATAACACCCGTCAGAATGCAGCCGTCTCGTCAGAGGGTTTACTTAGGCTTTGTATGTTGTCCTCTTTGATGTTTGTTCTAAATATCCGAGATGAGCGAGAAAGCATTTCACAAACAGAAGAATGTTTTTGAAGAAAGAATTTACTGTATTTGAAGTGTTCCATAAAGTTTTAATAAGCAAAATGGTTTAAACGCTTGCATACCCACTTGTACAGTGAATGCTGAGACATTTACTTTACAAGTAGGTATGACGTAAGGAATCGATTCCTATTTAATACTAGGTACATAGTATCGGAACTGAAGCGAATGCCGCTTGTGTGATAATGTCTTCAGTTCTTTAATCTTTGGGTGTTGGGCATTCATTCAGACAAGCGCAGAATCAGAAAAAGTAAGTAGGTACTTATAAAATTGGCATGTAACATTGATTGGGAAAATATTTTCAGCTATTTTTTTCATGTTTTTGTAGAAGCTCTAAGGCATAACATTGTATAAACAATAAGTGCCTGTAAACAGAATACTGAAATACCACCAACGTGACCAACACCCACGTTCCATTTCTCATTGATCAATTGGTAAACAAATTATTAACATCCATCCTTATTGCTCCGCAGAATGGAACGCAAACATATTTGTTTGTGCTATTTCTGAAATTTACTCTAATTTAAGTGCACCGATTTTGACCGAAATTATTCAATACCAAGTGATTCATGACAAATATTTGGATTCCTCGTAAATAGTTACCGCTCGATTGTGCAGGAAAACAAATATTTAACCCTAGATAGATAACCATATTGCGAGATACGGAAAAGATAACCATGCGCTTCTGAGGCGCTAGATTTTTAAATGCGTCTAGCTCAAAGAATAAGCTAGCTATGTTCTTAGAAACTTTATCGTTATAAAGGTAAATTTGTACACTTTAAAATAAAAATACAATTATAGTTTACTTTGTTTATTATAAATTATTTAAATCAAAAAAATGAATATACCTCTAAAAAAAAACTAAAATCAACAGTCTTCTTTAAATAGGAACAATTCCCGTAAATTATTGTCTAAATCAGTGGTTTTTTCTTACAATCTAGTTAATTATTATATAATCAGTCAGAAAATAACAATCATCCCCATAATAATTTGGTTTAGAGACAGTGATGACAAACGTCATTCTTGTGTTCGCCACAAACTGTCTTTTTACACTTAGTGCAGGTCATCTTTGTCATTCTTTTTTTTTTAGATGTGCAGTAGCTGCAATATCGTCGTTTTTTGGCTGAAGGCTCTTCCTCATCATGCGTGCGATCTTGTAAAGCTGGTTTTGGTAGAATATTTTCTATATTCTCTCGCACATGCCTTGGTAAAGTGGGAGCCTCTAGTCTCTTCGACATCCACGGTGCAGTCAGCTGGGTACTAAGCTTTTTCATATATTCCCTTCTATTCAAAGGTTTTTCCTGTTTTGCCAGAACATTGTGACAGTATATTACGTAGGAATTCACAAAAGCTATGTTTAATATGCCATAAAACATAGTCATTGGCCATCGATTTGTTTTCCTGGAGCATGACATCGTAGAGCACATTTGATCAAATGTGTCAACGCCGCCCTTGGTTTGGTTGTAATACATTACGATCTCGGGCTTGCCAGTGGTTTGGTTTAGAACACCTTCTTCGTCACACGATGACAACAGATACACCATCTTTGAGGGCTTCGGCTTGTACGACACCAGAGTCAAACACCCATCGTAACAGAACATGGACGTGCCTACTGCTCGCGAGCGGGTGTTTTTTAATTCCTCAGGGATTTCTCTTTTATTTGATCTTAGAGTGCCCACCAGCGTCAATTTATATGGTTCTAAAAGAAGCGATTTCGCGAGAGGTATTGATGTAAACCAATTGTCACATGTTACATTTCGATTTGTGCCATGAATAGGTCGTGATAACTCTTTCACGTAGTATTCGCCCTGAGGTAATCCATTGGTATTTGTGGCTCTACCGATATATGGCATAGCATTCAACATATATTTTGTGCCGTTGTCGCACATCATTGGGATTTTTATGCCATACTTACTTGGTTTATTGGGTATGTACATTCTGAATGGACATCTACCACGAAATGCTAATAATTGTTCATCGATTGTGATGTGCTCTCCTGGTGAGTAGTTCTGTTTACATTGAGCTATAAATAGTTCCCAAACCTTTCTGATTGGAATGAAAGGATCTTCTTGACGTGCCTGAGGGCGTAAAGACTTATCGTCCATCCTCAGACATCTAATGAGGAAATCAAATCGATCCCTGCTCATCACTGCTACATACCTTGTTCCGGAAAAGGTACTATCAAATAGCTCATCCGTTGACAAGTGATTGTCTTTCATTGCAGCACTAAGGGTTAGGACGCCAATCAAAGCTCGAAGTTCTGTTGCGTTTGTGTCTCTAAAAGTGGCACTCATCATAGAGCTATGACGTTTTACTGTTATCTCAACATTCGTCCATTTAACAATTTCATGAACTATTTCGTCGGTTATGAACAGATCAAAACATTCTACTGGTACAAAAATATTTCGACACATACGTGTTGGTCCTCTATTTGTTCGTACAATATTGACAGCAGAGGTTCTTCCATGAGTTTGACCCTTAACGATGGACCAGCAATGTTTATTCTTACCTCTAATAACTGTCCCAGTTGGAACAATTATTCGCTGGTCACGCTCTAAATTTCCAGTAGATTCCGAAGCAGGCTGAGACAAATCCTCGTCATTGGATGCGGCATGTGATTCTTCTACCTGTCCGTTATCGATAAACTCGTCTTCAATGTCACTCTGCGTGTCGTCTTCACTCAGGTGATCTTCGATCTCGCAGTCACTCTCCATAGAAATATCTCCTTCATTTTCGTCTTCTTGGTTCAAAAATGACCATATTTCGTCTTCTGCCAGCGTCCTTCTACTCGCCATAATCACTGCGTGAAGATTATAACCTAAAATCAAAACAAAACCATTTAAAAATACACTTTACATCATAAAATCATAATTACTTACTAACACTAAAAGTTACACAAAAGATAAACATACGCCTCTCGAGCGCACAGACTAGTCATAACTACTAAAATATTGTACTTACCGCATAGAAACAGTCGTCCCGCGGTAGAGTAGAGCGACAACTGAGTTGGCTGAGAAGCACAAGTTGATACTCGCGTCGCAAAAAAAGAGACGACAATATATTACTTTCGCGGGCGCCTCTGCGGCATAGGTTATCTTTCTAGGGTTTAAGCAATGCCAAATGGGAGATAAATTTTTGAAGATTCTGTGTAGAACTCAAGGTTTTCTGGAAACTAATTTCGTTATTAAAGTTTTACTGGAACCGGGAATATTTATTGGGTGTCTGAAGGCAACGTTTAAAAAATACGGTAATAAAATCATTTTAAAATATCGAACTGGAAAAATGACAACCATTTTCGCAGTATGAATATTATGAAATCCAAGAGCTTTTAACTCTGCAAAGTTGGTGCCACTAAGCGGAAATATCAACAGATAAAGTCCAAAAAAAAGGAAGACATCGTCTTCGAAATCGTTTCAGCAGTATGGGAGCTACACTTGCCACACACTCGTTCATTTCCGTAACACATAAACTCAACCTTTTCCCCAAAAGAGGGCAACAATAAAGTTGTAATCTCATTTTAAATTGGAACGGTAAATCACGGTAAATGTTAATATTTACTAATGTCAGTCGATCAGGTACTCTTGTTGGGAGATAACAGTGGGTTTTTGACAAGAGTAAATATTTACAGGTGCTCACGATAAACGGTACGAAGAACAAAGGTAATGGTTAATGGAGGCTTGTTTACTAAGTGCCTGCTTATTTTGGTTTTGTTTAGAATATGGATTATACAACTAAAATTGCCCTATTATTATGTTGGTTTGTAAACTAGTAATATTTAGCAGTGTTTTGAGGTAAAGTGCCAATGGCGTCTTCATGTTCTTAATTGTCCAAAGCGTAGATGATACCTGATTCTTGATATCTTCAGTGATATAAAAGGCGGGGTACTACTTTGTTAGGTATCATAAGGCTATTTCTTATACACCATTTGGTCTTTTAGAAATAAAAACCCCTTTTAATAAGCGTATCGTATTCATCTTCTAGTAAAAGAATAACTAAGTAATCAGCTGAAATTGCCGGTTAGTCACAATTAGTCATCGTATTGCAAAATATATGAAAGGTCTTACAATATACGTTGTTACTTATTATTATTTTATTTACTCACACAAATGACTTCACTTTGTTATTCATATTGTTTTTGTTTCATAATTATTAGTTTGGTATTATGGGGGTAATTTTCTCCCCGATCTAAAGTCGTTGACAGTTTTTTATATAAACAAAATATTGTTTTGGTGTCATTTGGTACATTTGGTAAGGAAGGAAGGAAGGAAGAGTGGGATAAGCAATACCTAAAATATTTGATTGAAGGCTTTGACGGTGAAATTGTATCACCGTCAAAGCCTTCTATAGACTTTTTAGTCACCTTTAATAGCTAAACTCCAGATGCAGGCTTCAAAGTTAATATCAAAGTCATACGCATGATTTTTTTTAAAGATTCCTATAGCTTTTTTGATTCAAATTCCGGATACAGCACGGGTAAAACCTCGAATAAGGTTCCAATGCTTTCATACCATTGTACTTTAAAAAACATATCATTTTCCGTATATAAATACTGAGTATTTTTTTATTCTGAAATTGCGGTTATAGCTTGGGTAAACAGTAGTTAGTATAGCATCTAGCATGGGTAAGCAGTACCTAGTAGTTGTAAACAGTATAGTAGTCGCTGCAATAAAAGTGTATCCAACGATCAAAGTACTCACTGATCTTGCTGCAGCTGTTGATGGTGGTGTATGGGCGTGGCGACGGGTGCCGGGGCCAGCAGGCGCTGCGTGTCGGTGGCGCACGAGCGAGCGAACGCCGCGGCCGCCTCCTCGTCGTACAGCGACGTGTCGTCGTCGGCTGAACAAAGTCAAGGATGCACAAACACATATAGTTAATTATATTTTGTATTAGAACGTGGTTACGAACGGGTGGTTATGAGCCCCGTATGAAGCTCATAACTATATAAACGTCCTTCTCATTCATTCATTAATTTCCAGTTGATCAGTGGCCAACCCTGGTGTCGGAGATTTTAGACCACCTAAAGGCCTCGATATGATCTAACGATTGAAACAATCGTGATCGACTGCTTAACAGGCTCGGTGGCGCTCAGAAAGAACTGGCTCTTTTGACCACCCCACCAATGGGGCTGCGCTGCAGGTTCCATAACAATTGTAGTGAACTAACATCGCTTAGTCAAGCTACGCCACGAGTGCTATCTAATAATATAAATGCGAAAGTATGTGAGGATGTATGTTTGCTCTAAAGTTTGCTCTTTCCCTTAAAATCTACAAAATAGATTTTGATAACTGGTGGTTTGATATGTATATACTAGTCGCCGTCGTCTCAATACTAAGTAACGTATCCTTCATAACGTAAGAGCATCATAAAACTTATTTCTTCTCTCTCCTTTCAGATCTTTACTTCCTACCAGGTCAACATAAAAACGGTACTTATTATCGAACTGACCTACTTGTCAAAACATTCGTAAACCAGGTGGTAATGTATTTTTTATCGCTTGTTTGCTCTCCAATTCGATACACATATAGAGTTAATGGAAGTATATTGTGAAAGATTGCAGATTGCAGAAGATATTGTAGGTATGTTAAAATTATTCATGTTTGTATTGCACAGTTGAGTTGATATCGTGCAGTTGCATATCAAGAAAGGAGTAGAAGATAAATGGCAAGGAAAATGCGTATCTAATCTAGACGTCAAATCCTACCTTTGATTTTCATGAAGTTATGTTTGAAAAATTGCGAAGTGTCGATTTACAGGAATGCTCTGATGAATCTAAAATGAATTTGAAGATTATTTCTCTTCAAGTCAAGTGAAGCAAAGATAGACAAAAGGCATACATAGAATCCACATTTCTATTAACATTTGGAAAAGAATCCGTCAATCTCAACCGATATGGCCAACAAAATCTGTCATCGGCCGGTAAAGTATGGCCATATCGGATCCTTATTCAAAACTATGAAAGTAATGAAGATTCAAACTCCGTGTCATTTTCTTCTTAGCTATTGAAGTAATGTTTTTAAATAGTTTTTAATTAAATAAACGGTAACTAAAATATTATCTAAACATTTCCGTAGATAACATTACTCTTAAAGTGAAAGAGAAACATGAAGGAAATGCTTAATTGTTTATTTAATTTAGCAGATAGTTACGTTAATGATGCGCAAATTATATTTTTATGAATAAGAGATAAAAGTACCGCATTGCGGGTTCATAATATTATGTTACAAGATAAACACAGAATGTATTATTATGTAATATGGATTATATTTTAACTAGAGACCCGCCTCCGAATAGCTCTGGTTATAGTTTGTCTACAATACAAAAAGGTAACAAGAATGTAAATTTAGTTTTAACACTTAAACCTATCACAAAAAATATGCCAAACGATGGTGACAACCGCATCTTAATCATTTGTGTGGATTTGAAGATATAAATGGAGAAACAGAAACAAAGATGACAGAAGTAAGCAGTTTTGGAACTTCTACCTACATGAAACCAAATGAAAACACTGGACAATGTGCTGTCAACTGTAAACTGAAGCAAGTTTTGTGGATAGTGCATCACTTCATGTTCATTGACGTTCAACTTAATTCAAACAAAATGAGGTGTAAATTGGGACTCTGACTTTATGTAGGGTGTAATTTTATCATGATTCATTGTTCTCAGTGCAAGGTCTTGACTGAGTTATAATTTCAATAAAGATAGATCGATCGTCAGTTATCCCGTGACCACGAGCGGTGTAATCCGCTCGAAACGTCGGGTACGTATTTTAGTAAATACGTTTAATTATCTAACGCTGTATCGCGTTGTACCCTGTATCGCGTTGTAACGCTGTATCGCGTTGTACCCACGCTGTACCCGTTTCATTTAGTATAAAAAGATAGATTTGCTAATTATGGAAAAGTAAATTAACGTCATTATAATCACAGATTGGAATAAACATGCGATTTATAGCATCTTCAAGAGATTTTCTTAGTAAAAGTACCTAAATCACTATTATAAATGCTTTTTTTTTATAATTACCTAAATTAGATTAGTTAAACAGTTGATAATGATAACTTAGTGACGTAAGTCAAACAGCAGCTAAAGGACACCGTTAATGGGTATCTATTATGAATATTATTCAGTAGAATTAAAAGCTTTATTGAACAATTAAAGATAATACATAGTTTAAGATGTTCAGTATCAGTTAAGGTAGGTAGATATAATTCAATGAATATAAATATTGACGGGATAAATTCACACATGGTATTCATTCATAGGTAAGTAGTGCAATTAAAATGTTCGCACATTAATGAGTTTTCGTCAAGGGTCAGTGCCCAATACCCTATACCCATACCTAGGCTATCTGAGATAGTAGATAGTGTTGATATTATTTCTATGTAACTAAACTTTTGGCAGCTAAAAGAACAAGACATTATTTGCATACAAAACTCGATCTGCTATCTGAGATTGCCGGAGAAGGCTTATGCAAAATCGAATGGCTGTAAATTTGCCAGACGTTATAGGCAGTATGGCAAACTTAACATCAGCATTGTGTGACTATTTCGCTGGAAAAGTCGATAATAGACCAGGGAAGCCTTTAAAAATAATAAAAAGTGAAAAATAATACTAGTAGGATGAAACCCATTAGAAAAAGGAGGGGAATATTACAAAAATTAAAGGAAAAATAAATTACGGGCGATCTGAGGTCGGGAAGGGGAAGGGGGTGAGTTTTCAGGGATAAAAATGGTTTACTCTTAAACTACACTTAAACTCACCCCCTTCCCCTTCCCGACCTCAGATCGCCCGTAATTTATTTTTCCTTTCATTTTTATAATATTCCCCTCCTTTTCTAATGGGTTTCATCCTACTATAATTTTTTTTGGTTTTAAAAATTATCGACCCTGGTCTATTTCTTCGACGAAAATCAAACTTACGATCATATTCAAAGGCTTCATTATACATGATATCTTTGACAGTTGAATTGACAGCTGAATAATAAAACAAGATGGCGTCTTGTCGGGAAACAAACGTCACGTTCCCGCGTTTTCACTTTAGTTCACACTTCACAATAACACTTCTTCTTTCAATGACATGCATTGTTTAAAATGAAAATAGAAGTCATTTAATAACCTCATGAACTATTTAAAATATTAACAACAACTGATTTTTTATATATGTACACGATATAATTATTTAAAAATATATTATTTTGTCAAATTAAATTACTTTTTAGTCCGCATTTTTCACGTGAAAATTATCAGCCCGCGTTTTCGTCTAAAATTCATTAAAACGTATGTTTTGCGCAATGAAACAGAACAAACTACTTTTTACGGAGTTAGTTAGCGATAAAAGGTTGAATTTACATAAGATAACTGACCTTCCTCGTATAAACTGAGTCGATTGCAGTTATTGTTTTTATTAAATGTCTTCTTGACAGTGTACAACTAAGTTCCCAATCGCATCTGTGCGTTTGTCTGTATGTTCTTGCAAAACTAAAAACCACTGAACGGATTTTTATGCGTTTCATTCATAGTTTGAGATGCTTTTTGGATTGTTTATTTTTGTTTTGTAATTCTTACAGGAACTTTACGAAATCTTGATGAACTGACGGAAGCGAGGGCGGGTCGCTAGTTTGACACAAACATTCGTTTCTTTGATTATAGAAAGAATAAAGGCTAGGCCAAACCAACGCGTTCAGCTCGCGTCCGCGGTGGCGTGCGCGGTGGCGATCAGTTGTTGAGTACGAACTTGTAGCGAACGTGTTCACATCGATGCGTCCTCTGATTGATCGCGGCGTCCGATGCAGCGTCTGCACGCGGCGGTGGCGATCAGATCGGGCTTGTTACGTTAGGACGCTGCACGCAGCTATTTATTTGTTGAGAAGAACTATGTTGTTTAGTTTTAAGCATTGAGATATATGTACTACGTACTAGAGAAGTCACTTCAAACAAGCTTCGTGAGAGATTCGCACCGGTGCGGGGTCCAGTGTTCACTTAGTCGATGGCCAGCTCTGGCCAGAACTACATGTGTTACAGCTACTGTTTTTTAAATAAAATATGCCTTCATATGCATTGCGTTATTGCAAAAACACTTCAAGAAACACAAATAAAAGTAAAGGAGTGACCTTTCACTTGTAGGTATAATTTTCTACTCCGAAAACAATTTTATATAAATACTAGCTGTGCCCCGCGGTTTCACCCGCAGCGCCCCCGT
Organism: Cyclophora albipunctata; assembly: GCA_963082685.1. Lineage (NCBI taxonomy): Eukaryota > Metazoa > Arthropoda > Insecta > Lepidoptera > Geometridae > Cyclophora > Cyclophora albipunctata. The sequence continues at coordinate 1,102,419 of OY720121.1, read as the reverse complement.
TCCCGTGGGAATTTTGAGATTTTTATTATACACCTCACGGAGACCGAGACCATTCCAACGAATGCAAAACCGTGGAAATCGGTTCGTGCGTTCTGGAGTTATAGCGTCAGGAAGGAAAACCCGACTTATTTTGATATAGTAGATTTAAAAAAATATATTTTTACATTAACAAACGGTCATATTACAAAGAGTATAATATAAGATATGAGATACAGAGTGGATAATATCTCAATTGTTGTTTAGTTTTCAGTAGTCAATGACGTGATTCCAGCCTGGTGAACGCAAGAACAAACGCGACGGTGTAAACAACTTTTGCACGCGCAGTATCGCCACCGCGCACGCCACCGCGGACGCGAGCTGAACGCGTTGGTTTGGCCTAGCCTTAAGATATAATAGATTCTAAACTCCAAATTGAACACAAACTTCAATTGATATCGTAATGAATTAAATTTGGATGAATAACTATCGGCCCGTCCTCGCTTCGTTTCGGATGAAAGGGGGAGGCCCTTTTACCCTTTTAGGGGTAGAATTTCGCAAAATCACTTCTAAGTGAGTACCTACCTAAAAGGAACCCCCATGCAAAAGGGGCTCCTAGCATTTTTAATTTCTGAGATTTCATATATTATAGATTTTCTTGCCCCAATATTCCGCAGTCATACATATTTCTTTGTTATATTGTCATAGATAATACTTTCAGATGGGCAATAAACTAGGTAATCAATGAATGTACATAGATAGCCTTGCAACCAAGCATCTTCATTTTCCTTTCCACACATTTATAATAAGCTAATTTATTATCAGGACTGCATTGATTACTTATCTAAATAAGTTATTAGATCAACAAACTATTTACATATTTTTTTGCGATATAAGTACTATCTTTTGTTTTAATCTTTTGCGTTAATAAGTAAATAACAAAATACAAGTACTTGACTTACCTAGTCTCAAATTTTATAGGTTAGACCCGGCAGGTTAGTGCTCGTGGCGTAATTTGACTAAGCGATATTAGCTCATTGCGATTGTTAAGCAACGTGCAGCTCGACCCCTACTTGGATGGGTGGCCCATAGTGGCATTTCTATCTGAGTGCTACCGTGCTTCAGAGGGCACGAATAATAGTCAGTCTCGGTTGCTTCAATCGTTTGTCCATGTCGGAAACCTTCAGGTGGTGTAATAACTCTTACACCAGGGTTGTCCACTAACTTCTCGTACTTACTCAAGGTGCTGGTTAGGTACTTTATATAAAATATTCCTGAAGTAATGGATCCGATCCTCATCCGTGTCTCGTAAGGGGCACAACAGTGCCTTTTATAATCTATTTTTTTTGGATTGGCACAAAATGTGGTTAAATGTCGTCAATTTTCCAGCCGAAGACGATTGCTTCTGAAGAGGAAAAAGGTTTAGAGATAGGGTAAAAATGAAATAAAATTACTAAACCTTTTCCTCTTCAGGAGCAATCGTCTTCGGCTGGAAAATTGACGACAATGGTTCACATTTTGTGCCAATCCAAAAAAAATAGAGTTATACAGTGTAGTATAATTGTTTTTTATGGAACAAGGTAAATGTGCGACAATACCGGTATTCTTTTTTTGTTTCATTTGTTTCATAGAAATAATGGACTAACTAAACATTAAACCCTGGGGTACGCCAATCTCAATATTTAACCGACCTACAATAAAGTTGTGTTCCGTTATCCTTTTATCGATGGATTCTAACTGCCTTATTCAAACGCATTCTAAAACACTGTAAGTGAGTGTTTTGTCTCTATTGCTCTTTGGAAAATAGCGTATGTCAGAAAGAGACAAACCATTTGCTAGCTAAAATGCTGCCAGTAAGCGTTTACGAATAAGGCCTATAATGTCTATTTAAAAAGCGGCCAAGTGCGAGTCGGACTCGCCCATGAAGGGTTCCGTAGCAGCGAGTAACATAATAAAGAAGTTCTTGAAATAAATGTTTTTTTATTTACATTTGAGTTATTGAATGAATAATCAGTATTTTTTTGCGGTTTACGATTTATGTCGTAAAAAAAAAACTACTAACTAGACCTCGTTCAAACCAATTTTCGGTGTTAGATTACATTGTTATGTACATCATATATTTTTTTTAGTTTGATCATTCTCTTATTTTAGAAGTTACAGGGGGGGGGACACACATTTTACCACTTTGGAAGAGTCTCTCGCGCAAACTATTCAGTTTAGAAAAAAATGATATTAGAAACCTCAATACCATTTTTGAAGACCTATCCATAGATACCCCACACGTATGGGTTTGATGAAAAAAAAAATATTTTTTTCATTTCTAAGTATGGGAGACCCCCCTAAATTTTTATTTTTTTTCTATTTTAGTGTGAAAATATTAATGCGGTTCACAGAATACATCTACACACTAAGTTTCAACAACATAGCTCTTATAGTTTCGGAGAAAAAAGGCTGTGACATACGGACAGACAGACAGACGGACGGACAGACAGACAGACAGACATGACGAATCTATAAGGGTTCCGTTTTTGCCATTTGGCTACGGAACCCTAAAAACAATGACTCATAAATTTCAGAACACAATGCATCACTGATATTTTATGACGAAATAAATTGAGTCTTCATGTCAAATAATTGCAGTATCGACCTGTAAAACCCATTGCAGAACAAAGGTTTATCAAGGTTTAGGTAGGTAATTAGTAGTATGAAAATGACGGTGTTAGATGCCTTTGAAAAGTACTTCATAAACTTGCTTCAATCCCCCGAGATTGGAGTGAAAACACATCTTTGAATTGCTAGAACTAAAAATGTTTCAGACACAGACATCCTGCCTTCATTATAATATAAAAAGTTTAAGCTAATATTAATGATATTATTATGAAAAATACCTGTAACGTTGGGTCTTGCTTTCAATTCAAAATTAACGGCCGGTGTTTGGACGTCCATTGTGAATCACTCAATAATAAAACTTCAACTAAAGGCGACTTTAAATATGTCGAAATAGGGAAAAAAATCTATATATATTTTTATAAAACACAAGTGCACATACAAAAGTGGTATGGACGAATGCGTCAATACAAGATAACCCCATTTACGCGTTACTTATCTATTGATAATCACAGCTCGATACTTATTGATACTAGATAATTATTAATACAATAGATATTTCCATATTATGCTGGTGTCATTACCTTATTAGTTCTAGAGCATGAGTAATAATTACTTAGAATCACGGAACTTTAATCGTATAATCTATTTCTTTTGGATTGGCACAAAATGTGGTTAAATGTCGTCAATTTTCCAGCCGAAGACGATTGCTTCTGAAGAGGAAAAAGGTTTAGAGATAGGGTAATAATGAAATAAAATGACTAAACCTCCTTTTCCTCTTCAGGAGCAATGTAAATGTAAATGTTGCTATTATTATTATGACAGGCGTTTCGAGTAGTTAAGGACAATGTTTTGCTATTACAAAAATACAAGGCGGTATAACTGACTTATCATGATTGAAGGCAGAACATTAGTGTTGTTTAACTTCGACATTAACGTTATATTCAAACTGGTCAAAGTTTTGGATAGGCGGAAATCGTGTCATGTCGGAGTCTTTAAGGAGGTCTAAAATCTTCGACACCTAGTTGGCCACTTACTACTACTAGATGTGACGAATCTAGTATCTTGAGCATTGAGTTTTGTGGGGAAAAAATGTCCCAAGAAGCTATTGGGGTTGTTTTACTGACCGTTGTTGTCAATCTGGTGCTGGCGCGGGTTGTGTATGATGCGCATGCGCGGGAAGTAGTGATGCGCCAGCGCGTGCAGCAGCGCCGCGTCCGCGCCGCCGCCGCTCACCACGGCCAGCAACGGCCGCGGCGACGCCTCCAGCGACCGACGCACGCATCCTGCGGGTAACGTACAGTAAGTAAGTATGCAAGTGTAGTAAGACCATGTCGGAGGCCTTTAGCAGTCTTAAAAACTCCGACACCAGGGTTGGCCTCTAGCTACCTACTCGAAATGAGTAAATGAGCCACTCGTTGTGAGGCCGCGCGACGATCTGCCGATAATGCGACGAAGTCGTATTTGAGTCCATATCTAAGTGTGCCCACGAGTTTTTTTTTGTCTTCCGAGCAAAAGAACATCCCTTACTTAAATTATAAATGCGAAAGTTTCTGAGGATGTGTGTACATATGTATGTTTGTGACTCACGAAAAAACTGAACGGATTTGGGTGAAACTTTACAGTCATCATAGGTTATAAGTACCAGAATAACACATGAATACATTTTATGCCGAAATACCCGTGGGAACTGGGAGTGCGGCTACTTGAATGTAGTACTCACTAAGCGCCGTCCTGGCCGCCAGCTCGGGCGGGAAGCCGCGCGCCGCCAGCGGGCACAGCGCTATGGAGCGGGCTCCCAGCGCGCTCGCAGCCGACATCACGTTCCTGCAACAACACAGAGGGAAGGTTACTTGAGATACTTACTGCCTTATTAATAAACACTCTCTTACTAAAACACTGTTAGTGAGTGTTGGAACGAAGTTACTTATCGCGCGTTGCGAAAGGGGGCTACACGGAAAAAATGTAACGACACTTTTTGCGTTAGAGAGAGACAGACAGTTTGTCACGCCACGTCACCGTCACGTCTGTCTGTCACGCCGCAGGCGTGCGCATGTTTCTCTGTCTGTCTGTCTCTGGCGTGCGCATGTTTCTCTGTCTGTTTCTCTCTCTCTCTCTTATAGAAAGCAAGCCAGATATTTTCGTTTCGTCTTTCTATTTCGTATAGAACAGTGTGGTGTTTTATTGATAATAAATAAACTTCGTTCCATCCGGTGTCCCTTGGCACCTCTCAAGTTTTTTGTCTCTTTTGCTCTTTGGAAAATAGCGTATGTCAGAAAGGGACAAACCATTTGGTAGCTAAAATGCTGCTAGTAAGCGTTTATGAATAAGGCCCTTAACGTGTAAATTAGACGGCTAGACACTTTCAGAAGTAACAACTAGCTTTGCTGTAAAAGTTTAGTAGGTCATATAATTAATCTCCTACATCCAGGTAAAATAATTGACTTTGCAGTAAAAGTGCTCACTTTTTAGCATCTTACGACAAAAAAATAGCACCGTTTTTTGTCAGTTCAGTTGGATAGTACGAGTAAATTAGATACAATTCTTCTTCTGTAGTTTGACAGTGATAGTGAATTACATTCAACTGTTTTCTATTGGGTTGCCCAAGGTATTACCAATTAATTATTTCATCATTTCAATTTCAATTTTCTAATAGCCTAAAATATAGTTCCTTTACTTACTTGAAGCAATTATGTAGAGCCGTCTCAGCAGCAGCGTGGTACTTGGGATTGTACTTGGGACACACCGCGTGGATGATGTACCGGCACCGCAGCTTGTACCCGGGCGTCACAACCACTTCGCCTATCCGGCATTCTGGAACCAAACAGTGAGTATGAGTTTAACTGACAACAAGGGTTGATATGCACATTCGATAAGTATAAAAAACCATCTCGACACGAAACGATTACATAAGTAAAGTAAGTAATTTAGTCTGTTGTCGGAGTATTTAGACCGCTTTAAGGCTCCGACATGGTCTGGCCATTTAAATAATCAGGGCGACAATTAAGGTTTCTACCCATTACACCGTATCATACCATGACCGTGCTATGAACGTGTCAGCACCGGCAAAATATTAGGTGAGAATAGTCGACGTTGTTGGTCGGTGACGGAACGGTCTAGTGAGCATAGTCTCATACTTTTCAATACAAAGAATACTTTTTGCCTGACACGTTCATAGCACGGTCATGGTATGATACGGTGTAATGGGCCTTTAAACGTGCCCGATTCCATAAATAAGTGTAGTTACGAGAGGAACAAAATATCTGCTAATCATAAGACTAACTTTATAACCAGGTACCAAGGGAAATTGAACACCATGAATTTATTGAAAGCTTCTTCGTCAATATAAAACCTACTTTAGCTCAGGAGTATAACGAAAAGTAAATCATTGTTGCTCTAGGTTATTCAACTTAATGCCGTTTCGGGCTATACACAGCTAGCATCAAAACACCTATACCTAACGGAAGGTGAGGCCAATAACTATTCTGACAAAAGGGCTTATCAGAAAGGTAAGGTATAGCACGTTAAATATTAAGCAATGCATGCAAGGGCCGATTGACCAATTTTCCAATAGTGACACTACTAGGCCAATAGTGGCATTTCTATTCAACAGCCGAGTGCTTTAAAGTAATGTATCGAATAACTTACTGTATCCTCTGTTGATGATCTCCTCCTTGAGCTCGGGGCCGGCGTTGAGGAAGATCCTCTCGCTGACGGGGCTGCACTCCGTGAGAGTCTCGTCCGTGGTGTTGGTGATCACATCCGCGTCCAGGGTTGATATGTCACCTTGCCTGGAAAGTAAGAAATTATTATGGAGTAAGTTAAATCTTGCTGCTGTTACATTCCGCAGATTGCTCATTATATACTTATATTAAGCCAATCCTTTTCATATTTTCCTACTCTATCTTTTCTAATTCATATTTTTACCCCTTTTATTCTAGATGACTTGCAGTTGAGAAGCAATGTGAAATTCCTCCACTCTTCCATTCCAACTTCACAAATTCAAAACCTACTAAAACTAGGAACTCTTAAAGCTCTTTTGAATTAAGGAGAGTGAACTCACCATATAGCGAGTCTGGAGTTGATGATATCGTCGTGCGGGAAGGAGGGATGGTGGTGCGTGTGCGGGCGGCAGTCGGCGGGCGGCGCGGGCGGCGCGTGCGCCCAGCGCGGCAGCGTGGCCACGCCTCCGCCAGGCGCGCGCATCACGCACGCTGACGGCTCTGGAACACCAACAAGGACTAGGGTTAATTATAATGATTACTTGGAAATAATTGTAGAATTGCTCGTGTCGTAGTTAGACCAAGCTATGTTAGTTCATTGCGATTGTTAAGCAACGCGCACCTCACCCCCTACTTGGATGGGTGGCCGATAGTGGCATTTCTATCTGAGCGCTACCGTGCTTCGGAGGGCGCGTTAAGCATTCGACCCCGGTTGTTTAAATCGGTAGACAATGACGGAGGCGTTTAGGCGGTCTAAAAACTTCAATACCTGGATTAGCTACTAACCTCCTCGAAATGAATGAATGAATAATTTGGAAAAAAAAGCCTCAACAATATCTGGAGATCAGATAACGCGATGCAGCATTGACTGGTGATTCAGTGAGTGGCAATAAATTGATTGTGCATTGGGGACCTCGACTGATGCTCAGTGTTGTATTGGATGGTATCTCCATAGCTACCCTCGTATACCAGAGGGTATGGATGTATGGAAGTATATGTATGGAAGGATTTATATATCACAGTGTCGCTTGCTATCGGCCCTCAGCTTTACTTATTTATAAAGCACCAATGTTGACATCTAGTAATAAATCATTTTTCCATTCACATTGTCTGAAGATAATTCAAAATATTACGTTCCAGCATGAGACCATTAAACATTCAGCAAACCACTACACGTAGCGTTGACCGACTTATTAATATCTGAGCAGCGTCATAGGGATGCTATTTTAGGAGCAGACCAATCGATGGAGTCTATGGTCAATAATATCATCACATCAAAGGTGACACGACTTATACTAGGTAAAGAATTAATTGTACATATGCAGTAACAAGAAACACAACTATTACTCGTACACTAATTTATTTACATTGGACCTTGTAAAGTGAAGAGAATGAATCGATTTCCGAGAATACGACTAAATTGACATGACACTGTTGTTGTAATTTCTTAGCACTTAAAACCAGGCAGATATTATAGGAATACTAGTCGCTCCTGCGGTGTTACATGCGTTGGAATCGTTCCCGAGGGAATTTCGGAATAAAATGTATCCCATGTGTTATTCTGATGTATAACTTATACTCGTATTACTGTTTCACCAAATCCGTCCAGTAGTTTTTTCGTGAAAGAGTAATAAACATACATACATTATCACAAATTTTCGCATTTATAATATTAGTAGGCAAAGAGAGGAAGAGGAAGGCCAAGAAGGGCATATGTAGACCAACTGAAGGAAAGAGCAAAAGTCGTGTCGTACCAACAGCTGAAGAGAATGACAGATGATAGAGAAAAGTGGAAAGAACTCCATCGACAAGAGCCCAGCTCTTAAGTTTAAAGAGAGAGAGAGAATATTAGTAGGATTACTAGGATTAAAATTGACAAGCTACGTTAAGCCACAAATAATTTCAAACAGCAAACCACAAACTCGAAATATTAATTTTAACACAACAACCCTTTTCTGGCTAAACCTTCCCACAAAAGGCCTTGAAATTTTGCGGACTAATCTGATCGCAGTAAATATTCAATATCATAATAAAAAATATGTAGTTCAATTCTCAATTCCATTCATAGAGAAATTGACCTACATTCTCGAATCGAATTTCTACAATTCTAGGTTTGTTCAAGTATTGTACGAGTTCAATGTAGTGGGAAAATAGACTATGTTTTGCTGTACATAGGGTAACAATTACAATTTTTAACTTGTCGCATATCTAGGTTGGTACATTCTCCTGTGACGTCAGATGCACTATCTCTGTTTCACATTAATGAGCGCAAGGGATGGAGAATTCATTGAATTTCAACTCGGGTTGTTCAGTTCATGCATTCGGTTGATATACATGTATCATGTATACTATAGTGTGAAACTCACTTAACGTTTATTGGAGTCATTTGATATGTGGGGTTTCATATTTTAATGGCTCATCAATACATTGTGATAGAAAGTGAGGTATATGGATAGTAAATTATTCTTATAATCATATGATTTGGCGAAAATAAGAATTAAAGGTGTTCTTATTGAACCAAAATTGAAGTCAAGGAAATTTTGTAAAAAAAATGGTCGTTTCACTCTTTCGCGGGATTTAAACTATTAACAGAATAAACAGTAAAAAACAATAGTAATTAGTGGTAACGCTATAATTAGCACTAATACCAGAGTAACCACTTTCAAGATAAAAAACAAGAAACAAAAACGGATTCGAACAATACGATTATGAGACCTAAATAGATAACGTTTAAACATGGCAAGAAAACCTCAATACTAAGGCAAATACTAATAGGGCAGTTAGTTTAATAGTTGCTTTACTCGCTCCGTCACGAACACTGCAGAACAGAAATTATGTAATGAAAGCACAAATGGCTAATAAGCTTGCAAATAAAGGCACATTAAATATTATAAATGTAGGCAACGGGTTTACATAACGAAGCACGTAACATGTCTCAAGGTCACTTTTATGGAAAATGATGTTACATAACCACGAACGAAAAAATAACTCGGAAACACTAAATTCACTTGGAACAACGAACAACGATATTAGTGACATTTTATATAATTGTCAAGGATATAAGCATGAGAAGCGAATGAAAGCCATTGAGCCGTGATGAATCGGTCGGCGTGAACGACCGCAACGTACCTAGGATAGTCATTCCGGAAGAGAGGGCAACGTGATCACAGGGAGACACTTGTAATCAAATGCAATGATTAGACGAGGGCAGAGTGACACGTCCGCTCGCCGCGCGCTCCGGACCGAGAGTGACCTCGAACGAGCAGGAAAAGGGAACACACCCCCGGCGCGAGGGTGGGGGCGGGCGGTGACGTCACACGGTCGTCGACCCGCCCCAAACTGGGTCATCAGGCCCGATCCTCAGCCACTTTTGAAGCAATAAAGCCTTTGTGTAACGGTCGTAACGTTACATAATTCAGCATAATCCGCCTTCATTGTTTAGTTATTAACAGCATTGCGAGGAGTACATAGTCTTCCATTGAGGTATGATGGGAATGGATCATGAATGCCTGGGAACATTGCCTAGCATTTGTGATTAACCAATACTCTCTGGAACTGGAAATGTCTTCCTTCGTGAAGGTAATAACATCAATCACTATATTTTTGTTTTTATGGTATGTTCGTAATAATATTTTCATACTTTATCTCCTTTGTGTGAATACAAGTTCAGGTGTGAACCCGACTAACGACGAACATGTTTCTCGGAAAAAAGGAAGTAAATCTTTAAAAATTCAGTGTCGTGAAAACAACCATTTTGAAGGGTAAGTGAAGAAAGCTGTAAACGTTTGTAATACAGCGCACTTTCACGAAAAATGTTTGGTAAATATTTTGAAGGAAGATGAGATATAAAGAATCCGCCCTTCTCACAGGGGGAGGCCTCCCCGTGGACGATTACATTTAACTTTGACTTCATATGGGAACAAGATGTCTTATGTTTTATCAAGTGCACAACATATTCGAGTTTAGGAAGTAATCTTCAAAAATATATGACTACCTAATAGATTTCACCAAATGCCGTCATACTAGTGTTTGTAGAAAATACTTTCTTTACCGAGTCATATAAGTTTGAGAAACTGTTATCTTGGGTAAATCAAATAATTAGGGTGCAATTTGAACAAAGCCATGCTATGATATATTGCTATTTATACTGATACAATAAAGCTGCAGAGCTTAATTACTTGAAACTAGAAATCCGATTTGAATAGCTATTTTGTATTGGAAAGCCACAGTCAACAGGAAGGTTGTAAGGTTATTTTTCATCCCGAAATTCCCACGGGAACGCGCACAACGCGTGTAAAACCGCGGGGCTGTCTATTTCGTAGCTTTATAAAACGTATCATAGCAATAATTCAGCTATGATGATATCTACCTATCATATGTACTCGTATCGTAGTACTTATAGCTAAGTAAGTAACCTTGGTACTTATAGCTCTGTCAAAAAGGCACTTAAATGCTGCAGAAAACAAAGACAACAAACTTCAAATTGCAGAGTACACAAGTGTCAAACTGAACACAAGAACTTTGTTCGTATTGACAATACAAGATTAAACTGAGATTTTCCTATTTAACTTTACGCGAACAAGTTTGATTGCGAACGTCTACAGTTGTCACAATATTTAACGTTTGTTACTTTAACAAATACTATGTCTGTACGTGTAAATAAGTAGAAGTTTGTCTCATGTCTACGCTATTTTAAATAACGCACATCACTTGTGTTGTGACTCCAATTTGACTAATATACAAGGTTAGCTGTTTGGAAACTGAGTTTAATTTTTTGTTTGTTGAATGTGCGAATCTCAGAAGCTACTATCCTTTTGAATTGTATAATTCTTTTTGTAATGAATAGCTACATTCAAAGGGAAGGTTATATGCTATTTTTTATCTCAAAATTCTGATGAGAACGGACACAACCCGCGGGGCACTGCTACGAGTATGTTAGCATTTTATCGACTAGCCGTTGGCACATTGAGAGCGCTAACTGTGTCGGGGGTTGCGGGTTCGATCCCACCCCGGAGTCAAGAATATGTGCAGACATAGTTGTTGGTGACGACGTCTGGGTGTCAATTATATATTCTTATAAAGTATTTGTGTATATGTAGTAGTATCAGTGAGTTAGATTCCAGTACAAGCTTAGAGATTACTTTGGGTATACTTAACCGTGTATGAATTTGTCCGGATATATTATATTATTGATATCCCATAGATAGTTTGGCTGTATGCACCTGTACCTAGATCAAAGGTGACCAATACGTAATAGTCTTCCATTTGTCACTGGATATATTTATTGTTTTGGCCTCGGACATCCATTATTCTCTTGTTTACAAACACCTTTACAGGCCGGTCATCCGTTTCATTTTATAAATAACTAATATATATTATACACTTATTTAAAACACGTTTTAGCACCAAATAAATGAATATCATGTAGGTAATATGTTTATTTTTTACAGGTTTACTTACTGTTTTCAAAATCTTTGTAAATTTTAAAGTTGAGTGGTTTTTAAGTTTGATTGACATTTGAATACACAAAGTATGTTTTAGGATACAGTTATGATAATTGCCTGTGTCTGCTGATCGAGGTTTTCTTAAATTTTTATACCAAAATATTCAAAAAATTAAAGTTTAATGCTACATTGTTTTTACTACAATATAGTGTTGACGGTATATTTTTAAGCAAAGTTTGAAATTCTTTGAAGCTTACTTTTCCGGGTTTCAGTTATTAGACATTTAATTCTTGAATTCACAAAACAAACTTATAATTATCTATACTAATAATTATAAAGAGGCATTTGTAAGTTTGTTTGTTTGTATGTTCGAGCTAATCTCAAGATTTACGTGTCCAATTTGAATAATTCTTTTTGTAATAGATAGGTTCATTCAACGGGAAGGACATGGGCTATTTTTCATCCCGATATTCCACCGGCACGGGCACAACGCGGGTAAAACCGCGGGGCGCTGCTTGTATTAGATACAATATTTATTGTTATTTTCTTATCACTTGCAAGTTAAAATAAACAATAATAGTAATCTTAAACAAAGACGTATTGCAAAGAGATCAAAGAGACCTTGCAACACAATGAGTCAATTTAACGCGAGGATTACCAAAGGCCTGATTACACTCTTCAGTTTATGGGGACTATAAATTAACGGCATATTGTGTTGGTAACTTGAGGAAATTGCGGAAGAATTTGATGTCATGTTAATATTTGTCTTACGTTATCTTTATGTTTATGATTCGGTATACTCGTACCTAATATACAATAGCTAAAATAGAATAACCTAAATGAGATCTACATAGACGTAAATATGGATTATTAGAATCCAATTGAACTGAGAAGGGGGTTGGTGTGTTCTATATATCATGGGGATGAGTACTAATATAGTTATATGAGAAATTCTAAAAAAACTATCCCTGCTTTTCTACAAGAAATTGTTTAACAACTAATATGAATGCCTGTAACATCCCACTGCTAGGCAAAGGCCTCTCATCTCACTGAAGATATCAGTACAGTGAGGAGGATGAAACGTGGCATCACTCTTACATAATGCATTACTAAGTTAAAACAACTTACGTTCCAGTAAGTATAATACATAGCAGCGCCCCGCGGTTTTACCCGCGTTGTGCCCGTTCCCGTAGGAAATCCGGGATAAAATGTAGCCTATAGCCTTCCTCGATAAATAGACTATCTAACAGTGAAAGAATTATTCAAATCGGTTCAGTAGTTTCTGAGATTAGCGCGTTTAAACAAACAAACAAACAAACAAACAAAACAAACTCTTCAGCTTTATAATATTAGTATAGATATATGTTTCAGAGATATCTACATGTTATAAAACTCAATACAAACCCTTCATGTTTCCCAATTGCTTACCAGTTAACACCTATCGAAAGGTCAACAAGCGCGGTCAATAATTCTGCATAATACAAGCGGTTCAGGGTAACTGGCCGTTTTTAACTTTCCGTTAGTTTAACCGTGAGAGCGTTGCACGTGCCGTGGTTTGTATTCCTCGGAGTTTATTATGGTGTTACTAAAATCATGAAGCCTTTTGTGGATGTTAAGTATAGATGGTATTGATTATATGGATATGCATAGCTAGTACAGCTGAGAAGACCCTTTTCCTATTAAATAAGTAAGTACGAGTTGGTTTGTGGCCAACCCTGGTGTCGGAGTTTTTAGACCGCCTAAAGGCCTCCGACATGGTCTAACGATTGAAACAACCGGACCGATTTATCGTGCCCTCCGAAGCACGGTAGCGCTCAGATAGAAATGCCAATATCGGCCACCCATCCAAGTAGGGGCCGAGCTGTTTGCTTAACAATAGCAATGAGTTAACATCTCTTAGCTAAACTAGCTAACACGGTGAGCCAACCTGAGGCCGTAGGGGTCGAGCTGCACGTTTTCCTATTGAATTATTATCGTCTAAACTCGGATTTGCATCTGTATTATACTGTGCCTATAAATTGATGTGTCTATAAATAAATTATTATTGCGGTCAAAATGTGGTCATGTCCTTCACATATTCAATATGCCATGACCATATTTTGACCGCAGTTTACGACTTGACATTCCTATCCTATACATTTTGATCGGACGACCCGAATAAAAGGCCCAGTAGTCTAGAGTTCCTTAGCATAAACATCATCTATTAAAGCTAACCTGGAACCAATAATGTGACTTGCTAATAGTTCCAAATCATATTCGAGTGTGCTTGCAGTTCAAATACGAACTGAGTAAGAATACTTAGAGTTTCTTTGCTAGTTCTGCTGAAAAGGCAAGTTGGCTTCAGTCAAGAAAGACAAGAGGCGTTTTGAGTCACGTTCAAAATCATTCATCATATTTGAAGGACACTTGTCTGCCATTTGGCTCATAACGTTTAGCATTTCACGAAGAAAAGTAGGAAATAACGTTTGAGACGTCACTTAGTAATAGCAAGGTGCTAAGGAATATACCGTCTTAGTCAAAACAAATAAATGTACCTACACGCTTGTAAACAGAAATAGCAAATATTAATTATTTGATAACACAATCGAAATTGATAATGATATTTAATTAAACATTAGAAATTACAATTCAAAATGGGATCTAAAACAAAGACGAAAACTGTTTTTAGAAAAGGACACATTGTTGTATATTGTGGAAGTTGCGATGTTATGGGGATTATCTAAAGCTTGCCCCACGGTTTTACCTGTATTGTGCACACTGCATGGACCTTTCGAGATAATCATAGCCTATCAGTGGTAGCTCTTGAGATTAGTCCGAAAATAAAACAATACTGGTATAGTTCAATGGGAGAGTCAGTACTCTTCCTTGCTCTACTATTGTAAATATCGTTTGGGTACTCGATAACTTTATAGTATGTAGTAATGGTTTGTTTGAAGTTTCCTCGACATTAAGAAATTGATAAAACTATGAGTCGGCAAGATGGCGAGCTTCACTCATGTTTCTGAGCTTCTTAAAAAAATGTCTTGAAAATTCTACGATGTCTACGTTGCTTTAAGAGTCTATCACAGCAAACCTCTTTGCTGTGATAGACTTTTAAAGCATCGAAAAGAAGAGCAAAAGGTCTCTCAAAAAAGATTATACGTTATAGCCTTGCATGCGTGGCCCTTGTAAGAAAAGTTACACATTAAATATACACTGATACATCACAGTAGTGAGTAGAGTTGGCCACTGACCTCCTCGAAATGAATGAATTAAATGAATGAATGAGTCGCCAACCTTGGTGTCAGAGTTTTAAGGCCTCCGACTTGGTATAACGATTGAAACAATCAGGACCAATAATTGAATGTGCCCGCCGAAGCATAGTTACGAGTATGAAGCACTGAACGTCAAAGACTTAGTGCTATATTGACTCTGTTTTTGTTCTTCTTTGAAACTAAAGTTTAAATAATGTAAATTAATGATAACACTACCAGATTATAAGCAATATCTATTACTCTTAACTATCTATTAAACATAATGCAGTGATGGTGTAACAAATAGTAAAAATAAATTACGTTTGTAATTATGTACTTCTTTTTGGTTAAGGATTAGTTGTAACAATTAGCATTAGTATGAATATTTTACGTAATGTAACATTAGCTAATGGCTCTCAGTGAATACATCATTCTATTAAGAGATAACACAGTTTTAAGTATGTATAAGCTATACCGTTTATTCTATTACTAGCAGCGCCCCGCGGTTTTACCCGCGTTGTGCCCGTTCCCGTAGGAAATCCGGGATAAAATGTAGCCTATAGCCTTCCTCGATAAATAGACTATCTAACAGTGAAAGAATTATTCAAATCGGTTCAGTAGTTTCTGAGATTAGCGCGTTTAAACAAACAAACAAACAAACAAACAAACAAAACAAACTCTTCAGCTTTATAATATTAGTATAGATGTATATACTTAAAATGATATATTATTGTAAGTACGTATATTCGTGAGTTAATTTCAGTCACGTAACGTGCATTTTGTTTTCATCTGAAAATAATATTGCGTCAACCGTATTACCATTACAAGTAAATGTTCCGTAATATGAAACAGAGCATCGTTTAGGCACATAAATTAGTTTACTATTAACCTAAAAAAGGTTACAGATTACTTTCATGATATTAGGTTAACATACACAAGATTGATTCTAATAATAATAACAAGTTTTTCTTGTAAGCCTTTTAGTAGTACTTTAGATGTAATATTATATATTATGTAGATTTAATATATACTTATTTCACAATAACGTCATTTTATTCACCTACTAGCAGTGCCCCGCGGTGTTACCTGCGTTGTGCCCGTTCTCATGGGAATTTCGGGATAAAAAAATACAATATAACCTTCCCGTTGAATGTGACTATCCATCGGATTTATAGTTCCTTCAGCTATAGCTATTAGGTGGTCATTTAATAAAGTTAATTTATTTGTGTTAGTTCCTTTTTCTGGAAAATTGTGTATTGGATAAAACATTGTAGGTAGAGCCTATATTTTCACTCTACCAACAAACATGAACATTTTATTTAATGTAAAAATAGATAGAGATTCTTCTTTACTTTGTCCTTCCTTCCCTTTTTCCATTTTCTCATTGTTGAAAAGTTTCTAAAAGCAAAAAGGTTCCCAAAAGTAAATCAAGTTTTATTTCTTTTCAGTTTATAATTTTTATAAAGATAATAATTTCAGAAATGTACTTTAGGAGTTTGGAGCCGGAATTCGGATCACGAACCGTCAATTAATTGTAAGCGATACCCTTCCCGCTGGCCATAGTTTACCATGGTCAGTGTGGAAAACACTAAACAGGCTAAGAACCCAAGTTGGTCGCTGCAGATCTAATCTGGGGAAGTGGGGCATGATAGACCCGTGTCAGACCCAGTGCGACTGCGGGGCGCCCGAAAAGACTATGCAGCACGTTCTGACCTGCCCCTCGAACCCTGAAAGCTGCACATTGAGTGACCTCATGTGCGCCAATGACAAGGGCGTAGGGGCAGCGAAGCACTGGAGCGGGCTCATTTAAAAAGTTAATTTTTGTGCCATCGACACGAAGAAGAAGAAGAAGAAGAATTTTAAGCGTATGTAACGTAGCTTCTATGTAGCAAAGCTAGAAACTACAAGAGCATTGCTATGCTATGTTATTATGCAAAAATTATCTATTTATTTTATAAATCGGAATACACAATAGATAAAATCTACATATGTTTTGTGCTATGGGTCCTATAGTACGCTTCTGTTAGAAACCCAGCTATGACCATTATTGTATTATCTAGACGCAACAGGCAAACCATTCTAATTCACTGTCAAAACAGTTATAAATACGATTAATGTGGTAATTGTTCTCATGTTCTGAATTCCGAACCGAAATAACATGAAACAATTCAGTCAGGTGATTCAATGTTATTTTGTTTTCGAGCGAAATTAACATATCGGCTATTTTAACGTCGGTTTATTTAGGTCTTTATGAAAATTGATTATAAATGGACAATGCTATACGGAGATTTTGTTCAGAGTTGGTGAACAAAGCTGATTGTTTTTAACTATAAAAAGGAATTTATTTGAATGATTTTCGGTTTGTATCGCATTACTTACGATACGATGAACAATGTAAAGTTATCGGTAGCGACCGCAGCAGCAGGCAGCCAAGCACCACTACTGGTTTTTATGAAATTTCAAACATTTCAAAGAGCTAATCTCAGGAACTGCCAGTGCGATTTGAATAATTCTTTTTATAATGGATAGCGACTTTTACCGGGAAGGTCATAGGCTTCTTTTCATCACGAAATTCCCACGGGAACGGGTATAACGCGGGTAAAACCGAGGCGCTGCGAGTGTCAATTAAAAGTCTCTTTAAACTGTGATAAAATGCCTAATTATACTAGAATAATAAATAATTCCTGTTCTAAATAGAATATTCTAGATTTAAAGTGGATAAATGCCTTGTATTAACCAGGTAAAGAAAGGATCGCGTGTTCCTAACCCCGCGGGTATAGAATCGTTTAGCCATTTCTTGTCTCATTAGCTGCATGATTGATGCTATCCGCTGCTTTCTTTATCGACCTAGGTTTGACTAAAAATATACCACGAGTTTATCATATGCGAGGCAATAAAGGGTTATTGATTCAGTACTGTAAAATAATATCAAAGGCAAAGGTATATCTAGTTAGTTTTGTAGCACTCGTGGCGTTGTTTTACTAAGCGATGCATTGCGATTGGTAAGCAACGTGCAGCTCGGCCCCTAATTGGATGGGTGGAACTGATGGCATTTCTATCTGAGCGCTACCGTGTGGAAAATTGTCAGTACCGGTTTTTTCAGTTGTTAGATGTCGGAGGTCTGACACCAGGATTGGCCACTAACCTTAAATAAGTAAATACTTATATAAGTACTTAATCCTGGTTCACTCAAAAAACTTTAACAGGCCACAAACCATGGTAAATTAAATAAAATAAAAGTTCATAAAGGCTGAGTTGCCACTAACCTAGTTAAAACAAAGGCCATGAAACCTCGTATCTGATCAAAGATTGTTTTTAATAGAGTTTAAAATAAAATTACACCAGATTTCCCTAATCTTTGCCCGATATTACCCTAACACACGACTTAGTTAGAGATTGCTCGGAGCGTTTTAACTTCATAGCTTCCTGTTAGAATCGATTTCCGATCTCCAAGCTATGCATAATATCTGATACTAACATAATTTTTAAACGATATCATAAAGATATCACGAATACTGACGAGGATTTTGTTCCAGAAAATGTTTTGGCTTTTGTTTTGTGGTTATCTTTGTTGATAAAATGGTTTCGGGATAGTATAAAAGTAAAAAGTATTGGCCAGTAACGTCTCACTCCTGGACAAAGGCCTCTCATCTATCTGAAAATATCAGTACAGTGAGGAGGATTAGCAGCACCACGCTTGCCTAATGCGGGTTGGTGATCTCAAACCCGAGCCATGTTACTGTATCTATCAGAATAACATATGGGATATATTTTATCCCGAAATTCCCGCGGGAACGGGTACAACGCGGATGAAACCGCGAGGTGGGGCTCGTCGTGATATATTTTGAAAACTATTCCAGTTCCATCTAAAACGGACCATCGACTTTGGGATTGTTTTGTATTCGAAAAGCAGGAACAAGACTGGATCGTGTCACACCAAATTCCCTTCCCGATCTCGAAATACCTTAGTACCGAAATGAATGTCGTTAAGTTATCCATTATTTGTTAGATACACATCAAAAAAAATAGTAGAATTCAAGGATGTAAGAGATCTTCATCTCATGATGACGTAATCATCACTAACAGGTGGATATGAAGCTGCTGCGGCCAATACTTCTATGTCATCACTGGTTTTGTAACAAACCGATCTATAGTATAAGTTTATGTAAATGCAAACTGGTCATCAATAAGCGACTTCCATTTACCTTATAGGATTATGCTTTTAAAACTAGTCAGAGCGGTATGTCAACAAGTTGTAGGCATTTTAAACAATCTTGGTGATAATAAACATAAAATATTTTATAGTCTAGTGTAGTTTAATTAAACGCGCAGTTTTTTAAAGGGTAGAGTAGACTAACTTATCTTTACCAATATTATATAGACCTAGATTTTTAAAAAAGATTTCTTGGGAAAAACATATTTTATGGGCGCGACTGCACAAAATCTGGAAAAATAACCTTACCGCGATCTTAAATTTTCTCATACAGCACATCTATTGGATCGTGAGTGGATCAGCTCTTTTTTTTATAATATGGGTATGACTCACAATCATCACTCCATCGGCTGTGTGGTCGATGCATCACTCATACATAGTTCGTTGCTTTTGTACACAACCACTTTTGTTTTCACAAACTTCCAAAAAGGGAGAGATTGGTTTGACAATTTATTTCTTTAAAAATAATCCATATAGTAGTGTTAAGCTAGTGAGATATACTCTCAATATCACTCGTGTAACATACTCGTGTCAAAGTATAACATATCATAAATTAAATTATCTGTAGACAATAGAATTACAGTAATTATAACCACTATCTTTGTCACTATTATTTAAACGTTGCAGTTGTTAGATAATTTGACCTTTGAAGAAGTGAAGTTATGAAGAAAATGGCTCATAAGTATCTTATTTTAATCTATCTGTATTGCTCAATTAACGCATACCAGGGGCTGGTATGATATGATATGGTATGGTATCGTATGATATGATATGATATGATATACCCGGACACATTCACACACGGTTGATTAAACCCAAAGTAAGCTCTAAGCTTGTGTTATGGAATCTAACTCACTGATACTACTGATACACAAATACACAAAAATAAACATATACAAAAACATGACACCCAGATACTTGTACTTATTATTCTGTGCCCAGACGTCGTCGCCAACAACTATGTCTGCACATATTATTGACTAGAGGCGGGAATCAAACCCGCAACCCCCGACACAGTAAGTGCTCTTACTGCCACTGTGCCAACAGGCTTGTCGAAGCTTGTTGTTGGTATCATGCTGCCTGACTCTTAAAAACATTCAGAATATAAAAAAACAAACTTAAACAACAAACATTCGAATTAAAAACTCAGCGTCAGAAAAGAGGCTTACAAATAAAATAAACTTCCTACACTTAACTGAACATTTTGAATCAAAAACTTTTCTTACAAATTCCGATGTAATAAAATATATTGGTTCTCTTCTGTGGTATTGTGTTTGTTGTTATTTAGGAAAGAGACATTTGAATTCGTCCTCAGGCTCGGTAGTTCAAGGCCTTATGGTCCCATGATCCTATGGCCCTATCAGTATGGTCATCTGTACCAACATAACAAAGCAGAAGTTTGTTTTTTGCATTTTTTGTTTGTTTGAACGCGCTAATCTCAGAAAATACCAATCCGACTTGAATCATTATTTTTCTAATAGCCACATTTGACGGAAAGGTTATATGCTATTTTTCATTCCGAAATTCCCACGGGTAAAGGAATAACGCGGGTAAACCCCGGATCACTGCTAGTAATAAAATATATTGGAACTTTAGTTATTTAGCGAAGTCATTTGAATTCGACTAAAAGCTCAGTCGTCCTATGGTATCTCTCTCCCTTTAGTCGCTATGGTCAATCTAAGACAAAATTTTCTTTTATCATCACCGACCATATTTGCGCTTAAACACATACATTCGTTAACCAAACATTGCAACCACTAAACCTACACTTATGGTATAAAGAACATGATGTCACTACCCCAACCGAGCCCAAGGCCGAAGCAAAACTTACACAGATAATCTCAAACGAACGGAACATAACAAATACGGACTTATGAACAACTTTTATCCATTCATGATAACGGCCATTGTTTTCAAGACACGAGTAAATTACGAAAGTGTTGACTACCTTTATATAATCGATTTGTTTTAAAAACCTGTTTCAAATATGTCCTCAATGTCTGCTCAAATTCTATACTTGTATAGCTGATCCGGCAAACGTTGTTTTGCTGTAAAAATTAAGGGGCGAACCACCCTTAACATTTAGGCGTATGAAAATTTGATGTTGACCGATTCTCAGACCTACCCGATATGCACACAAAATGTCTTGAAAATCGGTCAAGCCATTTTGGAGGTAACTAATATTATGACACGAGAATTTTATATTATAAGATATTACGAGTATATAAAGCTGCAAATGGATTTTATGTTGCAAGCGCTCAGAAACTACCGATCTGATTTGAATCATTATTTTTGTAACGGATTCCCAAATTCAACGAGAAGGTCCCATAGGATGGGAAATTCGTCATCCCGTAATACGACGGGAACGGGCATAACCCGGGTAAAACCACGCAGCACTGCTAGTGAGGTAATATAAAGAATCTACATTGTTTTCTTTGTACATATCTGAGCTGATTGGATCGTGAGCGTCGCTTATTGAATAATGCAAGAAATCGCGCAGACGTGTGATGGTAATTGTTCGTGTCGTGTGTAATTACTGTTATTTACTTCGCATATTACATAATAGTACTTATTTACATGGCATAAGGTACGGATTAGTATCGACATGGTTTTAAGATTAGTATTGGTAGTGATTAACCTGTCGAAGTTCAATCACTACGAGCAATAAAAAAGTATAGACCTAATTACCTGTTGAAACATTTCAATTCAAACCTATAATCATTTAAAATACAAGCAGTGGAACGCCTTGGTGGTCTAGTGGTATGTGTACTCGACTGCCAAGACCGAGGTTCCGGGTTCAATTGTCGGATCGAGTAAAAACATGTTTCCTACCTTTCAAACATGGCTCGGGTTTGAGATCACTAACCCGTATTTGGCAAGCGTGGATGCCTAATTCTCCTCACTGTACTGATATCTTTAGTGAGATGAGAGGCCAGTGGGACATTATAGGCTAAAGGTTTCTACCCATTACACCGTATCATACCATGACCGTGCTATGAACGTTTCAGCACCGGCAAAATATTAGGTGAGAATAGTCGACGTTGTTGGTTGGAGACGGAACGGTCTAGTGAGCATAGTCTCATACTTTTTAATACAAAGAATACTTTTTGCCTGACACGTTCATAGCACGGTCATGGTATGATACGGTGTAATGGGCCTTAATACTTTTTTAATACCAAGAAGTCTAGTCCAAAGTCCAGAGTATAAAGAATCATGATTCAAAGTTCTGTTTATCTTATCCATAAACTACGAATAACGTAGAGTTATAAGAGTATTTAAAGTAAACAAAACACAAAGTACTTCCTATGTATTCACCACGTATTTATTAAGTAGTATTATCACTCAAAATCTCAACCGGTTTCATAGTCATCAATTAATGAATCCAAGGTAAGTAAGTCAATGTCAAAGACATCACAAATCTATATTTACGAATATAATAAAACTGATTTTTTGTTTGTTTGAACGTGCTAACCAGTCCGATGTAAATAATCATTTTTGTGATGGACAGCCACATTCAACTGGAAGGTTATTTTTATCCCAAAATTCCCATGGGAACAGACACAACGCGGGTAAAACCGTGGGATGCTCCTACTGATTACCGAGAACACGAAAAGATAGTCAAGTGATAAACCGACTTTTTTAAACAAAGTTTTTAAGAGAGCTACCACCTTTTTTCAACTCGGTTAACAATGGGATCAATCTTATATACTGAAATACCATTCATACCCTTTCATATACTGAAAGAATTTTTGAAATCGGATCGTAAACGACGAAAAAACACATACAGTCGAATTGAGAATTTCTTTGATTTTTGAAGTCTGATAAAAACAACACAAATTGTGAAAATATGTTTTAAAAAACATTACTATTTTCAGTTGATTTTTCTACTGATTGAAATGTAAATAGCTACGCAATTATGGTAGTGTTATTACCCCCCTCTGTACTGTATTTATGTGAAGCTAGTTTTAATTACAGGTAAGGACGTTGTTGGACATTGTCAGCACTCAATTTGATGGTACTGTGATATTGACTGATTGATAGATAAGGATACATAGTATAAGGGTACAACTTATTTTTCAAGTAATCAACCGTTTAAATCGCTAACCTTTAAGCTATTTTAAAACTGTGTAGCAAAAGGGCCAATAATATATTCAAGGTTATTTTTCCACTAACAATAATTAATTTCAATAATCTTCTTCATCGAGTGAATGGTCAACCTGATCAATCCTGGTGTCAGAGTTATTGAGCCGCCAAAGGCCTCTGACATGGCTCATGTAACGACTACTATCCGTAGAAAGTAACCGGGACCGATGGCTTAACATGCCCTCCGAAGCACGGATCATCTTACTTTTCGGGCAATCAGGTGATTCAGTCTGTAATGCCCTAACCAAACTGAGGACAGTCTTACAAAGAGATTTTTGTGAGATATTGTTGTTCTCACCGGGAATCAAACCCGGAACCTCCGGATCGTGAGCCGAGCGCTCAAACCACAAGACATATTGACATTCCAATCATAGGAAGATTAGTCAAATTACAACATTAACATTGAACATTGTTCTTAATAATCAAAACCAAACATTACAAACTTAAGAACTAAAAATCATTGACTCTATTGCCCACGTTGTGTTCGTTCCCTTGGGAATTTCGTGATGAATAATAGCTTAAAACCTTCCTCTTTAAAGTAGCTTTCTAATACAAAAAGAACTATTGGAATCGTGCAGCTACTTTCTGAGATTAGGGCGTTCAAACAAAAACACACTCTTCAGCCTCATTATATCAGTATAGATTACTAGCAGCGCCCCGCGGTTTTACCCGCGTTGTGCCCGTTCCCGTAAGAAATCCGGGATAAAATGTAGCCTTCCTCGATAAATAGACTATCTAACAGTGAAAGAATTATTCAAATCGGTTCAGTAGTTTTTGAGATTAGCGCGTTTAAACAAACAAACAAACAAACAAACAAAACAAACTCTTCAGCTTTATAATATTAGTATAGATTTGTATAAATAACATCAAGGTATTGCAGGACTAATGATAGCCTAGACAATCCAATCGATATCTACAACAAAAGCAACAGTCCATCGAATGTTTCTAATCAAATAAACAGGCATAGAGTACGCGGAGGCGTGTTCAATTATATAATGAAGGGATGGGTGGTCAGTGAGGCATTAATCTGATATAGGTACAAACGAGTGCGCAGGAACACTTGGTCGGATTCCCCCCGGTCAAGCCGCTACCGAAGCCCTACCGAACTCCTATCCTATTTATAACGTTACTTTATATCCAAAGGTCGAAGAGATTGTTTCAAGAACTAAGTTGGATTATTGAACCAATAAAGGTAATAGGCTTAGTACAGACGTACTTAAGTAGTGACAGATTAGGAATTAATTACCTGTTATCGCAATGAGTCATGTCGTTAATTATGCATTATTTTGTGATCGGTTTTGTTTATTATAATAATTAGTAAATAGATTTTTTATTCAATTAACAATTGATTTGTTTTTCAGATTCAATTTATCAGGAGTTAAACACGCCCTTTGTCTGATCTAAAGCTGTATTCTGAACATACAAGAAATGGTAAATCATATTCTCAAACTATTCATAAAACCTAAAATTATTTTTACTAGCTGTGCCCCGCGGTTTCACCCGCAACGTACCGCAACGGAATATTGGGATATTTATTACTTATTTTCCTATTTCTGATCATGATAAATTAAAATAAAAAAGAATCATTAAAATCGGTCCAGCCGTTCTCGAGTTATAAATGGTGTAGCTATCACGACATGCAGTACCCCGCGGTTTTACCTGCGTTGTGCCCGTTCCTGCGGGAATTCTTCGGATAAGAAATAGCCTATAACCTTCGCGTAAAATGTGGCTGTTCATAACAAAAATAATTACTCAAATCGGATGAGTGGTTTCTGACATAAGTACAAACAGACGAACAAAGTTAGAAACTTTACCTCTTTTTAATCTATATATATAAAATTCAAAGTCCTGACTGACTGATAATCAACGCACAGTCTCAACCGCTACACCTAGAAACATGAAATTTGGCAGGAAGGTTCTTCAAGTGACGTAAGTGCACACAAAGAAAGGATTTTCGAAAATTCCTACGGGAACGGGCTCAACGCGGGCAAAGCCGCGGGGCACTGCTAGTATTAGTATAGATTGGTAAATGATAACTTCATTCAGGAGTAAACTTCTCATAGCATCTACTACAGCGAGTACAACCGTATAGCGCTGTTAGTGCTACAATACAATTACAACAGACCCAAGTGATGTTCAAATACGAATGGACGGCCTGCGACAGTGTTCATAGCAGTCACTACCGGGTGTGTAACGGGACTATTGAGTGCAGTTCACTGTTCATGGGCCAACGGTTTCACTTCTCACTGTGCTACTGAATCGTATCTATGGCGCAAGGCCGTGTCTGTGGTAAGCTAGTGAAATCGAGGATCAAGTTAGATTATGGAGGTATCATGAAGTATTACAGAGCATAGAAGCACCACCGGGCCGGCCGCTACCGCGTGGTGCTTCTATGCTCTGTGTGAAGTATTAACGGCGATAGAAGTTTAAGAATTTCTTTTTTTAAACTTAGAACATTGGTACTAACTGCTCTTGCACTTTGGTTTCGGTTCTTTGTTCAATAAAATAATAGAGAAAAGTGCGTAGAACAATAAACATGATTAATATAACACACAGACAGAAATAATCACCAGTTTCCATAACTATTTTTGTTATAAAGAGACAATAAACGAAAACAGTAAACATTTAAACTAGATCATCGTCTATTTCAATATCAAAAGGACAAAAGAACAGCTGTATAGTTCTAACATATCTACATTCCAATACAGGTACTAACTTCACTATCATCACTACATAGTATAAAACAAAGTCGCTTTCCGCTGTCTGTCCCTAGGTATCTTTAAAACTACGCAACGGGTATTGATGCAGTTTTTTTAATAGATAGAAGGTTTATAAGTATAATAAAAATTCCCAAAATTTCCACGGAAACGGGCACAACGCGGGTAAAACCGCGGGGCGCTGCTAGTAATCTATAATATAGGTATTGTGTACCTCTCCAACTTTTACCTATAGTACTATCTGTATACCTCTTTAACCAACCTAACATATGCTATCTATAGCCCTTTAACTAACCCAAGCTATAGAATTAATATCCCCAACAAAACCGTTGGAGCGGCTTCAATCGCTGTGGGAATTGAATTAGCATCGTGAATGTATATCAGCTGTCTAATTAGTATCCGAACGGTGACACCGGAAACGAACACCTATATCAGGTTGAGTGATGTCAGTATGAACGGTGAATGTCCTTCAAATGATTACATGTCACATTTTTTTAAATTGCATATCTATACTAATATAAAGCTGAAGAGTTTATTTGTTTGTTTGAACGCGCTAATCTCAGGAACTACTGGTCCGATTTGAAAAATTCTTTTTGTAATGGATAGCCACATTCAGCGGGAAGGTTATAGGCTACTTTTCATCCTGAAATTCCCGCAGGAACAGGTACAACGCGGGTAAAACCGCGGGGCGCTGCTAGTATGTCATAAGTGTCGACAGATTGTTGAAAAAAAATCGTTTCGTTCACAATTTTACGGATTACCATGGACAGATTATGAACTGACGAAAAATTATGCGTTAAATTGTAAATGGTTTGTACAGTTCACAATCTGTAGACAGTTCATAATCTTACTAGTTTGATTATAAGCCAACGGCGTTTACAATTTTCCGGTGATATATGTATGTGTTACAATTCTTTACCGGCTAATCCTCGTGGCATGTCGCCGCTTTGTACTTGTCTATGTGGGAATTTAGACATAAAAAGTAGTCTTTGTATTATTGTCATGTCTCCGCCATATTATTTAAACATGGTGAAAAGTGACTCGGTATAGTTGTGGCAATAACTGATATGCAAAACAACGCTAGCACATATACACAGGTACAAAATGTAAACAATAAAAATAGATACAAATTAATCTACCAACACACATAACACATCTTTTCAAACTCAAGGACATAATGTAGTTACTACAACAAAGCACATTAACAACAGACTTTACATTAGGCTCAGTCATAAGTCTTTACAAGAAAATATTTACCCTTCGCTTAACAAAGAAAATAAACATTTTCAGGACAAACATTAAATAATCTGCAAGTACAATGACCTAAATGAAAGGTTTGACGATATTCCGTGGACATAGAAGGCAAAATACATTAGTATGCGCGGTGAACAAAGTGTGCCAATTAAAATTCTGTCCACGGTGCTAATTGGGAACTGCTGATAGTTGGTACTATCATAGTTATGTGGCGTGGATATTGGCTTCGATTTGTTGGGTTAAGATGGCTAGCCGCATAGTTATTTGAACTTGTAGACGGGGATTTACTCGTAATTTTAGCCAGTGGATAATGAAATAGTGATTCTAGTGTAAGCAGAAATGTTATTTGTAATGGCGGAATGTATGAACGTACCTCTTTATACATTTTTCGTGCCCCTATATAATACAACTAGCAGCGCCCCGCGGTTTTACCCGCGTTGTGCCCGTTCCCGATGGAATTTAAGGATGAAAAATAGCCTACAACCTTCCTGTTAAATGTGGCTATCTATTACAAAAAGAATTAGGTATTCAAATAAGACCGGTAATTCCTGAGATTTGCTTGAACATACAAACAAACAAATTAACAAACTTAAAAAAATTACCTCTTTATAATATTAAGTATAGATGAGGTTAATCGGTGAAAAACCTGTACTGAAATCTGCCTCGCATATTATTATATGCGAGGCGTGGCGAAAAAGTGGCGTTTATAAAAGTAGAATCAAAAGCTACCCTGTAATGTCCCACTGCTTGGTAAAAGCCTCTCATATCACTGATGATATAAATCAGTTAGGGATTAT
This sequence comes from Cyclophora albipunctata, assembly GCA_963082685.1. NCBI lineage: Eukaryota > Metazoa > Arthropoda > Insecta > Lepidoptera > Geometridae > Cyclophora > Cyclophora albipunctata. The sequence continues at coordinate 1,074,313 of OY720121.1, read as the reverse complement.
GCGTAATCACTACGTTTACCTTATGCGGGTTGGTGATCTCAAACCGGAGCCAGTAGTACCAAAATTTGCGTTAAACAAGCATAAACAGAAAACAAACTTTTCAACTTTACTTCCTTATGTTAGCCTACATAGATAGGTACTACGATTTGGCAATGTATAACCAGTTAGCTCGTAAAAGCGGAATGATTCATACTGTTGAGAAATAGGCATAACATCGTTAGGTTAGCGCGGTTAACCGGAGTTTATTGCCCCTGTATCCTGTAGGCTCGGCCACCACACTTAGGCCTTTAAACTCTTTCAAACAATCGCCATTCATTTGCTAACTGAATGTTTGTGGGTCAGTCGGTGGGTGTGTATTAATTGTATTCATAGTGTTTGTGAAAATTGAATTGTGGTCAATGACTGTGGGCTTTGTTATGTGAAGACGAATTTGAAAAAGGAATGCAATCAACCAATTTAATCTAATTCTTTAACTATTCATCAATCTAACTTTGAGCTTGAAGAAATTTTATAGTTCTATCATAAAACAAAATTAATTGTAGAAGAATGATTACATTTTCGTCGTTCAGTATTTGTATTCCAAGAAGAATGGAATTTGATGGCAAAGTCTTCTACTTTAGCCACGAGTCAATTGTTTCATAAAATAAATTATTATTTAATTATTTACTAGCTCATTTCCCAACCCTATTTCTTATTCGTGGTTCCTGTTACTAGTTGTTTTTCGTTCTATTTTTTGCACTTATTCAATTAGTGTACACTTATTCTGATCCGCGGAGCTCGATACTGGCGGAACTAAATGATTTCGTAATGGTCTTGAAAGAGACTTGACTTCACTTGTTTTTCTATTTTTTGTTGTCAAGAAAATTAGAAACGAAAACCTTCAAATATTTTGTTGATTTTTTAAAAGTCAAATGTTCCAAATACAACTCTGATATGGAGGCCTTTACTGGAAGATTTGAGACCGTCATTAAGGGCCAAAACTGCGTTAAGCGTGCGCCCATTGCGGTTTGATACAAAAGTGAACAGGCGCGGGCGCACGCGACGGGCGGACGCGACGGTTCACTTTTGTATGAAGCCGAACGCGACGGGCGCACGCAACGGTTCACTTTTGTATGAAGCCGAACGCGACGGGCGCACGCAACGGTTCACTTTTGTATGAAGCCGAACGCGACGGGCGCACGCAACGGTTCACTTTTGTATGAAGCCGAACGCGACGGGCGCACGCAACGGTTCACTTTTGTATGAAACCGCACGCGGCAGGCGCAAGCGACGTACGCACGCTTAACACAATTTCGGCCTTAAAACACCGAGAATCTACAGAAAACTGATACATTGAATTTGCAGTTAGATAATTGTGTTACGTAATAACAAATTTTCAGTCAGGTAACATTTATATTGTTGATTGTTGATACTTCATAATTATATTGTTACGGTAAAAAGTAAGAAGTTTGTGTATTTTTGACCGCCTAGAGCCCGTCGTCATGGCTACGGTTATTGTAAGTAAACATTAGACTTACTATTTTCAGCAAAGTTTATGTCCAATTTGTATATTTATGCTACCTTTAAGGAAATAGCCAATAAAAACTGAAGTTATAAACATCACATATTAATTCATATAAGTAATCATTTATATACATAATCTGTATATAAATGATTTTATAATTGATTTTAAACCCTTGAAGTTGTGAGTAACTGAAGGAATGTTAAAAATAATATTGTTATTGTTTATTTTATATGAAAAAAAAAATTAAGAAAAAATTGCCTTGTTATGTCCTACTGCTGTAAAGGCCTCTCATATCATTGATGATATCAGTACAGTGAGATGGATAAGGTACAACCACTATGCTAGCTAGCCTAATGCGAGTTCAAACCCGAGCTATGTTTCAAAAGCAAATTGGAAATTTCGCTTGACCGGGGACGGTTAGTGATCTCAAACTCTTAGAATTATTCCAACTCGGAGATAGTATTTGAGATTAGCGTATTCAAAACAAACAAAAAGAAACACTTTGGCTTTATTATATTAGACTAGCCGCGCCCCGCGGTTTCACCCGCGTTGTACCCGTTCCCGCGGGAATTTCAGGATAAAATGTATCCCATGTGTTTTCTGATGTATAAACTATATTACTGTAAAGTTTCATCCAAATCCGTCCAGTAGTTTTTGCGTGAAAGAGCAACAAACATACATCCATACATCCATCCATACATACATCCATCCTCACAAACTTTCGCATTTATAATATTAGTTGGATACCTACACCATAAAACATGGTAGATAGACATAGACAGTAATGTAATAATCTAGACATCGCATGACTACACGACATAAGATACAAATAAAGAAAGTTTGAAAGCACTTCTTCAAACGCCATGTTATAAACTTGTATCCATCTAGAGCGTAGTACATCAAAATACTACCTAAAGTACAGTCAACCAATGAAAATGTTTAACCGGCGTACTCAGAGACGTTGAGAGATTCATGAGAAAAAAATACGTCAATAACATCATTGTTGATTTAATTTATGTATCTGAGTATGTGATAAATTTCTATTGAATCGACACTCAAGTCTGTTAGATCTTTCAAGTTAAAAACCACAATTTAATAAAGTGATGAACTTCCTATGGAATAACAATTATTCCAAATTAAACTGTAGTTTGTTTAAATGGATAATTATCGTAGAATTTAAGGTCATGTCAAACGAATTAATAGTTTCTAATTCAATTCGAAATACAAAATGTTCACATATTAACGTACTAACAATCTTCAGTGAGCATAGGGAGGGACCCTTCAGTGGGAAATTACACTTACTTTTTTAGTGCATGCACATGCAGTGCCTAGATTAAATGAACGTATACCTAGATTACAGTGTTACCTATAACAACTACATGCGATCGTTGAGATAGTCACAAACGACTACTCCCAGTTCGAATGCTAATTAACTCGCGTGTGTAATTAATTTCCTTTACAGTGGAGCAATAAAAACGAGACCCGATTAATGTGTATCAATTACAAGCTCTATAAATTGTTCGTACTTACGATGCAGCGTGGATTTGATCGCATTATACCTACAGTTCCACGATACGTCGATACTTTTTATCAAATCAACTTAAAATTATTTAGATTTCGTATACCTACTATCCGGCATGAAAAAAGAAAGATGATAATGGGGTGCTTGAGCTTTTAAAACTTAAGAAGCGTTTCAAAAGTCGCGCAAAACTATAGTGTTTGTAATTGGCATTATCCAAACTCAATTTACAACTAATAAAACCAACAATCTGTAAAACTTATAAAGTAACAAAAAAAGTGCGGTAGGCAAACGGACCGACCACACAATTTTAATAAAAACAATCTATGACATCACAGACATTACGCATGACGTAAACAATCAAAAGCGTCACTACAAACTTTGAGACAAAGTAACAGGAAACTTGACCGAATAGCAAAAGTTGAAACTTTACCGTCAATATTGATATCCAGGGTGGATGATTGCACTCAACACAACGGAACACTAACCACCGGTAACTCACTAGATAAGCTCCGAAGTTACTAGACACGGATAACTTTATAAATCAGTTTTGTTTACTGAAAACGCGTCCGCTCCTCTCGACAGTCGAAAGGCAACTGAGCAAAGGTAACTAAATGATGGTGGGAAATGAGATGCAACCGTATAACGGCCTTCGGACATCACTAAAACCAGTTTACACTCTATTGCGAAGAAAATAGGGTTTACCTTTTAATATTGTGTATTAAGGCTGTATATATTTGGTCTCGTAGGCAGAGAAACTGCATCACTGCGTGCAGGTTCACCCACGCTTGTTGAAGAGGTTTGAGCGGAGGCTTATAAATATTTTCGAGTTTTATTCCAACGAGGGAAATAGTGGCAAAAGCCAAAGGTCGGGGATCCAGGTTTGATGTAAATTATTCAGTAAGATTTGCATGACAGAATTAGGTTTAAAATGTTTGTCTCTTAAACTTTAGTTAAGTAGGTACCTTTGTTTGTGACTTAACCTTTTATGGAGTACAAGTGTAGTGCAACTTCATTTTGAATACTTATAGGTAATCAAGAGTCGTATGTATTAGAACACTTTTACTGTGCAATATCTAGAATGCTATGCTATACCTTAAATAGTCCATTGTAGTAGTTTACTTAAGATAACCCTTCCGTTGTGTATGGTTGGACTTCTAGATTCTGTGGTTGGACTACCTATATTTTGTTGGATATATACATAGTTGTAGTACAAAATATAGATCACCATTTTATAGACGTTAGAGACGACCTATATAAAAACAGTTAAACCCAAGGGCATACTAAAAAACCTTTTTACATCTAATTTATTTTTTACAAACAATAATATTATTGTCTCAAAATCATTAATTTGTCATAGGTCACGCGTAAGTGAATCAATGTCTATTCTGGTCATTAGGGCTGCTTAAATGGATTGGTTTCCAAATAGAGAAAATTACTTGATTTGGAGGAAATGACGATCCGATCATTAGGTAAATAGATGTTAAACAACATTTATTTCGAAGAATAGTGGCGTTAGGTAATTGAAAATATGTTAAAGAAGTTCTAAATATATAGTATCTAATTTAAAACATTCTCGTGTCACGGGGTGCGTAATTGAACTCCTCTGAAACGGCTCGACCGATTCTCATGAAATTTTGTGTACATACATATCGGGCCTGAGAATCGGACAGCATCTATTTTTCATCCCGAAATTCCCGGGGGAATGGGTACAACGCGGGTGAAACCGCGGGGCGCAGCTAGTACTAATATAATCATTCTGAAGAATTTGATTATTTGTTCGTTTGAATGCGCTGATCTCAGAAACTACAGATTTGATTTGAATAATTATTTTTGTAATGGATAGCCACATTCAACGGGAAGGTTATAGGCTGTTTTTTACCCTAAAATTCCCACGGGAGTAGGCTCAACGCGGCGAAAACCGCGGGGCGCTGCTACCGTCTATATATTTATGGAGAATCTGCGATCAAAGATTGGGAACATTTAACCAAATCTTTTTGTAAAAATATATATACGCCTTAACAATCTTGCTTATCTTTGGACACTTGAAACGAAATTGGTGTCGTATTTTAGGAAAGAAATCCGTTACGGAGCTGATTGACCGTCCAGTAGAACAAAATGTGTTTACTTAATGTACTTAAGTGGCATAATTGTAAGATGACGAAATTGTTGTGTGTGGAACTCTCAACAGTAACCTCCGTCGTACGTAAGTCAGTGTTAACAAATAATACTGACAAAATTGTTGACTTAGTATTCAAGTAACTTTCCTCAAATTTACAAAAAGTCTCATATTAGTTTCCCGTAGGTAAAGTAGGTAAACTCGAGTAGGCTAGAGGTGTGGCAATCCTGGTATCGGAATATTTACACCACCAAAAGACCTCCGACATAATCTAACGATGGCAGCCGGGAACGTACTGTACCTAATATTCATACCAAAACTTTAGATATTACATATCCCTACATAGTGTAAGATTTCAAAAATGACATTCTCTCCATATTCTTTGGTATTTTTATTTAGTTTCCATTGTAAGTTATATAATTTAAGTTATTTTGTCTTTATTTAGTTTGTAAAATGTCAGAAATAAACAGTTCTTTGTTTTTGTACTCTACTCATGGCACATGTAGTGAAGTATGTGAATAATAATAGTTCTATGATAAACTTAGTTTATTTTCTTCTAGTGACGCGATACATTGTAATTTACTTTGACGTCAACATGTGAAACCAAATGCAAATTTCATTACATAGTTTGTATGTAAAATTGTTGTGTATTGAGTGTGGGAAATATTATTTTTTACGTAACAAGGTTAGAACATGTGTAATTTTCTTGCCTTTAAAGACATGTCGAGCTCGATTCATATCTCGTCAACTGGAGGGAAGTGGCCCAGATTAGGGATACATGGAGAGAGGGGGAGAGGCCTTTACCCAGCAGTGGGACACTGATGACTTTAAAAAAAGAAGTAAAGTATTAGCCTGTAATGTCCCACTGCTGGGCAAAAGTCTCTCATCTCACTGAAGATATCAGTACAGTGATGAGGAATAGGCACAATCACAGCCTTATATGATAACTAGCAGCGCCCCGCGGTTTTACCCGCGTTGTGCCCGTTCCCGTAGGAAATCCGGGATAAAATGTAGCCTATAGCCTTCCTCGATAAATAGACTATCTAACAGTGAAAGAATTATTCAAATCGGTTCAGTAGTTTCTGAGATTAGCGCGTTTAAACAAACAAACAAACAAACAAAACAAACTCTTCAGCTTTATAATATTAGTATAGATAAAAATAAAAATACTTGTCTTTAGTTGTGTTCACTAATACCTTTTTCGTTCAGGGGATAAATTGGTATAATTAAGACTATAATTTAATTATATTATCTTCTGTAATATTTAGTATGGCTTAGGGCTTTACTTCAACTTACGATCACGCACCACAGAATGTCATAACAAAATACCAGTCTACAACAACACTATGAAAGTAATGAAAAATCGTGGCTTTCTATTGATCCTTCTAAATAACTTAAACAGACTGACATAAGATATGAAAAAACGCAAAAATCAGGATTTTTTAACGAAAGTATGTTACGATTAGCAACCGTTTAAAACTATTCACCCTTAGTAAGGGTACAATAGTGAGGTAATAGCCTTTGCGCTGCAGAGAGACATTATAGTTAGTACTTTTTTACTTCAATATAGGCATATTATAGGAAGAGCCGGGACAAGCATAACTCGTTTCAATAAATAAAATAAAATAAAATATTTTTCAACATTTTTCAAGGTATCGATTTGTCTCTAGCATACAACTACGAATGCAATAGAGGTCTATACATTTTGTTTTTAAGGAACATTTTAATTTTAAATTTTATTAATTTTCAATCCTCCTCACTATACTGATATCTTCAGTGAGATGAGAGACCTTTGCCCAGCAGTGGGACATTACAGGCTAATACTTTTTTACTTTATTAATTTTGACCGGACCATTCATTGAACAACTCGTATTAATTTAACGTCAAAACTTAACCGTAACCAATAAGATAAGGCACACTACAATATACTTCCTGCTGAAGACAACATACGTAACCCTATGATTATTCAAGTTACAGGAGCCTTGAACTCTGTTATTGTGGTGCTCTGTCATGGCAGACATAAAAATATTTTTTCGTGTTTTGGCGAAATTGCGTGCCTCGAGCCAACCCGCCCGTTCGGAGTTTTATAACAAAATTATGCGGTTTAAAATGTTTGATTTGAAATGTGAGTGCGTACTTAACATTTGAGGGTTTACTGAAATTAATATTTAACAGTATTTACGATTTAAATCTAGATTTTTTGCCCGAGATCTAATCTTCATTCGTAAACGAAGATAAAGCGTACATTGGTTGTCCTATTTTAGACTTATTCTAGATTTCCTCACTACTTTTCAAAAATTTAGAGACAGGCATTCAATATGATCTCACCAGGCGATCTTAAACTTTACATTACTAGCATTTATCTACGAGTATGCTAATATTATATTATGATATTTTTTTAATCTCGTTTGCTTCTATGTTCGGGCTAATCTCCGGAATTACCAGTCATACATACAAGAGAAAGCTTACATAGGCTATGTTTTTTTTCCCGAAATTCCCATAGGAACGGGAATGAAGCAGGTAAAACTGCGGGGCACGGCTAGTACCTACTATATGAGATTGCTTTACATAAGGCATGTTTCTTTAGTTAGAACAATGCGCCTCGCTGTCAGCTGGAAGTAAATACAAATAATAAATATCACTCGTCGGGCTCATTCTAGTTCCAAACAAAGAACATTGACATCTATTCGGCTGGTTATTTCAGCAACAGTAGGAAACAAATAAAATCGGTTTAAGGACATTTGTACAACATACAAGTTTTATCATTAGTGTGGTAAGTGTCACAACGGACCGAAACCGGTTCAATTACTTTCGCCCCATTTTCCATTGTATTGTTTCTCTTTACAGGTTAATCGGTGAGTCATTTATTTTTAGTTACCGCCTAATCTGTAACTGTTTTTGTGACTAATTGATAAGTGTGTGTAGTTTTTATGTGGTTGTTATCCAGAGTCGGACCTAGTTTAATACTATCTATACTAATATTATAAAGAGGTAAAATGTGTAAGTTTGTTTATCTGTATGTTCGAGGTAACCAGTCTGATTTGAATAATTATTTTTGTAATAGATAGCCACATTCAACGGGAAGGTTATAAGCTATTCATCCCGAAATTCCTACGGGAGCAGGCACAACGCGGGTAAAACCGCGGGGCGCTGCTAGTGATATAGATGTATAGTCAACAAGTTTCCTACAAACATATTATCAGAACAACATAAAAAATTAAACATAAAAATTGAGTTTTTATTTGGGGACCAAACCAAACGTTCCGAAACTGTCTGTTTGTATGTAATGTAAGATTTGTCAAAGACTACTAAAAGGATTTTCATGCGGTTTTCACCACGATGCAGAATGATTCAAGAGGAAAGTTTGTGACTACTTTTCTTGCCAAAATTTACACAGGTACGAATACGACGCGGAGAAAATCGTGGGGCACTACTAGTAGCCAATATTACAAAGATACGGATTAGGAGATCAACGTGTAGTTAAGCTTTACTACTGAGCAAAAATCGGCCGTAAGTGTTACGTGAAATTATAAATTAGTAACTCGAAAATCAGTACGTAACCTGTTAACTAATTTAAAGAAAAATACGCCCAATAGATTCCTTTCGATCCATTTCCAAGTCTCTGGCGCTAGTTTAGAATTCTATGGCATTGCGTTGTGCCTTTACAAACTGTCTTATAAAAGTACAAGTAAAAATAGCTCATATGACGTTACTACGTCCCACTCAGTATGATGCACGTATCAATCCATACAGGTACCGCCACCACCCTTGGCTCCGCCATCAATGAATGGAGCGATCTAAAAATAGCTCGTTGCAGGGATTATGTTGAATGGGTCACACCCCCTCGTCCCTGGCGAAAATAGGGCACTGTGTCGAATGTGACGTCACGGGGACGTCACACGAAACGCATCCCAGGTGAAGGGAAGGGGAAGGGGGGAAGGAAAATAGGTCAAAGATGTATTCCCATCAAAGTTGGTGTTACGGGAACTGAAGACGTGCCCGCGCTCACGTAGCGTGGATTTTTATAGGATTTCGGTTTTAGTTCGTCACTCTTATTGAGGAAAATTGCGCCTTAGTTTGCTGATACTATGAAGAAAAGCCACTTTTGTAGGAAGAAAGAGGTAATAGATACAGAAATAAAGGACTCAGACACGTCCATTATAATTAAAAGACGTAACTTTTCATACATTATTATTATATAAAGTTTAGCCTGGTGTGTCCCACTGCTGGGGGCAAAGGGTTCTCCACGCTCTCTCCACACCTCTCTGTTTTGTGCAAGACAGAACTTTTCATACATTATAACTATGTCAAAATCACTCATTAAATCTCTACTAAGGTAACATTTAACCTCTCTGAGTTCATACTCAGACGGTCCTCCGTAAAAGCATTTCCTACCATTTCAATATCTGGTATGATTGACTTATCGGGTAAAACCCTAAAAAACTACAAGATATAAAAGCAAAGAGCGCCATAAATCAGAATATTCATGTTCCATCATAAAAGATAAACTTAGATTGGTTTCTGACATGAACATTGAACGTTGGTTGCATAAGTAACTAAAATGCATAAGTACCTACCTTTATAAATAATTGGTTTCGATTCTTAAGTAATATCTAAGAAATTAGATAGAAAATAATAAGCAGAAAATATTGTTTTACTAGCCTAGATATTTATCAGCCTTTTAATGACTTAATAATTAGACCTATAATCGATTAAATTTTTAATTAATTTTCTTTTGTTTCAGCCTCCATTAAGTCCGCAAAATTATAAATCACCGCATTACTGACAGGAGAGTTAACACTAATCCATCATAATTAAACACTAGCTACGACAATACCACAGATGTCATAAATACAGGAGATATGCTTTGTAAACAAATGTATTCGTGTTCAGATGTCGCCGTGTTCTCCCCACTTAATTCACTAACACAAAAGCAAAAACTATAAGAACGGCACACGAGCTCATATTTCTCCCGCACACAAAGAAACTTACAGCAACACTAATAAACTCAGTAATAGAACACATGCATACAGGGGGCGGGGCTTCTACCTGTAGCTACAGACAATAAACACACATCGCAACTAGTGATGTGAAGAGGTAATTGATTTGAATTTGAATTTGAATCGTAGAAAAAATAGTATCGATGAAATTCAGAGCCGACGAACTTTCTTCAATGGTTGAAAGCACTTAGGCTCAAAGTGAGACGAACATATCGTGTTATTTTTTGTGGGAAACCAGTTTGGACCTTTTCCTGTTGCATTTATCCACTTTTCTTTTATTTTTGGATCCTTCGGATAGCTAAAATATTAAAAAGGTGTGAATGATGATGATGATATCAATGATACATGTGTTATAAATACCGCAATAAATTAAAAACCCATACTTGATTCAATAATAATAATAAGTCGAGTAATCAAGAAATAGTAATGAATTGTGTTTTCAATAATTAATTATATCATTTTTACCTCACATTAGTAAACAACAGCTATAAAGTTCCATGCAGCAAAAAAAGTCTAATTTTGTTCCCTTGTGTAATCATTCGAACTAAGTAGGATCGATATAAAATATCGACAACCTCAAAAGTGACATCACATCTCTAATTATCTACCTAACAATGGACACTGGTTCCAATTAATGAAGTCAGGGACATAGAGGTCAAAGTACGAATTTCAATCTGATTTTTTGTAATTAAGGTCTTTGAGTGATTCTAAGCCTATTTTATAGAATACGTTTTTTTGAAATACCTGCCCGTTTCCGAGAAAAAAAATGTTAAGTTTTTTTTTGTATGGAGAAAAATCGTTTTCTTTATTTATTTCATAAACGGGCAGAGACGTTAAAACCAAACCTTAAAGGGATTAAAGAACACATAATTCCTTGCATTTTGTTCGAAATCATCTACTCCATATCTCTGCCCGTTTAAAAACGGCAGGCGTTCCAAATTTTTTTTTTCTTTTGTGGTTTTTTGGTTTAAATACGCTTGAATGAATACTTAAATAGCAATATTGTAATACTAGTACTTCATTCCATCGATACAAAATGGAATTGTAATATTAATAGCTTAAGTAATTTTATACCTACATACCTGCTATGTTACTTTTTTACCTGGGTATTGTTTTGCGTAGAGGCTTTTGCAAGGCCGAATATGTTTTATTGTTCACGTTACCTGGATAAGATAAGAAAAGAGGGCACTTACAGGTTACAGGTAATCAGGTAACTTACCTGATTAGTTGTTTTCAAAACGGAGTCACTCGTTCCTCGGATCCTAAAGTATCAACACGTACCTACACGCTCTTTACCATTAATATGTCTCAGTTTAAATCAAATTTGGATATATATGTGCTACTGAAATCAAGTGGAAATATCATTAACAGTGATATATTGTGCACTACGTTTTTAAATCAAATAAACTTTGAAGTTTCTGCTGAAGATCTTAGAATTCTAAAACATGTTGCAAATTTACACAAGAGATGGTTGCAAGCAAATAGATGTCAATCTAATTGTCTTTCAATCTATCTAATAATGCAGACAGTAATTCTTCTTCGGAGTGGTTTTTAAGAGATGAAAGGCACCTTCTTTTATGCTTGTTTGATAGATCCTCTGGTGGGTCTCAGATGGCTTTCTGTGGAGTATTTGTAGCAGCATCTGACTGCGGACTGGCTTCCATTGCTTGAGACATCCAAATTCTCTTTCGCAAATATTGACATCAAATATGGTGTTCTTGGTGAAAAAATTAGATTGACATCTATTTGCTTGCAACCATCTCTTGTGTAAATTTGCAACATATGTTCTTGTGAACTGTTTTAGAATTCTAAGATCTTCAGCAGAAACTTCAACGTTTATTTGATTTAAAAACGTAGTGCACAATATATCACTGTTTTTGATATTTCCACTTGATTTCAGTAGCACATATATATCCAAATTTGATTTAAACTGAGACATATTAATAACGTGTTGATACTTTAGGATCCGAGGAACGAGTGACTCCGTTTTGAAAACAACTAATCAGGTAAGTTACCTGATTACCTGTAACCTGTAAGTGCCCTCTTTTCTTATCTTATCCAGGTAACGTGAACAATAAAACATATTCGGCCTTGCAAAAGCCTCTACGCAAAACAATACCCAGGTAAAAAAGTAACATAGCAGGTATGTAGGTATAAAATTACCTAAGCTATTAATATTACAATTACATTTTGTATCAATGGAATGAAGTACTAGTATTACAATATTGCTATTTAAGTATTCATTCAAGCGTATTTAAACCAAAAAAACCACAAAAGAAAAAAAAAATTTGGAACGCCTGCCGTTTTTAAACGGGCAGAGATATGGAGTAGATGATTTCGAACAAAATGCAAGGAATTATGTGTTCTTTAATCCCTTTAAGGTTTGGTTTTAACGTCTCTGCCCGTTTATGAAATAAATAAAGAAAACGATTTTTCTCCATACAAAAAAAAACTTAACATTTTTTTTCTCGGAAACGGGCAGGTATTTCAAAAAAACGTATTCTATAAAATAGGCTTAGAATCACTCAAAGACCTTAATTACAAAAAATCAGATTTAAATTCGTACTTCGACCTCTATGTCCCTGATTTCATTAATTGGAACCAGTGTGCGCAGCACCCGCTTCACGAAACTATCGTGTGAGTGAGAGTATCAGTAAAACACTTTTCCATTGCGCTATTAGACCAGGCGATTCATTGATCGATGTGTATTAAGCAAACAATGGTTTTAGTTCCTAATGAAAATAATTGCTTTTGGTACTTTATCGTGTTTCTAGTATCACGAAGTAATGTTTTAATGAATTTAATAAGAAAAACAATCATATTTTTATACTTACGTGTGAAATGAGATGCCATCTTTCGTATAATTCACAATAGAGGTGTTATTTTTGCAAACAACCACTGTACAACGCGGCATTTTGTAAAAAATCACGAGCAGTGAAGACGTCGCAAGTTGGCATTCGACTAATGGCCGAAACTGGCAACAAGCCGCTTTGCGGCTAGATGCGTTCGCAAGCGCCACGCCTCCTTGCCACATCTCCTGTATTTATGACATCTGTGGACAATACTGACCGGCCATTGTTCAGTTTCAAAAACAGCCAAGTGAGAGACGCGCGCTCAAGGTTCTGTACAACAGCATATTTGTAACGACTGCTATTCGTTTTGAGGGAGCCTTCTCGCCAGAACTATCTAGAGTAAGTTCGTATAGTTTAGTGTCGGTCCCAGATGTTTCAATTATTAGACCATGTCGGAGGCCTATAGGCGGTCTAAGAACTACGAGTTTTTTGTTTGCTGTATGAGTAATATTTGTTAATATTTGAATATCGTAAAAAAAGAGTTTTACAAGATTTTTGTATTATTTCTTCAGTTACAGATATTGATATATTATAATCGTTGCTTAGAAAAAACCGTTTTTTTTTACTTTATCATTGTTGAAGTTATGTGGTTTTATTTCGACCCCCTTTCGCTTCGGAACCTAACAATAATTTGACATTCTGTTTCGATTTGCAGGATTGACGGTTCTATTTTCTGCTACAGAACCCTAAAACCAAAGGCTAATGATTGAAAGGACAATACTAATTGCTTGTCAATTTATGTTAATCCTTAAAGAAAATCGGTGCATAGTTTAATTAAACTTACCTTAATTAGAAGTTGTCATGAACTAATTAACTATTACTAGGTAATAAAATATTTAACAATTGTCGCTTATTAATAAACAAAAACCTTTATTTTTCTATTGACAACAAAATTGGTTAAATTATTTATTTATTTATATATATCTCTCAGTTCATTTCACAACATCAAAAAGCATACCTTTTGCTTTGCTTTGCTTTTGTACCAGACTCAATGCACATCTACACTGAGCTAATTAATACTTCCAAGACCTTACAAGCCATCCTATATCAAAAGTAAGAAAACACAAAGAGCATCCACATAAAATACATTGAAAAGAAACCAGGCCACACAAAATATTAACAGTGCAAAGCAACATCAGAGGGACGTGAAATGAAGGAATGTTTGCGAAGCATGCAGACTCGACTCGAGATCCGAAATGAGTTTTTACAAAGACACCTTTGAATATCTTGGGATGAGCAGCGGTTAGGTAACGAGCCATGTTTTGATGCGGAAATGCTGGTAACATCAAAGAAAAAGATAGAAAGTTCCAGTAGGTAAGTGGTCAGCCGTTTCCCCGAGCTGCCGGGGATGGCTAAACCCATTTCTCCTACTCACAAAAAAAAGTTTAATGGCTAGCCTTGAGGAATGAACCACTGATCTTAACCTACCGCCCTCTTAACATAGGCAAACATCAATGAAGTGAATGAAAAACCGCCCCCTGGACAAAGCTATAACTACGTCCGTGCCTAAAGGACTTTGAAAGTGATTTCAAGTATGTTTGAACAGATTAATGTCCAACCCTGGTGTCGGAGTTTTTAGATCGTCTAATAGCCTCCGACATCTGATGATCGAACCAACCGGGAACGACAATTTAACGTACCCTCCAAAGCACGGTAGTGCTCAGATAGAAATGCCACTATCGGCCACAGATCCAAGTACACGTTGCAGGCAGGCAAGGGCGTTTCGTTCACTGATATTTTTTTCCAAGCAGGTTCACCAGTTTACTCTTTTCTGTAGTAAATTCGGGATGAAAAGTATGTTTTGTTCATTGCCATGGTCTTTTATTTGTGTTAATCAATAAAATTGGTATAGGCGTGAAAGCGTCATTTAACCTAAGAGGTTCTTTCGCCTTCTTCTTCTTCTTCATCGAGTGGATGGTCAACCTGACCAATCCTGGTGTCAGAGTTATTGAGCCGCCAAAGGCCTCTGACATGGCTCATGTAACGACTAGTGTGCGTAGAAAGTAACCGGGTGTTGATTCAAACTAGTCAGAGGTAAAAAAAAAGGATTGTGTTCCTAATTCCTACACAAAATATAATAAAATAATACGTAAAGAAATTAAATATTATTTAAATGGTAATCTGTATCAAACCTAAGAAAGTATGTATGAATCAGGAAATATATGGAAATTATATTTTGTACGTTGTGGTTCAACCAATTATGGTAAGTTATGATTAATGAAGAAAAACATTAAAACATAATATAAAGATGAGAATATTCATTATTCTTTTATCTTAATTAATTGAAATGGTATTTATGTGAATATCGTGCGTAACACAGTGCACAATAACGTGTTTACTTTTTATTTTATAAACAAATTCTAGATAGAATTCATGAGAAATATCGATTATTGACCGCTTTGTCTAGAAGAGTCATAGGTACAGGGGAGATAAATACATGACATTTATGTATCTTCACGTAGCGCTCGTGGCGTACCTTGACTACGCGGTGTTGGTTCATTGTGATTGTTAAGCAACGTGCAGCTCGACCCCTACACTTTAATAGATGGTGCGCTACCGTGCTTAGTGCACGTTAAATTTTCGGTCCCGGTTTTTCAATCGCTATCGTTAGACCAAGTTGGACACGGTTTAAAAACTCCGGGGTAGGCCACTGACTTAGGGCTCCCACACAAAACTGCGATGCGATGCGATGCGAATTCCATTTAATATATTCATCTCTTTTCTTTGTACCGTAGTAATGGCGATAGATATAACTATTTCAGTTCGCATCGCATCGCAGTTTTGTGTGGGAGCCCTTACTCGAAATGAATGTATGTATGTTCATAAGAAAATGACATAGGTTTTGCCATGGGCTTATCGAGGGGAGGCAAAGGGCTTTAGGTTTCACAGGTTAAGGGGTTGCAGCAGCTTACGTTCACGCACCAGTTAATGTTAAAATTAAATGTCAGTCTTAACCTACGAGTTACTGTTACTGTTACTGTTAGCCCGTAATGTCCCACTGCTGGGCAAAGGCCTCCCCCCACTCCCGCCACTCTTCTCGATTTTGGGCCACCAGTTGCCAGTCCCTTTTGTAGGCGTCCAGCTCGTCCCGCCACCGCCTGCGCGGTCTGCCGCGACTTCGCCTCGCTGTCTCCGGGCGCCACACAGTGGAAATTTTGGCCCACAGCGTGTCCGGCATGCGGCAGACGTGACCAGCCCAATCCCATTTTAGTTTAGCGGCCTTTTCACCTGCATCAGCGATTTTTGTTCGGGAGCGCAGTATTGTGTTGCGGATGCGGTCAATTCGTTTGACTCCAAGAATACTGCGCTCCATCGCCCTCTGGCAAACCTTGAGTTTGGATTTCTGGATGTTTGTCAAAGACCAAGTCTGTGAGCCATAAGTGAGAACGGGAAGGATGCACATGTCCATGAGCTTGCGCTTAAGCGCGATAGGAAGGTTGCCCTTCATCATCTCTTTCATCGACCAATAGCTCCTCCAGGCGCTCTCAGTGCGTCTCGCGACTTCTTTATCTTGCCTGCCTGCCTGGAGGGAGACTAATTGGCCGAGATAGATGTATTCATGGACATAGTGCATCACTTCGCCGTTTACCGTGATACGGTAGGCTGAGCTGTTTGTCATGACTTTGGTCTTTGACATGTTCATCTGTAATCCAACCACAAGGATTGCGTTGCTCAGTTCTTCGAGCATGGCCTGTAATTCTTGGGCTGTGTTAGCAAAGAGGACAATGTCGTCGGCGAAGCGAAGGTTTGTCAGCCTCACTCCGCCGACAACAATGCCTCTATTTCGCCAGCCCGCCGCTAACTTTCTGAACACCTCTTCTAGTGTGGCCGTAAAAAGTTTTGGAGATAGAGGGTCACCTTGTTTGACCCCCTTTTCTATTGGAAATGGTTTACCGGGAGATTGTAATTTGATGGATGCCGTGCTGTTTAAATATATAAGTTTGAGAAGGTCAATGTAGGTTGGATGAATGTTTTGTTGTTGAAGAGCGAGAAATATGAATTTGTGAAAAATGCTGTCGAACGCCTTGCTAAAGTCCACGAATGCCATATACAGTGGTATGTTGTATTCGTGGTGCTTTTCTATTAATTGGTTAATGGTGTGGAGGTGGTCCGTGGTGGAGAGTCCGGGGCGGAATCCTGCCTGTTCGGGAGGCTGTTCGGAGTCTAGTTGGCGTGCAATCCGAGTTTCGATCACTCTGATGAAAGCCTTATAGATATGAGAAACAAGACTGATGGGCCTATAATTATTGATGTCAGACTTATCGCCTTTTTTATGAAGAAGAATGATGTTGGAGTGGCAAAACTGTGTCGGAAATTTTCCTGAATCTAAAATGCTGTTGAAAAGTTTCGTTAGATGTGGAAGTATGGTGGGTGTGCCAAGTTTTCGTCGCGTTCGAGGGTGTCTTCACCTTCTCGTCTGACTTCGCACAAGCCTATTATGTCCCATTTAACGTTCGTTAGTGCGTTTTCTAACTCAAGTATGCGTTCTTCAGATTTCAGTGTCCTTACATTGTATGTTAAAAGGTGAATGTTTTTATCGGTGTCCAGTTTAGGGTTAGCTTGGGTCGTCTGACGGGGGATCGATCTCGCCCGGGGATTCTTAGCACCCCTGACTCCAGGGCGGTCCTGTCTTCCGTCATCAACAGTCCCAGCCCCGGAGCCGCCGGGAACTTGGGGCCTTGCGTTATTTGTGGCTATCATAATAATGATGGGGGGGGTTTGGACCATAACCCACCACGCTGGTCCGGTGCGGGTTGGTGGGTGGTTCGCCAGAGCCTCGTCGGTTAGTCGGCAGGGTGTACCGCGTGCAGGTGAGGTTGACTTGGGTTCCGAAAGATGATAGCTGGAACCCCTAGGTTATGTTAGAAAATTAAAAATCGTAGCTTTCTACCAGTCGAATAACTTTAACAGGCTGCCATTTTAGTTTTGTATGCAGTTAGATAAACAAAC
The DNA here is from genome assembly GCA_963082685.1 of Cyclophora albipunctata. Lineage (NCBI taxonomy): Eukaryota > Metazoa > Arthropoda > Insecta > Lepidoptera > Geometridae > Cyclophora > Cyclophora albipunctata. The sequence goes on along the minus strand of OY720121.1, from coordinate 1,056,369 downwards.
GTTTCTGCCACTTTTCTTGTTTTTAGCCGATCGCAATTATTTTACATTATCTTTTCAGATTTTTTAAGAAAGATATTGGCGCCCAAAGATATATTTTAAACCAATAACAAACCAAAGGAGGTTTTCAATTTGACTGTTAAAATTATTTCAGTCAATGAAATTGGTTTACGCGGTCTTTGGCTTAAAGTATCGCAATTATAAAAAACTACCCGCACCCCGCGGTTTCACGAGCGTTGTACACGTTTCCGCGGGAATTTCGGGATAAAATGTATCCCATGCACAGAGCATAGAAGCACCGCCGCGCCGCGCCGGCCGCTACTAGTGACGCCATGCTTAAAACTTTTCATACAAACTTAGCGGGTCAGGGGGCGTTACCCGCGTGCTTGTATGCTCTATGATCCCATGTGTGCGTCCATACTGCGGGCCTAGCGCGGTTGCGACGGCGGGCGCGAAATATCAAACGTATGAAACGCGCGTCTGTGTCCATACTGAAGTGACTAAGGCGGAAGCCTAGCGCGACAAGAGCGAGCGACTCAGCGCGCGGTGGTTTCAAACGCACCGATCCGCGCGTTTTGGCCACAGTACGGGCCTAGGCGGCGAGCGACTTAACAAGCGGGCGGCAGGTGTATCAAACCTTCGGTCTTACCGCTCGGCGTTTTGACGTAAAATGGCTTCGATCAACAATACACAACTAGATTTCGGGTCAGCGCAAATAATACGTCTAGGTGCTTAGCGCGTTCAATATTTTCGGATTTCGCTCCCCGGAATTTTTGGTAACAAATAAATTATTACTTCAATACAAATCTACTCCATGGATTTGCTGTTCTGTTTCACAAAATTTTGCGCCAACGTTGGGCAAACATTTGTATCGGTGACTTCAAAACAGTATTTTTTTTTCAAAATTTGATATTATTTATTAGTTAGCTTAACATATAACTTATTCTACATTTACTTACCGAAAGTAAGACACTCCGGCCGTTAAATTGTTTTTCCGGCCATTAATTTTGCAACTTTTGAATAAATGAGGCGCTAAGCACCTAGACGTATTATTTGCGCCGACCCGAAATCTAGTTGTGTATTGTTGATCGAAGATTGTTTGCAACCCCTGATATACGTCTGATCGCTACTAGAGCTCGCGCCTCAGTGTGGCCACCTCCGCCACCGCTTGTCGCGCCCGCCGCCGCGTAAGCCACCGCGTAAGCCACCGCGCATTCAGTGTGGACGCACTGCATGTGTTATTCTGTTGTATAACCTATATTACTGTAAAGTTTCATCCAAATCCGTCCAGTGGTTTTTTTGTGAAAGAGTAACATACATACATCACAAACTTTCGCATTTATATCTAATAATAGTAGGATTACCTAGAAGAATATACCTCGTAACTTAGCTCAACTTATATACCACACTGGCATTACGTGTATTAATAATATGATTGGAAAATAGTTAATATCCCAAGAACAAGGCGTTTCAGTAGTAAAATATAATATGACATAATAAAAGTTGACTATTAAGCGATACGATAGGTAGTAAAGAAAACTGTAATTTAATATAAAGCCAGGGTTAAACATATCTAAAGAGTTAAAATATCGATTATAATTATTCATACGTTAGTATTAGTTTTATAAGTAACGAAGCGTAGTAAATGTTTCACCTAAATTAATGCCGATCATTTAAGATTTAAAAAAAAGGAACAAAACATCCAGATTTAATAATTATTAAAAAACGGGACATTATGAGCGTTTGTGTATGAGGAATGTCGACAGTTTCGGCCTCATACGGTGACGTTCAGGAGTTAGAGTTACCGCCAGCGACTGATGTGGACTTATGTAGTCGATTAGAAGATTCCTTCCGAAGAGAAAAAAGCTTCAGCGATTTCATTCCATTCTCACCGAAATTGAAGAAGCTGATATACTAAAGGTGGTTTCTAACTACCTTTTTGTTTCGTGTACATGTATCCACCATATCGTTTAGGCAAGCGCGCTTAAACTCGCGCCTCATTTGATGCTTCAAAAATCCGGTCTCAGTTTTCGAGCGTTTATGCCCGTATCAGTTCTGTAATCTTTCTTAAACGAGCTTCCAAGCGGGAACGCTCCTACAAATTACTAGTTTGGTAAAAGAGGAAGAGAAGAGAGAGTATATGCTTTAAAACATTTCTAACTGAGCGCTACCGTGCTTCGGAGAGCACGTAAAGCAGTCGGTCCCGGTTGTTTCATTGCCTTTGGGCGGTCATAAACTCCGACACCAGGGTTGGCCACTAATCTACTCGATCTTACTAAGGTCATGTTTCCAATAACCGTCAGTATCACTTTGCTTATTTTATTCTAGTAATAACGTTATGCTGATAAATGATAATTTATCTCAAGGATATTCATATTTGATCAGGTGTTGAAATGGTATTTTCACGACCGCATCTAAAGTCAATCAATCCGTGAAACTGAACCGATGCGCTTAATGAAACTGAATGTGGCTTATTTACCTGATAACGTTGGTTATGGTACTTTTATATACCGTATCTAATATTATTTTCTACTCACTGGAGTGAAATCTTTAGGGAGATGCAAAGCCTGGAGAGACATCAGGTTCAGACTTTTAATCAAAGTAAGTACCTAAGTTATGATTAGCCTGTAATGTCCCACGGCTGGACAAAGACCTCTCATCTCACCTTAGATAACAAAACAGTGAAGAGGATAAGGCGTAGGTAGTATATGCTTGTAGTAGAAAGGTAGATTTTTTTCTAGGCCAAAATTATCAGGTAAAATATTTATTTCAGGGGTCCGATGGCCTCAACCAATTTCGGGGCAAAATTCGTACAAATAAGGCTATACATAATTCTAAATCCGATAGAACTAGGTAGATGTTTATAAATATTAGAGTTTGTTTTCTTTATACAAAAACACACCTATCTATTGACAAAAATAGTTTTTGAAAAACTCAGGTAAACCTTACGATGCAGCCCAATAAATTAAAGTCATTTAAAAAAATAACAGCCTCCGTGGTCTAGTGGTTTGAGCGCTCGGCTCACGATCCGGAGGTTCTGGGTTCGATTCCCGGTGGGGATATATCACAAAAATCACTTTGAGAGACTGTCCTCAGTTTGGTTAGGGCATTGCAGGCTGAATCACCTGATTGCCCGAAAAGTAAGATGATTCCGTGCTTCGGAGGGCACGTTAAGCCGTCGGTCCCGGTTACTTTCTACGGATAGTAGTCGTTACTCGAGCCATGTCAGAGGCCTTTGGCGGCTCCATAACTCTGACACCAGGATTGGTCAGGTTGACCATCCACTCGATAATAAGAAGATTTTAAAAAATCACATCTTCAGTGAGATGAGAGGCCTTTGTGCAGCAGTGGGACATTACAGGCTAATACTTTTAAATAATCCTGATGCTAAAAGATCAACATGTCTTGACTTATTAGAGAGTTAGTAAAAATGAAACAATTTACCTCATTAATAATTCGATTTGCCCAATGGTACCTCTCTTACATAGGTACGTACTTATATGTAGGTATCACCTTTTATACCAACATACCCTCTTGCCTCTAATTATTTACTTAGCTGTGAAGTTACGTAAACCTACATAGGTAGAACCTTCTTAAACAAATCAGCTCCTGTGTTCTTAACATAATAAATAAATAATAGATTTTATAGGGGAGCAAGTTAATAAGTCTACAGGTACCTTGTCAACTTTAATTAACTACGAAAGAATACAATTTTAAATTTTAAAAACAGGCAATAAACTAAAGCAAACCTATAAATAATTACAATGACGCAGGTTCTGGAAGTTGTTTGAGAAATGTTAGATATTACCTGTTTATTTCAACCTAGTATGTAACAAAAGAAAGCAAAGGTGTAGCTTGACATTGGCCTTCCTCGAGTACCTACATTCAAATCAATACCTACAGGCCACAGTTACACGATAACTCTGTGAAACTCAAACAATACTCACATTTCCGAACAAGAAACACGAACAGAACACAATAGACACTATAAAACAACAGTTATAACAATAACTAACACTATTTACTGTACAAAAATACTAATTTAAGCTAATGAAACATACGGCCCGATGAAACTCGGCCACCCATTTTATATTTTTCTTTTCTGAAAACTTTTGCAGTTGCCAGTACTGAATATTTTCAGGGCCATTACTGTTTCTCTGTGTTGCTAGCCTGAATAATGTGCTAAGCTCTATTTTTGATGTAAAAATTACATTTGAAGTGATTTACAACAATATGATGAATATATTTAAAATAATAGTGAGATTATATTTATATGATAATTCAGTAAAATTATAAAATGCATTTTCCGATACTAGTGCTGCCACCTATTCAATTAAACTAGAACTAAGTCACAACAAACTAATACCTGAAGGATTTTACACTGCATGTTGAGTTGGTTCCGCCGTATTCACATAGAGGACTCTGTTCTTAATCACAAAAACCTCCTTTTTTAGAAGTCGGTAAAAAAAGATCAAATCCTGGTTAAATTATTTATATTTTTACGTTTCTGAAGGTAATGTTTGGGAAGATATAAAGTTTCGTGACATCAAATCGTCGGCGAGTACAAAACGCGTCGTATCGGTCGTACGCGAGTTTGGTTCCCAAAAATGATACAGTGAAAATGCATATTAGGAGAAGCGCGCAGACAGCGGGGCAGAGGACTGCGCCAATTTTGTTCATCCTGTGGGATCGTAGAGAGGCTATTTCGGAGTCCGGGATACTCAGCCTACTCATGTCTGCAGAAAAAATATGCTTCGTTTCTAGTACGTTTTGGGTATCTCTGGGCTTGTAGGTATTTAAAAAGTTGGCTGGTTCTTCAAAACCTTAAAAAAGGTTAAATCTCAGACTAACAGTGATCAAGATTCAAATACAAAACGCACAAACAACCAGACAATGTAATTATAATCTAGATCAATGAGCAAAACCTTACCTAAAATGATGCAACCGAAAACACAGCAACTAATTGTAGAAATAATGTGGATTATAAATCTGTGACCATAATAAAAAATGCAGTTTACATTAATATTTATCACTTTGATTTAGGTATTTAGGTGCACAATTTTTTTGTTGTCTTGTCACAAGTGTCCGTCGACCATAGCCGCCATTATAGATCTACGTGTTAAAAGTATCACACCAAAGAGGATATGTAGATATTGCCCAAAAAAGATGAAGCTCGCATTCAGTTAGGATGGCTTTACGCATCACTACATAGTATAAATAAAATAAAGTCGTCTCTTTTTCGTGTCTGTCACACTGTTTGTCTGTCTGTATGCTTAAATCTTTAAAATTACGGAACGGATTTTGATGCGGTTTTTTGTAATAGGTAGAGTGATTCAAGAGGAAAGTTTATATGTATAAAAATTCCCGAAATTCCCACGGGAACGGGTACAACGCGGGTAAAACCGCGGGGCGCTGCTAGTTGAGATATATGTGAGATATATGCACATATGGCTTTACGTGATCAAAAATTGTTTTAAGTCACAAACAACATTTTGAAAATGTAGACAGAATATTTTAAATGTTTTTTTGGATAATTTAAGTCCTGTTTACAATTTAAATGATTGTGCATAAAGCCATGGATTTAATATAAAGTCTATGACATATAAATATACCATAATACCTTAGCCATGGTATATCTTTGTAAAAAACAAGTCATTGATATAGATAACAAAGTACTCTGTGATTCAGTGTTATATTTGTCAATGACACCAATTTTTCATAAGACATACGAAGCTTATATATTATACCTATATTTTTTGTTAATAAAAAACAATGAAAACATGTGGAAATATTATAGGCTACTTGTGTATGGGTTCGTGCGCAATAGGGTTGATGTTTTATTTTCTGTGTTCGCGTGTGGTTGAATTCGAGTGGCAGAGCCTTCCTCAGAACGCCCTCGTGTTCAAGAATAGGGCACGGTTAGAAGAAGAACATGGGAAACCTGATTTGGTAAATTCACTCATTATGTATCTATACCAATATTATAAAGAGGTAAAATTTTTAAGTTTGTTTGTTTGTATGTTCGAGGTAATCTCGAGAATTATCAGTCTGATTTGAATAATTCTTTTTGTAATAGGTAGCCACATTCAACGGGAAGGTTATAGGCTATTTTTCATCCCGAAATTCCCACGAAAACGGGTACAACGCGGGTAAAACCGCGGGGCGCTGCTAGTTAGCAATAAAGTGCAAAATGTAGAAAAGCGATGTCTGGGCTGGTCCATATACAACAAGTTATAATGCCAAAACATAGTCTCTAAGCTTTCTTTTGAATATAGCTACATAAGAAACCAAGAACTATTCAAAACGGACTGGTAATTCCCGAGATTAGCCCGAACATACAAACACACAAAATAATACATTTCATCTCTTTATAATATAAGTATAATTCCCTTTATATCTCATTACCTGATATTAGAACTTGAAATTTCTATATTGGCATAAGGACATTGTTTGGACCCTACCGTACGTCGAAATCTTGGTTGTCTCAATTATAATCTGAAGCCTTATTAATACTACTTATTCTGAGTGATAACTTACGACGCAGAGTTGTACCTATAGATAATTACAATGTGCAAATGAGAGAGTTTGGTCAGTTTGTTGGCAGTGTTGAAGATAAGACAAAAATAATCTACTAATCTGAATTAGTGTATTATATTTAAAAACGTTACTTTTTCAGCTAGCGCAACAATTTCAGATGGAAGCAATAAACTTCGTAAAAAACAATGGGAAGTTCAAAAAGATATTGAAATAACGCTTTTGATACTGATACTCAGACTTAGGTTCGTGTGCATATTATTATTTTGTATTAATTTTGTTAAGTATTGTATATGTAAATGTGTTTTTGTAAATAAAGTATGATTATCTGCTACATTTTGTTTAGCCTCTTAATAATTTTACTGTAAGGAACTTTTATCTTTATAATAGCTACTAGCTGCGTCTCACGTTTTGACTCGCGTTGTATCCGTTCTTGCAGGAATTTCTGGATAAAATGTATCCGATGTGTTATTCTGATGTATAACCTATATTACTGCAAAGTGTCATCCAAATCCGTTCAGTAGTTAAGTTTTTGCGTGAAAGAGTAACATTTATACATACATACATACATCCAACCTCACAAACTTTTATTTATAATATTAGTATCGTACAAAATCAATGCATAAATTTAGGAGAAAAAATACGACTGCTATGATAACAACTGAGTGCGTGAGCCTGTTTTAGACATAGGCCGTAGTAGACCTTCTAGGTGTATCTTTTGTACTCCGAGGGTGGATTGCACAAACATTCTTAATTTGATTTAGCGCTTCAATATGACTACATCACTACATAGTATAAAATAAAGTCGTCTCTGTTTCGTGTCTGTTTGTCTGTTTGTCTGTATGCTTAAATCTTTAAAATTACGCAACGGATTTTAATGCGGTTTTTTGTAATAGGTAGAGTGATTCAAGAGGAAGGTTTTTATGTAAAAAAATTCCCGAAATTCCCACGGGAACGGGCACAACGCGGGTAAAACCGCGGGGCGCTGCTAGTCTATCTAAAAGAAGGTCGTGTTAGTTACACTATTTATAACTCGAGAACAGCTGAACCGATTTGGCTGAAAATTGGTGGGGAGGTAGCTTAGAACCAGGAGACGGATATAGGATACTATTTATCCCGTATTTCCTACGGGAACGGGTGCGCTGTGGGTGAAACCGCGGGGCACAGCTAGTATTTAATAAACAAATGGCGTTCGTTTTAAATTGTATTGTACTGCGAAGCGAAATACAATTTGCAACGAACAGCTTTTGTTTTTAAAAAATAATTAAGGACTAAATAGATTTAAGAGATTTGTGCAATCCGGCCTGAGACTTTACTAGGATAGCTGAAATATTCACATAATATTGGAATTTGGAACATCTATATTTTTACGTGGGTCTGTTGAGAGGATGAACGGTCTAACCAAATGATGTAACCGCGCCATTATTTACTTCTATATTTTATCACTCTTTGACAATATTTGTCGGTTTGAAACTACCATAGATATAATGTTTATAAGTTTGACACTACCAGTTTTAAAGTTCGTATTATTGCTTAAATTATTGTTGACTATTGAAAACAATGCCAAAATCGGGGCTTATGGTAACCGTTTTAACTATTTCAATACTTGCATCATTTGGTGTTATGGTGTCCTTGATGCAGTCGGTCAATCCACCACCTTATAAAGACACCAAGCCATCAGTGGTAGACAACGTTAGAAAGGTAAGTCCTACTAATATTACCTACAAATCGGAAAGTTCGTGAGGATGATGTTTGTTGCTCTTTGACGCAAAAATTGCTAAACGGATTTGGATGAAACTTGTATTTTGCCATTTGGATAATGGTTTTTATATCTGATCGCTACCGTACTTCAGAGGGCAAGTTAAAGAGTTGTTTTAATAGACATATTAGACCTTTAAGAGTACTAATTTAAATATCCATTTTAGCAACTACTCAAAACTAATTGTAATTCCAACTATAACACATCTATAACAACCATAATTCTTACTGTAATCCCAAAGGTTTTATGTACCGATTATAGTCTGATTGATACTATTTTTGTTGTTGTTGCGAATGTTGCGATGCGACTTAAAATTAAATCGGGACTTTACACAATTAATTTCAATTTTAGACAGGTGATACAGAAGACGATTTCGAAGATAACCTGATAGTGCCAGTAGGGGTCGATCACGATCACCCACGAGACGCTGATACTATTGACAGCAACTCAAGTGATCATTTTATTGACACAGATCTTGACGCCAACAATACAGTCGATGTTCATACAACTTTAGAGTCTCCTCTAAGAACCACACCTTTTAAACAAAATAATACGACCAGAACTGAACACACCGTCAATGTAACAGAATCCACTGAATCTGTAGGCAATAAAACAGAATCAATAGACGAATTCATATCGTCCCCTCATTCAAAGACCAGGAGAAGTTTCGATACACAATATCTGAATAGAAAATCAGGACCAGTTATTCTGAAGATCCTGGACGACACAGGAGAGCCAAAAATTGAAATCAAATTGTTACCACCTTTAGGCAAGAAAAGAAACTACAGGAGTTCTCTAAAGAAAGCGGGAGCAGTCTTCAATTATGATAACAAAATGGATTATGAAGACAGTGGTAATAACACTGAAATTATTATAATGCCTAATTATACTGTATTGGTTTTAAACAACAATTTGACTGAGGAATTTCTTGAGAATCTCTCGTCTAGACCGAAGCCTTTGGGAATATCACTCAAAGACAAAATAAACGTTACTTATAGTATGGAAAGTGTAGAGGAGGAGGTGCCCAATGTTAATAATTTAACTTTCAATGATAGCAAACATATTGAACTTGATGTTAAACCTTTGGCACTACAAGTAATGATAGACAATGAAACAAAGATAATTACGAATTATAACACAGAAGGTCAGGTGAGTAGTGATCCTCTTAATTTGAATCACACTGATATACTAGCACATACGAATTTAACTGAATTTATAGGTTTTTGAACAATTTTAGGGAATTTGTTGTGTATTATTTAAATTAGCTTGTACTTAATAAAGATATATCTTGTATAGTTACTTCGCTTTTTTCACTGTAAGTAGTGATTAAGAAGCCACTATCGGCAGATAGAAATGCCTCTATCGGCCACCTATCCAAGTACGGGTCGAGCTGCACGTTGCTTAACAATCGCAATGAGCTTACCTACCTTAGTTAAACTACGCCACGAGCTAAGCTAAGCCTTAAACATATGAAACAAAGGTTTATTTACTAAAATCTTATTTAGAAATATAAAATGCTAAACAGTTAATAATTAAAGACGAGGTCTTCAATACAACTCAACGTTTGTTGCAATTTCCGAGATCCGAGACGCCAGATTTTAAACAGCTCAAGGACAATGGAAAGTGGCTTAGTAAGCGGCACAATAACAATGTTATTTATACGAGTATTAACACGTCCGTACGTCTGTTTGTTTGATTTGTTTTAACTATTAGCAATATCTATTTTGACTGAAAAGAAGATAAGTTAGACGAAATATCAAGTTCTTTGGTATACAAATAATATAAATTGTACGTGAAATGTTTTGTATGGATAATCTAATAATTCATTCAGTATTTCTTAAGGCAGGGCAAATGTTTCTTACTCTGAAAAGTATCTTATCAATAAGAACGTTGATGATTTACTCGAGGAACAAAATAAAGTCTGTAATGTCCTGAAATAGCCTGTAATGTTCTGCTATTGGGCAAAGGTAGTTCATCTGGTTGAAGATATTAATACAGTGAGAAGGATCCGGCGTAACCACGCTTGCCTAATGCAGGTATACTTTTAATAAGTATCAACAACTACATTTTAAACAAAGCATATTATAACACACCTATTACTTTGATTATTATCCATAGTTACTTTGCTTCTGAAAGAACATGAACACAGATTCAATAATAGTCACTAACACAAACCAAACAGTCATAATATATTCATTAAGAGTCTTTGCACAGAAACGTTTTTTCACGCTCAGAGAACGCGCGTTTTTATAGCACCCCATCTACGCGTTATCAAAACATCGACCAAATTTTACATGTTTTTATTGATACCTTCGGTGAGAAGAGAGGCCTTTGCCCAGTAGTGGGACATTACAAGGCAATTTTTTTTTTAGTTTCACTTATTAAAACAAACGCATATAAAACGCGTCTTGTACACACACACATTGGCAGCGAAAACAAACTCGCCGGGATCGTGCGTTTACAGTGCATTTGTATCGATATATTAATGGGTTTCTAGAGATACAAATGCAAGGATTTTCTGCAAAGGAAACTGCGTGATATGGTTCTTGCGCGTTTATTGAGCGTCTTTTTTGAAACGCTTTTAGCTTTACGCTTTTACGCTGGCGTATTTAAGTTAGTAAACAAAATCACAACAGGAAAAATTCACACACAGTTAGTGACACCCAAACTAAGCTCTAAGCTTGTATTATGGAATCTAATTAGTTACTATAGACGTACTTATCTAATTAGTTAATATAATGGACGTACAAAAGTCGGTTGGGTGAAAGATTGAACATTTTCCTGTCTATTTGTTTACAATACTCAACGTATTTCTCATCAAATGTGTACCGACCCTAACGTATTCACAGTCGCAGTATACTAAAGAGTTAGTACAAAGAGAGTGGTATTAAACCGTTCTTGACGTAGCCTGCCTTGAACGACCTTGCCGATCACCCGGTTTTACTTGCTAGCGATTTAATTAGAGAATGTACTCTGTAGGAATTACATATTTTACGCAGCACCTAATCGCGACTGGTTTGTATCACTTATGTCTAACGTTCCTTTGATATGTTGTTTGCTTTTTAAGTCATTTTTTGCTGTTAAATGTTTGAACTGGATTTAAGTAGGTGTCACTAATAGGCACTAATTACTTATTTTAATAATCTAATAGTCTGTTATATATAACTCAGTTATACACGCTTTTAGACTCGAATTAAGCTCAAGTTTTGTAATATAGAATCTGTATAGGATTTAGGTGACCTGATTCTATTACATTCATGATTAATTTCCACAATTTACAGCTAACAATCTATTATTTCAACGATAACATCAACCTAAACTATTCTTAGTACCTATGTTTATTGTTTGAATTGAACTGAATACTCATCCCTTAGTAATTTTAGCCCAATCGAGTACAAGAAGGAAAATACATAATTATGTTAAAACCAGCTGCGCACGCGTTTTAACCCGCGATGTACTAGTTCCCTTAGGAATTTCAGGTTAAAAAATAGCTATTCAATACAAAGATAATTATTTAAAAAGGACAGGTAGTTGTTAAGATTAGCTCTGTCAAAGAAACAAACAAAAAACCAACTAGAATATATTGTTTATATGTATGTTCCTAAATGTCCGCCTTAAATACGTTGCAAGTTTAGAATGCAAGTTGTATGATAAATAAATTAAATGATTATGACAGGGAAATAACACTAATAAAATATCGCATAAGATCAATTTAACATAATTAGAAAGATAATGACTTCCCGTATTAATATATACAAGTGATCATTTAGTTAAGGTCAGATTATAGGCCTTTAAAAATAAGGCCAAGAATGCTTATGCTTTATTTTATAACTAGGAGAGCCCTGCGGTTTTATCCGCGTTGTGCCCGTTTCTGTAAGAATTTCGGGATGAAAAGTGGTCACAAACTTTCCTCTTGAATCACTCTGTCAGTTGGTGAAAACCATATGAAAATCCGTTCAGTAGTTTTTGATGAAATCAATCACATACATGCAATTACATACATGATTTGATTTACAGACAGCTTTTGGGGACTTTGTTTTATATTATGTATAGATTTAGGTTTTTAGGAGCATCTAACATAATAAAAGGTTGTAATATCAAGTTGTATTCATTTAAGCGCCCTTAGGGACGATTTCGGGATAATAAATAGGTAAGTTCGTTTCGGAGTTTTTAGATCGCCGCGCCGTAATAAGTAGGTTAAAAACTTTTTATTGTTTGCAAAAAGGAAATAAATAATGTTATTTAGTTATTGATACGGTATTTAAAATAATGAAATTAATTTCTAGACATCTAGTCATTTATTCTAGGGTCTAGGCAGGTAGCCAAACTAAAATTGTAAGGTTGCCTTGATTTTGTTAAACTTCATAAAACTTAATCTTCTAAAAAGTTCTCGTGTTGCGGTGTTAGTTACTATAATCCTTCGAAACGGCTCGACCGATTTTCATGAAATTTTGTGTGCCTGTGCATATCGGGTAGGTCTGAGAATCGGTCAACATCTATTTTTCATACCCCTAAAATGTTGAGGGTGGTCCACCCCTTAATTTAAAAAAGAAATCATTTATAAGACAAAACAAAGTTTACCGGGCCAGCTGGTTACTTATATCATTTTCATAATAGAATACACAAAAATGTCCTTTATAATATAAATGTCTTTTATAAACCATAATTTATAAATTTGCCTTCCTTAAAGTATAATAAAAACAAGCCAAACAAAACAAATTAATTAATTATAAGTTTCTGTCATTGAATTATTTTCTACGAATCTGAGTACTTAATGTTGGGTTTATACCATGTTCAATGTGAGAACCGATGAATTTAAAAATATGCCTCGAGGTGTACCTGTAGAATGACAAAAGTAGCGTTATGGCGCGAAGTAAATTAAGAGATTCTATTGGTTCTTCGCTACGCATCCCCATTCCCTACTAATCTTTGCTGGAATCGCAGCTTTTAATTGTCTATTAGGTACATTACATATTGCTTATCTAACCTAATGTAAATTCTTATAACGTATTTGTATTATGTACGAGTATAATGTTTATGTAGTAGTATTAGTTAGATTCCATAAACAAGCTTAATTTGAGTTTAATTAACCGTGCGTGATTTGTCTGGGTATATTTATTATTAATAATATTTAAATGTGGTCAAACGCCACGAGCTGTACAACATTATCTACGGTACTTATTTAGGACAGAGTGTGGATGTATTTATTTCTCTGTCGTATTTCGTTCTTTTATTAGGCACTTCAATTAGTGAATGCCTCTCTTGGGATGACAATGGAAGGAACAGGTTTATTTCAACTGTTTAGGAATAGACATAGAAATATCTTTCTCTTTGTATAATTAATTTGGTACCTGCAAAGTAAAAATGAAAACGAATACGTTCGTTTAGTTCTTTTTATATCTTTCTTTTAAGAATCTTTTGATCTGATTGACCGACTGAGATAGAGACGTACTTTGTGATTGCTGGTCTTATTTGGAAGTTTCACTTGTAAGTAGTAAGGGTAATATGTGTAAAGTGAGGATGGACCACGGATTAATGGATGGATATTAAGTTTGCTGTTTAGAGCAGATCTCTAAATCAGATTACAATTGATACAGTGAGAAGAGAGAGAGATTATATGTAAGTAGAAAGAACGACACACAACATATATACTCCTTGTTATATTTCCTACGTTTTGACTACTATTTCCTGAAATTCCCACGGGAACGGGTACAACGCGGGAAAAAGTATAACTTGAAGCGCTGCTAGTATTACATTATGCAGTTCTCAAATCATACCTACCACTGTTGTACATAATCATCCAATTTAAACTTAATAATTCGTAATCGATAATGCACGCGACTTTACTTTGTTTTATTGGCATCAATTAGCTGCAATTACCTCCGACCTTCCCACACCGCAAATAGTTACGTTCTGATACAAATATCTAGAGTCAATTAAGCATTGTATAAACAATAAAAGATATTATAATATGTTGTACATTTTGTATTTATAATCGCCATATTGAAATGACACTTGACTTTAGTTTCAAGGAGTAAATACTAATGAAAGTACGTTATTTGTAAACTATTGTAACTTAGCATACAACATACATTTCAAATGATACTGATGTTGAATAATCCGAGTAAATAAAATAGCTTTGTTCTATATTATGCTAAATACTCTTAACTTTGTCATGATTCAAGTGCCAGCCACGATCCATCACATTTAAAAAAGGTCATGCTTCCTGAAATCCTGTTATATCCAGTCCATTAAAACCCAATAGCTTTTACATACGTAAATTATTTTTCCAAATAAAGTACTATCCTATATACATAATCATTTCTACTTCGAAATACATAAAATAATTCGGGTCTTATTCATGAACGCTTGGCAGATGGCAAATGGTTTGTCCCATTCCGACAAACACTATTTTACAAAGAGCAAAAGAGACAAAATCTATACTAATATTATAAAGCTGAAGAGTTTGTTTTGTTTGTTTGTTTGTTTGTTTGTTTGTTTAAACGCGCTAATCTCAGAAACTACTGAACCGATTTGAATAATTCTTTCACTGTTAGATAGTCTATTTATCGAGGAAGGCTATAGGCTACATTTTATCCCGGATTTCCTACGGGAACGGGCACAACGCGGGTAAAACCGCGGGGCGCTGCTAGTACTTTATAAAAGTGTTTTAGTTATAGTGTTTATGAATTATGAAATAGTAGTTTATGCAACTGTCATATAAGGAAGGGTATTAAAACACGAGTGTGAGTTTATGAAACGAGCGCAGCGAGTTTCATAATAGTAACGAGTGTTTTAATACCCGTGTTATATGCAGTTGCATACACTACTTTATCTTCACTAATGCAATTAATCAAACAACAAGAGTAAAAGCTGACAATAGTTTTTCACGCGTACGTGTATTGTCCCAGTGAACTTGCCGCCATTAAAATCTAACCAATGAGAGCGCAGCTGCGCGTAGGGCCAATCAGGAGCGAGCGAGATCTTACCAAAGAGTTTTGTGTATGTAGTTTCGACGAAGTTTTCACGTATAACCCAACTGTTTTCAAAAGCCAGCCTAATATCAAAATTTTATACAACTAGTATGAGGATTTTGACATAAGGCTCGCCAGGTTAATTGGTCGCGTTATATTCATGTTATAATGAGATTTTACGATATCGATGTGGATATTATAACATCATGTGCAATTGCTTAAATTGAGTGTTTTAGTTGCCTGCGCTATAACAGTAGTAATTATAAGTCCAGTATTGGAAACATAAGTAGAATGTTACAACATTAGTGTAGATAAAAGCCTTTATGTCCATCTTCGCCAAACACGTGTAACAGTTTCAACATTGATCCTAACACACACGTCACATAAATATAAATAAGTGAAGTTAATCAATAGCAATTACAGTTATCAATATGTTTTGAAGGAATAGTTAATGTTATAATAACACTGGGACACTGACTGCGCTCTGCCCTCGCGATAACGTATCGGCTAACGTACCACGTGGGATGCGTTTTTTTGCACTCATGTTTGTTAATGTAACACGATATATAAAAATAAGTATTAGCATGTAATGTCCCACTAATGGGTAAGCCTCTCATCTCACTGAGGATATCAGTACAGTGAGGAGGATTGGGATAATCTCGACACTTGCCTAATGCGGGTTGGTGATCTTAAATCAGAGGTTTATCATTTGAAACGAGTACTTCATACAAAAGCTCATACTAGCAGCGCCCCGCGGTTTTACCCGCGTTGTGCCCGTTCCCGTGGGAATTTCGGGAATTTTTATACATATAAAACTGCCTCTTGATTCACTCTATCTATTACAAAAAAACAGCGTCTAAATCCACGCAGTAGTATTTGAGTTTATCGCGAACAGACAGACGCGGCTGGGGATTTTGTTTTATAATATGTAGTGATTGCTATCTAAACCAAACACGTGTGCTAAATTCCAGTTCAGTCGGAACCCTGGAAGTAGGTTATATATCTAATACTAGTTTTATTTTATAAAGAAGAAATGTTGTGTGCTCAACTAAATGTTAGGTGGTAATAATTTACAACTGTTCACACTAGCTCCATAAATCGTGGGTGGAACCACCGCACGAAGCTTCTGTAAATATACAGGACTAATTCCTTCTGGTCTTGAAAGATTTGCTCTAAGACTAAGACAGACAAACACCGGGACAGGTAATAAAGCTATACAAAAGTGTCATTAATTGGTTGCTTTGTGTAGCAGCGCCCCGTGGTCGTGGTTTCATCGACAATGTAACAGTTATAATTAGGATTTCAAAATAACAATATTTTACGACATACCTGGTTATTTAGGTTTAGGCGAATACACTTTGAATGGAAGCTGCGAATCTAAGAAGACACTACACTTTTATTTTTAATTTTTAAACGACTTAAAAAAATTGGAAGAGGTTTCTCAATTTGAACGTACCTATATGCTATTTTTATATATGTTCGCGGATAACTTCGTTGTGTATGAACCCACTTTGACGAATTGTTTTTGTTGGGAAGGAGATATGCCGAGGTAAGGAGACCAGGACCTGATGATGGCATCTCAGTGAAATCGAAGGGAACTTTCGAAAATCAAAGTGGGGCCTAGTGCGTTTGTAAATTATTGATTAAGTATATCAAAACACCTCAATATAATGAAAATATGGAGTCGATCTGATGATAGACTTCACCTACTTATTACTGCAGCACCTTATTTGGGCTCAAAGTGTATCGCAAGAACTATAAATAAATATTAATATTATCGTCCGAAGGTGCGCAACATTGGTGATATTGGATAAAGTCGCCAAGTGGAAAATTGAAAAAGTTCAGCTATGGTAACGTTGGGGAACAAATCACAGTACGAGGAAATAAATAAAATTCAATATCGATTAGAATAAAAAATACATTTTTAGTTTTTAGTGTAAGTACACTTTATTTTTTCTTACTAGACTTAAAATAAAAAAGCGGCCAAGTGCGAGTCGGACTCGCCCATGAAGGGTTCCGTAGCAGCGAGTAACATAATAAAGAAGTTCTTGAAGTTCGTTGTACTTACTACTACTTACTTACTTAGCGTGTGGGTTGTGATCGATTAACGACCTCACAAACCAAAAAACTAAAAAAATAAAAAAAACTACTAACTAGACCTCGTTCAAACCAATTTTCGGTGTTAGATTACATTGTTATGTACATCATATATTTTTTTTAGTTTTATCATTCTCTTATTTTAGAAGTTACAGGGGGGGGGACACTCATTTTACCACTTTGGAAGAGTCTCTCGCGCAAACTATTCAGTTTAGAAAAAAATGATATTAGAAACCTCAATACCATTTTTAAAGACCTATCCATAGATACCCCACACGTATGGGTTTGATGAAAAAAAAAATATTTTTTTCATTTCTAAGTATGGGAGACCCCCCTAAAATTTTATTTTTTTTCTATTTTAGTGTGAAAATATTAATGCGGTTCACAGAATACATCTACACACTAAGTTTCAACAACATAGCTCTTATAGTTTCGGAGAAAAAAGGCTGTGACATACGGACAGACGGACGGACAGACAGACAGACATGACGAATCTATAAGGGTTCCGTTTTTGCCATTTGGCTACGGAACCCTAAAAAGGACTTAAAATTGTCTAATTCATAAACGCTCATAAACACTAAACACTGTTATAAAGTGTTTTGTCTCTTTTGCTCTTCGGCATTGCCCAGACCATTTTCAATAAAAAAAATTGACCACTTTTATTTCTATTTTTAATTAGCTGCGTCCCGCGCTCTCACTCACTTTTTTTAAGCTATTGCATAGCTTCTATCGCGGGCCTTGAGCGCGGGGACCAAATCCAAAATTTCCGTAACGAAAAAACCTCACGCTTACCCGATCCGACGGGAAGGAGGTGTGGCTTGAAGGCCGTGCATCGTCTAACGTCGTTTCAGTTCGGCAGTCTTTGACACGGCGTTGTGTGCGATTGTGCGTTGGGGGTGAGAGAGGGGGTGAGAGAGGGTGGTGAGAGAGGGTGGTGAGAGAGGGGGGTGAGAGAGGGGGGTGACAGAGGGGGGTGAGAGAGGGTGGTGAGAGAGGGTGGTGAGAGAGGGTGGTGAGAGGGGGGTGAGAGAGGGGGGTGAGAGAGGGGGTGAGAGAGGGTGGTGAGAGAGGGGGTGAGAGAGGGGGGTGAGAGAGGGTGGTGAGAGAGGGGGGTGAGAGAGGGGGGTGAGAGAGGGGGTGAGAGAGGGGGTGAGAGAGGGTGGTGAGAGAGGGTGGTGAGAGAGGGGGTGAGAGAGGGTGGTGAAGGGGGGTGAGAGAGGGTGGTGAGAGAGGGTGGTGAGAGAGGGTGGTGAGAGAGGGTGGTGAGAGAGGGGTGAGAGAGGGGGGTGAGAGAGGGGGGTGAGAGAGGGGTGAGAGAGGGTGGTGAGAGAGGGTGGTGAGAGAGGGGGTGAGAGAGGGGGTGAGAGAGGGGTGAGAGAGGGGGGTGAGAGAGGGGGTGAGAGAGGGTGGTGAGAGAGGGGGGTGAGAGAGGGGGTGAGAGAGGGTGGTGAGAGAAGAGATATCAAATATATCAAATATAATTGCATAAGTTGATACAAAATGCTATGCAATAGCTTCACCGCGGCAGTCCCCGAGTGCCACACGTCTTTTTTTAACTCTGAGGTTAAATCCTGGTCGACTTTACAATATTTGAGGTTTTCCTATATAGAAAAGACAGTATTACTTAGTACGCCTAAGCTTCGTTCCTGACACGAACACAAACATTATTTAGACCATTAAATGAAGCAATAGAACACGTCAGTTGTCACGTGCAATAATCAAAACTTCAGGTGTAATAAACTAGTTCCCCGACTGTACTTGTCAATTTTCGCCCACGTCCCGCCCACAACACAACTCTTCACTTATAAAAATCAAAGGTTTTCTTCGACAACATTTTGTTTTAAAGGTGTCCTGTTTTGGCTCAAGAACTTACTTTTTATGCAGACAAGATGGAACAGAGGCCGACTATTTTTAAAGGACTTGTGACAATTTTTGTCTACCAACGCGTCATACTTAAGACTCCAAATTCACCGCTTTAATCTCGAACCACGATTTATTGTACTGGGTTTTAGTGAATCAATTTCAGTAAAAGTTTTGATCTCTGTTTAGGCCGTGAACTCCGGTTAAGTTCATTGATCGAGTTCCGTTTAACAGATAAATTGGGGTTAAGTTTGTTGGTCTTGAGTTATTGCTATGTTTCGAGTTAATTAAATCTTTTCCTTTTCAAGGTGTATCTATAGATCTGAGCAAATTTCATAGACATCCATTTAGTGGTAATGAAGACTTATTGACTCGACGAAGAAGAAGAAGTGGCTTAAAAGGTTAACAGACAAACAGATGAACAAATAAGTATGTATGAGTGCATGTTATTACTTATTGTGTTTTCCAAATCAATTCTGACCATTTTATCATCGCCAAAAATAGTTTCATTCATCAGGAAAAATAGAAGAACAAAATAAAATATACATTTTTAAGATGACCCACCTGAGCTTATCTATACTAATATTATAAAGCTGAAGAGTTTGTTTTGTTTGTTTGTTTGTTTGTTTGTTTGTTTGTTTGTTTAAACGCGCTAATCTCAGAAACTACTGAACCGATTTGAATAATTCTTTCACTGTTAGATAGTCTATTTATCGAGGAAGGCTATAGGCTACATTTTATCCCGAAATTCCCACGGGAACGGGCACAACGCGGGTAAAACCGCGGGGCGCTGCTAGTCTATTGATATTTAATTACTAACACCATAAAACCAAAACAACTTACATGTATTATGATTTTAGTTTTAACATCTTAATTTACTTGAGTTTGATTTAGCGATTATTAATCCTTGATATTATAAGATAATAATAATTATCCCCTTAATTAAGTATGATAAATCGAACAATACATACTTTCGGTCAATACAGGTGTGAATTAATTTTTTAGAGTCTGACTATTTATAGTATTAAGTACACGTACACGAAGTTGTGATTCTAAGTTTTGATGATTTTTTGAACCTTAAAATAAGTTGTATCACCTTCTTCTTACATTTAAGAGCCTCTTGTCAATGGAATTCTTTCCACTTTTCCTTATCCTATGCCATCCCCTTAATTTGTTCATATGACACGACATTAGTGGTTTCTTTCAGTTGGTGTACACATGACTTTATAAATGTAACCCGAGTAAAATAGTTGTCACTCATCATTGCAATGATATCATCACTTCAGTAAGCTTAGAAAGGCGTACAGGGCATTACAGGCAGGCCAATTTAACGTCCCACTGTCACACTGCCTGGCAGGCAGGTAAGCGTTGAAAAGGGTTGCATTTATTAAGTAAGTTAATTTAAGTAAAGTGTAACGCTCGTGGCGTAGTTTGACTTAGCGATGTTGGATCATTTCGATTGTTAAGCAAACAGCTTGGCCTCTACTTGGATGGGTGGCCGGTAGCGGCATTTCTATCTGAGCGCTACCGCGTTTTGACCACGTAATTTTCGGTCCCTTTTGTTTCAATCGTCAGACCATGTCGGCGGCCTTTAGGCGGTCTAAAAACTCGGACACTACGTGAACTTACTTACCTTTTTATTGCGTTAGTAACACTTTATTGAACGAAACTCCTCTAAAAACAAAGCAAACGGCAGGAAATTTCCTGAAATCATTAATCTTATAACTCCGCGCTGAAAACAACGTTTGAATCCCATTAGTCGCGTCCTAAATAAATAAAGTAAGCTCATTCGGCTGGGACATTGAACCTGAACCGAATCCGATACGAATTATTCAATAAAACAACATTTTACTTTGGAAACATAACGGTTTTAGGTATTTTTGGTTTCATAAATAATGTTTTCCAATTAGCTTTTCGTATTTTATTTATTACTTACAGGAGAGTAGTTCGCGTTGGCTTCGTAAAGGTACATGTAAAATGTAAACGTATGATTTTCGTTATTGAATCTGATAATATTTATTCTTTACGTTGTGAATTAAAATATTACCGTATTTTATTAAATGCTAACACTGGGTATAATACTACTTTGATACCGAGTTCAATTCCCGGGTCGAGTGAAACATAATTAAAATTTACTTTTAAACCATATGGCTCCACCCTGAGGGGATTAAACCAAAAAGGTGGGAATTACTTAAAATCCTCTACTCTCTATTAATACTTATTATTAAAGTAAAATCTTTAACCGTTCAACTCCAAAACGATTGCATCAAATTCAAAATGCATGCAATACAAAGCATCATAGCAACCTGGTTTTCGTCCATATATTTCAAGTTTCTCAAACAATTCCATTTGTCAAATCCGTGCCCATTCCCTCTGGATCGGGACCATCGCACTCAGTCGTAAGGTTATGAAACGTTTGAATCATGTATCTAGGCTGCGATACCGCTCCGGCGATACAACTTACTAATTCAATCGAATAAATCATCAATCAATTTCAAATACATTTTAATATGTAACTAGCAGCGCCCCGCGGTTTTACCCGCGTTGTGCCCGTTCCCGTGGGAATTTCGGGATAAAATGTAGCCTATAGCCTTCCTCGATAAATAGACTATCTAACAGTGAAAGAATTATTCAAATCGGTTCAGTAGTTTCTGAGATTAGCGCGTTTAAACAAACAAACAAACAAACAAACAAACAAACAAACAAACAAAACAAACTCTTCAGCTTTATAATATTAGTATAGATAAGACACATTTGAAATTTTGAACTACCCTTTGTAAAACAATACATGATGTTTTTTTTAGTGTTTCTCTGTCTGTCTCTCTCTGGCGTGCACATGTTTCTCTGTCTGTCTCTCTCGCGCATGTTTCTCTGTCTGTCTCTCTCTGGCGTGCGCAAGTTTCTCTGTCTGTCCCTCTCTGGCCTAAAAAATGTCGTTACCATTTTTTCCGTCTAGCCCCCTTTCGCAACGCGCGATAAGGAACTTCGTTCCAATAAGGTGCAAGTACTTACATTTTATTTCCTGACACTTCAAAAGAATTGCAGCTTTCTTGACTTTTGCAGGCAGATAAGAAACTGTGGCATTCTAATATTGGCCATGTGAGGGTAGTTCCAACGTTAGGAACGCCTACCCTCGCATCACAGTGCGATAACTTTAATGTTTCCTATGTATATGTCACCGTAAGATCAGAAACACCGTTAGTTTACAATCTAACCATTGAGATTGTTTATTGTCGAAGAATTGTGAACTGTACCAAGCCATTTACAATTCAGTGCATGATTTTTCGTTAGTTTATGATTTGTCTGCAAACCGTAAACTGTGAACTGTCATTATACATGTCAACGTCAGAACGGGCCTAGCGCGCTGATTGGTCGAATGTGTTACACACTCCGATCATTTTGGTTGTCATTTATTAGCCGGTGAACAAAACAAACGATATATTGTTAACTTTTTATTGCATAAAAGGTAAAATACATACTATCAAAATAATTTCCTTGATCCAGTGTCTACAGTGTCTAAATCCTATTTCCACCTTATTTTGACCCTCCGAGTCTGATATAAAATTAATCTAATCTAATCCTCCCTGCTTAAATGTCGTTTTGTTCACAATTTGACAGTTTACTACGAACAGATTATAAACTATCGGGATATTAAGTAGATTATAAAGGTACCGTGTTTATAATCTTACGGTGATAAACTGTTTAACTGTTAAAAATCTCATCTGTTAAAGTGTTCAAATTAGGAATTTTTAAAGAAATCTGTAGTAACTTTAAAGCCTTGCATGGCATTCTAAACTATTTATCATAATAGCGATGTCTGTGCGTATGTTCAGAGATTCTCATGTCATATTCCTTATAGTATTCTCGTACAGCTATTGGTTAAAATAATAAGCGGGTCCAAAAATAAAAGACATAAATCACTGTTTATATCACTTTTTTATAATTTATTTTTTTTCACAACATTTTTATTTAATTTTCTGTAAAATTTACAATAATAGCTTAAAACTCCTCACAAATATATAGAAATCATTTATCTCAACAATAGCGAGATATCGCTTCGTTACGAAACAGGCAACTTGGAAGAGAAAAATAACTATTACAATCTATAATATAATATAATGTTTTGATAAAACTAACGATAAGCTTATATAAGGCTTTATGTTAACTCTTACGCTACAGAGTCAGCCGGGCTATCGCATGAAACATATGAGCGAGGTGCGGCTTGGGGTTCCAACCCTCGGCGCCCGAACAACAACGGTGTCCCGCCCACTTTCCTACCCCCAACGATCAAACTAACCAACCACTACATATACGCACTAAAATCTACCAAAATAATAGCAATTATTCACCAAAATTGATCAAAAAAATTGACGTTCGTTTTTAATCGACTAAGTTTTGGCACTGAGTTATCATGTCTTATACTATCGAGAAATAAATATGGAATGTGTTTTTATTTGCACATGGTTGTAAGTAAGACTCGAATACACCTTTCTAAATTTCTTTTGGGACTTTGTCAAATACAACTAGTTATAATAGTAGGTAGACATCGTTGTTATTCATCAACCTTTAAGAAATTGAAACCGCATGGCGGCGCTTGCGTTCCTCTCCACTCTATACTCGCAAACGCAAACAATTATATAATAAAATGCAATCAAATTAGTTAAATAAATTCATTTATAAATCGTTTTACTATTCGAGCGACGAAGGGAAATGAACTTTCTCGTTACGAAACGCCATGACGTCGGGTTAATGTTTGATTACGTCATATGTTTGACATAATATTAGTTTGAACATCCAAGTCAATGAGGCTTTCCTTTACTATTTACTTCCTTTTTCTTTAATTTATCTTTTTTTTAAATTCCCGGGTCGAGCGAAAACATGTTTCCTGCTTTTAAAACATGGCTCGGGTTTGAGATCACCAACCCGCATTAAGCAAGCGTGGTGATTACGCCTTATCCACCTCACTGTACTGATATCTTCAATCAGATGAGAGGCCGTTGTCCAACAGTGGGACATTACAGGCTAATACTTTATCTTTCCCTAGGTCGAGCGAACAGTTGAATTCCACCCCTAACAAAATTGCCTAATAAAATTTCGTTTACAATATATACAAATACATTAAAATAATATTCTCAACACGCAAGCGCCACGTGACCAGTAAAATTAGCAATAAATTTAACGTAATACATACAGGCTAGCTGAAACTGATGGTAACTTTAGAAAAAAAACACCCTTAACTAAATTGCAATGTCTCTCTTAAGAAAATACAACTTTCGTATAAAATTTAGACCGTTATAGGAAGTTTTAAAAACGCATGGAAGAGCTTAGAAGCTTTGACGTATATCGCTATTTATTATAACACTTCAATAAATAGAATACATGTATTTTGTACAATCTGAGCAAAACAATTTAAAAAACTTCATCAAGTCAACAGTAACATCGAATATATAGTCAACATTAGATCTGCACGAAGCGCTCGAAGGAGGTAGTTTTACGAATAATTCTGCCAATATATTACGTAAATAGATGATTACAATCACAGTATGTATAACTACACGATAGTACAATAAAGGTGATACACAAACATCTGTCGAAAACACTAAAATCACAACTTAGAGGCCTGTCTCGTTTACAGCATATAACACTAGTGATAATTAACATACATTCAATCTTATATCAACGGAATATACTTTAATTTCCTTTACGTTTATGTACTTGTTTATATAATAATTATAAGTACAGTTAATTGTAATTTTTATAATTAATTTCGATCTATTGACTTTCATTAAAGCGTTCCATTTCACTTATGACTTTAAGTACGGCTCTCGTTTGGATTGAAACTGTTTCATCAATGAAATGAAAAGCTGTATTTGGTTCTAAAGTTGATATTAAAATATCCATCGCTACTTTTGTTTCGCTAAGAGACCAAGGCGACTAATGTAATACATTGATAGCAGTTTTTAAAACTTGTGACATTACATTTAAACTACCTTATGGTACCGAAGAGCTTAGACTAACACTCATTGAATCAGTGAAGTAATGACGGCTATTTCAAACATGTCGAGAGACAGACATCAACACGACACAACATATGACAGGGTTTTTGAAACCACTTTTGAAAATTAAAAATGAGATCTCAAATTTTGGTTCGACCGATGAGCAAAAGTGAAAATTCGTTCTATATATTCTAGTCGATCATTTGTTCCGATGTTTATTTACAAAGATAAAGTCTAATACTTGATTGTACTTGATTCGGAGCGTTGGTCGCGTCCGCTGACAGCTTACCGCTACAAGAGTATCGTGCAATATTCATCGTAGTATAATATGTGAATATGCATTGGCAACATATTAAGACATGCACGTGTTGGCCGGAAACTGTTTACAATATCGTTATGTTAACATATTATATCTATAATTCATTAAAATACAACAATAATAGTATATCTCTCTATTGAGTTTAATCTACATAATGATAAGTAAGTAGGTATATAATATAATCATCGACAACATGTTAACTCTACAACAATTCAATCACATATGTTTCTCATACGATCTACAGCTTATATAATTTACCGTAATTGATGAAACCTTTAATATTAAAAAAACTTTCATAAGTACTCCGTCACTAAACAAACTCTGCGCTACTTGTAAATGTTCTTAAAATATTTTATATTTAAACTTTTTATATTTAATCGAAAGCATGAACTTTAATATTGTACACACCTTAGAAATATTTTATATTTTTTTGGTTTTTAATTTTTTTCGTATCATAATGTTATTCTGTTAGACGCCAAGCCGTATACAATACTAGAGCGATCACAAGACGAGACGAGTGTATAAATATGTAGTAACATCTTCCAGATTGATAAATGTATATTAAAATAGATATTTACGCCGCGGGCTCACGAGCACGCAGCACGCGGCACGCGGCACGCGCGGGCCCGCGATTCATCCCTCATCCTATAATCTCACTGTCATCGGACTCATTCTCGTTACAATTGTTCTAGCAAAATGCACGTTCCGACATCCTAACGGCGACCGAGAGACATGCCACTACTTCATGGAGACGTCTATATACATAAAAGCTTAAAAATAACTAACTAGTCTTTTAATTAGGCAGACCGTGGAGGCGCGCGGCGGGCGCGCTCCGCTCGTATTTACATTTGGCACTAGGGAGGCGCGCGTCAGCACAGCGCGCGGCAGCACGCGCACGCGCACGCGGCGCACGCGCACGCGCACGCCACGCACACGTAGTACGGCGCCACCAGCAGCGGCGCGCGCGCGCACAGCTCGCGGCACGCCAGCGCCTCGATCAGCGCCAGCGTCTGCCGCCGCTCGTGCCCCATCAGGCACACCGTGGACTCGCGCACCACGCCGTGCAGCAGCGTCAGGTACCTGCGACACACACAAGTCAGCCTCGCCTCGACCACCGGGAGTAGCGACCACACGACTAGACCGGGCCTCACCTGTGCTTCAGCGCCTCCTCGTCGCGGCCCACGAAGTGGTTGCGCAGGTAGGCCTCGAGCTTGGCGCGCTGCTGCAGCAGCTCGGGGAAGTCGATGAAGAAGCGCGAGCACATGTAGCGCTCGAGCGTCTTGATCTTGTCGGGGCGCGCGGGTCGGTAGCCCTTGGCGAGCAGCGCGCAGTACTTGAGCAGGCCGCCGCCGCGGATCTCCTCCGGCTGGCGCGTCGCGATCAGCTTCTCGGTGAGGTGCAGCAGCGCCTCGTGGAAGTCCCCGTACACGCTCTCGCCCACCACGCTCGGGTAGAAGTTCTCGCCGATCGGCAGCTGCGCGCACTCGTGGTACGCGAGCAGCGAGTCGAGCGCGATCTGGAACGAGTCCACCGAGAACTCGAACTGGCGGCGCATCGTGTCCACGAACTTGAGCTCGACCGACTTGTGGCCGCGCGAGTTGCCGAGCGAGATGAGCGACCAGCGGTCCCCGTCTGCGTTGACGCGCACCATCTTGGAGACGTAGGCCTCCTTGATGCCGCAGGGCGTGGCGCGGCGCCGCGGCGTGGCGGGCGGCAGCAGCGCGGCCAGGTGGCCCAGCACGGCCGCCTTGACGCGGTCGCAGTGGCGCGGCGTGGGCAGCTCGGCCGTGAAGATGAGGTCGATGTCGGAGTAGGGCTGCGCGCGGTCGGCCAGCACGTGGCTGGCGGCGCCGCCGTTGAGGCGCACGTCGCGCACCGCCACGCCCGCGCCGCCCGCCGCCACGCCCGCCTCCAGGCGCGCGCGCACGCCCGCCACCAGCTCGCGCAGGCGCACGTGCAGCGTCGGGAAGTTGCCGCGCCCGTGGATGGCCACCACCTCGTCCATGACGTCGTTGAGCCGCCGTACCTGCTCGTAGCTCAGCACGGCGTGCCGCTCGCCGCCGCCGCACCCCTCCTCCACCGAGCTGTAGCTCGACTCGCTCTGTAACAACAACCATACGTCTCGTTAGATTCAGCACACACTCACTCAGCTCTCAGTGTCGCAGCCAGGTTGTCCAGTGCGTGAATACCGCACGTATTTCATTGATATATCGTGGCGTATTCAACGCGATGTGAACGTTACACCTATCGGTCATCATTTCTGTTTGAAAGTGTTTGGGAACTACTTAGTAAACGGCCCGTGAGCTAATATGGCCGGCGGTCACTTCACCCCGCGTTGATGTCGTTATAATGGGCGTGTGGCGGAGTGTCCGTCACATTCCTGCGATGCAGTCTCACGTACACTGAGGAAACTGCGTAAACACCTATTAAGGAAATATAGAAACTGATCGGTGTATAGTTGTCGTAACGCGGGGGACCTCTGACCCCAATCGGTACCCTCTCGCCTCTCGCGACCTCTCGTGATCGTAATTGGGACTCGATACATAAATAGCAAAACCTTTCAAAATGTATGAAAGAAAGATACAGTTGTTTCCAAACGGTTCGGTGTCTGGTATATGACGACCTTTGTTGAAGTTGAGAGGAAAAAATGTGTAAAAAATTACAGGCAACTATCGAGCAAGGTAACTCGAGAAATAATATAAATGAATGCTCTTTACGTATCGACAAGAAAAAACTATTGTAGGGAATATAATCTTTACCTACACTCATTACTTCTTGGACATTTTCTTAACCACAAGTGCATTAGTTACAAATGTTATATAAATGTTTTTTTAATTGTATTATTTCTTAGTCTTTAATTGCATACAATAACTTTTAAATTACTAAGTTATTAACATACTTTGATATTGTTTGTTTTTTATGGTTTATGTACAATTAGTACAATCGGTGATCGACCACTTCAATTGCATACATATAAACTCACTAACCAACTCTAAACAAACAAGATACGATAAGTTTAAAGTTATTTCCTACCACGAACTTATTATATTCCAGTTATTATCTATCAATGTCATTTGTATCCGTGATTATATTCAAATCCTAAGTCCGGCATTCACTCAAACAATACGAGTAGACATTGTATCCTGCCCCAGTTCGGACGATTAATAGATGTTCGACTTAAATTACACAAAGTATCCTGTTTGGTATCTTATGACTCAGTAAGTAAGTAGGTAGCGCTCGTGGCGTAGTTCGACTGAGCAGTATTAACTCATTGCGATTGTCAAGCAACGTGCAGCTCGGCCCCTACTTGGATGGGTGGCCGATAGTGGCATATCTATCTGAGCGCTACCGTTCTTCGGGCACGTTAAATTGTCGGTCCCGGTTGTATCAATGGTCAGACCATGTTGGAGACCTTTAGGTGGTCTATAAACTCCGACACCAGGGTTGGCCACTGACCTACTGGAACATACTTATGACTAACTTTGTAGGTTAGTATTTTGTAGGCTCCTATCCTAACTGCGAGTGTCTTTTAACATGTTTACTTAACGTAGATAGTGCTACATAGGTTTAATTATGAAGCTACAGGTACGTCATCTGCGTAGAATTTGCTACGTGGCTACGTAATCTGCGTAGATTATGCTACGTAGTTTTATTTTGAGACAGTTGCTCAGTTCTGTACGCATATTAATGCTACTATATTTTAGGTACGTTATCCGCGTAGAAAGTGCTACCTATCTAAATCTATGAAGGATATTGAAATAAAATGCTCCTTGTGCTATTTTCGCGAAATAGGTAATTTGGGCACTATACAAATACGTAACAACGCTTCTTGCGTATATCGGTGCAACTGGTATTCTATCACTTATACGAAATCACAAAGTGAATGTCTTCAATTGTTTGAACATCTTAACTGATTTATATAAGAAATGTTTACTTTTAAACTTGAAATATTATGTAAACTGTATGTGCATTGTTTTAATGTACAGCATCGCACGGTTAAACTTCGGCATATGGTAAAGCATTAACAGACGATCGCACCGCACCGTGACCTTGGTGCGCTCCGGACCATATTCGATAGTGTGTACATCGGTCCGCCGCACATTATTATTATTATTGACGGTCCGCTCGGTCCGATGGTCCTGTCAAAGGATTTGGTGCGGTTCGCGCGTTGTTCGTTCGTGTGGCCCACGCACCGCACCGTTTAGCGCTTTAGTCGCAATTCTGCCTCCGAGTGAGACACGCGTAACGAAGTTGTAATATATGGTTTCACCATTTCCAGCAATTCAGCAAATAGATCAGAACTCATGCGCAGGTATATACGAAAGTCTTCATCGTCTAGTTCCTTTATCAGTCGCATATGACTGTATGAGTCTCTGTATCTTAAATAAAATTTTGCCCATTCTTTCCTTTTTTTCCTTTGCCTTTGGATAGGCGTGCTAGCTACGACGGTTGCCGCAATTAAAGCTATTTTAGCTTCCTTTGACAAGGTTGGAGGCATGTCTGACGCGATCAAGCACGGATAGCACACTGGACCATCTCGTGTGCGGTGCGGTGGTGTGGCGTGTCGAGCGCACCGTACCGGTCCGGCGGTTCGGGCGGACAAGTTCGATCGTCTATTAATGCTTGTAGAATTTACATTTCAAAGTGTACGTAATACAACAGTATAAATGTCTACAATTTATATTTATACTATGGTAATACTAATAACTAATAATTTGATGCTAATATTGTAAAAGTTACGAAACGAGTTCCTTAAAAAAAAGGTTGTAATTTCCCGATCGGAAGTTTGACAGATAAAGCGGTTCTAAATTTAAAAACCTATAAGTGTCATTGTCAGTGTCAAGGCGCACCGAGGCGGCCCGGGCGCGGTGACCTCGTCACAGCGACCGATTAAAATACGAAATTCGTATTGTTTTCCTCGTCGATTTCAAATCAGACATTTGAGGTCGCTCGACGCAATCGAAACGAACCGCATCTGAATCGCGGTACTCTTTATTCGTACAAGATATTTTTTAGCGGTAGAAACCAGCTGTTCGATTGCAAGGTCGACTGTTGCGTGATGTTTTGTTGAGAATTACGTTCGTTGGTCTCTAACAATACTCGTGGAAACTAAGCCGGTGTATTGTTCTTTGTTTATTTTGCGACAAATGCTATACTAGATTATACGTACGAAACTGCTTACTACCTATGTGCTTAGCAAATACTAAAATACTTAGAAATCGAATCGATAGAAACATAAATCTACTTCTTATATCATGGCGGAAGATAAAAGTATATTTTTAACAAATAAGTAAGTAAATCATCGGACTCTTCGGACGTTAGTACAATGCCGCTTCTACTAATTACTACAATGTATTGTTTGCTAAACCCTGTATATCATAAACATACCATAAAAATATTTAAAATGTATTTTGACATTCCTCTATCTAATCTTCAATTGCGTTTTAAGTTATTACTTATTACTTATCGTACAATTATTCATGTCATAAACATTTAGGGGAGATTATTCAATTAGTTATTTTTTATACGTCATTTGTTGGCGCTTTATTTTTTCAATCGGTTCTACACGTGCTAAGGTTGTATGTCACTTAATTTGAAATTCGAATCAAAAACAATAAAAAAAATATTTAAAACATTCTAGTTTATGCCTTAAATAAACTGTTTAACATAAACTAAGTATAACGTAAAGACGTTAGCAAACCAGAACAAATTACTTGTTTTAAATCTTATAAATAAAATTCTCGTGTCACAGTGTTCGTTCGCGTACTCCTCCGAAACGGCTCGACCGATTCTCATGAAATTTTGTGAGCATATCGAGTAGGTCTGAGAATCGGCCAACGTCTATTTTTCATCCCGAAATTCCCGCGGGAACGGGTACAACGCGAGTGAAACCGCGGGGCGCAGCTAGTTTTTTATAAAAAATAGGTTTGTGATTTCATATACAGAAATCTTAGATGAAAAATTACATTAACTTTTGTGGTTAACATCTGTATCCATGACAAATTGACATTTATTTGACGGATGACATTTCGGACCCGTCAACTGTCAGAAATGACACCACATGCATAGATTTATTAGATGCGGCATACAAATGAGTGATATGAAAAAAAAACCGTAAGTAGTTTATTATTCGCGTGCAATAATCGAACGTGAACGAAATACGGAAAGAGTTAACTCCTAATTCGTACAATATCGATGTTATATGGAATCGATTAATCGAATAAACACAAGTTCCGGGCTTATTGTTACAGTTTTTACCACATTTAGCTTTGATATATGAAAATTTAATAGGTTTTTGTTTACGTAACTATGCTTTCTTTAACTGTTTTATTATTCATTAGCCATTAGTCGAAATTAATAATAAGTGTGTTTTAATTTGGTTGTACTTATTCAATGAATGTCAGGTAAAATAAAACAAGATAATTATAATCAATTATCACAACACTTAAAACAAATGACTACGTATAAAATATCTTTAAAACCAAGAAGTCTGGACTAACCAGAAAAAATTTGCAGTGAATAACATTCGAGAAAATCCACAATTTTTTTATGTATATTTTTAATAGGAGAATGATTTAAACCGGATAAAATATTGAAAGATCATTATGACCATAGCAAATGCGAAGTAATTTTGTATTGCTTGTATGAAACTGAATAGTAAATAGAAAAATGTTAAAGTTAAACAGTTTATGTACCTCCTTGTCGTCGTATGCAGTCATTTTCAACGCATTCATGGATGTCGAAATGTATTGGATTGAAGGTTGTAGTAGGTGTAGTTGTGGCTCATTACGATTGCAATGCAATAGCTTATTTGTTTTGTACTTGAACGATTCTTTGAAAGTGTTCGTATCATGCTATGGTTCTATACAAAATTCTTTATATCTAAATGATTTCATAATAGTAGTTTATGCAACGTCATATAAAGAAGGGTATTAAAACACGAGTGTGAGTTTATGAAACGAGCGCAGCGAGTTTCATAATAGTAACGACTGTTTTAATACCCGTGTTATATGCAGTTGCATACACTACTTTATCTTCACTATTTAATGCAATTAATCAAACAAAATTTTAAAAACAAAACACATTGCGAAACATTAAATTCACGCGTAGGTACGTGTATTGTCACAGTGAACTTGCCGCCATTAAAATCTAACCAATGAGAGCGCAGCTGCGCGTAGGGCCAATCAGGAGCGAGCGAGATCTTACCAAAGAGTTTTGTGTATGTAGTTTCGACGAAGTTTTCACGTATAACCCAACTGTTTTCAAAAGCCAGCCTAATATCAAAATTTTATGCAAATAGTATGAGGATTTTGACATAAGGCTCGCCAGGTTAATTGGTCGCGTTATAATGATGTTATAATGTTATATTATAATTATATTATAACATCCTGTGCAATTGCTTAAATTGAGTGTTTTAGTTGTCTGCGCTATAACAGTAGTAATTATAAGTCAAGTATTGGAAACATAAGTAGAATGTTACAACATTAGTGTAGATAAATGATTTTACAGATATCATATAAAGCAAATTATTTCAATTTCCGTATGAGCTTTATTTGTTTTGAAGGCTGTACTAAAAATGGTGAAATAATTATGAAATTTTCAGCCAAATTTCGAGACAGCCTGTTGTAAACCTCACACCTCGGCGAAGCCTCAAATAACGTCTTTACCAAGAGACATTGTGCAAATATATCCATAGAAAGAAATCTGCACAACTGTTAAAATATTTATGCTAACAAATTTATGAATATTTATGTTCAATCGAGCCGCGTCGTGTTTGCTTCACGGTTGACGCACTGCGTTCGTACATCGAATACTATTAGAAACCATAGACATTCCACGTTCGCGCCCGCGCCCGCGCACGCCGTTTTGGGATTGTCTACTGTCTACTGTCTACCAAGGAGGTTACAATCCTTTACCACGGCTTTACACCTCATTCGATAAATTAATAAGGTATTAATTTGAATATCATTCATTGATTCCACGCTCGTACAGTTACACGTTTAAAATGAATGTAATACCTGTAATTGAATTCGTGTTAAATATAGCTGATTGAATAAAACATTGATTTCACTGTTCACTCTTCCTGAGTCCTGAGTAAACAAAAAGTAAATACTCGTACGTAAGCCTAATTGGTCTACAATCACTAACGACAGTGAGCCGAGCTCTACAAATGTGCTATTAGCAGTTCCAGTTTCTTTGTTCGAATGCATTTTTGACGCACAACCATTCGGAAAACCAGTTTCATATTTTATTGAAACAAAATCAAGTCGACCTTGCCACGGATGGCGTGATCGTGATCAAACGTTACAAATATCAATCGACCGTAAAAATTCTATATTATGTAACAAATTATCTCGGAAATCCTCAATTAAGGACGTCGGGACGTCGGGCCGATTCAATGCAAACATTGATGGATGCTTTCGATTTCGACATAACATTACAAGTACGTATTAACATTCCGAGCGTGAGTACCCACGTCTGGAATATCTATGAGAAAGGTCACTTCAACGTCAATTTGTATTTATATGTATAAAATCGTTGCGTGAATAACTTATAGACTGATCATAGTCATTACATCAATATGCAGAGCCTTTACTATATAAAGAAAGATAGGCAAGTTGGACAACCGGAATGTTTAAATAAGGGTTCGAAGTTACGTTCCTTTTCACAGTTGCAACCTACATCTGATTACGTACTTTCGATTTCGTGAGGCCAGTAATTAGCATGGCCTCGGCATACGTGAGCTGCGTAATACGAAACCTAGTAGCAGGGCCGGCCTGCGCGGGAACACGCCGCTTTTCACTTTCTTTTCAATTATTTGAATATCGAACTAAATACAATTGATTAATATTACTGACGGCCAGTGTTGCGTCACTCGGACGACAAATTTGAATTATTTCGAATTTCGATTTGTTGTTAAGTAGGTGACAGACGGTAATGGTTTCACACTTTTTAAACTCTTACGAATTACATTTTTTGACCATCAATAAAAAGAGACTGTACTCTGTTCCCGTAACCGGTACTATTTTTTTAATTATAATACATATACCTATACATAAGTACATATTGTTGCATCTTTAAACATCGCTATAAAAAAAACCAATTCTACCCCAAGCAAATACCCCAAGTAGGCCTCATTCACCACATTGTAATTAAGGTTGAAATAAATTAACAATTCCTATCACTGCATTAATAGTTCTTGAGTGGTACTTGTAGTTACTTTCTCGACCTTAAAACTCTTGTTTAAGGCCACTTAGTAACGAACAAGTGGTAAATGTTAATTACTCTACGTTATTTAATGGTTAACAGAGTAACATTTTTTATCTTTGTTTGTCGACGATGTTTTATATAAATAATATTGTGTTTTTTGTAACGATCTCGTTGGATTTATTGTTGAGTTTATCAGTTTCATAATTTATTGTTTTTTTGTTGATATTTACGGCGTTTTGCTCAATGCTACCGGCTATTGTTTTATTAAGATCACTAGCAGCGCCCCGCGGGTTTACTCACGTTGTGCCCGATCCCGTAAGAATTCCCGGATGAAAAATAGCCAATAACCTTCCCGTTGAATGTGGCTATCCATTATAAAAAGAATAATTAAAAGGAAATTAAAAACATACAGAATTTGACAAAAGGCTGTAACTCAGCTGTTGCTGTACGGGACAGAACCAGAACAGACAGAGAAACATGCGCGGCGCGCATGTTTCTCTGTCTGTCTCTCTCTGGCGTGCGCAAGTTTCTCTGTCTGTCTCACTCGCGCATGTTTCTCTGTCTTTCTTTCTCTGGCATGCGCAAGTTTCTCTGTCTGTCCCTCTCTGGCCTGAAAAATGTCGTTACCATTTTTTCCGTCTAGCCCCCTTTCGCAACGCGCGATAACGAACTTCGTTCCAATAATTCAGATCGGACTGTTAGTTTCTGAGATTAGCCTTTACAAACAAAGAAACAAAGTTAGAAACTTCACCTCTTTATAATATTAGCATAGATTTGTGAATAAGTACCTACTTACACGAATGAATCGGGTAATATTCCACTGCATAGCAACGCGGCCTTGCAGTATCTTGATAGCCTACTTCTCTAGTGGGATGCAAACATCTTAAATACTTCGATAAATCGTAAATAATATTAATAAGTACTCTTAAAACTGACAAGATTCAACTAGTTATTTAAAGTTTAACAACAATCAACATTGCTGGTAGAAACAACATGTATTTTTTATTACATATTTATCGCCGTATCTGCCAAATGTCACTCACCCACACATTTTTATATGAATAATGTTAAATTATTTGAATGTGTCGCGGTGTCATGGCCGCCGCGGCCGTGATTTGACCGATTGACAAACAAACGAGGGTTCAGAGTTTTGTTTTCAGCGTTCACTGCCGTTTGGTGATAAAATCTGTTATGTAAAAAAAATTTGATTGTTTTGTGGCAAATGTGATTGAACTTTGTTCGTTAGCTCTTTATAATTTGAATCCGAATGACATGAGAATTACATTACATTGCCTGAATGACATTGTATTGCAAAACGTAGTTGACATTAAGCAACTTAACATGTGAGCTAGTGGAAAGCAAACGTTGCATATGTCAAATTTCAAAAGATTTTTGAATTCGCCGACCTGCCGCCAGTAAATTCGCTTATTATACAAACTTATGTAACCTTATCTATGTTTGTTGGTGCTGTTGGTATTTTCCTCAATTAAATTAAAATACACGCACATTTTCGATGTAAATGGAGTAAGCCTAGACCTTACTGATTATATTTATGTATTATTTATTAAAATCGCGATCGAGATTGAAACTGGATCGATTGAATGCAAATCAAATCAATTGGAATTTATATTAATAACATTATTGATAACGAGTAGAATTAGACCTTTGTAATGTAATTTTATAAAAAATCAGCCTTTCTAATGAAAGTCATACGGCGTATGTATCCATAGTGTAATTCTGACACAGCGTTTTTACATAGTTTTTTATAAGAGGTATCGACTCGTTTTAACGTCAGTAAATAAAGATTTCCTTAGAGAATTTAAGGGAACCAGTTGCTCATTTCCTACTCCTATATTTCATCGATGTCCACACCAAACCTTATCAAAATCGGAGCAAAACGATTGTTACTGTCACATTAAGAACGATAAAACATCGCAACTATTTTCTAAAATTACGGCCGATACTATTGTCCCGGTCTAATTGTTATATTACCGAGTAGTTTGTATAGTTTTCCTTCCAACTGATGAATACAATAATTTCTGAGCCGTTTGTCCTCAAAACACCGCGCTCGCGAGCCGCTTCATCGGCTAGATGTTAATTCAATACCTGTAGCGGTTTTTCCAACTAACACTATAAAGGGAGGAAAACCTCTAAACATCGCTTATTTAATCGCTATTTTCGTGAAACAATTAACTTACTTCTAAGTACTGTAACTTAAAAGTAAAACCTTGTTATACAAGAAACAGTTTCTATAATTAATAACTTACCTATCACTACATAGTATAAAATAAAGTCGTCTCTGTTTCGTGTCTGTTTGTCTGTTTGTCTGTATGCTTAAATCTTTAAAATTACGCAACGGATTTTGATGCGGTTTTTTGTAATAGGTAGAGTGATTCAAGAGGAAGGTTTTTATGTAAAAAAATTCCTGAAATTCCCACGGAAAATGCAGGTGAAACCGCAGGGCACAGCTAGTGAAAAATAATTATTCGAATTGGAGTTTCTGAGATTAGCGCGTTCAAACAAACAAACTCTTCGGCTTTATTATATTAGTA
The DNA here is from genome assembly GCA_963082685.1 of Cyclophora albipunctata. Taxonomy (NCBI): domain Eukaryota; kingdom Metazoa; phylum Arthropoda; class Insecta; order Lepidoptera; family Geometridae; genus Cyclophora; species Cyclophora albipunctata. The sequence continues at coordinate 1,019,071 of OY720121.1, read as the reverse complement.
CTAGCAGCGCCCCGCGGTTTTACCCGCGTTGTGCCCGTTCCCGTGGGAATTTCGGGAATTTTTTTACATAAAAACCTTCCTCTTGAATCACTCTACCTATTACAAAAAACCGCATCAAAATCCGTTGCGTAATTTTAAAGATTTAAGCATACAGACAGACAAACAGTGTGACAGACACGAAAAAGAGACGACTTTATTTTATACTATGTAGTGATATATATATAATTTATAAAGATTACCAGTGTTGGCCACTAACCTATTCGAATATTTTTTTTAACTAAAGCTAAATCATATAACCGAACAATTACCCAGGTTATTTTGTAACGCCTTTCTAAGGGCATTTATCGGAGCCTCGATCGTTGTAGATCAAGGGCGACCCTGCCAAGGCACCGTTCGACCATCATTTACGTAGCTGCGCGCACTCCTGCGCATACTAACAACGTCCTTACTGTCCAGTGAAGCAACGGTTTGGCATATGTCAGCGACTCGGCTTTGAGGGGACGTGATTAAACAGGATTAGATTAAGGTGATTTAATTGATTTGTTTGTGGTGAGAATTAGAATCGAATGGGTTTACGAAATTTCGTGTTAGTCTGTAAGTAGATGAAGCGTTAGCATTGTGCAGGTATTTACCTAGGACGACTTGCATAAGCACTCTTAAATCTATTTAGTAACAAATTGTTTAAACAAAAGCTGTTTATTCAAAAATGGACGAAATAGAACACTATAACGAATGTCATTTGTTTTTAAATATATTTGACGCTAAATCAAATTAAGAATGCTTGTGCAGTACACCCTAAGGGCCACATTAATAAACGCGTATTAAGAACATTTTAGCTAGCAAATGGTTTGTCACTTTCTGACATACGCAATTTTCTGAAGAACAAAAGAGACAAAACACTTTATAATAGTGTTTTAGTTTTAGTTACAGAGCGTTTATTTTAATAAGACGGTTAGAATATAGGTTAATATACTTTGAAATTTGCAAGCTAATTTTACTTCAGTCGCTTCTTGCTTCAACTCGCTCAATACATCGATGACTTTATATGTCATTATGTATAAAAAAAAACTATTTAATATCGCGAAAGAACATTAAAAGTTGGCATTATGTTTTTAAAATAAGCGTAAAAATAACGAATAGTTTATATACAAAGCGAGGGCATAACACCTCGACGTAGCAACAACAGTAATTCATTTTTAATAACTCGCATGATCTGGTTTGCGCAAATTGTCACCTATCCTTGATCGAGTTTATATACTACATAGTTATATATTTATAAATGATATTTGTATGTATGAAGTTGTATACCATTGACATGAATTCTAACAATATCACACACTTGTTACTACGCTGTGATAAACGTGATAACATGCAATTGTTTATATATGAACTAAAGTGTTATATTTATTATGTTTTTATTTATGTTACATTGTTTTATTATATTGTGCGGGTCAATAGTTTAAAAACTACGAATATTAATACAATTTAATTCATTTAACTCTCGACTAAAAAGCGTGTGTTTTGTCTATCGTGTTTTTATACCAGTTCTTTAGATCTCTGTGTCTTTCGGTCTCTGGGTTGTCTAGTCTATTAAAGAGACATTAGAGACAGCAATCTAACTTTTTTGTCTATTACTAAAGAATTGTGCAATTGCACAAGCATTCTAAATTTGATTTAGCGCTTAGATATGTTCAATAAACAAAAGACGTTCGTTTCAAATAGTGTTCTATTCCGTGCAATATAAAATACAATTTTAAATAAACAGCTTTTGTTTCTCGAAAATATTTAAGTACTATATAGATTTAAAAGCTCTTATTAAAGAAGTCAGTCTAAAAAGCTGTGAGGTCCTTACGTCGTAGCTATTAAATAAAGACATCTCAATTTCTACGGTGATATAGTTCCCACCTCGCCACATATAAACATATGTGCAATGTTTAATGAAGTGTTTTTTCATGTGGCAACGTATGGATGACGTTAGTGCTATATAATGAAATGTTAACGTATTTAGAATGTTGTGACGGCATCGGTCGCGGTCTACGATTGATTGTTACAATATTTGTTTTGTAACTGAAACAGATGTTCGTACGTCTTTGAAGACAATAGCCTGAGCCACTCTGAGCTGTCTGCGTGTTTACTATATTCTATACATTTAATTGCATGTTTTATTGCTTTTGTTTATTTTTTTAAGTACCGTTTTGAGTGTGCATTTCTACCATCGGTATGTTACGTTACTATGCTACGTTTTTTGCGGTACCGTGCTTCGGAGGAGACGCAAAGCAGTCGATCCCGGTTATTTCGATCTTAAGATCATGTCGTAGGCTTTTAGGTATTTAGTCTAAGTGCCATACCTCACCGAGACGCCATGGCGACGTGGCCAGCGACGACGCCAACTAGTTCTTATTGAGATGTATGACGGCTAACTCACTTGGCGACCGACTGGCGACGTTACATCTCAATAAGAACTAGTTGGCGTCGTCGCTGGCCACGTCGCCATGGCGTCTCGGTGAGGTATGGCACTAAAACTCCGACACCAGGGTTGGCCATTAACCTACTCGAAATTAATGAATGAATGCAACGTTTGATATGATTGGTGGATTCCAAATGCAGCATAGAATCTGAGCATATGCTATGCTATAGGGGAAAGGCAACATTTTAATATTTCAAAGTCAAAGTCAAATATTTTTATTCAGTTTTGGCCCCATAGAGGCTCTTTTGAACGTACCACCCATTCGGAAGAACATCAGCAGAGAAGAATGGGCAAGAAACTCTGCTGGTTATTTTTTTAAATCAAGGTATAATACAATTTAATATTAATAAATAAGATTACATGTCAAAATCAGGTTGTGTTGCTGGTGCAGGAATTTGACTCCAGACATATTTGTCCTCAATGTAATCAGTAACGCTATAGTATGCTTTAGTCAATAAAACGTCTTTAACGTACGATTTGAATTTACCTTCACTAAGCCCAGTTACCTCCTTGGGAATTTTATTATAAAATTGAATACATCTACCAATGAAAGACTTCCCGGTTCGCGCTAACCTGGACTTAACAACAGCAAGCTTATTTCTATTTCGCGTATTAAAACTGTGGTGATCTCCGCGCACCTTAAGGTTACTCAAGTTTCGGCGGGCATACATTATATTTTCAAATATATATAACGAAGGAACGGTAAGGATTCGACTGGATTTAAAACGTTCCCTTAGTGACTCACGTGACCCCAATTTATAAATCGCGCGAAAAGCTCTCTTTTGGAGCAAAAAAATTGATTGAACATCGGCGGCACCTCCCCACAATAGTATACCATAAGATAGTATACTATGAAAATAAGCAAAGTAAACAATTCTTGCCGTTTCTTCATTTGTTATTTGCCTAATCTTATGGACCGCAAAAGATGCTGAGCTTAGCCTACCCGAAAGTGAATTTATATGAGAACCCCATTGTAATTTTGAATCTATGTCTAATCCTAAGAATTTAGTGCTAGTGTCAAGAGTTAATCGAGTACCCCCCAATTTGACGCAAGAATCTACTACTGGGACATTTGGTAATGAAAATTTAATGCATTTAGTTTTTGCCTCATTAAGAAGTAGGTTGTTAGTGGAAAACCAATCTAGGAGAATAGCCAAAGCTTTGTTAACCTGCACAAGGTCCCTATCCTTCCTATCTACTTTAAAAATTAACGAGGTATCATCGGCGAATAATACCGTGTCGCATAGGCTTTCCATTAGATACGGGAGGTCATTTATGTAGACTAGAAACAAAAACGGACCTAAAATTGACCCCTGAGGCACGCCTAAATCAATATTAGACCCTTCCGAAAGGTTATCGTTAACGTTTACTTTTTGTCGCCGACCGCCTAAGTAAGATTTCATGAGTTCAAGGGCAGGACCACGGATGCCGTAACATTCTAACTTCAAAATTAACGTTAAATAATCTACACAGTCAAAAGCCTTGGAAAGATCACAAAATACTCCAAGAGCATCCTGCAAACTTTCCCAAGCGTCAAAAATATGAGAAACTAATTTAGTCCCAGCATCTATGGTTGACTTACCCTTTGTAAAGCCGAACTGATTCTTATGTAGAATCTTATGCTCATCAAAATGGGACATTAACTGATCAAGGATTAATTTTTCAAAAATTTTGCTTAGAGCTGGAAGAACTGAAATAGGTCTATAATTATTGGGATCATCCTTACTACCGGATTTGAAAATTGGAGTGACTTTACTATGTTTCATTAGATCTGGAAAAGTACCTGCTTTTAGGCATAGATTGAAGAGGTTCGTAAGTTCAGGAGCAATAGTGTTAATGACAGAATCTAACATTTTTACAGAAATACCCCATAGATCTTCCGTGTTTTTCATGTTCAGTGATCTAAAAGCTTTTTTAAGCTGCGAAATAGAGACTGGTTTAAAACCAAATCCAGGAATTGACCGTTTAAAATTTTCCTTAAGAAGAACTTCAGCTTTAACTGAAGAAGAAGCTAGATTCTTGGTGGTTTCTTTAGGTATACTACTGAAAAACACATCAAAATGGTTGGCCACAGAAATAGGTTCAGTAATTAGTGTTCCGTCATTGCATTTCAAAGTGCAAGGGGTATCCTTGGAAGAAGTTCTTCCAGTCTCTTTGTTAACCGTTTTCCAAATCGTCTTTATTTTATTCTTCGATTGTTTTATTTTGCGAGCGGTATGGTTTGCTTTTGCTAAAAGACAAACTTTCTTAAACATTTTTGAGTAATTTCTAACATACGCATGAAAAGCTTCATCGTTGGTGTAAGACCTTTTAAAGTATAATTCAAATAAAACATCACGACTTTTCCTAATACCTACAGTAGCCCAATCACTAAAACTGATTTTATCTTTAACCGTAAACTGTCTTTTTGGAAACACGGCGTTAACATTTCGCGATATAATCGAAAATAAGTTTTTACAAATCTCATTTGGGTCTTTAGGGTTGGGGCGGTTTAGAGCTAAACTAACTTCAATGCAATCATTCAGGTGTTGTCGTCTCTTTTGAGAACAGTTTAACAACGGTCTACAACCTATGACACACGGTTTGTGTAGTACGGCGTTTTCGAGTTTTATATTGAGACCCAAATGATCCGACCTAACTCCGTTAACTATACATTTATCAAGAATTTTACAATTTGAAAATATATTGTCAATGCATGTTTGAGAGGAAAAAGTAACTCTGGTAGGCTCATTAAAGTTACAATTCAAACCATAAGACAAGAAAAGTGAAACTAAGTTTCCCGCGTCAGAACTATTTACTAGTAAATCAACATTAAAATCACCGCATACTATAACGGACTTCTTACCTTTAGATAATTTACTCAACACCTCCTCCATGACATTTAAAAAAGAAGAAAAAACAGAAGACGGAGGTCTATAGACACAAACTAAGATATAGCCGTCAATTTCTGCACAAGCAATCTCACAAGTGCGCTCAAGAGAATATTTAGTGATATCAACCCGTTCTTTGAATTTAATACAATTTCGTAATAAAATGATGCAACCGCCCCCCGCAGCCGATATTCTATTGAACGCACTGGCGACTCTAAAACAATTGATATTAAATTGCATTCTATCATCTTTCAACCAAGTCTCACTAAAACATAAAATGTCGAAGTTATATAAATCTAGTAGTAATTCTACATCCAATATTTTGCCAGAGAAGCGATTTATATTTTGATAATACAAAGACAAACAACTAGCTTCTGTTGGCTTCCCTGTTGTCACACTTAAATGTTTAAAGACACAGTATTTGCGTTAGTACTAGTACTAACTACTGTGTGGTCACTACCAGACGTTATACTACCTATAACGCTATCAATACAATAACCTACCAAAGTAGATAACTTAATACGAGTTTTCCGAGGGACATGTAAAGTGTCCTCCGTCAAAGTCAAATGTGTAATAAACTTGTTATTATCAAAAAATAATAACCTGTCACTATGACGACATGTCACATTATAAAGCACATTGTTAAGTGCATGGATGTGCTTATTCCTAGTTTCAGAAAGAAACCGGGAGTACGGGAATGCTCCCAACATTATCCTACTAGCTTTCAACCCTAAAAGTAGGCTAATACTACTAACTAACTCCTTTCTACCTACACCACCACTTGTACCTGCCATAATCAATATAAAAGTCGACCTATCAATTTGATCTTGTAAGCTGATAATCCTATCCAGAATATCCTTAAATGTGGCATCAGGCATACAATGGTTAATAACCTTACAGTCTAACTTATTACTTAATAGTGACCCAAAGTCCAGTCCTAGTTGGTCTGAAAATATCAGTAACTTATCTATGTGAGTCGTTTTTAAAAAGACTCACATAGTATTTAAAAAGTTATTCAAAGTTCACTCACGTATTTAAAAAGTTATTCAAAGTACAGGTATCCTTAATATTATCATGACATTACACTCCATACAAAATGGCACAATACATATTGACGTTACGTTGTATTGGTTTTATACTCAGCTTTATAGGTTTTATACTGAAAACTAGCAGTGCCCCGCGGTTTTGCCCGTATTATGTTCATTCCCGTGGGAATTTCGGGATGAAAAATAGCCTATAGCCTTCCCAATAGATGTGGCTATCCATTACAAAAATAATTATTGAAATCAGATTGGTAGTTTCTGAGATTAGCGCGTTCAAACAAACAAACTCTTCTGCTTTATTATATACTAGCAGCGCCCCGCGGTTTTACCCGCGTTGTACCCGTTCCCGTGGGAATTTCGAGATTTTTTTTACATAAAAACCTTCCTCTTGAATCACTCTACCTATTACAAAAAACCGCATCAAAATCCGTTGCGTAATTTTAAAGATTTAAGCATACAGACAGACAAACAGACAGACACGAAAAAGAGACGACTTTATTTTATACTATGTAGTGATATTATTTACCATCAATTAGACTAAAACTACGCCATGCGCCGTGCAAATGCAATGTTTATACACGAAATCGTCAGTGTACTAACAATTGACTTTATTGCAGAAAGGTCATTTACAATTACAATACGCTGTGTTGTTTTAGCAATTAATTTGTATTGTTATAATTAAGGGATGTGAACAATAGTAAACTGTATGTATAATAATGTTATATAAACGTATTTTGTGTCTTCATTTAATGACAAAGTTTGTTGTACGATTCTAAATTAACTAGCAGCGCCCCGCGGTTTCACCCGCGTTGTACCCGTTCCCGCAGGAATTTCGCGATAAAAAGTACTAATTGTGTACCAAATTTCATTTAAATCGGTTCAGTTTTAGCGTGAAAACGTAACAGACAGACAGACAGTTACTTTCGCATTTATAAAAATTATACATTATAGTTAAGATTGTTTCTTATAACAACGTATACATACGTTGTTAGTCGAAACAATTCATTCTACTATCTAAGATTGTACCGATGTCTAAACACGAATAAATAATTTAAAAAAAATTGAAATATTAGCGTGTTCTAATAGATACGTACTTTCAGGGTGGCCATTTAGTATTATTACTTAAAGATGTATTTCTATATTTTCTTCATACAATATGAACTAAACGCGAAAGTTTAATTATCTCCTATCATTATCCTTACTTATCTGATGTCTCACTCCCTAAGGAATATTTCTATAGTAACAAGCGAACTTATGTTACATCTTATTTTCCTAAAGTGTAATTTGTTACTATAGAAGCGAAGCGAGAACGGGCCACTAGTCAAATCACCTTGCTAAGTACAGTCACAATAAATAGAGCACCACACTTTATACAGTCATAGATCGAGATGGAATGTGGGCGACGAGTAGGTAGGCTCCTAGACTACAATTGTTGATTACTTCCGACCATTTTACGAGTTTGTTCTTTATCTAATTCATTTAATGATGTCTTTACTATTGTGAAGTATTGTCTTAGAAGTCTTATTGTGTTTAGGTCTATTTTCGGATGATATATGTCGACGACTTTATTGATATGTTTATGGGTTTTGTATTGCTAAGGAGTTCTTGATATTGAGGTAAATTCTATAGCTAGTTTAATGGAATGCAACTGTGTCTTTCAAACTTTGTCTATATAATTTTTTAACTCGCAACTCGTTCGGTATAAGACGCTTAATAAAAATTATAACGGCAAATGCTTAGCTAATTCTTTCGCTCAGATTAATACATATTAAGACGTTCAGATTAGTACACGTAATCCTCTGTACTTTCTTGAATAATTCAGTGACTGAGTGATCGGAGTGAACAGGTTAGTCCTTACTAATATGTATTATAAATGCGAAAGTTTGTGAGGATGGATGTATGGATGTATGTTTGTTTGTTGCTCTTTTACGCAAAAACTACTAAACGGATATGGATGAAACTTTACAGTAATATAGGTTATCCATCAGAATAACCCATGCGATACATTTTATCCCGGAATTCCCACGGGAACGGGCACAATGCGGGTAACACCGCGGGGCGCTGCTAGTACTTTCATAAAATGAAGTTGTTTTCCGTAAATAAGTATGTAAGTTGGTGAAGGTTAGTGGCCAACCCTGGTTGTGGGAGTGTTAGACCGCCTATAGGTTTCCGACATGGTCTAACGATTGCCACAACCCGGACCGACAATTTTACGTTCCATAAAACGTAGGTAAACGTTGAACTTACACTAATTAGCCCTGTCATTGTTTCCACCTTATCATTTACTTGTTAATTCATTAATGATTCAAATAACAAGCACTTTAGCTTATTGGTAATGTAGATAAGTCTCAAGAACGTTATTACGAGTGCAAATAAATAATTTCACTTCTGGGAAATAGTTTTCCTCAATCGTTATCAATTTAATGAGGAATTTCGATTGACGATAGCAGATGGTACCTGATTACGTTTCAGTTATTAGTGCCAATCAAAATAGATTTAATTTGTATTCTTGAAAATACATATGTATTTATTTTCTCATACTACCAGCACCTATCCACCTCACTGTACTGATATCTTCAGTGAGATGAGATATCTTTGTCCAGCAGTAAGATATGACAGGTTAATATATTAGCAGCGCCTTTGAGGTTTTACCCGCGTCGTGGATACCAAATATAGCATAGCAAACTGAGGTGGAAAGGCATCCTACTGATGTACGTGTATGTAATGTTAAAAGGCAGCTGTGAAAGGATTTGGATGTTACATAACGAAAATAATACAAAGTAATTTTCTATGCAATTATTAGAATGTTTTGACAAATGACTATCATTTTTTAAATATTATTTTAATCGCAAATTATTTGATATTGGCATTCGTATTATTACGACCTTGCTTTGTAGAAAGGTCGGGGAACGTTTTACGACTTATTTGATAATGCAACAATGCTGTTACTATCCGTTCGACGCAAATAAAATACAGCCATACGATTGATTTCCCGTAGTCATGTAACGCTACTATTATCCAACTCATATTATAAATGCAAAAGTTTGTAAGCATGTTTGTATGTTTGTAGCTCTTAAAATATAAATAAAAAATAAGCCCAAAATGTCCCACTGCTGGACAAAGGCCTCTCATCTCACTGAAGATGTACAGTGATGAAGATTAGGCATAATCACCACGCTTGTCTAATGCGGGGTCGAGTTGGTGATCGTGGCTCATAAACGCAAAGAAGACTTAACGGATTGAAATGAAAATACAGTAATATAGGTTAAAATCTAAACTTGGGATACAGGATACTTGGATACAACGCGAGTAAGACGGCAAGGCGCTACTAGTATTTAATTAAAACAACAAATGTAATAATTGATTGTGGTTGCAGTTCATTTTATGGTTAGACGCAACATCCGGTTAAGGCACATAAACTCATAAAGGTTTTAGTTAGGTCATACTAATTGGTCTAGGCTTAAATTTATTTATAACGACAAGAAATATGTGTGATTGTGTAAACTACGATATACATTAGGTGTCTGCTTCACTACATAGTATAAAATAAAGTCGTCTCTGTTTCGTGTCTGTTTGTCTGTTTGTCTGTATGCTTAAATCTTTAAAATTAAGCAACGGATTTTGATGCGGTTTTTTGTAATAGGTATAGTGATTCAAGAGGAAGGTTTTTATGTAAAAAAATTCCCGAAATTCCCACGGGAACGGGCACAACGCGGGTAAAACCGCGGGGCGCTGCTAGTGCTGTACTAAAATCTAAAGCGTGATGAGAGGCCTTTGACCAGCATTACAGGCTAGTACGTTACTTTTACTACTAGCCGTTCCTGCTATTCAAAAGTTGACTCTTGTGTGACATATTTGTAGATTGCGCTTACATGTTCCTTGATATAGTGGAGTCCCGTCCAAACATTTTGTTGAGCAAGTAAAATCTTCCTCTTCATAAAATTAGCACAAATAATTGCAATTACTAGTCTCTAAATATTAGTTTATATCATAATAATGGGAAGTTGTAATTTTCTGAATATTTGCCTTGTTACAGTTCCCGGTTGTAAACGTTATCTTTTGTGTGTAAACAAGTGAGCGACATTGCATTTACAAAACGGAATGGTAATTTGAGACTTCAATGTAGTAAGTACATAATTATCATAAAATTTAAAGAATATGTCTCTTTTGTTAAATATTATTAAGCTATTGCATAGCTTCTATCGCGGGCCTTGAGCGCCGGGACCGAATCCAGAAATTCCGTAATGAAAAAACCTCACGTGAAAAAACCTCACGCTCCCCACTAACGCCATCTAGTGATTCAAAAAATAACTATGCAATAGCTTTACCGCGGCAGTCCCCGAGTGCCACACGTCTTTTTTGTTTACCAAAAAAAACCGTTGAAAACAAAATAGTCTATACAAAAACAACAAACTGAACTGAATGGTATAAGCAGAATAAAACCTTTAAATAACTCCAACTAACCTTTTATTAATAGTAACTATAAATTATTCTTTGACATGTTCAAGTACCTTCAAAATGCTTTAGATAAGATAAGTTGACAATTGCATGCAGAAAAAATATGTCAGGGTAGGATATTAGCATGCAATCATGATGTTATAATTACATGCTTGTGTGCGTACATAATGTGACACTTAGCGGTAAAGTTAGGACAATTATACTGTATATCGTTATTGGTAAATGCTTATTTTGAAATGGTTAAGTTTTGTCGGGCGATTGGTTTAACTGTGTATCAATCATGTATTCACTCATTATATTTTTACTTATACCTACTTTTATGCTGTAAAGGTAACTCAGTATATATGTCGTAGGATAATTTGATACTTCGAATCTTCGCGAAAATCCTAGGGGTTTTGCGAAAACGCGGATAATTAGACATAGGCGAAAAATTATCAAATCTTACTTTTAATTATCAAATCTTACTTTTAAACATGAAAAAAAAAATAACCCTAACCTACCGAATAGTAAGTAATTCGGTAGGTTAGGGTTATTTTTTTTTCATGTTTAAACTCTCTCTTTTCATTAAAATGACATACGGCTAATACCCGAAGTGCGGCTACACCTAGTTTTAGCCGGTTGCCTATGTCTAATTATCCGCGTTTTCGCAAAACCCCTAGGATTTCCGCGAAGATTCGAAGTATCAAATTACCCTACGACATATACATAAAATAAAGAACATTTTGTAGTACGTGTGTCTGTATAAAGCTTACCGCCTAAACACTGAACAAATTTAGAGTAATTTTGGCATAATTTTAGATTTAAACATTAAGTTTCATACAGAAAAGTGAATAAGATAAAACATTCTTCTCATGTTACATTACATAAGGTTGATGTACTAAGATAGCAATATTTGGTAACAGATAACTGGAATTTCTAGAGATAATACCTTATTAACTCATCATATGCAAGAGAATTGAGCAATAAAAAACAAAAGGACTACGCAGAGACTTTTTGTCTGTTTAAATCAATAGGAACACATGTTTAAACTTTACTAAAAACGTACATATAGGATCACATTTTTCCAGACAATTAACATTTTTTGATACTTTAGCCTCCGTGGACTAAACGTCTCGCACAAGCCTCGAAAAAGTCCGTCAGCAATCGTGTTACTATCGTCTCAGTAATCTCTACTTATATAATGAAGAGTTTGATTTTTGTTTGTTTGAACGCGCTATCCTCAGAAACTGCCAATCCGATTTTAATAATTCTTTATGTAGCGGACAGCCACATTTAACAGGAAGGGTATAGGCTATTTTTCATCCCGAAATTCCCACGGGAACGGGTACAACGCCGGTATAACCGCGGGGCGCTGCTAGTGATGTTATAAATTAGCTCACGAGTTATTTCTGAACTTTATGTAACTGTGTTTAGATCGCGTCACATGTCACAGTTTATTTTGATGTCTGGTTATACAATAAAAAATCTAATTTTAACATTGTTATTATGGTTTGTTTGACAAGGTAACTGTAGTAAAAACTGCGTAAGTTTTTGGATGTTTTTCTCACTATTTGTACGAGTATGTGTATATTAACTGCAATTAGGTAGGCAAGTAAACTACATCAAGTAAGTATGAGCCTGTAATGTCTCACTGCTGGGCTTTGCCCCTTTGCCTTTCATCTCACTGAAGATATTATTAGTACAGTGAGAAGAACTCAAGTGTTATAAAAATATTATATCAAAACTTTGCACATCCTTTAGAAAATAACTAAATATGTAGCCATTTTATTCATGATGTTTTGGTAAAAAAACGAATCGCGAACTCAAACAAATTGCGCTACAATACTATAATAGATAATCGTTCTATTATTGAACAAACATTATTTACATGTGATGTGTGAAATTGTACGTATAATTGAATGTGACTCACAATAACATTGTGATTTCCCTGTTGATCTAATGTCTGTCTTCTGTTATATGATTTATTTTAAACTACACAAAATACCCGAGAAATAATGTTGATTGTAGAGATGGTATATAAAAGATTTACGTTATTGTGTACATAAGTAACTTTTAAGGGAGAACACACACTATAGTTATTATATATTTTAGACACGCTTTAGTCCTATTTTCCTCACTGTACTAGATGAGACTAGAGGCCTTTGCTCAGTAGTGGGATAATATAGGCTCATAAATTTACTTTTTTTTGCGCTATGGAAACCTGAGAGACGGTTTGGTCACAGCAAAAGTCAGTCAAAAGTATTGAATATATATAAAGCACGGTGTCTATGATATTGAATACTGAGTGCTATAGATAGTAATACCTTCACCGTAAGAAAGACCTTTGCCGTAAATCATGTATTGCCAAAATAACAACCTGTATTCTCAATGATATAAACACTAGACAGCCTTGCATTGACGTACTAAACAAAATCAAGGCAACTAACTTTCTAATAGAGCTGAAGACCTATCATCGACTGCATCCAATTATTTTTATGGGTACAAATAATGTGGTTGTAGTGATGGGTCGTGATGTACCAATCCTTGGTATTAAGATTAACAAGAGCCGTTCCGATGGCGGATGGATCGCGCCGACAAATTGTTAGCTATGTGGGTCGGTGTCGCAACCACGAGTACTCAATGTCGTTCATACACCGTTTTTGGTTATTGGGTATTTTTATTCGATTCTCAATACTTATTTGGATCGGATTTTGTGAGACGCGTATTCTCGGATCGTTTAAGAAGATAATGACAATGCTCTTTCGAAAAGGTTGAAGCAAGTTGTGTGTAATTTAACTGTCAGTTAACTGCTGTATGTTTGTTTTGTTTTTTGATGGTATATAAGATCCCACTGCTGGACAACCTCTCCCTCTGCTGGACAACCTCAACCTTTCCTCTATTGAAGATAGAGTGGAGGATTCATAACCTTCAGACTAGCCTTTCCAGTAGGACATTACAGGCTTCGGTCGTTTCAATCGTTAGTTAGTTAAAAACTCCACCAGAGTTTGCCACTGACTTACTTGAAATGAATGAATGACAGGCTAATACTTCTTCTTATCGAGTGGATGGTCAACCTGACCAATCCTGGTGTCAGAGTTATTGAGCCGCCAAAGGCCTCTGACATGGCTCATGTAACGACTACTATCCGTAGAAAGTAACCGGGACTGACGGCTTAACGTGCCCTCCGAAGCACGGAATCATCTTACTTTTCGGGCAATCAGGTGATTCAGCCTGCAATGCCCTAACCAAACTGAGGACAGTCTCACAAAGTGATTTTTGTGAGATATCCCCACCGGGAATCGAACCCGGAACCTCCGGATCGTGAGCCGAGCGCTCAAACCACTAGACCACGGAGGCTGTTAGGTTAGGTTAGGCTAATACTTTTAAAGGAAGTTAGTCTTACATAATCAAACAAACATCACAAGCCAAGCGCCGTCCATTGTTCACGCACCTAAACCGTGAATCGACGCGTTTTCGTGTGCACTTTACACGTACGTACACATCTGAGTTATTGGCACGTACCCTGACGTGATCGCAATCAATCTAATATGTACACTTAACATATTGCTTTTAATTACTATGCACCACTCAATTGGTTTATTGGTCGGGTTTTTATTACGAGTTAGTTTCAGTGAGGTAATTTAATAAAAACGATTGCTAAACCATTCGTGTGACAATCGATTATTTATTGGATCTCGATCGAATATCTATACAAATAGAGGTAAATTTTTTAAGTCTGTTTGTTTGTATGTTCGAGCAAATCTCCTGATTTATAATTATTTTGTTATATATAGCCATATTCAACTGGTACAGGCACAACGCAAGTAAAACCGCGGGGCGCTGCTTGTAGATAAATATAGTATATAGATGGATTGACACATTTTTGTCAGAAAGGTAGAACATCTCGCAAAATACAAAAGTTCCAAAGTATTATTTTTAAATCATAACATTTAATATTTCATTTAAATAAAAATGCCAATTGAGACTCTGTTGCCACACAATTTATTTCGCAGAATTGACTCCCTAACATTTTACCTACGCAGTAAACATGTCTTAAAGAAAACCATCCACCGTATACCAGCGGCTAACCTATCAATACAAATCAACAGACCACTTATCTAACAATCTTCTGTAATTATTGTTCTCCTCCATTGCCAACGCAATTGCTCTTTTGAAAGTGCTAATGATTAAAGGGAAGTCCCATGTACACTAATGTAAGAAGGTTTTAAACGCCCGTCAAAAACAGAGGTGTTGTGTTTGGAGTTTGTGAAAATGTATTCTTCAGGTCTGTCTTTGTAATTGATTTTTATAAGTAAATTTCAAAGTAAGTTTTTACTCACTAAAACAAACTGTGCCGCGACAAAAACCGTAGTAATACGTTAATAATGTGTGAAAATCGCGAAAGTTTGAAAAAGACGATTTTGAAAAAGTTATTTGTTTTTTTGTAAGATTGGTAGTAGAACTTTGTAAACCATTTTTACATTCTGAAAATACCGCGCAATAGATAAACGAACACAAATACTAATTACAAACGAAACTATCTCAGAATAAACGTCATTACGATTCATTTTGATAGCTACAAAACAAATTTTAAATATTTTGCAAAAAAACATATTTTAAGATACTTAAGTAGAATTATGTAAAGAAATAGAACCGTAGTATATACCGTTTACCC
This sequence comes from Cyclophora albipunctata, assembly GCA_963082685.1. Classification (NCBI taxonomy): domain Eukaryota; kingdom Metazoa; phylum Arthropoda; class Insecta; order Lepidoptera; family Geometridae; genus Cyclophora; species Cyclophora albipunctata. The sequence continues at coordinate 1,003,579 of OY720121.1, read as the reverse complement.
GTATACCGCCCTCTAGTCATATCTTCGATAACCATACATTGTAGTCTAATAAAAACAGTTGAAGATAGTCAAAAGTGAGACAAATAAATATATAGGTAACACAAGTTTTTTTTTGCCTTTGGCGGCTCAATAACTCTGATATGAGGATTGGTCAGGTTGACCATCCACTCGATAAAGAAGAAGAATTTTTTATTTAATTTCAAATACACGATTGATACCCTTTTTAAAGTCGAGTTAAACAATGCAACGAATCGTATTACCAATAAAGTGTGTGCTTTGATACCGCACTTGTTTACTCGCTGTTGCCATGCCGTGTGTCGGCAATCAGTTTTCTTTGTATAAATTACAATTTATTTACATAATTAAGAGCGAACGCGTCGCCTGAGAGTATGTAACATTCACCGCAATAAAGTTATTTTAAAAGAAAACTCCTATTCAAATGCCCACCGAGACCTGACATGTAATACTCAAAGAATGCAACACCACTACGTAAATTACATAAACCGAGCCAATTTGTACAGTTAACACATTTTTTCGCAAGATTTTTAGTGTTTGCGGGTAGTCCGAAGTTCGAAACGTGTGTCCTATCGAGGGTTAACTGATAACTTGCCCTCCGATCCGGAAGATCTTGTTTATTCATCTTTGTTAATGAAACAACGTAGTAGAATATTCATGAGGAAACTATCGCTTAGGCAGTGATCACATTGGACAAACAAAACAATGTGGTCACCAGCCATCACGAGATTTGTTATCGCGCACATGTCTTGCGACGCAATTCCGATAGCAATCAAAACAGTTTTCACGTGATGACGTCACCGGCTCGCCGCCCACCGGGACCCGCTCCCGGGGTACCCGCAGGAGTCACCTACTACGACGGAACTAATCGAGGACAACTCAATGTTATCTACAACTTTCTTTTATCACTGATAAATGACAATCATTAATATAATCGTGTCAGAATTAACTTTCGATGGCGGTGTGTGCGAATGTTCTCACGTAGCAAACCCAAATAGTTCGCGCAAACAACTGATAAGGGCAACCGCTTCCGGAGGCCGCGTCCGCCGCTTTCCACCGCCAGTGTGAGGACACCCTAAACTGATCTACATAAAATGGCGTGTCTACATCGTTGTAAAAGCGCATCGCAACGAAATGCGCGAAACGTCGTGTCGTAAATAGTACTAGAGACTAGCTACGCCTACGTGTTGCTAATTTTTTTTCGTGAATACGGAACTGTCGTATTGGAGCGTCGCCACGGCGGTCACGTGTGGGGACGGGCGATGCTTACCTTCATGTCGTCGAACAGGTCGCACGCGGAGATGAGGGACGCAGTGTCCGGGCTCAGCTTGATCACGCCCATCTTCAGCTCTTTCGGTATCAGTCGGGTCCGAAGAATACGAGTAGTAACACACAGAGGTCTTTGAGGGCCGTTTTCGTGAGAATTTATTCCCGTAGTGAGTGGCGGTGCGATGGCGGTGTAGAGTCGAGTGACGCGTGAGTCGGTGTGTCGTGTTGAGGAGCACTTCGCGTGATACGTATTCACGCCGTGACCGAGCCGCGCGGACTGCCGCCGCGGCCGCGCCGACCCGCCGACCGACAGTGAAAGGGTCGTGACGTCACACAACACGATAACGCGGCTCCCCACCCACACGCCGCACTTGTTGCCACATCTCACATCTCACTCAAACTCGCTCAAACTACTATCGGCACGTCCCCTTCCATTATAATATGACACCTAGTTTGATTAAAAGTATTCATAATTTCTTACCTCCACAACGAGTTGTTATCGTTTTGTATTCAACAAGTTGTGGGATTTTAATAATTGCGCAAAAAAGTGTATTGAAACGTGACCTTGGCGTTATTCATTCCGTTCTTTTATAGACATTGCTGATATTTTAGGAGAGATAAAACTTGCAGATATATCCAGAAGAGGCGCAATATGAACAAATAGGTGTGAGGGAGTGACGTAGGTCGTAGCTAGGGGGTCCCGCTACGTGCGTAGGCTGACGTAGGGCGTCGTAGCTGCTACGTTGCTACGCGACGGCCCTTTGAAGTTTGTTCTGCCGAGATGAACTTTCCCAGCGCCAATGAATAATATTTGTTAAGTGTCTTGTATCCATAATTCATGAGATTGGAAGTTTGTTAACGATAACATTAATGTATTTTGAAATTAATCCCTCATAATAATATGATGCTGGACTTGCTTCCATACCTTGTTTTAACAAGTATTTCTCACGCGTAGAATATCCTAGAGTACATAACTCTAATATTATTGTTCGTAGTATCAATGTTATTGATTACGAAACTCCGAAACTGCTCGAGTGACCTTGACCTTATCAAGTCCGTCCGGCACACACACACATGTACAACACCATGCAACAAACAAACGGACAATGTTGTCATAATATGCCTTGTTTAACATTATGTGGTTTATAATGTCAAACCAATATTGATAGCGATAATTAAACGAGCGAATTGTGTTGTTCTTAGAATAAAATTAAGTTAGTAAGAATTGATTTTAGCATTGTCGGCTTCGACTGTAAATATAATTTCAAGGAAATAACCTTTCCGTTAGTGTGCCAGAGCTGTGCCATGCTACATTTAATATCCATAAACATATCACAAACTCAGGTGGAACGCTTACCTTATGTCCAAAAGAAAATAATAAAATTTTATCGTTCTACCAGATCACTACATACCTAGTATAAAACAAAGTCGTTTTCCGCTGTCTGTCTGTTCCTATGTATGCTTAGATCTTTAAAACTATGCAACGGTTTTTGACGCATTTTTTAAAATTTAGGTGGAGTAATTCAAGAGGAAGGTTTATAGGTATAAAAATTCCTGGAATTCCCACGGGAACGGGCACAACGCGAATATAACCGCAATTCAAATAAACGATTACATTACCCGACACGATTGTGCCGGGGTTGAGTCCCACATACCCCGGTTGTTTCCCCAAACAAACGGGGATGCGTAAATGCATTCCCCACCCATAAAAAAAAAGCACTTGATTAAATATGTATATACATATTACCGAATTCAAATGATATATGAATATCTCCTTTGTTTATTTAGTAAAGCATAGCAATACATTTGCTGATACAAAATGTATAACATAACTAATAAAACGCCCATACGAATCAAATGTATTATTTGAAGTATTGCTTAGCGACCAACGGTCACCTTTGGGTATCCTGTTTATATTTTATATTACGAGTACTTACTAGCGACGCGTCCTAGCTTCGCCTGATATAATTTCCCTTGAGAATTTCGGTATTTAGCTTAGATTTTTCTATTCTAATGCTTCTTTTAAGTCATGACAATGTCAAGGACAGACATTTATTAGTACTTGTAAGTTACTTACTAATAGGATGATATGAAGAACACAAACTATCCTTAGTTTTATAATTATGAAACTCACCTTACAAAATTGGCTGTATTGACATTTAGTTGTAAGTATTTTTATATGGAGTATAATTACTAAGGGCCTTATTCATTACACACACTTATTCCTCTGTGGTCTTGTGGTTTGAGCGCCCGGCCCACGATCCGGAGGTTCTGGGTTCGATTCCCGGTGGGGACAATATCTCACAAAAATAGCTTTGTGAGACTGTCCTCAGTTTGGTAAGGACATTGCAGGCTGAATCACCTGATTGCTCGAAAAGTAAGATGATTCCGTGCTTCGGAGGGCACGTTAAGCCGTCGGTCCCGGTTTCTTTCTACGGATAGTAGTCGTTACATCAGCCATGTCAGAGGCCTTCGGTGGCTCAATAACTCTGACACCAGGATTGGTCAGGTTGAACATCCACTCGATGAAGAAGAAGAAGACTACATTTTAGCTATCAAACGGGGTGTTCCTATCCAACAAACGCTATTTTCCGAAGAGCAAAAGAGACAAAATATACTTTTAAACATTGCTTTAGATATAGAGCGTTTATTAATAATGTTATTGTTTTTAAAAGTAAGATTGAAACGGACTGGACAGAACACACTTTTGCATCCATAATATTAGTAAATATTAGTATGCGTTTTATATGTGTATATGATCACGTTTCTCACACATTCACACGTTCTGTTTGACCTACTCACTCTATCATACTTTATATTGTCTGTGGATTGTGTAAGAGCCATGTTTTACTGTGCTTTTATTATCCAAGAATATGTTACTTGCAATACTTTCGTTTATTAACCAATTTTATTAAGGGAGGTACTTAATTTGATTGGAGTTTATATGACGTAGAGGGAATATACAGCCCTTTAAAACGGAGCAGTGACTAGTTAATCGTAAAACACCCAGAAAATGGCATGCCAGTTATCAAATATCTACTCATGCCAGTAATTAAGCACGTGCTAGTAGTTAATATGCTAGTATGCCAGCTACCAGCTAGGTAGATTATGAGTATTTCGGCCTTGTTGTAAATGAAAAATATTATACTTTTTATACTCGCGCTTGCATTCATTTTATAATAAACAAAGCTATGTTTATTATAAAACAAATCTTGTGTTATATATTTATATACATTTTTAGTTACATAGCCTATATAAAGGAGTACCTATAGTAAACAAAAGATTGTCTTGTCCAATAATAATTATATGTCGTATGACTTCGTATTAAATTAGTGGCTCGGCGCGATCGGGCGACCTTCGGCTGCGATCCGGGTCTGGCACACTCATACCAGTTTTGACTCCACATAAAATAACACATTTATGTTAAAACCAGTATCACAGACAAAAACGATCAAAAGTTTAACTTAAAGCTATCGGGATATACGCGGATATGAGGAATTGACACTTGGCCTATAAATAAGTACAGGTGAACTTAAATAAACTTTCGAAGGTTTGTGTTTGTTTACAAAGCGACTTTAAAAATACTTCATTACAATTTTATTTCATTAAGATATAAGGCACTCCTTCTGATATCTTCGGTGTAATGGGAGGCATTTGCCCAGCATTGGGACATTACAGGCTAACACTTTTTAAAAGATAAAGGCTGGTCTGGTTTATCTATTTAACGTGTTGACACAACAATACAATGTTATAGTAATACAATGCTTTTTAATATGGTATAAGACGTTTATTTAAATATTTATGTAATAATAAGTTTCCGAAAACAAGTTATTTTATCTGTGATAGAGGAGAGAATATAATTTAACGTATAATTTTGACATAATAGTCAAAATGTCTTACAAAAAATACTGACCCAAAATTGGACAATAATTGGAAAATAATTAGGAATAAGTAATGGATAATTTATAGAAATTAACCACTACTATTTCTAAGTCCAATTATGTACAATGATTTATGTCATTATATATCAATAATACAATCACTTACATACATCTGTAATTTTGGCGTTCTAATGATACCTAATCATAGTTCAAGTATAATCGTGACCGATAGTGGCACCGTATCTTTATATTTCAAGTGCATATCACATCTGTACTAATATAAAAAAGCTGATTCATTTGATTGTATGAACGCGCTATTCGAACAACCAGTTGGGCTTGAAAAATATCTTAGAATATCGTAGAATATAATTTTGGGAATATTTAGGATGACTACAGCAATATTGGATTTGTTTTATTTACATGTTTTACTCAAAAGAGTTTTGCCATATTCAAAAGGCATAGAGTCTAGCATAGGCATAGGTTCTATAATATGAGTTTTAGTACCTATCACCGAAACCCAATGCTTTCGCTTGTCGGTCATCAGCTTTCGGACTTTAAACGGCTGTCGGAACCTTTGTTACTTCGTATAAGTGCAAACACAAAATTAGACTCTGACTAGCGAAACTTCATATAAAATGTTCTGCCACTGGACTACCTCTGCCAGTGGGAATGAACCATTATTTTAGTCTCCAACGAAAAATAAGTTTAATATGACTGTATGTAATCCTTCTTACTGTATCAGTAGAGATATTGGTATCTTCAGTGAAATGAGAGGCCTTTGCCTTGCGTTGGGACATTAGAAGCAATACTTTTACGTAGTCACTATTACCTAATCTATGTCTATACGTGCATCAGAGTAACAGTATGTCACGAATTGTATTCCACCTATATATCACTCCATCTCGTATCACCTTCACCACAGAATAACTAATAGTTCTCGACACTGACCCACTTGCGGAGTACTTTCGATTTCTCTAACTGGAAATTATTATTGTATTGTTGAAAAAGGCAAGTGCGTTTTGGTATTTACGAGTTATAACTGCGATTTGTTGCGAGTTAAGTAATCTTGGTAATGTTATTTTTAATTGGTTAGTAAATACGTTCTTAAATTCAAGGTTTTATAAATTAGTTGGTAGCGTATTAATTTATGCTAAACCGTTTGTCTTTGTATTCTACATATTTAATGAGTTTTCTTTGATTTTGGTTAAAAATATATATATTTGGCCGGTTTATATTAATTGTCTAAGTAAAATTGCAAATGAGTGATCTATGATTTTGTTAGTAATATTTTTGGTTGGTAGAAACGTTTGGTCGAAAACAACTGGTAGCAAGAATAAAAACAATAAGGATTGAAACTAGTTCATAACTTATCTCTATTTCTAACAACAACTTTACATACTCGTACTACATCTATTCTAATATTAGAGGTAAAGTTTCTAACTATGTTTGTTTGTAAGGGCTAATCTCAGAAAGTACGAATTCGATTTCAATAATTATTTTACCAGCCTTTGTGGTCTTGTGGTTTGAGCGCCCGGCTCACGACCCGGAGGTTCCGGGTTCGATTCCCGGTGGGGATATCTCACAGAAATTTCTTTGTGAGACTTTCCTCAGTTTGGTTAGGGCATTGCAGGCTGAATCACCTGATTGCTCGAAAAGTAAGATGGTTCCGTGCTTCGGAGGGCACGTTAAGCCGTCGGTCCCGGTTACTTTCTACGGATAGTAGTCGTTACATGAGCCACGTCAGAGGCCTTTGGCGGCTCAATAACTCTGACACCAGGATTGGTCAGGTTTGCCATCCACTCGATGAAGAGAATAATTATTTTTGTAATGGATAGCCACATTCAACGAAAAGGTTATAGGCTATTTTTCATCCCGAAAGTCCCACTAGAACGGACACAACGCAGGTAAAACAGAGGGGTGTTGCTAGTAGTATACAAGGGCATGTTTACCCGCTCGTCCAACTCCGTCGAGTACTTATAACAAATATGATTTAATAAATTAAAACTGAAGTTACTAATAGAATAACAATCAAAGTTACGAGCCTACAAATATGTGGGCAGCGGCGTTGGCTCGCGGATGTGACCGTCCTTGTAGGGCCGCTTGATATTCACACAGCACTTATCACGGATCTAGAGGACCGATGGAAAATGAAGCGGTCTGGCTGAATTGTAGCTCAATTATACGTAAGTAATTAAAGTAATTTTGAATTGAAACACTTGAAAGTACGTTTACGAATTCACTTCGCTTTTATTTAACATTTTTACTTAAGTAACCTATACAAGGTCAAGTGAATAAGTTTGAATAGTTTTGTAGCCTGTTGTCGTAGATGTTTGACCGCCTAAAGGCCTCCGATATGGTCTAACGACTGAAACAACCGAAACCGACGTTACAGTGTACTACACTACACTATTATAACACTTAGTGTAGTGGTTATAATAGTAGTAGTGTTGGTAGTAACACTGCAAGTTCATTGGTGCAATGTCTATTGTTAGGCGAATACCTTTATATAATCACTGAAGATATGACATTAGTTACCCAACTGTTAACCAAGTTCATTACTTCTGCTTACAATCAAGAATAATGATACATTTATGGAATTCTCTTATTAAAAGGAATCAACTGTCTCTTGCTAGTACAGGTTATCCTAGTTGCGGAGACAGGGACTCCAACTTATCGAAAATTGTTACATTCTATTTATAAGTTCTTGTAAGCTATAAGGAAACTAATATTTATATTGTAACATACCTTTTTTTGGAAATAAAGAATTATTAAAAATTAGTGAAGAGGATATGTACAAAAAGGATTCATCATATTGAGAATCCCATTTTTTACTATTAATTTACAGTATGCATAAGGAACAATAACATCTTTGAATTAGAATAGACTTAGACAAAAGATTTTGTACTGACATATTTCAGAAAAATAATAGTTTAGATCACGTCGAATTATGTCCGTCTAAATACTTCTGTGATCGTGGGCTCTCATATTTATTTGACATTAGCTTTACAGCTTATTTTACGACCAGTAGCAAACTAATTGGTTGTCATTGACAAAAAATAGTTAATATTGAATGTGATCTACTTGTCATATAAGGCGGGCCGAGTGTTCCGGTGTCAATCGGCCAATTTAATTACTGTTCAATTCACGAGCTGGTCGCAGGTGTGGTTGGCACATTATTTATCTGCTGGTCATTTTATCAACTGATTTCCAAGTAAAGTAGGTTAACAATACGAGTAATTATAGGCGTAACTTAAGGGCGATTGTAAAGACCAATCAAAATTAAGTTTAATTAATAGTAGTAATAGTAATAGATCATTTATTCCTCAAATTTTAATCTAATTTACAAAACCTTTGACTCCCAAACTAGAATAGCCTGTGTCTTGGGAGCCAAACTCCACCTCCGTGAACTTAGCTTACAATTACTAGAACTTATTAACTATTAGTTGATTTGTGTTAGAGAGTGGGCCCACTAGTCACAACAGCCTGTAGACTGTCTTTTTTCAGTGTAACGACATTTAGTACAAGCCCGTTGTCACAGTGGCATATGAAAGCGCTTACAGTGTCGGGGGTTTCGGGTTCGATTACCGCCCGGAGTGAACAGTATATTACGACATAGTTGTTGACGGCGACGTCTGGGTGTCAATTATATATTCATATTTCATTTGTATATTAGTATCAGTTAGTTGTATTCCATAATACAAGCATAATTGTAGCCCAATACAATATTGACTGCTGAGCCTCTTTATTAGTAAGTATTTAAGTACATTGTTAGAGACATCAAACATGAAAAATCCGGTGAGATAGCGTAATATTAAAACTTAATTATTTAAAAAATATGTTTAATCTATAAACTCAAATCCGTCATTGAAAGTTACAACATAAAAACAATGCGAGATTACTGAATACTATACTGAATATCATCCATACATTTAACAAAGGAAACACAATAAAAGCTTATGAAATAACAATAATTCGTTCATATATTTATTATAAAAACTATTTTTGAAGCAATCGGTACGTACAGGCCTAGTACCTAGTAACAAGCCCGTAACTACGATAATTACAAAACGTTATGAACCAAATATGACATTTCAAAACTGTGTTATCGCGTGTTTCCTAATTACTTAGCCTAACTTGACAATTTACCCGACACTTGGTTTCAAATGAGTAGTAAAACCCAAATTATAAGGGTTTCATTAATAGTTTAGGTAAGAAATAGTTGAATATTACAATTATAACGAAGTATATTAAATGTCATTTTCAGACGAGCCTGTGGCAATCAGTCCGTAGTTTAGATAATTTGGATTGTTACGTTTTAGAGCAGTGGCAATTATTGTATGTATTGTTCACACCTAGAACAGTCTTGCAGGGAAATATTGCAGTAGAGCAATAATGCAGTATATGTATAGGTATAATAATGTGGTATATAGGTATTATTAGATAGTATAAGTCATGTATTGCTTCTATATTATCGTACGCTGTTGCATACGTTCTTGCCTGTTGGCAAGAAGTTTTCTTCGTTTAAATCGGCCTTTCTGCTGTGCCCCATTCTAGTGCCCTTTGTATGGCTCACAACAGCCGCTAGAGTTCATGCCCCATATGATCATAGGACTTATGGGGCAAGAACTGGCCCCAACCTTATAGGAACATTTTTGGATACCTAGTTCTTTGTGGACCACGAATGAGGCACTGGACTTAAAGGTAATAAAAGTTCCATATCTAATCATTCTACTATCTACATATGTGTGCAACTATGCACGTCTTTCTGTCACCAAACAACAAACAAAATAGCTCCATCATAAAAATCATCGATATTTATTGCTCTACTTAGAAAAGTCGATAAAAGAATCGAAGCAAAAACTAGATTAGAGATTACTTTTATGTATTTAATCGAGCCGGCCATGACTTTTTGCCGTGAGAGATAACACTGATAAGGGAAAAGCGATGACGCCCCACTCGAGTGATAACTAACGTATTATTTGGTAAACAAACAAAACTGATACCAAGCTCAAGGTTTTTGGGAAATTTTACAACATAAGTGTTTTTAGTGAGTTTTCGCAATCCTACTTATATTGGTAACGGATTAGGATGAAACTTTACAGCAATATAGGTTATTTATCAGAATAACACACGGGATACATTTTATCCCGAAATTCCCGCAGGAATGGGTATAACGCGGGACCTTGGGGCGCGGCTAGTGTTAAATCTATCTATTCTTTATGTAATGCATTTAACGTACCGACTATAATTATACTTATGAGACTTCTTCTTCTTATCAAGTCAATATGGTTATTAATTTATGATTTAATTATACGTGTTCGGACCAGAATTTGGCCACCTCTTATGAGACTAAGGGTGGGTTGTTTGATACGGTTGGCTATCGTAAAATACGATCGTTAAAAGTTCCAGATATTTTATACTGTTAAATGCCTGTTAAATATGCGTTGTTTCAAAACTTAATTAACAGTCTGTTAAAGTTATTCAGGCGGCCAGTAGAAAGCCACGGTGTTTCTTTATATTGAGACTGACATTTTGTGTTAACGTTAACTGATGCGTAAGCGTAAGCTGAAGCAACACGGCCTTTACAAAAAGAAAACAAATCGGATTTTTTTATGATGATATTTTTGCCAAAAATGTATACATTATTGTGAGAAACTCGGGTGGTTATATAGTATGAATTGTTAAGTGGCTTTATGTTTTTGAAATTTTCAGAGTGGACATTTATTTGCAAATCTGCCCGTATATACATTTCATTGCACGTGACTGTACATCCTCACAAAATTTCGCATTTATAATATTAGTAGGAAAAATACTACACACTTTATCTTTACGTTTCCTTACCTTATTCGTACCAACATTAAATATCCACGTAATTAAATCGTAACCTTCTCATGAACCTTGAAAATCTTTCTCTAAAAATAATTAAACAAAATATGCACTTCACAAAACAAATTACTTTAAACGTAACATGCGTTAAGTGTTAATTAGCTAACTACGTGTATGCAATTAACCTAATTAACGAATGTATACTTACGTGTTGTTGGAATTGATACTGATTTTGGTTTAAATAAGTTCAAAAGTATACTTCCGAGTTCCGAGGTTAGACTCTAGATTAATACTAATTATGAATTTAGCATTAAAAAATTCCTGAATACGGAAAAGTCACATTAAGTATAAGTCTATGTTTAGACCAAAAATAATGTAAGACACCGCTATCTACCACATTTGTTTGTGTCAGGTATACTGATAAGGTATATAACCAAAAATAAGTGTTTATATAAACACTTTAAGCATCTCGTCGTCTTACCCATTCCCGCGAGAATTTCGGGATAAATTGTATCTCATGTGATATCCTGATATATAACCTATATTACTGTGAAGTTTCACTTAAATCCGTTCAGCAGTTTTTGAGTGAAAGAGTTACAAACATATATCCTCGTAAAGTTTCGCATTTACAATACATAAGTACAAATACTTAAGTTATACTCAATTTATTGCTAGTACTACACCGTGCTCAGAATCAATTTATAGATCAAGATAAGTAATGAAACGTCCTCATCAATAACATTTAATGTTGCTCAAAATTACACCAACAGTTTCAAGTTTTTCTCATGAACCAACCGATCCATCATACAACTAAATAGTCTCCGATGTACCGAGATTAAATAGCAGATAACTGCAACGAGCGAGGTCGCTCCTGACTATTAGTTCTTATGTCTGACAAATCGACGGCCGACAATTATCTTGTTTACATTATAGCGCTGGTATTTATTAGCCAATTTGTAAAATAATTTTGTTGTAATGCCGGTTAAACATCTGCCGGATCGAAACTTTGGTTCAACTGGCAAGTTAATCGCGGTTAAAATGTATTAGGAATGTTAACTAGTCCTTACAAATATTTGCATGTTAAAGCGCCGTTCAGATTGAGCGAGTTGGCGAGTTATCGGTTAGTATTGACGTGCAATGTATGAAAATTGCGTCAATTAATTAAGTGTCGATTGAGTAACCTAAATAGTTAGTAAATAATTATTTGACTTCTCTTATTAGGATAGTAAAGGTCTGTTTTCAGTAGCGATCGTAAAAGACAGTAAATTTCTAGCGGCATTTACTGTCTTTTACAGACTTTTAGCAGAGTCACCGAGCTCGAAATTTCATAGAGATTCATAGAAACCAGTAGTGGTGCTTGCGGTCGGCAGTTGCTGCCTGCTGCTGTCGTCACTATCGAAAACACACCTTTAGTCGTTATTAGCTCGTCTTTACTGTCTCACATTGTGCTTTTATCTAAAACCAAGAAGTGTATTCCAAAAACGTTATTTATTTAAATGGTATTTAGTATCATGTTTTAATATAATGTATCACATAAATATTGTACAAACGGTGGCACGACGGCATGCATAATATATTATAGCTATATCAATATTACGCAACCGAAGTCTATTCCTAAGCTAGCACTTTAGAAAGTCTAAACCTAATCTTAATTTATATCTAACAGATGTCAAAATTAATCATTAATACTGCTGAGGGTAAGTGTAAATCATTATTATAACTAAATAATTTATAATTATATAGAAGTCGTGAGGTTTGTGTTGTTTATTAATTAAATTAATCGTGGGGCTGGGTGATCGACTATTAACGAAGGATTTCTAAGGAAATAATGTACATTCAATAAAGCTATGAAATCCTAACTACTATTACAAATGCGAAAGTAACTCTGTCTGTCTGTTACGCTTTCACGCCAAAACTACTGAACCGATTTGAATGAAATTTGGTATACAGTTAGTCTAGAGCCTGAGTAAGGACATAGGCTACTTTTTATCGCGAAATTCCTGCGGAAACGGGTACAACGCGGGTGAACCGCGGGGCGCTGCTAGTATATATATATTTAAAAAAATTCAAACATTTCCAAATGATTGAATATTTCAAGAATAATTTTCGAATATTGTATAAATCCTCTAATTAAAACCAAATCAAACGTAAATACCTAATTTATCCGATAGCTTGTAAACACACCTTCTACGGCTCAATTAGGTATTAACAATAAAAGTAATCCGTAATCAAATTACTTGAAATGTCCTTTAATGGTAGATTAGATATTGGGCGAATAAAAAGAAAGAATACAAATTAAAGTGCATGCCACTCACGTGCGTTAGATTGCAAGATTAACTTTATCTGGAGTCACGTTTGCGGCCATTATAGTAAGTTAACAATATTCAATATACCCGATATCTCACATGTTGGCCTGCGGGCTGTCCGAAGGCCTGTACGCCCCAGGACTTGCAGGCCGCTACAAGCAGGGAAATTTCATTGGCGTCTTTATTGGCCAACCATATTTAGACAAATAAATGAAAACTCATTAACGTTTAAAAAAACACTCACAGAAAAGGCGCTCTTAACTTCTGAATAACTATATTTAAGTATCTATTAGATACTAATATTGTAAAGAGGTATTTGTTTTACATGTTCGGGCTAATCTTGAGAACTAGCAGTCCGATTCAGTAATTATTTTTGTATTGTATACCTACAGTCTGGAGGCAGCCTATTTTTATCTCGAAATTCCTACGGAAATGAGCAACCACGGGGCAAGGCTAGTCTACACTACTATTATAAAGAGAAAAGCTTTGTTTGTTTGGTTGTAATGAATAGGCTCAAAAACTACTAGACCGTTTTTAAAAATTCTTTCACCATTCGAAAGCTACATTATGCACGAGTAACATAGGCTATTTTTCATTCCGAAATTCCCACAGGAATGGACACAACGCGGGTAAAACCGCGGGGCGCTGCTAGTCGTATATACTCGTATATTGAGCTCAAACAAGCATGTTCGAGTAGGTAAGTGGCTAACCTGAATTTTGGAGTTTTTAGACCGCCTAAAGACCTTCAACAGGTCTGACAATTGTAACAAACCGGGACAGACAATTAATGTGCAACGAGAGCACAATGAATTAGTCCTATGAACATCAAATTAAAACTTTGCCATGTATATAGTTTTTTAATTATAGATTTTACATATAAGATTATTCTCTCATAACTCCGCCTCTGTCAATATCGTAAATTTTACAAATATCTCCATATCTAGGTGCCTAGAACATTGTTTTGCTTTTTATGTTGTAATTATGTTTTATTTTGACTTTAATTTATTTTGTAATAGGTATACTTTTATTGCTTGCAATTTTTCGCACTTCTACTAAGTTTATAACTTTTACCTTTTCCATATTTTTATAGCTCTCTCATGAGTGTATTTTTTATGTATATGTAGTGTGAACACGTTTTAGGATTACAATCCAGATAATTAACTTTAATTGTAATTAGTATGTAAGGCTTTGATTGTAATCTGTTGTGTCACCAAATAAATAAATAAATAAATTCACAAATTTGCGTGAATCCATCTAACAGAATCGCGTTGCATTTGACCGTCTTCTATTAAAATGTATACTTATGTCACGTGACAGCTACGTGCTCAAAAGTTTCTATATATTTCGTCAGTACACAACCACATGGCTTGGGCAGCGATCGTCAGTTGTTTATAGCTAATAACCTTTGACTGGCGGATGACACAAGATTATAAATACGTTAATACACGTGGTAGGAACCAAGCTATAATGCGGTCAATGATTGCTATTATTCATAGAGATATGTTTGTTAGTGTTCACGCATTGTGTGATGCGTTTAATCTGAAGGTTCGTGGCTTAACTATCTATTGGCTTTGACATGGTTTATCTTGTTAAATTGTATCGATTTACTTAGAGAAGTTAAGCCAAGTATATTAAATAACTTTGCTGCTTTCGCATTCATGCTAACATTATCGGTATAGAGAAAAATCACGGGTCGCGCGATAAACAGCTGGTCCGATTTTAATGATTTTCTTTGTATGCGTTTGGGTGGCGCCCTGGATGGTTTAGATTCACACTAGCGACATCTATTGGGTCGCGGGTGGAACCACCGCGCGGGACAGATAGTTATTGTATTAACCGGGTGATCTCAAACCCGAGATACATTTGAAAACCATATTCATCTTATATCAAAATAATATCACGAGTGAAATAGGTTATTCAATAACAAAAGAAGGGGTGATTTAGAGTTTATGTGTATGTCTTTCTGTGGCTTCGTAACTCTCAAATGGATGAACCGATTTCGATACGGTTTTCTTTATTTGAAAGTCAGTTTACTTGTGTTTGCTTCTTAGCTATGTTTAGTAAAATCTGCCTTGCCATTTTTGCGTTCTAAAATTTAATAAAACTTTTATAGCCAAATTTTGATAATGCCATTACAAGTCAATACACAATACGATAATGCGCGCTTACCTAGTGACTACAGTACGTTGATGTAAATTGTAATCAGTAACCGTATAGAATAGGTATTAAATACTTAATATTGTATAACGATTATGTCGGAGTCAGCTGGAAAGGTCAACGCCCTATTATCTGTCTATTATATGTTAATTCGTTATGTAATACATGTGTTCTCGTGGATCAAAGTTGAATGAAAATGTTTTAAAATAAAGGGCATTTAGAATCGGTTTAACAATGGGTGATATAACCTAATATTCTATTTTTTTTGTAATCCTCAAGAGAGATGTAATATTTTTGACATATGTCAATGTTTTATATGAGGATTTTAACAATGGGTGATATAACCTTATACTTATTCTTCTAACCCTCTCCGTAAAGGAGATATGTAATATTTTTTACATGTGTCAATGTTATAGTATATGAGTGTATATCCAAATAAACAGATTTGGTTCAGTAACATGTTCTAGAAAATTCTTAACTACGAAATAGAGAACCGAATTCTTTAAGACGCAGTAAGTAATTAGCTTTTCCGTTTTCTTAACTACATTTCCAGAAATACCATTCATTGACTTCACTGCCTATTGGCCTTATGTCCCATAACGTATGAGCCTGTAATATCCTACCGGATAAAGGCTTCTTCTCTCACTAAAGATAAAAGTACAATTACAACGATGGACTATTGAACTAGTATGTCACAAAGGCAATCCTTTTAAACGTACAGTTAGACTTATCTAAGCAGCCGAGTTCCATTGTTGAATCTTTAATTAATTAAATAAACCACATATTCGTGTTAACCATTAACCAGTTTCACGAGTAAAACAAGATGTTCGCACACAGTAGTATCGTTTTACTATCGGCCTTTTTTACGAAAGCAAACACTCCAATATCAACTTTCATTCGACGTAACTCAGCACCAAACCCAAGGATACGTCTCTCATTTTACCGACTTATAAAAGGAGGAAGTTCTGAACTTGACACCTTTTAGTGTCTTTTTAGTTTTTATTTATTTTTTAATGAATTAATTATTGAACAAGCTTATTTAGCTTGTTCAATTATCACTAGAGGTAATTGTGTATAATCCTTTTTGTAATCGTTGTGATCACCAATCTAGACGGGATTTTATCGCTAAATAAACATTTAATGCATACCTCAATCTGCTTAAAACCAACTTCAATATACAACAGCGGGGCTTTGGCGTGACTTTTGACTCTTTATTTTACTCTGTACTAGCCGCGTTCCACGGTGTTACCCGCATTGTACCCGTTCCCGCGGGAATTTCGGGATAATATGTATCCCATGTCTTATTCAGATGTATAACTTATATACATAACTGTAAAATTTAAAATGAATTGTTCAAGCAAAGCAAAATTATGAATTGTTCAGTTAATTACAGTTTTTCGTGACTTTTCAGGAATGTTAAAAATGTAACTGCTTATTAGTAACCTAATAATTAATAGCAATTGCTGTACAAATTGCTACGATTGTGAATAATTCCACATTAAAAATAGGTATGTTAATGTATTTTTAACAGTATTAAATAATGTTACATATATAGTAAATTACATAAAGTTTAATTAAACCACACCATGGCAACCAACAGCTAATATGCGTTACCAAGAAGGTGCATTGTGGTAAGTTTTGGTTTAAGTCAACATAAGTTTTGGCGTATTATCCGCCCCGCGGTGTTACCCACGTTGTACCCGTTCCCGCGGGAAGTTCGGGGTAAACTGTATCCCGTTTGTTATTCTGATGTATAACCTATATTACTGTAAAGTTTCATCCAAATCTTTCGAGTAGTTTTTCATGAAAGAGTCACGAACAATACATACATCCATCCTCACAAAATTTCGCATTTATAATATAAGTAGGACCATGTCAGAGGCCTTTGGCGGCTCAATAACTCTGACACCAGGATTGGTCAGGTTGACCATCCACTCGATGAAGAAGAAGAAGAAGTAGGATAAGTAATATACTCTATCTTGGCATTCATGGCGTCCTCTATCAGATAGATAAAATACCATACGTAAATGATATTTTCCCAAGACGAAACTAAACTATTATACATACTATTGATAACAAATAATAATGACAGTAACGTACGTTTCAATTAATAGTAAAATATTGATAATGAAGTCTAAAACAGTAATGTCAATCAAACACGTGATACACACAACTAAAATATTTCATATAGGTATTATAAACAAATTCATGATTATAGAATTCGCGTGAAAACTCTAGAAATATTCGAACGTAATTTGTGTACATTGAAAATCTTATCTTAATCTTTGATAGAACGGTGCATTTTACATAATCAGATTAAGTTATTTAAAGCGTTCTGTGTTTGAAGGTAAAACGGGCATACTGCCAAACTGAATCGACGTTTCGGTGACCAAATAAAGTTGGTCTAGTGACCGAGAGTCATCGATCAATGGAGGAACGGATTGGTCGACGTTCGATCGATTTAGTGCGTCGATGTGGTCGACTATGTTCCAGAAAGAAGAAGAAGGTGTCTATAGTTGAGATACTATTGATTATGATCGATCTATTGTGGTTATATTATTATTGTTGCACGTTAAAAGGGTTTGTTAGTTTTTCTGAACTAGTTTGTGAATATTTATTACTAGCAGCGCCCCGCGGTTTTACCCGCGTTGTACCCGTTCCCGTGGGCATTTCGGGATGAAAAATAGAAATTAAAATAGGAATTAAAAGAAATCTAGTCATCGATTCCATTCCTTGCACCGTGGTACCACGGTTATAGTACGGGAAAAGGGTTACAGTGCAAGGAGAGCGCTGTCGCTCTCGCTTCACCCACCACTGATGAAGGTCACCGGACGTGACCGAGATGTATTGAGGAACCGATGTATTGAGGAACGCTCAACAGTAATCTCCATCGTAAGTTCCCGTTTAAAAACGTAATCATGTCCTTAACGTACGTTTCAATTGTAAAACCTTATAGTACGTTACTGAACGTAATATAAGTACATCATACACATTTTTCTTGTCCTTGCTGTTGAGTAAATTCGATAGCACCCGCAGGCGCAAACAAACAATCACAAAGGTCACTAAAGTCCCTAATATCCCCAGGGAACATGTTGAATTGAAGACTTTTTCCCGTTTGGAATGAAGGAAAATGATTACCGTTTGTCTTTGGACTTCTTTGATGCCGAAAAGGAAGTACTCGTATTAGGTAGAGATGTCAGCGGAATGGCGAGTGATAGTGGCGTATCTATACTAATATTAAATAAATAAGGATATCGGAGCAAATCGATTTTCGCCACTGAGTATCTTTATACTTCCAACTAATTGTCATATAACCATCAACAATGAGAAAGATTCTGAAGACATCCGAAAAAACTATTTAAATAGTTTTTTCGGATGTCTTTTATTTTATTGTATTTTATTTTATTAAATGTATTTTATTAAATATTTGTGGTGTTTTTTTACGCTTATCCTCCTCACCTGTACTGATATCTTCAGTATTATAAGAGGCTTTTGCCCAGCAGTGAGACATTACAGGGTAATACTTTTTACTTTTATTTAGTTATTGGTAAAAAATGGATTTATTAACTTTAGTAAACAGATATTATAATATACATTTATATGTGTTATAGAATATGATCTCATATCAACTTGTAATTATTGGTCATGTAATGAAGTCCACTCCAACCAAGATAAGAACCTGTCATCATAATCTACTTACAAGGAAGTAACTGTAACATTCTGTATTGTTTACCTGAAACAAGAAATCATTTATTAATACAGAATCAACTTAGAACAAGATGTATCATGTCGGAGCCCTTAGGCTAAAATCTCCGATACCAGGGTTTGCCACAAAACTACTCGAATTTAAAATATATGTAAATGACTAATAAAAAGGTTTTTATATACAATAAACAGCTAATGCCTTTTTCTAACATCATTTAGATCTTACGAGGCTATAGTCTCATTGAACAGTAATAGAAGATTAGCCGTAGTAACCATGTTTGAATACGTATCAGTGATCTTAAGTTCAAAATATGTTTTCTGAATATTGAATTTGTGAATTGAATGTAAGCTAAACATATCGAGACGGCCTTCACGCTTAAGGCTATTGGCTGATATTGTTATAAAATCATAAAAACATTAATACAAATTGGAACAAAGGCGATAAAACACAATTATTAATACCGGGAAGTGATTTTGTCAATCCATTTACTATGTAGTATAGTATGTTTTAAATGCATGTTACACAGTGCTTAAAACAATTTGATTACCGTCTATCAGTGTGTAAAATTGTAATGTGTCCTTACATTGCGTTACTGTCATTCGAATGTACTCGTAAGATTAGTCTTATAAGGAAGTTAATTTGTTAAGATTCGTACGGATAATACTCAGATAGTATTTTTTAAACTTATGCAATTTGAACACATAGTAAAAAGGAAGTAATTTTACTCTTTTGCCATATGAAAAATCATGAAAAGTATGTGAAATGTCTTACAGTGTGTGCAATAGTCAATAGAGCATTAGTCAGTATTGAGACTGAATTTACTACGGCCTACACTTAGCCTGCGATAACCCTTTATGAAACATTGCAATCTATAATGTCAAGTGCTGGGCGCTTAAAAGACACTTATATATGTACTTAACGCCTGAAAACTTCGCATAAATAATAGAAAATATCCAAACCAAGTCTAAAAATAGTAACCTGATTAATTTATCCATTTGAAGCTAGTTTCACTACACAACTTAATTTTTTAAAGGAAACTTTATAAAATAATTTCTGTGCTCACTTAATTACGTTTAAAATAAGTGCTCCACTCATAGCAACGGGCTTCTCAACAATTTGCGAACAATTTTCACTAAAATTAATTCATTGTGAAAATACTCAGGTAAATTCTACCATTCTTGGTTTAATGTATAAACTTTAATTTTTGACTTTAATTGATATTTTATTGCATGTCTGTTGGAATTTATTTTTGAAAATATGTCAAGAATATTTTTTATGAACATTAAGCTTAATTAAAAATTACTTGGTATTTAATACTTTGTACTCAAATATTTATGTTTCTCGTATGTTCGAAACAGTAACCATGTTTTTATTGAGTCAAGGTGGATTATTTTATCACTTAATTTATGGAAGTTTCCCTACAAAGGCAAGATATACAAGCTTTATCTATCTTTCAGGCGATAAATCAGGTTTGATTTGCATTAGGAGTGTGGGATTGTGATTTATATACCACTACCCTTCCGCCCACTCTTAACATAGAATTAACAAATGGAGTATAGAGTATATTATGTATTCCAAAGAGACCATTAATATATCTTTCCACCAAAGCTCTGGAATGCTACGTAGCTATGTAAAATTTTGTCTTTGCTTATGTTTGCTGTGCCATGTTTGTATGATACGTTATGAATTTACTAGTCACGTCAAAGGTTGCATGACACCGTAACAGCGAAAAGTGGACAACAAAACATATCATTTGTCGTGAGGAAAGTAGTATTAAAAATATCTCGTGTAAAGGCAACATTATATTGGCACTAAAAACAACTTATAACGAAATTTGGTCAAATAAATTTCATTTTTATTCTAAATGTTAATCCCAACAAATCACAACGCATTGGTGAAATTCGCATTCAATTCAGTTAAGCCGTTTTTGAGATTAGCGTGCACAAATGTACAGACATACAGACAAACAGACAAAATATAAAGCCCCTCTTATATATTTTTCCTTATATATCTTCTATGTACAGACCATTTACAATTTTATTATATGTATTGATTGATTCATAGGTGTACATTTCATTTTAATTTTGGGTCAAAAGGATAAACCAAATCCATGATAAACGTTTGGAGCATTATCCCACTACAAATAGAGTACAAAACTTTGCAAACACACAATTGCAAGGGTGAATCACCTATCGATATGTTCTATGTTAACACATATGTGTACAAAATCAATGTACTGAATTACGACAATTGATATCCATTGACGGCTATGTTTTAGATTAAACTGTTATATTGGTATAGTGAAGTGTAAAGCAGGTAATGTATTGCATCGTACGAAGATACGAACTTTGGTATTTCGGGCCGCGTGGGCGGTGAGGTCAAGGTGAAAGGTCGAGGTCGATGCAATATTGCGCAATGTGACGTGGAGTTAGGGATGGCGCGAGGAAGTACGACAGTAAGTTGTCCGGATTTCCGTATAAAATACTATAAACTATAATCAAACCGAAAATAATCGTATAAACAAGTTTTGAGAGTCAGCTTTTTGGAAAAGTGTTTATATAATCTTATTTCTTCATTGAAGTCGTTTAAATAGTTATTGTTAAATTAAATATAAGTATTGCTAATTAAAACTTTCATAACTCACTCAATTTGCTGTTTTTAAACAAAGTTTTTTAAACTAAAAGAGAAGCCAAACATCGCATTTCCACTGGTATATTAATTTAATAAACTTTCAGGTATGATCAAAGGCTACTTGTTAACGGACTTTTAAAATAATCGTTCCGTTTGAACAAAATGGTTTCATAACTTAGTTATAATTAAATGTTAAATTTCATTACAGTTCAATAGTATGAAGATCACTTGTGTATTGAGCTAAGCTTTGTACCGGCATTGCTACGAACTCCTACGAGCTACGGCGTAGCAAAGCTCTAGCATATAACTGTAAAGTCTAAAGCATTGAGTTGATGTGGTTTGATGAATAAACAGTGTTAATGTTTTCATTCATTATATATAAATACGATAAAATATTACCCGTGAAAAGTAATTTAAATAATCTGAAAATGCCACCAGCTAAATTCTATAACTTTTTGTCCAAGTTATCACAAAAGGGGTTAAATATTAATTTAATAGCACGCTAAGTTTGCCCTGAACGAAATCTTGATAACAATGTATCATTTTAGAAAGGTAACTAACAAAAAGCTATTAATTTTGCCGGCATTTTCACATCCCTTGCCGGCTTGAATGAGAGTCGTAGGCGTTCAATGAATGTAGGCGTAGAGAAAGAGATGGGATGTATAATAAGTATGAGGTTAGACAAGGACGGGTAGATAGAGGGGCAGGGGGACGCCCACGCTTGATAATGTAGGTTGAATGAATGACGCAAGCAGGTTTGGTTAGATTCGGTTCACACAGACAAGCTTTGGGCATGAAAAGAAATATTGTTTGACCTTTGGACTAACAACAGAATGGACACAATATATTAGTACTTGACTTGTGAGACACGAATCAATGCTGTTTTTGTCCATTTATTTATTATTTAAGTCTGGCTCGTTTGTTGGGATTAAATTGCGCACTTTGAAGTTTGGAAAGGTATTTGAATGACAAACGGTTATCTTTAATATTTGTTGAATAATTTCGTACCAGTTTTTTGCAGTTATTTTTAGAGAACACTTTAAAAACTTAAATAAAAAAAGAGTGATTAAGCAAAATGGTGGATAACAGGATATAGGCAAGCTAGTTACCATATAATATACACAAGGCCAAGTAAGCTTAGGCACGTACTAACAGCTACATTGCTAATACGCCAGCTAAGCTTGTGGATTTCTCACTTTAAACTAAAAACAAAAACAGAATTAAAATCTTATTTTCAAATCCCATGTCCACCCTTAACTCAACTTCCTTGTCTACGGAATCGGTTACACATTACCCCATACATGTTGATATTGTTTTAATTTACGACTCGTTGTGACGTCAGCAATGTTCTGACGTCACAAACCTCCACCCCTGCGTAGATGCGTAAAGAAACCCCCAAAGTACTTACTAACGTTTCTTGTCAAACGATAAAGTATCTTAAGGATATTGCAATAAAGGTTTGTATGTGCTGTGTGATGATGATTCTAAGGATGTGATTTTTATATTGCATGTGTATTTGTGTGTGTGAATTGTTTTTACTCGACTTCAAAAACAAAAAGAAGGTTTGAGGATGTTTCTTACCTTTCTCTCGTCTTATAAGAAACGATGTGTAAAATTCTTTCAGTTTTTAAAACGAGATTCTTATAGAAATGTCTTGATTCTTTTGTTGGTAAAACCGAGACAGATATTTTCTCTTAATATTGCTCGGCTCTCAATTCACATATTTAATATTGTTGGGATAATTTCGATTACTAAATTAAATCGTTTTCTTTTTTATCAAAAACCATAATTTTCTTAATATCTAATGAGTATTTAAGGCGTAAGGCTTATGTTTAT
This sequence comes from Cyclophora albipunctata, assembly GCA_963082685.1. Lineage (NCBI taxonomy): Eukaryota > Metazoa > Arthropoda > Insecta > Lepidoptera > Geometridae > Cyclophora > Cyclophora albipunctata. Next base: position 979,952 of record OY720121.1, on the reverse strand, counting down.
AGGCAGTAAGTACGACGCTCTTCCGTGAGGGCATTTTTGCCCAAAAAATTGCAATAAATGAATACATAACCACCGATGTGTAAGCCTGTCCTGTCCCACTGATAAAGCTAGGGCCTCATCTCACCGAAGGTATCAGTACAATGAGAAGGATAATTACCGATGATAATTCAAACCTCAGGTTATTCCAAAGCCCTGTTACCTAACCTACGCCCGGCTGGCAAGGGCACGCTCCAATAATTGTATGAAGCGCAATAGAATACTAAGCGGGGACAGATGTTCGGATTTATCCACTTATACGCTTCTCTGGACCGCCATTATCTCAGCAATCTATTTGTGGACTGATTTAGACTTTCGCAAGGCAACGTGATCACCCACGTTGGAAGATGGAAGTATGTCTTAAATGGATCTTGTTTTTTCAGTCGCTGAAATGTAACTAACGTTTAAAGCGAAGAATAATGTATTATACAATTTGTTTGATGTTCATTTTCGTGCAAAGGTTGACTATTGACATCCTTAGGGGTAAAGTTGCTAGTGTTATGGGCTCTTTTACAACAGAGACGACAAAGGATGGCTAATTTTAATTTTTAAAAAAAGGTATTTTGTGTTGTAAATACTACTTAACGTATCAATTTAGTAACATTAAATGAAGAGCGGGAATGTTCGTTCAGAAAAGTCAGTCTAACTAATAAAACCATTATCCAAGGTGTAGTAAACTCCATATAAAAATAGAATCAACGAAATGTCAATATTGACAAGTGAGAGAGAAATGTCAAAATCATTATAAAGGATACTTTATTCAGAACAACTTTTTGTAACTAACTGCTCACTTAGAGACGTGACGTCCATTAAATCGACACTTAACTAATCGACGTATTTTTCATGTCAAAATCCTATCCTACTAATATTATAAATGTCCTACTAATATTATAAATGCGAAAGATTGTGAGGATGGATGTATGTATGGATGTATGTATGGATGTATGTTTGTTGCTCTTTCACGTAAAAACTACGGGATGGATTTGAATGAAACTTTACAGTAATAGAGGTTATACATCAGAATAACACATGGGATACATTTTATCCCGAAATTCCTGGGGGAACGGGTACAACGCGGGTAACACCGCGGGGCGTAGCGTCACCTATAAAATATAAAGAAGCATTTAATTTTGAAGTCTCTGAGTACGAGTGTTAGTCTGAGCGGATTGCAAAAGCATTCTTAATTGTATTAAGTTATTGAAATATGTTTAATAAACAAACCATGTTCGTTTTAAATAGTGTTCTATTAGGTAGAATATAAAACACAATTTTGAAAGAACAGCTTTCGTTTCTCAAACATTTAGGTACTAAATGATTTAAGAGTTCTTATCCGAGTCGTTCGCAGTATTTAACTCAACTGAAGATATATAAATTAAATTGGAATACATAAAACAGTTAGCCCTTAATTTACATAATGTAATTTAAATAAATTGTTCTTTACTCCAGTGCTGAAAATGTTAATGAAACCCAAAGTTAAATTGATAATAACATTAGGAAGTACCGATGACTCCGGTTGATTGGATAGGGCCATGAAGTTTAAAGTACGATCGTTTTATTCCATCCTTTATCGCGCTGGGTCGTTGACATTTAAATAATAGAATTATAATTCGCATTGGCAAATAGTTTAAAGACCCACGAACATATATCTCTCCCATTGATTAATTAACTCTGAACTGTCGCGTCGGTTGAAAATTATCTTCTATGGACTTTTATTACCGTAGATACCTCATGAACACAAATTCATTTTAAAACGTATCCTCAAAAGCATTTTTATGTTTCTATAAACACTTTATATTACTATTTTCATCAAAATCGAACACAGTTTATGTACTATAACACATTAGTCATTTATAGGAATCCGTTTACTACAGTCAGTACTAGCAGCGCCCGCGGTTTTACCCACGTTGTGCTCGTTCCCGTGGGAATTCCGGGATGAAAAATAGACTATAACATCTCCGTTGAATGTGGCTATCTATTACAAAAATAATTATTCAAATCGGACAGCTAATTCCAAAGATTAGGTCAAACATACAAATAAACAAACTCTTTATAATATTAATAGTATAATACTATATGACAGTATAGATACAATACAAAATAATATTAAAAAGCCAAGAGTTTATTTTATTATTCAGGAAAAAACCCATGCAATATGAAAACCCCTGTATAACGAAAGTTTAATTACATTGACTACAGGTAATAGCCGCTTATGACGCTCTGGAGACCACTAATATCAATGCCCGTTCAATCCGCGGGTAAGAGTGGTTAACAAAGCCTTTTAAATATTCCCAGTTACACATCCGCTGGTGTGCGTGCTATTGTGAGCTTAGGGAAGGGCGTAACGTGTTTGGTTATCGATAACGTATCATCGAATATCAGAAATTCAAAGTTTTTAGAAATTAACCATAACATAGTCCTACACAAAACATCTTTCCCAAGGGAACTCCTCAAGGGAATTTCAACTATCCCTTCCCTAACTTTCGGCTGACGCTAAACACATCATTATTTTCATCATTACATCGATATCAAAATGTAAATCGTTTCCCGTCTCTAGCGCGGTGGTATGAGGTTCTATTTGAGTCCCCCTCAACGGGCTGCTATTCCACCAACGTTCTGTTACTTTCATAATAAAGCTTATACTATAAACTCGACAATACCAAACTTTGTCCATAGATGTTTTTATGAATAAAAGTTGAGGCGTCAGTATGTAAATTAAGCGCCGTTTTATAGCTTTATTTTAGAAATTGTATTTTATCAAAAACAGCTTTATTAGAAGCTATTAGCTATATAAGATGTTTTAAATATTTTAAGTATAAGAAGTTTAGGGTGATAAGATTGAAAACGATATAAACATGTTTGGTACAATATTAACGTGTGTAATGCCACTATGTTTGATTTATATTTGTACAATTAGACTGAAAAGGAACAAAAACAACGATCACCTTTCCTCAGTTCTAAGAAAATATAGAAGTAGTTACTGGTATGGACATCTCCACGTTCCATTACCGAAAGGACAATAAACTTATTTTTCGTCGCAAACTTCAATGTTTTATTTTGATTTATGTCATCAAGTGACAGCTTCCAAGTATCCAAACAAATTGTAAGTTATGAATTTTGTTGCTAAAGTATATCGGGAATCATGTCACATCAGGATAAGCACGAACATTATACTGTCAATACAACATCAGATATCTTGAAATAATAACTCACAGGACTTCATTACAATGACATTGCTTGTATTTTACACACGATCATCATGGATTACAGATTACAGTTAGGATACGTCTAGATTCAATTAATTGATGGAACCTAAACGACCTCCCTTCACCCCATAGTCGTACTGTCCACGCCATAGAATATCTTTTCCCTATTCTATACTCGATTCGCAATACGATCGTGATGTCGTCAACACATCCTTCCTCCCATCTCCCTTTCTCTCATAAAACCCCAATATACGCCATCTTTTTATATCATCGACTATCCTCCCTCTGTCCAACAATTATCATAGTGTTAAACACCACAGACTTAACACCGACTATTCTCATACCACAGACTACACCACGAAGGTAGAACTCACGTCACGGAATAACTACACTACAGATTCCATCAGTTAACTGAATTTACAAACTAATCTTAAACTTCTATAGCTTGATTAAACGTCCTCTATCAAACCAGTGTTGCCATCCCCGCATCGACCTCACCCAAGCTACCCGCTTGACGTTTCTGAACGTAAACAGAATGACTGATAGATCAACTGACAGCTTGATTAAATTGACTACAGACTAAAAATAATGTAGTGACGTGATAAACCGCTATCTGGTGTGGCGCCACTGATGCTACGCTCCGACACGGCCATCATGACGTTTCACACGTCCTCGTGTGAGGTATCTGTAAAGAAAATAAGTTTTGCCACAGTAATTTGCACTCGCTCGGTCAATCCTGACAAGCTATGACTAGTAGACGCAATGCTACTGTCACACAACTATAACTGTCTCAGAACAAAGCAAAAGCGTGCGTCCCTTCGACCACTCATGGACCGTACGGCACCCCTCTCCAATCACTCAACAAACATTGCACTCTCCATCGGCATGTCCCTCCCTTAGGATCAATTTTTCACACATTATCAATTTGGACCGGACGGGTGTTTCCTTTCGACCAGCCACACGTGCATGGCCCGGATGACACTGTCCCTTCGACCAATCACACTTAAGGTTGGACCTGATGAATGTGTCCCTTCAACCAGCCGCTATAAGCTGCATGGCCCGGACGACATTCGGCCACCTTCCGCACACCACATTACTCGATTAAGGTTGGACCTGATGAATGTGTCCCTTCCCGGACGACATTCGGCCACCTTCCGCACACCACATTACTCGATGACTCTTCTCACTCAACGTGCCAACATAGTTAAGTAGACTACATGCAAACAATGCTTACAGATTACACATACCTATAATTTACGGGCTGTCTTGCTCTGCGTGAATTTGGACCTCATGGTCAATGATTTCGCGATTTGAGATGTTACTTAGGGTATCAGACTCTGCTGTAAGTGTGGTTGATCGGTCACTTTTTCCACTTAGTTTGCCGGTGAAGTCTATATGAATCGTGTGCCTACTTGTAAGTACATTTAGAGTTCAAAGCTTTCAACGTGTAACGGTCACCATCGTTCGGTCACTCCTGACCTAATTAACTCTACTTCAACAAAAGACTTAGTAAAGCTCAAACTATTATTCTTTTCCAATGAACAAATTTAACTATCTCAATATTCATGATCACATTGCTTATCTAAACATTAGAACTAGAACATCGTCAGGCGCAAATACCCATTAAAAAATCAAATTAATTTCAAATCAAAGTAAAAGTTTCAAATCAAGTGTGTGTGTCTCTATTGTCCGGCTATCCCCGTACCCCTAATACGCAGTCATCCTTGTGACTGGCTGTGATCATCCCAGTGATCACCCATAACCCTAATCATCCCTATGATCAGTCACTCTCGTGATCACCCAAATTTAAGACTCAAGAGGACACGCACAACTAGTTACCACACAGTCTAAAGTGACTACAGTTCATCATCACAAGGGTCAGAATCACTAACAATGGGTACTTGCCCTTCAGGCATTTTCCTATACCAGTCAATGACACTATATTGTGTACTCGTTTTCCTCTAAACCTCGCGGCCACACTTTCTTTAATAAGCCAGCACTCTGCTCCAGAATCGTAATGAAATCGAAACGACTGACCTTGATGCTCAAGAGTTCCGGATGGAGGTTCAACCTGACTATTAAGAAGCTTGTTCTTCTTTAAATTCTTGATTTCAATCAAAAGTTAATTACAATTATTATTAATCGGTAATCAAAAATACACAGGAAATCAATCTGCCAGACAGCACCAAGTTCTAAGCCAGTTACTTCAACCATACTTTCAAAAATAAGGAAAACTTGCAAATCGCTTGGTACCAAACAACATTTAGCGTCTGATAAACCTCAAGATAACCTACGATCAAAGTCTGACAACGCTACCAAGAATGTAGGAATTTAGGTGCTGTTTGTCAGTTTAACAAAATAAGAAAACACCCTAACTGTCAGCGTCAACATCATTGTCATTGATGTCACAAGTACTCTCGGGCATTTTGTGTAATCTGTTATGTGAACTAATTAACTTAAACTCCCAAATTATTTGCGACGTAATGTCAGCAGAAGCCATCAAACAAAAATTGAATTGAATTGAACTCCCAAATTATTATTTTAACGCTTAACTTCAAACTAACATTTCCCAAAAGCTACTTCAATTAAAGTACTCAAAAACTACTAACAGTTATCAGAATTGACTATTAACTATCAGTTACTAGTTTATCAATAATTGGATTGTCTTAAAATCATTAAAATCTCACATGAATCATCAATGCTATCATGTAACACATGAATACTAGGTACCACGTCATTTTCAACTTTAACTTCAATAGACTATTAATCTAAAATCCACATTACAATATGAGCCACGAGTGGGTAACAGTAAGCTTCTCTAGAGTCACGGCAACCAGCTGACCAGCGATCACATTGCTCAACAACACACGGTCTCAGCAGACCACTCCACAGTACGGTCAATCCAGACCACGATCATCACCGAGGTCGAACATTGAACTCAATAAGGCACTTACAAACCCTTACTTATACTCTCATATTTTACAATGGGATAAACTTCCAAAATACTTTCAATAAGCTTTCTACTTTATCAAGTGGTTCGAAGATTCACTACAAAACTCTCAATGTTAACTGACTCAAATATCACAAAATAGCTCACCGGATATTTCCCAACTAAGATACTTCAATACGCCAATTCATGTCAATCATTACCGCAATACATCACCAATTTAACATCCAATGTGAATTCGTCGTGATAGATTCTTGAATAATTCGGAATACCGCAATCCCTCATATTCCTCAGGTAACAGGATTGAGAAGAGAACCACGTTCTACCCTGGACGAGGTTTATCAATGCTCACAATAATTACCAGCATTGAACCAACATGAAAATAAGAAAACATATTAGAACATATCACATTACGTACAAGATTAAACTTGACTCTTTCGGAAGCTCATAATTACCTTCTTAACTCCACAATAGAGTAGAAAACTAACTAGCTATACTCACAGAACATTCCAACTTTTGTAACCAATTCCAAAACAAACATTACGAAAAGCGCCACTGTCGTCGGGATGATGATTCAGACATATCTCTGAATACTACGAGCTTCACAATCCAGGGGAAGGCACACGAATTGCAATCTCGTCGTCGTCATCGCCGTCGTCGTCGACAACATGCACCAAAGAACCGCAAGCCGCAACATTCTTTCATCTTATCATAAACCACGGAGCTAATCTTGAACTATTCCAGTAACAAATAACAAATCTTAAATTTCTTTCTCAAAATATAAGAAGCCATTTTTCCATCAACGCCGTAGTCCACCCGTGGGAATATAGCATCCAAATTTCAAATACCACAATCCATGGCGATATGATATTCAGCACCAATCTCTCAGTTGCTATGATGAAATTTATCATTCTCTGCTGGAGGCTTAGTGGGCAATAGCGATCTTTATCCCACTTCTGATATCGGGAATCATGTCACATCAGGATAAGCACGAACATTATACTGTCAATACAACATCAGATATCTTGAAATAATAACTCACAGGACTTCATTACAATGACATTGCTTGTATTTTACACACGATCATCATGGATTACAGATTACAGTTAGGATACGTCTAGATTCAATTAATTGATGGAACCTAAACGACCTCCCTTCACCCCATAGTCGTACTGTCCACGCCATAGAATATCTTTTCCCTATTCTATACTCGATTCGCAATACGATCGTGATGTCGTCAACACATCCTTCCTCCCATCTCCCTTTCTCTCATAAAACCCCAATATACGCCATCTTTTTATATCATCGACTATCCTCCCTCTGTCCAACAATTATCATAGTGTTAAACACCACAGACTTAACACCGACTATTCTCATACCACAGACTACACCACGAAGGTAGAACTCACGTCACGGAATAACTACACTACAGATTCCATCAGTTAACTGAATTTACAAACTAATCTTAAACTTCTATAGCTTGATTAAACGTCCTCTATCAAACCAGTGTTGCCATCCCCGCATCGACCTCACCCAAGCTACCCGCTTGACGTTTCTGAACGTAAACAGAATGACTGATAGATCAACTGACAGCTTGATTAAATTGACTACAGACTAAAAATAATGTAGTGACGTGATAAACCGCTATCTGGTGTGGCGCCACTGATGCTACGCTCCGACAAGTATTTTTATTACTTGTTTTGTTTGTGTTATCGAAAGTTGACGATAAAACTTAACCATTTGCTGCTTCTGAGATTTATGTTTAGTGAATTAACCTCGGGGAGAATAGTGTACACTCCATTTTTTAGAATTATGAATAGAAATCAATCAATTTCACCCTATAAACAATTCCTTCTACATACAAGATTTAGCCGTGGAAAAGAACAGCATAAACACATAATACGTACCTACAGATAGTACATAAGTATAATACATATTATAATTTTACATTAACAATCCTTGGCTAAATAAACCCTTTATTAACAAAACCACTCGTATAATCCGTAAAATTAGACGTCCCAAAAAATATCGATAAATTTACAATTCGAGAAACATCGATAGAAGCACATCATTGGTTCAGATATCTGCGACGCAGATTCGTGACGTCACAGTGTTTGGTGTGAGGTTCTATTTCTGGAACCGTGTGGGCGAAGACAGCCTATCTGTACCCAAGCCTCGCACACAAACTTGCAAAATGCGATTTTGCATTTTTCACAGAAACGCTTCAGAGATATTTACAGTATGATATGATTAGTTGTGCTTGTATCGAGGTATTTATAGTTGTGGTTATAAATGATGAAGTATATAATAAATTTATTTGAGGCTACACAGTGTAAGCTTGTTTGTCAGTATGTATGTATGCTTTTTAGTCTTTCACGTAAAACAGATTTGGACGAAATTCATCAGTAAGATAGTAGAAGTTTAACACATTAATCAGTATAACACATGGGATACATTTTATCCCGAAATTCCCGCGAGAACAGGCACACCGCGGGTGAGACCGCGAGGCGTAACGAGTTATATGTGTGTATACTCGTACATCCTTCTTTGTCCTTCTTATCGTGTCTAGGTTTAAGTTTCTTAATCATTAAAAGTTTTTACTTATGTTGTTATAACAAAGAGCTTAGTACTTAATATATTGAACTTTCAACTTAAATATAGAAGTAACGTTGTTTTACATCTGAAATTATTTAGGGATGTGAGGGATGCCCTGAACCTTAAAATCACATAAAAAATATAAAAACACAAACTTAAACTACTTAATCAAAATTATTTATAAACATAAGTAGTCATAACCTGTAGTTTCAAAATGTTTTGATACTAATTTATACAACTAATCACGTATTTTACGGTTGCTGTAAATTCATACAAAAACTCAAGTATTAGGATTATAAGTGGGCGCAAATGTTATAAGTTAAAGTTTTAAAATAAAGACCATTCTTCAGCGAAGTGCGCAACGGTATCTGATTTCCAGTGCAGCGAGAAACTTCGCCGAGACGAGCTTATATTTTTATTATTCATAGAGAATAACTTTCGTCAGAGGCGACATGTGGAGCGGATTATTATAGAAAATTGAAAGGAAATGTTAAAGTGACGCTCTGGAAAGTTTCTCATCTTGTTTATGGCATAAAATGTTGCGAGTCTTTGGTTTAGGAATTGATTTAATTATACAGGTTTTCGTGTTTCAGTTATATAATAAGCAATACAAGCTTTATTTAATATGCATTAAATATAGAAAGACTCATTAAATAATAAATATAAATTTTCAGTGCAGATATCTCCGGTGCAAGGCCGTTGCCTTGCCGAGGAACATTACAGGCTATTATTTTTTTTACTTTACTTTTATAAATGATATTAAAACCCAAAGTAGTCTTAAAACTACGCCTTTCATTAGACCATTTTAAATTACAATAAAACGCCATAGTTCGATATTTTCCCTTCGCATCATTCAGGAACATTAGATCCCATCATTACATCCAATTTGTTCAAATGTCAATCGAATTTCCATGACTGGACATGTTCCAATCAGTAATAATTGTTTGGTCAGCGTTTGCTGACTGGCTTAATTATGTGATAGTCTATATTGGGCGGAAATTGAAATCGCGTTACATTTACAGACAGTACTAGTCGCGCCCGCGGTTTCGCCCGCGTTGTACCCTTTCCCACGAATATTTGGGGATAAAACGTATCCCATGGGTTATTCTGATGATAACCTATATTACTATCAAATGTCATCCAAATCCGTCAAGTAGTTTTTTCGTGAAAGAGTAAAAAACATACATACATCCTCACAAACTTTCGCATTTATAATATTAGTAGGACAACATTAAAGTGATCAAGCTTCCTTTAGATTGAAGGAGTTTACAAGCTGCAAGGCAGTTAGTTCTAGTTTAGGCGTCATACATGTCTTTAGACACGTCAATATGACGATGATAAGATCCAACTGGGATTTTTAGCCATAATATCTACTAAACATAAAAAAAAATATCATATAACTTTTTTTTATTACTTCGTTATTATAACAGCTTTTTGTATCGGTAACAAATTTTCGCAATGTCAAAGGGTACTTTATTCCTCTTACTAATGAGATTTCTCCCCAGTTCATAAGTCACAGATATTCAAAGAGATGATAATTTAGGTAAGTATTTAAATACTATAATAAGATTCTATAATCTATACCGCTGCCTACATAAAAGGTGGGTTTATCTTCCAACTAATATATCATCATATCATCTAACTAAACAACTTCCATGATTGTTTTGTATGTATTTATTCAGTTGATTCGAGGATCCTTCTTGGATTGTAATTAATAACGGTGTACCTTAAAGGGCTTCCTTTAATTGTTGATGTGGAACATTGGATCTCTTTAGATATTCCTCATTTGTGGCGATACATTGGAACAAAGGTCTTATCTCGTTTCTCCTCTATGGTTTTGGGTTGGACCTTTCAAAACATTAATATTATGTTACGAAATCATATTCGTATTTGCTGAGCAGTGGTTAGAAAGGTAATATGTCTTTCTTTTTAATATTGGTATTGTAAACTACCGTATAGATAATTACAAAACCATAGATTTTGGCACTGGGTATAATAAGCTCAGTACCAAAATCTATGGTTTCTAGTTAAATATCACAGAGGATCCAATATTTTTAACAGTAAGACTAACCTCTATAATTCCAGAAAAAATATAATAGTAAAAAAATGGGACAGCAGAAGGTCTAAGTTTTAATACTAGTTATTTCAATGTCAAAAGTATAAGTAACTAGCAGCGCCCCGCGGTTTTACCCGCGTTGTGCCCGTTCCCGTGGGAATTTCGGGATAAAATGTAGCCTATAGCCTTCCTCGATAAATAGACTATCTAACAGTGAAAGAATTATTCAAATCGGTTCAGTAGTTTCTGAGATTAGCGCGTTTAAACAAACAAACAAACAAACAAACAAACTCTTCAGCTTTATAATATTAGTATAGATTTATATTTGTACTAAAAGAATATACTACATTGAACCAGCCCAGAACTTAAAGTTCTTTTTAACTTTGAAACTTAAAATTATAAGTAAAATTAACGAAGTAAAAAATTCAAAATTATTTCAATTGAAATTAATTAAACCTCTATTGTCAAAACTGAAAAGTTCAAACAAAGGCAAAGTAACTATTTATCGCTTATTTGGGAAGAAACTTAAATAGTTTGTGACCACTAGGACTTTTGGAAGTTACTCGGACCTTCATAAGTGTATCAACACTGTACCGTCGGCTTGTTTGTATGTACTAGTTAACTGAGTTTATTTTTGGACTTTGGTAGTTTTGGAGCCGAAACATGCGTTAAGAAAGGTCAAAGGTGGTATAATTGACATTGATTTACGAACTCTTGAGCCTAAAAGAACTTTTAGGAGGTGTAATTGTGACTATTCACTGTCGGGTTAAATAGAGAGTCAATTCATAGATATCCAAATGGTTATAGCTATATGTAGAACATAGAATGAAGTTGTTTTAATCTTGGGAGCCAATTATTCTTAATAAATTGTGGGTCTGAATTCCGACACATTATTTATTGTGTTCGATTTTCGTGATGTTTCCAGCATAATACTTACTCAATATGTGTCAAGTAATTCTCAATTTATTCTTGAAAAATTGACAATCATAAAGGTATCAATATATCAGAATTGATCTCCCGTAGTGTACCTATAATTATGGTTTACTTCTTCTTCTTTTTTTTCGAAAAAGCAATTCAGATCAACCCGCTACAGTGCATCGCCCCCTTACAACGTACTTACTTGTAAATATAAGAAAACAGAACCAATCATAATCAACAAACGTTTACAAAGAACAACCTCACAGAACCATTCCAATGCAAATAGAATAAGGAAAAGTCATTCATAAACAAATAAAAATTGCAAGACGGTTTCCGATAAAAAGCTTCCACTTCCACCGCGAAGCTTTTACAATTAGCTAAAAAGCTTTGCTGAGCTTATCTGAAGCGCGGAGCAAAGGTAGAGGAAGGATTACTGTATACTCTCCCTTATCTCATTAAGTTAATGTGTTTCTTTAGCACATATGTGCTTTGTTCTATTTTCAAAACAATTTTAAATAAAACGGCTCGTAAAATTGGATTTATTTTTCGTGTTCCTGTCTTTTGTGTTACCTTGTATGAGATAAAATATATTGTGTGAATATGTATGTCACGGTGCCGCGACGGCGACGGACGTTTTTTATACAAGAAATTATGTTCTGTTTTTGAAATCGCTAGCATAGATAGAGATACAGCGTGGATGCCACAATGCAATGGTGATGGTAACCATTGCATTGTGGCATCCCCGCTGTATCGCTTGTATGTCAATGAGTATTCATTCATTAATTTCGAGTAGGTTAATGGCCAACCCTGGTGTTGGAGTTTTTAGACCGCCTAAAGGCCTTCGACATGGTCTACAGACTGAAACAACCAGAACCGACTGCTTTACATGCCCTCCGAAGCACGGTAGCGCTCAGATAGAAATACCACTATCGGCCACCCTTCTAAGGAGGGGCGAGCTGCACGTTGCTTAACCAACGCAATGAAATCGCTTGGTCAAACTACGCCACGAGTGCTACAAGTGAGTATATAGAGGAGTCTACATTAAACCGAAAACTTTACCTTATACAACTAGAATATACAAACAATACGTATCTAAAAACTCCAAACCACCTGGTTAGAAGTCGACCGACAACACAGTAACAAGTCCAGTACATAAACTTGGTACCTAATTCGATTCTGAGGACTGCAAGACCTAGATTTCTTGATCATTGAGCTAACAAGGCTGAGTGGTTTCAGTTGTTTTGCTATTAGATTGCTAGGTTTCTTTCTTTACTAGCAGTTAGTTTGGAAAACTCGATAGAAAACACTGCCTTTGCTTGCAACTGAGGGCGCCACTGTAGCGTATTGGAAAAATGTATCCTCATAGTGAAGTTACTCTATCGCACTCAAGGTTAATAATAACCCATTGAAGTCAATTAATTATTTTTGACATGTCACTACATAGTATAAAACAAAGTCGCTTTCCGCTGTCTGTCTGTCTGTCCCTATGTACCTATGCTTAGATCTTAAAAACTACGCAACTGATATTGATGTGGTTTTTTTAAAATTAATTGAGTGATTCAAGAGGAAGTTTTATATGTATAAAAATACGGAAATTTCCACGGGAATAGGCACAACGCAGGTAAAACCACGGGGCGCTGCTAGTACAGTATAAAACATTGGGTCAATTATTTTTAATTGAAATTACGTTTACAGATACACTTCGCTTTTATTTCACATTTTTATCTGACGTTTCGGCACCTTTACAGGAACCGTGGTCACAGAACTGTCTGACTGGGATTAGTAGATTTAATTGACGTTTGGCAACAAGATACTACAAACTTTACGGTAGTAAATGACCAGATGTAATTGTTATACAATTTAAATCAAAGTAAAATCAAACAGGTATGCAGGTTCAATTGTTTAATTAGGATTTTGGAAATGAATACATTCATTACATATAATGAATCATCAGATCGGATCGCAAAATATGACTGACTGAAAAAGAAGTAGAACTAATGAAGAATTTAATTAACTATAGTACGAGTATAAATGAGTTGAGATGCTATACAGTTCGTTTGGATAATTATCCGTGACTAAAAAGAAAACTAACTGCTTTACATATTACTAGTTAATTAGTACCAGTTTTATAGTTTACTAGCAGTACCCTGCGTTTTACCCGTTCCTGTGGGAATTTTAACATGGAAAATCTTTTTCTTGAAGTACTTATCTTTCGGTGAAAACCCGCATAAAAATCCGTTTGGAGACTTTGTTTTATAATATGTGTATACTAGTTAATTCTTAATCGTAACATAATATTTTAAATGTGCTCGCAATACACTTAATTCACAGAATCCACATTATCTTTAAGGCATATCAACTATATTATTATAATACTAATTAACTAATTAACCGTGAGTGAATTTGTCCGGGTATATTAAATACTAAATACTAAATAATCAAATTAATCTGAAAATGTAATTCGAAAACAAATTCTAATAACTTTTATTACATAAGATAACATAATGACGTCATCCGATTAGTACGGAACAATTGTGACATTTACAACACTCCTGGTTTTTATTTATTACTTATTTAATACGCATCATCAATAATACATTAATTGGCATTTCGGCAATCGTTAAATCATATCTGGATCTCAAGTATACGTCACGTGTGATACTCAAACGTGACCGTTTCAAATCCGGATATTTTCCTAAGATATTTTTAATCGAGTTTAGCTTTTAACTACAAGGGGATTAGAGCTAAAATACTAGGTAATTAAGATGTGTGTTGTGACGTTCCAGTGGTATAAACATATGAATGAATGTCAAGGATAGCGTTGGACTGTCGATTGTTTTATTGACAAATATTGTATTTTAAATGTGTTTGAATATCGAACATTATATGTCAATCTTAGAAATAAAAATCTGAATTTTGTTGACTGGAAAGATTTGCAAGCGGATGAGCAAAATGATAAGAAATACCTGTTTGAGGTTTTAAACTCATTATTTTCTAAGTACTATGTGAAAATTACAAATCGAAATAGTACTACAGAAATATAAAAAAATACTTGCAGTAGGGACTGGCAACTGGTGGCCCAAAATCGAGAAGGGTGGCGGGAATGGGGGGAGGCCTTTGCCCAGCAGTGGGACATTACGGGCTAACAGTAACAGTAACTTGCAGTAATATTTCTATTATATTCTATCTACTCGTATATCAATATAACAAATCTGAAGATTTTTTTTCTTTGCGTTCTTCTCTATACTACTGGTCAGTTTTGACATAAATGTATATATACGATATCCAAATTCAAGGGGTTACATTTTATCTCGAAACCAGTCACGTAATGCGTATAAAACCACATGGCACCGCTAGTACAGCTAAATTAAAAAACGCAAGTGGGCCGCGGTGACCGCTAACAGAGGTCGCAAATTGAATCAACATCGGATTAATACAATTTTTTGTCCATTCCATCCATCCTTCAGAGATTGGGTATTCCCTTATCGCCGTATTGTGTCTTCTGCACGAATCTATTACAAAAACAACGCTTTGTGGCGCACAATACCGGGTATCATTCATTTTTAATGATAACATTTTGTGGAGCCTTTATGATGGAAAATAAACCGTGGGTGGATAGGGTTTTGGGGGTAATCTGTGTATGAGGTTGTTTTAAGGGCTCATCTAATATAATAACATACATGCGTATAATACTCGTACATACATACGTGGCTATGTACCCGCGTTGAACTCGTTCCCACGGGAATGTCGGGATGAAATGTATCCCATGTGTTATTTATTTATTGATCTGGTAGTACCAAGACCTGAATAAATTCCTGTTGCACCACCAGTGGTGTCATTCTAGTATTTTTTATTAAAATTGTAATGAAGTTAATTTATCCGTAAGTCCAAGTCGTATGTAAAATTGAATAAGTCTTACATTGTAATCCATTAAGAACATTACTTTGAACCAAAATACAAAGATAATTAAATGCTCCCGTTAAATTAACATAATATAGCCATTATACTAATTGCTTTAAATAAATTAACTACAAACACCAAGAGTAGTACGTTATTCGTTACAACGAAGTAGACTTTTTATAACAACTCATTTATTTAAACTAAAATGATTTCCTGCATTTGTAATAATCATTACATAGCATAAAACAAAGTCGCTTTCCGCTGTCTGTCTGTCTGTCCCTATGTATGCTTAGATCTTTAAAACTACATAACGGATTTTGATGCAGTTTTGTTTAATAGATAGAGTGATTCAAGAGGAAGGTGTATAAGTATAAATATTCCCGAAATTCCCACGGGAACGGGCACAACGCGAGTAAAACCGCGGAGCGCTGCTAGTAATTAATATGTTTAATATAAATAAGTATCATACAAATAAATTAAAACAAGCGAAATAAACCATTTATCATTAATAATGTTGTAGACAATGTTGCATTATAAGTCTTGTTGATTTCAATCTACAGGTCATGTCGGTAGCCTTTAGGCGATCTTAAAACTATGACAGTAAACGATTAGTTGCTTAATTTATTTCAATAGCTTTCACTTTTATACCCAAAAATATGTTTTCAAACCGGACTAATACGAGTAGTACCTACTAGAGAGTATCACGTTCAAACTTATAAACTCTTAGGGTCAACACTGCGTTAAGCGTGCGCCCGTCGTGTCGGTTCACTTTTGTATGACACCGCACGCGACGGGCGCACGCTACGGTTCACTTTTGTATGACACCGCACGCGACGGGCGCACGCTACGGTTCACTTTTGTATGGCACCGCACGCGACGGGCGCACGCTACGGTTCACTTTTGTATGGCACCGCACGCGACGGGCGCACGTTACGGTTCACTTTTGTATGGAACTACACGCGGCGGGCGCCTGCCACGGGCGCCCGCGACGGTTCACTTTTGTATGGAACCGCGGCGTGCGTATTAGTACTCCTAGTGGGTGCACAGTCCACTAACTATTGCCCATAAGCCTAGGGCTATCCACTAAAGTCGTAGAAGTTATTGCCATTTTGACATTATTAGGTACATAGCTAACTACTGCATGCGTGCATTTAGATTAATAGAATGGACTCGAAACGGCCTTCAGAAGGGAAACCTGCTCAAATACCACATATTAAATACTAGTCACGCCCCGCGGTTTCACCCGCGTTGTACCGTTGGGAATTCGGGATAAAAATTACCCTATGTCCTGTCTCAGGCTCTGGACTAACTGTGTACCACATTTCATTCAATTCGGTTCAGTAGTTTTGTCGTGAAAGCGTACCAGACAGACATACAGTTACTTTCGCATGTATAATATTAGTTACGATTTTAGTATCACTACATAGTATAAAATAAAGTCGTCTCTGTTTCGTGTCTGTTTGTCTGTTTGTCTGTATGCTTAAATCTTTAAAATTACGCAACGGATTTTGATGCGGTTTTTTTGTAATAGGTAGAGTGATTCAAGAGGAAGGTTTTTATGTAAAAAAAAATCCCGAAATTCCCACGGGAACGGGCACAACGCGGGTAAAACCGCGGGGCGCTGCTAGTTAACCTATAAAGTAAGTTAGTAAGTTAGAGTTGGTTAGTGGGGGGGTAATATATTTACCATATATATGAAATAGAACAGTGTGCTACTTTAAACATCTATACTAAACTAATATAATAAAGCAGAAGAGTTTGTTTGAACGCGCTATCCCAGAAACAATCAATCCGATTTGAATAATTCTTTTTGTAATGGATAGCCACATTCAACGGGAAGGTTATAGGCTGTTTTCATCCCATTTTTAACCCGATAGCTATCCGGGTCTTTAGCTGGTGCAGTCGGGTAAAAAATCTATTCAGTAACCTATTTATGTTCTTATGAGAGGTTTTAATAACTCTCTATTTATGTTCAGTAAATTTTTCATAATTATCGTATGCTTATTGAACACATATATCTTTAACGAAATGTAACCAAACTAACACTAATACATTCGTATGTACTCAATGCCTAAGACCTAGACTCTAGGTTAACTAGTAATTGTACACCTTTACTTACAGACCTAACCTTAGTCAACCTAGTACCTAAATGCATATTACCTGTTACTAGGCACAACCCACTAGACCTAGGTTTACATTTCGCAACAAGACCTGAATTATACAAAGTTTCTTATCTGTTTTATATGAATAATTAATGTGTGTGCTGGTAGTGGGAATGGTTAGCCGACATGAAAAACGGAGGTATTTTTATAGCAAAAAGTAATAAAACCCTACTTTGGAATTTCACCTCATTATTTTAGACCATATATCTCTTTTTTCTGATGGTCAATAGTGTAGTCAATCGTAGTTCGTTGTCACTACATAGTATAAAACAAAGTCGCTTTCCGCTGTCTGTCCCTGTATGCTTAGATCTTTATCACTACGCAACCGATTTTTATGCGGTTTTTTTAATAGATAGATTGATTCAAGAGGAAGGTTTATATGTATAAAAAAATCCGAAATTCCCACGGGAACTGGCAAGACGCGGGTAAAACCGTGAGGCGCTGCTAATCTACACTAATATTATAAAGAGGAAAACTTTGTTTGTTTGTAATGAATAGGCTCAAAAACTATTGGACCGTTTTTAAAAATTCTTTCACCATTCGAAAGCTACATTATCCACGAGTAACATAGGCTATTTTTCATCCCGAAATTCCCACAGGAATGGACACAACGCGGGTAAAACCCCGAGGCGCTGCTAATTAACTATAATATCTAACTTATATTTAAAAATAATAAAAATCTAACTGCCGCACTCAGAGACGTTCATTAAACGAACACTTAATTATTTGACATAATTTTTCCTACATTACACGCCAAAATCACTTATTAAATCTCTCCTAAAAGCATTTGATGTCTCTGAGCCGAGCGTAAGTAAAAGTTCTCCACAAATAATTGAAAATCTTAATCACATTTAGTCTCCAATAAACTGAATACTAAATTACCTTATAAATATGTAAATTGACACAAACATGATTAAACGTACCGCGTTAGTAATCTAACCACAGTGCAAGTTATTACAGTACGGTATGGATATGATTAGTAAGGGTCAGTCGACAATTAGTAAAGCACAGATATACAACTTGTAGTAATTGCTTTGACTTGTGATTCCACCCAATCATAACGTCAAGTAGTATTGACTGTGTTAAAACTGTCTAAAATATAAACTAAATAGCCGCGCCCCGCGATGTTACCCACGTCGTACCCGTTCCCGTGGGAATTTCGGGATAAAATGTATCCCATGTGTTGTTCTGATCAATAACCTACATATAAATATAATATAATATATATTTATGATAAATCTTTACAATAATATAGGTTATATATGGGTAACACCGCGGGGCGCGGCTAGGAATACTATACGAGAATCGTATAAAGCATTTTATCTACACTAATGTTGTAACATTCTACTTATGTTTCCAATACTTGACTTATAATTACTACTGTTATAGCGCAGGCAACTAAAACACTCAATTTAAGCAATTGCACATGATGTTATTATATCCACATCGATATCGTAAAATCTCATTATAACATCATTATAACGCGACCAATTAACCTGGCGAGCCTTATGTCAAAATCCTCATACTAGTTGTATAGAATTTTGATATTAGGCTGGCTTTTGAAAACAGTCGGGTTATACGTGAAAACTTCGTCGAAACTACATACACAAAACTCTTTGGTAAGATCTCGCTCGCTCCTGATTGGCCCTACGCGCAGCTGCGCTCTCATTGGTTAGATTTTAATGGCGGCAAGTTCACTGTGACAATACACGCACGCAAAACTATTGTCAGCTTTTACTCTTGTTGTTTGATTAATTGCATTAGTGAAGATAAAGTAGTGTATGCAACTGCATATAACACGGGTATTAAAACACTCGTTACTATTATGAAACTCGCTGCGCTCGTTTCATAAACTCACACTCGTGTTTTAATACCCTTCCTTATATGACAGTTGCATAAACTACTATTATCTTACCCCTGTTGTCGAATTTCAAAGTAGGTTATAATATTCTTGTAAACTTTTTATTTTCATTTGTTTTTATTTATCTATTGACTTTGACTTCGATGGGATTAACTCGAGTATTATTACTTTTATTATTTACTTAGGCAAAGCCCTTTTTGACCTTTGATGTACCTCTTTGTTCCTTTTATTTGAGAACGTTACTTTGTACGCATAACACTAACATGATAATAATACACAGAGTTGCACAGTAATTGTACCACAGAGTACGTATATTCATAAGTACTACACAACTAATATAGATGGCGCTAGTAGTTACATATTATTTTGTTACAATATTAACACCTCCGCTTAACAAAATCATATATACTTTGAAACGGGTAATATACCAAGCTTTTTTACAAAATATTTATGCTTTACAGACCCTAAACTTTTAGTAAAAATATCTGCTGGCATTTCAGTCGTTTCTAAATAATCAATTTTTACAAACTTATTAGCAACCGTTTCTCTTACAAAATGATACCTAACATCTATATGTTTAGATCTTCTATGATATATTGGATTCAAAATTAGTTTTTGTGCACTTTGACAGTCATTATATAAAGTTATTGTTTCTGAGTTACCTGTTATTTCAAACAATAAATTCTTTAAATAAATAGCCTCTTTACTGGCTTCCGACATAGCAATATATTCGGCTTCTGTTGAGGACAGTGCTACATTTCTTTGTTTTCTACATTCAAACGAAATAACTGATCCTGACAATTTAAAACAAAAACCAGAAAAAGATTTTCTATCATTTGAATCTGAACCCCAATCTGCATCAGCATATCCCTCTATACAAGATCTATCTTTTGTAAACACAAGACCATAATTCTTTGTTCCTTTTAAATATTTTAAAATTCTTTTTAAATGTTTCCAATGAGTTTCATCATATGAATTATTAAACTGACTGAGATAACAAACACTATAAGCAATATCTGGTCTGGTTAAAACCGCTAAATACATCAAGTTACCTATCAGTTCTCTGTATGGAATATTTTTATCACAATTATTCTGAGATTTTTCTAATCTTAAATTAATTTCCATTGGAGTTTCAGCAGTTTTACAATGTGACATGTTATATCTATTTAATAAACTTTCTACATACTGCTCTTGATCAACAGTTATTACATTTTCAGACATATTTACTCTTAAGCCTAAACACTGCTTAATTTGACCTAAATCTGTCATTTGAAATTTACAACTCAAGTCATGTAATAACTGATAAGTTGCCATTTTACAGCTTGAAAAAACAAAAAAATCGTCAACAAACAATGCTATTATGACTTTAACATTTCCTTCAAATTTTGTAAACAAACATGGTTCATACTTGGATTTCAAATATCCTAAATCCATGAGATAATCACTTACTCTCTGATACCAAGCACGTGACGACTGTTTAAGTCCATATATGGCACGTTTAAGCTTTAATACTTTGACAGTAACAGCTTGTTGATAGACCTCGTGACTCCACAGTAGTGCAATGCAAGTGGGTTTTCAAGAAGAAATATGATAGTGCTGGTAATGTGCGTTATCGTTCCAGACTAGTCGCAAAAGGTTATTCACAGAAAGCAGGTATAGATTACCATGAAACTTTTTCTCCTGTGCTCAGGTATACAACTTTAAGATTATTATTCTCTTTAGCAGTAAAACTAAGTTTAGACATACGTCATCTAGATGTAACTACAGCTTTCCATGTTTCTCCCGTCACATGTTTATGGTCATTTTTAGAGTTATGGCCATATTTCATTCGTTGTGTACTTTTCGCAACAAAAGCTTTCTCCGACTCCGAAACAGTTCCAACTTCGCTACACATGTCCATCAATTTTGTTTTTATGACGTCAGCACTAACATCTATTCCCGAATGTTCTATTGCCATGATCATCGGACTATATTTTTCGGGTAAACCTGCTAACATTAGAGCACCAATCCACTCGTCTGTTATTTTGAAACCTGTACCTTGAAGTCTCTGGCTTGTTTCAACAATTTGAGTAACATACTGGGTCATCGAATCACAATTTTCAAGTCGAATGTTTATAAGTTTACGCAGCAAGCCAATTTTTCTTGTATAGCCGGTATCATCAAACATATTCTTCAACTTGTTCCATAAATCATAGGTTGTTGCTGCATGTTTTATGTGTACATAAAGTGATGGATCGATAGTAAGCACTAGTTTCGCCTTTGCTTTTGCATCTTCATTTGTTTGGCTTGTTGTAGGTGAAACCGGTAACCTCTCGGTAATGGCGGACGCCATGTTTTCCAACACCAACACATTTTGCACTGCAAAACACCAATCCTCAAAGTTTTCGCGCCCTTTCAGTTTTGGAATGTTAGCGATGTAGTTTGTCGTCATTTTCACACAAAATTCACGATTATATCACACAGTATACTATTTGTTTTTTATTTTTCACTGTTAGCCCATAACCTGATAATAATACACAGAGTTGCACAGTAATTGTACCACAGAGTACGTATATTCATAAGTACTACACAACTAATATAGATGGCGCTAGTAGTTACATATTATTTTGTTACAATATTAACATAACAGGCGTACTGATAAAAAGTTATTTAGAATACCTATTAAATCCAATAAAAAAAAGTTGTAGTCTGTAATGTCCTACTGAAAGGCCTCTCTTCTCACTGAAGATATCAGTACACTGAGGAGGCTTAGGCGTTATCACCACGCCAACAAAATCAATAATTCTATAGAAAAGTATTACAAAATAGGTACACTTGGATAAAGTGGGCACAAACCCAAGGATTTTCGAAATAGAAGTCTATGCACTGTATGTTTAGTACATACCTTGTATGAACGTCAGTATATACTCGTAAAAATAAACATTGATTAAATATGTAACATAAATCAGGTATCAAATTGTGGACATAAATATCATCCCCGTTTGACACGGGATACTCCCAATGCGAGTTTGTTTCCGACAGGGAGACATGTTTCAAATAAATCACAATTATTCTGATTGGACCATCATGGAGGACAACAATAAATACACGTATTACTTTTAATTGATATGGTTAAACGTAATAACGAACGGTTAAAGCTCTGCGTTTTAAAAAGAGGGTATTAATGTATGAACTAAGCTTGTAATGTCCCAGTGGAAAGCAAAAGCCTCTCATCTCTAGATAGGTACCAAAAGAGCACTGATATCTTCAGTGAGTTTTTAGATCGATGTTTTAGGACTACGCCACTTATGACCTCATTTCATGCAAAACTAGACAAAACCAATAGCAGTGTTTCTACACTAATATATTCGTGGTAATACTACTTATATATTTTCCAAGAAAAACTGCCACAAAAAACCTTTGGTTTTAAAGAAACACGACTCCAATGGAAGAACCTTTCAAACTTGATATATTAAGTCCCAAAAGAATTCGAAAATCAAGTTACGTCGATAAATGACTGATACATAACACTCGCAATTAGGAGTCAATGGAATTTATGTTTAAAAATATTGGGAATGTTTTTCAAGAGCTTCAGGCTTTCATTTTATAACGTACTAGCGGCGCCCCGCGGTTTTACCCAAGTTGTGCCCGTGCCCGTGGGAATTTCGGGATGGAAAATAGCCTATGACCTTCCCCTTGAATGAAGCTATCTATTACAAAAAGAATTATTCAAATCGGACAGGTCATTCCCGAGATTAGCTCGAACATACAAACAAACAAACTTACAAATTTTACCTCTTTATAATATTAGTATAGATTGAGCGACTTGTAATAAACCAGGCGCTTGACAAGTAACATATGTATGAAGTCCTACAGTTGGACAAAGGCGTTAAATCTCACGGAAGATATAAGTAAATAAGGTATAAAAAAAAAGTAAAGTATTAGCCTGTAATGTCCCACTGCTGGGCAAAGGTCTCTCGTCTCACTGAAGATATCAGTACAGTGAGGAGGTTTCAGGCGTAATCACCACGCTTGCCTAATGCGGGTTGGTGATCTCAAACCCGGATCAAATAAGGTATAATGAAAAAAAAAATACTATTTTTGTCATTTCAATAAGGTTTAATAAGGTCTTTTATACCTTTAATTTGACTAAAATTGAATTGGTAGAACATTATTGGAAAGACACAAATGTCAAAGCGTCTCTTAGTATTTTCACCAAACCAATGTTACTTACTGATTCTATGTTGAAAACCAAAATCTGTAAGAAAGTTCCCGAATATTTCTTCTCCATAAAACTCTATTTACTGAGCAGTATTTTATCAAACTCCAAAATAACTAGAGCCTATTTACTCTCTCCCACCAGATTGAATTTGAATCAATGGTTTATAACAGTGAAATGGCCGTGCTATCGGGTCTTCGCAGGCTCCCAGCCTCGGACCACATAAAAAGATACATAATGTCTACAGTAAAGTGAAGCCGGTTTTCTAAACATGTGCACCACCAAGTTTCATTGATATTGTAACTCGAGCTTTTCATTGAGGAGCAATTTAGTTGCTTTGTCTGTCTGTTAGCACAGTAATTTTTATTTACTCATAATTTGGTTGAACATAATTTAACCTTGTACGGATTATGGGGTGTAATTTTCAAATGCTTCACGTGTTTTGCGGATTAGTCTTAACTTTTTATTTGGTCTGTGGTTTCCATCTAACACAATACATTGACGTACACTTTGATGTAACTAGACTCCTGATACTATTTTTAGAGTTCGCAGAATCCCCGAACCTTGGGCCTTATGAAGTAAAACTTAGAGATAAACTCCCTCGTGTAAATAATGCCGAAAACGTTCCTTTTATAGATATTTCTTTCGTTGGTTTTACGTTTAAGGGACTTCAATTAACTTTTAAGGTAAATATTGGTTTTCTTGTCAATTTTCAAATGATGGGAATATTTTGAGCCACTTTTCAGATTGACAAAACGTTTTTGGATTCTATTTTCTGATTAATTTAAAAAAGTATTGCTCTGTAATGTCCCACTGTTGGGCAAAGGCCTCTCATCTCACCAAAGATATCAGTACAGAAGAAGGAGAATTGGGCATTATCACCAGGTTTATTAAAATTAATTCAAAATACGTACCAAATACTATTTAAATATGTGTATGTAACTTTATATTAGTTTAAATAGAAAAATAACTATAAATCTGTAATGGTGCACTGCAAGGCAAAGGTCTTCAATAGTATCATACAAATTGAGAGCTTCTTGTAGTCGGTAAGAAACCTCAGCATAAAAAACTCCACCTACCTCATTACAACTGAAAAGAACGTTATATAAATAACATTTATGAGTACTTCAATTCAACAAAAATCACATTAAGTCACAGACATCATATTTCAAAACGAATCACGCATCAAACATTACATTCATATCAATTCCATAAATATTATATAATATAATAAACCCCTTAGTTGTCAAATACTAATGAAAGGGAGAGAATATTAAATATAAATACAAAGAACTAACTTTCAAAGGAAAATCCATTTTCCAACCTCATTGAAGAGGGATTAATATTGATGTATAAAATTATAAGTAAATACGAGGTTTTGTGGGGATGTGTGGTAGTAGATGTTGTTTGACGTTTTGATATATAAACCATCGATATAGAGTGTTTAGCTACTAAAATACATATAGTCATTTTGTTTTATCGACTATCTATACAAATACAGCCGATATTGCTGTACCTAGAAAGTAGAAACTTGAAATTCAGTACAGGGGTCCCTTTCATGTTGTAAGTGAGGAATAAGAAAGGATTTTGAAAAATGTAATACTTAACAGAGGTGGCCCTTTCGTCCGAAACGAATCGAGGGCGGGCCTAATATATAACCCTTGTTTTACACATACAGCTATAAAGTCTTCGCTACATCTGTCCGCCGCAGCAACCCAATAAGATACTCGTACTATGATTTTTAAATAGCAATTTTAACCAATACCTCCTTGGTCTTTTGGCATGTGCATTCGCCCAAAACTGGAGTCTTAGGTTCAATTCTCGGGTCAAGCAAAGCATGTTTCCAATTTACATTTGAAACATAGCTCGGGTTTGAGATTACCAACTCGCATTAGGCAAGCGTGGTGATTCCGTCTAATCCTCCTCACAGTATTGATATTTCCAGAGAGATGAGAGCTCTTTGCACGGGTGTGGGACATTACAGGTTAACACTTTTTTACTTTTACTAATGGTTATTTTCGTATGTTTGGTTATGTTTTTGCTCAGTGTCAACTACGCATTAGATTGCTAAGACAAAAAGGTAAGTATTTAATAATATTTACTTTAATGTTTTACTGATAAGTAATCGAAAACGATCAAAATAATAACCTCAAACCGCTAATTAAATCATAAACCTACTTGAAGATAACAACATCCGATTTTCGTACAGTTTCTAACTAATAATAATTATTCGTAAATTCTTAAAGGTAATATTTATTGGATGTACCTAGTGAATCAATTTGTTAATCAACGCCTCCAGTTATTATAACCACGTGTTCACGCACTAGTTATCAGAAACAATCAGAATCTAGCAATGATTAATAAGTGGAGTTACGAAGGAGTTGTTACTACAATATTGTTGATCGGTTGCCAATTAATTGCTCATTATGATAATCATTTTTTAGGTTATAACAAAAAGATTCACATGAATTATTGTGTCCTCCTTTTTTGGAAGTCGGCTAACGAGTGAATTCACGCTATATTTTTACTTGATGAAAATGTTCACAGTTCTAGGGAATCCTGTTGTATTAAATACTTTATAGTTATTTTCAAATCGAACCAGTAGTTCCTGAGATTAGTGCGTTCAAACAAACAAACAAACATTGCAGTTTTATAATATTAGTATAGATAATTTTGCTTAACATTTTATGAGCTGACTGTACAGACAAAATAATCAAATTGAATTCTTATCCCACCAAAAACATAAATGTAAAAAAGGAGAGCCAAGTTCAATACAAAAATTATGCATGGCTATGGGCTTCGCTGCAAAAAGAATGGAGATCTAAATGAGGGCCAAGTTCTAGGCAATATCTCAATATGTATTTATAGGAACAAAATAACATTATGAACAAGTATTAAACTCTATTTCTTCTCTTTATTCGATACCTATGACAATTGCTGTTATTTAAAAATGTGAGATCTTAAAGTGAGTTAGATTTGACTTGACCAGTTTTCATTACAGCAGTCATTTTATAAAGTTATTCAACATATAACAACAAACTGGCCAAGTTAAATCTAACCCACTTTAAGATCTCACATTTTTAAATAACAGCAATTGTCATAGGTATCGAATAAAGAGAAGAAATAGAGTTTAATACTTGTTCATAATGTTATTTTGTTCCTATAAATACATATTGAGATATTGCCTAGAACTTGGCCCTCATTTAGATCTCCATTCTTTTTGCAGCGAAGCCCATAGCCATGCATAATTTTTGTATTGAACTTGGCTCTCCTTTTTTACATTTATGTTTTTGGTGGGATATCATTACTTTTTGTAAAGAAAACTAGGTATTGATATTTATTGTTTTTTCTTGCGTTTCCGCTGCATAGGTACTTTGGTTCGTTCGCATTTTAAATTGTATCGTATAGCGCTTGTGAGCCGCGCGCTGCCCCCGCGTACGAGTAAGGACTCACGAAGCGGTTTTCACCCGTGCCCGCCGCGGTGGCGGAATGGAGTTTTATTTTCAAAACTCACGAGACCGGAGTTTTGTGCGGTTACGCAGCCGTCGCGGTTGCGATTATCGCCCGCAAACTTGGCGGTTGATAATCGCAAGACGGGCGGTTAAACGATCAGTTGAGTTCCAGACCGTCATGGACACACACCAGAAACTACTACGCAACGAGTAATAACAAGTCACTGCAAAATGGCGTCGGATTTCTAACCTCCCCCCCCCCCCCCCGCCCCCCGCTGTCCACGCGCGGTCGCCCGCCAACCGACCGCAAAACGCGCGGGTGCAAACCCGCCGTGGCTGCGGGACCGCGACCCGCGCCCGCCGGTACAAGATGACCGCTGGAGCAGCGGGACCCGCAAACAATCGCACACGCCGCGGGAGTAAAACGCGTCGTGAAATGTGCTTTAAGTTTTTACATAAATATCTGTATTCTACAAAGGCTGCGGGCCCGCAATCGCGGCGGGCACGGGTGAAAACCGCTTCGTGAGTCCTTAGCCGTGCAAGGCGCGAGCGAGTTCAACCAGCATTCTTAAATTAGTCAATACATACATTATATCGGTAACAATAATACATCGCTTTACTACCATGCAGGTATAAACCAACCGACCCGCTAAATTTTTACCAAATCGCTACCGCTTATAATTGTGTACTATTCATCAGAGCGTGACGCTGATTGGCTGGGGCGACGGTGGACCGACCGCGTCATAAGTACCTACCGCGCGCCGCCGACGACACACCGTTGGCCGGTTGTTTAGCGCGAAATTTAAGTTTTTTTGAATGGGGACACCACTTATTTTTTTTACTTAACTTTACGTTTATATTGCAGTTAAATAGCAAATATAATAATACATATATTGGGATAGTTTCAAATATCTGCTAGTAACGGTTCCAACGCTACAATTAAAAAATATATTTTTTGTATGGGGACCCCCCCTATTTTTTAACTATTTTATATTTTTATATTTTTTCTTACGCTTACACACAATTACCGAGCTAGATTCCAAATTTCATCTTTCTAGGTCATCTGGAAGTAGGTTAGGTTTAGGTACTATATGTCAGTCAGTCAGTCAATACTAAAATTTACGACTTTCTGACGTTCATATCTTTATAACCGTTTGAGCTAGCTTCATGAAATTTGGGTTTCTAGATGTCCTAATGGATATAATTAAACACACGAAGTTTCATGTGTTTACGTTAAATAGGTTTTGAGTTATAGAAGGGTCAAAAGTGGCACCAAATGGTTCGTGTAATATTACACTCGGCGCTGGCTAGCCGTTCCTTTGCTTGAACTTGGCTTGACACGCTGCCGCGTGTCTAGATTTTACAGATTCAGTGTCCCCAACCATTGTTATATATTTACAATTACGATTCATAGTGCGGCTAATTACGTTATCCGTGGAACGTGATGTCCATAACCGAGGCATTTGGTTAGTCTACAGAGCATTTGGTTATTGTAGACAGCTAGTTGGATTAACTGGGTATGTCGTAATCATGTCCTAATTCCTAATTTCTAGTTGTTGAAATGTCCTAATTCGATTCGAGTGTGGTGGCGTTGGTAGGGGATTATGTGTAGACAGTAATTTAATGGTTTTCCTTCGTAGTTCAAACAGGGAGTGGAAAAAACACGGCCCAGTACGAGTTGGACTCGTGCACTAAGGGTCCCGTAACATTGTATTTATTTAAATCGGTATTTGTTCTATAGAGAGTGAATTAAATGTCGACGGTCCTTCTTAAATATTTATTTTATTCTGTTTTTAGTATTTGTTGTAGTAGCTGCATCAGAAATACCGGAGTTCTAGTAATAGGGTCCCGTTTTTACTCTTTGGGTACGGAACCCTAAAAAGATCAACATGATAGAAACGGTTGGCAGTTTGGCGATAGCAACGGTTAGGCTGAAAAAAACTAAATAACGATAACGAGTAACGAAACCATTTTAACCAAACCAATGACCACAAAACTAACAAAAACTATTTCCTAAAAAAGGACATCAATTCTATTCTGTTAACTTAACACATAAATAATTACGACCGTATAGAAGCGATGCGAAATGAAGACATTATTTCAGCTTGCACAATTGATTACTCAAACGGGAATGGGCGATAATTGACGGGCGGTTGTGGTTCAGTGATCGTCACTAGTACTTCGAGTAGAGGTTGCGGGTTTGAACTGATTAATGCTATTCCTATGCACGCATCTAAACAGTCAACCGCTTTGCGGTTAACCGTGCGGTCAGAACTGAAGGGGTGTTATAGAGATAACACCCCTTCAGTTCTGACCGAGACTAGACTACAGTTTTTTGAATAAAGAACACAAATTACAACAGACACGAATGCACTTTATTATAAGCACAAAACTTTAAAATAATAGTCATATAGCTGATCCAGAAAACGTTGTTTTACCATATAAAAATTAAGGGGTGGACCACCCTAATTACTATAAATTGAGATGTAAGCTATCCTATCTTTCGAGTTGGAGAGAAACAAGCTCATACAATTTATCTGATAAATATTCATACATACATAACATGCTTTTGCTCAATATCTGAGGTGCAAATTATAATTTATGATCGGCGTGTACGTTACGTTATAAAATGGTTAACTTAATAGTAAATTATAATATTTATTAGTTAGCTTGCCAATTACGGAATGCTCACGTTGACTTTCATTGAGCAAACACCTGAAGTAAGACATAGACTTTACATTTTATCGACTGATCATTAGTCGGCGTGTTAATGTAGTGATTGTCTTTTGTTTGCATTCTTTGGTCACTAGCAGCGCCCCGCGGTTTTACCTGCATTGTGCTCATTCCCATGGAAATTTTGTGTAAGCGCAATTAAAAAAATCAAATTCCAAACTCAAAACACAATTACCTAAGCGCGGTTTACTAAAGTTTCACACTAACGCCATCTTGTGGATCGCGGGAGGAAACACCGCGCAGAACTTCATTGCTAGTAAATTCGTAACACGATGACTTACTCTTTGAATCAACTCTATTCTATTTCCTTGTATTTATTTAACTAAGTATTAAGGGTAAAGTCCAGTTAAAGAATAATGAGATACGCGACAGTATATTGAGCGCGACATCTTGTCAACTCGTGCTTTGAATAAAAAGCTAGCCGGGGCCAATATATACCTAGTGATGTTTGTAAAGTAACTGTTAACGTTTTAAGTACTTAAAAAAATTTGCAAAATTATGAACACGTTTTTTTAGTTTTCGAACATGTTTTTGTATTTCAGATATAATTTCAATATAGAGTTTAAAATAAAGAATAATGATAAAAACGCTAAATATTGATCTGATAATATATTCATTTAAAAACGATACGAGCAGCGAGTTCTTCGAATTAAATATTGTACTAAATGTTATACTAAATATTGTATAAAATTCTAATTCAATGGGTACGCGATACGACCGCATTAGTAATTGTTCCATTCGTACATTATAAACAACACTATATCGTATACAGTTGGTGACTCCGCAGTGTGATAAACTAAACAATAAGGATAAACAATTCCGCTAATGTTCCCATCACTATTTGAGTTTGTAACTTTGTTTAATGTACACAGCTTAAACAGAAGCCATGTTCAGAATGAAGCTCACAGTTATGAACAAGGACGCAATCTTGATATTATTATCTCTTTATTTCATTACTAGCTGTTGCTTGCTACGTTGTTTGTATGAAAAAATAATCTTCATTGTGAAAAGGTAATAAGTGTTTTTTTTTGGAAATCGAAATAACTGTTAAGTAAACATATGTTTAGATCAAACGACTTTGGGTTAGAGCAAGTATATTCTGTAATCTCAAATAGCAATAATAAGAAACTTTTGGGAAAATATATATAAGCAATGAAAGTGTAAGTAGGTTTGAAGCACGGTAAGGGATAACAAAATACAGGAAAATAATTAGTAGGGCAAAACGACCATATATGTAGCTGTGATAACTATAGTTATCTTTAACAAAAAAATAGTGTGTTAAATAAATGGGGTAGAATAAGCATTCGTTTCTTTACTCTAAATGAATAGCCAACTACCACACATTAACCACAATAACCACCTATAAAATTCCGAGCAACATATCTGAAGATCATCAAGATCGCGCCAGACAGTATGCAACATAATTTGCGGAAACACCAAGTTACAAAAGTATCTGAACGGTCGAGTGGCGAGGTATTTCAAGGTCCCCGTCTGAGCATCACGAATCGCCGCCGAGGCTGGACGATGCAACTGTTGCACTCGCCTTTCTTTTTCACGTGACACAATGCGTTTGAAAATCGAATTAGCTTTGAGTTGGTAGAATGAAAGAGGCTGTAAAGTATTGCGAGAAAGATAGGTGTGAATGTTTTTGAAAATAGAATACTTTTATTGGAATAGCTTAGTGATCAAAGTTCTTTTATCTACACTAATGTTGTAACCTCAGAATACAGAAGTACTACCAGAAGGAGCATTCAAATGTATTTACAAGCTACACGCTGTGTCCAAAAACTGAACAAAGTCCCCCGCGTAGTGTTGTTAGCTCTCGCATTATTTGCCCATTTTTGGGGTAAATTTTGGGAGTTTTGGAGGTAATATGTTAATAGAATAAAAATTGTCCTTTTCTATATAACTATGTACCTACCTGATTATCTCAAGAAATAGATAGGTATATTAAATAAAACACGGTGTTATGGTGGATGTTTGCACACTTTTAACGGGTGATGGAAAAACTTTATATGTTTTTATTTATTTTATTTTAAAGTATTCGGAAAACTTACAGCTAGGTACAAGAGTTACATAAAAAAAGAATAATTACTTAAGTCAAAATGCATCGAGCAAACTACGCTTCGCTTCGATGGTTTCCAGAACTGTTCCAGCCGTGCTCTTTGTATAATTTTTGTCCACACCGCTTTCCTTTCCTCATCAGCAGGGAAGCTAAAATTTAAGATGGCTAATATAGAAACATAATTTTATACCCGCTCCCCCTCTCCCCTTCTCCCTCACACGCACACCAAAAATTTTTTTAGAAACCTATAGACTAACATACTATTTAATAGGATTGTTAGGTTAGGTACATACGAGCCGCACTTACGCTTTATACTTTCTTTTTTCAAGTTGGTTAATTTTTATTATATTACTTATTAATATTCTACAACGAATTAAATCCCTCAAAAGGTAATAAAAAGAAGGGTAAATCAAAACTCTTATATTGGCAACACTAACATAGATTGACGCATCACTCTATATGACAATTGAAATCTGAGAAAATAATTAAATATTTAAATAAGACGATACCTAAATGCGATACTTACACGTGAAATGTGATCCCTTCCTGTTTCTTTTTCAGACCCACTGCATTTTTACAGGTAGGAACGACACAAGACGGCATAGTTTCGTGAAATTGGTCACGGGTAAAACACGTTAGCGCGTTCCGACGGTCACAAAGTGACTGATCGGTTGCGCATAAAACTACACTATTTAAGGCTAGTTTGAGTAGCTACAGTATTAGGCGCGCTCACGGGTTCTGTAGGTACTTCTGTATTCTGAGGTTGTAACATTCTACTTATGTTTCCAATACTTGACTTATAATTACTACTGTTATAGCGCAGACAACTAAAACACTCAATTTAAGCAATTGCACATGATGTTATAATATCCACATCGATATCGTAAAATCTCATTATAACATCATTATAACGCGACCAATTAACCTGGCGAGCCTTATGTCAAAATCCTCATACTAGTTGTATAAAATTTTGATATTAGGCTGGCTTTTGAAAGCAGTTGGGTTATACGTGAAAACTTCGTCGAAACTACTAAACTTACATACACAAAACTCTTTGGTAAGATCTCGCTCGCTCCTGATTGGCCCTACGCGCAGCTGCGCTCTCATTGGTTAGATTTTAATGGCGGCAAGTTCACTGTGACAATACACGTACGCGTGAAAAACTATTGTCAGCTTTTACTCTTGTTGTTTGATTAATTGCATTAGTGAAGATAAAGTAGTGTATGCAACTGCATATAACACGGGTATTAAAACACTCGTTACTATTTATGAAACTCGCTGCGCTCGTTTCATAAACTCACACTCGTGTTTTAATACCCTTCCTTATATGACAGTTGCATAAACTACTATTTTAAATGAGGCGTTATCGCCGCACCACACTCTACTTTTAGTTTTGAGAAGTAGAATGAAAATGCAATAGGTAATATAATAAGAATATAATCACAAATAATAATGAGCCTATCAAAAAATTAAGTTTAATATAAAGGGATATAAAGGGATTGTAAAACTGTGGTACTAGGGATTTGAATATGTATTACTATGCTATGAAAAAGGATTATAATAAGGACAAAACTGTAGACAGTAGCACTAAGCACAATGTTATGTATATGTACTTTAATAAAACAATCAATTACTCATTGACATAATTGCTCGAAGTGACGGACGCTTCCTAACAAATTAAACGTAACTAACGTTAAACGAATAACGCCCACGTTCAGTTCCCCGCAGGGTTGTCGATGGTCACAAACGATTGGGAAAGTGAGAATCAAATGACAGTTGCATTCGGGAAGAGAAGACAATTTTACGTTCGATTTTTAAAAACGTTATACTCGTATGTTGTAAAACCGTACCAATTGCAAAAGGTATATGTCAATTTCAAGAATTCATTACCTATATGTATGTAGTATAGTGTTGTAACTTTTTCTTTACGTCATACTTCCCACGCATTGGTAAGACTAAACCGAAAATGTGTTATTTTTCTTCGCCATACGTATGTACGCTACATCAAAATCAGAGTACCAACCCTACACCGACATTAGATTTAGGATTCACACCCTGGGGGAAATCAGAGTGTAGACGTGACATCCACCGGAGGGACGCCGTGACACGCCGGACAAGCGTGGACGGCCATGTCACGCCACGCGTGTAGTTATTACTCTCCGTAATCTCTTCCAAATTAATTGAAAAATAGATTGGATTCAAATTATTTGGAGGATTTTATTGGTAAGTGCGTGGAAGGCAAGGCTTTGGGTGTTGAATTGACTTTTGTTGCTAAAGTAGCAAGGTTAAAAATGGACTGAAGAATAAATAAAAGGTCTAAAATCTGGCCTTTGACACACAAATGTACAAGTTGGCCTCAAGTCTAAGGCAGTCTAGCAACTAGACTTACCTAATTTTAGACCTTCACGTCTCAGACGCGTTGAAGTGTTTAGCTGTCCAGCCATTTGGGCGGTCACGCTTGTCCATTAAACTACAAGAAAGTACCCCCTGTGATTTATAAGTAAGCAAAGAGATGTGATAAATCGATATTAAATATGCGAATAAGTTTTTAGTCATTTTAATCAGACAATATTACATCACTTTACGCCATACACTTTATTAATCTTGGAAACTTTTTTGTGATGTTTTAGCAGGGTCATGTCAAACAAACATTTATTAATAGCCCCTAATATATCAAGTTATTTAGAAGTCACATAACATATTAAAATGTTTTAAATTAATATTGAAAGTGACTTATTTGACAAAGACTTGACTTGTGTTTACAATCTGTTTGACATTTGTAAATGTCATTTCGGACAGATTGCTAGACAAGTATGCTCGTGACTAACATTTGAAATCATAAATTTTTCATAATCATTTTAAATCAAAGGCTCAGAATACAGAATAACCAGAACCCGTGAGCGCGCATAATACTGTAGCTACTCAAACTAGCCTTAAATAGTGTAGTTTGATGCGCAACCGATCAGTCACTTTGTGACCGTCGGAACGCGCTAACGTGTTTTACCCGTGACCAATTTCACGAAACTATGCCGTCTTGTGTCATTCCTACCTGTAAAAATGCAGTGGGTCTGAAAAAGAAACAGGATGGGATCACATTTCACGTGTAAGTATCGCATTTAGGTATCGTCTTATTTAAATATTTAATTATTTTCTCAGATTTCAATTGTCATAGAGAGTGATGCGTCAATCTATGCTAGTGTTGCCAATATAAGAGTTTTGATTTACCCTTCTTTTTATTACCTTTTGAGGGCTTTAATTCGTTGTAGAATATTAATAAGTAATATAATAAAAAATAACCAACTTGAAAAAAGAAAGTATAAAGCGTAAGTGCGGCTCCTATGTACCTAACCTAACAATCCTATTAAATAGTAAGTATGTTAGTCTATAGGATTTCTAAACAAATTTTTGGTGTGCGTGTGAGGTAGAAGGGGAGAGGGGGAGCGGGTATAAAATTATGTTTCTATATTAGCCATCTTAGATAGTGAAAAATTGTAATTGGCCCTAAGTTATTATTCTTTTTTTATGTAACTCTTGTACCTAGCTGTAAGTTTTCCGAATACTTTAAAATAAAATAAAAATATATAATTTTTCCATCACCCGATAAAAGTGTGCAAACATCCACCTTAACACCGTGTTTTATTTAATATACCTATCTATTTCTTGAGATAATCAGGTAGGTACATAGTTATAAAGAAAAGGAAATTTTTTATTCTATTATCATATTACCTTCGAAACTCCCAAAATTTACCCCATAAATGGGCAAATAATGCGAGAGCTAACAACACTACGCGAGGGACTTTGTTCTGTTTTTGGACACAGCGTGTAGCTTGTAAATACATTTGAATGCTACATCTAGTACTTTCTATAATCTAAGATCAAAGGCTGCAAAATATATTATCTACATTTGCAAACTTACTTGGAACACACTTGTTTTTGTAAGATTATTCAGCTCAATTACCTGTAACCAAAACATAAAATTTATTTGCATAATCTATCAAAAAGCAATAAAATGATGAATCTATTAAAATAGAATAGTAATTTGCATCGCAATTTCTGAACAGGTGAATAAATAATGTAGGTACTAATGCGGTACTCAGATACGTCGAAGGTTCTTAAGGAGTGATTAATGAGCGATTTTTGACATATAATGTAAGTAAAAGTCCGTCAATGCGTTAATGATCCATTAAATTGCCGTCCCTGAATAAGGTGATGAGCGATTTCATTAACTATTTAATTTATTTTCAACATTGACATGGCTATCTATCTTCTGTGACCACGGCTCCTGTAAAAGGGCCGAAAAGTGAGATAAAAATGTAAAATAAAACATTGTATCCGTAAGGCGTTGTCCTAATAGAACGCGAATGCGCGATGCGAGCGATGCGACCATCGCGTGTTTCAAACAAACATTTGAGTCGCGCGACCGCGTCGTGCGATTGTCAGTTAGGACACCTATTAGAGTTCAATATGTTTGATCGCGCGTTCGTACGAGTAAAATTCGCGCGAACTTAAGATGATCGCGCATTCGCGTTCTATTAGGACAACGCCTAACTGTAGTTTAAATACAAAATTAGTAGTGTTCGTTTAAAATTCAGAAAACAGTATATTCATCTACCCATTCAAAAGTAAAGCCTTTAAATTTTACCCGCTGGAACTCGGTTCAAATATTTTTATATGCCCTAGAAACGATTGATATTCAAAACCGAATAAACAAACAATAAATTCACTTTCACGTGCACAACATTACATATAACTATTCCTAGTTATTACTCTAATGTGCGACTATCATACGAACTTCCGGTCTCTTATTACCAATATATTTCACGAAACAAGTCTACTTCGTTCCGATTAGGGGCACAAGCTTATGAAAATACGACGTACAACGTACTGTCTAAGTTAGTCTGCTCAAACTTTAGTCCAGACAGTTTTAAGACTGTCTTCTTGTATATGAAAACGTTGGGAGAAGTTACAGGAAGGAGCGCACGGTAGAAGTCTGTCAGACTTTTTACTTTAATAAAATATCAGCCTGTAAAGTCTAGCTAGATTTTTTTTATTCAAATGATTGTACCGCCAACTGTGTAACACTGACTAAATACAGACTTAGCTGCGTCAGACAAGTCAGTCTAAAGACTGTGCAGACTGCAGCAACGGTCTGAGTGAGCGACGATACCACAAGGCCCACATTTTGATTTTATTCCGTCCATACGTGACCTGCGTTTGAATCAAGCGGCATAATTGCTTTCAGCGCCTTTTTAGATAAAACAACCGCCCTTTGTTTGTTGCTGTAGATTTCACGAATAAAAATGGATTTTGCTTAAATTTCTGACACGAGTTGGTAAAATATTTTGTTGTTTTGACCTAGTTTAATAGGTTTCCCATTTAGGTTACTAATAGGTTTACGTAGAATATCTACGTGTCGGCTCAACATCTCGATAATCATCCCACTTCTGATGTCGGGGAACAGCGATATTTACCCCACTTCTGATATTGGGGACATGTCACATCAAGATAAGCACGAGCATTATACTGTCAATCCAACATCTTAGGATTTCTAGGTCTTGATCTTGAAATAATAACTCACAGGACTTCATTACAATGACATTGCTTGTATTTTACACACGATCATCATGGATTACAGATTACAGTTAGGATACGTCTAGATTCAATTAATTGATGGAACCTAAACGACCTCCCTACTCCCCATAGTCGTCCTGTCCACGCCATAGAATCTTTCCCTAATCCTATACTCGATTCGCAATACGATCGTGATGTCGTCAACACATCCTTCCTCCAATCTACGTTCAAATGTAATCGCCATCCAACCATCTCCATTCGTCCCTTCACGTCTAATGTACCCACCAGGCTAATGTACGCCATCTTTACTTATCATAGACTCCCCCACTCACTCACTGCCACAGACTACCAAACCAGCTCACATCCCTCTATCGAACAACTGTCATCTGTCACAGTGCGTAACACCACAGACTTAACATAGTCTATTCTCATACCACAGACTACACCACGAAGGTAGAACTCACGTCACGGAATAACAACACTACCGATTCCATCAGTCAACTGAATTTACAAACTACTCTTAAACTTCTACAACAGACTAAAAATAATGTAGTGACGTTATAATCCGCTATCTGGTGTGGCGCCACTGATGCCACGCTCCGACACGGCCATCCTGCTAGCACACGTCCTCGTGTGTTGGCTAACCTGCACAGAAATAACCAACAAGAGTATTTGTTCGCCTCGGCCACTTCTGACCAATCATATTTCTACAAACAGCTCAAATAAAGAAACTTTGTAACTGTATAGTTTTTCTTTTAAATTACTAACTATGATTACTAACAACTCAAATTCAGATTAACAATATGATCAAATAGCGTAAGAAATCACAAAGTAAATTATGATAACGTTTCATCTACCAAAACCCTGGGGCCAGTAACAGTGACAGACTCTGGTTCATTATTCACACACAACCAACAATTTAAACACAATTGATTTACTACTGAGCTTTATTCGTGGTCACAACACAAGATTTAGCAAACGCATTTGCCCTTTATGCACTTCCATTTCGGAATGCCGAGTCGTCCCATGACTCTACGGTCTTCGCTACCAGGCAAGACCCGACCACACTACCCAGAGCCTACTGCCTACCCACGGACTACTACAAGTAGTAGACACCGATTTCTAACGGGCTACAGCTACGGCACTC
Source organism: Cyclophora albipunctata (assembly GCA_963082685.1). Taxonomy (NCBI): domain Eukaryota; kingdom Metazoa; phylum Arthropoda; class Insecta; order Lepidoptera; family Geometridae; genus Cyclophora; species Cyclophora albipunctata. Next base: position 941,108 of record OY720121.1, on the reverse strand, counting down.
TGGTGCGGTCTCAGACTGACCCACTGACATAAAACCCAGTAACAATCAACAACTTAATCAACCTCACTGTCTCCACCTTCGTCTGAGTCAGCTGTTACCTGCCCCACAGGCATCTTCCTAACACGATCAATATCAACCAGAGCCATGTACCACTATCGCTTGTAACAACAAATTAACACAATTTAATTAACCACACAAATCGAAACTTCACTCTAGTAAGCCCCTCTATCTCCACGGCTCTCCAGCCGACCAGCAATCGCAATTGCTCTCTCCTGAGTCTACTCCTGGACTCTATGGTTCCTCAAGAACCCGACCTCCGCCAGAGTTGCCTGCTACCGCGTACTCACGGACTACAATGTAGACACCGATTTCTACTGAGCTACGGCTACACGACAACCTCTGGTACGGTCCAACATGTGCATCACCTTGTGACTGCCGAGTCTACTCCTGGACTCAATGGTTCCTCCAGAACCCGACCTCCGCCAGAGTTGCCTGCTACCGCGTACTCACGGACTACAATGTAGACACCGATTTCTACTGAGCTACGGCTACACGACAACCTCTGGTACGGTCCAACACAATACGGCCGATAGAGTCCTTACTCGAGTTTCCACCAAAACAAGTTTACTTATCCTCATCAGGATCACTATTTACATCAACTTCGACTGGTACATGACCTACTGGCATCTTTCGTAATCTATCGTGTGCATACTTGTAAGTACGTTTAGAGTTCAAAGTTTTCAACGTGTACCGATCACCATCGTTCGGTCACTCCTGACCTAATCAACTCTACTTCAACAAAAGACTTAGTAAAGCTCAAACTATTATTCTTTTCTAATCAACAATTTTAACTATCTCAATATTTATAATCACATTGCTTATCTCAACATAATACTAGAACATCGTCAGGCACAAGTACCCATTAAAAATCAAATTAATTTCAAATCAAAGTAAAAGTCAAGTGTGTGTGTCTCTATTGTCCGGCTATCCCCGTAGCCCTAATACGCAGTCATCCCTGTGACTGGCCGTGATCATCCCAGTGATCACCCATGACCCTGATCATCCCTGTGATCAGTCACTCTCGTGATCATCCCAGTGATCACCCATGACCCTGATCATCCCTGTGATCAGTCACTCTCGTGATCATCCCAGTGATCATCCATGACCCTGATCATCCCTGTGATCAGTCACTCTCGTGATCATCCCAGTGATCACCCATGACCTTGATCATCCCTGTGATCAGTCACTCCCGTGATCATCCCAGTGATCACCCATAGCCCTGATCATCCCTGTGATCAGTCACTCCCGTGATCATCCCAGTGATCACCCATAGCCCTGATCATCCCTGTGATCAGTCACTCCGGTGATCATCCCAGTGATCACCCATGACCCTGATCATCCCTGTGATCAGTCACTCCCGTGATCATCCCAGTGATCACCCATAGCCCTGATCATCCCTGTGATCAGTCACTCCCGTGATCATCCCAGTGATCACCCATAGCCCTGATCATCCCTGTGATCAGCCACTCCCGTGATCATCCCAGTGATCACGCCTAGCCCTGATCATCCCTGTGATCAGTCACTCCCGTGATCATCCCAGTGATCACCCATAGCCCTGATCATCCCTGTGATCAGCCACTCCCGTGATCATCCCAGTGATCACGCCTAGCCCTGATCATCCCTGTGATCAGCCGCTCCTGTGGTCATCCCAGTGACCACCCGTGATCATCCCCGTGACCACCCAGACTCAAGAGGACACGCACAACTAGTTACCACACAGTCAAAAGTGACTACATTTCATCCTCACAAGGCTCAGAAAAACTAACAATGGGTACTTGCCCTTCAGGCATTTTCCTATACCAGTCAATGACACTATATTGTGTACTCGTTTTCCTCTAAACCTCGCGGCCACATTAATTTGCACTCGCTCGGTCAACCTGACTATTAAGAAGCTTGTTCTTCCTTAAAATTCTTGATTTCAATCAAAAGTTAATTAAAATTATTATCAATCGGGAATCATCAATGCTATGTAACACATGAATACTAGGTACCACGTCATTTTCAACTTTAACTTCAATAGACTATTAATCTCAAATGCACATTACAATATGAGCCATGAGTAAGTAACAGTAAGCTTGTCTAGTCACGTCTAGTCACGGCAACCAGCCGACGAGCAATCACATTGCTCAACAACACACGGTCTCAGCAGACCACTCCACAGTACGGTCAATCCAGACCACGATCATCGCCGAGTTCGAACATTGAACTCAATAAGTCACATAGTCACATAGAAACCCTTACTCATACTCTCATATTTTACAACGGGATAAACATCCAAAATACTTTCAATAATCTTTCTATTTTATCAAGTGGTACTAAGATTCACTACAAAACTCTCAATGTTAACTGACTCAAATATCACAAAATAGCTCACCGGATATTTCCCAACAAACCAATCATTACCGCAATACATCACCAATTTAACACCAATGTGAATTTGTCGTGATAGATTCTTGAATAATTCGGAATACCGCAATCCCTCATATTCCTCAGGTAACAGGATTGAGAAGAAAACCACGTTCTTCCCTGGACGAGGTTTATCAATGCTCACAATAATTACCAGCATTGAACCAACATGAAAATAAGAAAACATATTAGAACATATCACATTACGTACAAGATTACACTTGACTCTTTCGGAAGCTCATAATTACCTTCTTAACTCCACAATAGAGTAGAAAACTAACTAACTATACTCACAGAACATTCCAAGTTTTATAACCAATTGCAAAATAAACATTACGTAAAGCGCATGACAGTAGCGCTTTTGGCGGATGACAGTAGCGCTTTTGGCGGAATGATGATTCAGCCATATCTCCGAATACTACGAGCTTCATAATCCAGGGGAAGGTACATGAATTTCAATCTCGCACTATAGTACAGGTCAGTGCAATCTCTTCGTCGTCGTTGTCACCGTCGTCGTCGCCGTCGTCGTCGATAACATGCACTAACGAGCTCAGCTTGCAGCTCTCAATATTCTTTCATCTTATCATAAGCCTAGCTCCGTGGTTGATCTTGAACACAATCCATGGCGATATGATATTCAGCACAGTGGGCAATAGCGATCTTGATCATTCTCTGCTAGATGCACGGTGGGCAATAGCGATCTTGATCATTCTCTGCTGAACGCTCGGTGGGCAATAGCGATCTTGATCCCACTTCTGATGTCGGCTCAACATCTCGATAATCATCCCACTTCTGATGTCGGGGAACAGCGATATTTACCCCACTTCTGATATTGGGGACATGTCACATCAAGATAAGCACGAGCATTATACTGTCAATCCAACATCTTAGGATTTCTAGGTCTTGATCTTGAAATAATAACTCACAGGACTTCATTACAATGACATTGCTTGTATTTTACACACGATCATCATGGATTACAGATTACAGTTAGGATACGTCTAGATTCAATTAATTGATGGAACCTAAACGACCTCCCTACTCCCCATAGTCGTCCTGTCCACGCCATAGAATCTTTCCCTAATCCTATACTCGATTCGCAATACGATCGTGATGTCGTCAACACATCCTTCCTCCAATCTACGTTCAAATGTAATCGCCATCCAACCATCTCCATTCGTCCCTTCACGTCTAATGTACCCACCAGGCTAATGTACGCCATCTTTACTTATCATAGACTCCCCCACTCACTCACTGCCACAGACTACCAAACCAGCTCACATCCCTCTATCGAACAACTGTCATCTGTCACAGTGCGTAACACCACAGACTTAACATAGTCTATTCTCATACCACAGACTACACCACGAAGGTAGAACTCACGTCACGGAATAACAACACTACCGATTCCATCAGTCAACTGAATTTACAAACTACTCTTAAACTTCTACAACAGACTAAAAATAATGTAGTGACGTTATAATCCGCTATCTGGTGTGGCGCCACTGATGCCACGCTCCGACATACGTAAAAAAAATTGTTATTTAACTTAATTACTATATTTTTTTCATGTTTTATCCTAAAATTCTCTAGAGAAAGCGGAGCTGTTTGCTACTCCTTTATGAGGTTAAGCGCCGTTGACATTGAGCGAGTTTAGAAGGTTCATATCGGTTAAAAATGTAAACATAACAATCCTTACTGCCTAATCGTTTATTTGTAGTTTAGAAAAATATAATCTAAACTAAACTAAAAGCTTTATATAACCTGAATTGAAGCTTAACCGCGGGGTATAAATTAATTTAATCTACCACCACTGGACGACAAAGGAATTTCAAACCGAGTGCTCAATTGTCATTTAAGAAAAAGTTTTAGTACTAAAGCTTAGCTAAGAGAAGGGTTGAAAAATTAAACAGTATTTCAGTAAAACTTTAGTTTTTAGTGGACTAGGTAATGTTTAAATAGAAAGTGGAACAGAAGTACAATAACTTGTCCAAAACGTAACAATAAATGGCGATAGAGTTTCGTAAACATCCTACATACGATCCATTCCTCTGTAGTAACTTCTGTAGCCGCAATTAGTCTTAAGATCTAAGGCTTTCTATTGGCAGGCCCAATATACACTTCCATGCTTAGGTAGAAACATCTGTGAAAGCAACTAGTCACAAGACTTAAGGCTTCCTTTAGGCGATCACCCGCAATTTAGATTCAACAAGTTAGCGTCGTGTAATGTGTGAAAAATTACATCACTTATTTAATTGACCCTTCTGAGTACGAGTGATTTTGAACGTGTAATGTATGAAAAGTAACGTCAGATAGTTAACTGTCTATACAAATAAATCTATAGCGCTCTTGGCTTAATTTGACTAAGCAGTGTTAGTTCATTGCGATAGTTAGGGCCCCCTACTTGGTTGGGTAGCCATTTCTATCTGAGCGCTACCGTACTTCGGAGGGCACGTTAAGCAGTCGGTCCCGGTTGTTTCCATCGTTAGACCATGACGGAGACCTTTGGGCGGTCTAAAAACTAGTCTACAGGGTCGGCCACTAACCTGCTTGAAATAAAGTCTCTGAGTACTTTTAAGACTCAAGCCACGGAAGTGACCACGTGACTGTAACCCTCTGCCATCAATACCTTAGCCTATTCATTACGTAATTGCAGTGACAATGTCAATACTGCTGAAATGTACCGCTTCAGCGCTCGCGTCTGAAGCAGAGCACCCCGTCGATTGAACCTTCACTTCAACGATAATCTGCTAAGATACTGAATAACTCGCCTTGGATCGCATTAGTTCCGCTAATTAAGAGGTGATATTAATTGATATATCATAGCAATTCAGGCGGCAGTACTTGAAATTTCAAGTACATTAAACGGCTTTCAATGTATGTTAAAGATTTTTATTATTTGTTAATTGATATTTTAAGTTACATTGGTAAGTATACCGTATATAAATTCATATGTTTAATCCGATATTTTGGTGGGATTGGGACATAACATTAGGATAAATGAGAGAAATTGTGTAATGTTGCTAGTGAAAAATAAAGTAAGCTTTATTTGAATAAATTATAAATGTTTGCTTGAAATAACTTTGAACTACAAAAACATGACAGAACATTAAAAGCTGTCTACAACTTTCGACCCAAAAGCTTTTTGACATACAAAATATTTACAAGAACAAATCCAATTTTCCTACATTAAAAACTTAAAGTCAAACAGAACGTAACATCAGATGAGGTCACTGACCAGCGTAAGAGTCCTTGAGGGAAATGTTGCTATCCTACTTAACATTAGATGTTTCATTATACATACACAAGTTTGTAAGGACATATGTATGTTTTTACTTTTTTACGCAAAAGCTACAGAACAAATCTAGTTGAAAATTAAGACAGACATAGGTTTAAAGCTAGAAAAATAAATAGACTATTTTGAATTGAAACTACTTTTAAGGATACCGTCACTTCTATTTTACATTTTTATCTGACGTTTCGGCCCCTTACAAAATTTACCTAGTACAAATGAACTAATTTTAATCCTTAACTTCACTGACCAATTAGTACGATTCGTGTAAAACCGAGGGGCGCTACTACTACCTATATGTAAAACGGATCTAGCTGAAAATTGACAAAGAGATAGATTAAAGTTGCTAAGCTGGGATATTTTTTTTTTATATAGATACCGAAATTTACTCAAAAAAACGGGTACAATTCAGGTAAAACCGCGGGTATTAGCTACTGTTACTAGTATTTCGTATATAAGTTGGTTTACATGATGCATGTGGGTACAGAGGTCGTTGACCGGATATACGGGCCGTGATAGCCCGCTGATAGTGTCGCGACGTGCCGATGCTTATCGATAGCGTGTGCGAAACATTACAATTTTATATGCTACTGTTCTTTTGGACGTTTTTGAGAGTATAATAATATGTTTATAGTGTTAATCCTTCTATGGTGAATAAAGATCGTGTTTTTATTCGCATCGATTAATAGAGTTAAATGTAGGGAAGTCTGGGACATTAAGCTGTACTTTATTTTTTGAATTTATGTATTCCTTGTTGAAAGCCAAGTTAATCCCTTTAGTAGTTTTTTTAATGTAGCAGAAACATTCAGACAGACAAAGATGGAGAAGGATTTTATATATGTATGTATCAAGAAGATAACAAGGGTCTCTCGCTCACAATACAGAAAGGTGGAAGCGAATCCACTTATTTTCTTTAAGCTTTTGAAATGGTTATAATGTTCCTCAAGTTACTCAAGCGCATTGTAACCTATTCAGTCTATTTTCTAATAAAAATATTTCCATAACAGTCTCACAAGAATATTTTCTTCTGAAATACATTTTCTACACTTCGAAGATAATATATTATTCTTTTCTTATCACTTACGCCATAGAACTGCGTAGCACGTATTATTGCAGTACGTTTGTACAACCAAACCTACGCTTTATAGGAAAAACCTTACATATAAACATGTAAGAAATACTTTTATGCAGAAATATAATATTCAGAGATATATTTTTATAAGATTTTCTGGATTTAGATTTTTCCGTTGGCCGATTGATTTGAAATGCATTTCATAGAAGGAACATTAGTGACAGAAAAAAGTTTGTTGAAACATTTTTATAAATGACAGCCTTTCTTTTTAGCCCGGCACTTAATTCAGTAACTGAATTTCGGAACCCTTACTGGCTGACACATGTCTGAAAAATCAGGTTGTTTAGTCATTGATTAATTCTTTCAGATTGATCTCAAAAATTAAGAACCTGAATAATCTGAATGTGAGCAGTACACTTTAAATTTCTTGCAATTCTGAGCAATCTCAATCGAATTCAAATTGAAATTCATGGTGTAGTATGGTGCCTTATCTCAAGATGTTTAACCAACTTCGAAAAAGGAGGACACATTTCGGATCTTGGTATGAAAGAGTTTTATTTCGAAACGTGAATTCAAAAAGACTGATTATATAAATTGTTTTGTTTATTTCTCGATCGCATCTCTAGTCCATAATTGAAAGACCAATCCCAATAGTGCTACCGATGATTAGTCGAGACGGCGAGCGAGTAATAGCTGATATCTCGTATTTACGCATACACTGCTGCAGTTGGCCCTGTTTTAATGAAAAGTGGTTTTTAACTTCAATATGTAACGAGAAATGTATGCTGAACATGTTTATTTAAATAGCTTGTTTGATCGCTTGATTGGATTACATCCATTTGTTAAATAATATTTGCTTTTGTTTATTTATATTTTAATGGAGAGTTTTAATCTCGTAATATTAAACTCGTTTGCTTTTCGTGTTCAAAAAATTTGAATTAAAAAAAATCTTACTTGAAGCTTGTTTTTACATATAAAACAAAAGAACTTCGAGATACATTTCTTCACAAAAAAAAACACGTACTGTAATGAAGTTTCAAGTGACAAAAAACAGACATAAAAATGAACAAAAAAGGTAATTAAAGCTTCCACTGGCAAAGCTTCGCGAAGCTTTCGCCTCGTTGACGCATACTCGTGGCACAAGAAAATACGGCGCTATGAAAACCTTAATTTTGGCTTGTAGATGAGCCTACGACGTTAACACGCTCTTTTATTATGCACAAACTTCAAACGAGATATTTTGCAATGCAAAAAACATAAAAAAAATTTTAAGGAAATTTATTTTTATTTCGGATTTAGTTTAGTAACTTTTAGGGTGTGTAATGAATTATTTTGTGAGTTTATTAGGCTATTTGTGATTAATAAATATTATTTACATTTTGTGATGAATTTTTGAAGTCTCTGACTAGCTATTAAGTACTTGACCTATTTTTAAGTTTTAACTAATGTAAATTAGCTCTTACATATTAAAAAATTCTGCGTTCTTTAAAAAACATATGCGCTTGTATCGCTTGTATCGAAGCTTAGAGCTTAGTTTGAGTCTAACCAACGGATTAATACATCGGAGTAATCCTACGTGTGTGAACTAGTCTATTTAATATACACAGGGTGTATATTAAATATATAATATATACAGGGTGATTTCGGGATACAGGGTGATCCCAACCATTTTTTTCTGACTCAGTAAATAAATGATTGCGATGCTACCTGTATTTATTTTAATTTAAACAAAGATGATTCGTTATTTACGTATTTTTATTTAAAAATTATTATTGACTCAAAATGCGTGGTCACCCTACTTTTAATATTACTTGACATAAGTTTTCTTGGGAAATAGTAGGGTGACCATGATCTCGAATTATCGGAGTTTTTTCTGCTGACTAAAATAAGTCGCTGGTGTACTGTTAGTCCTAACCAACGTGTTGCTTAGGAGAAAGTAAGTTAAATGCTTCTTTCTTGCTCCACGACCCCGTAATCACCCTGTATAAACATATGAATATAAATTATAAATTAATTTCATTAATTTAAATTCACACACGGTTATAAAACCCAAACTAAGCTCAAGCTTAATAGTTTTTTACTCCTATTAATTCCAAAAATAAACACTATCTAACTCATGTTTCAGTGCGATTCACAATCATTTCCACGGCCCACAGCTGAATACTGAAACTGCAACTTCCTCCGTCGGGGAACGTGTTCATATCAAAATATAATCAGTATGTAATGCTTTTCAGCGTTTCAGGAAGCGTGTAGAATAGTTTTATACTAATTTTAAATGTAAATATGGTCGGGTTTATTCAGAATAAAGTTAAGTTTAATTGAACATGAAACTTGTAGGCGCAGTGGTTTGAGCGAGCGTTTGTTGTGTCGGGGGTTGTAGTGTAGGTTCGATTTTCGAGAGAATATATTTGTTAGCTACGTTGTCATGGTGAGAAGATACTAGTTGGATGGGGTTGATATTATTATTAAAATGTTCACGTTAATTAGTCGTATATGTATTGAATAGTTAATAAGTTGTTAGATTCTACAGGACAGCAAAATGATAATATTATCAGTTTGGTTTTTTTCTCGTTCTGTTTTAAGCTATTGCATAGCTTCTATCGCGGGCCTTGAGCGCGGGGACCGAATCCAGAAATCCCGTAATGGAAAAACCTAACGCTCTAAAACGTAACGCTCCTCAAACATTGCCTACGTACGCCCAGAACACAACGTTAGCGCGATGCAGACATTCAGCACACTAACGCCATCTAGTGATACAAAAAATAACTATGCAATAGCTTTACCGCGGCAGTCCCCGAGTGCCACACATCTTTTATTTTATTTTTTTCAGTTAGGAACAGAGGCTTGTGTTTCATTCTTCAGCATCTGAAGTAAGATAGCTCGCTAATTTTGGTTTATTTCGCGTCATATCAACCGACTTGAAAACTCACTCAGTGTTAACGAACGCTTAAACTACTAATAATAAATAAACACAAAATAATAGGACGTCATTACTTTTCACTACAACGATGTAAACATAGAGACATAGTTTATTCAAGTAAGACTGAAATTCGAAACTTTATACTCCATTTTAGTTTCAAAACCACCGACTTTGAGACAAAGTTTCGTCTGCAATTAGCTTACACTCAGTTAAAGATGTTTTAACTACTTTACGGAGCTAATTTGAAAGATTTCACAGCGGTAACCAGTCGTGAGTTTAAACGCAGTTCCATAAATTATACAAGTTCGGCGCAGTTTAATGTGGTTTATACTAGGATCGGTAACCGAAAGTAAATTTTAATTATAGTTCTTACTGGCACACTCCGAGACGATTAAATCGACACTTTTTTTATACATTCCTCCTATATCTGTATATATCTTCAATGAGATGAGAGGCCTTTGCCCAGCAGTGGAACATAACAGGCTAAGACTACTACTACTTTTTATCCATACTCTTAACATGTTAAAATCATTCATTAAAGCTCTACTAAGGAACCTTTTGACGTGAACGAGTTTACTCGCTGCGAGTTGGCTAGTTCAAAAGTACTAACGTGCTATTGAATTAGCCGGATCCATGAACAAACTTACGAACAAAACAAATGACGACGCGAATCATCAACGCGATCGGACGACCGGACTATAAATAATTTCTCATCCATTAAAAATACTAAGAAAATAAACAATTATACGAATAAAAAGATAATTTCCTTAACTCAATCGTCATTTAATTTGTAGAGGAAAAAATCCTTAATCCATTTATCATGTCTTCTTAATTGTTCGCGAGACAATCTGATTTAATCAATCTGTCTTGTGTAATTAAAAGTAACACATTTATTTTTATTTATATGCATGACTGATGTGGATTGACAGATGATAGTATAGGTAATTCGACTCATTAACAGATAAGACTTATTATTTATCTCTTAAAGGTCTAAAAACTCCAACACCAGGTCAGTTGGCCACTAACCTACCCGAAATGAAATGAATGGATTAAGCGCCTTAATATAATATTTAAATTGTGTTCTATTTGGTGCATCATAAAATACAATTTGAAAGCACCTCTTGTTTCTTAAACATATTTAGGTATTAAATTTAGATTTAAGTGTTCTTGTGTAATCTGGCCTAAATGTGTGAAAAGATATTCGAATAACCAAATAACTGTCATAAAACCATCAATTTATTCGCGAAACCGGTCCAAAACTGTGACATGTGATAAGGCTATCAGTTGAAAAGGTTTTCAATTTTAACCTTTATCATTTTGTACAATAAAAAACGTTTTATCTAGTTTTTATTTACCTCTTTAGTATATATACTACCATTTTAAGTAATGAGCTCTATTAATGAAAGGTAAATGGTCTTAAGAATTAGAGCTTAAAAAAGGACTTATTAAAGAAGACTTCGTTTACACTGTTACGGTAACGTACAAAAAGTCATGGAGTTAAGCCCAATTTACATAAGTAAAATTATCTTCTTACGAAGTAGAACTTTTCGTTAACTAAACTGTAACAGTAACTAACGAAAACTCATAGTAAAGCCACCTAATTGAGACTTTTAAACATCGCAATATAGACGTGTAGGCGTGCCGTTACTCCTTAACTTGATGAATATAATATTACTATCAAGAGGGTTCTAGTTACCTAGAAAACTCTGGAAAATTACCAACTGAAGAAAATATTAATTTCTAAGAAACAGTTGAAGGCCATTTAATTGGACTTTTATGTATTAACCAAGTTCTGTTTAAATGAACACCGCGGTTGACGCAAAGTCTCGACAACTATGTTTCTTATTCACAGTACTCCTGATAGAATAATAGTAGTTTATGCAACTGTCATATAAGGAAGTCAACACTCGTTACTATTATGAAACTCGCTGCGCTCGTTTCATAAACTCACACTCGTGTTTTAATACCCGTGTTATATGCAGTTGCATACACTACTTTATCTTCACTAATGCAATTAATCAAACAACAAGAGTAAAAGCTGACAATAGTTTTTCACGCGTACGTGTATTGTCACAGTGAACTTGCCGCCATTAAAATCTAACCAATGAGAGCGCAGCTGCGCGTAGGGCCAATCAGGAGCGAGCGAGATCTTACCAAAGAGTTTTGTGTATGTAAGTTTAGTAGTTTCGACGAAGTTTTCACGTATAACCCAACTGTTTTCAAAAGCCAGCCTAATATCAAAATTTTATACAACTAGCCGTTATAATGATGTTATAATGAGATTTTACGATATCGATGGGGATATTATAACATCATGTGCAATTGCTTAAATTGAGTGTTTTAGTTGTCTGCGCTATAACAGTAATAATTATAAGTCAAGTATTGGAAACATAAGTAGAATGTTACAACATTAGTGTAGATAAAAGTTATTAAAGGACATTCAACTGTAGTATGAAAACACTTTCTTCGAACTAGCAGATGAAGAAGACTTGTGATGTAATTTCTGGATTTAAAATCTTCCGTTTGTTGGTTATATTTTTGATTCAAGCGACAATGAAATGAATAAAATAAAATATTTAGTTACCCCAAATGAAAACCGATGGAAGACTGGGGTACACATATTTCTATACTAATATTATAAAGAGGTAAAATTTGTAAGTTTGTTTGTTTGTTTGTTTGTATGTTCGAGGTAATCTCAGGAATTATCAGTCCGATTCGAATTATTCTTTTTGTAATAGATAGCCACATTCAACGGGAAGGTTATAGGCTATTTTTGATCCCAAAATTCCCACGGGAACGGGTACAACGCGGGTAAAACCGCGGGGCGTTGCTAGTAATATATACAGTGAGATGAGAAAGCCTCGGCCAATCAGTGGCATAGCACAGGCTTACTTCCTTACTTTTACTCGTATTTCATAGTACCTCTTAGAACAGACAGTACCCAAAGTTCGTTAAGCGTTAAAACTTATTAATAACAGCACACACACGTAGTAACTAAACATGAAAGTAGTGCATAACTTCCAAGGTGAACCACTTGCCTCGCCTCTCGTGATATTTCGATATGCCACTATCGATATGTGCACCAAAGTATGTAACAACTAGGTTTGCACCGCACTGGGCGTTTACAATATGTATGAACATAAAAGAGTACTGAAAGGAGAAAAATGGAGCGATCCGCTTTCAATCGTGATGTTTTTCGTAATTTTATACAGAGCAATGACTCAAAAATCATATTCAATAGTCACGGCCTAATTTCAAAGCTGATAACATGTCAAATTACTCACTCGTGCTTTATTGAACGCGCTAAGCTTATTAAGTCAACCAATGAACCTAAAACGCCAAGTTCGACTTTCGCATACTAAAAACCAAAATAAAGTAATAAAACCTCTTTAATTTTAGAGGGGATAGAACCTAACGCCACTGTGCATTGAGAACCTTTGCAACTAGAATAATCAAGACATGTTGACAGCTCTACAATCAATTCGTATGTAGAATTCATTATAGATTGTTGAATTTTTAACCTAAATATTTGACGTGGTGACCTTTCTATGCGCTCGTAATTTATGGATTTGGACTGAAGTGACAAAGATAATATTTTGTTACAAACATTTGGTTCTTGAACTAAATATCGAAATCATATATCAAACACAAGCACTTCAGTAAACTCTAGTTTTTTTGAGTGTTCTGTGGTTACGGTTACGGATGCTTCAATCGCTTTTGGGCGGTAATTGGCCACTAGCCTACTCTTGTTGATGTAAATAAAAATGATTATTTAAAAGCCATAGGTAATGTTTACGAACACACTTCGAAACGGTTCCAATTTTATATATTCCATTGTAGTTATAATGAGAGTGTGTTTTCGGAAACGATCTGCCCGGACGAAACAAATTACGATATAAAGCTGAAATCGTTGTAATTAGACTGAATTACGAGTGCAACAGGCCTATGTAAATAGGAACATTGTTAGCATAATGTAAACAACGAATAATGAAGCTGTTAGCGTAATCAAATTAGAGAATAATTTTAACGCAATTTGACTGCCTTTTAATGAGTACGATATCTTGAATTGTATTGAAACTGTGTTTACGCTTTAATTTCGTTTTAATCATTTTTAATATGAGAACGTAGTTTAAATTCAAAATGTTATTCGTCCAAAACCTGTAGTGGCCTTAGCCCTGGGACATTACAAGCTATTATAATACAAAGTTAAGGGAATTAATCAACAGAACCCCATGCTTACAAGTTTGTCTAACTATTGATGTAAGACTTTGCAGCAAACCATTATTTACCAGAAAAAAAAAATAACAAACATTATACTTGATAAAGGAATTATATTTATAGCCAAAACTTTTCCAAAGCAGTCTAATGTTTAATCGTAACCAATAATCGTACGCTCTAAACTTCATCACAAAATCAAATGCCAGGATGTAAATTGTTATAAAATTACGCATATTTGCAAACACCGATAAAATCGTGTCGCATACATTGAACTGTTTGCTCGGTTCATTAAATAGAGGTGGCATTTATTATTTAAATACTTACTCAATCATTTGCAGTACGCAGTAACCTTTGACTTTATAATTGGCAAAAAAAATACTGATCTAAAGAGCATTATTGTGTAAATATTTACATACAATGTTCTGCAACTGCCATCTATACCTATAATTAAAAATGAAATGCCCAAAAAATGAATCGCCGAAATGTATGTACGCGCAATACGCATAACTTCGGGACGACTCCACCAAATTGGATGATTCTCTTATTTATGTGTTTCTTACTGTCAGGACAAAGTTTTTATATAAGAAAATAAAAAATAAAAATTTCAACATTCGCACGGGAACGGGGGCGCTTGTATTGGATATAAATATGGGCCGGATACTAGACCATTTATTAAAATAGCAGCTTTTACTATATACCTCTAATAGAACAACAAAAAGCAATAGATAGTTTTAGTGATTTCAATACTTCATAATTATTTTAATCATCCCTAAAAACTTTGAACACCCTTTAACCTCTATTCTATTCTAAAGGTCCATGAGAGAAAACATACAAAGGTTAGTGTTATCAAACTAATAATTACTTGAGATTGATTCAAAGTTTACAACCGAAGGGTCATCTCATATCGACTTATGTTTGAGTTGGCTAATAGCGGATGATCCCTTAAGGAATTTATACATAAACCCTGTGTGTAAATTCCTTATGGATGAATGTGTACGTACCTATTACGTTAAGATGTTGCCACACTATTCTATAAAGGTTAAGTATAGAATAAAGGCGTACGAGTCTATCATGAGACTTTTTACAAACATGATAAGTCTTATTAACACTTTTGTAATTAATGGCCCAAAAATTATCTTTAAAATTCTGTGTTTGTTTTAAATTCAATATGGCAGCTAACTCTCTAAAGGCTAGATTACACCGGGGCAACACTGTGCGGCATTGCGGCATGCCACAAGGCCGCATGCTACATAGTCAGAAATGTCGCACATTGTGGCAAGAACCGTGCGGCATGGCAACACCTTGCGTCACGTGGCAGACTGTCGCATCTTGTATCCGGGCACAATGGAATTCCATGCGACATTTTTGACGCACGAAAAATGTCGCATGGAATCCATTGTGCCCTTGCCACAATGTGCGACATTTTTGACTTTGTAGCATGCGGCCTTGTGGCATGCCGCAATGCCGCACAGTGTTGCCCCGGTGTAATCTAGCCTTTACGCTCACTTCTCTGAAATCGAAACTTTGATTTTTTGTTCATTATTTCCCTTATTTCCACCTAAGTCATACGTCAAAAACGTGACTATTACTCCACCGCTTTCAAAGAAAAGGCAATTTTTTGTCTATTAAATAGTCTTTTACTTTATTGTCTCTGGCCATCAGTTGATCTATTAAATCTTGTCTATGGTTACGGTAAGTTCGTTTATATCCACGAGTTCAATGTGTTGCGTCCTTAGTTTTAACAGGAAAGTTTAACGTGGATCTACCGTAAGGAACTTGCTAATGGGGTTTGTAAACTATGTATTGAGTGTTACTATGTATGTATGTATTTATATTGTTTCCCCGAGATTTTGGTGTTGTTTGTGTGTTAATAACATCCCAAAGTAAGACGAAAAGGGAGAAAACTTGGTGGTCCTAGTGCTATAATAATACTTGTGAAAATGTCTGTGATTTTATTCATAATAATTTTTCTGCAATTTTAAACCTACTACAAAAACCTATATTTCTTCCTTCATTTTTGTAAACCAATTTTTGTAAATCGATAAAGTAACTAAAAAGCTCACAGGTTTTGACTACGATTAAAACCTTAAAAGTTTTTTTTTTCAGTTTATCTATATATATAAAATTCAAAGTCCTGACTGACTGACTGACTGATAATAAACGCACAGCCTCAACCGCTACACCTAGAAACATGAAATTTAGCAGGAAGGTTCTTCAAGTGACGTTAATATTTTCGAAAATTCGTACGGGAACGGGCTCCACGCGGGCAAAGCCGCGGGGCGCAATAGAGGTAAGCTAAATAACTTTTTTTGTTACAATACTCTATAATCACACATCATTTCCACATTTGTAATAATTTCTAATTACCTCATTTCGAGTAGGTCACTAACCTCTCTACTTGTGTTAAACTAAGTACCTATGTATTAAAAACCGTATTATCTTAGTAATTTTCTTACATTGTAACGTGTTAAAACCATATTATCATTATTAACATACGAAATCGATTTGCTAATCGTTACGTGAAACCAGTTTCAGTAACATTAGATAGTTATAGTACGAGAGGCCAACTCATACGAGTATTAAGGGCGGTTACAGACTAGCGGTTATTTACTTTGACAAGCCCGTTGGCACTGTGAAAGTTTGAGCGCTTACTGTGTCGGAGTTTGCGGATTCGATTCCCACCCGGAGTCAACAATATGTGAAGACATAGTTATCGGCAAAGACGTTAGATTCCATCTTACATCTTACTTTGTGTCAAATTAACCGTGTGTGAATTTGTTAAAAAAAAATTACTTCAACCGTATTATAGGTAAGCACCTATACGTCTCGGGATACGCGCTTATAAGCACAAACATGAAAGATAATCCATCCGCGTACACTTCGCTCATACTTGTACTAATAGTAGTCTTTTGCAGCAGCTCATAAGAGTCTATTTGGAGCCAAAACGGAATAAAAATATTTGTCTTTGATTTTGAAATTCGCTTCAACGCTCGCAGGAGTTCTGTGAGCGACAAAATTAACTGACCAAGCTTACATGCATTCCAAATCTTAATGCTTTTAAAACGCTGGTCTGCAATCGCCCTAAATTGCTGAGACATACAGTTTAATCATAATTTGTATGTATTACACGGTGCTACTGACATTTAAATACTAATAACATACGGCATTTCGAGTTAATTTAGAATAATAGCTAACATATTTATAGTTTTAGATACTTTCAGCAGATTTGGCGGTTGACCACTTGATCACAACATTGGCGATAGAAAGTGAATGAGTTGAGCGTGATTCATTTTAACGTCTAAAATACTTTTTTGTCAATCAAAGACTTGTTTTTGGTCTATCACAGACTTTTTTGGCTATAAGACTGAAAATATGTACTGGAAAAAGTTGCTCCATTGACAAAAATCAGTTTTTTCGCGTCGTACTAGTCGGTCTAAATATTATTGCGACTATGTGGGCTCCGACTTTCTTACCTTAGCATAATCACTAAGCATAACTCAAAAATAAAGTTAAGATGCGCAATTCTATGCTTAGATGTAAATAAGTTTAGATAATCTCTTAAGATATGTAAAGTGAGGTGTAAATTCAAATTGACGCCTTTAAGCTATTTAACCTACACATTACATCGGCCATGATATTTGACATGCACTAAAACATGGTAATTGAATAACACTAAAGATATCATCTTCGTTTTAGAATGTGAATGCACATATCATTGCCACGTTTTGGAGGTACCAATAGTAACTAGCGAATATTTCGAAAATCGAACACGAAATTATTGGTATCAGATGTTTTATTTTAGGGTTCCGTAGCCAAATGGCAAAAACGGAACCCTTATAGATTCGTCATGTCTGTCTGTCCATCCTTATGTCACAGCCATTTTTTCCGAAAAGTTTAAATCTCCAGTTGTCATCGCAGTCACTTGTGCTATGGCACCATCGTTTTGCATCACCGATATAACTTTATATAAGCAGACCGTCACTTTTTGTGGAAATCTACGGGAATTATTTTCTGGCAATCTTTAATTTGAAGAAACTAGATAGAACTTTGTAGAGAGTTACAGATCTATATAATGTTTATTATTACATAATATTCCATCTGTAAAACAAAAGCCTCTTATCATCACCGAAGAATCCGAAGATACAGTAAGAAAAAGGCATAATCACCACGCTTACCTACTGCAGGTTGCTCACAAAATATCGAACAATATAAATATAATAAAGTATAACTAGATCCCCGTTTCCCCACTAAACATTCAAATAAGATCGCCCACGCGCTCCAGTCAGCTGAGAGATGAGATGGACAAAGCCTCGCCTCAAGATACAAAGTCTAGAACATTAGATACACATCGACTTTCGACGCCATCCGGCTATCTACACTATCTTTCAGATTGTATTCTTCTAGCTTTTTCAGCGTAATCCACGATAGCATTTTCCGCTCTTCCGTTTTCTCCATCGTTATATACCTACCTACATATTCATTGACTAGATATGTCCGCGAATTCGTCCGCATGAAATTTAACAAAAAAGTAGCCTAAGTTGTTCTTCATTACATCGATTACCTGCCAGTAAAGTTCCCGTTAAAATATTTAGAGTTTAGCCGGAAACGAAAGACAAGAATTGTAAGTAAATGTTATTTTGGTATGCACCGTTTATATGTTCATATGTATGTTGTAAAAAGCGGTTATCTTAATATTACAAACAAAAACTCCAATTTTATTTATATGTATAGATGTATAAATGAAAGATTCCCCATACAATCCGTCCATCAATCCACCAATCTGTGTTAAAATCACTCAAACAGTCCAGCTACAGATTAAGGACGATAAAACAATAATTCGCGTCCGATATAACACGAGGTCAAACAAATAATGACATAGAATGTATAATTTGCACCGGGCGCCAGGCCGAGCGGGCGCCGTCACACCCACTCGCTCCTCTCGAAGCACCCTCGCATTACATACGTTCATAATACACACTGAATATTAGGTTGCGGTGTAAATTAGGCACTTTGCCACACTGATTTTGGTGGAGTTATTTTTGTGATATATCTAGCGTAGTTTGTGTTTCATCGCTTTTGGTATTATTTGGGGTAAGAACTCTTTTACTTTTTAACCAAGAATATTATATAATATGAAACTGCATGTAGTATAAATTACCAGCACTGAACAGAAAGGCATGGAAAGATAGTTTTGCATGGAAACATTTGCCCAGCATTGGGACAAACTAGGCTGAATCAAAATATTAATATAATAGTCCTTTGACAGATGGCTATATAAGGTGATCTCATAACCAGTACTTAACGACTCGTCAATAAAAGGACCATTAGTAGCACCGTTACTGGGCCAGCCGCCAGCGGGAGTCGAACTAATAAAAAATATAGCTTTATGGTTCTCTAGCACAAACACTAGGCAAGGAAGGAGATAAACTAATGTGTGCTTCATCACTACATAGTATAAAATAAAGTCGCTACTTTTGTCTGTTTGTTTGTCTGTATCCTTAAATCTTTAAAATTACGCAACGGATTTTGATGCGGTTTTTTGTAATAAGTAGAGTGATTCAAGAGGAAGGTTTTTATGTAAAAAAAATCCCGAAATTCCCACGGGAACGGGCACAACGCGGGTAAAACCGCGGGGCGCTGCTAGTATATTATAAATGCAGATTTTGTTCGTTTGTTTGAACGCGCTAATCTCAGGAACTACTGGTCCGATTTGAAACATTCTTTTTGTAATGGATTTCAGCCACATTCAACGGAAAGATTATTTCATCTCGGAAGTCAATGCAATCCTCACAAGAAAAGAATATCGAAGTAGGTATCTCCTTCCGCCAAAGCTTTGTTTTGGGTGTTTTAACATAAATGCGAAAGTAAATCTATCTGTCAGTCTGTCTGCCGCAAGTAAACCCGCGAGGAACAACTATATTAATAAAAACATGAAGTTAAAAACTAAAACTTTCTGGCCGAGAACGAGCTGACATTCGCGTGGGAAGTACAAATGTTGCTGAAACGATGGTTTCTATTGACTGTGAAACAAGTCCATAAAGTGCCTTTCAAAAAACTTTGAATAGAATATTTAACTCCTATACAAATACCCAGCTTAGTTGTTTCTTCAGATCAATATTTAAAAAAGACCTTACAAAGATACGAACAATTGTAGGTCTCCTTTTCTCTGAAACACTATATTTTAAATATTTTATAAAGTTTCTCGGATTTACTACATTCCGAATATTTTTAAATACTTTAAAAACTATGTAGATCAGTCGAGTGTTCAAAATGTTAACTGTTTTCTTCATTTCTTTAAGCAATCACACGAGAAACAACATTGACCATAAAATTAAATTATCTCCACATAAATGAAAACAAGTAATCAAAAACTGTCCTAATATCTCATCTTTATCCCTTAGGTCTACTCAAGTAACCCGCAGCTAGGCCGTAAGCAACAGGCGAATATAAAGCCTGGAACAGTTAATTGTCTCCGTACGCTGTAATCAACGGAGCGCCGCGGCGGCGCCTCCGCTTGTTGACACCCAACCTACTTGCGTCGCCTCTGCGTATTTTATCTAATATCATTTTAATAAAACATTCTTTGACACTTTCAAGACGAGGCCCTTACTTAAGACACTGATATTAAACAATTTTCTAGTCATTTGGTAGTGAACATGGTTTGTATCAAGGGAGTTGTTAGATTTGTAATCCTTTAATAGAACATCTATAAATATTTTAGAGTATATTTCCATCACGTTACCGCATAAAATAAAATGATACTTATCGGAAAATGAAATTGCAATGCCTACGCCAACATGCCTACGCCGTAGCTGTAATTTTCGAAAATGCTACGGCGTAGGCGTACTGAATAAAGGTTTGTTAGCTTTCCGTGGTATTAATAATACACCTAACTCTATTTATTGTGATATTTGTTCCAATAAAAATTGTCAATAAGCGGACCTCCCGTAGTCACGAAAGTGTTCATCATTGAGTGACGTCATCGATCGGTGTTGAGCACGTCACCGGTAGTCGAGTGGGTCTCTGACGTCATGGTTTATCAGCATTTATTGATTAATAATTGAATATCTGGATCAAAGCACTCTGACTTGGGCAGTTGGTGAGTTTCCATTCATTCTCTAGGCTGATGAATCGAGTAATGATTTCGATGTCATTCATATTGATCCTTAAGACATAGATTAACAGAGCCAAGTCTAGTTGGATATGGTTTTAATTAGTGGTAGACTGTTTGTAACTTGAAACTTAAAGATTTCCTTTATATAGTCAATATATTCAAAATAAGTTTTAAAAAAGCTACGAGATGAAAAACTACTTAGTGTCAGTTTGATTTATACAACTAAACTCCTAAGAAAGGTTTCCTTCAATGCAATAATTTAGTCCTTCCTTAATGGTGGTGAAAGGATTACTTTACAAGAAGAATAAAACGGAGATTCCTCCAAATGGTAGTTTCATTGAAATCGGAACAGAACTACAAAACCTGCAGTATTTCATAATCTCAAACTCGTTTACAAAGATAAATACGCTTTTCCTCACCACGTCTGAAAACGTCTGAAGGATACTCGGACTTATTCCTTTGAGATAAAGTTTAATTTAAGTGTGAAGTTTAGAGCGTGTTTCCTTGCTTTCCGTTTTCTAACAATTTACAGTACAGGCGTTCTTTAGTGCTTCAGAAACTGATATATTACGGAAAGTTTCACTACACATACCTACAATATAGTAAACAATAGAAAAATATATATTTTTCTTGCTTGTTTTAATCATTAGACTATTTAAACTTAATATAAACTTCAAAATCAGGCTCGGCCAAAAGAGGCCTGTTATTAAATAATTAAATATGACGTAGTATGTCTGTGTGGTTATGGCACCACAGCTCATAATTATGTAAACAGATTTGGATGCGGTTTTATATTTCACCGGTAGAACAAATGTATCACAATAATTTCACATATAAGCGATTTACCTGGTCAATCATATTGCTTCCTCAATACATAGATACACAAAGTATATACTGAACAACTGAATAAATATATAAACATAATATTTTTGTTCAAAGAATATTCTTTGTACAACTGCGAACACGGCTGGCGACATTTTGTATATTATTATTTAGTTTTCTGCTATGTCATCTATATCTGTATAACTATATTGATTTATTTTGTATTGTTTATACAATACGTAGATAGAATACGATAAATATCGTAGTCTATTGATTAAAACAACCGAAACCGGTAGCGGTGAGATAGAATATATAAGAATAGATACATGCTTCTATCTGCCACCCATTTCCAGCTAAAATCCAAATAAAGTGTCCTTCAAATTTTGATAGTTCATTTTGAATTATTGGCCTTCATCAATAGTTTTCATAATATTCATGTTTAAGAGATACGTGCCCAATGTATTTTCGGTAGCCAATTTCCAAAGCAGTAATACAAATATTTTGCTTTGACCATCGAGTTTCATTGTAAACACAAATTAAAACGGATCTCGAAAGTAAATACCGTATAATTTAGCCTCTTTGATGCCTTATAAAGGTATTCCCAAAACCGAAGCAACGCCATTAGTTCGACAAAGTTGTTAATTGAGTCTAATTCCTTCTTGTGTTAGCTCTCGATTACGACTAAGGACCGCGTTTAACTAACAACATTTACAGAATAATTAGTTTTAGTTACATTACTATTATTTATTTTAACATTTAACATGTTGTTAAAACCTACAAACATTTCTATTGATCGGCAACTATGGTTCGCAACAAGAAACCAAATTGTTCTTATTGCGCTACTTGTTGCGAACTCTAGTCGCAATGTAGTCGGATAACCTGTTATTTCCCACTGTAGGACAAATTCCTCTTACCTCACAGAAGGAAGATATCAATACAGTAAGGACGATTAGGCGTAATCACCACTCTAACCGTTGGTGTTCTCAAACCCGAGTCATGTTTGAAAATTATCTTATATTAGTTAAGATATTTCTAAAAAAGAGGATATTTTTGTGTTAAAATATAGAACTCTCTTGCTTTTAGTTCAATGTTCGTTCGTTTGGTGTAAATATGCCTTAATTCTAGCCAGCAACCCAACATTAAAGTCTCTTTTAATTTAAGCGTTTTAGCCATCCGGCTACGCGCCGCCGTAGTGCGCCGTCGTCGACATGCACGGATATGTTCTTTTCATTTTCACGCGAAACGCACTTAGTAGGACGACAGAAAACGCCTAATTTGAAGGAGCCCTTACCGAGGACTGTTAAAATCAGAATGAAACCTTCCCTCATCCATTAATATTAAACATAAATAAATAAATAAATAAATAAATATACCTGGACAAATTCACACACGGTTAATTAGACCCAAAGTAAGCTCTAAGCTTGTGTTATGGAATCTAATTAACTGATACTACTACATATACATACACAAATACTTTATAAGGATATATAATTGACACCCAGACGTCGTCGCCAACAACTATGTCTGCACATATTGTTGACTCCGGGCGGGAATCGAACCCGCAACCCCCGACACAGTAAGCGCTCTCACTGCCACTGTGCCAACGGGCTTGTCAAATCACACATCACACATTAATGTCCGTAAATTATTAACATAACGTTTCAGGATCGCAAGTCAATTACGCGGTTGATATATTATGGTATCGGGTCTTGTTCAACTCGAGAGTGAGTACTGGTTCATTTATTATGAAGATATCTAAATATAATATGCGAAATTTCGTGAATGGATGTATGTTTCTCTTTCGCACCAACACGATTTGGATGAAAATTGGCACAGAGTAAGATTAATGTCTGGAAGCACACGGAGGCGATTTTTTACCCCGAAATTTCCACGGAAACGCGGGTCAAACTTAGTTAGAAAGTCTTTCTTGTCTACTTTACATATTAAAAATAGCTATCTATGTCCATGCTGCAATATTAAACAAAATAAAAAAACAACATATGCTTTTAGTTTGTAAGTTTTTCAATTGATGTAATTGGGTCTCCGTTTTAATTTAAATAAATAAATAAATAATAATAAACATAGAAGTGGCTTTTACTAATAACTATACATCTAGTTTTAACTTGTAAGTAATTTCGTGTAGATAAGTGGTCAACCCTGGTGTCGGACTGTCTCAAGACCACGGACTTGATCAGACGATTAAAATAACCGAGACCGACAATTTCACGTGCCTTTATTGAATCTTTATACTACTTATTGCCTAGGAAATGAATGATCAAAATAATGAAAATAAAGTAGAAAATACTACAAAGCACATCTATTATTAAGTAGTAAGTGTTATAATGTCAAACATTTTAATAAAACGTGACTTTACTAAATCTCAACCGACAGATATTTCAGTTCGTATTTTCACAAAAACAATAAAGGTTTTCAGAAAATATTTCAGGACAGATGTCCATTAATATTCATTAGTTCAGCAGAATACTCGTATAAACGTTAGAAAAATATACATTTAGCAAATAAGAACAATAGTTTTTGTGTGGAGTGATTTCATTAAACTCTTGTTAACTAAAGAGCCGTTTGGATTTAGCGTTTACAAACTATGAATCAAAAGACAAAAAAGTATGAACAAATGATATTAATAACATTCTCAGTTCAATAAGGATTAATCTACATTCTTACACTTTGGTTAGTTGCTTATATAAACTGACAACATTTTACTGAACAATTTTGTCGAATGTAACGTTATACTCGTATTGACCTGTAAAAGCCTCCGGTCCCCGGTGTTCCATCACACTATTTACTATAACACCGACAAACACATTCCCATCACGATCTTTTATTATTTATCACTAGAAAACGGCTGCGTTCCGGTTAGGGTTCTGTATCAAAAAAACAACTCGATATAACCCGTAGAATGTTAATATTTAACAATTTTGAACTAAGTAACAAATCAACTGAGAAGCACATTAAATAGTTACCACTTAAGTTTCTAAGTTGGTTAAGTTGGTAACAAACACACTTGAAGTGGTAAAAGTTAAAAATACACGATTCAAAAGTAATATTAAAGTGAAATAAAGTAGTAATTGGATCTAGAACGTTCTGCTATGACAGTATCGGACGACAGTAAAGCTGGGTTTACATTCAACTACCCGTGTCGACTTGAACGCAATGACGCAGTCTGCCGACTGCTTACCGCGTTGTCTACTACTATCTACGCTGACCCTGTGATTGGTTGTTAGTCTTCTTGTCATAATCCGAGTATTCTGAGGCAGGTAAGTAATCACACATTACGATGACTACCCAATTCAGAGACAGCTTTCGGTTCAAACTAATTTATTAACTGAAATATTTAAGTTGTTAACATTATTAGCTGATTGACCGAAGTCAGCGTCGCTTATGCTTTCAAACTGTCCACGACCAATTCCGGTCTTATTCTCAACCCATTGCACCGGTTGTGACCGAATACGAATACCTGTTTACCCTAGAATCCGGGAACCGAATACGCTCTACAAAATACACATTTACATTAATCCGTCACTGAGCAAGAACTTTATTAAGTATGTTTCAGCAGCTGTTTTCGCCTAATGTAAACGAGCCATAATATATCGAGTTCTCGGACCATGTCTACAGTTTAAGCTATAGAACAAACCGATCGGCCACAATCGTTAACTTAGAACCAAGATTGTCCGGCAAATACTGCAAACAAACAAAGTTTCAACACTCGAGACTTTATTAGATGCTCCCAGTTTTATACTGGCAGGAACTTTATACTATTAGATAGTTTAAAGTTAGCACTGTTACCATGGAATCACTGATACTTCAAATAATGAAGTTAGTCGGAGAAGACAGTCCGCAGTAAAACATTAGGGCATTTAGTTCTTCATGTGCGCTAAAACAATGCTTTTTAAATTGAAACTATGTTTAAGGACACACTTTGCTTTTATTATACACTAGCAGCGCCCCGCGGTTTTACCCGCGTTGTGTCCATTCCTGTGGGAATTTCAGGATGAAAAAAAGCCTATGTTACTCGTGGATAATGTAAATTTCGAATGGTAAAAGAATTTTTAAAAACGGTCCAGTAGTTTTTGAGCCTATTCATTACAACCAAACAAAGTTTTCCTCTTTATAATATTAGTGTAGATTTTTGTCTGACGTTTCGGCTCCTTTACATGAACCGTGACCCTAGAAGACTCTGTATCTGAAGTGTATACGTAAACTTAGTTTCAATTTAAAATGAGTAGTGTTCGCTTACACCTAAAAAACCGGTATACAATACTTTTATCTATTTTTGTCCAACAAATGGACTTAAGTGCCTCGTACAATCCTTTACAATACTACTTTAACAATGGTAAACACTGCCCTTTCATTTGCTTGTCTCTGTATAAAACACCTTATCTGACACCGTTAACATTTTAAATATTGCACGGAACCCAGCAAGGCTGTGAGCTCCCAAACTCGTGTTGACACAATCAAGCCTCCTTTGAGCTCGTCGCGCCGTTACTGTGAGTGTTACTTTACGTAGTAATAGTACGTTTCGTTAACTCGGATATATTTGTGTACATTATCTTGCTGCTACATTTTTTCCTTCATAAAAGTACCCCCGACGAGGCTTGTAACAATATATTTTTGTTAAAAATGGTTGCGCCTACGTTCGGGAAAGTTAATATTAGGTTAATGAAATTATAAGTTTATTTATGTTGTGTTATGTGTCTGTATATTGTTTTTGTTCGGATTAAATTTCTGTTCATTTTCTACATTATGTGGGTTCATGCTTTAACTTTTTTGTGGTGAAAGAAACATGTTTAACGTGAGAGTTGCTAAAGTTGTTTTTGAGTGAAACCAGGCAAAGTATGAGTTCATTCAAATTCATTCACTAGACTTATCGATGGACTTTCATATTACTATTTACTACTAGTATTCACCAATTATATAATTTAAAGTACAAACTAAAAAAATACCTACTTCCATTCTCATATGTTAAATACAAATTTGATTAGGAAACTAAAAAGACCTTAAGACGCTACTGGGCTATTTTTATCCCAAAATTCCCGCGAAAACATCGCAGCGTATTTTGTGGAACCGCTTGGAAAAGCTGGTAATTTTTATTTAAATATCTCAGAATAGAAATAAGGTACATTTTTGAGAATATTTATCTAATAATATATTTTTAGAAGTTCGCAAACTGAATTGAATTAAAACATTAAGTTATTCCAAACAAGTTTAGACCAGTATTGACGAAACCGACAGGGTACTGGGTACTGTCAGAGTAATGTAAAAATCATGGGTAAAAATAGATCCGCCATGAAAAAAACATTTAAGATTATTCTACGTTATTTACCAAAATACAAAATTGATTTCCGTATACGCTGTTACATTGGGCCTATTTTTATAAACATAATATTATATTTTCCCGTAGTTTCCACAGGGAATTGCCGTTTCCCTGGGAATGTTGAATTAAAAAGTAACCTATGACCGTCTCCAAGGGCTTATCTTATAATTATTAAGAATGTAAGTATAAAAATAGAAAAATCGTTGGTTGTTTTTCGAGACTAAGATTTTTGTAGAGGGGTATCAAAATTAATGGTAACGCACGCTTAGATAGTAAAAGTCGTGGTAAGGCTAACTATTATTGTTCGTTATTCTTTCACGCAAAACCTTACCAACGGATCGAGATGAAAATTGGCACAGATACAGATTAGTGTCTAGAAAAACAAACACAGCAACAGGGTGAATCCGCGGGGAGCCGTAAGTTATTAATAAAATCAATAGATCCTCGGTTATAGGTTGGCGCTTGTCGCCGCGTGGGAGTCTGGCGCCGCGCCTAATCCTCTGACACACTTGCTTATCTCTTATCACTCGTGTTTACTGCCTAAAATTATGTCACGCCCAATATTCTCGAGCTAACTATTCGGGCCTACTTTTATAGGAACATTCGTGGGTAGTAAGGAAGAAAACAACAGTTTCAGAAGCAATTT
The DNA here is from genome assembly GCA_963082685.1 of Cyclophora albipunctata. NCBI lineage: Eukaryota > Metazoa > Arthropoda > Insecta > Lepidoptera > Geometridae > Cyclophora > Cyclophora albipunctata. Next base: position 913,226 of record OY720121.1, on the reverse strand, counting down.
AGTTTCCATATAAGATGTCTGTGAAGGTTACAAAAAACAGTTAATGGTTAGAACTATACATGTTAAACATAACGCAAATATTTTAGCCGATCTTAGGAAATGCTATGAAATGGGTATGTTTGTAAGTATTATCGCGAGGCGTTGCTGAAGAAAATATAAACCTCAACATCAATCATTTTACAATATGAAATAATACGAAGTAAAACTAAAAATACACACTACCAAGGACACTGTATAATAAATCATACTTTTTGTGAATCTTCCCCTTCCTGTCAGTCAAAGGGACAGCGGTCGTAGCGGTGAGATGAGACAACGCGGCTACGCGCTACGAGCTACGAGCGCGCTACGAATACCTTCAGGGTTCTTTAGTGATATCACATAGTTAGTTAGTATATTTTTTTGTATTTATTAGATTTGTGAGTCAGTGTATTGTTTTGTTAAATTTTAATAGAATTACAGCTGTGAAATGTCAACTTCTATAGACATTTTTGAGTTAAAAATCATTTTTTGCGAATCAAATATACTTGAACGGCCATATAATAAACGCGTCTTAACAACAGGCGTAGTTATCAAATGGTTTGTCACTTTCTGACATACGTAATTTTTCGAAGAGCAAAAGAGACAAAACACTTTATAACAGTGTTTAAGTATATTTTTTTATTAAGGCGTTTTTTAATAAAGCCCGACGAGTATGAGATTTCAGAAATCTGAAAGGTTCTACAGGTATTCATTTCATTATCACTGTCCCACGCTAATCATTATGCGGCAAACTGAAATAAACCGAAGCACGTGTAACAGTCAAAAGGTCAAACGGAGACCGAACAACCGAACAACTTTTTCGACGTCTTATCCCAGGTGAAGTCGCCTGCTCAAGAATAAATGATTAATCTGGACCGGCGGGCACCACGTGACAGGCATATTTCACAAAAGACTAATTAACAAAATACCCCATTTTAATTAAAAAGAACACCAAAGAAAACACCGCTCAGCTTACAAATAAACTGAAACTATAAACAAAATGTAACGAAATTATGAAATATTTCGTCTATTACCAACCGACCAACCACTCTGTCCACCTAGGTGGACGGTTAGTAAGTTTTTTTCCTAACCAACAACCCGCCTAGTTTGTCCAACCTAGTTGGTCGGTTAGAACTATTTTTTCTTAACTGCCAACCTAGTTGGTCGGTTAGAACATTTTTTACTTAACTGCCTTAACCTTAACCTAGTTAGAAAAAATAACCCTAACCTACGGAATAGTACAATTTTCTTAAAAAAAAAATAACCCTAACCTACCGAATAGTACAATTTTCTTAAAAAAAAAAATAACCCTAACCTACCGAATAGTAAGAAAATTGTACTATTCGGTAGGTTAGGGGTTTTTTTTTTTGTCAGTTGTTTCAGAGTGTCAAAGGGAGAGAAATGTAGGTTGTCAGTTGGGAAAAAAATGTTCTAACCGACTAACTAGGTTGGCAGTTGGGAAAAAAATGTTCTAACCGACCAACTAGGTTGGCAGTTAAGAAAAAATAGTTCTAACCGACCAACTAGGTTGTTGGTTAAGAAAAATACTTACTAACCGTCCACCTAGGTGGACAGAGTGGTTGGTCGGTTGGTAATAGACGAAATATTTTACTTTCAACAACAATACCGCAGGCTGCGTAGGTTTGCTTTATTTACTTTTATATCAAAAGATACCTTTATCAAAAGTTGTGCCTTTCATTTTGTCTACTTAGTTATGGAAATATTTGTACCTATTTCACGTACCAAGAACGAAAGGGGTCTATTATTTCCCTACAATATTGGCCTTCATATAACGTCGAGTCACCTTCCTTTAAACATACATAAAAAAGTATAAGCCTAAAATGTCAAAGGCAAAGGTCTCCCATCTCACTGAAGATATCAGTACAGTGAGGAGGATAGAGCGTCATCGCCTCGCTTACATAATACAGGTTAATGTTCTCAAACATACATAGAAAAGCAATATTGTTGAGTACATACCATTGCTCCATTAGCAGCCAATCCATAAAACAAAATGACAATATATATTACCTGTAACAATAGAAAACATTTTTGTAAGTAAAACTGATTACTCCGCCCCATCGTGTGTCAAATTTATTGTCTCATAATACCCGATTGAAATCGTTTGATGGAACTTAGTTATAAAAGATATAAAATACTTATTAACAGCCTCCGTGGTCTTGTGGTTTGAGCGCCCGGCTCACGACCCGGAGGTTCCGGGTTCGATTCCCGGTGGGGATATCTCACAAAAATCTATTTGTGAGACTTTCCTCAGTTTAGTTAGGGCATTGCAGGCTGAATCACCAGATTGCTCGAAAAGTAAGATGATTCCGTGCTTCGGAGGGCACGTTAAGCCGTCGGTCCCGGTTACTTTCTACGGATAGTAGTCGTTACTTGAGCCATGTCAGAGGCCTTTGGCGGCTCAATAACTCTGACACCAGGATTGGTCAGGTTGACCATCCACTCGATGAAGAAAAAGAATACACATTTGGGCAAACGGTTCATCACGATCAACTTCTGTAATACCGACTAACATTTCAATAAGCGCTCGTGGCATAGTTTGATTAAGCGACGGCAGCTCATTGCGATTGTTAAGCAACGTGCAACTCGGTTCCTACTTGAATGCGTGACCGCTAGTGGCATTTTTATCTGAGGGCTACCATGCTTCGGAGGGTACGTAAAATTGTCGGCCTCGGTTGTATCACTACATAGTACAAAGTCGTTGTCTGTTTGTCTGTTTGTCTGTATGCTTAAATTTTTAAAATTACGCAACGGATTTTGATGCGGTTTTTTGTAATAGGTAGAGTGATTCAAGAAGAAGGTTTTTATGTAAAAAAATTCCCGAAGTTCCCACGGGAACGGGCACAACGCGGGTAAAACCGCGGGGCGCTGCTAGTCATCGATATACCATGTCGAAGGCCTTTAGGCGGTCTAAAAATTCCTCGAAGTGCTCAACAATTCCATAAGCTTACATTAAGCATTCCAAGTAACTCACTACCAAGTACAAACATTACTATACATTCCTAAAAGCTTATCTAAACATAAGTTTTAATTGATTGCTCAAGTAACCGAACGTGTTAAAACCACTTTATCGTCGATTATAATCGAAGATTAACCGCAAGTTATTTAAACTTACCACCTCACAGTGAAGCATTTCTAAATAAAGGAATATATTTGATAACGCAATTTTAATACTTATGTAATATTATAGAAACGGTAATGTCTAAAGAGTTATTTAATACAAAACAAGTCAATTCAATGCAATCGTTTATTTGCAGTCACATAGTAATACCCGTTTAGGGTGCATCAAATAAATTCGTTCATTTAACAGATTTAACAGATATGTACGTTCATTTAACACATCCTTCTTGGTCGTCGTCGGCTTCACTTAATTCATTTATTAGTGTGTCCAACTGCTGGGCAAAGGTCTTCTCGACCGTTTTCCAGTCGTCTCTGTCGAAGGCCCGCTGTGACCTGGTTGGCTCAAAGCAGTCAAGTTCATCTTTCCAACGTTTTAGCAGTCTGCCTCAGGGTTGCCTCGTTCGTTAAAGTCAAGTAAATAAAATAAACAATAAAGTAAAGTATTAGCCTGTAATGTCCCACTGTTGGGCAAAGGCCTCTCACTCATCTCACTGAAGATATCAGTACAGTGAGGAGGATTAATCATAATCACCACGCTTGCCAAATGCGGGTTGGTGATCTCAAACCCGAATCATGTTTGAAAAGTAGATAACATGTTTTCGCTCGACGCTGAAATAAACAATATTTCAGGTAAAACAGTTCGCGCTCCGTAACTTGAGTAACTCAAGTGTTGTTATTGAGTTGCAGCGCAGCTAGTCCGTCGCGTCGAGGTGTTGAATCGGTTAACCGAATTACACGATCGGTGTTCGGTATCTGAAACTCGACACCGCCCTACTGGGCTCCGATAGATGCAACTTTCTTGTTATATTCGGAATCTTAGTTAAGTGTTTACAAATAACCAAATTATGGTATTAGAAACTGCTTTACTTTTCAATTAGGTTATGTTAATCGTCAAGAATATTATCAATGTGTTAAGTTTACTCATAAAGTTTATTACTTTTTCGCAAATAGTGTGTAGATAGTATTATAACCTGACGAAAGACTCCCACCTAATTAAAGTTCTCAGTGAGCTCCTCAGAAACTGCCGCTTTCAAGTCCATCTTCAGAATAATAAGAGTCGTTGGCGTTCCCAAAAGAATGGCCTTCCACAAGGAAGCGTTCTTGCTCCGTTACTATTCAACATTTACACAAACGATCAGCCAAATTTTCCAAATACAAAGAAATTCATTTATGCCGACGATCTAGCACTCGCAACACAAACCAACTCCTTCGAAGAGGCTGAAGAAGTATTGACGAGCGCCTTGGAAAACCTAGGTTCATATTACGACGACAACTCCCTCATGCCAAATCCGTCGAAAACAGAATCATGCGCTTTCCACCTGCGAAACCGTCATGCCTCTCGCGCTCTCAATATTACATGGCGAGGTGTTCCCATACATCATAATAATAGCCCCAGATATCTTGGCGTGTCACTAGACCGCTCACTAACCTTCAAAACACACTGCCAGAACACGAAATTAAAAGTAACAGCACGCAATAACCTTATCCGCCGCCTTACGACCACCACCTGGGGAGCCTCGCCTCAAGTTCTGCACACCTCGGCCTTAGCACTTTGCTACTCTTCTGGGGAATACGCATGCCCGGTGTGGCACCGCTCTTCGCATGCGAAGAATGTAGATGTGGCGCTCAACGAAACTTGCCGAATAGTAACAGGCTGCCTCAAACCCACACCCTTAAACCAACTTTATCCATTAGCAGGAATAGCCCCCCCCATCTATCCGTAGAGAATTTGCTTGCGCTGCTGAAAAATCTAAACAGGAATCCGATTGCAGACATCCCTTGCACAACATCTATAACTCATCACCTCCTACCTTTAGATTGAACAGCCGCAATAGTTTTATGAAGTGCACTTTGCCTCATACATTAACCGGAGACGCTCGAGTCAACCTGTGGAAGGAGAAATATGCCCCACCGCCACACTTCTTAGACCCTGCTGAAACCCTTCCCGCTGGCCATAGTTTACCATGGTCAGTGTGGAAAACACTAAACAGGCTAAGAACCCAAGTTGGTCGCTGCAGATCTAATCTGGGGAAGTGGGGCATGATAGACCCGTGTCAGACCCCGTGCGACTGCGGGGCGCCCGAACAGACTATGCAGCACGTTCTGACCTGCCCCTCGAACCCTGAAAGCTGCACATTGAGTGACCTCATGTGCGCCAATGACAAGGGCGTAGGGGCAGCGAAGCACTGGAGCGGGCTCATTTAAAAAGTTAATTTTTGTGCCATCGACACGAAGAAGAAGAAGATAGTATTATAATTATGAATTTTCAACCTTATTTTGGTCATTTCATTTCATACCGTTAAATAAGTCCAGCAACTTATCTATATTAATTATTTAAAACAAATTATTGAAATCCCTATCAATTTTTGGTCAGAAAAACAAAATGAATCCGACATGTTCACTCGTGGTTTTAAAACAGCACTGCATTGACACATTGGTTAACCAAACATTTGAATAACCACCTATTCAATCAAACTTTGAAAAATGGAACAAAATTATGACCATAAACAAAATACACACGAAAACAAAATGGATTCCTGTCACTGTGAACATGAAAAAGACCGTCATTCTATATTTGAATCAAATTCGTCATTCGTTCTTTATATATTGCTTTCAAAACTGACGTTGAGTTTTAGTTACTCTGTAATTAAACTACTCGCACTTACTAGAGTAGTATTACAAACATGAATAAAACGAAAATCTCTATATACATATTGTTGATATATGATCCACAGAATTCCATTATGGTGCAACACTTTAGTAAAACGCATGGATTTTCTCGTGCATTGAAATAGATAATATTACTTCCTATTGTAAATTTGCTCCGATATCCTAGGATCGATTTATCTAGCTGTACAAAAGACCACGTGCCGCATGCTTCACGCTTTTGGACTCACATCTAGGAAAGCACAAAAGAACTAAAGGTGAGTCTCTTTGTAACCTTTAGGAAATATATTTTTGCGTCTATAAAAGGAGTTATAAAAATATTCTATTTCTAGTTTTTTATCAATTCATGGATGGGTGGCCGATAGTGGCATCTCTATCTGAGCGCTACCGTGCTTCGGAGGGTATGTAAAGCAGTTGTTTGTTTCAATTGTTAGACCATGTCGGAGGCCTGTAGGCGGTCTAAAAGCTCCGACGCCAAGGTTGGCCACTAACCTACTCAAAATGAATCAATCAATCAATTCTAGGAAATCTAAGTAAAATTGAATTTAGTCGAAGATCGAAGGGATGCAAGACTGATAGAGATTATTTTCTTTTAGTGAGTTCTTGATAACAGTTTTAGACGTCCTTTACGTAGTACAGTTTTTGGGACAAGCATTTTGAATTAATGAAAACGTAATATAGCTTATTTATTAAGAGGAAAAATATAAAAGCTCTACCTAAGTACACTAGCTCGGTTAGCATTATTACGCGTCCTTCTAACCTAACCTAACATTCGAAGTAAGTTAGCCAACTCGGGTATTCCGCAAAAGATTTCCCAGTGGCCCTGAAGGAAATTGAACATACGTACGTATATACTTTTATATAACTAGTTTCTATACAGAGTTTATGTAATAAGTGCAAGTATTGTTGGGTACATTAGAGGTAGAGTAAAATACCTTACACGTAAAAAGTTATACTTAAGGAAGGCATATGGTCAGATGTCACTAACAAACAGCTTCAGTAATTCCAATACAATATTATTTATATCAAAATAATGTAAAGTGAGAACATTTGTACCGAAATGATACAGCGATTTCTATATAGACAATTCCTAACAATAAAAAAACCTTTTCACAAAGGCGCATAACAAAATTGCATTAAATCCCCGACGATACCTATTGAGCTCAATACGTTTATAGACAAGAAACGATATACATTTCTATCTCTTTCACTCTAATCCACAATATGGAATATTAGTAAGATAAATGTTCTGGGTATGTAAGAATCATTAATGACGTCACCAGTGATCATGCCACCGATGATTGCACCAGATGTCATCAAACACGCCACATGATGTAACTGGAGTGTGATTGTGATACACAACGTGTATGTAACAATGTAATCAACGGATGATGCGAGTATCATCTCTGTTAAGTGTTAATGCGTCTAGTTGCGGGTTCCATCATTTTTTTAAGTTGTGGTTTCAATATTTTTTTCAATGTTCTAAATTTGAATGTCAAAATTCAATTGTCTAATCAATGATGCTGATGATAACTCTACGAGTAAAAGTAAAGATTATAAAAAATATCAGTCTAGTCGGTTGAAAATGGGGCAAATTGTATGTGTATGTGTATACAATGAGGGTATACCAAACGTTTGTAACTTGTGAGATATGATTTTTAAGATAAAAGTACTATCTTTTAATTATTATTATAACAATTCAAAGATATACTGGAACGTAAAAGTAACCTGTAACGAAACTACGTTACGTATACACTTCGCTTTTATTTTACATTTTTGTCGACGTTTCGGCCCCTTTACAGGAACTGTGGTCGCGCGGTCGCGTAGTTTCAATTCAAAATGAGTTATAATATGATGTTGCGCATGACAACATGGCTACACGTGACATCGCACCTACTACCTAAACATTAAAGCAATAACTCCAAACAAAAGCTAAGGTAACTGAAGCCTCCGGGCCGGGGGAGCCAACCGGTAGCCGCAAGTAGCGCGGCGCGGCGCCGGCGCACGCTTTGTCTGTGTGCGCGTTCCGGCAAGTAACCAACGCGGGAGATACTATTAGTTGATCAATTTTCATATTTAACCGACTTCCAAAAAGAAGGAAGCTTGTATTTTTGTAAAAGGAGGAAATTGTTATAATTCAATTATCTTTATTATATCCGATCATGACAATAATTTATATAACAATGAACGATTTTCAAAATTATTCTTTGTTCGAGACAGGTTTATTCTATTCCATTGAATTCAGTTAATTGTATTTAAATAGTGCCTTTGTCTCTAAATTATACTTTAGTACCTTCAGTATCTACATTATGCTTTACAAGACCCATCTAACACTGGAAATCTAGGTCGGTAATACCGACTCATTATGAAACACAAACAAACAGCTAAGCCCGTTTATTAATAAACAAAGCGCCCTAAACCAAGATTTCCTTACTGAAACTTCCAGAACAATATCCCCAGTTATCCTAAAAGCCTTTAGTTACAATTGGTTATAATCAAAAACGATTGCTGCTTTTAGCCCAATTGGTGTTACGCACTCACACACTCGCCCGTCAATGTGTACTGAAAGCTAAGTGAACTATGAAATAATCGATAAACAGTTATTTGTATACGGTAATAAGAGTGAAGTAATAAGGAAATAGTGAAAAGTAAAGTAAAAACGCGTAAATTAATCTCGTAAAAAATAGAACTGTAAGTATTTATTTATAGGAAACAAGACTTTACTCACACTCATGTATTGTTAAAATATCGAAATGAAATTAGTGTAATAAAAGAACGAACTCAATTCTTGTTTAGGTAATTTTAATATGTTCAGTATAAAGTCTTCGTATGACGTAATTATTAAAAGATTTTCGAAAGAATTCTGCGCTAAAAATTTACCAAAAACCTTCCACTTTAATTACTCGGTCTATTGATTATTATTTTATTAAAATACGTTCAGAAGTTTTTTAATTTAAGGTCGGAAATACAGACAAAAGCGGAACGGGTCTGGTTTTATAAGATGTAAAGGAAAAGATTACTGTTTTCTTACGAGTTTTTCGAATATCCGTGCATATTACAAAACTAAGCCTCCAACCAAGTATTTTCATGCGGTTTTCACCAACATACAGAGTGATTCAATAGCAAAGTTTGTGGCTACTTTTCATGTCATAATTCCTGCAGGAACGGGTATAACACGCGCGACTAGGGAAGCGGAGGAATGCCGCAAGGTAGCCCCGCGACTCTTGTCAGTGAGCCGCTGACGACGGAACACAGTAGGAGTTTTAGTGGGTATTTCCCGGCCCGTAGATCGCGTCGGGACGAGTCCCGCATACCCCGGTCGTTTCCCCAAACTGCCGGGAATGCATAAACGAATTTCTCCTCATCATCATAAATTTAAGAGCAAGGCTCTTGTCGGTGAGTCCGATGCAGACTTCTCCATCTATTCCTAATCAGTGCATTTCTCCTACTCTAAAAAAAATAAGGAACGGGTATAACGCGGATAAAACCGCAGGTCACTTGCTAGTTCAATATTGAAGGATTGCAGGCATAATAATAAACAAGTTTGAACGAGATTAATAAGGATTTATTGAATTAGCACAGTAGAACAATTTTACAGACAGTCTCAAGCACAGGCGTTCACCAGAGAGTGTTAAAAACAACAGAGATTAACAATGTCCACACTCCACGGACTGTTAATCAGTCACCGTCTTACAGACTATATTTATGATCTACCACAGATGATATTTGGTTTATCTCTTATTTCCAACAAATAACAAACAAAAATTAACCACTTACGCACGTTCAGTCGTTACATGATGACATTAGTAGTTAGACTAAGGAATCCATAACAATACGAAAAGTGTATTTATAACTAAAGAGACGATATGAATGCAAGTGACAATTTAATTACGCTACCTCCACTCGGTGACGTCACATTCGAGACGTCAAACTAGATTTTATGACGTAAATACCTTGAATTTGAACACTTAGGTCCAAATTCACCGTTTTTATCTCGAACTCCGTTCAACTGAACTCGGTTTATGAGAAACAATTTTGAAATTTTGATCGCAGTTTAGCTCGTGAACTCATCGAGTTCAGTGTAATGGTGAAATTGGTGCTTGGAGGAAACTAGAATTTTTGAGTATGTATCTATATCTGATTTATAAAGGTACAATATATCTCCTCGTAAGACTCTTAAAAAATATGGCCGACCAACCAAAGAAGACAATAACTAACACGAAAAAGGTTTAATTATTGCATTTCATTATTTCTTCTACATAACCTTTTCCTATTACAGAAGAAAGTGTCTATGGAACTTAAGCTATTGTTTATATTTTAATACTCGTCAAGGATTTCAGGTGTTCGATGTTTAATTAGCTAATAATTTGAATAAAACGATTTTATTCGCAGTGGGTCATACAATTCCATACAATTCAACAATTAACTATTTAACTCTCACTTTTATTTCAACAACGCTTTACTAAAGATAGACCAAGCACAATAGGGTCATATTTCAAAGAGCGCGGCTATTGGCTCGAAACTTAAAATTTAGATATGTTTGGACACGGGAGGGCAAAATTTTTGTTCGTAAAGAGCAAGGTTCTGAGCGCCAAAGAATTCGTTCGGACGCGGACCTAACTAGAGTTTTTGGGGAAACTAATATTTGATCTGGTATGTTACACGTTGTTTTACTTATATTCTAATTTTGATCTCACTACTGTTGTAAGCATATTTTATTGTTACATATTTTCAATACCATTCTACATTATTTTAAGAATATCTTTTTGTTGTCCATTTTTAATTCTATGTTATTATTTAAATACTGTAAACCGACTTTACACTTATGAATATACCTACACTTACTCACGCGCACACACTTACACACACAAAAACTCACATAGACACACGCACACACACGATTTTTACTTTTTAAATATTATATTACCTACTAATTATTTTTATGATGAGTAATTTAAATAAAAAATGTTTGAGGATAGGGCTACTTAATGCAAGATCTTTAAATACGGGGACAGAGGAACTATTAGTAACAATTGCGAAATACAAACCTGACATATTGGCCATCAACGAAACTTGGATCAAAGAGGGCGAGGAATCTCTAGTACCAACCATTCCTAACTATATTTTTACACATAAAGCTAGAAAAAGTTCGAATAAGGGTGGAGGAGTAGGATTCTTTATAAACCAAGGCGTTACTACAAAAATAAAAAAACACCCTGTATCCGACCTTGAGCAACTCTGGCTTGAGGTCCAACTCCCAGGGGCTACACTAGCTTTAGGCACTGCATACAGACCGGAAAGCGTTAGTGTTAGTAGCATGATCGACGCCCTTAATGAGTCGGTCACTGTTATGTCTCGTTGTGACTACACTTATCTATTAGGGGATTTGAACATAGATCTCAAGTGTAATAATTCAGCAAAAGTTAAAGATTTCAATGATTTTATTAACCATCATGGACTTGACCAACTAGTTAAAGAACCTACACGTATTACAGACCATTCTGAATCACTCATAGATATTGTCCTAACAGACTGTCCAGCACGGTGCAAAGGTGTTCAAGTGATACATAACCATAGTCTCAGTGATCACGCCATGGTGTTGGTCGACTTAGATATTAAAAAACCTAAACTTGTAAAGAGGACTATAACTAAACGATTTTTAAATAATATAAATTTAGATGCATTTAATAATGATCTTAATTCGATTCCATGGTCAGAAATAAACTCTCTTGATAATATTGATGATATGATAGAAACCTTTAATAAGAACATGATAACTCTATTTGATAAACATGCTCCATTAAAAACTTGTACTATAAAAGAAAAACCAACACCTTGGATTACAGATATGGTCAAGTTCATGATGGGTTTAAGAGACGAGGCTCTTCTCAAGACTCTAAAGTCTAAAACAAACTGTACAAAAGACTACTATAAGAGCCTTAAGAACCTTGTGACGGCAACTGTAAAGAGAGAAAAGAAAGCATTTTTTAACAGTGCAATTAATAAAAACATTAATAAACCCGCTTTACTATGGAAAAACTTAAGAGAAACCACATTACCCAAAAATCGAAAGATAATACCTAACCATATTAACGACCCCGATATTATAAATGACCATTTTCTAAACATTCCTACACTTAACACACCCAATCCACACACAAATACAGCAACGCCTAACCCCCATATTCATGACTCACTTGAGCTAAAAACTACGGATGATACAACAGTGTTAAAAATTCTGAACGGTATTAAAACTAAATCGGCAGGTCACGACCTATTAAATATTGACATGCTAAAATTGACTCTAGACACCACACTCCCAGTAATAACTAATATTATAAATAAATCTTTAACAAGCAACACTTTCCCGAACACTTGGAAAAGAGCACTGGTTAGGCCAATACCGAAAAACAACCATGTGACTGAACTAAAAGACCTACGTCCCATCTCGATCCTTCCCGTTCTTTCGAAGGTGTTAGAAAAAGTTGTCTTGGAGCAGCTTCTCACTTACATCAATAAAAACAACATCATACCCAAACATCAATCTGGTTTCCGCAGAGGTCATAGCACTGAAAGTGCACTTTTAAATGTTACTGACGATGTTACTAGCGCCTCTGATAAAGGAATGAGCACTATAATGATCTTACTAGACTACTCACGAGCATTTGATTATATTCTGCATGATATACTGTTGGCCAAGTTAGAATATTATGGTTTTTCGAAAAGTACTTGTCAGTGGTTCCAAACATTTTTATCCAATCGTGAACAATTAGTTGTGACTGAGAGTGCTACTGGGGAAACTAGGACTTCTGCGTTGAAGCCTGTTCTTAGAGGTGTGCCGCAAGGTTCACTATTGAGCCCAATCCTTTTTTCTATCTTCACAGCTGATTTGCCACAAATTTTAGAGTCTTGTCTATACCATCTATATGCCGATGACACTCAGTTATATTATTCTTTTCATAGCAAGGATGTTTCTGAAGCGATTGAAAAAATTAACAAAGATCTACGTAATATCTACAATTGGTCCATAAAAAATTGTCTTATACTCAACCCCACCAAATCACAGGTATTAGTTTTAGGCACCAAACACCAGATTCAAATAGTTAAGGATTCCAAAGACAAAATCAAATTGGCTGATGTTGAGTTAGAACAGGTTACTTCTGCAAAAAATCTAGGCCTAATATTAGATGGAGAGCAAAAATATATTGATCATGTTAATAACAAAATTCGGAATGCCTTTTTCAGACTTAAAACCCTCTATAAAATCAGAACCTATATTAAAGAAAACCTAAGAGCTCAACTCGCTGATCTACTAGTGCTGTCTCAGTTCAACTATTGTAGTGCAGTGTTTGGTCCCAGATTGAATTCCCATACAGAAAAAGCCATCCAGCGGGTTCAGAACGCTTGTATACGTTTTGCATACAATGTGCCTAGAAGAGAACGTATAATGCCATATCTAAATAGGAATAATATTTTGAATATGAGCGCTCGTAGGGAGCTTCACTATGCTTGCACTGTACACAGAGTACTTTGGACCAAAAGGCCAGAGTATTTATTTGAGAAGCTCACCTGGGTGACGTCTACCTCTCAGAGACAACTCCGTTCCGCCACTAAATCTCGGCTACAAATTCCGTCGCACAAGAGTACTCGTTTCGAAGGTAGTTTTAGATTCACTGCAGCAAAAATTTGGAATAACATTCCTCCTCCTATGAGAATTAAAATAACTATTGATAGCTTTAAGTTTAAATACAAGAGTGCCTTACTGAAACGACAAATTGCTGCAGAGAATCTAATTCAATCATATTGCTATACTCTTTCCCTGAATTCATTTTTCTAATTCTGTCACGCCCTCGTCATATCATCATCACACACACACACACACACACACACACACACACACACACACACACACACACACACACGCATACACACACACACTCACGGTCGGTGGAGATAAAATATTACTTATATTATTTTTATTTTATTTTGCGAGACGATGTGAACTTTTGCTAAGTCTACCAGAGCGGGGGGCGTTTGAAAACCAGCGCTGTACCGAGACTTCGGCCTCGGTACAGCATTAGCTGAGACGCCTCCATTTGCTGCATTTTTTTTTTTTAACTTGAATTTTAATTTTGTCTTTTTGTATTCTTTTATATTTGTAGCAATAAATGATTATTTTATTTATTTTATTTATTTATTATTTATTTAAAGATACTATTCGGTTCCGGTATTAAGACACTGAATATTCCTTCAGAAAACCATTTTATTAACAACAAAATAATAATTATAATCTTCAAACCAAATCCCTTGGAAAACCTATGTCGAGGAGCCCAAAACTTTTAACACCAAAGGACTACGAGTACATACTTTAATACACTCAAAGCTGTATGAAACCTTCGCAGACACGCAGGCTTTATAACTCTGTCCTTTATATAATTCTCCGTAAATGGAATTTCAAACGGAAAGGATAATTAAAGCGAAACTAATTGAAAACTTTCATCCGATACGGGAGGACAAATTAAAAAATTATAGGCAATGAAACGTATACTCCGGTTCGAGCTGAGAATGATGAGTTTTAATCAACGGAGTAAATATCATTCTTGGAAAAAACTACGTAATAAATAATCTTGTAGGTACTTCGTTGGGTTTCGGAAGGGATGAAAAAAATAATATTAATATTGTTTGAAGTTTGTAAGTTTGTGTATAGATAGGCGAATTTCAAGCCAAATATATGTATAAATATCACATACCTATGAACTTTCGCTTTGTATTTGTTACAATACAACTCCATCTTGTTAACACTACTTTTGTCCTTAGTCAAAAAGAAAAACTAGTTAAAAATGGATTTGCCTGATTTGGCCTGACCTGATTTTATTATTTGACCGTTATGAGTTTTACTGTAACATGGTTAACTAGGCAACTGCCAGCTTGGATACTAGCTCAATTGCAATTATGATTCAACTACAAACACTATGTAATGTCACGTACAACCAATCAATAGGTATCTAAACATTAGTCCCTAAAAGATATCAATCAGTACGTAATCGCTTTTCTCAAAAACTACTAATGGATTTTCATGCGGTTATCACCAACATGCAGTGAGATTCAAGACCTACAAGTACGGGTAAAAATCAGGTAAAACTACGGGGCATTGTCAGTGTTATAGTTATTATTCGTCCTCAAAACGAAATAAGATACTTTTTGACACATCATCAGAGATGTAGGCAACAACATTTTTACATTTAAAACGCAGCAGTACCTCTTCTTTCTTTTGCTTTAATAAAAAAAGTATTTTCCTTCGCTTTGACTTTGTGCACAGTAAAACACATGCGTATTTCACATTTTTTATATTCATTCCGTAAATTAAAACATAACTTACATAGCTTCAGAACTGAAACCAATATTAAATTGAATCGAATGATGCATAGCAACCGACGAGACTGAAGGAATTTTTTCAATTAAATCGCAAGTGATTCATAGTTTGATGTTTAAGATTTACGACCCTGTTTGAACACAGTAAATAAATACCTAATACTCGTAATATGGAAATACCCATTACAGAACAAACATATTAACTAATTGGTAGAGTAATAAGAAAATAATAAATCAAATAAGGAATTCAGAACTCTATTGTACATTTTTTAGATGGCTGTTTAAACTTTCACGTTCAATTGTTATTATAATGCTTCGACAATTTGAGAAAGACGGTTTAAATAGGTTCGAATAATTCATATTCGCTTTCTTTTCTCCTATATCGTGAAGTAGCTCAACCCGGGTCATAAGGGCCGACTTAAATTAGTGTTACAAGCTAAAAGCAAGGAAATTGAATAGAACAGCAGAAGCGAGTGAATCACACACAAAAACAATCCTACCCAAAGCACTCACAATAAACAAAGGCTAAAAGGAGTAAAGGAGCAGAAACGTCAGATAAAAATGTAAAATAAAAGTGTAGTGAATCCTTATACGTAGTTTCAATTCCAAATGAGTAGTGTTCGCTTAAACAGAAACCAGTAAACAAAAGCTAGTTTGTCATTGGCTGCCATGGAGTTTGCATTACAACATGAACCGCCAAATGCACAAAAACGCCACTCTCAACTATTAGTTACCTATATATAAACAGCGACATCTGTCTGGTTGTCAGTCTGCCTCTCAAGGTTGGCTCCCGGCGTGCAACAATGAAGCAACAGTTTTGCAAACTTCGGCCACGATTTGAGATGGTAGAGCAATACTGATTACTTTGTACATTCTTTTGATATAAATAGCTAAAAGACAATTTTGTATTAAAAAGATTTTTCTTATTTTAAAATGAATATTATGATAATTTTGCGAAATATATATGTATTTATTGTTATTGACTTGATAGTAAAAAATTTGATAGTACAGATTTTTAAAAGGTAAGATTTTGAGTCACGTAATTGTATTGACATCGGAAATTTAGATTACAGCTCAGTCGTAAGTTAACTGGTTTAAAACTCAGTTCCAAGATTTATCTCTCTCGAACAAACTAAATAAAAGCTTGTCAAATAAAGTGTTTACTGTTATTTATTAACAAGCTGGTTCCCGTGGATCTGCTCTTACTAAAATATACTCTAAAATATACTAACAGATACAAAAGACTAGCTATACTACTAGGCAGGGTGTTTATATGACTATGGTAGGAATGGAAGGTAGACATTTTCTACGTAAATCAATGAAGTATAGAAAAGGTAACTCATGATCCAAACCACGAAATGAAAAAGTTCACCTTCATAACAATAAACATTAGTGTAAAAAAACATTACGTATAGTAATTACGTAAACTAAGTGGCCAAGAACTAAGTAAACTTGTTAGTGTCCTCGTGACATAATGCGCAGATGCACCGTCCTACCGCAATAACACACTGAATCATGTCACACAACCACCCAACAAGAACCTACCTCCCTCATATAAAACTAACAAACCACAGCTCCTTATATACTGGACAATTTTCCCAACCATCCAGCCTAAGAAGACACCTTATCCAGCAAGTAATTAAGCTCGGGAAAGGTCTTGGAAAATTGGTAAGTGTTATGTTAGAGATTGTCTAAGCTGAAATGACACGCCCCACCACCGCAGTTACGCACACTAGCAAATTTTAAATATGGACGCAATACACATAAACATGCAATTATAATTGGTCGTTCAGTTGCCGTACTCGCCGTACTCGCTAAGAAGTGCAATTCTCGGATTTGTTGTCCAACTAGTTTAGTTGATCGTGAACGCGCGAGAAGAGAGGACGTCTTGTTTCATACAAAGTGACGGCGCTGCTCCATAGAGCGAGCGTTTTCGGATTTATCACCCGACTAGTCGGCCGACATGTGCACATAGAAATCAATAATTGGCGCTCCCACACAGATGAAGTGCCGCTATTAATATTTACACTCACACATCTAAATAAAGTAATTAAGTAGTGGGGCGCGTCATTTCAGCTTAGACAATCTCTACCGTGTTATCAGTTAGGTATAAATTCTTGGACGTAGGTTAGGAGGTAGATGTGAGAAATGCTGTAATAAACTTAGATTAAATTTAGATTAAGGCACGTTATTTGATGTCACTTTCTTTTTGGGTGGATTTGAAAAAAGTAATGGATTTCTTTGGCCTTTAGGACATGGAAGACTAGGTCAATAACTTTAGTCGTTCATTTCGAAGTTAATAGTTTCTAGGTTAGCAGCCAACTAGAGTCGGAGGTTTTTAGTAATATCATTATCTGAATCAAAGTACATCTGTTAAACAATAGACAAAACTCTTCTGAAGGTCGCATGACAAATGAGGGGGGATAAAGAATATATTATGTTCAATGTATACTATCCTCCAGTGCAATGAGTACTGATATCATCAGTTGGATAAGAGGCAAAGGAAGTCGATTACTCCTGAAGAGGAAAAAGGTTTAGAGATAGGGTAAGAATGAAATAAAATCACTAAATCTTTTTCCTCTTCAGGAGTAATCGTCTTCGGCTGGAAAATTGACGACATTAGTCCACATTTTAAAACAAGTAAGAAAAAATAGAGTATATAATATGTATATGTAGTAGTATCAGTGAGTTAGATTCCATAATACAAGCTTAGAACTTACTTTGGGTCTAATTAACCGTATGTGAAGTCGTCCGGGTATGTATTATATATATAACAGACTATCTTTTATTATATTGTAACATTTTAAATGTGCTATTCTTGAAAATAAGAACAACGTGAACAGAACCCAATCGTGGTCAAATCCTTGAGACATCCCGTTAAATCTGAACTCAACCAAGACTTACTTCTATTTCTATTTATATCAACTCCAGACGCAAACATTCAAAGAATCTTTGATAAATAAAAGTGAGAAATATTCAATTACAATGTCAGCCAATTACCGACGCGGGAGGTAATCGATTTAAATATTATTCGAGTAATTTGACGGGGGAAATATAACGTTTGTTTCGTGGTGTTGCGATTATTTTATCATCGGCTGTTATCATTGGGTGCTTGGCAACTGTGGGCGGTGGATCGAGTTTGGGAATAACGTTATTGTATTGTATTTGTTTTTGGAACGCGTATAAAGAATACGTTTAATTAAAATTTTGTGACATTCGGCGGGAATAACCAAATTGTTTGAGGAATATTTCAATCAAGTCAATTGGCTAAAATCTATCACCTGTTACATATACATGCCCATTTTGTCATCCAATTTGAAATTGAACCAATAAAATGTATCTCGTGTTCTATGCGTGAACTAGGGTAGTTGTTAAATGCTAGTTCAGACACGAAGTCGATTGCAATCAAATCGTAACCAAATCGAAATGTCGATGCAATTTCGATTTGGTTCAAACTCGATGATGTTAGTTTAGTTACCCGACTGTGTTTAATAAAAGATGGTCGTTGAGATAAGAGAGGAGAGCGCGCACGCGCCGCGGTGCCGTGCGGCATCCTAAGGAAACTTTCTTACTTTAATATGGATTTGAAAGTTAGGGAAATAGAACTCTTGTGAATTAATAGTTTAGAGGTCTTCTGTCCTGGCATTCATTTGTTAAGTGTCGATTTAATAGACGTCTAAGTGCTGCAGTTACACTTGTAGTTCTCGATTGTTTGTTCTGAAGTTTTTTTCCATAATTTTTTTAAATCTTAGTTTGTCCCACATGGAGGTGTAATTCGTCCCAAATTCCTAGTTATTTCCTCTTTCTTCTTGTCTTGTCTTATGTCTAACTAAAGTATCGTTGAAATTGAGTGCGTTTATTAGCTGCGACCCGACGATTTCAATATAACGTACTTACTAAATATCAATGAGATTGTTTTTATTTAAATGCTTACCATTTTTATGGACTGCCTCCCTTTATAGTTCATTCGTAACATTGTACATTGCAGCAAGTAATGTGAACTTAAAGGTTACATTACATTATAATTTACTATTACCCAATTAGCTATGAGAGAGATATTACAAATCTACAGTCTGTGCATTATTAGTGTACCTATTAACTTCATTAATACTAAAACAAGTCGACATTGTAATATTGTAATTTTGATATTTGGAAATTCCACTTGATACCCTCCAAGTTAAGTCATGTCAATAGCAAAATTATGCTTTTAATTGATAATGATGTCTTGTATTTAGACATCAGATAGGTCGTGTAGTTGCCCAATAAAATACCTGAGAAACAACCATAGACCGACACTTTAATATGATAATTCTCATATTCCATACTGCTTAAAGGTGGACTCGAACTATAGATGCTGCCACACCTTTACGTGGTCTAAAAACTACACCAGGGTCAGCTACCAACCTACACCAACGAGGCTTGTTTCGGATGGATAAAAAAATACTTAACAACTAACTGCTGCACCCAGAGACGTTCATTAAAACGACACTTAATAGAAGGGAATTTTTCATACGTTACATGTCAAAAATCAGTCATTAAATCTCTATAAGGAAGCGTTTGACGTTTGAGAGTACAAGCGTTAGTGAAATTACAAACACTGCTTTACAAATCTCTATACAATTTGCCTTTTCCAATTGCTTTTTATCATTTATAGTTTTATAAGACACTTAGCTATGTAATTTTGTGTTCTTAAAAAGTTATTTATTTAATAGTGAAAGATACGCTTGTACCAGGAGGTGGAGCAAAGAGCGTGTAATAAAATGCAATATGGCAGCCTTGACGTCCACATGTCACGCCGCGCTCATCGGAAATAGACAGACAATTAGATTTATCTAGAAATTCATATCCGTACTCTGACTACGTTTGAGTACGTACGTCTGAGCTACGTTCTATGTAAACCTATGAGTTCTATGTAAATATGGTCCGTGGAACTGGGATATTTTAAAGGAAAAAAGTTATTTTCCGTGTGTAAATGATGTAGTTTTGTGTGACCCGGTTATTTTGAAGGATGAAACTGTTTTTTTGTATGATGTTGTTTTGTGTAACCCGAATGTTTTGAAGGAAGATAGATAACTTTTTGCATATAAGTGATGTAGCTTCCCAATTGATGATGATGATTGAGATGATGAGAAAAATCACCTACTACAGAATGGTTAAAGGTTATTGTTTTATAAATAAAAGTTTCATTGTTACTCCGAACGAATGCCTCGATGGTCTAGTGATATGAGCACTCGCCTGCCAAGACTGAGGTCCTGGGTTCAATTCCCAGGTCGACCGCATGGTGCATATTGCGAACGATTTGATGCAATTATGTCAGAATAAGAGGAAGTTACCTCGGAATGATGTTATTTTTGTCCAATTCTATAGTAAATTGTACTCAATTAAGTTGTTACGTTTCAGTATTCAGGAGTAAATTCTGTCTGTTACAGCATCACAGCTAAATCAATCAACCGATTGACGTAAAGGCTCAGGTGTGGGATTTTAAAGACATTTTAATGAGAACAAGCCAACTTTGAAAGAAAAAGTAGCTAAAATATATTAGCATATAATATCTCATTGCAGGACAAAAGCCTTTCTTCTCACTGAAAATATCAGTACAATTACTATGAAGAAAAACCTGGATAAATCGTATGTGTGAAGGCAAACTCATAGTTAAATCAATTTTGCTACAACGTTTAACAATTTTTTTTATTATTATTTAGACAAGAGACATTCGCTTCACATTTTATTTGGTTTTGTCTACTATGAAAATCCGTAATGACCACGTACCCTGACGTTACATCACATGGTATTCCTATGTACCCCATGTGTTATTCTGATGTATAACCTGTACTGTATTACTGTAAAGGTTCATCCAAATCAGTTTAGGTGGCTTCTGCGTGGAAGAGTAACAAACATACAAACAGACTAGTAGGTACATCCATCCTCACAAACTTTCGCATTTATAATATTAGTAGGATTATTAGGATATACCACCAAATAGAATATGGTACGATTGTCACTTGTCTATAGGCAGAACTTCCATATTGTTTAAATACGTCATCAGCTTAGGCAGATTGAAATCAAACAAACACTTTTAAATAAATCATTTCCTTTATTCCACCAAACAATGGTTGAATTTATTTATATTCCCATTTATCAAATATATGGGACATTCTCAGAGAGTCGGGGTGTGCACTACGTGCCGAAATGTAAGCCGCGTTTCCACATCATTTTTCACAAGTACTTGAAAGGCCATAGATAGAACTAAAGATTTGACAGCCGTTTGACAACCTTTTCTTGAGACTGTCATTTGTACAACAGACTAGACGCACCCCACGGTGTTACCCGCGTTGTATCGGTTCCCGCGGGAATTACGGGACAAAATTTATTCCATGTGTTATTCTAATGTATAGTCTATACTAGCAGCGCCCCGCGGTTTTACCCGCGTTGTGCCCGTTCCCGTAGGAAATCCGGGATAAAATGTAGCCTATAGCCTTCCTCGATAAATAGACTATCTAACAGTGAAAGAATTATTCAAATCGGTTCAGTAGTTTCTGAGATTAGCGCGTTTAAACAAACAAACAAACAAACAAACAAAACAAACTCTTCAGCTTTATAATATTAGTATAGATTACTGTAAAGTTTAATTTTACAGTAGTTTTTATATTAGTAGGATTATAATACGTTACTACTATACAAATCATGCAATTTTATAATGATATTAGCAATATATTAAATTGTAAACAAGTATTGTAAGACTTTGATGTGATTAGCAATTTGATTTAAATTCTCCTTTATTATATTTACGTCCCTGAATGTCCTAATTTTATTTTCATTTTATTCATTCTGTAGTTAAATTTGATTTTGTCAATGGGAGTTTCTTTTTAGGTCTGTCCTTGGGTTTTTATGTGTGATTTTTAATCTTGGGGTATAAGAATTCGTACAAAGTGTCCATAAACTAATTTAAAGTACCTACCTAAATTAATGATAATTTAAATAAAACAGTGATCTTCGTATTTTGTGTTCAATCTTTCACTTGCACAAGCAAATGATAACAAAAAACACAAATACGTTTCAAGCTACATAAATGAACAATTTTCCTTTTTCCAGACATCTATTTATCCACATTAAGATAACGTGCATTGCAAAATAAATTTTATTCTGCACGCAGTAAGGTGTAAAATTAGCTCAGCGTTGCCTCGGTAGTGTTTTATCTGGGGATAGTGTGAGGGAAAACTTCTCTTATTTCTTTGTAGTGAAGGTTTATTTTAGTCTGGAGTGTAATTCACGAGGCCAGTGGCAATATAGCAACAGGTTCAATCGATCGCAGCGACATCTATAGACGAAATTTAAAATTAAGTTTTCGAAAAAATTAAATGGTATTTATTACTTGAAAAATATAGAACAGTTCATATTATGTCTCAAAAGCGCTTTACACCGGATAGAGACATATTCCATAGAGCCCAGAGATAATTCGGAATATTCCGGAATCAGGCCTTTAGGCGGTCTCCTCCGATACCAAGGTTGGCCACTCACCTACTTTGGTTTGTGTGAAATAAAAAGTAAAGTATGCTTGCCACAGTTGGGCAAAGGCCTCTCGTCTCACCGAAGATATCAGTACAGTGAGGAGGATTAGGAGTAATCACCACGCTTGTCAAATAAATAGAAACAAATTGTGGAAAAGTCCTATGCAGCACAGAGCACGTGTATTGCAAAATGCATTGAAAAAAATAATAACACTATAATTTTATCATTGTAAAGATAAGATTGGTATAAAAACCAGCCGGACGGGATTGTTACGTGTTTCAATGACGATTGTAACAACTTCAATAATAAATCAAAAAGGAATGCTTCTCGGGACAATCATTATATTTGTCCACCTTTTAATGTAAAATAAATGACTTTACTCTTAAGTATTTTTACCGATTAGTTTGATATCGGTTTAAATTTTAAGTATTTTTATAAAGTTGTAATGTTATTTTTTGCAATGCTTGAGGTCCAGATTTAGTCTTGGAGGTATTTTGGCCCAAACGGGAACTTTTGGTTGTATTATAATATATGCATGTATCTTTGACATTTTTGTGAAAAATATAAAAAATACTGCCAATAATATGTTCAGTATATCCCTGATTAAACGTAAAGTATACCTACATGAAACTAAATTTTAAACTTTTAATCAAATACAAATACAATATCATAATATTCGTATTGTTATTAAATAACATTATTATGAGCTCTGTTAGAACCCTCATTATTATTTGAAAAGAGAACACTTATCATAGTGCTCGATATAAAAACACGATCGTTTAGCGCGTCACGATATTTACATTCTATATTTGAACTAAACACTGTTTGTATTTTTAATCATAAATCGTTGGAATAATAATAAGGACGATAATTTATTGTGTACTCTATGGAAATATATGAATAAAGTTTTTATTGTTATATAAAGAATTGTATGTAACTCATTGCATAGGATGTGGAAGTATCCTACTAATATAATAAATGCGAAAGTTTCTGAGGATGGATGATGTATGTATGTATGTTTGTTACTCTTTCACGAAAAAACTTCGGGATGGATTTGGATGAAACTTTACCGCAATATAAGTTATACATCAGAATAACACATGGAATACATTTTATCCCGAAATTCCCGCGGGAACGGGTACAACGTGGGTAACACCGCGGGGCGCGGCTAGTTTTTATAATAATTAAGAAATCCCCAATTGTTTAAAAGGCATTAAATGTATTCTTTTGTTTACTAAAGAAGTGGGTTTTCTCCATTTGTACTAGATAAATAAAGAATTAGGTAACAAAAACCTAACCTTGGCTAAACCTCGGATAGCATATTCATATCCTATAAACTAAAACTAGGTAATTTCTTATTTTCGAAACATTATTATAATTAATATATACAATGCATCTCAAATTCCTTCATTTAAATAATTAAAACATTAAAACAAACCATTAAAGATAACATTATGAAATATTTTATATTTACGTATTTTTAATAAATTAATTTCTATATTTTTACATGTGATTGTATGTTAATTTGTATTACGTGTATGTTATGTAACAGATGGCGATTCTTTTCAAATACATATAACGTTGTTATGAAAGTTAAAACCGTGCTGTGTCGAATTTGCAAATGGAGGCTTGTAGGAAACGGATCTACTTTTAGATATCTATCTAGTTACGTGTGTCTTCACTACATCACTACATAGTATAAAATAAAGTCGTCTCTGTTTGTCTGTTTGTCTGTATGCTTAAATCTTTAAAATTACGCAACGGATTTTGATGCGGTTTTTTGTAATAGGTAGAGTGATTCAAGAGGAAGGTTTTTATGTAAAAAAAATCCCGAAATTCTCACGGGAACGGGCACAACGCGGGTAAAACCGCGGGGCGCTGCTAGTTTAATATATTTCAATAGTATTAGACGATGTCGGAGGCCTTTCGGTGGTCTAAAAACTCCGATACCATTGTTGGCCACTAACCGATACTAACTTACTTTACTATGTAATAGTAATACAGTTTACTGTGTTTGATTCTTAAACTAAACATTTGATTTTACTTTCTGATTTTTGTATTCAAAACTATCCTGTCCACAGATAAAAGACTGTCGTTTTCATTAAGCGAATTTAGAAGCTGCATGTCAGCGAATTTTTATAGATATAATTTGAAAAACATGCTGCTAGCGTTCTGTAAAATTCGCCTAGTTGCAGTAGGAATAGGTATACGCATTGAGAGAGCTTAGATATAATCGACGATTGAAAGTAACAATGATATTGATGCCTCGTTACAAATTATCGTATATTTTAATATTGTATTGTGATTCGGTACAGTGTTAACAGTAGGTGTTGTAATTCACCAGTATTAATGAAACACGACACTCGGTATCGTAAATCAATTTCGGTACAAACAGTCGTGACTTACACAATTTGTACTGATATTCGTAACTTAACGAACATTTAACATTGTTTTATGCAAAAATTTCATGCAACTAAGTAAATAATAATGTAATTCAATATTTTGAATACTAAAAAATATTTGAATTATTCAAAACTCTTATAGTTCTTGTGCAATACTAATGAAAAAAGCAAATATTTAGTTGTTTACTCTTGACAAAGACAATATAGAAGCGTTCATGAACAAAAATATTGTGACATTATATTCTATTCTTTTTTTGAACTAAGGTCGCGCATTCCATTCTGACAACTTTGCCAATACATTCCAATTCCATATGTAAAATAATACACAAGTTTTTTTGTCAACGGCCTCACTTTTTGCGAAGTCAACCAACCGCGAACTGTTATTTTAGTTTCATTCAAAGTTTGGTATCTAAATATAACTGCAGTATGTGTCATAGTGTTTAGTATTCGCAGAATAATTTAACACTCGTGTTTTCAGTAAAATTATACGTTAAATTAGCACTTAAACTCTGGAATCTATGATTGAAATATTAAATGCTATCTTATTCCAAATTTAAAAATCCCAAGCAATCATCACATACACGAAAAACTCTTAAAGCCACACACTCTACACTCTATAAATAAAACTGTATATCAGTCTATGACGATTCTATATTTAAATCTCCGTTATTTGACATCACCTATCAAAAGACTGCATCTATGATTATTTTTTCATCAGTCATCGAACATCACAATCAGTTATCAAACGTCAATCGTCAGTCATCAGTCACGTGGCACGAGGGACGCAGACAATGATGTACACACAAAGCAGTCTGTTTGACCTTGGCATTGTTCCGGGCATGGACCATGGTAATAGAGGTAATAGACATAACCAGCTATGGAAACATTCACTCGGTTGTGAAAAAACGTTTTAGACTATTTAGGATAGTTCTACCTTTCTTTTATACGTGTTTGAGGCCTCCACCTACTCTATATTAGATTATAGAGACTCTATGGAGTCTATGGTATAGTATAGAGTATCTATGTATCTAGAGTGCTCGTATATATCTATGGTATAGACGCAGCGAATACAGTGCAGCGAACCGTGAAGGCGACTACCAGTTTATTTTAAAAAAGAACACTAAATTATAGCGTAAGCGCTAATATAGAGTGGTCTTTTTACTTTCCATTTCATCAACATGACATAATCCGGCGTATTTTTCCGTTGTTGTTTACAAAAGCCACAAGAGCAGACTGCAAAAGTCTTAAAAACTAAAGTTCCATCTACAATTTAATGAAACAATATGAACTTTATCCCACAAATCAAACGCAATAAAGTGTTAAAGGTATATCGAATATTTCAATTGAAGTACGAATATCGCAGGTGTATGGAATTTTGAAATATCTAGCGCTAAACCCGTTTCTGTAAAAGGAAATATCCAATTTGAGGATACTTCTGCGTTGCAACCTTATTACTGCATACTTGAGACTCACTGCTTCGCACCTAGCTGATAGACCGAAATAGATATTCAATATTTATCATTAAATATTTCTTATGCTGATATCATACGTATCATTCATATTTATCTTCCTCACTATGTCTTCAGTGAGACGAAAGGCATTTGCACTGCAAGCAAACAAATCAGACCAAACTCTTGATGGATAGTCGGCTACAGTCGGCTTAAAGTCGGATATGGTCAGCTTTGTCACACTACTGGGACTGAAGTTTGTCCGTAGTCTCAGTAGTTGGTTCCTAATGACGGAGAGGCATGCAAAGGTTTTCCAAAGAGTTTAGTTCTTAAGTTATATCGATACTTACTTATATAATAAAGCAGATATTGACTTTTGTTTTTTTCGAACGGACTATTCTCGAAGACAACCAGTCTGACCCGAATAACCAATACACATTCAATTGATACATTTAAGACTACTTTTTAATTCAAAATAGCCAGAAAAACGAGCATAAAACCCTCGCGGCTATATATTACAAGCAATATCTCTATATAATCAAGTGAGACTATAACTGAGTGTAAACAAGGTGTAGGTGCGTTTGCGCAGGGCTGCACGCAACGACCGCGGCGGCCTTGCGCTCGAGTTCCGTGAAAGGCGGTCGGTCGAATACCTACAACACAGACAATATGATAGACGTATAGACAACCACAATCTATTTCTTCTTACGCGGCTTAAAATGTAAGCTAATATGGCCGATTTTAGAACATAGATAATTCCTTCTATAGAGGGTTTGAAATGCAACAGAGTAACAATTTCAAAATTATATATTATGCAAGCATGATGTTGACGCCTAATATTCCTACTTTACTAATGTTTTTAGTGAGATGAGTCTTCGCCCATTAGTGGGACATTATAATACTTTATACAAATTATTATACTTTTTCATTACTAAGGACATAGATATTACAAAAAGACGTCTCAATGGCATCAACGCATGTATTGCGTACATCGATAATGAAAGTCGAAGCCAATATTAAATTAGGTATTTGAATACCATGAGATTAAGAAATATCTGTTGGAGTTATTACGTATAACTTACTTTGTAGCTAACTGTTATGAAAGGAAACGTACATATATCAGTTTCTATGAATTGTTACGTATGTCAAGAAGTATCTTTACAAAGTATAAAATAAAACAGTCACCCGATGCTTTTGTGCGTCCGTTTGTGTTATCTTAAAAAAAAAAAAAGAAGTACTAATTATCTTAGTCAGTAGGTCAAGAAGTTTATTTTCATTGTATAAAAAAGTCCCCTGTTACGTTTGTCTGTACGTAAGATACTAATTACTGAGATATTTTAGAGAGACTACTTTGTAGTTCGGGTTTGGTTCACCAACTCGCATTTGGCAAGCGTGGTGATTATGCCTAATTCTCTTCACTGTACTGATCTTCAGTCAGATGAGAGGCCTTTGCTCAGCTGTGGGACATTACAGGCAAACACTTTACTTTACTTTGTAGTAAGTTCTTAATATTCGTGTAGGTTTAGGCTCCCCATGTTTCTTTACTCTATCGATTGACACCGGAACCGATATTTTACAAATCCATGACACCGCTAGTTAAAGGTCACTCATCCAAACGCGGTCGTGCCGGACTCAGTTAGTTTACGCTCAAACTGCGCCACGAATGCACTACCCCTGATCATTTGATTTTCACGACCAAATATGAAGGGATGACATTTGATAACACGAGTTAACGTTAGATGATTTAAGTTAGACGTTATTTTATATCTCATTGGCAGGACCGGTTTAACGGTTTCATAGGCGCTTATGAAAAGCTCGTGTAAAAAATAAATAAAAATATGGTCTCTAAATATCTCATTGTTAGTCAAAAGGTCTCCCCCCATTTTTTCTACTCGGCTCTGTCAAAAGTCTTCCGACACCAACCAGACAAGCTCATGTAAATAATAATATATTTGTTGTTGCTCTATTCTGATGATGCCCAGCGTGCAAAACACAGCGCTTTGAAACGCTTATGTGTGATGTCGCCTTAAAACTTTTGAGTTCAAACCATCATTGACCTTTCAAAAATGTTTAGGGGCCATGAGTACCTTAAACAAATCAGAAAGACGTCAGAGACCCGTACAATACCCACACCCTCACACAATTACACCGTTCCGTATACAACCAATCTTTGTTCAATAAACTTTTGATTTAAGGATCATTTAAGTATCAATTTGGCAGTATCGCGGCGGTGAATCATTATTTCCTTAACATCTGATATTAAATAACAATTTAGAACAACAACAGCGCTTTGTATCGAGTACTTTCTCTTTCAATCGATATTGAGATAAGAAGCATAGAGCTACAGTACGACCCGGTAACTCAAGCTTCGCGCAATTACGATTTACATGTTCGGTGTTTTGATATCGATAACCGATTATTGTATTATACGAGTATGTTATTAGTTTTCCTTTCTACGCGTTATTTTTTTATTGTTCAACGAAAGTTTTCGTAGAATTCAAGTCTCTTTCCAACTCTCCTTAAGTTATTAAATAAAGTAACTTAACACCAAGCAACAGAGTATATTACTTCGATTAGTATAAGTATTTAGACAAATATCTACTTATTATAAAGTAAAAGACCCAGTCATTATTTAGAAGACAATCACAAAATAAATCTAAATGACCAAAAACTTTTGTTTGACCGTCAAATGTCAGATTTGCATGTGAAAACGAATATGTACGGAAAATCCGCTGTTTCAGTGTCCTTGTGACGTCACCGGCGGTAGTCGAGCTGATGACTGTCATTATGAATGATTGTCGAAGTCCATGCCGTTTTTATCATTAGGCCTAGTTCACACTTAGCGGGAAATACACGAAAAAGTTGACGCGTAAAATAAATATATCCGGACAAATCACACACTGTTAATTAGACCTTGACTAAGCTGTAAGCTTGTATTATGAAATCTAACTAACTGATATTAAATATCGCGAAGGAATCAGATTTGTAAACCATAATTACAATAAGCGAGTTTCTTTGCTTATGGTCAATCCTCTAAAAATCTCAGTTACTCAGTGTAAATCATTTTCACTAGATAATTAGTATACATATGCAACTAAGTAAGTCTATTTTCAGGTAGTAATTTCATCGGATACATTTCGCTGATTTGTCCCTGATATAATTTCCTTACATATTCTGTAAGTTTTGCTCACCTTTCAATATATCCAGCAAGCAAACAGCGCCCTACGTCATACGCTTTAAACTCGCTTGCCGTCGCGTTTTCTCCGTCCAGTCAAAACTGCGCCTAAGGATGCGTTCAGTTTCTGGTATTCGCATAATTGGTCATTGTATTTTTATTGCGCATTTGTTTGAGGAAAAATGTAATTAATTGTTTTTTTTTCGAATGCTGGTAAAGTGTAACCACCGGGATGAGTGATGAGTTTGAATTTCGATCGTTGAGGTAAAAAGTATGAATCAATCTGACATCTGTCATGACGAGGTAAACAAAGTCCATTGAGGTATGTACAATTGCATAATGACTAACTAGAACCGTCACGGTGATTAGGAAGAAAATAATAAGCATCTCTATATGACTTGAAAAAACGGTTTTCAATATGGACGATTACATTGTTTGTGTACTTCTGGCTATAACTATGTTGTTTATGGTAGGATTTGTGATTCCGATAAAAAAAAAGTAAGATCGATGGTTTTAGATTCGATATACCTATTAGTTTAAAAAAGTTTTATTGTAAAGAGATTTGATAAATTTCTTCGTGTCTATTATGCTAGCTCTATGAAAGTATAAGCGGCGCATATTAATAATTTCTAGTTAAAATGACCCTTATTATTATGTATAACCAGGTTAGTTTATTTTACCGAATTGTCGCTTCCCGCTTCGTTATATGCTCGAATTGATGGGTCAGCCATCAATTAAACGAATTTTAATTAATCATTTGTTACCGTCAACCGAAAATGGACTTTCACACCGCTCGTTAAACAACGTTTTGGAATAACGATATATATTGGGAGTCAGTTTTTAAGTTCAAAGGAATCTGAATGTCGTTCAAGGCAACTTTTGACAAGGTCCATTGACCCGGAAAATCAAAGGGTATAAGGAATCGAAAATTTAGAGAGTTTGGACCCTAAAGCGAGTTTTATCGACGATCATGAATCACATAAAATAATTTAACATTTTTAATGCAATTTAGATAAATAATGAAGAAAGCTTGCAATATTAATGATTGTTATCTTGTGCCTGACAAAATGATCGAAAGGGTTAGATATAAGTACCTACGTATTTTTTACCATTCATCAAAATCTACAAGAATTTACATAGGGGGCGAAAATAAATAAAAACTTGTTTATTTAAACAAAACAATTTTGCGTAAGATTTGCTTATATGTGTTAGTGCTTAGACTAAAAATAGAGCTTTTAAATGTCCACTAGACCTTGACTTTTGAGTGTTGTTCCACTAATGTAGGTTTTGGATCCATAGAATACTTATTTTCCTTTACTTTGCTTGTATATTTGCATATTGGTAATAATATTTTTTAAATGCAACATCTACTTAAATCATGAACATATTACTTTGGCCAACAAAAATCGGGTAAACGAAGACATTTTGTATTCAATACTTCGATGAATCGTTCTCCGTAATATGCGATTCGGTCAAACGCTGTTCGGTAAGATAAGGATAACCCTTTCGCTTTACTCATAATTCCTACAAAAAACCTTTGCCTCGATATCAATACACAATGCAACATTACTTTACATATATACAAGTGTCATCAAAAGAACATTTTCACCGACAAATAAGTGATAATAGTCCACGATGCCACAGCTTGTGTAGTAGTTACTAACAATATTATGACAGTAAGTAGATACCCGGTAGTCGAGGTTTGGATCCAAGCCAACGCTGAGTATTGGCAGTGTACGATTGTGCACTATTGTGGGACCATTTCTATTCTGTTGCGGTAGGTGCCTGATCTAAATGACACTGACGAAAAAATAGTGAAAATACGTCACATATTTTACTTTTTCTTCTTCTTTCGAGTCAATGGCGCAAAATAATTTCGATATTTATATTTTCCCGGACCAATAATTCGCAAGCGAAAGGGCAGCTCTTGATTCCTTTAGTAAGTCCGCTTCGGTGCAGATAGGGTTCATTTTACTAAGTACATATAATAAGACACATACATAATTGTAATAGTAAACGGAGAAAATTAATTAGATAGTTAATCGAAGTGAGGTGTCAAATGAATATAAATGATCTTGCCGACGCTACTGAAGTTACGCACACAAAGACGCGTGTCTATACTCATTACTTCTACAAGTATTATTCAACAACGCTCGTGAAATAAAACAACTATACCATTAGTACTTCGGGGACAGACGGCGCCAAATAAATGTTACTAATTAGAAAGTAAACAAAGTTACTACTACAGGGCAAAGGCCCCTCGCCCACTGAAGTTCAGTACAACAGGATTAGGATTAATTACGTTACCTAATGCGAGGTGATGATCTCAAAATCGGCCCATGTTTAGCTTGTAAGCTATTAGTTTTATTGACTACTAGCAGCGCCCCGCGGTTTTACCCGCGTTGTGCCCGTTCCCGTGGGAATTTCGGGATTTTTTTTACATAAAAACCTTCCTCTTGAATCACTCTACCTATTACAAAAAACCGCATCAAAATCCGTTGCATAATTTTAAAGATTTAAGCATACAGACAGACAAACAAACAGTGTGACAGACACGAAAAAGAGACGACTTTATTTTATACTATGTAGTGAAGTTTAAAAGCGGTTTTAGCCGCATTATACCCGAAGATATAAGAATTTCGGGACAAAAAAGAAGCCTATAACAACTCGAATGCGACTGACATTTGTAAAAATGAAATGAAATGGTTCCAGAGAATGTAATATCATATGCAATCAAATTATACTGTTAGAAATAAGCTCGTTAAAACAAACAAACTCTTCAACCTTATTACAATAGTATAGATGTTACACCAAGAAAGTTTATGTGACCAAATATAGAAGATACAAACTGAGATAAACCAATTTGGATGGAAACACAACCATTAGAAAACCACCATAATAAATATAATACTCACGTGTTCTATGAATATTAATATCATTATACATATTATGACCTACACTAACAACACTATTATATACCTAAGTACATAATCAACATTGTTATGCAAGTGCAGACCGATATAATAGCTATGTACTATAATGTAGGTATATTAGATGTGTATATAGATCACATGAGTATCTTATATATAAAATTCTCGTGTCACAGTGTTCGTTCGCGTACTCCTCCGACCTTGACCGATTCTCATGAAATTTTGTGAGCATATTGAGTAGGTCTGAGAATCGGCCAACGGGTACAACGCGGGTGAAACCGCAGGACGCAGCTAGTAACATATAAATGCCAATATATAACTGGAATGCAATCATGCGACATAACACTCGTTTGCACTGATACTTATATACATACATATACATACATAAATGTTTAATTGACAAGGTATATTCATAGTGGATTAGAATTTTTATTGTTGATTTTTTATTTGTAACATTCAATTCTTTTTATTTATGACAAACGTGATAAACATTGAATTATAAAAAAAGCTATGAACTGGTTTATTATTCATCGTAAATTACATTTGTACCGAGATGTTAAATGAAATATAAATCTATTTCAGACTTGTGGTTTTTCTACTTACGTTCACATAATATTAGACCACAAAACGATAGCCAAATGTTTCATGACACATACGTTTCTTTGTTTCATTTCAAAGACTAAATTTTTATATTATTTTACTACAAATCTAACTCCAGGAAAATGTGTTGTAATGAGAGTAGTTCTTTTGGTACAAAACACTAAATCAAATTGACCTAACAATTATAATTTAGAAACTACGATACCACAAACTGATATTCACGTCGAAAATATAACACCTCTTTTTTAATCGTATGTTAACAATACACTAAACATGTCACTTCTATATCATATAAAGTAAAGTATTAGCCTGTAATGTCCCACTACTGGGCATAGGCCTCTCAACTCACTGAAGATATCAGTACAGTGAGGAGGATTAATAATAAATGATAGACATTAATCGTGCTATAAAATTATTTGATTGATGAAAAAACAAAGTATTAACCTGTAATGTTCCAAGCCTGTAACGTAAAGAGCAAATACGTCAATTTACTAAAGGTATCATTAGTTAGAAAAAAGTAAGTACTTCGCTTTACCGCGAGAAAACAATTGTATCTAACAATTCAATTAAAATCTTTTTTCGACCACTCAAACGAATCCTAATAACTTTTGATTATCATGTTTAATGTTTACACTCGAAAACCCAATTCCCTTTATTAGTTTGTCAGATCCGTCGGGTATTTCACTTGATTTCCAGAATAAACAAACGAAAATATATTTTGGCCATCTTTAAAGATTACTTTCATATTTTTGGGCAGTGTAATAAATGCTGAAGATTTGCGTAATCCTTCTTCGTAATACTAATGTTTACGATTCGTTAACGACCGGTGTTGCAGAATTTGCAGACATCTTAAATTGAAATGATTTGTTTAGTACGATTGCAGCATGGATATCAGAAACAAACGGGATTTCAGATAGTAATAGTATTATAAACAGAAGTGTTACTAACAATTTTGAACTTGTAGTAAGGGGTCGTCGATTAATCAATAGAAGTATTTTTTGGCATTTTTAATCAACTTATTTTTAACTCCAGGAAGGAATCGAGCCCGCTACCCCCTACACAGTAAGCGGTCTCACTGCCAATGTGCCAACGGCCTTGTCAAGTACAGTCAGATGTTTATTCTACCACAATATTTCCCGGCGTTTAAACATATTGCTTAGTTAATATACAATCTAATATGAATTCCATTGTTAGCAAATTATTAAAAAAGGAGAGGATTTCATCATTTGGCCTTAAGATACAGTACCCTAAAACTAATATCTGCAGTTGAACGCATTAGAATGACTCAACCAATGATTACCAAACCGATGCAGGTACATATCTGTCTAGCATTCGAAATTACTTGCAGTCTAGATAACCTTAAAAGAAAGCAAGCATTCGAAGTTATTTCATGAATGAAATTCAAAGTCGATGCGTCATGTTTAATTATTCAATTCATTAAGGATATTTACTCAAATAAAATGGTAAGTAAACAATATTTTGGTTGGCATTACGTGCGTTAAGTAATGATTATTGAGCAATCAAGGTTAAATTATTAGTAGACAATGATTTCACGTTTATATGAAATTTTTTGAGGTAAATATTATTAACTAGCAGCGCCCCGCGGTTTTACCCGCGTTGTGCCCGTTCCCGTGGGAATTTCGGGATTTTTTTTACATAAAAACCTTCCTCTTGAATCACTCTACCTATTACAAAAAACGCATCAAAATCCGTTGCGTAATTTATAAGATTTAAGCATACAGACAAACAGACACGAAACAGAGACGACTTTATTTTATACTATGTAGTGATTAAATTTTCGGTCCCGATTGTTTCAATCGTTAGACGATGGCCATTAGGCGGTCTAAAAGTCTAACACCAGGGTTGGCCACTAACCTATGCTTCAATTTCACACGCTGACTAGGACATATTTTGAATTAACACTAAAATTACAGATACATTTCGTTTCCTAAGTTTAAGTGAACACTACTCATTTTACGGATACACTTCCTGTGACCACGGTTCCTGTAAAGGGCTGAAACGTCAGATAAAAATGTAAAATAAAAGCGAAGTGTATCAGAAAACATAGTTTCAATTCAAAACGCGTAGTGTTCGCTTAAACCTAAGACACCAGTATTTCCCTAATTGTGTACATGCGAAACAATGTCAAAAAGCAACAAAAACAGTCACTAATCAGATTACCGGTTCACGTGTGACCTCTACCGTCTCCATGGCACCAGCAAACCAGCAGCCAAGGCTCAATCATACACTTGTACGACTTCGCTCTACTAACTAACATACTAATAACCGAATACTCATTATGTGATGCAAACAGCATCGAACTTTGCTTACTTTGTACCCGTTGTGACGGGGTACAATGTATCCCAAGTGCTACTCTGATGTATTACCTATATTATTGTAAGGTTTCATCCAAATCAGTCCAATAGTTTTTGCGTGGCAGAGTAACAAACTTTCCTTTACAAACTTTCGCATTTATAATATTAAGAGGATAACTATCAGTATCGCTCTTTGTCCATCCGTTCCCGTGAGATTTTTGGGATAAAAATGGCTTATACCAGCAGCCTTTTCCTCAACGTGATTTTTATCAGAAAATATTTGTTCTAACCCGGCTCAGCGTTGTTCCAGCATTTTCAGCAAAACAAGTAATAATCCTAAACATATAGAAAATAATCTGAAAATACTTTTTGATCCATCTCAAACGAAAATAAATAACTCCAAAACTCGTAATACCTACTGAAAATTTAAGTACCCTAATCATTTCCAGAAAAAAACACCAATAACTTCTTAATATAAAATAAATCTTTCTATTATCTTAGAGTTCCGACCTGTTCTAGATCATATTTAGGTCACAATGTAATGTCATGTCCATGTTTCCTCTCTTTATAATATCTATCACGATCGGAGCCTTTCAATCTAGATAAATAACGCTTCGGCAAAGAGGCGCGTGATCGCAATTTACTCTACAAACATGGTTTGATCACCTACTC
Organism: Cyclophora albipunctata; assembly: GCA_963082685.1. Taxonomy (NCBI): domain Eukaryota; kingdom Metazoa; phylum Arthropoda; class Insecta; order Lepidoptera; family Geometridae; genus Cyclophora; species Cyclophora albipunctata. Next base: position 876,980 of record OY720121.1, on the reverse strand, counting down.
TAATTAGCAAAACGTGGTGATTACTAATTCTCACTGTACCGATAACTTCAGTAAGCGAGAAGCTATTGGTACTGATGTGCGGTTGTTAAGGTATATGTGTTGACTGACTAGCAGCGTCCAGCAGTTTTACCTGTGTTGTGCCCGTTCCCATAGGAATTTTGGGATGAAAAATAGCCTATAACCTTACCGTTGAATGTGGCTATCCATTACAAAAATAATTATTCAAATCGGACTGATAGTCTGAGATTAGTTCGTTCAAAGAAAAATCTAATAAACGAACCCTACAGCATTATTATATTAGTATATTCGTAGATATACAGTACTGTACTCTACTATACGTTTAGGATATTTATTATATATTTCTATATCATGACATCTTCCTTGCAGCTATTTCTTCTACTACAAAAATACTTAAGAGATATTTAGCATTTCAGAATTTAAAAGCCAACAAACCGATACTACCCTTGAGATACTTCAAAGTCAATTAAGGTAATCTGCTACCGTTTTATTGTCCTTAACTATTTGGTTAATTAGTATTACTCTGTTTAAAGTCCAATAACGGCTTTATAAAAAAAAGAACATAATAAAATTAGCTTCCTTCTTGCTAAAAGCAAGAAAAAGTTTGTATTATAAACGGAAATGAACATTGAGTAGAACATAATGAAGCATCGGTCATTATTTAATTCGGCGAATTGTACTTAGTACTGCGAGCATCGATTAAAAGTACTTCGACAAAAATAAAGGTAGGCGTAGGCGTATTCTTCTACTGCTAAAAAACCTTTTTTCTCCGAACTCCATATACATATTATCAATCCAAGCTCCGGGATAATGTCTTACTATCTCCTTTCATTAGTCCTAATTAACAGGACGTGACTACTTACTACAAGATAATTTGATTCGTAAAGATGTCGGAAACATTAAGCCCTGATTAGTTTTGTGTAGAGGAGACCGTTGCAGGTAACAAAGGCAGTTAAAACTCAGTTCAGAAACTTTGAGTGAACAGTACGTATGGTCAGCCAAATATGTGGTCTACCACCCTACGGTTGAGATTCATTTGAACGTCATGAAACAACAAGGTCAATTTTAAACGTCATAACATAATTGTGCATAGAAAAGTCAACCTTAGCGATCGTTACATCTCGCAGAAACTTTTGTCAAAAGTGGTAGACCACTTTCTTGGCCGACCGTACCTAAGTTTGAGAAGGTCAGTGGCCAACCCTGGTGTCGGAGTTCTTAGACCGCTTAAATACCTCCGATATGGTCTAACGATTGAAACAACCGGGACCGACAATTTAACGTGCCCTCCGAAGCACGGTAGCGCTCCGATAGAAATGCCACTATCGGCCACCCATCCAAGTAGGGTTGCTTAACAATCGCAATGAGTTAACATCGCATAGTCAAACTACGCCACGAGCGCTACGTTGAACAGTGAAGTATTGAACTTGATCCTTTTAGTTACTAGTGTGGCATGCTAGCTCGGCCATGCTTAGCGATGAAAGAAACTCAGGGTACGTATTTTTATAAATACGTTATATAACGTAACGCGACAGACCCGTTTCTTAATAAGTGCAAATCTTGTGAGTTATCAAAAAGTATGCTAAGCCATGTCAAGCCTCAGCATGGTAGAATATTTTAGCTGGAAGACAGTACGTCTGGCCATCAAATTTTTTATTAATTTTGCAGTCGTATCACATCAGACGTTCGAATCAAACATACGATAAATTATGAGAATATAAGCGTAATCACGCGCGTTAAACTATGTTTTCATACTTTAAAGCGACGCTACCCGCACCGCGCATCGCTCAGCGTGTCTCTGAACAAGGCCTAAGAGTATTTTCGATTACACGTCGAAAAGCATAATTAAGTAGTATTAGCAATTTCCATAATCATGATAGACGAGGTGAGCAAATATCACTTGTCGACCGCTTTAGCAAATTGTGGATGTGCTAAATAAATGTATATTTTATGTTAATATTACGACACACCTATGGATAGGTAAGGAATTCTGATCTAAATGTCAAATCTATGAAAGTAAAGTTAAGTATTAGCCTGTAATGTCCCACTGCTCGGTAAAGGCCTTTCATCTCACTGAAGATCAGTACAGTGAGGAGGAAGAGTACGCCTAAATCTTTTAATGAATCTATAAATCTTTGACTGATATTTAGAATGGACAGAAGACATATGTTATGACATCCCGTACTTTGTACGTCACAACCCCTTTAATCGATCTTCTTCTTCATCGAGAGGATGGTCAACCTGACCAATCCTGGTGTCAGAGTTATTGAGCCGCCAAAGGCCTCTGACATGGCTCATGTAACGACTACTATCCGTAGAAAGTAACCCTGACCGACGGCTTAACGTGCCCTCCGAAGCACGGAATCATCTTACTTTTCGGCCAATCAGGTGATTCAGCCTGTAATGCCCTAACCAAACTGGGGACAGACTTTAGCCGATGGAAAGTACCCATCACTATTCATAATTCGAATTATCAACAATATGTAGGGCAACGCATTACGCACATCGATGCAAATCCCTCTAATCAAAAGAGTATGATAAACAAGCCGCGTCCTTGAGGCGTCTGACATCCACCAACGCGTTATATCGATTTTCCACTTACATAGATTCGTCTACAATAAGGTTTCCCTGTCCACAACCTCACCTACACAACAGTCGTAACAACAACTCAACCTCATGCTAATATCAACCTTTTATCATTAGCAACAAAGCGTAATTTCCTATGCCCCTCGAGTGCTTATACGTTGTTTTGCGAGCAGTAAAAGGTATTTAAGAGATAGTGACCAAGTGCCAGTAATTATGGACGTAACAGCCTATAATGTAGGCATTAGTTTGACCTTCAATTAGGTAAGACAGAGACGTGGAAAAATGTGAATGGCGTTATATGAATGCAATATTACATACGCCAGAACTTTATGCAACTCTATGAAGAGTAACGCTCTGTGGTTTAAACCAGATACTTGTTCACTTTATGCTTTTGCAAACTATCTAACACAGGGAATTTCTCAACTAGAAGCTGCATTTAAGATAATTTTTGACAAGTGCCGAGCCATTTTTGAAAAAACACATAAATACAAGCACATCCTTAATTCCTTACAAAGTTACTGATTCCAAATTATGTAGGATTAAGCGTGATTTCCTCTGTAACTCTAGTGGCGTAGTTTGATAATAAGCAACGCGATCAGTGTCATTGTATCTGAGCGCTACCGTGTTTCGGTAGGCGGAAGGTTATTCCAATCGTGTCACTGAGTCTGAGGCCTTTAGGCGATCAAAACTCAGGACACCAGGGTTGGCCACTAACCTATTTGAACCTACCTACTTCATATACTTAGTAAGGTTATGTACTAATAGCTTCTCCGGTTAAATCGCTTTCCTCAATCGCATTCCCGTCTTGTAATCAAAAACCTCCTCCAAAACATCAAAGTAAGTTCAAACCGGGTCCTTAATAAAAGAACGCAATTATGATAATACCTATTACTTGGTTGTCATATTCATATTTCTATCAAAGAGAGGATATCAGATGTCTCCTTTAGGACCCTCGGCTCCTATTCAATATAGGGAATACGGCAAACAACACTCTCTTAGGATATTTGTGGATGTTTGAAAATTGATACTGGATTACTCTGATATGTAATACACTACGCGTTATAGTAATATTGATGGCCCTTTAGGTGAAGTCAGCTAACACATAATATACTAATATAATAAAGTTGAAGAGTTTTATTTTTTGTTTGTTTGAAGGCGCTAATCTCAGAAACGACGAGTCTGATTTTAATAATTATTTTTGTAATGGATAGCCACATTCAACTCGAAGGTTATAGCCTATCTTTCATCCCGAAATTCTACGGGAATGGACACAACTCGGGTAAAACCGCGGGGCGTTGCTATTGATATCTATTGACATATCATATCTTTATGAATAGGTTCTTCCTTCTTCTAGGTTATTTTTTTTAGTGTCCAAGTCGTGGTCCAACCCTGAGCTTTTACATTACCTAAAAGACTGTTCCTTCTTTTTGGCTCTCAAATTAGGATTAAATCGAGTGTCACCTCTATCAATTTCTTAACGACACAAAATCTTTTCCGACACGAATTTGTAGCTAGACATAAAATTATCTACAACTGACGTAGTAGCAACAGGCTATAAATGCTTCCACCTTGGTATGAGCATATGAAAAATCTGGAACCGACAATTTTACTTATATTTGTTTATATGCTATTATCCCCATAGACGTTTTATCTAACAAACATTTTCTTTCAGAAATGTCCTTGACATTGTAACATACCAAAATGGCGGATGTTTCTGTTGACTTGGCCCCGTTTGTTTACAATATATTTACATTATCGGTATATTAAAACTAAATAATGAACAAACATTAAGAATATATTGACTTAGGTCTACGATGGACTTAGTGAATAGCCCTCCGGGTAAATATTGTTCCAAATGTGTTGTCCTAATTTTAGTTTTATCTAATTATGTTTGTCTGTTGTCATTTCGATATTGTATAGTGTGAAAGTGTAAGGATGTTAGGATGTCTGTCAAAAATAACTTAAACATTTTTTGTCAATCCTACTAATATTATAAATTTGTGAGGATGTATGTATATTTATTCCTCTTTCACGCAAAAACTACTGAACGAATTAGGATGTAACTTTACAGTAATATAGGTTATACATCAGAATATCACTTGGGATATATTTTCGCTAGAGCGGGTTCAATCTAAGTTAGATCTTAAATGGCTGATGCTAACTGTATCATAAATCATAAAAAGACGCCTGATGTTAGAACCGAATTCCAAATTAACAAGAGTTTTATCATTTTTTGATGCCATAATACTTGATAACTATCGCACAAGTTTAAGCTGAAATTCCTTACTAGCTCCAAACTTAAATATTACACTAGCGATTTCCAAATATTATATTTCATGGAAATATATTTCGAAAATGGCATTTGAATTCCATATTGAGTAAATAATATAAAGCATACACTTAGTTGTTATAATTCAACTATGTGAATGTGACATATTTACATTTTTATCGTTTGCCGTAAATGGTTGAGCTATTTGTGTATTTAATATAGGAAATTAATATTATTTTATACATGTACTTAAATGAATAAAGTTATATGTATGGAATATTTTTTTTGTCAGTTTAATGCTAATTTAACGAGGTATGTAAGATTCCATATTCAGGAAAATACCAAATTATCTATTAAATATATTTAATCATTAATTTCAAGTAGGTTAGTGTAAAATCGTGGTGTCGGAGTTTTAAGACCGCTATAGGCCTCCGACATGGTTTAACTATTGAAACAACCGGACCGACAATTTAACATGCCCTCCGAAGCACGGTAGCGCTCTATAAGAAATGCCACTATCGGTCACCTATCCTAGTAAGGGCCGAGCTGCACGTGGCTTGACAATCGCAATGAACAAACATCGCTTAGTCAAACTGGGCCATGAGCGCTGACTGACTGCTTAATGCGTATATTAGGAAAAATGTATAAAAATAAGAGCAAGCCATCTAAACATACTAGTAGTATATCTTTATATGAATCATTACCTATGAATTACTTGTAAACGGAAAACTTAATTTAAATGTGTTTACAATTTCCGTAAACAGTTCTACCGGAAGTTGTGTCGTTAAAGGTTCTACAGGAAACGAGAAGAAAAGTTTAATTACAGAATTGTCAGTATGTAGGTGCGTGTTCGGTTAGACACTCTTTTTATGAACTTTAGAAACTCCTTCTGCTTATAACTCTTTGATTATGCTTATCTTCCTCACTGAACTGATAATCTTAAGTCAAGGATTGAAGGGATCTTGCATTCCTTGCAATCCATTGGGATTGGGATATTATTCAAAAATCTGCACTCTAATTTACGTTAACGAAAACATACTACACTCGTTATAAATGGATTAAAATACAGATATGTATTTTTAAATTGCAGCCAATGATTTTCTTAAAAATTCTCACGAGATATATAGATATAGAGAGGCTGGAATATAAGGAATCCTTTTAACCCAATTAAGGATGATATGAGCTAACAGTAACAAGATATTAATAGAACCATCTCATAACAAAATTGGTTTAAAACCTTAAAATAACCGGCTGTTATTTCCCCGTTCGGTGGATTAAGCGATCACGTGGACAGCTCATCATTAACAGTATCTACCACTCAATATAAATGTCCGTTTCGTCAGCTTCTAATTGTTGACCTTCGATCAACATCTCTAGTAACATTGATTGACAAACTAAGATGGAGCGGTGAGATGCAACGCGTTGCCTCAGCGTTACGCCACCACATGTAAAAAGTTCAATATTTTGGTACGGGTCATTGAAGCAATTGATCGCAAACCGCAAAGTGTTGAAACTTAACATTTTCTATTTATAAATTTAGTTAGCTGTAACCTTTTGGCTGTTTTTATGATCTCATCTTCATAAGGACTAGTTTTAATAGTGTTATTATAGTCGTTAGCCGTATGCGATACGTGATGGCTGCAACAGTGCAAAGAAATACATTGGCTGCATTCGGCGAATGACAGCCGCTGACAATTCAATAAAATATACTCCACTGACGCTGGCAATGAAATAAATGATATAATTAATAATACAACTATGAAGCCGGTTAAGAAAGTATTAGCCTGTAATGTCCCACGGCTGGGCAAAGGCCTCTCATCTCATCGAAGATCAGTACGGTGAGGAGGATTAAGCATAATCACCACGCAAGCAGCAATTGATTATACCAAAGCCTTTTATTTAAAGACTGTCTCTTAACACTCAGATATCTAACACCAAGTTAAACTATAATCATATTTCATATTTAAAATATCAACAAGACAGGTTAACGTATCATAAACATCCAAGATATGGGTTGAAGCAGTTCAATAGTAACGAGGAACCCGTGTCATTCGATGACCCTATTACTGGTCGTCTGTTGCGGTTGATATGACCATTACCTCAAGCCTAATATTGTGAGGGAACGCCAATCAAATACACCTACACGCCATACTTGTAGGAGCTTATGTTACTTTAATCTCGAATAGAAAGTCATTGTATAAAATATAGTATTAAGTATTTCGTCTTATTTGCGGTGACTGGAGTGTAAGACGGTAGTCGACGGTCCAAAAACTTGGTTGCCAGGACTGGCCAATAGCCTAAGTTTGTGTAGGTAAGTAGCCAACCCTGGTGGCAGAATTTTAAGTAGGTAAGTAAATTTATGTAGGTTAGTGGCCAACTCTGGTGTCAAGAGTTTTAACACCGCCTAAAGGCATCCAACATGGTCTATAGATATTCTTCTTCTTATCGAGTTAATATGTTTATAATTTATTATATAATTTATGCCCGGGCCAGAACATACACACCTCTCGAACTCTCTCGAACTATTAAGGGCTTTCATACATCCTCCATAGTGCAGGACACGGGCAGTAAGGCATTTACTAAACTTTTAAGGAGAAACTAAACGTATAACGTAGACCCTAACAACGCCTAAACAACTTATTTATCACTTCATTAAATTAATACAAATTCTAATTAGATTAAAGTACGTATTAGTATTTGTAAAGGTAGTAGCAGACTTGCATCACGAGCCGTTCGCATTACGGCGGGCGATGACCGGACACTAGTGACGTAACAACGATTATATTCGATATTAATCCTAGCATCGATGTGATTCGAATGTTACTGTTATGATATTAAGTTAATGGTGATGTAGGTGATAAAGGGAGGTAGAAGGTCAAAGTATGACTAAAATGTACTGATGTATTTGGAAGACGAAAGTATTAGCTGAGTAAGAGTGCGTTTTCATACAAGCGGAGCTGTGCGGCGCCCGATTCACCAGTCACAGCGGACTGGGATGGTCAAACAACGCATTGACAATGTCAAAATCCTTTCATAACTTTCGTAAGCCGATATGTTCGTCACATATGTCAAATATCTCGATGCTTTGCTCGCGCTCTATATGAATTCACCGGCATAAATTGATTCAAAAATCCATCGTAAATTGATTCAATCTAAACAATACCTAAGGCAATAATTACTAAGATTACTTATAAATAAAGATGAAGGGAAGAAAAATAATAATATAAGAAAGATTAGTATAACAGACCACTGACCACACCGAGCATAAAACACAAAAGTACTTAAAAACCAAAAGTACATGAGAAAGCATAAGTCTCAAGTAACCTGCCAATTACAAATCCCCGTTAGACAATAACATTTATTATTTGATTTATTTACGATCTTTCACAAGTCATCGTTAAATCTGTAGTGTGGTGTACTCGAACAAAGATTGACTGTTTCTGTTAGAATGCTACCGATATTTCTTTTACGACCGCATGGGTACCAAGCAAGTGTGAATGTAGATGTCGCTAGTGCCCGACGAAAGTCGACACGTGTAATAGTAGTGTACGTTTAATCGTCCCGTGTAACTTCTGGCGTAGTTGGTCTAACTCTAAATGTTAGTTATAAACATGAAGCAAAGCACATCGGTTAGCACTGACACTGTTTGACGATGGGTGACCATTACTGGTAAAACCAAAGACAATTCCTTCTGAAGAGGAAAAATGTTTGTAGTTTTATTGTTTTCGTTTTATGACTACACGTTTTTTCTATAGATATAAAAAGTTGAGGTTGGTAAATCGTAGTTTACATTTCAAGACTCAATAGAAGAAAAAGATAGTAGGTACTTACATTTTAGTACTTCTGTAGTACTTCTGTATCAATATAAAAAATCTGATGTTTGTTTTTTTGTTTTTTTGAACGTGGTTCTCTCAGAAACTGAAAATCTGATTTGAATAATTCGTTTTGTAACGGATGGCCACATTCAACGGAAAGGCTTTAGGCTATTTTATGTCCCGAAATTTCCACGTTCAACGTTCAAGAGCACAACGCGAGTCAAACCGCGCTGCTAGTTGATTATATTAGTTCTGATATCTGCCGCTGATAGAGTTATCTGGCACGAGCTACACTGGTTAGTGCACAGAGTTGCATAACGGACCTCACTGTCTGCTTTACTCAACCAAAAGTGAATTGTATAATGTAAATTTTAAAAGATTACTTTCCTATCTATTTATATAAAATGTTATATAAAGATTTTAAGTATCAATTTTTTTTTTGTTGGAACATTGTTTTAAGATTACAGTTGTTACGTGTATTACATTTTTTTAGAGAGACCTCTACGTATTCTGTAACATACATTGGTTCAGAATTTGACAGTCGCTTAATAATTTAAAACAGTACGTTTTAAATTCCATTCGGATTGAGTAGTAAGGTTTTAATAGTAATATTATCTTTGGCAGGTTAATCTTAGTAATGCGTCACTAGCGGCACCTCGCTGTTTTACCGGCGTTGTGCCCGTTCCCGTGGGAATTTCAGGATGAAAATAGCCTATAACCTTCCGTTAAATGTGACTTTACTTTAAAAAAATATATATTCAAATTTCCGAGCCATAAAAAACAAGAAACAAACACTTCAGCATTATCTTATATATAAAATTCTCGTGTCACAGTGTTCGTTCGCGTACTCCTCCGAAACGGCTCGACCGATTCTCATGAAATTTTGTGAGCATATTGAGTAGGTCTGAGAATCGGCCAACATCTATTTTTCATCCCGAAATTCCCGCGGGAACGGGTACAACGCGGGTGAAACCGCGGGGCGCAGCTAGTTATGTATATATTTATGTATAGATTGCAGATAGATTGATATTACATACGAGTATATGATCTTGCCGATTGCATCATGATATTGAAACTTCCAAACTTTCCCATTATGTTATTGGTAAGGTTTGACTAAGTACAAAAATAAAATAACCGAATAGTAACAAAGAAACCGAATCGGTTGCTCCGATCGGTTCCACCGATATCCGAGCGTACCTTCAAGAGAAAGGAATGATGATCAAATACTTTTGTAACATAATAAGTAAGTCAACACTTATGTAACAAATAGCACTAGTACACTCGACAGCATAAGTAACATTAGCAGTTTTATGTTAACTTAGTCCAGTGTTTAATTGCGGTTTTTAATATTGATTACAACAGGTTTTATATAAGCTCAATTTCGACTCGAAAAGGTGAATTTTTTTGATAAGAATTGGAAGGAGTTGAAAATGAAAAAAGAGACATGAAAAGAGTTGAGGGAGATTTTGCCCAGCACAGTTAAGTAAAAATAGCATCAATTAACGATTAGCCTCTATATGAAAGTGACATTCGAGAAGGCGTATAGTAGAAGTAAGTCTATTTCTAAGGCTACCTTTGCGTCAAAAAAATCCATGGGAATAGTAAAAACGCGTATAAAACCTCTGTACTAGTGAAAATGACTTGAGTAGATGACTGTACTTAAAGTAATACACCACTTTATCTATTGTGTTCGATGGTACCTGCGTTTGTTTTCGATACGGAAGCGATCTAACTTATTTATAATGGCTTTTAATTTTAACAACCAAAAAAGAACATGATGTCATATCCGGTTGCGATATAAGCAGATGGTTTTGTAATCTTATGATTTTAATTATTAATATAGGTGTCTATCGCTTTGTGTTGAGACTTCGTTGGAAAGACGATGTTTGCATGCATATCACTCACATGCAAAGTATCGCTTCATCAAACCTACATCTTTTTAATTATATCCGAGATGTTATCGTCTTTGATCTGGCGATGACATCATAATTGCACCGTCTATCTACTATATAAAAATTAGTAGGGTTTTCCTCCCTGACGCTATAACTCTAGAACGCACGAACCGATTTCCACGGTTTTGCACTCGTTGGAAAGGTCTCGGGCTCCGTGAGGTTAATAGGGAGTAAAAATCTCAAAATTCCCACGGGAACGGGGGCGCTGCGGGTGAAACCGCGGGGCACAGCTAGTACTAATGTAATAAAGCTAAGGAGATAGTTCTTTGCTCAGTAACCAAAGAACAATTTTCTTTGGCAAGTAAGTAAGTTCGAATGGGTCAGTGGCCAACCCTGGTGTCGGAGATTTTAGACCGCCTAAAGGCCTCCGACATGGTCTGACGATTGAAATAATCGGGACCGACATCTTAACGTGCCCAACGTAGCAGGGTTGCTCTCAGATAGAAATCAGCCACTCATCCAAGTAGGGGTCGAGCTGGACGTTGCTTAACAATCGCAATAAACTAACATCACTACATCAAACTACGCTACGAGCAACCACAGAGCAATCTTCTTTGTAGTCATACTACCTACCTTTGGAGGGACTTAGTAAGTCCCCATTTGGAAACTTCCAGTCGGATTCGAATTTCGAAAAATCCTTTTTGTATTCAACAGCTACAATCAAGAGGAAGGTTATAGGCTACTTTTAATCCCGAAATTCTCACGGGAACGGGTACAACCGAAGGACAATACGAGTTTTATTATAATGACGAAAAAACATACTTTGCATAACCTTATACCGCGAAGCTCTCAGCGAGTTGAAGCTGACTCGTTTAATTACGTTTTAATTACCTTAATTTGTAGTAATTTTTAATGTTTTTCGAAAGGACCGTTTTAACATTTTTACATAATTATTTCCTATATAGATAATAGGACAAATTAACTGTAATGTTTAATTGGTTGTTGGTATTTTCAGAAATTAATTGTTAGTAACAAAGATAGAGACTATTCGCCTAAAAAGGATCTCAAGAGCTTAGCAAAACTTTTAATTATCGACTAAGTATTTTATCATAAACGATCTCAAAATATTTTCAGATCCACTGATGCCGAAATCTCAAACTTTAGTTTCCTAAAGTTACACATAGAAAATCATTAATAAAATTTTCTCAATGTATAATAATTACTATTTTTTCTACCTATGAGAAATGATCGTAATCACGATCTATAAAATTTTAACACCACTGCTATCTACGGAGGAACCACCGCGCGGAACAGCTAGTTGTAAGTAAATCAATTATTACGCATCTTAAAGAAAGGTAGTAAACCTAGGGATGATCGAGTATCACATGATTCCTTACCTGCACTAGAGCGTCCATGGCCAGTCTCTCGATGTCCACGTTGTAGTAGCTGAGCTGCGGCACGTGGCGCCTCCTCGGCCTGACGTCATCGTAGTACGCCACCACGTCATTGATCGACACCACGGGGCAGTCGTCAACGGTGCTGCAACCACTACTCCCGTCCACCCCGCTGTCCGAATCCATCTCGCCCCCGAACCCTTCCTTCGAACCACGCCGGTCGCCATAACTGTTCTCCGAGCCCTCCTGGTAGCCCGACTCGTTCATATCATCAGGAGTCACGATCTCTGGTATCTTCGAGTAGTCGAACTCGTCCTCTGTAGTCGCCTCTAACTCGTACGTGTCAGCCATCTTGAATTTATACTTTTTTCACTGTTTATTATCACTACATGCTGTCACTGAGTTAAGGTCACTGGTAGCGCTCTGTAACAAAGAAACATAATACTATTAATATAAATGATTGGGTTTAACAAGTAGATTATATCTAAGACGTATCTGTCAGCGTTACAATATATCACAAGCAACCCCCTAAAACAAACACGCATTAACATAAGACAACACACGAAACACATCTACGTTTAAGCACAAAAAGCGACGCTAACAAAAAGTATACAGCCAACACGAATAGATAATAAAAAAACGTTAGTTGTAAAACCGGAGTCATAATGCTTTTGATTTCTTTCGAGCTGGTAACACTTTCATTCTCGTGACCCGGTAACCCGGAGTAGGGGTCATCGTGTACCAACTGGCAAAAAAATAGTTACGTTTGACATTTTAATATACGAAACCGCAGTTAACGTTATATTTGATAATGAGTAACAGAATAATAACTGTTAACCGCTACAGTTGATTTTAAAATGTCACAGACAATTCAAATTCAATACAAATGCAATTTTAAAGTATAACATTCGATATCGTCCATGACAACATTGAAATAACGTCGAACCTAACTTTTATTTACTCTCAATTCGAACTTCGGATCGACTGCAAACTTTTTCAATAAACAAAAACTGTTTCGTCGATTTAGTGATGTTTCGTTCGAAAACAAATGTTTATACAACTTGTTAGGTTTCCGTTTAGACTAATGATATTATTTTTTACCTAATCTATGAACAAAATAGATAAGACATATCATATAATCCTCTATCTATATACATCATTCATTCTTGATAATCGTACCTTAACAAGCTTTTAGAAGTCAAAACGAACATATGCCTCTAAAATGGAGCCGTTACTAGCATGATAGTTGATTGCACGACACCGTACAATTCTCTCTCACATCAAAAACAGGTAGGCTTGCCAGTTAGTATTCACAAATGCCAGTAAGAATGTACAGCTAGTAAGCTAGTTTGCCAGTTACAGGCATGGGTGTTAAACTATGGACAAATTACGAATATTTTACAACCACGACTCAGTATCTCAATATGTCTCTATTTTCTTTAATCTATCTAATCCTCAATACCTTGTTATGATTCACTATACTTATGTTACATCAATCAAATCTCGTCATGGAATAAAAAGCAGTAATCAAACGCCTCACGTGTCGCGGGTGACCGATGTTTCAAATTGTTACTTAGCACGTTACTTTAACTTAATGTTTTGAGAACAATTTCATGTGGCCTCGACAGAGAAAACCTAGAGTTTTGTTGTTTACGTTTGATTGCACCTAAAATATACGTATAATTGAAATAAAATCCGTCTTACTGTGACATAATAATATTTTCAGTGGAATCTTACAGAATTTTAGTTCGTAAAGCTATGTGTTAATATTCAGAAGTATAGCAACACTACTACAGCAACACTACAATCGACGTCACTAATTGTTTTAACAGCCAGCTCTATTCAAAGCCGTTCCTAATTCAAAAACTACAAAAAAAACTAACAACCATAAATCTGAATCACAATTCATCACAATTAAATTATGGTTGTCGCATCAGGTTACAGCCGTCGGTGTTCACACGACAAAGCATCGCGCTCAACAAGTATCCACCCTGGTGACCCAGTTAACTGGGTCAAGGCTACCACATGAAGCTGGCGTCCCTCAGATCCCGAAGGCAACAAGTGGCCCACAACCCTCGCTTTATGACTTTTTCCTTACAATTATTAGCATTGAGTAACCAACCATCTTATTGTCTCCGACAATATGTTGCTTCTGTTTATTTGACTGGAGTCGTAATGGCTTTAGGTTAAGAAAAGTAAGTTAACTAAATAAATATGAAAGTTGAAGTAATAAAAAAGTAATTAGAACAAACCTTGAAGGAATAAGGTTCTCAATAACAAGTTCTTAGTCAAGTAATTCCATTTGCCAACATAACGAGCCAAACGTCCATTCAAAACTGGAACGTTCCGACCATAGAGTAAAAACTGAGAAGTGGCAGTACGTTTCCACGAATCGATCGACAAGCTGCTACCAGTTGCATTGCGCGGGGTGAATGAATGAACGGAAAAGCTAAAACGGAGTTGGAAGACGTCCAACGGTGTGCGGGTGGCCTTCGTTGGCTAGTTTTTACAAGTTCACGGCTGCCATGAGTACCCTGTTGATCCTATAATAGATTATCGACTGCGTCTCAATTTTTCCCATGGAACGACTCGCTTTTAACTACTTACTTTTTTGGAACTAGTTTTGTTTTGTAATTCCTATTGGCTAGTTTATTTACAAAGAGAATCACTTTGCTTTGAACCTGTTTCTGAAGTGGATTGGTGCAAATATTTCTTGAGAAAACTTGAGTGAAGTATTGGTCTCGATAATACGAGAAAACTGGGTCAGGATGCTTACTTTATTGATTGTAACAATTATATCTGTAGAATCTTTCTTTTTCACGCGCTCTCCCACTAATGGTCTTACCAATGTAGTCAAATTACCAATACTTAGGCTATATTATCTCGTAACGTTTCTCCATCTACAGGTAAAGTAAACAACTGTGTAGAATTACACTGTCAAAATATTACTCCACTGTCTAAATACTAAGAATTACTTTCAATTTTAACTTCAAAGCGTTGAATTACATACTGCAGTCCAAGCAAACTATCATTAAACCAGCAGCAAGCGACACAACAGTTTTATAAGGCTTGTTGTACTTAAAAACGGTATTATTAAGTGTAGCGAGCGTTTGGTCCAAGCCTCACCCACTTGCGAAATAGTTTATCAGTCGTCGATATATCAGTTTGCCATAGACAAGGCACGCTCAAGTTATTTGATCATATGTTATTTGAATATTTGATACCGGAATGTTGGTATTATCTAATTCATCACTACATAGTATAAAATAAAGTCGTCTCTTTTTCGTGTCTGTCTGTTTGTCTGTCTGTATGCTTAAATCTTTAAAATTACGCAACGGATTTTTGTTGCGGTTTTTTGTAATAGGTAGAGTGATTCAAGAGGAAGGTTTTTATGTAAAAAAATTCCCGAAATTCCCACGGGAACGGGCACAACGCGGGTAAAACCGCGGGGCGCTGCTAGTGTTCTATATTTGAATTTCACAATTATGAACAGGTAAAGTACTGTGGAGTTACGAACTCAATATATTTTGCTAAAGTAAAATAATTTGCATAAATAAAAATAATAAAACGTTAAATTGCATGAAAACAGCTGAATATTGTGAAAAAGGATATGCGAATCGCTAACAATGTACGCACGTGTACGCCGCTAGTACATTCGCCACACCACACATGTGACATCACGCTCGCGGCGAGTCGCCATATTTAATCAGCGCCATTTAAAAATATACGCCGTAATCTCTGTCATGGGCTGATAACAAGAAAATCAATAGGAAATCCATGTATTTCCTTTTATTTCCAAACCAAAAAGAGACATACAAACGTACTGTAAACGCGATATTTTCTAGAGTACATTGTAATAACAACAGCGGGTCAAGAAAATTGAGTCACGGCTACTTGAAAGTCTTCATTGACGTATCAGTACGTATAATATAATTACTAGGTACGGATACTAGCTCAGATATTAGGTACGTAAATACCCAGTGTGGTATGCAATGGTGTATTAAGAGTTGTGAATGTATTTCTGCTTTCGTAAAGTATGTATAGTACTATATTTACATACGGTTATCTGACCAAAACTAAGGTCTAAGCTGGTTTGGGATAAATTTTGACATAAGCGTCCGCGAGACGATCAAGTGCACTTGACAAGTCTACGGGCTTGAAGTGAATATTGATCGTTTACAGCGTTGACTTGACAATTCCCGTCAAGTATCTACGTGCTGGACATGACTTGACAATAATTTTGATGATAACTTGACAACAAATTTGAACCAACTTGAGCTTGATGCGACTTGACGCGACTTGACAAGTTTTATTTATTTGCGACTTGTCAAGTGCACTTGATCGTCTCGCGGACGCATTAGGTTTATTAGGATAGTTGGTACATATTTTGTTAGTTTTCTACGGGATGACTTGTCGAAACGATTTCATTGACAATGCGCAAGTTATTTCCAAAATACACTCTACGCAATGTTATGGCATTGTCTGTAAAGCTGTGTAGTGATAACTATTTTTTTTCTGACAAGTAATAAAAAACAACCTTTTTAAACAATGACATTAAATCTTTTTAAATCTACTAATGAACAACGATCTCTCAAAATATAAATTAATATCAGTCAAAATAAAGAAAATAAATTCATATATTAGTCACACACACATATATCATTCACAAAACTTTGAAATAATGACACAAAAAGTATCTTAATCACCTAATCAAAATATTTGACTAATTAATAATCCAATTAAATGTCTGAAAAATAAAATTAACACAAGTGAGAGGTGTGTAGTTATAAAATTGCTCAAAAAGATTTTTAAAAATCGTTTTTATATTTATTTTTATTTTATATTGCATACATACTAAGCTCAATTTGACAGTTTGCTGACAAATGTGTTGACATTAAATTATAAATAACTAAAGGTCAATGCCTGCACGTGACAAAAAATGATGGACAAATCAATTTATAAATAGTGTGACAGGTTTCAAAAGTGTAATCGTCAGTAAAAGGATGTTATGTTATGACGAATAGCTTTTTGTGTATTATGTTAATATTGTAAAAAATATTTCTTTATTTAGTTTCATTTAATATAGCGCGTGTACAGACAGCCCATGGAAGTGTTAAGCAGATTAGTACTTTGTCACACTATACATTTGAAAATCTCTTTGACATGTTAGTCTGTATGTAGGTATTGTAGACGTTGAATATGATAGGATTCTATGTAGGTATTCGTACTACGAGTATTACTCGTACAAATCTAGGTTTTCAATGTCAGTTAGATATGTCGTAGGGTAATTTGATACTTCGAATCTTCGCGGAAATCCTAGGGGTTTTGCGAAAACGCGGATAATTAGACATAGGCAACCGGCTAAAACTAGGTGTAGCCGCACTTCGGGTATTAGCCGTATGTCATTTTAATGAAAAGAGAGAGTTTAAACATGAAAAAAAAAAATAACCCTAACCTACCGAATTACTTACTATTCGGTAGGTTAGAGTTATTTTTTTTTTCATGTTTAAAAGTAAGATTTGATAATTAAAAGTAAGATTTGATAATTTTTCGCCTATGTCTAATTATCCGCGTTTTCGCAAAACCCCTAGGATTTCCGCGAAGATTCGAAGTATCAAATTATCCTACGACAGATATAAAACATACAAAGTTAAGAATAAAGAAATAACTGCAACTAACAAATATCATTCTGAATAGTTAATCACGTTACACACAGATGAATTCATACACACAGCTGAGAGCTCGAGATTTGTTTGTCATATTTTTCCAAGTCATCGTGATTTCCTCAAACGCGTAAAGCAACAGATATTAGACTCGTATAGAATGGTAATTGCTGGTTGCCCACAAATGATATGTCACCGTCAACCATTAGACACTTTGAGTTCTAAGTTTTACAATGACTCTGACAATTTATAAAACATAGCCTTCTTTGTAACAATAAAAGAATAGAACTGGTTTACAATAAACGCTGTCTATCGTATTGAACTTCTTTGGTTTATTTTATGTAACTGGTTAATAATTCAACTGTGGAAGTACAATGGGATGTATGATTTGAGTTACGGATAGAGTGTCAAACTCTCTCACGGTTTCGCTATCGAGGTATACTGATTAATGAAAATTAAGTTTATGTCTTCTCAGATTGTAATACGTTAGGATTATCACCGCTGGATAGATTTGATGAATTATGTTAAAGATGACCCGTAGTATTTTAACGGGCCTTGCCTGGAATACCGATACTGACATTCGGTGCTTCGGAAGCAGTCTTTAGACTACTAAAGACTGCTACTGCTACTGCTACCTACCACTAGGTAGGAAATAGTGGCTTATACGTCACAAATATTTATAATAATCACTATTTTGTGCTTACAGAGTGCTACGGTGTACCGACGGCAACGTCCCATATATATACATATATTTTAAAGAACATTGAACATTTAATCAAGACTATTGAAAAAACCATTCTCAAAAAAAATCTTTCGCTATTGTCCTTAGCCAACCAAGCCAACGCTACTTTCATACTGAATGTTGCAGATCAATAAAGTTAATATGACCATTCATTAAATAAAATTACAATGATCACGTCAGTACCTATCTTTATTCAAAGACGGTTAACAACAATATGAATAAACCTAATGAATTAATTAACAGTACATAAGCATTTGTGTCCATTTATATCTTTTGTGGCTTTAATAACAATTCGGTGACATCATGTTAGATAATAAACTGTTCACATCTTTATAGGCATATAACTTATTTTAGAGGTCTATTATTTATCCTTTTATGCAAGGCTAGCGCGTAAACAAAGATCTTTATTTATCTCTCTCTCTCTCTATCTCTCTCTCTCTCTCTCTCTCTATCTCTCTCTTTATCTCAACTAAATTTAGGAGATTACGGAAGAAGATTTGTTCTTGTTCAACAAAATGTATAGGCGCGACCACACTAAATCGTTTGAAAATAACGAAAGCGCGATCTACAAAATGTTCAAACTAGCGACATCTATTGGATCGCGGGTGGTACCACCGCGCGGAACAGCTAGCACTTGTATAAAGAGAAGAAATAATAAATAGAAGATATATGACAAAAGTTCGTCTTTGGTGTGCATCTCAGTCTACCTGGCTTAGAGTCTCAGACCCCAAAAAAATAATATAATTCCTGGAAACACAACATGTTACCCTTACTAAAACCTACAGGCTTGGCCCTGTAGGTTTTAGCGCATAAATCTCCGGAAGTACTAGTCGGATTTGATTTAACCTTTTTACATAAAATTCCATCAAACCCTTTCAGAAGGTAGTTTATACGCTTTTTTTAATCCCGAAATTCCCACGAGAACGGGCAAAACACGAGTAAAAGCGAGGGGTATTACTAGTTCAAATATAAACGCCACAAAACCTCTAATTTGTCACCAAATCCGAACCAGCTCGGTCATAAATCAAACGCATGCGCAGCAAGGAAAGCAACCTCCACAAATGGCAACTACGCGTAAACAAAAAACAATTATCAATCTACAATGTAGACTTTATTACCGTAATATTAAGAATATATTAGATTGACACATATAATTCGAGCAAGCCGTGTTACTGGTTTACCTTGATACACTCACTTTTGTATATATATATATATATTTATATCTATATGTTTATTCTAAATGTTGTCCGATCGGAAATAATACCGCGTTAATAGACCTTATTGTCAGAAGGAAAACGTTCATATTTGTTCGTACGTTAGTGTAAGTAGTACATTATTGGCTGACATTTTAAAATTGTTGCCTTTTAATTATATTTTATTGGAGTCTTTGTGATTGAATTACTTACATCAAATACAGAGTTATTGCACAGGAGTAAAGCCGTTTCTTTACTCCTGTGGTTATTGAGTGCCTGTTAGAGTTACGTAACCGAGTTATGAAGTAATGTTACATAACTTCAAATAACTAGGTATATATCGCATTTTGACCATCCTGCCGGAAATACGGGATGAGAACTATTTATATTTTTGCCTTTATCCTAATCTTGCCAACATTTTTAACGTGAATAGTAAGATAATAGTAACGTGTAGGCTAGTGGCCAACCCGGTTGTCGAGTTTTTCGACACCTAACTATAGAAATACGACTCTTCGTCATCGAGTGGATGGCCAACCTGACCAATCCTGGTGTCAGAGTTATTGAGCCGCCAAAGCCCTCTGACGTGGCTCATGTAACGACTACTATCCGTAGAAAGTAACCGGGACCGACGGCTTAACGTGCCCTCCGAAGCACGGAATCATCTTACTTATCGGGCAATCAGGTGATTCAGCCTGTAATGCCCTAACCAAACTGAGGACAGTCTCACAAAGAGATTTTTGTGAGATATCCCCATCGGGAATCGAACCCGGATCCTCCGGATCGTGAGCCGAGCGCTCAAACCACAGGACCACGGAGGCTGTTACCACTATCGGCCACCCATCCCAGTAGGCCGAGCTGCACGATGCTTAGCAATCGCTGTGAGCTAACATCGGTTCGTCAAACCACGCCACGAGCACTACACGCGATCGAATTCTGTGAAAGAGATTTGTATACAGTATGAGATATGCAAGATGTTATGATAATAAGAGAATTCAGGTCTATAACGCAATTCCCGCGGTATACGATTTCAAACAGTTTCCACTGCGGGAAACCTCTACTTAATAACTAGGGATTTATTGACAACATTACCGAAATTTCTGGAGTTTCTAACATCAACTCTGAGTAAAAAATACTTTAAGGTAAAAAGTATCACCGCTCTTGCTTATTTTCTGTTTGGCTGGTTAGAAACAAATAAACAGTGCGTCAGAAATCTTACAATACATAATAATGAAGAACGTTTTAATATATAAACAGTTGTTACATAAATGGGACGACGAACAAACAATATATTGTTTCTGGTGCAATGTTCTACCGGTCCGACTCGTTCTGTCTATGAAAAACAATTGAACTTCTACGATACATAAAATACATTATATACTCGCTTTTCAGAGAAGTTTCTAGGAAATGGACATTGTCAAATAATTTTGACGACTTTTTTTATAAACTAGCAGTGCCTCGCGGTTTTACCCGCGTCGTGCCCGTTCTCGTGGGAATTACGGTGTGAAAAATAGCCTATAACCAAGCCGTTGAATGTGGCTATCTATTAAAAAAATAATTATTCAAATCAGATTAGTAGTTTTGGAGATTAGTGCGTTCAAACAAACAACAAATCAAGCTTTATCATGTATACAAGTATAGATAAATACCTGGACAAATCCACACACGGTTATTCAAACCCAAATTATGCTTTAACTTTGCATTATGATTGTAAGGTTACCTACATATTTAGTGAAAGGATGTGTCCAGCTCTTATCCCAGGGACATTACATGACAATACTTTTTTCCTTTATACAGGGCGACTTCAAATTGGTAATACAAAACACTTGATTTTGGCTTCATTAATGCTAAGTATTGTAATTAATTAACTCCGATGTTAAAATTAGCTGTCTTTAATAATTGATAATTTTCTAATAAAATATTTAATTACAGTCCCGAAGTGTGTTTACCCCACATTCAATACCTAACTGTCAACTGCCAGACCTGTCACTCGATGTTATCAACGTAAGATAATAATTAATGGTAAGGTAGCCATATGAAGCCAAAGAAAATGGGATAATTTAAAATTAACAAAAAAAAGACTTCTGGTTATTTTAAAAGCATGAGACCTAATGGAGGTGCTTAGTGTAGGGCAAACGTGTGCAAAACTTTGATTTTGTATTACCAATTTGAAGTCGCCCTGTATTTTGTCTTCACTATCACTCAAAATCCAATAAAACGTATTTTCCTGCACGCGTTATATGTATAGACAACTACTCTGTACGTAAATTAATGAACAGATGAATACATCTCTTTAATCCCATAAATAACTGAGTTTCTTGCTAGATATCTCCCAGACATTTAAACCAGGTTACAAAAACACTATTCAACATATCTTCATTAACATTTAATAAATTTAAAAACACTTGAGTAATCAATCGACTGAACAAACATAATCACAAGTTAATATCCACGTTTTATATTAATTAACTTATTTTTCGACTAGGTATTTTGGATTACAGTTCATTTTGCTAATTCTAAAAGTCGACTTAATAGCAGAAATTCATATTATGGAATCTAACTCACTGATACTACTACATATACAAATACAACACAAATACTTTATAAGAATATATAATTGACACCTAGACGTTGTCGCCCACAACTACATATGTCTGCACATATTGTGGAATGTGGAATTGAACCCGGAATCCCCGACACAAAGCGCTCTCACTGCCACTGTGCCAACGGGCTTGTCAAAATAGATACTGCAAAACCATTTCAATTGTGAATGTGAATTCAAATGTGAATGAATTGAAAATGCTTCCTTTTGAAGGCTTCGTA
This sequence comes from Cyclophora albipunctata, assembly GCA_963082685.1. NCBI lineage: Eukaryota > Metazoa > Arthropoda > Insecta > Lepidoptera > Geometridae > Cyclophora > Cyclophora albipunctata. Next base: position 854,591 of record OY720121.1, on the reverse strand, counting down.
TCAGTGAAGAAAACCGGGCGTCAAAAATACAATCGTCTATTAATACCGGGGCTGAGCCATTGGAAATAGATTTTTCTCCAGTTTGAATGGCCGGAAACCATATTTAAACTAATATTATAAAGAGGTAAAATTTGTAAGTTGTTTGATTGTATGTTCGAGCTAATCTCAGGCATTACCAGTTCGATTTGAATAATTCTTTTTGTAATAGCCACATTTAACGGGAAGGTTATAGGCTATTTTTCACCCCGATATTCCCATGGGAACGGGCACAACGCAGTTAAATCCGCCGGGCGCTGCTAGTAATCACTACATAGTATAAAACCAAGTCGCTTTCCGCTGCCTGTCCTTATGTTTACTTAGATCTTTAAAACTACGCAACTGATCTTGATGCCGTTTTTTAAATAGATATAGTGATTCAGAAGGAAGGTATATCTGTATAAAAATTCCCACGGGGACGGGCACAACGCGGATTATACCGCGGGGCGCTGCTAGTTTATATGGAGATTTAACTTTAACTTTGCCATTAATAAAATACCCGAGTATTCAGTTAAGGAATCACACCGTGTAGGAGGTTTTAGGCAGTCTGAAACTCCGACACACAGGTTGACCACACACCTACTCTAATTTACAGGACAGGTTAATACTTTTAAAACGTTTTTTTGTACACTTTATTATCAGTCAAAAATGCCACCACTTTGGACGAACAACTTTAACTTAGAGACAAAAACCATGAAATTGGATTTGTTATGAACGCAGAGAGGTTTGTTCTTCCTTTTCCCAGCAGTGGGACGATTTATTTAAAACACAACGATATTATGAATCAGGTAACAAGCATTGTAAGACACATTTCGGTTAAAAAATTACTAATAAAATGGATACCAAATAACTTTCAAGTGAACGGAACAATCTCATCACTCAAAAACAATACAACTGACCCTTACTTAGTATCTATTAATAGAAAAACCATATCATTATCTACATAGTAACCCAAACTTACTATTTACAGAAATCAAATTATCTTAATCACCCACAAATACAAACGAAAGCCGTAAACAAAGTACAATGAATAAGTATAGTGTTGCTTAGAGGAAGTGACTTAGAAATATTTGATCTATAATCAAATGTAAATGTTAGGGCCGATTTAACCGACTACGAAGATAAAGACAACGTACTCAATTCGAAAGCATCTTGTCAGTTTTTTGCCCAGCGATTTCTATTTCCCGTAGAAATTGAAAGAAATATAAATAGAAGTTCTAGGAACCTACTTTTTGTAGTCAGATAAAATAGGTATCATACTAGCCGCCGCGCCCCGCGGTGTTATCCGCTTTGTTCCCGTTCCCGCAGGAATTTCGGGATAAAATGTATGCCATGTGTTATTCTGATTTACAACCTTTATTACCGTAAAGTTTCATCTAAATCCGTCCAGTAGTTTTTTCGTGAAAGAGTAACAAACATACATACATCCTCTTTCATCATCCTCAAAAACTTTCGCATTTATAATATTTGTAGGATTTAGGCATCATTTGGATTGGGCGAGTTTACGAGCCGAGTTTGTGAGGATGTATGAATTTTTCGATATATTCCGTATTTTTTATACCTATATTCGATGTGATCCTATTACACGCATTAACTACTAACTTAATGAAACTGGCACCGACACAGATTAGTCTGAAATAATACAGTCTCCTATTATCCCGAAATTCCAACGAAAACAGTTACAACGCGGATAAAACCGAGGCGCTGCAATTTTTTTGTTGTCATTAATTCAATTAAGTACTGCACTGATCTTCATTGAGATGAGAGGCCCTTGCTTAGCAGTGGGACATTACAGAGTAACATACTTTTAGTTAAATTAAGAAAAAATCATGTTATGTGAGGTTAGAAATATAAATATTAGTAAACAAAGCGGAATAGAAGCCGATCGCGTTGCGTCAGCGCGAGTGAAAGTCCGCCGCCAGTGATTGGACGCGAGACAACGACCTGTCCAAGGCGCCCTTGCGTTGTGCCCTACTGCTCTATCACTCACATACCTCACCCAAAATTAACCTATGCTTCACTTAGAAAAAGATCGGTAGCCATCTACGGCTATGTACCGAATAGTAACGGATTCCACAGGCACCGTTTCCACTTGAACTTCATGAACAAACTTTGGAAACGATACTTGTTTCTTAACTTACTTGTTTGGAAACGGTTCTCAATACTTTTGAAAAGTATTTTTACTTTATATTACCCTTTTAAAAATAATTGCATTGTTAGTAAATGACAAAGTTTATTGTAAGTCGGTTAAAAAAGACGAACTGGCAGAGTTCGTATGGCGTTGCTTTATTGTTTGTTTGTACCGTGATAGGTAATTCATTCACACACAATTGTAAGACTCAAAGTAAGCTCTAGGTACTAGGAATTCTAACTATATGGTGTATGTATGTATCAAGGTATCATGCCAAAACTATGTATTCAATTAAGTAAGTTTACCATAAGTAACACCTACAAAAAATCACTACCTACTAATAAAAATATGACTTCATTTTAACTTTAACTTTCTAATAATCCGATAAAATAAATTAGTTTTACATTCGCGTTACAATCACTACATTACAACACTAATAATTTGATTTAATATGATATGATTCGATTCCACCCGCGTCACATTAGGTGAAGTTAACATAAAACAAGTCTAATTTAATGGTCAGTGTATCGAATCATTCATTTTGTGTAGTACGAGACGTCACGGTCGGTAATCGATGGGACACGCGTTTTATCAAGATTTCGCAGTAGACTCAATGCCAATAATATAGCTCTAATATTTATACCGAAAGTGCTGAATTTGGGCTCAAAATTGATACTATTTCGATAGCGGCTTTTGTGTATGAGAGATTCAGAGTGTTAGTTAAGATATTGGTACCCGTTGGTCCAACGGCAGATTAATTTTAATTTGTTCGGAATGAGGATTGATTTGTTTTTAAAGAAGACAAGCTGAAGATAGATTGAATTAAAAACATTAAAGGGTAAAAGATTATAATAATTTCTCAATTCACAGCATATTGTATAAAGTCATATTATTACAAAGATTTTATTACTTTATATTATTTTTAATTATACAATAATAGTAGTTTATGCAACGTCATATAAAGAAGGGTATTAAAAAAACACGAGTGTGAGTTTATGAAACGAGCGCAGCGAGTTTCATAATAGTAACGAGTGTTTTAATACCCGTGTTATATGCAGTTGCATACACTACTTTATCTTCACTATTTAATGCAATTAATCAAACAAAATTTTAAAAACAAAACACATTGCGAAACATTAAATTCACGCGTAGGTACGTGTATTGTCACAGTGAACTTGCCGCCATTAAAATCTAACCAATGAGAGCGCAGCTGCGCGTAGGGCCAATCAGGAGCGAGCGAGATCTTACCAAAGAGTTTTGTGTATGTAGTTTCGACGAAGTTTTCACGTATAACCCAACTATTTTCAAAAGCCAGCCTAATATCAAAATTTTATACAACTAGTATGAGGATTTTGACATAAGGCTCGCCAGGTTAATTGGTCGCGTTATAATGATGTTATAATGTTAAATTATAATGATATTATAACATCATGTGCAATTGCTTAAATTGAGTGTTTTAGTTGTCTGTGCTATAACAGTAGTAATTATAAGTCAAGTATTGGAATCATAAGTAGAATGTTACAACATTAGTGTAGATAAAAATAATAATGAAACATATTGTGTAAACGTGAAAAGTGGAAACATCTACTATGCTAATTATGGTGGAATTGCTCCCCACCGAGGGTGTAACTAAACACTGAATATAAGTTGTAAATAAGCACTCGAAGACTCATAAAATTGCCGGCCCAGATACACAAGTAAACATATAGATATCGTATCTCCACCCACGCTTACATTTCCTGCCAAAATTGCTGTTTTAGTAATTTTTGTACCTACCTGAAACTGATATCGTTTTATTAAAGAAACTTACGCATTGTTTGCATTTTCATCAAACATACCTATTATCATTAATTCATTACCTATAATATTAAGTAACATTCGAAAAGCAAAAACTCAAATACAGGTTCTGTAATCGTGGTATCCTATTCTAATTTCGATAAAATTCGAAATACCAATGACAGTTTTACTATACGGTAATACGCTTACATTACTATTACGTAAATGTATAAAAACAAAATGTTGTACTGATTTATACTTAACTAGCAGCGCCCCGCGGTTTCACCCTTCCCCTTGTGCCCGTTCCCATGGGAATTTTAATACATATAAACCTTCCTCCTGAATCACTCTATCTATTTTATAAAAAATCTGCATGATAATCTGTTGCGTAGTTTCAAAGATCTAAGCATACATAGGGACAGACAGACAGCGGAAAGCGACTTTGTTTTATAGTATGTAGTGATTAATTTAGTTAATCTGTTAGCATTGTGTAAATCCATAAACCTCTTTATCAGTTAAATAAATCAACTGCAGATAGTAATTAGCATTTAGTATTATAGATACTGATTGGCTATGTTTTATAGATTGCAATACGCCAATACGTATTATGTGTAAACCACTTTAGACCTAACTTGATATTAAGTAAACATTATTCAATTATGCATACATGGTAAAAAATTAACGTTTTATCTATACTAGGCAATATAATAGAGTTATTTTTTGTTTGTATGTTTGAACGCGTTAATCACTGAAGCAGTCGATTTTAATTTTTGTTTTGTTTATGATAACCATATTCAAAAGGATAGTTGATTGAGCACAAGCTTAGAGTTTAGTTTAGGTCTAATTAACCGTGTGTGAATTTGTCCGCGTATATTACGAGTATATTTGTTTTTTATTTTTATCGTAATTCCCAAAATTACCATTCTCTGTCTTTTTGCATATGGACAGAAGAGATAAAAGATATGGAGATGTTGTCTTTGGCGTGTACCTTAGCCTACTAGATTACGTAAACTGTCATAACTTTATTTCTTCATTCGGTCAATTAGATTTATAACGTTGGCTAATGTCTAATCAACAGCTGAACGTTGGAAACAGTTAATGCAGTTTTATGACAAAACTGACGCGCTTTCATTAAAATAACTACCATTTTATGACTAAACTAGCCGCGCCTCGCCATTTTACCCGGTTTGTGCTCGTTTGCACAGTGGCAGTGAGAGCGCTTACTGTGTTAGGGTTCCGGGTTCGATTCCCGGAGTCAACAATATGTGAAGACATAGTTGTTGGCGACTACGTCTGGTTGTCAATTATATATTCTTATAAAGTATTTGTGTATGTATATGTAGTAGTATCAGTGAGTTAGATTCCATATTACAAGCTTAGCGCTAAGTTTGGGTCTAATTAACGGTGTGTGAATTTGTCCGGATATATTATTAATGCGATATTTAAAAAAACTTCACAATTAAAATGTTAGATATTAAGACACCCTAAGACCATTCATAGTATAAACTTGTCAGTAAAACATTTAAGACTAAAGCTATGATTACAGTATCTGTTATCTTGGCGTAATGCCTACAAATAATTGAGATAATTCGAAGTTAAACGCACGGCTTGTCCGTTTCAAGGCTAAGCTGCGGCATTAAGTATTAAGCTAAATTATTAGTTCTATACAGGGGTGCTCAACTAATGGTTTTTGTATTTTCAAGCGAAATACTGACGTTAAGCTTGATGATGATAACACTAGCCGGCGGTATTTCCCGGGTTGTACCCGTTCCCGTGGGAATTTCGGGATGAAAAGTAGTCCGTAACCATTATTTTGGAAGTGACTATCATACAATTACAAAACACTTAATATCCCTATGGATATTTTTGGATATTTTACTTCCAGAGAGCAAGTTCAAATAGGAAAACACCTTTATTTTTATCAGTATACTAATGATTTAATCTCCAAATACTCAAATATTCCCCAAACTTTTAGTTTGGTCTAGGACAACGATTATTATAAGTAAGAAAAAGATAAAAAAGTAATCATAAAATAGTAAACGTCTTTAATGTTGGTCAGCCCTGTTGGTGAGATATTGTGCTTTATTGCTAAGTCGAGCAAGCATTAGTACGAAGACAATTAATATTATTTATTATAGTGTTAGGTGTAACGAGTATGTACTTAGTCTTGCATATTTATAACTAGCAGAGCGCCCCGCGGTTTCACCCGCGTTGTGCCCGTTCCCGTGGGAATTTACGGGAATGCTTATACATAATAAACCTTCCTCTTGAATAACTTTATCTATTTAAAAAAACCGCATCAAAACCCGTTGCGTAGTTTTAAAGATCTAAGCATACATAGGGACAGACAGACAGCGGAAAATGTAAAATATCAACATTGAGTTATCCTAACTAATATTATAAATGCGAAAGTAACTCTGTCTGTCTGTCTGTTGCGCTTTCACGTCAAAACTACGGAACCGATTTGAATGAAACTTGGTACACAGTTAGTCCAGAGCCTGAGAAAGGACATAGGCTACTTTTAATCTCGCGAAATTTCCGCTGGAACGGGTACAACGCGAGTGAAACCGCGGGGCGCGGCTAGTTAGTACATATAACTCAATGTAAAATAACAGCGAAGTGTATCCGTAGGATTCAATTCCATAATTAAAAACTGTTCATATTCAATAGTGGAATGTAGTGTAATAAAGTTTGTAGCAGATTAAAGCAATCCCCGGTTTTGAAAAGTGATCGTTAATTACGGGTAGGATGGAGGTATTCATTACGTTTATGTGATGATAGTACAAACATGTTTACTACATTACAAACATACGATTGAAGAAACATTCCGGTTTCTATACCTGAGCCATACACTGTATTTAAATCTAGCAGCTCCTCGCGGATTCACACGCGCTTTTTGCATTTAAAGGCAAACAAAAATATGTTTGACTACCGACGGCTAGTACCCGAGATCAACGCATCTACAAAAAACTTCAGCTTTATTAATTTTCATGGGTCATCGTTGAGCTTAGGTAACTCTGAAAATCGCTATCTACACACTTAGTTAAGTTTCAGTCGATAACATAATAATTTTAAAAAGTGTGACCAATTTCAAAATACTTGAACAATACCTAGTAACAGCATTTTAGCGGTAATGGTAAATTCTTTCGCTCTTACAATATTTTAAAATAAAATTAATATCGACCATAACAAATAGACGTGGCACTATAAAATTAAATTACTATAAATATGTAGAGAAATAACTTTAATATCAATCCCCATTTATAATTAAATTAGAATATAAATTAATATTGTCATGGAGCGGAGTGTAGAGTTTCATTAAATATTTAAGTACCTACAATAATTAAATGCCAAAGGACCGCATTCTTGAAGGGACTCTTAAGTTTTGATAAGAAGAGATGAAGATTCCCAAAACGTAAACCTAATACTTAACATATGTCCTTCTGTTTATCAAAGTAAGTTCATAAATTGTACCTTAAAATTGTCCGAAACATTCCATCATTTCGATAAAGCAAGCTTTAAGATAGCCTTCTTTGAGCTTTACAAGAAAGAGAAAGAAAATCTCATATAACCTTTCCTTTTGCCGTGCCATTAAAATACTAACGGAGAAATAAATATAAATTCGTGGAGATAAAGCTTTCTTTATGGGGGTAAGCATTATGATAATGGTGGTCCTTGTAACTTAGCCAGTTGTGGTCCATACGAATTGGCGTTAAGTGACGGCAAGCAACTACTTTGATAGGTGGTCGGGCAAAACAAATTACAGGGGAAAAGCAGCTTAATATTAATGGTTGTTCTTCCGAGTATTAAAAACACAGCGTAATAATACTAAAAAGCGTTTGTTTGTACAGTTAAACAACGTGCATATTTATTTCGATGGGTGCTATTAACATTTTTACTTTAAACGAGAACTTTCTTACTTCGGTGGAAATATGTAATTAGTCTGGATTGCTTCAACTGGCAAACCATGTCGGAAACCTTTAGTTTAATTAGGCTAAAAACTTCAAACAGAAGGATAAGCCAAAGGCCACTGATCTACACGATTTATAATATACCATGGTCAACAAAACATCCCTAAAAAACAACTCTGAAAAATAATTACGAATCTGAGTAAAGCAAGGAACCCCAACATTTCCGCTTTTCATTTGATGAAATTAAAATGAAGCCAAATAAAATTTTACGGAAAACGAAAGTCTGATTAGAATGAATACTGACAATTTCATTATTAGGCAGATGAAAAACGTTTATTAAAGAACTTGATGTTGATAAACATCAAGTATTTCCATCAGGTCAGTCCGTGACGTAATAATTATCGCAGATATGCGCTGCTGTATCGATTACCCAGAGTGAATGATACTCTACATAAGTACATGATAAGAGCATATTGTTTTTAATACCGGATAGGTAGTGTCATGGAAAACGTAGGCGACGTAGAGATTTCTCTAACCAGCATATGTTGTGGAATCTACCAAGGAAAACTTCAATTTCCTTATCATAACATCATCTAAATCTCCTCACCCCACTATCAAAACGTGTGCTTTCAGTCCACCCACGCTCTTGAGAGAGTTAAAATAGCATCTCTGTTCATCCATTAATAATTTCCATTACAGTTTTTAGTAAAACATGAAGTTACCTATATCCCAGACAAAAATAATTCTGTGACAGCAAACCAAAATAATAATGAAAGATTAATAATTAGCCGCGTTAACAACTGGACTAATACAAATAGCGCAAGAATGGTAAGAAATATACACAGTATAGCACCACAAGGACATTTGCGCCGAGTGAACACAACACCGTTATTCAATTCATGTCGGTAGACCAGAGTGTCTTAAAGTTTATTTAATTACTGACCAAAGTCTTTATTTCCTTCAGATCTTTAGTAAGATCCTAATTTTGAAATGGAAAAGACATGACCTTCGTAACCAGCCGATATAACCTATCAAAAAAGTGAAACACAAAAATATGTAGCAGAAAATACAGGAAGTATCCTCCATACCCAATTTGTCGGACAGACACTAAAAGCCTGTGCCAAAAGTTTGACACAAAATTGCACAAAGCTATCCGTGGTAATTGTTTTTCCTTTCCAAAATGTCAGCACAAACGTTTTGTTAAAAGTAAAAGCGGTTTTGTTCAGTTTTCAAAGAATTCTCGCTTTTGTTTTAATGGTAACTTCCAGCAACAGTAGGTTTGAGGGTAGAAAGGAGACCTTGCATGAACGAATATGTATTTAAATATCTAGCAAATGAAGATGTGAAGAGGAAACAAGTAATCAAAGCAATAAACATAACCCATTCATTTGGTTCCTTAAACTCAAAATATTTACAATGCTCCAGAAAATCTAACAAGTCCCATAAAATCTTACTGCGAGCAAACCATCCAGAATTCATGATTATTTACAAAATTACCTCTCCCGAACTGTTTTCCAGCGTTTCATTCATGAGTTACAAATTGTTTAACTTTCTAGAGAGGCATGCTGCCGCAAAATTATATTGTGAAGTCCCAGTTCGTCTAACAAATGAACTGCGACCAAAAAACATCATCGAACAAAAAGGATTAGCGCAGCAAGTCACGTTTCCGTAAGTGGATTACTTATAATCAGCAATGTGGGTAACATTGTCATAAAACGATAAACACACAAACATTAGATTACACTTGTGTCGACATTGGCATAATTTTTCTTCATTTATTTTCTACTCGGCATTTGCCAACGTGTCAAGGATTCAGATTTGTGCCGTTGCAACTAATTTTCAATTTACATGATGTAGAACATTCGGAGTGGATATTTCCCAACGCACCAGCAACAGCTAAATGAAAGCAATACGACGACGGTTTTATTTCTAAACCAGGTGTATTTCTTACTTAACTCGCTCAGTCCTCTGAAGCAGTTGATTAATACCGTATACCCAGTCTAGGTACCGCCGGCGTGTAGGTATAGGTACCACCTACCTGTACCTTCTACGACGACGTAGTTACGTTTTACATCAAGCATTAACATTCCTAATTTATCATGAATTTTAACTTGAGTATTAATGATTTTACGACGCCGACGTTTAACGATTTGGAAAGTTTCACAATCAACAAAACGATGCTAAGTATTACAGCAGAATTAATTGCGTTAAGCGAATAGCACAACACACGTAACAGTATCGGTGCCAAAGATCCAATTAGAAACCATGTAATGAAACAGAATCGGTAGGAGGAGCGGCGGCGGCGGCGGCGGCGAGCGGCAAGCGGTGCTCAACAAGTGCAGCGCAGCGACACATCTCCGCGTAAACAAAGAAAACAGACTCGAAAGGAATCCAATAGAGACAGAACCAACGATCGTGAAAACTGGGCCGGACATGTGTGCCTCGGCCGTGACCGCGTTACAATCACTTTTCAATTAATAAAGAACAAGCAAGCACCTGCAGAATGCAACATATTCTAACTATCACTCGCAACCAACATGCAATACGCACGCGTGTGTTGCCGCTCCAAGATCACTGGACACTTTCACAGGTTACTCGGCTCGTATTTTGTTTACGTACTTTTTAGTGGTTCACAGAGGGCACAGAGGGTAGCGCGAGTGTGAGCGCGGCGCGTGTCGTGCGACGCGGCCTGGTGGCGCGGGTCTCGGCGCGGTACTGCCGAGTGCGAGACGCGAGTGCGACCGCAGCGCGCCCGCTCCGTGGCGAGCCGCTCGCGCCGTGACGCCACTCGCCGCCGCTCGCCGCCACTCGCGCTCCCGCCGCCGCCGCTCTCCACAGCCTCACACTACACCCAACGTAACTTAACTCCATATTATTTTATAGTTTCGTAATCGTGTTACTCGATTACCGTGCGCCGTTCGCGTCTAATCGATGTCACGATTTCGGGAGCGGTCCTTCACAGCCTCATACGCAATCCTGGCTCCAAGCAGACGAGATAAAGGTCAAACGGCGCCGAGACGCACTCGACTGGAAAGATGAGATGATGCCAGTTGACCTCTAAACGTGCTCAAACCTGTCAACTCTACCTGTCCACTCCTCGGACAAAAAACACCTGACCTTACACATAGGTGCACTTTGATATTAGACATCGAACTCGTTCGCAATATTTTTGTTAGCGATGCTATTAATTGCGTTATTGAATCGCTGTCGACATTGTTGACTGCATCAGGTATTTTTAACGTGTTATTCGGTACGTGTACATTACGGACATGGAGACAGGCTAACAAAATGTGGATCAGAAATTAATCGTACAATCAGCAGAGGGTACTGATGACAAAAAAGTTTATAGCGAAGGTGTATAGTCGCATGAAACAACTAGTTGAGTAAATCGAGAGGATTCGTCTGGTATCTGGTTACGTCGTCAGCGGGGAGCGACGCAAAATGTCTCTATGAATATTCAACAAAGCGGTAATGAAAAGTCATTTTATATTTTACTCATTCCAACGGATCCACCTCGATTATACATCACTTGTAAATGGTTAAATACAGAACCATACCTGCTATGTATTCAGTCTGGCCGTATTTGATGTTCTATTTATAATTTTGAGGAGTTTCAGATCTTTCGACTTCATTATTTAAATCTAGTAACACCTACACTTTATTTTAGACTCTAACCAATAGTACTTCCGTTGAATCTGTGCTGAAAATTAAACTTTATTTTCTTTTACTTTTGCTCTTTTACAGTCGAAATAATATAGTGTACATTGATGATATTTTTGTATATGACACAGCGTCTGATTTTGCTTTTGGGTGTGTATGTATAATGTGTCTGTAAATGATATTGTAGCTCTCAAACGGATGGACCGATTTCGATGCGGTTTTTTTATTTGGAAGCTAAATTCCCTGCGGTAGTTTTAAGCTACGTTGCGTTTTTGCGTAGGTTTTTTCAAATCTTAGATGCGCTAAATGCTTATATGATTCTAAACCAAATAGATATACCTAATTCATAATTAGTGGTCTCTGTTTCGCTACCAATTCTGCAAGAACCAAATTCAAAGTTCAATTAGCATTCCTACTTTATATCCAACAAGTTAACAATAACAGAACAGTAATTAGAACACTAATTAAAGTTAACACAATTTCCTTTACAAAGGTCCTAACCGGATTTAGTACCTACTTAAAGTAAATGTTCTCTTGGCATCACTTAGGTACAGGTATACCACTGTACCTACCTTTGTGCATAGCATAAAATGACATAATATGGCTTAAAACTGGTCTTTAGGGACGTTCACCTCTCAAACACGAGTTTTATCGCAAGGAAAAGTTTGTATGTATGCGTATGTACTGAGCGGGATGGGAAAATTATTTTAGATCGACCGTTTTTTTAGATAATCCGTTATAGTTACAAGCTAAGAGCTTAGTTTTGGTCTAACTAACCGTGTGTCATTGTCCTGCATTAACATTTAATACGACCAGCGCCTCGCGGGTTTACTCGCGTTGAGCCCGTTTTCGTGGGAATTTCGGGATGAAAAATAGCCTGTTGAATGTGACTATCCATTACAAAAATAAATATTGAAATCGGATTGGTAGCTGATATAAGCGCGATCAAACAAACAAACTCTTCAGCTTTATTATATTAGTAACTAGCAGCGCCCCGCGGTTTTACCCGCGTTGTGCCCGTTCCCGTGGGAATTTCGGGAATATTTTTTTACATAAAAACCTTCCACTTGAATCACTCTACCTATTACAAAAAACCGCATCAAAATCCGTTGCGTAATTTTAAAGATTTAAGCATACAGACAAACAAACAGACAAAACTAGCGACTTTGTTTTATACTACGAGGGGGAGTTTTTAAGTTCGCGGAATGGGGGTTAAGAAGTGGAAATAAAAGTATGAATTTATTTTTCCTTTTCAATATATTCTCCTGCTACCCTTATACATTTTTCCGATCTCTCAATTAACTTGCGTATACCTTCGAAAAAAAATGTTTTGTCTTTGTCTGCAAAATATGCCGAAACTGCATCCTTTACTTCTTCGTCGCTTGAAAATTTCTTCCCACGAAGACTTTTTTTCAAGTTTGGGAATAAGTAATAATCGCTAGGAGCTAGGTCAGGACTGTAGGGTGGGTGAGCCAAAATTTCGAAGCCCACCTTCTGCAGGGCAGCCATCGCAACCCGGCATTTGTGAACAGGCGCATTGTCGTGCAGAAGGAGGACACCTTTGGTCAATTTTCCTCTTCTTTTTTCTTTGACTGCTTCCTTTAACCGCTCTAGGATTGAAGCATAGTATTCTCCGGTTATGGAGACACCTTTATCTTTGTAATCGATCAATAGGATCCCTTCTGAGTCCCAAAAGACTGTCGCCATGATTTTCCCAGCCGACTGTGACACCTTAAACTTCTTGGGTGCTGGTGTGCCTTTTTTGTGCCACTGCATAGAGTCCTGTTTAGACTCAGGTTCATAATGATGAACCCAAGTTTCGTCCCCAGTAATAATTCGAGTCAATACTCCATCTTCATCTTCGCTACAGAGGTCCAAAAACGCGCGAGAACACTCCACACGCTGTTGTTTTTGAGGCGGAGTGAGCATTCTCGGCACCCATCTTGCGCTGACTTTAGTCATGCCAAGATGATCGTGAAGAATTTTAAAAATAGTTGTGTCTGATACTCCTACCATTTCTGCGAGCTGTTTCTTTTTTAGTCGGGCATCTTCCAGTATTAATTTCTCGATTTTTTGAATGATTTCCGGAGTGGTCACCTCGATCGGCCGGCCGGGCCGTGGGTCGTCTTCAAGTGAGTCCCTCCCTTGCTTAAAGAGGGTATGCCACTTGTAAACCATGGTTTTACCTGGACAAGAGTCCCCGTAAACGGAAGACATCTCTTCCAGTATGGTTTGAACTGATTTTCCTTGCTTGGTAAGGAACTTTATAACTGCGCGGTACTCGATTTTCTCCATATTTCTCAATTTGTTCCCGATTGATTTGTTTGGTCGACGATAGTTCAAAGACTAATGACCTAATTACGATAAAACTTTGTATTTATACTAATAATGAGTTGCTTAATTCGTAATGACTCGAGTAAGTACCCTCATTAATGACCTACTTACTCATTCCGCGAACTTAAAAACGTACCCTCGTATGTAGTGAAATGATAGATATATATATCACTACATATTATAAAACAAAGTCCCCGGCCGCGTCTGTCTCTGTCTGTCTGTTCGCGTTAAAATCAAATAGGTATCTACCTACTACTGCATGGATTTTGACGCGCTTTTTTAAAATAGATAGAGTGATTCAAGAGGAAGGTTTATGAATGAAAAATCCCGAAATTCCCACGGAAACGGGCACAACGCGGGTAAAACCGCGGGGCGCTGATGGTATTATAATATTTATAACACTTTAGTTCGGAGTCGAGAGTTCCTCTGTAGGCACATTAGGTAAATTCCTAGTACCTAGATATTTTTATTAAGTAGTAAATAGGTGAACTAACGATTTACATGACATTTGGTCAACCCCAATTACCCAAAAGACCCTCGTATCACAATTTCAAGTAAACAAAGTAGATGACTGGTGTAAAATTGTTATTTTTTATATTTATGTTATGTTGGCATTGAAATATCAACTTTTAATGGTTAATGGACAAATTATTTCCGCTTCCACTAAATGGTGTGCGCATGAGTCGGTTTTTATTGAGGTTTTTCATTCGATATTTTGTATGCTACGTTTAGTTGTTTACGGTTAGTTTATGCCATATTTGCATTGTTGTTGGAATTGAAAATTGAATTAGTCTAATGCTAATACACTTTCTCTGTAACAAAGGAATCTTTAACATTTTGAGACAAGCCACGTGTCGGCCATGGTACATATTTGACCTAAATTATGTTAATTTATTTATTGAATTATTAGCTGTGCCCTGCGGTTTCACGTTTAAACCTTCCCTGGACTTTCATGAATATTTCAAGACCAAAATTAGCCAAATCGGTTCAGCCGTTCTCGAGTTTTTAAGCAGACTAACGAACAGCAATTCATTTTTATTTATATAGATTCACATGAAAATTTAACTGGCACGAAATGTGCGAAACTCCTTTAATAAAATTATTTTCTCTGTGCCATGACAATAACTAAAGGTACTTTTTATAAAATAATTTAATTTTGAGTTTCGGTCTATCTCATACCTATCTATTAAACACACCGACTTCTTAATAAAAAACATCGCAAAAAGCTATTCAGATGATAGTGTAACCAAGTATTAACTCCCAGAATAGCTGGACACTTCTCGCTTTATTGCAAAAGCTTGTCTTTACTAAAAACACGATAATCCCATATGCTAATAACCGAGGGTAACTATTTTCATAGGAAAATCTTGCAAAATATCGCTCTTTTAGAAAAGTACTTAAATAAACATACATTGTCAGTTATTTCAGATTGAAACAAAACTTAGAAGTGGTGAAATGAAAAACTGTAACCATTTTCTATTGAACTGGTCTTTAAACATTCGCGATTTGAATAAATAGGATTAACGTATTCACGCGGGTTTCTTCGCGGTAAAACAGTTTATAAAACACTTACCTACTTTTTAGCCCCAATTTCACCAGTTCCATCTTAAACCATGATCAATTGAGCTCGGTTTAGGCAATACAATTTGACGTTCTAATCTCAGTTTAACTCTTGAACTAGAATTCAGTTGATTGACCGGGTTCAATTGAAATGGCGAAATTGGGGCTTAATATTAATATTGAACTAGTTTACTAGCTACGAGTTGGCTTTTTACTCAAGAGTACTTGGGAACGTTACGTGCCAATCGTGTAGACAGTGTTATTGGGACCTACCACAGATATATTTCAGTGGGACCTATCGAAATGGTAAGATTACACCAAAATACTTAGTATTCAATATGGTTCATGGTATCTCCCATATCTTGACGCGCTCGAGTGACTACACGATAGCACGTTGTCTCCCCGACTAGTTTTTTAGTTTTAAATAAGAACAAGCATGAAGTGGAATTGCTATTGCGATTTTTACTTAATAAAACCCATTAAACTTCAAAACCACAATTAAAATAATAATACAAATGCCAAAGTAAGGCTTTGGATTACGAAAACACACTCGTAATTTTGAATTGTGTTTAGCAAAGTTACGTGTAAATGTCAAATTAAGTAACACTAATATACGTAAAGAGCAGATTTCAGAGATAAAATAAGATTGGTTAAAGAGGTGAAATAATAAAATATTACACCTAGAAAGAGGAAAAGTACTCTTTTTGAAAATGGGATGAACTGAGAAAACTGACACAGTAATTGAAAGTTTTGTAATGTCTAGATTTTATTTTAGTCAGAAACGTTGACAATGGCTCCCTTTTACAGTAACAAAGGTTTAAATTGTTCACATATCCTACTCATCACGCACGTGTCATATGAACGTAATTTGTATTTTGGTTTATGGTTTATTAAATTAAAAGCAATCGACTACCAATACTTGTATCCAGGGATTCCTAAACGTTTTCTATTATTATACCTACTACTTACCTACCTACTTTCTGCCCCTTTCAATAATTTCGTTAACAAATCTTAAGTTACATACACACATCCATACATACATCTATCCTCAGACTTTCGCATTTATAATATTACTTAGTAGGATTGTTTTATCTATCGAAGGTCGTGCTGGGATACCTGCGGATCCTCAAGTTAGGTTAGGGAAGCCCACCCACCGCCATGATGTATCTGTTGACCGAATACCATGATGGAATATAACCGATCGCTCGTCCACACATATTTGAAAACCTCAAGCCACTTACAATAATGCTGACTAAGAAACTTCTCCAAGAGAATATCAAAGTTAGCTTACATTTACTTAGTATGACGCAAACGCCTACATGTTTTAAGGTGATTTTCCACCTGCTTGAGACGAGCATGTAAAGATATTTTATCTCATGAGCCCTTGAGTCATGCTTGCTTTGCTAATTGTACATACACGTTGCCTTAGTGTGTATCATGGTCCGCGTCAAAATCCTGTCATAATTGTCTTCAAGTAGCGACAGCATGGTAGATTTGAGTATACGGAGAAAAGTCATTCGGTGGTTATTCGCAGTGAGCTATGAATATAAACAAATAATCTTCCCGACGGTACTGCTACTTACGCACACAAAGACGCATGTTTATACTTATTCAGAGGCGCTCGTGATATAAAACTATACAAGTTAAATACAAAAATCTATGCGACTGTTTCAACTGATGTTTTGATAGTTAGCGGAGACATAGCTTACTTTTGAGCATCCATGAAAGCATATAAAAAATCATTGCTCAGTTAAATAAAATCTTAACTAATATTATGAATGCCAAAGTAACTCTGTCTGTCTGTCTGTCACGCTTTCACGCCAAAACTACTGACCCGATTTTAATGAAATTTGGTACACAGTTAGTCCAGACTCCAGAGCCTGAGAAAGGGCATAGGATACTTTGCATCGTGACATTTCCGCGGAAACGGGTACAACGTGGATAAAACCGCGGGTCGGGGCTAGTATATAAATAAAATTAAATAAATTTCCACCATTTAGGAAACGTAACCAATATTTATAATTGGTTGATATCAAACGTACCTATAGCAACGTAGCATAGAACTTCTCTAGTGGAAAAACACCCTTAATATCGTGGGCGGTTGTCAACCCTTGCACTAAATTGTCTTGGCGTCGTCTATTAATAATCGAATAACAAATTGATCCCTTAATTGTACGCGGTCGTTTCTAAGAATACTTCAGGTTTTGTTGGACGTATTTTCTATTCAGAGACGTGGGCGGTGCGTATTTTTGAAAACTAGGATTTTATTCAACCCTTATAAGACCTACGTTAGATAAAATAAGAAAAGTTTTACGTTGTCACTACATAGTATAAAATAAAGTCGTCTCTTTTTCGTGTCTGTCTGTATGCTTAAATCTTTAAAATTACGCAACGGATTTTGATGCGGTTTTTTGTAATAGGTAGAGTGATTCAAGAGGAAGGTTTTTATGTAAAAAAATTCCCGAAATTCCCACGGGAACGGGCACAACGCGGGTAAAACCGCGGGGCGCTGCTAGTTATTAATAAGTATAATCGTTGCGAGTCTTTATTAGGTAACATGGTATTTTCGCGGTAAAAAGTTTTTTTAAAGCTAAAATCACTATTATTTTTATTTTCTAAAGGTTTGTCGTGGACTCCCGAATTTTAAATTCATACAAGCAGTGCCCCGCCGTTTTACTCGCATTGTAGAGACAGATTTTGGGCACATTGTTTTATAATATCTATATGTCGCGGTGTTTGATGCTAAACTCCTCCGAAATGGCTGGACCGATTTTCATGAAATTTTGTGTGCATATCGGGTAGGTATGGGAATCGGTCAACGTCTATTTTTCATACCTATAAATGTTAAGGGTGGTCCACTCCTTAATTTTAAAAAATAGTTTATTTTTGCCAAGTCAGCTAGTAATATGTAAGATTTAGGACGTGCAAAAAAATCTAATATGTATATAAAATTCTCGTGTCACGGGGTGCGTAATTGAACTCCTCTGAAACGGCTCGACCGATTCTCATGAAATTTTGTGTACATATCGGGTAGGCCTGAGAATCGGACAACATCTATTTTTCATTCCGAAATTCCCGCAGGAACGGGTACCGTGGTTGAACTCCTCTGAAACGGCTCGACCGATTCTCATGAAATTTTGTGTACACATCGGGTAGGTCTGAGAATCGGACAACATCTATTTATCATCCCGAAATTCCCGCGGGAACGGGTACAAAGCGGGTGAAACCGCGGGGCGCAGCTAGTTATACATATAGATATACACACACAACACCTTTTTACTTTATATTCCTTGCTATATTAACGAGTACATTCATTCAGTTATGTTTACAACATTATTCTCTCCACAATAAAAGTAGAAAGCGTTACTTTGACCCCTAGACGGACTTCCACCTGCCGTCGTGTTTTATTTAATGTCAAACTGACAATTTAAATGTCACACAAACTGGTCAAGGGGATTTTTTATTGTTTTTGTTGGAAATATACGACTGTCTGCTAGTACGTCTATTAAGACCGAGGTATAGGTAGATCTAGACATGCGGCAGCGTGTCAAGCCAAGTTCAAGAAAAGGAACTGCTAGGCAGCGCCGAGTGTAATATTACACGAACCACTTGGTGCCACTTTTCTCATTTTTTACATTTATGTTTTTGGTGGGATATGTACTTACTAGAAATGATGTAGTCAGCCCATAGAAATGTTTAGTGACACTGAAACAACGCTTCTTGATACTCGGGTACCAAGCAGCATATGCTGAGACTTCGGAACGAAAACGAATTGTAGTAGGAAACAGGCGAAGTTTCGATCGATATTTCGTTTTTCGTTGAATTAGAGTAGACCTCCTGACCCTTGCCATTTTTCCGTCTTTTTGCGAAACATAAACGTGCGTTGTTTTATTTAGATAGTAAACATTTTGTATTTTTATTTTAAGCTCTAGTAAAATGGCAATAAACATTTTTAAATTTATTTAGAACTATAGTACTTCGATATTATTTTTTGTTTTTCATTGGCATAGCAGTATTCATTTCTTGTAAGCATCTAGCTGTACGCAAAATGGCTATATAGCGCAATAAGAGCGCTTGGCGACCTTGCACAATGCACATACTATCAATCAAAATAACGACAGATTAAAATTAGGTACTGGGCAAACTAAGTAGTCAATATTTTAAAACAATAATCTGATTAAAAGTAGACGTAAATAAAAGATATTTTAGAACGCGTTGAAGTCTTTTACTCGAAGATCAATACTTTCGTCTCTTATCTAACGTAATCTTAGTAGCATTACTGTCTATTTCTTGAAGAGTAAAATCTATAATAGTATGGCGAATTTTCCAAAGAAAGATAATTCTTTCTATATAAGAAAAAGGTTTAGTGTGATAAGAGAGCTAATCATTGAATATTATTATCTATAGAAGCAGTCGTTTAGTTGAAAAATCGACCTTATTAATTTAGATTTAATCTCTTAAGAAATAGATTGTACCCGAGTACTTACTGATGAAATACTTATCACAGATATTATTAGTGTATTTTATAAAAACAACGGCTTAACGTATGTAATTGCTAAGTACTTAATTATATTAAGGTACATTTTTTGTTCATAATCTAGTGTTGTGTCAAACATCGTAAAATCATCATAGGGAATTCCCAATGACGTGATAAAAATCATTATTATATTCATAATAGTGAATGGTTTGCTCGTAAAATATAATCGATTAATTGTTTGTTACAATTTCCATTAAATTATCTATCAATTTAATATTTTTAGTCATTGCTTTACCTTGTATGTGTGTAAAATATAATGTATTAGCCTGCCACTGCTGGTCAAAAGCCTCTCACCTCACTGAAGATATCAGTACAGTGTCCTCACTGCACTGTACTGTTGTGTACGTAATCACAACGCTTGCCTAATGCAGATAGGTGATCTCAAACCCGAGCCATGTTTGTTTCCTGCCTTGTATGACTAATTTTAAATTTTAGACTTGTACATATATTCGTAAAATAATTGCATTTTTGTCAGCATTTTTTGTTGACTACTTTTCATTTTTGTCAGCGAGTGTCAAGCATTACTATATTCGTACTTGTATTTAAATTTCAAATGTCTACAGTATAATTATGACATTGTGAGTGCTTTGTGTCGCTTGATATCAGCAGATTACGAACTAACGAAAAGTTATGAGTTAAATTGTAAATGGTTTGCACAGTTCACAATCCGTCGACGGTATATAATCTTACTAAGTGGATAATAATACAATATTACTGTGACATATACATTTTTCAATGATACATACTAACATATGTGGGTAGCGTATATACAACATATAATAACTATTATCAAGACTAAAATATGACATAGTTCTCAGAACCGAATCATGATGAATACATGACTTACACTTTACCAAAAAGAGGTAGTCGAAATATCTTTTCATTCCATTTAAATTTTGTACCTATATAAAAAATCCTTCGTTCCACAAACTTAACATTACTCTATGTACATCTTATAAGCGTCGAGAACGTACGTTTCTAAACATTCTGTTTGAACGCAATATAAACTCGTTTCATTTAATTACAAGTTATATAACTACATCAACACCCATAAAATCACTTCGAACCATCTCCAAATTGATTCGATCAATAATTTAACTACTCGATACAACTTTACTTAAACTACCTACTTAGGGTGCCTGTACGTAGGGTGCCTGTACGTAGGGTGCCACTCTTATATAAAGAAAAATATAGTGTTATTTACTCTTGTCTCTGAGTGCTTCGGCTATTTTGTCGGCCGCTATCAGTATGGCTTTCGTATGATTGTCTATAGCTTCGGCGATCTTCGTCCAGCTAGCAGCCGTTTGAAGTTCCGCCTGAACTCTTCGGTCTTGCATGGCCATAAGCCTTTCTTGTGCCCGGGGAGGTAATCTTCTGACTCTGATGGGAGGGTTTCTGCTGGGGTCTGTAATTATTAAGAAGTAAAAGTATTAGATAGATAGATAACTACATACTTTTATGTAAATACTAGCAGCGCCCCGCGGTTTTACCCGTGTTGTGCCCGTTCCCGTGGGAATTTCGGGAATTTTTTTACATAAAAACCTTCCTCTTGAATCACTCTACCTATTACAAAAAACCGCATCAAAATCCGTTGCGTATTTTAAAGATTTAAGCATACAGACAGACAAACAGACGCGACTTTGTTTTATATTATGTAATGATTGCATAGTATTACTGTTACACTTAGTACAAGCAACTGCATCTATACTAGGTAAATGAATACAAATACAAATAAATTTATTCGGCTAAAAAACTACAATAACTTCTAATTAAATACTTAGAGCAATTATATATTATACTTATTCTAAACCGAATAGGATCAGCTCAGCATATGCTGCAGCCGGAGCCACAGCGCTGGTTTCCAGCTGGATCCTTTGCTTAAAACTAATTGAGGGCGTTCTTAAATAATAGAGCTTTACAATATAAAACGAATGAATGAATACTGCTGAAGAGTTTTTTCTTTCATTGTCTGTTTGTACATGCAAATGTTGTCTGTTTGAACACCCAAACGTTGGGACTACCATTCAGCTTTGAATGTTATATCATGATAGCCTGATGATATATACAATAGGAAGTTTTGAGGCTCCTTTTTAACACCCAATGTTTTACAGTGACATTTCTATGAAATGCCTATAAACCAAGACTTATGCTTAAGATAACTAATCTAGCTCAGGGGATGCCTGGAAGAAGTTGAGGGGACCTTTGGGTATATCATAGGTTAGTTAAAAGCAACTGTTGCCTACTTACTGGTAGGTGTAATGGGCACAACTCGTATCCGGTTGAGGATCTCCGGCATGGGAGGAGCGTGTTGACTTGTTGAGGGAACTGGCTTGTGATCCTCTGGCACGGGGTCAGGTGCCTCTTCAGACATGGAGTCATGTTCGCTGTTCGCCTCTTCTGGCAAAGGATCCTGGGCCTCTTCTTTGATGGGTTGACGTTCCTCTTCAGATATCTTTAATTGAAAAATAAGCTGATTGTTTATGGTGTTTTCATGATCATGTATATTTAAATAAAGTAGTTATAGAAATTAGGAAACTTATGCAGGTTGTATAGCAAAAATAATTTTAATCATGACAAACAGCCACTGTATTAGGAAATCTTAAATAAATGTTGAATGATCATGTTTGTTGTTTTGTGGTTTCTATATATGATATGCATGTTTTTTGTTAACTAAACTTGCGTAAGCTATACTATACAATTGCCAATGAACAGCTTTTGTTTTAAAACAAATTATAACACAAAATAAACCTCATGAAATCAAGCAAGTCAGACTTACATTATAGAAACTAACATTTCGCAAGAGCAGTGGCACTTCATGCTCTTGATTGCCTTCTCTATAGCCATTTCTGCCCATGAGTGCAATAAGTCTCTCATCCAGCTCCGTTATAGGCTCGGGAATATCACAACCACTAGGGTTTGCAGCTGATGCTTGTCGTTTTGCCACCAGCTTCTTGAGTATATACTTTTTGTCTGCCCAAACCTAAAATATAATAATAAGTTTTCAAATAAAATTTTTTACTTTTTTATTTCAATAAATTTGAATTTGATTTGGAAGTTCTTTTAGCCTCTTTAGGGCCAAAACTGAATAAAAATATTTTTTATTCAGTTTTGGCCCATATTTTTATTCAGTTTTGGCCCTAAAGAGGCTCTTGAATCTTTTCTTGAATAAGTCAACCATTAGTAACAAAACCTTCTACTCCTCTTTATTTTCCGCAGAAAACCACAGGGCAGTGGTCAGTAAGTATTAAAAACTTCAGCTTACTTTCGCCCAGGCCTTGGGAGTCTTTATAGGACCCTCTGTATCATTTAACTCGACAGCTATCTCTTGCCACTTTAACTTGGTGATGTGGCGAGCATGCGCCGAGCGGAGGTGTCCTTTGGCAATATCAGGGTGATCTTCCAAAAATTGCGCCAATATTTGCATCTGCATATAACTTGGGCGCGTCATACTGAAACTGAGATAAAACTTACATGTATAATGATGATAGTAATATAACTTCCTAATTTTTCGATTGTAAATTTACCTGTGTTTATTTTTGTATCAGTGAAAATAAACAAATAAATACACCGATAAACAAACAACCACAGAAACAAGCAAACTGACTGAAACTCACCCACCTGAAACTGACTGAACTGAAAGAAACTGAATCTGACTGCTGAAACCACAGATCACGACCACGATACCAACCACGATGATGACATTAAATTAAAACTGTCAAAATTTGGGAACAACCAAAAAGTGAAATTTCAGTTAAATTTAGGGTATTCGATTCGGTAAACAGTGTGTAAGGCTAGCATAAAAATCTAATTTAATTTTAATTTTAAATTTGTTTATTAATTTTTTAATTCACCTCCATAAAACAAATGTATACGCATGGGTAATTAATGAAAAATGCCAAAGGTCATAAATACTTCGCAATAACGGAAATACCGTCGATTATTCATCATCATCATCCGTGACGTGAATGGAGATGGAATAAGGAATTTGTAGTAGGAATTAGCAGACTGTCAAAACTATGGCTGACTTTGACAAATTGATGACATCTGTCATCTATGTTATATTTCACTGGTCACCTCACTGCATATTCAAATTAAAACCTTAACTCAATGACTTAAGCTCTTTTTTTAAATGTCCATGCCGGCCGATATTTAACTTCCACAAAAGATTATTGTTATTGTCGAAGTTTTATTTTGCATATTTTAGAAGTAAACAAATGAAATAAATGGTTTCTTACTGGGTTGCGTCATTTTGTGAACGTTATCAATGAATGTTAATCAAAGCAAAGCTAATTACAAATGTAGATAACGTTACATGACGTTTTACTTCATATATTTAACGCTGATAATTAAGTTGGACGCTCGGGGTTAAAACTAAGCGCAATGTCGAATTTAGTGTGCAAAAATAGTGTTTTAATAGGTAGATTACTTCAAAATGTTGCTAATAGTTCAAAAAGATTGTCTTCACATTTTATTTACTTCCCTGATAATGAAAAACCTGTTGAAGGTAAGTTTAAGTTATAACTTTGTTTAGAAAGTAAAGACTGCAATAAACATAGGAATAATAATAGTCAAGTAAGATTTCACTTTGTATTAATACATAACAAGAATTTGTATTCTAGAGTTTGAGACCACACCACCATGCTTAGCAACAAGATTAATAATTGCTATCTAAACGGGTAGGTATTTCTTATCAGCCTAAATAAATCACAGCACTTTATACATTATCTAGTTATTGTATAACACATGGTTCATAGTTGTTTTGAAGTTCTGTGTTATTTTATCTTTTAACTACTTTTCTATCTACTAAATATTTCTTGAAGCTCACTAGTTCTCCATAGGATAGACTGTATATTTGTATTTAGGTATATTAGTTATTGTTAATTTCTATAAGTACACATTATAGTAGTAGTAGTAGTAGTATTAGCCTATAATGTCCCACTGCTGGGCAAAGGCCTCTGATCTCACTGAAGACATCAGTGAAGAGACATGGCAGTAAAAACTATAATACATAGGTACACTAAATAGAACTACTATACAGAAAATACCACACTTGGTCATCCAGTTTCCTAAGCTTACCCACACAAGTGAAATGTTTTCTACTTTGTCTATTTATGGGGACCATGTTCCAGCTTTCTCTCCCAGTTCATTGTATTTGTATGTTGTCTGTATACTGTATATCTAAATACATACTAAAAAACTCAAAATTATTGTGGTTTAATACAGGACCTTAGTCAAACTTTTTTAACTTAAGTTTTACAAATGTAACTATTCACTAAATACTTATTTCTCCTACCATCAATCAAATTTAGCAATAGTTAGACCAAAGTGTGAGCTAAACTATTCTTTTAAGTTATTTCAATTATTTTTCTCATGCATATTCCAGGTGAAACCGCTAAGATGAATATGATGCAAGCCATAAACAATGCAATGGACATCACACTGAAGAATGACCCAACGGCTGTGCTGTTCGGCGAAGATGTCGGCTTTGGAGGGGTGTTCAGATGTGCTTTGGGGTTGCAGGTACAAGTTTTTAGCTAGATAAGTCTACCCCGTAGGAGTTGCCTATTGTTAAATATTACATTACTATTTAAATATACTGATTGTAAACAATAATTTAAACTGGATTAGCTTTGTATCTGTAATTTCCCACTGCAATGCAAATCATAATATTATTTGATTTACAATTTAGTGCCAAAATATTAGATTTACTGAGGTTATCTACATTGAGGAGGATTCGATCTAACCATAACCTCCATGCTGTAATTGAAGTAATGTACTGGATTCTTAACTGCACACCACATATTGAATTAATATATGGTTTTATCAATTTCCAGGAGAAATACGGCAAAGACCGCGTGTTCAACACCCCTCTGTGCGAGCAAGGGATCGCGGGATTCGGCATCGGGCTGGCGACGGCCGGCGCCACGGCCATCGCTGAGATACAGTTCGCCGATTATATCTTCCCGGCGTTTGATCAGGTGCGATATTATGGTGATTTAAGCTTTATAGGCTTTTAATCAAATTCCAACAGATTAGGCAGATATGTATAGAGCTGTTTTTGGTTTTATTTTCATTACTTTACAATTGATATTGAAAAAGTTTACTTAATCTCTTACAATTTGCGGTACACTCGATTGACAATTTTAGTTCGGCCATCCATATATCATAAGCTTAGTTAGACCATTGAAGTCCATTCTCTTTACCAAGGCTACAGCTATGCACCTGTCCTAAAGCTACTTTATTGTGTGTATTACCAGCTAGTGAACGAAGCGGCCAAGGCGCGGTACCGGTCGGGCGCGCAGTTCCCGTGCGGGCGGCTGACGGTGCGCGCGCCGGCCGGCGCCGTGGGCCACGGCGGCCTGTACCACTCGCAGAGCGTCGAGGCGGCCTTCGCGCACGCGCCCGGCCTCACGGTGCGCCGCGTGCTAACCTGGAGTGTCCCCCTGCTGGGCAAAGGCATATGCCACTGAACATATCAGTACATCAGGATTAGACGTAATCACCACGCTTGCCAAATGCGAGTTGGTGATCTCAAACCCGAGCCATGTTCGAAAAGTAGGAAACATAGTTTCGCTCGACCCGGGAATTGAATTAAGGATTTGGGACTCAGCCTTCTCTGGATTGCTACTGATTGAATCTATCTTTACCACTGAGTTTTAGAGATCGATTGATATGATCATGAACTCTAGTTATTGAAGTACTGAATAATATTGATATACACGGCGTAATTAGTCAGTTTACCTCACTACATATTCATAGGAGCTACAATAATACCTATGGTATAAACTACTCAAAATGATGAGACAACTCTGTGTAGGTAGTGGTCCCCCGCGGCGCCATCTCGGCCAAAGGCCTGCTCCGCGCGTGCGTGACGTCGCCCGACCCGTGCGTGTTCCTGGAGCCCAAGATCCTGTACCGCTCCGCCACGGAGCAGGTCCCCGTACAGGACTACACTATACCGCTGGGAGAGGCACAAGTCTTGAGAGAAGGTGAGGTGGTGGTGATACTATAGTAGAACTAAAGTTCCGTTCAGTATTTTGGAGTAATTTATATAAATAAACATAAATCGCTGAAATGTATGTACGCTCATAACTTCAGAACGACTGCACTAAATTGGATGATTCTTTTTTTATCTGTTCCTTATTGTCAGGACAAGGTTTTTATATAAGACTAGCAGCGCCCCGCGGTTTTACCCGCGTCGTACCCGTTCCCGTGGGAATTTCGGGAATTTTTATACATATAAACCTTCCTCTTGAATCACTCTACCTATTACAAAAAACCGCATCAAAATCCGTTGCGTAATTTTAAAGATTGAAGCATACAGACAAACAAACAGACAAAAGTAGCGACTTTGTTTTATACTATGTAGTGAAGATAAGTAATAAAAATCTCTAAATTCCCACGGGAACGGGGGCGCTGCGGGTGAAACCGCGGGGCTCTTGAAAGAAATAAATCATTAACTTTCTGTACATACGTTTCAATTAACACATAGTTATTACCGACAGGACTATTTATTGCAGATTTCTATTGTCTTTACCATGGTTGTTAATAAGAAACTTTGTCGGTTTCCAGGAGACGCGGTAACCCTCATAGCGTGGGGAACTCAAGTGCACGTGTTGTTGGAGACCGCTCAACTCGCTGAAGAACAGTTCGGAATCAAGTGCGAAGTTATTGACTTGCAGACCATACTGCCTTTCGACGAAGATACTGTGTGTAATGTGAGTTGAAAGTTGTAGGAAAATAAAATCTTTCCTTTATACTAGCTGCGCCCCGCAGTTTCACCCGCGTTGTACCCGTTCCCACGGGAATTTTGGGATGAAAAATAGATGTTGTCCGATTCTCAGACCTACCCGATATGCACACAAAATTTCATGAGTATCGGTCGAGCCGTTTCAGAGGAGTTCAACCATGGTACCCGTTCCCGCGGGAATTTCGGGATGAAAAATAGATGTTGGCCGATTCTCAGACCTACTCAATATGCTCACAAAATTTCATGAGAATCGGTCGAGCCGTTTCGGAGGAGCACAGGAACGAACATTGTGACACGAGAATTTTATATTAATATCATTCTATTGTACGTGTGTATGTCACTGAACTCCTATACGGCTGGACCGATTTGAATGTTTTTTAATGCGTTTGGGTGGCACCTTGGATGGTTTAGATTCACACTGGCGACATCTATTGGGTCGCGGTTGGAACCACCGCGCGGGACAGCTGGTGTGTTCTAAACTTGTTCTAAAACGTTATCTTCACATTTATGAACGTGACATTATGTTACACCTTTGACTATAACATCTGCATCTAAGCGAAGTTAGCTCATTGCGATTGTTAAGCAACGTGCAGCTCGACCCCTACTTGGATGGGTGGCCGATAGTGGCATTTCAATCCGAGCGCTACCGTGCTTCGGAGCGCTCGTTAAATTGTCGGTGCTAGTTGTTTAAATAGTGGCACCATGACCGTACAGACAGAAAGCAGGTATCATAGCAGAACTTATCGAAACTTATCAGCGCTGTTAACCTATATGTCATTCTACCACCGCTTGTCGGCGCAGGCTACAGCATTCTATCTGTATGCTGCCTAGCAAATAAAGTCTATCCGCCTTGTTCATAAAGCATATTTAACTTAACACATTCACTGCCACTATTATTTCCTTAATTCCTTCTGAGGTGCCACCAATATTATATTGGCGAAAAACATGAACTCGCCAGGCGAGTCGCCGGCACATGAACGAAATTTAAGTCGACTCGCCAGGCGAGTCGTCGGCAGTGAATGTGTTAAAACACTGCTTTAAAGTGTTTTGTCCCTTTCGCTCTTTGGCAAATAGACAAAACATTTGATAGCTAAAGTGCTGTTAAGCGTTTATGAATAAGGCCCTATATTTGTCATGTTTCTAGTCGGTGAAGAAAACTGGTCGTTGTCTGATCGCCCACGAAGCACCCCTCACTGCGGGATTCGGGGCTGAACTAGCAGCTACTATACAAGTAAGTATTGTACTCTCAATGTCATAATGCAGTAGTGTAAGCTAGGGGTCATAATGTTCAGATAAATGAATGGGTGTCCATCTGACCCTATTGCGAAGTGTCACTATAATTATGTGCGTTCAAGTATTTAATGATCTTTATCTACACTAATGTTGTAACATTCTACTTATGTTTCCAATATTTGACTTATAATTGCTACTGTTATAGCGCAGACAACTAAAACACTCAATTTAAGCAATTGCACATGATGTTATAATATCCACATCGATATCGTAAAATCTCATTATAACATCGCGCCCTGCGGCCATGCGCGCGCAGCTGCGCTCTCATTGGTTAGATTTTAATGGCGGCAAGTTCACTGTGACAATACACGTACGCGTGAATTTAATGTTTCGCAATGTGTTTTGTTTTTAAAATTTTGTTTGATTAATTGCATTAGTGAAGATAAAGTAGTGTATGCAACTGCATAAAACACGGGTATTAAAACACTCGTTACTATTATGAAACTCGCTGCGCTTGTTTCATAAACTCACACTCGTGTTTTAATACCCTTCTTTATAATGACAGTTGCATAAACTACTATTAAATCTCGGAACAACATCTAAAAAGTTTCAAAACAGTTTTGACCCAGTGACTACGACATCAAAAATTCTACTTCTCTTCTAAGGGATGAAAATTAGTCTTAATATTTTTTTTTAACACTTTCATTGTTGCATTGTATTAAGTTATAATTGCTCATTATATATGTACAGTTTAACATTTATATGTTGTAGGTACTTATGCAAATAAATCATTACTTACTTACCTACTTAGTAATATTAATACCAATCATTATACCATACAGTTCTTTCAGTATATTGTTCCTTGTATTAACTGTTACAATTTGTTCCTTGTATTAACTGTTCACAATTGGTTCCAGGAGCAATGTTTCCTGCACCTGGAGGCCCCGATCTCCCGCGTGGCGGGGTGGGACGCGCCGTTCCCGCACGTGTTCGAACCGTTCTATTTACCCGACAAATGGAGGTGTCTACAGGCTATCAAGGAGTTGATCAAATATTAATTATCAAATACTTTCCCACCAGTGGGACGAACGGGAATATAAATGAATTATTAAGTTCCTGTTGTTTCCACTGGTGATAACTTCTGTTGAGAACTGGAATGAATCATAGTTTAAATGTAATCACACGGGTTTTTTCGTGTTAGAAAGTTAATAAAGCAAGTAATAACTTACTTTTTATTTCCCGACGTTTCGAGGGTTCACCCGCGACCACGAGAGGTGCAATCCCCTCGAAACGTCGGGAAATAAAAAGTAAGTTATTACTTGCTTTATTAACTTTCTAACACGAAAAAACCCGTGTGATTACATTTAAACTATGTGTTCAAATCGTGTAAGTTGGAATGAATCATATTAAAGTAAATTGTTGGTAGTCCTGACATATCAAGACGCTGACAAGATCAAAGCCTCGATAATATAGTTGGTTGGTGGTTACAATATTTATTATTGAAATATATCGTAAATAATTTAAGTGGTGTTGTTATCAGAAAAATGTATGTAATTAAAATTAAGTGTTAACATTCTTGGGTAGTTCATTTTATTCCCATGTGTGAAGGTACAGTCAGGGAAGTTAGCAGTTGAGCACTAACCTGGCTACATTGTAGTTCCATCAAGCATACAAGTGTTCCATCGCTTACTTTCCTGATTGATTGATATCCTGACACTTTTTCTAGAAGTTAATAAATAAAAACAAAAGTAGTACTTATATCAATTTATTAAAAAATGAAAATCAATCCATAAAAATAACGCTAAATATTACGAACACTGTTGTTAGTAGAAATAGAAATCCTTATAGTAAACAAATAAACGGTGTCCACTGTACCTCAACGCCGCGAGCTGCGGAACAAACGCAGCCGGAGAAAAGTAAAATAGATATCATAAAATGTTCCTAAGTGACAGACATACCCTATATACTTACGCTAATTTATATACCTACAATATTTTTAACAAATTTATTTTAAAACGTCAGTAAATTCAGTAACAAATACGTCATCGACATCATACAAATTACTATTACATATTCATTGTGATGTCAAATATTTACAAAATCGTATAAAAATGAGCAGAAATTATTAAAAAACATCTTAAATTAAAGTGAATGTTTACAGAATAATAAGGCAATACATGTCCAGCACCTACATACAATACGAAATCAGATCAATGACTGATAATAATGAAGCTTCGCACAAAATATATTAATTGACAGTATGTACTATAAAGAAATGCTACATTTTGAACTTCGATTAACATTAAGACCAACTATCATTAAAAGCGAGTCGAGAAAAATTATTTATAGGCAAGAAAATAATAAAAAATGTTAAATGAAACTTAACTATAAATCAATTTGTAAGCAAATGCTAAAACAAATCATTTCTATTATGCAAAATTATATTAAAGAGTTTATTACAAAACAGAACTAACAAAATTTTGTTCTTGAAACTGAAAAATAATGAAGAAAAACTCAAAGATGGTTTTGCAGAATAGAAAAGTTAGAAAAATGGACATTGAATCCCTAAAAGGATGCTAATCATCTATTCATCCCAATTGTGCCGTTGACGAGAGAGTTTCAGATAGGGTCCTACAGCAGGTGAATTCGGGAACCGTTGCATGTATCGTTCGAGGCGTAAGTACTTGACTGTGATCAGGCGACCTTCGTACCACCATCCGTGCAATGAGCGGTACACCACACCAGCATCGGCCGACGACGCGCATTTCACGTACACGCAGCAAGACGTCCTCTCGATATCAATGTGAAGTATGTTGCAAGGATCGCACTTCTCCAGAATAGCCTCCTGTACCACCACCCTCAAGTTAGGATTGGTATCGTTCTTGTCAAACATGTGGCGGATTTTCAAGCATGGAGTAGGGGAGACAGTGAGGTTGTTGACTGATCCTTCTTGTGTTTCGAACGCTTGTCCCTGCCAGGAGGCGCTGCGCTTCGGGCTGGAAATCCAACGCCAAACCCGGCTGTCTTCTCCATCCACCGATTGTACCTCCATTCGGACTCTACTCTCGTTCTTCTGAATGAACTTCACTGCCGAATCCCACACTGAACCCATCTTCTCTCTATTCTGCGGCGATATCAACGTGTCCCGCACGTGATCTACCGAAATGTAAGGCTCACCGCTGTTCTCAGTCTCCTGAGATATGACATCAGTGATTTGCTCTACCATAGAGTAAATTTCCTCACTTTTCCTCTTCTGATAACTGACATAGTATTTGTAACCTCTTTGGAGACCAAGTGCCAACACTGTTATTAGTCCAATGACTATGATGGAAGAGCCGGCTGAATACAAAGTGTTGATAAAGAGACATGAAATAGGAGTAGATGGGTCTGTCAGGGTGATGGCAACACTGCCTTTAGTTCTTTGCTGGACTATTAGATCAGTTGATGGGATGGGAGCATATTCCGCATCTCTAGTGTAGAGGTTTTTGAGCTGGACAACACTGAAGCCCCATCTTGGGTTGTTGATGAGCAGAACTTGCAAGTTGTTAAGGTCTGTCCGGCATTGGCTCACATCAGTCTGGGCGGCACGGGCACTGGCTATGTCAAGGATCTCTCGTTCAGTGAGATATGGTAATGCATTCGCTTTTCCACATTTATAAGCAGCAATTCTAGCTGTCAGCTCTGGATGTATGACTTTCAGCATGTCCTTAGCATAACTGACTTGTTCTTTTGGCACACAGTTGATTCCCGGTCTATTGCCTGGTATATTCAGCTGACAGATAGGTATAAGACTGTTTTGATCGTCCACCACCGAAGTTATATCATTTTTCTTAACTATATACATAAAAAACAAACAAAAAAAAAAAAGAGCAACAAGTGCTACCAGAGCCAAGGAGACAAGGTTGTTCTTCAAGAATTTCTTGTCAGTAGAAGACTTATAGTCCAAAGGCTCAGATCTAGTAACAGCAGACACATAAGACCTACGGGGGAGTAGGGTGCTTCCATTGTTTGTGTCTCTGTCCAAATATGATGGAGCTTTCGGTGTCTCAGGTTTCAATGCAGACAATCGCCGTGTAAAGTTGCTCAAGTAAGGAGATTCCACCTCATCTATAGTTGAAGTAGAAGGCTGGTAAGTACTTGTTGTATAGTTGGAAGAATAATTGCCAAATGAGGGCCTACTATTGTCTCTTATAGTTGAAGTCAGACCCAACCTCGAGCGAATTGAATTGAGATGGTCAGAAGATGTGCCAGAAGAAAATGTTGATGAGTAGTTTGTGGCTGATGCAGCCGAGGGCCTGGAGAACAAAGAAGATTTGGGAGGACTAGTGCTGACGTCAACTGAGGGCAGGGTGCTTGATATGTGGTCACTAGATCTCGAGCTACTGCGGAAGGAGGTTGATGTCTTTTTGTCTGCATCTACATCGCTGTCTGAGCCTGTTTCATAGTCGTCCTGCTCATTTCCCGCGTACGTGCGCGTCACACGCCGTGTGGTGACAGTCTCGACCTCCTCATGAGTACGAACAGGCGCCTTCTCTTCCTCAGACTCGGAACCCTTGTCAGAGTCACGTTTGGCGGGAGAGCCCTTCTTGGACGGCGTCCGACGAGTTTTGTTCACAACTGGAGGTAACATAGCGCCCCCAGTAGTAACCCGGCGACCTCTCTTCTCTTTAGCATTCGCGGTACTATCTAAATCTGACTCCTCGCCGCTCGAATAGCGTGCGAGTGTGCGTCTGTTTTCCACCTTAGTATCTACGCTGTTTCTTGGCTTGGTTTTATTATCTAACACCATTTTTAACTTCTTCACCAACAATTTTCTTGTGGACGCCGTAATAGGCATAATAGGAAATCCATGCTCGGCGAGTTTGGTCCGTAGCTCGGCATCTGACATTGAATCAACTTGATCGGCCATCGTGATGTCTGAAAACGCACAAATACAGGTTATTTTCGAATATTAACACATTATTCGATTTATATGCACACAATCACTAAAATATTACCTTGTTTTCAAGAACTACAAGCTGAATTACGTCAAATTTATATTAAAATTCACCGGCGCGTCGTCGTCATGTCGCACTCACGCACCGCGAAACAAACGTCGTTATTTGGGGTTGCCAGATATAAAATTTTAAATGAAAATTCAACCCTTCTTATCAAGCCCCATAAAACATTTATTGTCATAACTACTGTATATTTGTGACCTGAAAAAATCATTGAAACTTGAACCAAGACGTATACGTTTTTATTTCCCTAAACTTTGACTCTACATGATGGTGCATTAAGAATAATAGAACAGAAGTTAGGATAATAATTATTATATTTTTGCATAATCAAATTCAATTCAATTTATTAATTGTTTTTTTTTATGCGTAACATCCTTATTAAAGTTGTCTTAAAAAAACCACACTGTATACTTTCATTTAAATACGTACAAAGTTTGATAGCATATGTATTACCTATGTAATGATGTACATAAGTATTTATATAAAATATTATTGCGCTGTATTGTGAAATACTATGCAACTCTGTTATTACATGACTCATTGCATATTTTTTAGAATGAATATAGGTATTTGCAAAATATTTAAACCTTGGTTTGGTTAAACTCGGCTTATGAGCGTTTCCACATTATCCGATCCGATATCGGTGTCGGACGCCGATCCGATATCGGGGTAAGTCAAATGTATGAAATATGTTCCGATATCGGGCCGGACAATATGAAAGACAGGTACTTATTTCATACATTTTACTTAACCCCGATATCGGATCGGCGTCCGACACCGATATCGGATCGGATAATGTGAAAACGCTCTAAGGCTTAAGATAACTTGCCATTATAAAAAAAATATTTATTTGAAAGTTGTCACTGTCACCATATTTTGTGAGATATTTATTTAAATGATTGATTTCATTCTACGCAGATTCCAGTCGAAACAAGTAATAGGTACCTAGTGAGAAATATTTATTTGAAATATTATCAATTAAAAATCGAATTCAATCAAAAACACAACCATTTTATTATTTTCTTACTTAATCACTTCAAATTATAATTGAGATTCCGAAAGAATTCTACTTTTTATAGATTTAAGGAACGGAACGTAACAACAAAATGATTGATTGACTATTATTTATTATCGGTCGGTCGGTGAGCAGAAATTTATAAACCTTATTTTGGAAGATTCAAGTGTTTTTCTGGGTGAAAATATGTTACAGAAGCATGAATACGAGTTTTGTTTAGGTGTTAAAATAACTTAACGTAGACTGTGGCTTGTTCGCTGCTTGCTTAGTTAGTTGCAGGTGGGTACAATGTGAAATCTCCTACCATATTTATTTATTTACCAAAAATTATAAATTAAAATTTGAATAATTGTGATTTCTGTACTTTTGTTGTTGCAGATAATAAGAATAAGTGTAACGTTTCATATATACAGCCGTAATCAACTTAGGATATACATATAAAAGTGAGTGCTAATACTACCCACAAACCAATGCATTTTTAATTACTTATTTTTTATATTTTGCCTTCAATATCTCATTATTATTATTTTCTGTTGTTTGTAGATGGCCATGGCAATGGAGGAGCTTTGTTATTATTTATTTGTAAGTTATAATACTTTGATTTTATTTACACTTCATTGCATTCATTTGTTTTTATTTAGACTTTATTATTAGTTATTAGTGCACACATTCCATCATTCAGATAACTAGGACCAAAAGTCACAAAATTATATAATTGTTATGGTATAAAAAGAGCTTTTGCTTTATATTACCCACAGTTCAGTTACTAAAATGCAGAAGGTACTTATTGTTATCTTATACTTACTACTGAAAGTATTATATTTGTTCATATATAAACAAAAAAGTTGCATACACTCTAAAATCTATAACATTTCCAATATCTTCTTATTCCATTGTATTGAGGACTTCAAAAATCATTTTTAATTGCCACAATTAAGTACTAGCAGCGCCCCGCGGTTTTACCCGCGTTGTGTCCGTTCCCGTAGGAAATCCGGGATAAAATGTAGCCTATAGCCTTCCTCGATAAATATCGAGGTTCGGTAGTTTCTGAGATTAGCGCGTTTAAACAAACAAACAAACAAACAAAACAAACTCTTCAGCTTTATAATATTAGTATAGATTGTTTATATTAGTGTTGACAATGGCTTCAAATATAATGTTTGTATACATACAGCTAGTTTATCCACGCTTATATTACAAATGTGAAAGCTTTCTTATAGTTATTTAAAATGTATTAGAGTGACATCACAAAATCTTAGAAAATGAACATAGGATGATATAATTTAATGAATGTCAAAAGTTAAGAAAATAATTACTTACTATTAATTAAATTAATATTTTATTTCTCAGCTGTGGGACATACAATAATAGGTTAATGTTACCTCTTTAACTCATGATTGTTTTCTAGCAAAGCCCTGCGGTTTGTCTTGCGTTGTGCCAGTTCCTGTGAGAATTCCGGGATAAAACATAGCGTAAAATCTTCCTCTTGCATATAACTACCCAATACAAAAACAATTATTCGAATTGGACGAAAAAAAAATTTATTAACAAATGTTGTCCTTGACAAACAAACTCTTATATGAACAATATTTTCATATTAACAAAAAAGCTTCCACAACATCCATAAACATTTTCAGTTCATGAAATAATAGAAAAGTTTGAAAGCCTTGTTTGAAGCAATACCCTCATATTGCTGCGGTGCAGTTGAAACTAAAAGTTGTGAGTTAGTGCTATACATTTATGAATGACCTCTTTAACTGGGTTTAGAACTGACAGGGCAAATGCTGTACATTACATGAATTTAAATTATTAATTAAGGGGTAGTTTGTCTGTAGATCCACCCAATTACACTAGGTACTGGTATTTATTTTATAAACCTGAAAAGTTTGTTTCTTTGTTTGTTTTTATGCACAATTCTCAGAACTGCCATTCTGATTTGAAAAAAATATTTTTGTACAATATGATTGCTATGCTACATTAAAGTGGTTGCTTATTCATTATAATATGTTTCATCCCTAAATTCTTACGGGAACGGGTATAACATAGACAAAACCACTGAGCACTGCTAGTTATTACTATTACCAAGAACAATCTAACAAAGGAGGGAAAAATACAATATACAATTAGGTCTCTGTACTGTATACTATACTAGCAGCGCCCCGCGGTTTTACCCGCGTTGTGCCCGTTCCCGTGGGAAATTCGGGATTTTTTTTACATAAAAACCTTCCTCTTGAATCACTCTACCTATTACAAAAAACCGCATCAAAATCCGTTGCGTAATTTTAAAGATTTAAGCATACAGACAGACAAACAGTGTGACAGACACGAAAAAGAGACGACTTTATTTTATACTATGTAGTGATGACAGACCATGTCGGAGGCCTTTAAGCGTTCTTAAAAAACTCCTTACCGGTAAAACCGTAAGGCGCTGCTAGTTGCTGTATATAATGTAGGAACATTATATCACCGGAAAGCATTCACAGTACCTACGTCTCAACGCCTCTTAATCAATATTGTATACTCAATTCCCTCTTGACTGGTACTAGCATATTAAACTTAACTCGCACGAAACACGATTACATTGAGAAGGTTTTCTCCAACAACGGTTCGGGAACTTTATCCAGCTGGCTATAGTAACTACGAGTTACGAAAAACATTGCTATGAAGGTTCCGAAAAGTCGAAAGTCTAAATGATACCCGAGGTACACAGTGGCAAGTTGCTATGCTAAAATATTATTGACCATCAGCGCCCCGCGGTTTTACCCGCGTTGTGCCTGTGCCCGTGGGAATTTAAGGATGAGAAATAGCCCTTGCTGTTGTAGCTATTCAATACAAATATAAAATTCGACTCAGACTGGTAATTGTTGAGACTAATGCGTTCAAATAATTCAATTACATAAAGACAGATTTTGGGGCTTCGTTTTATAAATGTATAGATATCGTATGGTAACCACCGATATACGTATAATAAATAAATAAATAAATATACCCGGACAAATTCACTCACGGTTAATTAGACCCAAACTAAGCTCTAAGCTTGTAATATGGAATCTAACTAACTGATACTATTATATATACTACACAAATACTTTATTAGTAGTTTATGCAACGTCATATAAAGAAGGGTATTAAAACACGAGTGTGAGTTTATGAAACGAGCGCAGCGAGTTTCATAATAGTAACGAGTGTTTTAATACCCGTGTTATATGCAGTTGCATACACTACTTTATCTTCACTATTTAATGCAATTAATCAAACAAAATTTTAAAAACAAAACACATTGCGAAACATTAAATTCACGCGTAGGTACGTGTATTGTCACAGTGAACTTGCCTTGCCGCCATTAAAATCTAACCAATGAGAGCGCAGCTGCGCGTAGGGCCAATCAGGAGCGAGCGAGATCTTACCAAAGAGTTTTGTGTATGTAGTTTCGACGAAGTTTTCACGTATAACCCAACTATTTTAAAAAGCCAGCCTAATATCAAAATTTTATACAACTAGTATGAGGATTTTGACATAAGGCTCGCCAGGTTAATTGGTCGCGTTATAATGATGTTATAATGTTAAATTATAATGATATTATAACATCATGTGCAATTGCTTAAATTGAGTGTTTAAGTTGTCTGCGCTATAACAGTAGTAATTATAAGTCAAGTATTGGAAACATAAGTAGAATGTTACAACATTAGTGTAGATAAAAGAATATATAATCGGGCTTTTGAAAAACAATTTTTTTCGTGATAAATGGAAAGATTATATATTAGTTTTATAGCAAAACTATTTTTATTTTATTTTTTTTCGCAATAATTCAAAAGTTATTTCAAAATAAAAATTAATTTTTGAATCCAGTACCGAAGACACGCCGACAACTCCCGAACAAACTCGAGCGCGTGTGACGTCATAATGATAATTAATGTTAATGAAAAGAGGTTCGGTTACATCGCAAACTTTTTATATGTTTATGAAAAGAGGTTCGGTTACATCGCAAACTTTTGGAGGGAAAGAGAATAAAAGGGCGGGAATCTTGATTGTAAACGCTGTACGTACTTATGGTTAAATAGCTATAACATTATAACGTCACAACTACGGTGACCAATCTTGGCGCGTTTATAGTCACGTGATTTTTATTTAAATTTCATCAATTTTTAATTGTTTATAATTAATTGAAAAAATATATTTTTCAAGTTTTTTGCATTAAATATCAATATTATTATATTAATAATAAAGTTTTAAAATACATTAAAAAATCAATTTTTTTTTTCAAAAGCCCAATTGACACCCAGACGTCGTCGCCAACAACTATGTCTTCACATATTGTTGACTCCGGGCGGGAATCGAACCCGACACTGTAAGCGCTCTCACTGCCACTGTGCCAACGGGCTCATAATAATAGTATACCTCTGGTGCAGAGACACCCTTAGCACTGAGCGTCGAGGATTAAAAGAGCTCTCTTTATTCATTCGTGGTCACGATCAAATTTATTTCTCCATTTGATATGGGATTTATTTCAATATCTATACTAATATAATGAAGCTGAAGAGTTTAATTTCAGTTTGTTTGAACGCGTTAATCTCAGGATTACTAGTCCAATTCGAATAATTATTTTTGCATTGGATAGCTACATTGAGCAGGATATTTATTATCCCGGGATTCTCACGGGGACGGGTACAATCGCGGGGCACAAATTGTAAACCATAAATTAAAACCGCATCGATACATACGTAAGCCCTGGGTTTCTGTTTCATAAAAATCAAGCTATTTTAGGGAAAATGCTAAGGAATGCTAAGATGGGGACGTTTGAGGGTACATCGACGATACTCCCAATATTATGGGGTCAATAAAATTTTGTTGCGCCCTACCTCCCTATATTGGATATTTGATTAAATTCTGATTTAAAAGATTTTTGCTGTTCATTTTGTAAATGTTTGTTTAAATTGGGCATTTATGTGAACAAAAATGGTCGACTTTCCTTCTATAAAGGATTGTCTTTGTTGAGGTTTTGCGATATTTATTTCATGGTTTTGTTCAAGATTTCTCGTTTAAAAACATGGATGGAATAGTATTTAATATGTATAGGTAAGGATAACAGACGGTAGTATGAAAACTATTTAGGATTATTGTGATCTCATGAATATTTTTTAAACTAACATGCAAAAGAAGCATATTTTTTAAGTAATTTTATTTTAGTTGGACGGAATACTAGTAAATCCTTCAGAACACCACTTTCAGAAGATTACTACACTTTAATGTTAACTGCCTCCGTAAATTGTTAATACCGAATGCTTCAATCTTCAGACCTGTGGGAGGCCTTTAGGCGATCCACTCAGACAGAGTTAATTACTAACAGCTTATGTGGATATTAATGTAGGTACGTTATCACGTACATATGTATATTAATATGCAGACATGTTCACAGTTCAACTGTTAAAGGTTATCTTTGATAAACTAAAATTGACGATTATCCAACCAAAGAAAATGCCTTCTGAAGATCAAAAGTAATTTCATTCAATCATACCCCATCACTCTAGACCTTCAATTCCAGCCATTTATTGTAAAATTTGCCGTCACATATTTAACATTTTGAGACTCCCAAAAATAAGTAGGTTGCATACCTCTTCAACTCTTAAAATTGGTGTACCTCCATCATGGCGGAGTATACCTGTCTAACATAACGACAGAGACAGGACAGTTAATGTCGACCGCCGACCTTTACGGCTAGACCGTTGCCCTCCAGGCTACCAACGACCCCTTGTTTTCGTTCAATATACGAGAAGCCAGACGTCCCGAGTCTTATTTGTCTAGTCTACTTCCATTTTAACCCCCAAAGTAAAAAAGGGGTGTTGTTAGTTTGATGTTTTCAGACGTAGTTGATAGGTACATACAACGGGAGATTGAATAGGTTTTTAACCGACTTCAAACATCGAAGGCGGAGGTTCTCAATTCGGCCGGTATATTTTGGTTCATTTTTTTAATGTGACTTGATCGGTACTGGATTTCTGTGGCCCTCCACTAAAGTAAGTAGGTTCGAGTTAATGACCAACCCTGCTGGTGTCGGAGTTTTTAGACCGCCGGGACCGACAATTGAACTTGCTCTCTGAAGCACGGTATCGCTCAGATACATATGCCACTCTGGGCCACCCATCCAATGTTGCTGACGTTGCTTAACAATGCAAGGAATGAACATCGCTTTCCTCTAGAGCTAAGCTATGCTACGATTGTTATCCACCAACTATATCAACTATATCATAACAAGCACA
Organism: Cyclophora albipunctata; assembly: GCA_963082685.1. Classification (NCBI taxonomy): domain Eukaryota; kingdom Metazoa; phylum Arthropoda; class Insecta; order Lepidoptera; family Geometridae; genus Cyclophora; species Cyclophora albipunctata. The sequence goes on along the minus strand of OY720121.1, from coordinate 813,391 downwards.
GTATAGTAAAGTATTACGTTACATACCAAGCGATGATGGTATCGCCACCTTATACACCAAAAGTGAAGCAAAGTACTGTTAGCACTTGTATTTTTAATTCATGCTATAAATAATATAACTAGAGTTATCCGTTTAAAACGCCATCAATTATTACTTGCTAAAGTAAACGAGTAAACGTTCAAATCCTTTTCATTCGATTTAAGTAAACAATCGAAGCATTAACTTGTCTCTTTATTTATTCACGAACTATTACATCATTCATCTTACTTTGCTCAATACTGTGTTTGTTTACGTCGGCTGCAGGCACCATTACTTCTATCCGTCTACCAGTCTCTATTATATACATTAACAGACTCGTAAAGTCTCGGGAGAGTCGTAGCGAAGTCATATTTATCGTAAAATGCAGTTTTTCCAATCCAATCATGCTTGTTCATTTCCCGCCCTTTCAATTTTATAACCTCCTTGGTTGAATCGAACGAGGCGGCTGGCTGGCTGAATGAGTTTAGTCTTTGCCTCGATATCGCGAAGATAACCTGTGCCCGTTGAGAATTGCGCGCGCTTTTCATTTTCGTAATTCGAATTTCGATCTTGTGTTTTGTTTTCAGTGTATAGGAATCAACATTAAAGTAAGTTTAAAAGATTTTTAGGAGAAAGATACAATAATGATCATTAATCTGTTTAAAAATATTATATCCATAATAGTCAGATAATGTTGTTTTCTCTCAATTGACCATATCTTAACAAAAAGAGAGCATACTTTGTAAAAACATTTAACCCAAATCTTTTACCCAATTTAATGCTTTGATACCACTTGAATTTTGTATGAGGTTCTGATTATAAATGGCTTAATTTAACAGAATTTAGGGCTTCCAATAGTATTTGTGTTTTATAGGACTTGATTTTGTTACCTATTTTATTTTGGGGCGCTGGTTATTTTATTTCTTATATATGGGGGACAAAAAACAGTTACATATTACAATCTTCCAGGTATAGTTTAAATATTACTCTACGTTAGTTCATATGTAACCAACTACATTATCCACTAATATACATATATAATAATAATTAAAGGTTACCTACGATATTTAAGTTGCTAAGCAGTACTTATTAAGATTAACAATACTAAAGATAAAAGTAATTACAGATAAAGTTATTTATTATGGACGGATTTTTTAGTATTAAAACACTGAACTGAATGACATCAAATAAGTATATTTATGTAGTTATGCATATAGATAATTTATAATAATAATTATTAGGAGTACTTACCATTGTTTATTTTTCCTTTGTTTAATAAATTACTTACCCATGGTCATCTCGTAGTGGTATGGCAATTCTTTAACTAATCATTAAAAGTAATCGTTCAAAGTAAATTTAACGAAAAGCCCTATACGTTTATTGTTTAAAGTATTAGCCTGTATGTATATGTCTCATGCTGAGCAAATGCCTCTGATCGCATTTAAGAAATACAGTGAGAGGGATTAGGCATAACCACCATGCTTGCCTACTGCCGGTTAAAAATTTAATAAAAATCTGCAAATAATGTCACTAATGTTATAAATGCAAAAGTTTGTGACGATGTATGATGGATGTTTGTTTCTCTTTCGCAAAAACTACTCATCTGATCTAAATGAAATTTGGTACAGATATAGGTTAGTCTTTAAAACACACACAGGCCACGTTTTATCCTGTAATTCCCACGGGAACGGGCACAACGAGAGTTTAACCGCGGATGTCTGTGTATCTCATATTTCCTACAGATTTCAAAAAAGTAAGTTTTCAGGTCTGTTTCAGAAGTTTTATTTTATGTATGTCGGATAATGTGATGTTATTTTATGTTTTAATGTATTTTTTTGTAAATGTCGCTTTGCCTGAGTATGTTTAGGGAATATCGAGGGACAATGAGTATCATATTTTACTTAAATAACTTGGAATAAAATGAGTGATATAATTACATACATAATATATCTTATGTTTATCTTTATTACTCCACTAGCAGCGCCCCGCGGTTTAACCCGCGTTGTGCCCGTTCCCGTAGGAAATCCGGGATAAAATGTAGCCTATAGCCTTCCTCGATAAATAGACTATCTAACAGTGAAAGAATTATTCAAATCGGTTCTGTAGTTTCTGAGATTAGCGCGTTTAAACAAACAAACAAACAAACAAACAAAACAAACTCTTCAGCTTTATAATATTATTATAGATGTAAACTTAAAATCTTTAAATTATCTGAAAGGTATAAACAGTCAACTATCTATCTAACCTCACCTCCAAGCCTCCAAGGACTCTTGGCCATATTTTCGAAGTATGTTCAAAATCAGTCCAGTAAACATTGGAACTATGTTTAATTTTCCTCCAACGGCGTCTGGTGTATACTTTGTTAACAGTCCGTCCACGATTCGGCTTAGCATACAGTTTAGAGTTGCGCGATGTTTAGAGAATATCGTTTTAGCTGGGCAATTAATTATGTTGTAGGAAAACGCGTCGCATTCGCTGATATCACGATACTATTCTATACCATAGGAAAGACGGGATGAAATATAAGTTTAGCGTATATTTCATCGACCAAATACATAAATGAACCTTAAGATCCTCCAGCCTTAAGATTCATTATATTTAGTTGCAATGAAATAGCAAAAGTATTTTCGTGATTTTATGGAGTTAAAAATCTAGTCAGAAAATCGCAATTTTGAAATATGATTATTCTGTAGAAAGGCATTTTACAAAAAAAGGTCTCTAAATTGTATTGTAAATTGACTCTACGTGATTTATTAGTAATCATACATTGTCTTACAATTAAAGTTAAAAACTTGATCTCCTTGATAATAACTAACAGGTATAGCAGTGTAAATATATTGCCAGACCTCTCTGTTCAAAAGATGAAGCAATTTCGTCCACAGAGTAGACGATAGGACCCTTCGTCCTTCGATAAAACGGTCCCGCCGGTTATTTCCGTGTTGTTGCTGTCAAGGAAAATATTTGGGTAGCCTTGTTTTTGTTTGGGTTCCAATTTCGAATATGACATTTGCGGCCATTTTCGGTCCACGTTTATTGGATTTGAAGCTATGTACAGGTTTACAGAGGATCATTAAAATCGACATTCCAATTTTAAAACTTTGTGTTTCCAATGAAATTTTAATCAAAAAAGTTTCTAATCATTACCAAAATGATAAATGTCGTTTCCATCTTGTTTTAATAAAGATAGTGTAAAAAAGCGTTTATTTTCTATTCCTTTTATTATTTTTACAATTTATTATGTACTTTTAGAATTTACCTTTAGCTCTTTTTATAAGGTCTTTGGTAGTTCCATTTAATTTGTATGTAATTATGTTCGAAACTATGTTTTATGTGTAGATAACACATATCACAGTTATGTTATAATTGTTAATTGTAATATTATTATTTTACGCCTGAGTTTATGTATTGGTCATTAATTTAAATAAATTTTTCGCTAGATTGTTGTTAAGGTTGGTTTATTTTAGACTGATTCAATTGAAGTAAACTAGTTAACTTTTCAATATGTTTCATCACTATCACTACATACTCGTAGTATAAAACAAAGTCGCTTACCGCTGTCCGTCTGCCCCATGTAGGTATGCTTAGATCTTTAAAACTACGCAACGGATTTTGATACAGTTTTAAGAGTGATTCAAGAGAAAGGTTTATATGTATAAAAATTCCCGAAATTCCCACAACACGGGTAAAACCGCGGGGCGCTGTTAGGGTACTATAAAAAGTGTTTCTTTCAAAGTTAACTAATTGTAACTCGATTCTAAGCTTATAGTTTTTATGCGCTGACGATTAAACTGAAATACTACATTCGTTAAACAGTATCAAAAGCCCTTTGCCGGTCTAAAACCCACTCCATTTGGTCATCACCCTACACAATGTTTGGTTCGGTTTAGTAATTCCCTAGCTGTACAGAACTGGGGTAATGTCTCCATAACAAATGACAATCACGTCTTCAAACCAACCTTGGAATATGGATGCACCACCAATTGCAAGATGTCGTACATTTTACCGTGTTTCTTGTGTTTTTGATTACATTGTATAGTTAACTAGCTGCGCCCCGCGGTTTAACCTGCGTTGTGTCCGTTCCCGTGGGAATTTCGAATGAATAATAGCCTATAACCTACCCCTTGAATATAGCTATTAGAACCGGACTGGTAATTACCGAGATTAGACCGAACATACAAACAAATTTTACCTTTTTATATAAGTAGAGTAGAGATTATTAACCTATCTATATAGTGCTTGTATCGTTATTAAACATTAATTGGTTTTTATTACAAAAATAAGGAAATAAAAACCTGTCTGTAAGTAATAATTGCAAAATTATTTAATTTATTCACCGGATACCCGGTATATTAGTAGACTATTTTTTTATTACAGTTTTATAGTAATACTACTAGCCGCGCCCCGCGGTTTCATCCGCGTTGTATCCGTTCCCGCGGGAATTTTGGGATAAAATGTATCCCAAGTGTTATTCTGTATACATCAGAATGAAGCAAGAAGCTATATTACTGTAAAGTATCATCCAAATCCGTTCAGTAGTTTTTGCGTGAAAGAGTAACAAACATACATACACCCTCACAAACATTCGCATTTTAATATTAGTAGGATTTAAGTTTCACTTCTCACAATATAATATTATATTCTAAATAATATAATCACAATGATATATTAATAATATTTATGATTAATAATAGACAAATAAATAAGTTTAGTATATTTATTTCAACTAGGAAGATGATAAATGACTAGGAATGTGCTTAGCACATATTGTAATGTAAACGACGTGTAGGTGATAACTTTTGTATTTGACATTGAAGGCAACAGCGCAGCGCATAATAACATCAGTTACAGTTACAGCGTGTAACCTAGATAGAACGTTGGAAATCGTCACTGGCTTGAAGCGAGAATAACAACCATCGTCACCGAGACGTCACCGAGTCGTCATAGCGAGACGTCACAGCGAGACGTCACACCAGCCTGAAGATCGACAAGCTGACGCAGACCAGGTCTGCCCCGCTTCATAGAGGATAAGAGGAACTCCAGCATCGCACGTCACAGGACACTCGTGCTTAGGCTCGTTGGAATCGGGACACCGAGACGCTTCTAGCCCCCGCACCCCCACCCTTCGGAAAACCACCCCGGGTACAAGTCACCCCACCACCCCTCCACCCACCGCTACATACCCGAGTGAGGTATCAGCTAACTCGGAATATTACCACCGACTTAGCCACCCCTCCACGAACCCCCCCCCCTCGTACCCCCCTCCCCAACTACCCCTTTATATCCGTGTTGGGTATCAAAGTAACCGGGACACCAGCGCCGTTCATCTAGGCGCATCTTTTCCCCCTCCACCCCCCACCTGAAATTTATCAAGAACCGGCGGCTCCTCACCAAACATCACAACAGCAACGTGCGACGGCTCGTTGTAATCAGCGTGAAGAGGACTTTTCATCTATCTGTCTCCGGCAAGAATACTCAATAGTTATAGTAAGTCCATCCTATATATTTTTGTCCAAATATTGTATTACGTATTAATTAACTATCTTTTAAATTAGAAATAACATAAATTAAGTACAAAAATGTCAAGCAAATCAGATTCCGGAAAGCCCACCACCTCCGCCTCCACCTCAAACGCTCCCCTTCTCCCTGTAACGCGCAGGCTCGAGCATGGTGTTAGAAAGGCAAAGTCTCTTCGTGAAAAGGTTATTACCAAATCGGCAACGGCCCTACACAACCTTCGCACTCTCACGTCGACATCGCCTACTAAGACCATAGTGCCAATAGCAGAGGGAGCCACACACACCACCAAAACACTCACCACCACCACCACACACACCACCCCCGATAGGTTAGAGCTTGAGTCCTACCAAACGACAGCCACCACAACACCAAACACACGGTCAGTAGACATTGTGTATGGCTCGGACGACAGCTCGACAGCCAGCGAAGTTTCGGACGTCTCGTCGGTAGCGCTAAGCCCGCGCAAAAGTAAGGCGCGTAAAAGCATGCTGTGGACGTCACCCCGCAAAGGAAACGGAGTAGAAATGGACCTGGCGACCCGCGAGGCCAACAACTTGTTGCAAAGAGGCAAAGAGGCACTGGAGCAAGCAGGGAATATGAAGAGAGAGTTCAAGACCAACGCGCACGAATGCTTGCAGGGCCTCTATGAGATCTGCCTGTCGCTCTCAGACTCCCGCGCACGCCACATCTCCAACCTGGAGAGGGAAAAGGCGAGTCATGCAAGGGAGATAGTGCGAATTGAGAGAGCGCACGTAAAGGAATTGGCCGAATCGAGGAGGACTGTGGCAGAAGAGCTGAGCAAAGTGAGGGAAGACATAAAGGAGACCCTCAAGGAAGCGAAGGGAGTTCGTAGCTGGCTCGGTTATGAGACCCAAGACCCGTTCCGTGAGGTGTCGGAGATCAGGAAAGCGATCGAAGAGCTCTCAAGAACAGGTAGAGAGCAGGTTGAGATCGCCACAAAAACAAGCTCACAAACGGGTACAACACCATCACGCATCCAATCGGAGTCAACTGAGAAGGACCTAAAGCGATTAGAACAAACTGCCAACAGGATTGCCAACCGGCTGGAAGATCTGCATGTCACGGCCGACGGAATTAAAAAAGAGGTAGCGCGAACACAGGCTACCAAGGCGTCCAAACAGGTCCAGTCTCAGGACATGGATAAAATAACCCACATGGTCCAGACAGTCCAAGCTACCATCGAACACCTCCCTACAAGAATAAAATTGCCCACACCACCACCACAGAAAGCAGACGACTCTGCGATAATTAGGACCTTCGCCCCGATATCTGAGAGGCTTAACATAGTTTCTGAGGACATCCGGGAACTGAAGAGGAGGAAGATCCAAACTCCCAGCCCTCAGAAGCCAAACCTGGAGTCGGAAATAGCAATGGTGGAGGTGACTAAAAAGCTTGACACGCTCGGAAAAGGGGTCCAGAACATCTCTAAGATACTCACAGACAAGACCCCACGGCCCATGACGTACTCTGAGGCCCTCGCAAAGCCGCCCCCAAACCGACCCAACCACACGTTGATTATCTCGTCGACCAACCCCACGGATACAAGTGAAAAGGTCATCGACAGCGTCACTACCACCCTGGATTTCAAAAACACTGGGGTGAAGATTGACCGAGTCCGTAAAGTGAAAAACCAGAAGATCATCGTGTGCTGTCCCACCCAGGAGGATATGAGGCTGGTGAAAGGACGGGTCCAACAAAAACAAGGGCTCAGAGTCGAAGAGGCTAAAGCAGGCAATCCTCTTGTTATCATCAGGGACATTTTGGCCAGCAGAAAAGACACAGAGATCGTAGAGTGTATTCTGGCACAAAATAAGAAATGCTTCGAAGGCCTGGATATGAGAAAAAATGTGCTCCGAGTTAAATATAGGAAGAAAGCGCGCAACAACCTGGAGTGCCACGTAGTTCTTGAGGCATCGCCGGCTGTTTACAAAGGTCTCATAGAAGCAAAGGCCATCTACATTGGCCTACAGCATAGACCCGCAAAAGACCAGTCGCCGCTGATGCAATGTGCCAAGTGCCTTGAGTTCGGTCATACCCGAGCGGTGTGCAAGGAAACCGAAGAAAGGTGCAGCCACTGCGGAGAAAACCATACTTGGGAGAACTGCAAGGCACGAAAGAGAGGCGAACTACCGAAATGCAGGAATTGCATGATCGCGCATGGTCCAGAAACAGCGGACCACAACGCCCACAGCACGGAGTGCAAAGAAAGAGAAAAGTGGGACTCAATAGCGCGATCCAGAATAGCATACTGCTAAGGGCACCTCCAAGGAAAACAACATCATCCCCCCCCCAACAGACGAAGCAGGAATAAAGGTCATCCAGGTTAACCTGCAGCGCTCCAAGCTCGCAACAACTGAGCTCACAAAGGTGGCCCATGACCTGGGAATCTCAGTCGCCATAATTCAAGAGCCCTATGTGGGAAAGGAAGGCGTCATGAAACAACCACCAGGCACCAGGGTCATTCAGTGCACCCTAAACCGGCAAAAGCCAGTGAAGGCGGCCGTTGTGGTATTCGGCAACACCTTGGAGGTCGTACATGACCCACAGATAGTAACCGAGACCGAGGCTGCCGTATTACTGATCGCCGGTGAGACAAAAATTGGAGTCATATCAGTATACCTGGAGGGAGATAAAGAAATGGCACCCTACCTTCGCAGGATCAACAGAGCGTGCTCAAAACTTAACACCACGAAACTACTAGTGGCGGGCGACGTAAATGCCTGGAGCCACTGGTGGGGTAGCAAAGCGGAGGATCATAGGGGAGCAGAATACAGCGCATTTCTTAATGACATGGACCTGCAGATCCTAAATACCGGACACGTTCCCACATTTGAGACATACAGGAGAGGCGTCGCTTGTACAAGCATTGTAGACGTGACTACGTGCAGCCTGCCGCTCCTCGGCAAAATCGAGGACTGGAGAGTGGCTAGAGACCTAATAACATCCGACCATAACGCCATCACTTTCACCATGCGCGTAAAAGGACGGCTACAGCCCATCAAGCCGATAACAACACGCGTGTACAACACAAAGAAGGCAAAATGGTCAGAGTTTTCATTAAAATTTAGGAACAGTCTCGTCGAAGATAACATCACGCCAGAAATCGTCTCAAAGATAACAACGCACGAAGGTCTTGATAACATCGTAGGAAGATACACGGGCCAAGTGCACAAAGCTTGTGAGGATACCATCCCAAAGATAGGATCTCAGAATATTAGCCCAGTACCTGTATGGTGGACACGAGAGCTGCAAGAGGCAAAAGACCGCTCAAAAAGGCTGAAACGGAGGATAAGGAACGCCGCGCGAGCCAGAAGGAAAAAAGTCATCCAAGAGTACCTGGCCGCTAAAGAGGAATATCAACGCCTGACCTCCGAAGCATCAATACAAAGCTGGAAAGAATTTTGCTCAACACAGACTGGAGAGAGCATGTGGGACGGTGTTTACAGAGTGATCAGGAAGACCGCCAGGCGACATGAAGACACGCTATTAAGGGATGCTACCTCAGGGGAAACACTCACCCCGGAACAGTCAGCGACATTGTTAGCCCAAACGTTCTACCCCGATGACTCTGTGGACACCGACCTAGAGTGCCATCGATCGGTGAGGCAATTTACGGAGGGGAAGTCACCCGCATACATTGACCATCTGTCCGATGACGACCCGCCCTTTACAACCCCGGAGCTGGAAACGGTCCTTAAGGACCTAAATCCGAAAAAAGCTCCGGGCCCCGACGGGCTGACGTCAGACATATGCGATGCGGCAATCCGCAGTGACAGGGAAGTGTTCATGGCCATTACCAACAAATGCCTAGAACTTGCTTACTTCCCCAAACTGTGGAAAGTCGCCCATGTCTGCATCTTAAGGAAGCCGGGAAAAGATGACTACACCCACCCTAAGTCGTATCGCCCGATCGGTCTACTCTCTGTGTTCGGAAAAATTGTTGAAAAAATGATGATGCGAAGAATCCAATGGCGAGTCCTGCCTACACTCCACCCAGCACAATATGGCTTCATGCCGCAACGCGGAACAGAAGACGCCCTCTACGACCTGCTCAATCACATCCGAGCAGAGAGAAATAAGAAAAAGATGGTCCTGGTGGTATCTCTGGACATTGCGGGGGCTTTTGACAACGCGTGGTGGCCGGCCATAAAAAAGGGCTTAATATCGAGGAAGTGCCCGCGAAACATCTACGGCATGGCAGACTCCTATTTCGGCGATCGCAAGGTCCGCGTAAACTACGCCAGGGCGACCAGCGAAAAGGAAACAACAAAGGGGTGCGTCCAAGGATCGATAGGCGGCCCAACCTTTTGGAACCTAGTGCTGGAATCGCTGTTACAATTACTGGGTGGTTTCGAAGTCTACTTCCAGGCCTTCGCTGACGATGTGGTCCTGGTATTCTCGGCTGATAATGCTGAGGCTCTGCAACTTAAAGCCAACAACACCCTGGCAGCCGTGCATGATTGGGGAATTCGTAACAAGCTTCACTTTGCCGCACAAAAAACCAACGCGATGCTCGTTACCAGGAAGCTCAAGTACGACTCCCCAAACGTGCAAATGGCAGGTACGCCCATAAACCTTGTTACTGAAATTAAGTTGCTCGGCCTCATCATAGATCACAAACTGACTTTCAACGCGCACGTAACCGCCACCGTTAAAAAAGCCGCGGATATTTACAAACAGCTGGCGTGTGCGGCGAGGGTCTACTGGGGTCTCAATCGTGAGGTGGTGAGAACAATATACGTGTCGGTGATAGAGCCGATCGTGCTATACGCGGCGAGCGCATGGTCCCCAGCTGCGGAGAAAATCACCATCCGCAACCAGCTGGAGACTCTACAAAGGGGATTTGCGCAGAAGATCTGCAAAGCGTATCGCACGGTCTCGTTGACATCGGCGCTGGTACTGGCAGGCCTGCTGCCGCTCGACCTCAGAGTCCACGAGGCAGCGGCACTCTTTAAAGCCAAAAAGGGGTACTTCAGCCACCACGTGCCACCAGGAAGAGAAGTGGAACAGAAGGTGGGATATCTGCAAAACCCTCACCCAGCTCGACTAATAACATCCAAGTACGAGTGTCTACAAGACCTGACTCCCGAAACCCTCAACAAATACCAAATAGTCGGTCCACAGATCTACACCGACGGCAGTAAGATTGAAGGAAAGGTAGGTGCTGCCCTGACCTGGTGGAACGAGGGAAAAGAGTCAAGGTACTCCACTTTTCGCATGGAGCCTCACAACACAGTCTTCCAGTCGGAGATGTACGCGCTCTACAGGGCAGTGAAAATGGTGAGAGAGTCCAGGGTAAGCTCAGCGAATATTCTTAGCGACTCAAGATCTTCGCTTGACTTGCTGAGCTGCCCTGTTGCCACACACCCACTCGCTATAGAAATAAAGAGCCTTATCCAGCAGATCCGAGAGGAAAGCCGAGATGTGAAACTATTCTGGTTGAGAGCTCACGTAGGCACCCCAGGCAATGAGAGGGCAGATCACCTCGCCAAACATGCGGCCCTTAAAAAGAAAACGGCACCAGACTACGATTGCGTCCCAATTTCGTTTGTGCGGCGACAGATAAGGGAAGAAACTGTAGCGAAGTGGCAAGAGCGCTACGAAGCCTCCGGCACCGGTTCGGTCACAAAAGCCTTCCTGCCTGACGTGAGGACGGCTAGGAAAGTGCTAAAAGAGACTACCTTAACACCTGAACATGTCCAGACACTGACCGGCCACGGCGGCATAGCGGCGTACTTGCACAGGTTTCATCTAAAAGACAGCCCTTCCTGCATCTGTGACCCCACTAACGAGGAGACGATATGGCATATACTGCTCGAATGTCCAAGATTTGCCATGGACAGATTCAATCTGGAGACCCAAATCCAGACCACTCTGGACATGTCCGCCCTTCCGAACATCATGAAGGATACAGCAAAAAGATCGCCATTCTTGACATTTGCGGGCAAGTGCATAAAGATCGCTGCTATAGCAAACGGATCCACCGCCTACACCACCAGCACCACCGCCACGACCCACACAACCACAGCCATCACCACTCATACAGCCATCACTACTCACACAACCACCACCACACCAACCATACCACCAAATATTCACACGTCCGCAATAGACCAATTCCTAGCACACGCCACACCAACTACATCAACAGGAATAAGGGTAAGAGGCATCGCACTTTTCATGGACCAGGCCGATGAGACTCTTGGGATCTGTTTCTGTGGCGCTGCCGACTTTGCTCGCATCGAACTATCGCCGGGGTTGTCGACAATACTGGGAAAAAACACCATGAAGCGCACTACCATCGAAGCGCTACCCAGGGCGGAAGTGGCCGGGGAGCCCTATCGAATGTTGAGACTGGGAAGCAAAACAGTCGCGGTATTCGAGTGGGAGTCCGGGCCTCCTTTCGCTAGAGTAAATAAGATGCTATCAACACTGCGAGAGAACGCCCTGTCATCGGGAGCCTCGCCCAGCATCATCAGTGTTGACGCCATGGCGCTGGGACTCGAGAAAGGCAGTGTGGCGGACAGGTATGGCTGCATTACATCAGCAGAGAGCCATCTTATTGTCGTTTATGAGGACCGCGGCGAAAACCTAGAGTTCCTCAAAACACATCGCACATACGATAAACCTGTCGCCGCACTAGGAAGCGAGCAAAGCGACGCGGAGCGTCTACAGGGAAGAATTCATGCGTCTCAACACCAGGCATCGATACCGAGGGGAGTAACTGGACAGTCACTGACACAGCTTGTTAGCGTTCTGGCAAGACACACGCTACCGAGAAGTACAAGCAGCCCACTCGACATCCTGGGCAAAGCAGTGACAAACCTCGTTCGCACCTCTCCTAGGGAGAAGCCCGCCCCTGCAAAACACCGAACAAAAGCCGACCGGGGAATAGTCGACTCACCGGACCTGGAACAAGCCATAACTCAAGAACAACACGCGCAAAACGCCCTTGTCGAGTTCGTCTCCATCACGCGAGAGACTCTCAAAATCGGCCAAAGAACCTGCAGCAGGATAATGGAATACTACGGCAGAGCGAAAGCAGGTAGTACCCTCTCAGAATCTCTCCTCCAGACAGAACTCGAACAAGCAAAAGCGGCCATAATTGACAATAGCGTCCCCAAAGTCATCGCAGGGAGCGTGTCAACCACTCACCAAATGGCATACAGCGCGAAACATGGCTTTGTACCGTTGGACCGGAAGGAGACCGAGCGGATTGGTAGACCGAAATACCGGGCGCCCCCCGATGATCCGATATTGGTTATCGCCAAGTGCACGAAGGTAATGCTGGAAGAACCGATCTTATCCAGATCGGAGTCTATACTGGCACCCGAGCACTGGGTGCTACCTAAGTTTACGTGGATCGATGGAGTACCTGGAATGGGTAAAACCACGTGGGTGGTGTCTAATCTGGAACCCGACAGCGAGGTTGTAATTACATCGACAATCGAAGCAGCCGAGGATCTAAGGGAGAAGCTCGCCCGCCGCATAGGCGCAGACGCCAAGCACAAGGTGCGGACCATGGCGTCGGTCCTCGTTAACGGATTCTGGGGGCAGCCTCGTATAAACCGCTTATTGGTGGATGAGGCCCTCATGAATCACTTCGGCGCTATCATCATGGCTGCGAGATTGTCACAAGTTAGGGAGGTCCTCCTCATAGGGGACACCAATCAACTGCCTTACATCGATAGGAATGACCTATTCGTGATGTACTACCGTCGACCAGATTCCATCGCCACCATCAACCGAGTCTTCCACGCTACTCACAGGAGCCCCATGGACGTAGCATTGGCGCTTAAAGAGGTATACCCGCACATGTACACATCTAGATCGACCATCAGATCACTCGCGCTCAAGGGATACCGTAACGCCAACATCCAGAAATCCGCCCCGAGTACCCTCTTCTTGGCTTATACCCAGGAGGAGAAGGAATCCCTCATTAAACAGGGATACGGGACAGGCTCTGGATCAAAAGTCCTGACCATCCACGAGGCTCAGGGGAAGCAGGCAGACTCGGTTGTCATCATCCGTGAGAACCCAACTAAGTCCTCCATCCATGACAGAGTGCAGCACGCGGTGGTGGCGCTGTCGAGGCACACAGTTAGGTGCGTATACTACACCGACGCCATCGACGACGCTATCGCCAGGTTTCTGTTAAGGACGATGTCGGCGTCAGAGGTGGAAATTGTGGAGCACAACCTAAGATCCGCACTCAAGAGCCGCGACCATCAAGTGGCTAAAACCTTGATAGCAATATACAATGGCCTTGAGCCTGTGCGAACAACATCACCACAAAGTCCCCTCCACACCCTTTCCTCATAAAAAAATAAATAAAAAATAAAATAAAATAAAATTGTAGTAAATAAGTAACAATAGTAGCCTAATATAAGTAACAATGTTTATAAAATAGTTTATGAAGATAAATTATGTATTGTAACGCTAAGTATATATATATATAGGATGGACAAATTTAATTTAACAAATTGTATTTAGAGCGAATTATGAAATGAATTGTATAAAAATTTGTAACTTATCAAAAGTACGGACCTAAGTCTGTAGACACAAACAAACAAATAAAAAAAAAAAAAAAAAAAAAACATCAGTTACATCATTTTTCAGATTATCATATAGCATAACTGGAATATAGAATTGTAAATATGTTGCAAGATCCATTATTCTTCTGCGTTTCTGTTGAATCGGAGCTGTGCGACCGACGCCATTAAAATTGTCTACGACGCCATTAAAATTGTCTACGACGCCACTAAAATTGTCTACGACGCCATTAAAATTGTCTACGACGCCATTAAAATTGTCTACGACGCCATTAAAATTGTCTACGACGCCATTAAAATTGTCTACGACGCCATTAAAATTGTCTACGACGCCATTAAAATTGTCTACGACGCCATTAAAATTGTCTACGACGCCATTAAAATTGTCTACGACGCCATTAAAATTGACTACGACGCCATTAAAATTGTCTACGACGCCATTAAAATTGTCTACGACGCCATTAAAATTGTCTACGACGCCATTAAAATTGTCTACGACGCCATTAAAATTGACTACGACGCCATTAAAATTGTCTACGACGCCATTAAAATTGACTACGACGCCATTAAAAATGTCAGAATCTTTTCGTAATGCGTTGTGATTGGTTAATTGATCTCTGCACAGTTCCGCTCCGCTTCGATGGAAATGCACCTTTACAGAAAGGTCAGCTAGATTTTGACCTGATTTCGGTTTTATTAAATTGGATCGTGTTAGAACAACCTGCAGTTTCATAGGGCGATAGGGCCTTTCTACCGGAGTTATGCAACGTAACGTATCCATAAATTATTATATATCAAAGCATAGCAACATAGCATAGCTTTCAGGATAGGCAGGCACCCTTCGATGAGGACATTTAGATTATCCCAAAACGTCAAATAACGCAAGGAAAACCGCGGAACGCTGCTAGTATATTAATATTTGCCGATGCGCAGTCATAGTAGCTATTTAGCATGTACGCGGCCGATATTATGCATAAAACTTAACATTGTTTATCACTATCACTACACTAGCAGCGCCCCGCGGTTTTACCCGCGTTGTGCCCGTTCCCGTAGGAAATCCGGGATAAAATGTAGCCTATAGCCTTCCTCGATAAATAGACTATCTAACAGTGAAAGAATTATTCAAATCGGTTCAGTAGTTTCTGAGATTAGCGCGTTTAAACAAACAAACAAACAAACAAAACAAACTCTTCAGCTTTATAATATTAGTATAGATATTATAACAAAGTCCTCGGCCGCGTCTGTCCGTCTGTTCGCAATAAACTCAAATAATACTGCACGGATTTTGACGCGGTTTTTTAAAATAGGTAGAGTGATTCAAGAGGAAGGTTTATATGTATAAACATTCCCGAAATCACCACGAGGACAGGCACAACACGGGTAAAACCGCGGGGCGCTGCTAGTTTAACAATAAATGCTAATTGCATAACTGGCGTTGTTAATTGTCGATGTGACTTGCGACTGTAAAATTGATTAATGTCTTTAGACTTTTCAACTTTACATATAGGCAAATGTATGAAAATCAATAGCGATTGGGAAATTACTAACAATACTATATTGGGCAGAGGACCACGCTTGTCTTGTGACAGGGTTCAAACACTTCATAGGTTGCATTGTAAACTTTTTCAGGTTTTTTTCCAAATTTAACCTTATTTATTACTTACCAACATGTCAATGAGATTTTTCAAATGTTATAATCTGACAAACTAGGTAGGTATTCAAGAGCTTAATATTTTTGAGATGAATGTTTATTACTAATCCCAATCCCGAAGGCATGTTTGAAAAGTCGGAAACACATATACGATATTAAAAATTGTGTAAACACGGAATCGAATACGACCTCATTTCATTTCAAAGCTTATTTAGCACCCCAATGTTGATATTAGGGTTGCAAAAATCACAGAGCCATTCCGAAAGCACTTACTCGGCTTAATTCGTGACCTCTGTACCAACCACAGATGTCATAAATACAGGAGATGTGGCAAGGAGGCGTGGCGCTTGCGAACGCATCTAGCCGCAAAGCGGCTTGTTGCCAGTTTCGGCCATTAGTCGAATGCCAACTTGCGACGTCTTCACTGCTCGTGATTTTTTACAAAATGCCGCGTTGTACAGTGGTTGTTTGCAAAAATAACACCTCTATTGTGAATTATACGAAAGATGGCATCTCATTTCACACGTAAGTATAAAAATATGATTGTTTTTCTTATTAAATTCATTAAAACATTACTTCGTGATACTAGAAACACGATAAAGTACCAAAAGCAATTATTTTCATTAGGAACTAAAACCATTGTTTGCTTAATACACATCGATCAATGAATCGCCTGGTCTAATAGCGCAATGGAAAAGTGTTTTACTGATACTCTCACTCACACGATAGTTTCGTGAAGCGGGTGCTGCGCCACACTGGTTCCAATTAATGAAATCAGGGACATAGAGGTCGAAGTACGAATTTCAATCTGATTTTTTGTAATTAAGGTCTTTGAGTGATTCTAAGCCTATTTTATAGAATACGTTTTTTTGAAATACCTGCCCGTTTCCGAGAAAAAAAATGTTAAGTTTTTTTTTGTATGGAGAAAAATCGTTTTCTTTATTTATTTCATAAACGGGCAGAGACGTTAAAACCAAACCTTAAAGGGATTAAAGAACACATAATTCCTTGCATTTTGTTCGAAATCATCTACTCCATATCTCTGCCCGTTTAAAAACGGCAGGCGTTCCAAATTTTGTTTTTCTTTTGTGGATTTTTTGGTTTAAATACGCTTGAATGAATACTTAAATAGCAATATTGTAATACTAGTACTTCATTCCATCGATACAAAATGTAATTGTAATATTAATAGCTTAGGTAATTTTATACCTACATACCTGCTATGTTACTTTTTTACCTGGGTATTGTTTTGCGTAGAGGCTTTTGCAAGGCCGAATATGTTTTATTGTTCACGTTACCTGGATAAGATAAGAAAAGAGGGCACTTACAGGTTACAGGTAATCAGGTAACTTACCTGATTAGTTGTTTTCAAAACGGAGTCACTCGTTCCTCGGATCCTAAAGTATCAACACGTACCTACACGCTCTTTACCATTAATATGTCTCAGTTTAAATCAAATTTGGATATATATGTGCTACTGAAATCAAGTGGAAATATCAAAAACAGTGATATATTGTGCACTACGTTTTTAAATCAAATAAACGTTGAAGTTTCTGCTGAAGATCTTAGAATTCTAAAACAGTTCACAAGAACATAATGTTGCAAATTTACACAAGAGATGGTTGCAAGCAAATAGATGTCAATCTAATTTTTTCACCAAGAACACCATATTTGATGTCAATATTTGCGAAAGAGAATTTGCATGTCTCAAGCAATGGAAGCCAGTCCGCAGTCAGATGCTGCTACAAATACTCCACAGAAAGCCATCTGAGACCCACCAGAGGATCTATCAAACAAGCATAAAAGAAGGTGCCTTTCATCTCTTAAAAACCACTCCGAAGAAGAATTACTGTCTGCATTATTAGATAGATTGAAAGACAATTAGATTGACATCTATTTGCTTGCAACCATCTCTTGTGTAAATTTGCAACATATGTTCTTGTGAACTGTTTTAGAATTCTAAGATCTTCAGCAGAAACTTCAAAGTTTATTTGATTTAAAAACGTAGTGCACAATATATCACTGTTTTTGATATTTCCACTTGATTTCAGTAGCACATATATATCCAAATTTGATTTAAACTGAGACATATTAATGGTAAAGAGCGTGTAGGTACGTGTTGATACTTTAGGATCCGAGGAACGAGTGACACCGTTTTGAAAACAACTAATCAGGTAAGTTACCTGATTACCTGTAACCTGTAAGTGCCCTCTTTTCTTATCTTATCCAGGTAACGTGAACAATAAAACATATTCGGCCTTGCAAAAGCCTCTACGCAAAACAATACCCAGGTAAAAAAGTAACATAGCAGGTATGTAGGTATAAAATTACTTAAGCTATTAATATTACAATTCCATTTTGTATCGATGGAATGAAGTACTAGTATTACAATATTGCTATTTAAGTATTCATTCAAGCGTATTTAAACCAAAAAAACCACAAAAGAAAAAACAAATTTGGAACGCCTGCCGTTTTTAAACGGGCAGAGATATGGAGTAGATGATTTCGAACAAAATGCAAGGAATTATGTGTTCTTTAATCCCTTTAAGGTTTGGTTTTAACGTCTCTGCCCGTTTATGAAATAAATAAAGAAAACGATTTTTCTCCATACAAAAAAAAACTTAACATTTTTTTTCTCGGAAACGGGCAGGTATTTCAAAAAAACGTATTCTATAAAATAGGCTTAGAATCACTCAAAGACCTTAATTACAAAAAATCAGATTGAAATTCGTACTTTGACCTCTATGTCCCTGATTTCATTAATTGGAACCAGTGTCCATTGTTAGGTAGATAATTAGAGATGTGATGTCACTTTTGAGGTTGTCGATATTTTATATCGATCCTACTTAGTTCGAATGATTACACAAGGGAACAAAATTAGACTTTTTTTGCTGCATGGAACTTTATAGCTGTTGTTTACTAATGTGAGGTAAAAATGATATAATTAATTATTGAAAACACAATTCATTACTATTTCTTGATTACTCGACTTATTATTATTATTGAATCAAGTATGGGTTTTTAATTTATTGCGGTACTCTTACACATGTATCATTGATATCATCATCATCATTCACACCTTTTTAATATTTTAGCTATCCGAAGGATCCAAAAATAAAAGAAAAGTGGATAAATGCAACAGGAAAAGGTCCAAACTGGTTTCCCACAAAAAATAACACGATATGTTCGTCTCACTTTGAGCCTAAGTGCTTTCAACCATTGAAGAAAGTTCGTCGGCTCTGAATTTCATCGATACTATTTTTTCTACGATTCAAATTCAAATTCAAATTCAAATCAATTACCTCTTCACATCACTAGTTGCGATGTGTGTTTATTGTCTGTAGCTACAGGTAGAAGCCCCGCCCCCTGTATGCATGTGTTCTATTACTGAGTTTATTAGTGTTGCTGTAAGTTTCTTTGTGTGCGGGAGAAATATGAGCTCGTGTGCCGTTCTTATAGTTTTTGCTTTTGTGTTAGTGAATTAAGTGGGGAGAACACGGCGACATCTGAACACGAATACATTTGTTTACAAAGCATATCTCCTGTATTTATGACATCTGTGGTACCAACGATCCAATTAAAAAGAACCAGAACATTTGTTTTTACCGCTTTTAAAACAAACAAAAGATGTCCGCTCCCGGGAACATTGTAAATGAGACTCTGTTCCCTTTTGATAGGTCAGTTAATGATTTCCCCTTGTTTATTCTCACTGGGTCGAAATGAACGGCCTTCAGGCAAACCTAATTTTATCTGGCTTCAAAAGTACTTAGTATGGGTTTATTTTATTGTTTTATGCGTTTTTCGGATATAGAAGATTAATTTTGATTACTATTTTATGCTTTTTCACAAAAATAATCAACTAGAGGAATTTATAATACTAGACGGTAACATTAACTAGGTATTCAATTAAAAAAATTAAGAAAAAAATATGTACTGTTATTTATTATCTAATTAAACATAGACGATTATTGTAATGGTTATGAATTAAGGCTAGGCTAAGGCTATATCCCAGCCATTTCGATCACTGTCTCTGTCACTGTCACTCTGGGTAGAAAAGAGCGAGAAACACTACGGCGCGGAAATGGTGGTGGTAGAATCTTGCGACTCATTTTTAAGAATTACCACCTTTCGTTGGATTGAATCGAAATTTTACTCCAGCAGTATTGAGTCATAGTTTATTTTACATCACTCAAATTAATTTTAGAAATATGCGTTTGAAATTGTTTAACAAACTAAGTGTAAAAGTAAGGTATAAAAGACCCAACTTTGTGCTTTTTTTCTATCGAGGAAATTAATAGTCAACGTGTTTCGGAAACAGTAGTATGATTAAACATATGATCAAGATTAAAAACAAAAAAAATTGTTCTTGTAGCGTTAAGACTTTTGGCTAATTTTTTTTATAGTAGCCCGTTTTCTGAACTCATAGGCCCTTAAAATGCCGTTTGCGGATTCACCGCTTTTATTTTACTTGCGAAAAAAGTCTAACGATACTTATGTCTAACTATTATCTCTTCTGTGTCGCGAAAAAACCCATAGTAATAATACGTTAATAATGTATAAAAATCGCGAAAGTTTGAAAAATACAATAATATCTGTTTTATGGTTTTAATATCAATGTTAATTAACTTAAAATACCTCGTTAAATTATTAAAATGATGAAAAATACACAAAATAATTTACGGGCGCGGTCCCTTTTTTTAAACCGACTTCAGAAACTTAAGGAGATTCTGATTTCGTCTTTTTTGACATGGAGTAAAAAAAAACATCTCTCCCCAGGATGGAAGTGGGAGTGCGACTAGTAGGCATAATCCTGCGTCTGCTAAACTTCCTCATGATGCCAGTGACTTGGCTTCTAAGCAGGAGTCGGAAGACGGTGCCGCCCCCACGGCATCCGGTGCTCATGATAAGCGCCACCAAGTTGGCTGAGGGCATCAGGAATGGAAAGGTATGTTGAAGATGAAAGAAAGGTGACGTTAGAAACGTCATTTTGTCGCCGTACTACAGTCTAGATAATGCATGGAAAAAAGATTATTTTTATGTTAACTCTTGCTGATTCTTAAATAAAATTGGTTTTAAAAACTATTTACTTTATTATAAAAAACAATGTTTTGAAGTTGAAATATGCGTATTTTATGTATATATGAGTGGTTAAAGTATTTGTTTTATTGTATCTACAGGAGTTGCGGATGTTACTACATATTAGGCTTTTCTCATTAGATATGTATAATAATTTATAACATTTACCCCACTGGAATTCGACCGAAACCATAACCTTTTTTGGGTGGTATCTAAGGTTTTAAAATCCTTTAGTACGAAATATGCGTCATGGACAAAGGATCTATTCTTTCCATCGAGTTACATATCTTACATATCTTTTGTTCAAAATATCATTATACTAAGAAGAGTGACTACTGAAAATGGGTAATAAGTTTGAAATCAAGAATGCATGTTCCTATAAATAGATTCGAATATTAATAATTCGTACGGCTTCGTAGCAGCTAACTTAATCCATTGACATTGAGTTTTTACTGTAATTTTAAAACTGACAATTATCTACCTGACTGAATAAACTGAATAACTTTTTTAATACCAGAAATTGCATTGGAACTATGATTACGTTAAATAAATGTTTTTAACTAAAAATGGTTTTACTTTCTTTTTGTCTGGAAACGTGTTAGACCTTGACCGTTAGAGCTAACGTTTAGATTATTAGGCATTAGTAACGGTAAGTGCAGTACAACAATTATGCAATAACCCAAATAATATGATAACTTATAATTATTCATGTTGTTTGGTGGATGAGTTTTTTCAGTGACTGGTAGAATCTAATTACTTTTTGTAGACATTGAAAAAACTTCATCATTCCAACCCAAGTTAATTTCATTTTTGTTTGATGCTATTGATATTTCGTCGCTTCCGTTCTCCGTGTATAAATCATTCGATGGATATCAATAACCTATTGATTGTTCCACTTTAATCGAAGCGAAGCTCCACTGCATTGCACCTGTTAATAGCCAAGGAAATGTTAGTTGCGACAATGATAGTTTGAAAACTGATCGTTTATGTCTAATGGTCGAGGAAACACTGTGAAAGTAAATGATGGGGTTGAAATGGAGTGCGGTTTCACGGAAATATGAGCGTTTTAGAACATAGGATTATAGAATATAAAAATATAGGAATATAGATAATGAATCCATATAGAATATACCATAGGTATCAGAAGAATAATTCAATTAAATTTTTGTTATTGGCTTCGTCTGACATTTCGTCGTAATAGTGTTCATTGCAATCTTTATGAAGCCATCAAAATCGAATCTAACCTAACCTAACAAACTCCCAACATTTTTCTGAAATGTGTCATCAAAGAAACTCCGATTATTTTTCAGTACACAAGTGAAGAAATAGTCTCAATCTATATAGACCGTGTCAAAGAAGTGGATCCATATATCCACGCGGTCGTAGAAGAGCGGTATAAGGCTGCCTTGGACGAAGCCAAGAATATTGACCGGGACATCGCTGAGGCGAGGAAGAATGGAACTCTAGAACAGCTAGTTAAGGACAAACCATTGTTGGGAGTGCCGTTTACGGTGAAGGAAAGCTGTTCTTTAGCTGGTAAGGGTTTCTGATTTGTCTATTGCATTGATGAGTAGTTAAGTTGGTTTGGTCTGTGTAGTGTGTTCTAATTTCTATTAGAACGTCTTTGGAGAAAAGGAGAAAATACTTTTTTTTATTGCGCTCTCTTGACAATTTTTAACTCTTAGATCTTATAAAAATAATTGTCACGTTTCTCTGAGTCTCTTCAAACACTGTTTTTTTCCTAAAATTTCATATCAAGCCTTAGTTATGCACAAAAAATTTAACTCATTTCTTCAGTCCAGGTTACATCGTCCAGTGACCGCTTAACCCCTTTAAATCACTGGGCATATGATTCCTCTACTTCTCAAGCCACTGTTGATCCTACACATTATTGTGCTGTACATCTCAAGCCAATATAAACCCAACAATGCCCTATTATACTTGTATCCACTGCAAGCTCGTCCGCAGGGCTGTCGAGCTCGGTGGGGCGCGTGGGCGCGCGGTCGGCGGCGGCGCGCGACGGCGCGTGCGTGGCGCGGGCGCGGCGCGCGGGCGGCGTGGCGCTGCTGGTGTCCAACACGCCCGAGCTGTGCCTCGGCTGGGAGTCCTCCAACCTGCTGCGCCCGCCCACCAACAACCCCTACGACTTGCGGAGGACGCCGGCCGGCTCCTCGGGCGGGGAGGTGACACATTACTCATACATTTTAGATATTGGGAAGAGCCTCTGCGTGTATCATCGAAATAATAGTGTATTAAAGATCCATTGAAGAGGAATAATAATGTTTGTCCCGAAGTCCCCGTAGCACGACAGCAAGTAAACCAATTCTGTATATTTATTAATCTATACCAATCAGTATCTATTCTCAATAAAACATTATACCTCGACACGTTCCAGTAGGAATTTGTGGGATAAAAAATAAACCAAAACTTTCCTTGAAACCCGCACGCATATAATTGAATAGTTTTTGAAATTATCGCGAACAGGCGAAGACAGACGCGGCGGGAACATCACTACATAGTATAAAATAAAGTCATCTCTTTTTCGTGTCTGTCTGTTTGTCTGTCTGTATGCTTAAATCTTTAAAATTAAGCAACGGATTTTGATGCGGTTTTTTGTAATAGGTAGAGTGATTCAAGAGGAAGGTTTTAATGTAAAAAAATTCCCGAAATTCCCACGGGAACGGGCACAACGCGGGTAAAACCGCGGGGCGCTGCTAGTGTTTTATAATATCCAGGATAAACTCAACTAAACGGCTAACCCTGAAATAAACAGCTGTTTCCAATTAATCAACACAATATCTTCCCACCTACCTAGACTCTAGTTTATACCCACGCTATAATTTGAAATACTAAGGATTTGTGAGATTAAGATTGAATCTCGGTTAGCATTGAAGGAGATAAAAAGGATTGTCTTTGCTGTAATAGTAGTTTATGCAACGTCATATAAAGAAGGGTATTAAAACACGAGTGTGAGTTTATGAAACGAGCGCAGCGAGTTTCATAATAGTAACGAGTGTTTTAATACCCGTGTTATATGCAGTTGCATACACTACTTAATCTTCACTATTTAATGCAATTAATCAAACAAAATTTTAAAAACAAAACACATTGCGAAACATTAAATTCACGCGTAGGTACGTGTATTGTCACAGTGAACTTGCCGCCATTAAAATCTAACCAATGAGAGCGCAGCTGCGCGTAGGGCCAATCAGGAGCGAGCGAGATCTTACCAAAGAGTTTTGTGTATGTAGTTTCGACGAAGTTTTCACGTATAACCCAACTGTTTTCAAAAGCCAGCCTAATATCAAAATTTTATACAACTAGTATGAGGATTTTGACATAAGGCTCGCCAGGTTAATTGGTCGCGTTATAATGATGTTATAATGTTATATTATAATGATATTATAACATCATGTGCAATTGCTTAAATTGAGTGTTTTAGTTGCCTGCGCTATAACAGTAGTAATTATAAGTCAAGTATTGGAATCATAAGTAGAATGTTACAACATTAGTGTAGATAAAGACGTTTATATAATAAATCGTACCGAAAAACGTTACTCAATAGGTCAGAATGAGTACAATTAAAACACGGTTTTGTTCATTATTTTAAACCCCTTTTAAATACGTAGTTGAGTGCTTTCTACTCTAAAACATTTGCTTATTATAGAGTTTACTTATAACTGATGGTGTTCGATTTTCTCAGCATATACATTTTGATATGTATGTAATATACAATTTTGGTGGCTGAAAAAAACATGAATAATTGACATTTTATTTACATAGAATTGGATTGAGACCTGGTATTGAGAGTGATATCTGCCCCTATACATAATATATTCGTATAAAAGGTACTTTGTATTTTAACTTATATTGCAGTCATTCAGTCCAATACTCTAAGTAGTGTATTCAAAAATGAAGTTGGTATAATAATAGATCGTATCATAATTTTAAATTGTAATTTGTTATTTACTATGCACGGGTTCAATTCCCGGGTCGAGCAAAAACATGTTTCCTACTTTTCAAGTATGGCTCGAGTTTGAGGTCACCATTAGGCAAGCATTAGGCAAGCGTAGGTATTATGCCTAATTCTCAACACTGTACCGATGAGATCTTCAGTGAGATGAGAGGCCTTTGCCCAGCAGTGGGACATTACAGGCTAATACT
The DNA here is from genome assembly GCA_963082685.1 of Cyclophora albipunctata. Taxonomy (NCBI): domain Eukaryota; kingdom Metazoa; phylum Arthropoda; class Insecta; order Lepidoptera; family Geometridae; genus Cyclophora; species Cyclophora albipunctata. The sequence goes on along the minus strand of OY720121.1, from coordinate 788,392 downwards.
TACTTTACTTTATGCAAGTGTATTGACTTGACACATACTCGTACATTAATTATTATGTTAATAACAAATATTTAACGTATTTATTTTACACTTTAAGTTAATTATGATTTTTTGTCTAAATGAAAACACTCTGAACAGCAACTAATTACATTTTATGTTTTTGAAAAATTGCTTATTTGCAGCAGATATCCCAGTGTCCTACTTTTAGGGCAAACATTTTTTTATTTAAAATAGATTTATTTCGAAATGATCCCATATGTTAAGTTTCATTAAAAAAATACTTTTTATAAATAACATCAAAACATCCCTTACTACACAATAATATATCTTCCTCAATTTCGAACACAATATAGTCCCCTGCCATTGTTGATTTTCTAAACATTACCTTGATAAAGCTCCCTGCTCAATGTCAACGGTACCCGAGGGCCGAGATCTAACAAATATTATGTGTTATGTGTTTGTATTGCACAATGCTGTCAATGTTGACTGTGTGCTCACCGCTTTACTTGTAAGGTCGGAGTCCGATGCGAAATGTTAATACTGATAGGATATTAGGCCAAGTTTATGTTGGTACTAGCAGCGCCCCGCGGTTTTACCCGCGTTGTGCCCGTTCCCGTAGGAAATCCGGGATAAAATGTAGCCTATAGCCTTCCTCGATAAATAGACTATCTAACAGTGAAAGAATTATTCAAATCGGTTCAGTAGTTTCTGAGATTAGCGCGTTTAAACAAACAAACAAACAAACAAACAAACAAAACAAACTCTTCAGCTTTATAATATTAGTATAGATAAGGACTCTATCTCATCACAGGCCGGAACATAATACCTGACAATCTCAGCAGATATAGTTTTTATAGTACCAGTTATTTATTCACCAGGTTTTGTTACTTTAATAGCAAATTAATCATAACTCAAAACATGTCTTTGATGGAGTCTGGTCCTTAAACTAATGTTTGATTTGCTATTAGTAGTACTTATTAACTGTTGTTAAAGGCCAGTACGACATAAGTTTACTGTTATATCCTTGCTAAGTGCCTTATGATATATATATATGTATGAAATAATACACTTGATATGAAATGTTGTGCGCATTCGACAGTAAGCTTTTCATCTACACTAAAATTATAAAGAGGAAAACTTTGTTTGGTTGTTATGAATAGGCTCAAAAACTACTGGACCGTTTTTAAAATTCTTTCACCATTCGAAAACTACATTATCCACGAGTAACATAGGCTATTTTTCATCCCGAAATTCCCACAGGAATGTACACAACGCGGGTAAAACCGCGGGGCGCTGCTAGTTTTATATAAACTCATTTGTCCCACTACTGGATAAAGGTTTCCCCCTTTTTTTTAAAGTCCAAAAACGATATTATTACTCTGTGTCTGTCTGTAACATCATAGACAACTTAACATTATTTTTCTGTTTCATTTGTATGTTGATGTAGTATACAATAAAGTGTATATATATCCATCTATCTATCTATCTATCTATCTATCTATCTATCATAGCCCCTAAACGACCACCAACTTAAATGTATGAACTTTGAAGCTTCAAATTCAAGCTTGAACGCAGAAGTCGATTGGAGTAACGTCACTTGTAATGTTGACCTGGTGTACTGCAGGCGGCGCTGGTGAGCAGCGCGGCGAGCCCGCTGAGCGTGTCGTCCGACATCGCGGGCTCCATCCGCCTGCCCGCCGCCTTCTGCGGCGTCTTCGGACACAAGCCGACGCCCGGTCAGTCTCTGCAATCATTCACTAATCATTCATTTTTCTTTCTAAGTCTTCTAATTTCTAAGTGACTCATTGTGTGTCACTCAAGTGAGCCATTCAAAAGAAATCATTTATTCATCTTTCTTTTTCTGATTTCCGTGAAAATGTTTTCTGCTACAATGGCCCAAAGCAACACTTTTAGAATCTTAGCGGTAAGGATGGATTAGCATTGAAGTGGATCGGAGATGTGCATAACTCAATCAAATCACAAAGCATTGAATTCTTCAACCAACCCACTGAATTAATCAAGCAACACATTAAATGTATCAAGCAACGCATTGAATTTATCAAGCAACATTGACACTGCGAAATGTATATGACGTTTAATCGACACGTGGGCAGGCATCCTGTCTATCGAGGGCCACATCCCGACACTGAGCGACGCGCAGTTCCCGCGCTTCCTGACGCTGGGCCCGCTCGCGCGGCACGCGGAGGACCTGCCGCTCGCGCTGCGCGTGCTCGCCGGCGACCAAGCGGCGCGGCTGCGGCTCGACGAACCCGTCGATATGAAGCGGGTGAAGGTGGGATCCCTATTGATTGACTTAATAATGGCACCCCGCAGTCCTATCCGCGTTGTCCCCAGTTCCCACGGAAATTTCGGGATAAAATGTTTCCCATGTGTTATTCTGATGTATTTTAACCTATATTACTGTAAAGTTTCATCCAAATCCGTCCAGTAGATTTTTCGTGAAAGAGTAATAAACATAAAAAAAACAAAAAAAAAAAATATATTTATTACTTTAAAAAGGTACAATATATATTAACAGTGGCTGGAGCCTCCTTTTAAGCTAACAAAGCCTGTATCAGGAGGCACCGCTCTTCCATTTATTGTCTTACATAGTTTGTTTTACCTAATTTAGAAAAATTACAATATAATTAGAAACTACAGGAATACATATTCAGAGAAAAGCGTTAATTAAGAAAAAAAAATAAAAAAATAAACAAAGAATAAAGATACGAACAATACGAGTACAATAACAGTATTTACACCCATTACACAATTTACAGTTTATATTTATAATTTTATAACAAGTATATATGTAAATAACATTGAACATTAAACGCAAAATTTAATAATAAATAATAAATATGTATGTACTATATTAGATATTCTATTAACTTTTCAGTCTCATCATAATGCTTTGATTTTAACCAATTCTTAACTATTTTCTTACATTCATGTAGAGTTTTCCTATATATGTTTAAGTTTTTATTAAATATATTATAAAGATGTGCAGCACGCTTATCATATTGCCTACTAGCAAATTGAGAATTGGTTCGCGGCAGTTGTACAACAGCATAATTCCTTCTTTTACTTTTGTTGGGGTCATAATTTAGTTTTGTATGAAATCTACTTATAGTCTGTGTGATATAGAGTTGCCTCACCGTCATTAGTCCTGTCATAAAGTAAAGTTCGGACGTAGGGAAAGTGATTTTTTTTAAGTTCATATCTTTGATGAGATTGCGCTGTGCCCGTTCTACACTTAGGAAGCGAGTTTTCGCCGCACCACCCCACACAGGTATGCAGTATATTAAAATTGATTGTACCAGAGATACATATATATCCTGTAGAATATTTCTACTCTCCAGTGCGCCTTCAACTGGTCGTGGTACCACATGTCTAAGAGTTTTGAACATCCATGTAAGTTTCCTGATTCTGGCAGTTACATGGTCGAGGTGTGAGTACCAAGACAGTCTCTGGTCTATAAAGACGCCTAGGTATTTTGTGCAGTCTGTTTTGAGAATACTCGAACAGGAACAGTTTGCTCTATCAACAGTTTCATCACAATCATGAATGTTAATGTCAAAGTCCTTAGAAGGTTGAGAGTCATTGTAGATGCTAAAGCATATGTAGTTAGTCTTTGACGTATTCAATGTCAAAATGTGCTGTCGTAGCCAGTTATTTATATATTCCAATCCACGCTCTGTATTTCTTCTAACATCGTCCCAAGATGTACCTGAAAAAACTACAGCAGTATCATCGGCGTATGAGTATATTTTTGCGTTAGGTATTTGCATGTTACACAGGTCGTTCAGGTAGATTAAGAATAGCGTCGGGCCTAGAACGCTTCCCTGTGGGACTCCATGTGATATATTCGTCCATTCACTAGTAGAGTCACCAAGTTTAACTTTTTGTTTTCTCCCTGTCAGGTAATCTTTAAACAGAGAGAGAGACGACTCTCTCAAGCCGATGTTGTATAACATAAATACATAAATACATAAATACATTCATCTTCACAAACTTTCGCATTCATTATAATAATAGGAGGATAGTAGGATTTTTACTAGTTTATTTTTAACCTTCGAGAACTTTCGTATTGCTCCCTCTTTTTTATCTACTTTTTAAGGTTGACCGCTATGATTGTCTATTTCATCATACCTCTTAAATGAATGAACTAATTTCAAGCCTTTTTTTATTATAAAGTTTTCTTGTCTATGATTTATTAGTCTATAACATTCCCAGTTGTCAAACCACTTCACTGTATTAAATCATTTATCGTATAATGAATTATATTATAAATATTTCAGGTGTTATACATGACAGAAGCCACAAAATCTCCCGCGTTAATACCAGTAGAGAGCTGCATCAAGGAAGCCATTTTGAATTCAGTTAGGTATCTGGAGAAGGAATGTGGCTGTACTGTTAGCGAGGTATGTGTTGTGTTCCATACTATATTGTAGTACGATTTACCTTAGTTTTTGTATAATATAATCAAATATGGTAAACAATCAAAGACTAATTAAAGTTAAGTAAATAAAATTACTGTAATAGATTATAGAGGAAAAAGTCGGTTATAAAAGTTTAGTGATGTGATATGAAAGTCGGTTATAAAAGTTTAGTGATTGAAATCACTAACTAAACTTCTTTTCTCTATACATACATTGAATTGTCATGGTTTGGAAAATCGGTCATAAACCGAAAATATATAAAGCCATCCCACTGCTGGGCATAAGTATTTCTATCTTCATGTTACCTTATCTTTCTATTTGAGACCAGACCAGGTTACGTAGTAAAGCAGGCTACTATAGTAGCGTAATTTACTTCAAAAGTACTATCTTACTTAACTTTATGAATGGAGTTTGTTTGGTTTCAGGAAAAGTTTCATGAACTAGAAGACTCAGTGGAGATATCGGTGTCTGTGTTCTTCTCCATGAAGGATATACCGGATATGTTGCAGGACCCCGCCGACCCGAAGGTGTTTCAATATTTACTACTGATTCATAGGATTTATTGAAATAAAAGTTAAAATACAAAATATTGAAAATACGTGCAGATGTGGCAGTTTATCACTTTTATAATTAAGATGCAAAATATTGTCTAATAATATTAATTTATTCTCACTCAGAGCTTTATTTAAGTGGTGTTCAAGATTTTACACACAAATAATAAATGTAATCTTCTTTTTTTTGAATGAAAATACAAGTAAATTGTCTGATATGACAATCGTCACATTTCATTCTTCATCTAAATATCTCCATTTAACCTATATCTTATATCTTATTAATCGCTCCCATATCTTCAATCCCCGCAGGTATCTCTGAACCTGTTCTCCGAGCTACTGCGCCACATCCTGGGCGGTGCCAGTCGATCTCTACAAGCGCTTTGCTTCGCGTTACTGCAGAGAACTAAACTGTTCATACCAAGACATAGAAACAAGAAGTATAGCGACGATAGGGATAAATTGCAGGAGAGGATGACGGTAAGCAAAAGAGTATAAGCAAGTATTTAAGAGCTGAACCCTTGTCAATGGAGTTCCTTCCACTAGAAAAATTACTGTAATAGAGTTAAGATCATGTATTATCATCATAGAGAAAGGCGAATTTTGATTGAGATATTTGCCCAGTGGAAAAGTTTTAAGTTAAAAATATCTTGTAGCAAGTTACGTAGCCAAGAAAAAATCTCGTAGCAAGTTCCGTAGCCAAAAGTCAACTTCGTAGCAAGCATGTAGCCAAGTCGTAGTAAGTTATGCAGCCAAGTCAACTTCGTAGCAATTTATGTAGCCAAGTCAACTCGTAACCAAGTCAACTTCGTAGCCATGTCAACTTTGTAGTACGTTAACTAGCCAAGTCAATCTCTTGGAACGTAATGCAGCCAAGTCACCTTTGTAGCCAAGTAGACTTTGTTGTAAGTTACCTAGCCAAGTCAACTTCGTAGCAAGTAATGTAGCTGAAAATCAACTATCGTCGCAAGTCACGTAGCTGAAAGTCAATCTCGTAGCAATTCACGTAGCTGAAAATCAATCTCGTAGCAAGTCACGTAGCTGAAAATCAATCTCGTAGTAAGTTACGTAGCTGAAAGACAATCTCGTAGCAAGTCATGGAGCTGAAAGTCAATTTCGTAGCAAGTCAAGTTGCTGAAAGTCAATCTCGTAGCAAGTCATGTAGCTGAAACTCAATGTCGTAGCAAGTCATGGAGCTGTAACTCAATTTCATAGCAAGTCATGCAGCTGAAAGTCACTCTCGTAGCAAGTCATGTAGCTGAAAGTCAATCTCGTAGCAAGTCATCTCGCTGAATCAATCTCGTAGCAAGTCATGTAGCTGAAAGTCATTCTCGTAGCAAGTCACGTAGCTGAAAGTCAATCTCGTAGCAAGTCATCTAGCTGAATCAATCTCGTAGCAAGTCATGGAGCTGTAACTCAATTTCATAGCAAGTCATGTAGCTGAAAGTCACTCTCGTAGCAAGTCATGTAGCTGAAAGTCAATCTCGTAGCAAGTCATCTAGCTGAATCAATCTCGTAGCAAGTCATGTAGCTGAAAGTCATTCTCGTAGCAAGTCACGTAGCTGAAAGTCAATCTCGTAGCAAGTCATCTAGCTGAATCAATCTCGTAGCAAGTCATGTAGCTGAAAGTCATTCTCGTAGCAAGTCACGTAGCTGAAAGTCAATCTCGTAGCAAGTCATCTAGCTGAATCAATCTCGTAGCAAGTCATGTAGCTGAAAGTCACTCTCGTAGCAAGTCATGTAGCTGAAAGTCAATCTCGTAGCAAGTCATCTAGCTGAATCAATCTCGTAGCAAGTCATGTAGCTGAAAGTCATTCTCGTAGCAAGTCACGTAGCTGAAAGTCAATCTCGTAGCAAGTCATCTAGCTGAATCAATCTCGTAGCAAGTCATGTAGCTGAAAGTCATTCTCGTAGCAAGTCACGTAGCTGAAAGTCAATCTCGTAGCAAGTCATCTAGCTGAATCAATCTCGTAGCAAGTCATGTAGCTGAAAGTCACTCTCGTAGCAAGTCATGTAGCTGAAAGTCAATCTCGTAGCAAGTCATCTAGCTGAATCAATCTCGTAGCAAGTCATGTAGCTGAAAGTCATTCTCGTAGCAAGTCACGTAGCTGAAAGTCAATCTCGTAGACAGTCATGTAGCTGTAAGTCAATTAGTAGCTAAAGTTAAAATCTCGTTACGTGAATTTCAAGTGATTATGAATTATTTGTATTTTATATAATTGTTCGCTATTCTTTATGTTGTTGATTATTTATGAATTAACTTTTTTTATATTCCAGCGTGTGTTGGGTGACAATGGAGTGCTGATATACCCTGTGTTCAACGAACGGGCGCATCATCACAACCAGGTTAGCAGTTTACATTAGAACATAATTCCGTATTAAATATTTCCTCAATATTTCTGTCTTTCTCTAATGCCAATTGTTATTGATTAAGCTGTTATATGTCAATGCATATAAATAAATTACTATCGTACATTTGAAACTCACACGATTTGCATTCATTGTACTAAATGGAACAGGATTCCATCGCGTTCGAATATAAAACGTGTTTATTAAAATACATCATATATTTTCTTGCAACTGCAGCTAAATCCCTATTTGGATGGGTGGCCGATGGGCAATCTATCTGAGCGCTACCGTGCTCCGGAGGGCGTTAAATTGTCGTTCCCGGTTGTTTCAATCGTTAGACCATGTTGGAGGCCTTTAGGCGGTCTAATATTCCGACACCAGGGTTGGTCACTAACCTACTGGAACTTGCCTACTTACTTTGTCGTGTTGGCTGAGTGAGTGAACGATGCCGCGGCAGGTGTTCGTGCGCGCGGGCGGCGTCATGTACCCGATGGTGTTCAACATCCTGGGCGCGCCCGCCACCGCCGTGCCGCTCGGGGCGGACGGCGGGCTGCCTGTCGCGGTGCAGGTCTGCTCATTCAATTTCACCTATTTCATTCACCATTCTCATCTTTTTATGACGTGAAAAAGTGTAGACACATAAAACATGAAAAAAGCGTAAATCCACCATAGTTCCATCAAATATCCGCTGTTTGTTGTACTATTTCTATTGAATTTCTACTATTTTCACCACTCCACTATCCCGCTTTGCTACATTAGGGAGGCTGTCTAAAGTTGAAAAATACGGTTGCCTATTATAAACCTGGGTGGTTAAAATGTTATTTCTACCATTTTTTTACTATATACCTTATTATTTCTTTGTGTTTGTGTATGTAATGTCTGTATTTTATTTATATTTTTGACAATATTTTCTTCATTGTCCCTATTTCCTACTTCAGTAATAATTAATCTGTGTGTTCCAGGTGATAGCGGCGCCGTATCAAGACAGACTCTGTCTCGCCGTTGCAAAGGAATTGGAAAAAGGATTCGGCGGCTGGCGCCCGCCGCGCTAACTATACGTATTATAGACTACGAGCCTGTCTCATTAACACTGTAGCGCCCCCTACACCACTTGTCTCAGATCAAATAAAAAGTCAGATATATTTATAGTATACAGATAACGTACTTTTATCAATATTTTTTTTATTCATTTAGTTAACGCCTCGGTTGTCTAATGGTTGCGCACTCGCCTGCCAAGACTGAAGTCTCGGGTTCAAGCCCCGGGTCGAGCGAATACATGTTTCCTACTTTTCAAACATTGCTCGGGTTTGAGAACATCAACCCGCATTAGGCAAGCGTGGTGATAAGCCTAATCCTCTTCACTGTACTGATACCTTCAGTGAGAAGAGAGGTTTTTAGGAGTATTGGGTCATAACAGGCTAACATTTTTACTACTGTTTTTACTTACTTAAAGCGTCGCAACAAATTCCTCCCATAGAGGAAAAGGGCTAATGATGAGGTTATAGTATTGAAGCGTCAATGCGTTGATTGGTCGATAGAGCACACCGCTCCATTCCGCTTCAAGGGAATGGTTAATGTGTAAGGGTGTAATGGGACAAGGCTCTAACGATACCGGCTTGTTTTGTACCACCACTCGTATAACGTGGATATTTAAACGGGAACATTTCTACCATTTTGTACTTCATTCATTGTGATAGAGGCTAGCTTAGTGTTCTGTTTCTTCTCTGTGTAATTAAATTACATTATAAGTATGTACTTAGTACTTGGTTTTTACGAAATTGAACGGTGTTTTTACCCGACCGAGCGATGCAAAGGAGGGTATAAGGTGTTTTGTTTATGTTTTATGTTATGCTTGGTTGACGACTGAAAGAATTCGAATATTTTTTAATAGATTTATAGTATGGAGATAACGTAGTTTTTATAAACATTTCGTATTAATTTCTGTGTTGACATTTTAATGATAAAGATCGTGTCTTAGTATAATCAGTTATTTATTGTGATCTTGGAACTGTAATTTTATAAAAATATAATTCATAAATAAACGTAATTTACTTATGGATGTTTACTTAGTGCCTCTATCTGCCCGACTTTACGGAAATGTAGAATTAGTACGAACATTTTTCGAAGGAAGTTGACATTTTGTTGTAATACACATGTCATGTATCTGACCGGCGTGCATTGTACATTGGCTGGCAGTTCACTAGAATGCCTGTTACTGCTTCCTTTTACGGCATGTGTATTCGTCTAAAAGTCGGTGAAAAGAATTAGGGGTACAAATAAAATAAAAACAAAGTTATATGTGAAACGTTTTATTTCTCAGTTGTAAAAACTGTACAATTCCTAACAAACTTATAAATAACCGTGGACCTTCATGGCACTTCTAACAAGCCAATCAACTGACGAACTTATGACTTCAGTACACGTCAAAAGTTCGTTTTATATCTATTAGAAACTCTACACACACGTCAGTGGCGTCAGCCAATGTTACGTCAGCATTATAAAAACTTAATTATACTTCTTGATGTAAATAAGTTCGAGTAAGGTTAGTGGCCAACCCTTGATGTTACTGAATTTTATTGATTCTTGTATGAAGTGACAGTAATAGACATCAGCAATGTAAAAATTTAACATTTCAACCGATTTGTTTCCTATAACGATTCTGACGTATGTGTATCGCCCTTTAATCGTCACGTCATACAATTATTTTACATTTAATCCACATCCGAATACAAACTTTTGACGCAAACCGTGTTAACATCTTAGGCTAATGCGCTGTGATTCTAGCCCTTTCTGCCTATACAATAAGGCTCTCGATCATGATATGAACAAATTACGAGCCTACTTTCATTCAGTCGAAAGTATTAATTAATATAACTATTTAATTTTTAAATTTGATAAATCTTCTTAAAAATTACACATCGAATACGATTATTCGGTGTTGCATTAATAAAAAAATGTATTCAACAATTTACATTTCGAAACTTTTAGACAGATGTTTTTTTATTATTTAAAAGGCATTTTTGCGTTGGCAACCTCAAGTAAAGTGTCCTCCTTACTCTAAGTATGGTTTGTTCAAAAAGGAAACCGTCGAAGGGGTCGGCATTACACAATTTGTTCGACTAAACGTTTAGCTCCGATTACCGCTACGACGGTATTATTTTTAACAAACTATACAATATAATGTGTTATATAAATTATGTACAATCTCAAAAGCACCGCATTTGACACTGGGCGTCGTAATATCATCATTATTCTGGGTACAACTAGATACATGTTATTTAATAAAGGTGAACAAAACTTAATACCCGCGCGCGGTTCACCGTGGACTGAACTTTACGTCAGTTGTGACGTCAGCGGCGTATAAATTAATGATTGCGTCTCAATAAAATGGTTGGAAAACTGCGGGTTCAATAATAGCGTTAATGCTATGTGTTCACCATTAGAAGCGTTTTATATATACCATACTTATGTCAGAACTTTCAATATGTCAAATAAATATGCATTTACAAAACGCCCCTAACTGATGTTAAATGTGAGTCACTATTTTAAAACAAAAGTTAGTATCAGTTCACTAAAAAGTTAAATGAAAATAATCATAATTGCTACTTATAAACAAAAAAAAAAAGATTTTTATATATTAATATTCGAATTGATCTATAAAATTATTAACGAAATCGATAAACGTGTCAACAGAACTAAAAAGTTTATATACACAATAATAATATCTTAACATGATTAATTTAGATTAACTATAAAACATACACACACTCGGGTAATATAAAAAATAATGGTGACATTGAAATGCACGGAACAATTTTCACATTCATGAAAAATGCAGCTGAACAATGGAAATGTGAAATTTAAACTTATAATATCGTTTCAAATATATCGAATTGTAATTCTCAGTTCTTCAATATGTTATCAATCTAATACTGCAAGTGATAACGTTCATAAGGTCACTTATCTGAGCAATTTTGATTCAAAATTATTACTTTTACAAATGGCGCTTAAGAATTAATACAAAACCTTTTACAAACAAAATACAATCAAGGACTTGTAATAATCAAATGTTAAAAGAAATACAATAGAAATTACAAAATAAAACTGCGCCAGAAAATAAATAAAATTAAATAAATAAAGCCTACACCACATTTCGTGACTAACGTTTTATTTATATACAATTACGTATGATTTAAAACGGGTTAAGGCATTGTAAACCATAATTCGTTGTGATAATACACAAGTTACAATAAATAAATATATCTATTAATATTCAACGACTAAATACTAAGGGCCTTATGCATAAACGCTCATTAACCGCACTTTAGCTATCAAATGGTTTGTCCCTTCCGACATACGCTATTTGCCAAAGAGCGAAAGAGACAAAACACTTTAAAACACTGTTTAAGGTAAATATCGTTTATGAAGAAGGCGGTAAGTTATGAACAGAATCGGATTTGATTTGATTATAAAAATTAATTCAAAAATATATTGATTATGATAGCTTGCGTTTGTTCGGGTGTCGCGAACAGCTACAGATGTCCTATATGTTGGCTCGGGGAGCAAGTGTTGTTAATTTGGCAGCATTTCAGATGGGTCGCGTGAAATTTGCCGGGAACATGCCCTTTTCATTCGTAGTTTCCTTTATTCCCATCAGCCAGCCTTCCTCCTGGAAACAAAATATAAAATATGACTACACACGTACAGATGTGTGTACATAGCGTACGACTGAGACATTCGGAGGTATCAGTATGTGGCGAGTCCATGATAGTATGTGTGCCACTCTACACTTCTCCATGTCGGTGCTTGTGTGACTGTTTTAGTATATGTGGGACTCTATGATCGGTATATGTCTGTGATTATTTTTCTCTATATTACCGTGTGGGACCATGCCAGTATATGTAACTATTTTAGCATGTGACAGTGTATGACTGGGTCAGTATATGTCTCTGTCAGTATTTGACTCTATGTTACTGTGTGTGACTATTTTATTATGTGTCATGTCAGTACAGTATACGTCTCGAGTCAGTATTTGAGTCTACATTACTGTGTGTGAGTGTGAGTATCGGAGTGTAGTGGTGTGTGCGAGCGACCTGTTCGTCGGGGTCGTCGTAGTGCACGACGCGGATGGTGTCGCCCACGTCGAAGGAGAGCTCGTCGTCGTCCTCGCGCGAGTAGCGGTACGTGGCGCGCACGCGGTACAGCGCGCCCGCCGGCAGCCCCGCCAGCGTCGCCCCTGCGACACGCAATGGTTACAATGGGTCAACTTGTTTGTGTCAGGACGAGAGTTTCGACACCTCTCTAGCGTTAGAGATGTCAAGAGCGTAGTTATAGCTTGGCAAGAGAGAGTTTGGAGACCTCAGTGGTGTTTGCTTGGTGGGGGGAGAGATCCGAACTTCTATAGACCGAAGTGTTCGGTAAATCGTAATCAACACTTAGATGGCGTCCAGATCCGTAAACCTCTCATTTTATTTGAACAGCTACAGTAGTATAGCTTTGTGCTTAACCACTAAGTTGTAAGACTAGGGGTCCAATATTAAGAGTCCATAGAAGTTGTACTACGATTGTACTTAGAATCTTTAAAAATAAGACGTGATGCCACAAGAAAAAATAACAAATTAGGCACTTTTATGACATATGAAGCCAATACATTGATCATCGAGCTAACCTTCAAGTTTTAGTTTTGCTACATAACGGTTGAATATAAAAAAAATATAACAAAGGTTTGTACATGTCATCCCACTGCTAGCCAAAGGCGCAAAACAATGTTTACCGACTCTACTTCTCTTAAATTGTAAAACGCTCTTAACTAACAAGCTTTTATAGATTGTAAATAACTACCCATATATCCCAACTATTTATTTACATTAGTTATACACTAAACATAATTAAATGTTACGAATAAACATTAGTTGCATTTATTACAGCGTAAGAAAAGCAAAAATCTAACAAGCCATTCAAATACATATTAAAAGTTAGGCGCTATTTAAATAACATAATGTTAAAACTCAAAGCAAATACATGAGAATATTAATAACATATACCTGTTCTGTAAATAAGAAAAATATAGTAATATTTACATAGATAAATTATACAATATATCGTTAAAATATAAATATAAGTGTTTGAGAAATCGTTCTATATACATTTATGCGACAATCGATATAAAAATATGTATAGACAAAAGTATATGAACATTATAATGACATCACGGATCGTTTCGTGAGTATTTAGTAACGTTTATTTACAATATTCATTTACTCTTGCCACCCTACACACTTACCCATATTAGTTGAATAAATTGCCCCCACCATTATATTTATAATTTGGTATTTGCTGAGGTGTAACTTAATTAAGATTGATATAACAAAAACCAAACAAGGTGATGTTACAATTTTTGACAAGTTTTCAACCTCTACAGATACCAAATGAGGGTTATCTTCAACGAATTTAGATACCTTTCGAGAGCCAAACTGAGAGTTCATTTCAGGTACAATAAGGGACATTTATGTCAAACACTTTTAGCTGAAAATCGCTTGTGACCGAATGGTAGAATAAATTAGTCGAAGTTCGATTGGTGAATTCTACCACTCTTATATAACTTCAATCAAATGCCAAAGATTAGACGAGACAAAGAATTTCACTCCATCATCGAAAAACATATGGTATGGTAGATATTTTACTGGATGACAATCAAACTCTCTGATCATACGTAGAAGAATGACCATAATGTGATCAAATTGAACTCTCTGCTCATTGAAATAGGGTATCAAAACTTCGTGAAATGCCCCACAGTCCGACTTACCGACAGGTATGTCGTACACATCGTCGGTCTTCGTCGCGTCATTCGGTTTGCTGTCCTTGTCGCTTTCTTTACTTTCTACATCTACTTGTTTCTTTTCCTCGCCGTTATTATTCTCCGGTACCGGCGACCCTGAGATAATATTACATGCCATTTTCTACCTTATTCACACCCTAATTAAGCCCAATTTTGAAGTTCGTGAGGATTTTGTTTTGATAATTTATTTACACGTGTGACGAACCAATAACCAAATATCCGTGTGTTGAAATTGTTGAAGCCTTTACCAAAATGTGGACAGAACTTGTACAAATAAGTCACAAATAGGTTTTTTGAAGTATAGAGATTATTGACAGAAAATATTATTAAAATTAATATTGCTTAAGAGAATTATTAAGTGATTAAGACATAGCATGCTGCTATCTACAAAAACATCTAAATTATAATAAAATATCTACTGTACCTTGAATTGAGCGTTGTTTGAAGTAAACATGAAGTTAAGACATTATTATACCTACCAGTATTAACGACGACAAAAATATTTTCCAATTATTCTTCAATACATTAAATGTACTCGAATTACACAAAAGCGTGCATTAACACATATATCCCTGACAGTACTTATCAAAACACAAATATTTACATCATTATCAACATAACCCTAGCCTTATACCAAACTATGTTCCAACCTACACTACATCTGTAAATACGGTACTAACCTGCCGGTATATCATAGTTAGCTTTTTCAGTTTCCGAGCCATTGGTTCCGTTGTTGTTGGCGTGTTCGTTGGTTTCCGAGTTGTTGGGCGGTGAGTTGGTGGAAGTCTTGGAGTCGTCGTGTCGGGCGGGCGCGGTGGGGGGCGTGTCGGGGTCGGCCGGGGCGGGGGCGGCGAGGGGCGCGGGCGCGAGCGGGAGCACGGGCGCGGGCGCGGGCGAGGGCGGCGGCGAGCGCGGCGCCTCCGGGGGGGACGCGCGCCCGTTCAGCGGGGAGGGGGCAGCTACACGCACACACACATGCACACATCACTACTGGTATCCGTAACCTTGAATTGGGTGTTCACGATTCAAGTGAAAACTTCTTTAATAAGAAGGAGAACCTTTAATCGACTTATTTCATGACACGGACGGATGTGAAAATTTTATTATTGCAGTGGTCGAAAAGGGACTTCACGCGTCGTCACGCTTTGACTAAAGTCCCAATCACCAATAACGGTTTATGTAGGCTCTCTTTGGTCGAGTTTACTACTTTCAGTCCTTCAGTAGACTAGTCATTAAGAAACTATTTGCTAACTCAGTCGACTTGGGTCATCTTTACCCGAATATGCATTATATAGTTAAGCGCGTCGGCTCAATCACATTGAATACCCATAAAACAAAGTCCTTAACGCTCCCAAGGAAGTTTTCACTTCAAAACACCTCAAGTTTCAAGATCAAGTTAAAATTAAGATAGTCTGTGACCTTTAAGGTGGTCTATAAAGACCATGGAAGTACTAAGGATAAGTCTTGTCCTAATTTTCTCAATGTGTAGTGAATATATTTAGAAACACAAGGTCGCATAACGTATTCATGTAAAATGTATTCAACATTACTGATACCAGAGTGTCGTAAGTTTCACACGTTTAGATTAGAAGATGAATTAATGTTTTTAATTCAAGTAATGTTTACTGAAAATGACTACAACATAAAGTGTTATCGGTTATTTTTAGTCGTTTTCAGTAAAACTATAATTGATTAGTGAACATTAATCGTCGAAGCCAATCGAAAGACACAACATGTTCACAAAACAACACAAATCATACACAATTCAAGAACATAGTATTAATGTCATACATCTATCTCGTCTCGTTGTTTTTTATTTTCTTACACTTTTATCTCCCTGTTGTATTACAAGAAATACTAGCAATTCTATTTACATTTTCTCTGTCCTTTTGTGCATTAGCCCAATACTTTACTATTTCATTTCTCTCTCTAATTACCATTGCATAGTGCAGTGCTGAGTAATATTTTACATAGTTCTATCCCGAAAGTTTCCAGTGTAACCCGTGACCCGTGACTTCCAAGTGACAACCTCCTTACAATTCTATTTTAAAAAGACATCTAACCTCCACTGTTGCCCTCATGCTTTGCTACCCACGTGATCATTTCAAATAAATATTGTAATTACCCAAGTGACTATCAAACTCCGGTATTCTTCCCAAGAGACCTTAAATTATTACCTTACTGACCTAATAATTCGATCTACACAAATTACAACCCAATCATGTATCTACATTCCTCCCCAAAATGATTCATTAATTACTACACAAGTAACCCTGTACTACCCAAGTGACCCCATACTACCCAAGTGATCCTACACAACCCAGCTGTCTACAATCCTACCCAACTAACCCCATAATCCTAGGCACGCGTCCCCATGAAATGAGATGGCTATTCGATATTTGAAAAGTGTGTGTTGAGTACTCACTCTGCACAGTGTCAGTGTTGCCGTTGTGTGTGTTGTTGAGCGGCGAGTGCGGCGCGCTGTTGATGGCCGGCTTCTTGTAGGAGCCGCGCTGGCTGTCGGTCGCCAGCTTGTCCGTGATCGCCTCCAGCTCGGAGTACACCTGTCGGGGAGCACCGTCAGGGGAGGAGCGCGTCAAGGGTTCCTTTCATCATTGCTGATGGCGACAACTTGAAGGTTTTTTTGGCTAACCTCGGTAAACTTTTGAGGAGTTCAAAATGATGAAGACTTGAAATTATAGATATGTAACAAGTCATATTAATATTGTAATTAAAATGCTTTGATTTTCTTGTAAAGAGGACAAAATCAATCACAAACAGATACCTACTTATAGTACAGACAAAGCAAAGGGTCTCGGAAGTTTTTATTTTATATTCTCGCATAATTTCCACACTTTTAATGACTCAAAATTCCTCCTTAACCTAACCCTACGTTATTACCCCACAATATGCCTGAGCCCCTACCTTATTGCTCTCCGAATGGAACATCTGCTCGGCCGAGAACAGCGTCTGCAGGTTGTTGACGTAGAACAGCACGCGCGAGTCGTAGAGCGCGGGCAGCTCGTCGTGCAGCTCCGAGTTCAGCACCTCGTACGTGCGCTTGGCTTCCTCCAGCTGCTCGCGGCCCTTCGTCACCTGGGTGGGGTGGAGTGAGTGGGGGATAGTGCCAGTGGTATATCTTTATATTGGTGTTCTATTTGCCTTATAAGGTTAACTGTCCTTTAATTCCTCCCTAAATTTCGTTTTTTTTTTACGTATCACCCGTAGCATAGTTTTGGTGGAAAGGCAAATAAAAGTCATGTACTGTACTGCTAAGGAAACGACTCTCAATCTCCTCTCAAAGAAACAGAATCATTCAAGAAATTCGTATGATAGTCACTGAAGGATCTTACCTTGACGTCGTCCCTTCGTTTCGCGGCGTTGGACTGTAGGTTCTGGAAGCTGTGTCTCTGACTGTCGTAGTCTACCAATTTACGACCACGTTTTTCGATCTTTTTCTGTAAGTCAAATTGGAAAACATTATTATTGTTAACTTCTATGTATTATTTCTTCATCATTTCTAAGTTTTTATCTGTTTTTCGAAATTTCGAGATAGTCAATAGTTTATGGAAGAGCAACAAGAACACCATCCATCCGTCTTAATCAATTTTCGCATTTATATTTTTAAAAATATTAGTAGGATCTTAAGGGCCTATACTACCTCACATTGCTTATTTTCAGCCCCCATATCTCCAAAAATACTGCTCCTTTCACATTGAAATTGATATATGGTAAAGTTGAGGATGTACTCTAAATACTATATGAGGCGAAAACACGATTACGTTAAATTTTCTCGATAGAAAAAAATCTCAAAGTTGCCTCCAAATTGTACATTAAGCGTGTATAACTCAATGAAAACTTTAACTATGATCTTTAAACTTTGCATTATAACTGCTCTTTATAAAAGGAAAGTTTTATATGAGTTGAAATTTTTAAATTGCCTTTATTTTATTTTATATGAGAAAATACCTAAAATATCAAGCGTTATAAGCATTCTTGGTTAGGCCGCCCTGCCGCCCGGCCCCCGACTCAGTCGCGCTTCGGCTTTCGGACGGGGAACTTGTGTCGCTTGCGGTGAATTTGAGGAATACGACTCGTGCATTCAAAAATACATTTTGATCGACATTATGGGTAATAATCGTTACCGCAATAAAAAGAAGAAATTGAATTGGCGTAAAAAAAAGTGGCCAACACATGATGACATGTTTTTTTAGCTTTAGAATATTGATAACATTTTTTTTATTATTTTGATTATTTTATTTTATTTTATAACATTCTTTGGTACAGTTTTCTACAGTTCAATCTGAACTTTATTCCTCAATAATGTTCAAACCTTTTTTAGGGTTTCGTACCCAAAGGGTAAAAACGGAACCCTATTACTGAGACTTCGCTGTCCGTCCGTCCGTCCGTAGGACAAATGGAATGCGAAAAGATTGTGCGGAACCCTCAATGCACTGATGACTTGCAAATCTTGCAATTGACTATACAGTATTTCAAAATCCCAGATATTTTTTGTAAATAAAGTAATGTCAAGATTTGTCACTTTCAATGTAGGAGGTCAGATGAGTCGAACCTTCGGGTAATTTCATTAAAAAATAATGATAAATAATATTATTAATTTATAAAAAATATTAAATATTTCTGTATGAACTTTTAAGGCTTGTTTTTATTATTTACTACAACAAGAAAACATATTTTATTCGAAATTAGGACATTAAAAACACTGCAAGTTCATTACATCAATTTATTCACTATCCGAAGAGATATTCAGTTCAGATTCTGCATCTGAGTCATTCGCATTTATAATAAAACTATCAGTAACTTAAAAAGAAAAAGATTTTAAAAAATGAGTTTTTCATGATTTTCAGCAAAACGGTATGTTTTATCATAAAAATACCTTAAACAAAATTGTAGATCATAAAATTATCTGCAAAAAATGTATTCATACTTATTTCCCACGAGCGACTTTTTTTGAGATATAACGATTCAAAAAGTTGTAAAGGTCAATTATGACCAACGTGTGCATATTAATGCTCACGTTTCCACGCCACCTATGAGGTAGTGTACTTAGCGCTTTTTTGGAGTCCGAAATACGAACCACGAATAAAATAAAATGGCGACTCTAAAAAATGTTCTGCGTCTCTGTAGTCTTCCAAGTATACATAAATAAACTGCACAAAAAAAGTTTTAGATAATTTTAATTTTTTTGAGAATAACAATGTTATAAAAGTCAATACTGCATAATCGTTTGAATAACTATAGCTATCCCCTTATTTTTATAAGATAAATAATTACCGTGAAATCGTCAAATTAACAACTGCACGATTTTCGTGCAGGTTTTGTGCACTGGTATCACATTTGTTTACATTATTATGCATATTATGCATTATTATGTACACGTTGGTCATAATTGACCATTACAACTTTTACAACTTTTTAAATCGTTATATCTCAAAAAGAGTGGCTCGTGGGGAAAAAAGTGTGAATACATTTTTTGTAGATAATTTTACTATCAACAATTTTGTCTCGGGTATTTTTATGATAAAACTTACCGTTTTGCTGAAAATCGTGAAAAACTCTTATTTTAAATCTTTTTCTTTTTAATTTACTTATTATTATTTTTAAATGAAATTACCCGAAGGTTCGACACATCTGACCTCCTTCATTGACAGTGACAAAATCTTGACATAACTTTGTTTACAAAAATTATCTGGGATTTTGGTATAGATTAATTTATTTTTATCTATATATGTATATAAAAATGAAACCCGCTTTCCTTGGTCACGGCATCACGCGTGAATGGCTGGACCGATTTTCACGGTTTTGTATTCGTTGGAAAGGTCTCGGGCTCTGTGAGGTTTATAGGGAATAAAAATCTCAAAATTCCCACGGGAACGGGGGCGCTGCGGGTGAAACCGCGGGGCAGAGCTAGTAAATAATAAATTTATAAATTAGAATGTTACCATCAACAAATTGGTAGATAATTTTATGTTGTAGTTATTCAGTGTCTGGATAAGATTTATTTGTATCAAATAAGTAGATAGGTACATAATTATAGTATAAAGATTCCCTGCGATGTCGGGTGATGTCAGTCACCAACAGCAATGTTTATTTTATTTCTATCATATCGGCCAATTTATTTTACCATAAATTTATAATTGTAGGAACATATACCCGTCCGGCATCGACCGGCCCGCGCGTAGTAGGTATTTTTGTGTCGTGCATGCAAGGGAGCGAGCGCGCGCTGCATAGCTGTGAGTTGCGCGCGATCCCCGCGACGCGGGCGGCGCGGCGGGGGTTGCGACGAAGTGGGGGCCAAATCCGAATACGTGCTGAGGTGGTATAGGCTAATAATTAAATCCGCTTTTGGGTATTCGGGCGTCAATCATACAGCCTTTCCCATTTTATAACCGATAACTACCATACAGCGTATCCTATCATAGGACCATTGATGGAATAAAAGGTACAGCAAATCCTCACCCTAACTTCAGGAAACTGGTTGGTGTAAGTGTTCATGGGTATGAGCACTTGGTCCCCCAGTTTGTGCGAGAAGTCCTGCCACAGCATCTCGAGGTTTTGCGCCTGCACGTACAGCAGGTCGTGGCCGGACCACCCGCTCTCGTACACTTCGGTGATCGCCTCCATTAGCGATTTGGACGCCGTTTGGACCGCTGCAACCAGGAAACGTTGGAGATTTATGACCTTATTCTTAAACGCTTATTAACAGCATTTTAGCAAATGTTAGAATAAAAGATCTAGGTATAGGGAGACAGCGGAAAACGACTTTGTTTTATACTAGCAGCGCCCCGCGGTTTTACCCGCGTTGTGCCCGTTCCCGTGGGAATATCGGGAATTTTTATACATAAAAACCTTCCTCTTGAATCACTCTACCTATTACAAAAAACCGCATCAAAATCGGTTGCTTAATTTTAAAGATTTAAGCATACAGACAAACAAACAGACAAAAATAGCGACTTTGTTTTATACTATGTATGTAGTGACTATGTAGTGATTAACATTAAAACAAGGAACTTGTCCATAATTAATCTCGCTACTCCAGTTAGGAAACGACAGTTTAGGTGATCAGAAAAATTGGTTCTTAATATGGTAATGAGCATAATTCGAAGGTTCTTCTGATCGAATAAACTAACCTTCATAAACATTTACTTGCAAGAGGAGCAACTGGGATACGATCAAAGCCATATTATTCAATTACTAGGTAGACAATAATAGAATACCTCAGGCCCGACTTCTGATTATTTCCCTAACGTACCGACAATCGCTATTATTAAGGGCTCCCACACAAAACTGCGATGCGATGCGATGCGAACTGAAATAGTTATATCTATCGCCATTACTACAGTACAAAGTAAAGAGATGAATATATTAAATGGAATTCGCATCGCATCGCATCGCAGTTTTGTGTGGGAGCCCTTTACTCTCATTTGTTTATGCGCTTTTGACATGATCGGTCCCGACTATTTATCTTCACACAAAGTAAGATTAGTCTGGTTATGTTTGAAAAGACAGATCTAGAATTTGACGCAACAGCGAGAATCGAACGCCGCATATTCATTTGTCATCTTACGAATTCAATAATAAAAATTGCTTATCCAAAATTTCAATATCACTCTGTTATCGGTGAAAACAGCAAATCCGTTGAGCACTTTATGAGATAAGCGCGGACATATAGATGTGGCGGCAGACTTTAGTTTGTACTTCGTAAAGTAGAATAATTTAGTAAATTCGAGTATCTTAGCCCACCCTGGTGTCTAAGTTTTACCACGCCCAAAGGCATCCGACAAGATGTAACGATTGAATCAACCAGGACCGACAATTTTACATGCACTCCTAAGTACGGCAACGCTCAGATAGAAATGTGACTATCGGCTTCCCATCCAAGTAGAAGCCGAGCTGCACGTTGCTCAACAATCGCAATGAACTGATAGCGCTTAGTCAGACTGGGGCCACTGTGCTTCAGAGGGCACGTTAATTGTCGATCCTGGGCGTTTCAATCGTTAGAGCATGTCGCAGGGCTTTAGGCAGTCTCAACACGACACCAGGTTTGGCCACTAACCTAGTCTTAATGAATGAATGAATGAATGAGTCAATCTACACCACTCTAGAGTTTATAAGATCATATTAGTATGAATAGTAGTAATAATTAATTGTTACTTTCTACGGATAGTAATCGTTACACGAGCCATATCAGAGGCCTATGGCGGCTCAATAACTCTGACACCAGGATTTGTCAGGTTGACCATCCACTCGATGAAGAAGAATTAATTGTATACAAAAGTAGCGCATGTTTTACCTCGTATACATCTTATGTAATTGTTGAACTCCTTCTGCAGCCTGGTCGCCTGCTGGTGCTGCCGGTTGAAGTTCTGCAGGTGCTCCTCGAAGATGTCGTCCAGGGTGCGGTCCACTTTGCCCAGGTTTTGGAGCAGCTGGGGACAATGATATGATGCTGTTAGGAATTTGAATAACTTTGAAGAATCTTACGAAAAGACTGAGATTTTTTTTATATTGACAGGTCAGATCCTGGTGTGTACATAGACCAAGTCAAGATGTCGTCTCAAATCGAAAGACGGGCTAATTTCCGAAACCAGGGTGGTCTGGTTAAAAGTTTAATTTTTGCTAATAAAAAATGGACATTTTGTTAATGCACAGTCATTTTAGTAATGATTCAAATTCATTCATTATTTACAACATAGAATAACTTAACTTCATGATACAAATAAAACTTGGATAGCTATAAATAGGGATGTGGAGAATATCTGAATTTGTTCATACATTAGTTTAAGGATAAAGTTCATATTTGTCTTTCCTTATTGTAATTTAAGATTAAATATATTACATATACTCGTATGTAGATAACACATACAAGGGCTACCCGTGGGTTTAACAGAGACCTTTCAGACAAACAAACTATTGCATTTTCATTATCCAAAAAAGTAATCACTCCCTCTGATCTAACAGCAAAAGCAACCAAAAAACAGCAGGTTCATTGAAATTGAAAGATGACAGGTCAAAAGACCTCCCGCCTCAATCTTCGAGACCTTGGCCCAGATGTGGAGCACAAACAATGGTTAACTCTGACTGCGCCACGTGGGCTGAATTTTGAGTGAGACCCTCGTTCAAAATGGGCCTATAGTATGGCTTGGTTAGAGATATAATTGAGGACATATACGAGAAAAATGTTGCAAAAAAAAATTACATAATAATTTTAATGTTCTTTTGCACTTTTATCCTTTTTATTTGAGAAGATAAATTTAATGATATCAAGAAATCAGATTTTTGAATAAATATACTTCTTAAAGTTTGTTAATAAATTCATATACCTACGGCCCTACATAGATTAAATAACGATTTTAAATAGGAAACTATATGTGTGGTCAATATTCGTGGTAGAATGTATGCAAGACTAGCTGTTCCGCGCGGTGGTTCCACCCGCGCTCCAATAGATGGCTCTAATGGCAAAACTTTGTAGATGGCTCTTAGGTTACTTTTCCTGATTTAGTGGGGTCACACCCGGACATTAAGTTAAGCAGGATTAAATCTTCCTCTTAATAAAATTAGAACAGATAGTAGGGATAAGCATCAATACAGATACTTATTGAAATGATCGCATAATTATGATATTACACTGTATGGTATTGCAAAATAATTAGACATGATAATTATTCATTGCGTAGGTATATGTGGGAGTAGTCATTACATGTACATTTCGTTAGTAAACTAGATGTGTTGCAAACTCCTTGTATGGCCACATTAGGAAATAGTAGGTTGTCAAAATAACGACTCCGCTATATCGAGACACCGCTCTCGTTTCGGTTAGATTAGATTAAATAGGAAAATTAGAATAAATCACATTCTATGTCCCTCGGTAAGTTCAATCCAAATGTTAAAGAAAGATTTCGATGCTGGAGGCAATTTTAACTCACTAATAATGTAGTGATATGATTTTAAACCTATTTCGCTTTAGAAGCATATAACTGTCATTTTTGAAAGCGCTAAAAAGCAGACTTTATTAACCAATTCACAAGTCACAAGTCTGTAAAACATCACCTTACAGTAAATTAGCTAGAATTTACATAGATTGCATAATAACAACATGACATTCAGTGTCTTAAAGTACGTTACTTTATCCAATCCTGAGATGTCACAAACAATAAGCAACTGCAATTGTCTAGCCAAGGTCACAACTATGACAGATTGTATTCTTGAAACACGAGACTGTCAAGTGCGAATATCCTCTTTAAACCAATTGGTATAAAGACTTGTTTGCCTCAAATAGACTTTGAAAGGAAGCGTGCAACGTTTGGAAACGGGTTTGAAATGTTTAAAATTCCCTAGAGTTCTGGCCGTTTCGAGAAAGTTGAACACGTTTTAGGAAGGAAACTGGGAAATGGTAATGTTATTGAGCTGCATCGGGTGTGATACGAATATCTTATTCTTTATAGTTTTAGTCGGTTTGAGCCTTTCTCGAAACTATTGACATGTCTACATAATCACTCTCTCTCCATCGAGTGGATGGTCAATCTGACCAATCCTGGTGTCAGAGTTACATAATCACTAATCAGTCATGTTTCACATACATAGATCCTTTTTACTTTTTGATGCGATGTTTTTATTTTAATTGAACTTTTTCTAATTATTGTCATTTAACTAAACCAATAACTTACGATATTTTAATGTTTCATGTGTTATTTAGTTCAACATGTAAAAAATTTAACATTCTAATGCTGAGGACACGGCGACACTGACACTCATCACAAATGTCGACACTAGTGTAGATTGCGTCCTCACGGTAAGCAATTTTTTGTGTCGACATCGGTGTAAACATTTTAATGTCCCGGTTATGTGTGGTTAGCTGTCTACACGGAGACACTGCAATTCAGTGTGGTACATTTCCTCGCCATGAACATTTGGTCGGTTATTGGTCTAGCTAAAAATTTCGCGCAAGTTCGAAATTCGCGACACTTGTGTCGGACACTGCGCACGACCTGTCTCCACGACTGCAACACAGACACCGACCGACATTGCCACAACAACTGCAACTAAGTGTCGCGGCAGTGGACACACACAGACATTCGATGTATACATTGAGTGTCTAATGTCAAGTGTCGCCGTGTGTCCTCAGCATTACATCTCTCTTTAACATCAACCCTTTGGAGCAATCTAATAAAAAAAAAAAAAAATTCTATCCATACATTAGCCGCGCATAGGTTACCAAAAGGCTCTACCCAGTACAAAGTTAAGTAGGTTAACAATATTTACTGAACGATACATCAATACTATAGGGTCACTGACTCATGACTCACCGTTATGATTCTCCATAATTAATGTAGGCACATTAACACGTAATTAAAATTATCTTGATAATTGTTTTATTTTAATCGCTTATTTATTAATGTCCTATCGAGTCACTCGCCTAATGTTATAATGAAGTAAACATCAATTTCGATGCAGGGATAATAGATAGACTCCACCCATGGAAAACCTTACTAAGGATATCGAAGTAGTGCATAAGTGGGGAAAACTTCTATCAAGGCTTTTGTTACTTCAGTGACTAATTATTAAGTAAGTTAAGAGTAGTTTAGTAGCCAACACTGGTGTCGGAGATTTAGACCGCCTAAAAGCGTTTTCACATTATCCGATCCGATACCGGTGTCGGACGCCGATCCAATATCGGGGTAAGTAAAATGTATGAAATATAATCCGATATCGGGCCGGACAATATGAAAGACAGGTACAGATATCGGATTGGATAATGTGAAAACGCTCTAAAGGCCTCCGACATGGTCAATGGTCATCCAAGTACGGGCCGAGCTGCTTAACATTCGCAATGAACCTTAGTCAAAATACGCCACGGCACTACAGCGCTACAAGTTATTGCACGGTCGTATCACTATAATATGTAAAAAGTGATGTAATTATTGTGATGTTATTGGTTGGACCAAGCGTAAGCCAGAATCATACTAAAACAGTGAATCAAGTGAATTTGGCGAGAATGGCTTTCAACGACATAATAATATTAACTTCTTTATTTCCGCATAAAATCAACAACTATAAATAAAAAATAATTAAAGCTAATAGTTAGAAGAGACCAGATATTGTTTACTATTAATCCGGATTTTCTAACGAAAAATATTTGATTATTTGATGCGAAATGAGTGCGTGTTGCCAGTCAAACATCACAAAGTCACACCAATACAAATCGATTTAATAACTCGATTGTGCCTACCTCGATTACAAATTATTGTTAATGGCCAGTGAAGTCATTGGCCGAGGGCATACTGATCGGTTCTTGATTTAAATATTTTAGCGTGTAAGAGTTGTAACCATTATCTGTTAATCCTATGGACGTGAACCATAATCTTGACAAAATATATCTTGTAAAAATGCAACTCATGCAACGTAGTTCTACAGTAGAAAACCTATATTCAAACAGTTGAAGTTGATGGGCAAAGAAGTTATAGGGTTTTCAAAACTATCGATTTTCATGCGGTTTTCAACAACAGATAGAGCGGTTCAAGGTGAATTTTTATCCCTGAATTCCTACGGGAACTTCCTACACACTCTTAGTAATTAATTCCTACGGGAAATTCGTACGAACTCTTACCAAACTTAAGCAATGCGAGGGCGATTCGGTAATCTCATAATAACTGATGGCCAGTTTTTATATAAAACCTCTACCGCCACTACATAGGATGTTTCAATACTCGTCTTCACGTCTATCGACGTCACATCCTGTATAACTTCCTTTCATTTTCATTGTCTTTGACCGAGGCCTCTAATTACAATTGTATGCAGACGATAAACGATGTTACATAACACTTATAACTATACCGATAAGGTTTAATATCGAAAGTGTATTATTGGTGTGATTGAAGAGAGGTAATTGGTAATTTATTGCTAGTTTTATATTCATTATTACAGTGATTAGTGTGACAAATCTACACTAATATTATAAAGCTGCAGAGTTTGTTTGTTTGAACGCGCTAATCTCAGGTCCGATTTGAAAAATTATTTCAGTGTTATCGAGGAAGGCTATATAGGCAATTTTTCATCCCGAAATGCCCACGGGAACGGGCACAATGTGAGTAAAACCGCGGGACGTTGCTAGTATGATAATAAACGTTTAATCTCATTATCTTTAGTGCCTACTCTGATGTATCATTAACTGAATTAGATAAGAATTTCTTCGTCACTAGCAACACCTCCTGGTTTTACTCGCGTTGTGGCCGATCCCGAAGGAATTTCGGGATGAAAAATGGCCTTCCCGTTAAATGTGACTATCCGATAAAAAATAATCATTCAAATCTGCATGGTAGTGAGTTTATTAATCAGAACAGAAGTTCTATACAATAAAATGAAGAAGTGATTAATATTCTGGTGCAACTAAGTTATTATAGTTCATAAGCTTTTCGTACAAAATTATTGCTAACAAACTCAACAAAAAACTATAATTAAATTTCCAATCTCCTTTATAACTGAATCGTTACAACATTAAAGGATATCGATATAACACTTTCTCAATTAATTGACCGGATTTACTTAAAACGCAGTTCCTTCACCCTTCACCAGTGATGTACGAACATCCTCGACAAAAATAATTATGACTTCCAGTATTTCAACTACATAGTTATAATTTACCGCATCCAAATTCTTTTCTTGTCTTCACTGAATTTATTGGCTCGTTAATCATCCGGCCTATGTGTATTTATAATATGCATGTTTTATTTTCGTGAGTGTTACAATTTATAACGTTAGTTTTTAATGGTATCAAAATATTTTCAAATATCTGCGGGAGCAAACCTTCATGGCTGAATTTATTTGATTTCGCGATCCTAATGTTTTCATAATTTACCCTATACCATAAAAACTAGCGGCGCCGTCTGTTTTTCCCGCGTTTTTTTTTGTTTCCGTGGCGATTTTGAGATGGAAAGTAAGCTAAGCTTCTTTGTTGAATCACCCTTTCTATCGGTGATGGTTTAATTAAAGTAATTTAAACAAGAGCCCCTTTCTAAATAATCTATCAGTATATCTCAATCTTAATTTACCCACCAATAGAACATACTTCAATATCACGAGCATAAAATCAAAAGGACTCCTTCAACCCGTGTCCCAAAAAAGGTAGGTTTAATACTGAGTGCTCTCGTCCATCAAATCACACTTCACATCATAATCCTGTCCCTTTTCGGACACTTTACGGGTGACATCAGGGGATTAAGGTCGTTTTATTAACCAACGATACTTGGGAACGTTTCTTTAATAAAGTGTGAATTTTTTACCATTTCTGTTTGAAGCCTTAATCAGGGTAGTCACGTACAAAATTTGGAGAAGGAAAATGTGAAAAATGTTTGGCGACCTTCGAGTTCGGGAAATATCGATAACTTGTAATGAAGAAAAAGGTTTTGGAATGTTCTAAATTTAAAAATGCATACGTAGGTATGATCTATCTATATATATGAAAATTAAACCCGTTTTCCTTGGTCGCGGCATCACGCGTGAATGGCTGGACCGATTTCCACGGTTTTGCATTCGTTGGAAAGGTCTCGGGCTCCGTGAGGTTTATAGGGAATAAAAATCAAAATTCCCACGGGAACGGGGGCGCTGCGGGTGAAACCGCGGGGCACAGCTAGTCAATCTATAAATGTGATGCGAGCCTAAAGGTTGCTGAAAACAAAAGCAATAGTACTTCTCTATCAGAGCATAGTTTTAATGGGTGTGCCTTTCCTTACTATTGTATCTATAAAAGAATACAGAACAAAATATATCAACACTGTTCGATAGATCTGCCCGCGGCCACGGTTGGTGTAATCCACTCGGAAAGTCGGGAATTCAAATAATGTGTTTTCACTTACTAAAACAATACCGCAAAAAACCCATAGTAAAACGGTAATAATAGTTCTATTGAGTCTATAATTAGCCGGATACCCCACGTGCCACCCCATGCTATTGCCAAGGGCACAAACCTCGAGTGAAATATGAATGAATTCGTAGGGTACATTCATAAAGTGCACTCGCCGGTGGCATTGCCTTATTAGAACATGTGGCCGGCTAAGAATAGACCGATATCTGCATCGTTTCGACTGATTTATGCATTCAATATTAATAATTTAGTGGCTTGAAGAGTAAATATGGATATTAGTTATGTTTTAAGCTATTTGAAGAACTTTTTGAATTCAGGTCGACTTTTGGCTGTCTGTGACTCAAGTAATGTCTCCTAATATTTTATGCATGCTTGCGAAGTTTATTTGCTCGAGTTTGAGATCAGAAACGTGCAGTGCGACGAGATTTAATTACGTCTTCAGTCATAATTATAATAAGTTCGAGATACTTTCAAAGTAGTTGCATGGGTTAACACCCATCTCTACATACTTTTTTGATCTTAAAGCAGATGCATGTTTATAATAAGATATTCAGTCGTACTAATCAGTAGACAATTCCCACATGTAAGCGGAATTAAATCAAAACTATTTGCATTGTTTAGAGGTGGAGGCAGAGGCCAGCTGTGTCACGGTCTGTGTGAGTAGGTAATTGATGGTCTTCGACAATTGTAGGCTTGTCATGAACTTCCCATAGACTCAGTATCTGCACGTGATTTGTATATTCTTTTGAGATACGTTTTATTAGCAAAGATCGAAGGTTTTAGCTGCGTGAAGCTTTTTCATGAAGGGATTTCAGGATAAAGGTTGTTGGCACTTTTGTACTTAGATTTTCAACTGAATCGTCGATTTATCGTAATTTTAGCATTTTAATATAATAGAGTAACACACAGACCAACTTTCGTATTGATAATAATATTATTCACAACTAGTAATTATATTTCAACTAGTGAGAATACATATTTGTAATAAGAACGAGAATAAGTAAATACATTCCAATGCCAAACGTATATCAAAACATTATGCATAGATTATGATGATATCATTTAAAAATGTGAATATTTAGTATCTACAGATCCCAGTGGGAGTGTAATGCACCAAGAAATTACTCAACCACACAACGAATATTTATTAGTTTACATAACCAAAGTACATAATGGATGTATGTATGGATGTTACTCTTTCACGGAAAAACTACAGAATGAATTTGTATGAAATTTTACAGTAATATAGGTTATACATCAGAATAACATGGGATACATTTTATCCCGAAATTCCCGCGGGAACGGGTACAACGCGGGTGAAACCGCGGGGCACAGCAAGTATAAAATACTTTCAAAGTAGTATTTAAACCACATCAATTTGACAATTTCGACCTAAGAGCATTAGATCCGATAAAACTTCAAGTAGTAAGTCTATCGACGGTCAACAAGTCATATTTGCAACAACATTACGTGTATCGATATCAGATGAACAATAACATCGATAAACAAACGAACAAAACATTCAAGCACGCCACTGAAACGATTCACATACATAAAACGTACGCAAATAACCCGATAGCTAAGAACATACGTGACCAAATGTCGGTTAGGTTTCACAACAGTACCTAGGATATTTCTAGATCTCAGGATGCAAGTGTAACCACAAACACTTGCGGATATAATAACAACAATACCGATAAAACATATCGAATAATAAATATCGAGTTCATTCGATTTAGAGCATGAGAAACTGAGAATTCGGAACGAGAAATCGAATTCGAGGAAACTTGCAAATCGATGTTCTACAAATAGGACAAACTAGTGTCGTCTAAAACAAATGATATCGATACTAAAACCGATGAAATAGTAACTGTAAGAACTGGCAGACAATTAATGGAGATCTTGAATAAAAATGAGATGTTTAAAAATACGTTCAATGACAAATTCTTGGGAGTGATTCATTAGGAGCTACCAAAAAAACCGCTAGGAATATCATGAACGAGATATATTTACGAGTATTTAACTCAACACATAGATACAACAGAGAAGAGTTACTTATCTAATATACCCTAGAAACGTAACTTATCAGCTCTTAAGTATCGTTTGGAACAAAACTTCCGAAGAGTAGATAGAGCTTAACTAGTTTTAGTCTTAATGGGCTTCCTTCATCTTCAGACCTTCCCACGGTTATACCCGGTTATACCAGTTCCTGTGGGAATTCTGTTCTGAAAACCTTCCTCATTGTTTACTCTATCTAAAAGTGAAATCTGCATGAAAATCCGCTAAGTAGTTTTTCAGTTTATCGGGAACACGAGAACGACAGACGCGGCGGGGACATTTTATAAGATATAAGAAAAAAAGAATGCCTAGTAACGTAAAAGGACAATGCCCAACAAAGAAAGACGTAACATTACGAATTACAAATGCGAAATGTATTTCAGTAAGTATACATTTAGTGAGGCACAGTGAGCGGTTGTGCCGTGCGGATGTTCAGCCTATTGTTACTGTCACAATGCAGCTATCAATCAAGACGAGGTTCTGACGGTCAATTGACGTTCAAACCAGGAAAGAGTCAAACTCTGTTAATGACAGTAGAAGTATATTTTTGGCAATGCTAATCAAACCAGCTTTCAGTTTAAGCTATCTTGCCGTGGAAAGATCTTTTTTTGTCAAAGGTAAAATGGGAATAAAGGGTATGAAAAAGTTTGGAGACGCTTGACAAAATTAGTTACCTGGAAATAAGGTAGAAATGAGATGGATTGATTGCTATTCAAAGTTTTTATAGTTGGAGACAAATAAGTATTTTGCATAATATTTGTTAATTAAAAGAGAACAACTTTGATAAGCATTAGCGCCTAAGAACGAAACTAAATGGTGTTAAATTAAATAGAGTCCCTCCAAGAAATAACTACTAATAGAACTAATGGTCGCTACTTAATGGCAAATATTATTAATACAGAAATAACAGTTGATACCATTGTATGCAAATTAATAAAGATAAATTATTAATAATAAAAGTTAAGCCCTGTGTTACATATTGAAATGACAATTGCTTCACCATGTTATGACAGGCGTAGATAATTCATTGTGACATTGGCGATAGATAATACTATTTGTAAGCAGTATTATATAAGTTTGGGAGAATTCATGGATTAAATATGATGCCCTTTCACCTTTCACAGGCATAAATTCGAAAAAAAGCACATCTTAGATTTTTTCTGGGAAAAATTTGAGACTGTTGTTCGTAGCAAAATAATTTCGGCGTAGACAAACAGAAGTTGAAACAGTGAAGTTAAACAGTTATAAATCTTCATTAAAAAGCTTTAGAATTGTTTCATTTATAACTGAGCTTTAACGAGTTCTAACAATAACATATTATAAACCAAATTATCGTCAAAGTGAATATAAATGTGCGTACTGACTGACGGTTTGGGACACGGAGAAATATTTAAAGTTCTGGCAACGTTCCGAGTCGGGCTACAGGATTACGCATTTAGATTAACTTGTATATTCAGTATATTCTTATTGCTCGTATTCTACTGACGTTCATACATTTAAATCAAAACTAATAGTAATCAATGCTATATGAAATGGAACGTTAGCATTTGCTGGTCCTTAAGCAAGAAAAGAGAAATAAAGAAAATTTGGAAAAGGTATACAAAAAATATCGAAATATACATCTCTCCTATCTATTGACTAAAACAAATTACATTTTGCATACACCATACACAATTTTCTACATACCGGAAAATATTCAGAAATATGATCCTACCAACATCATCCATACTTCCACGTCTATCTACATACATTGCCCACTACTCCATTATCACATGTTTCACGAGAATGTGCAGCGACCTTGTTGATCTGTGTGTTAATTAGATCCAATTCATTTACGTCAGGTACCGCAACAGGTAGTTGATGGTTCAATTCCATGCTCCTTTCAATTACTGTACATTGGTTAGGACCAGCCTTGACTTGTAGCCTTTGTCTTCGAATTTGTTATAATTGATTCAGTAAGAAAATACGATTTAGATTTTATTTCAGCGATTGTTATCGGATGCTTATCGAGAAATTCATTATAGAGGAGAAAAGTTTTGCTTCATAGTTTATATGTTCGGTACTCACAGCAATTTTCAAAATAGTTTTCAGGCGACGAAGGTCTTTAAATATATATTACACATATTTAATTCGAAGAAAAGCTAGGGTGGGTAGCTAGTTCTTTAAATCTGATCAAATCCATCGGACATATTAATGATTATGGCAACTTAACGACCAAATAACATTGCATATCAACTAACCACTCCCACCCAAACTATATATCCTAATCCAATGAACTTGCAACCAATAGATACACACTTCTATACACCCACCGCGGTCATGGAGGTGCATTCACAAGGACGTATGATAAAACCACCTCTTACTGCCACGATACGATCTAACATATTCTGCATTCCACGGTTTATGTATAGACACAGTCGCCTCGAGAAATTATTAGTTAACTGTGTTATAGGCGGCGGTAGACGTACCAGTTTCCAACACTATAGTGATAATTATGCAAATTGCTTTCTTGGACACATTTTCTGAGGTGTTGAACTATTTAGTATAGTATTATCAGGTAATATCGTAATTAAACTCACGGAATTTATAAATAATAACGTGCTTAAATCCATTGATGATGAAGCGATAGGAACAGCTAACAATCACAACACAACTGAGGAAAAAAAATATCATAAAACAGTTATTTATAACTACATATTGAATCACCGAATAACAATTGAAGTAACACTTAGGACAACAGAGAGCTTTATTTACAAAACAACGATGACGAACGAGGTCACAGTGCATACAGTTGCAGACACTTATCGAGACATCGCGACGGCGACGCAACCTTACAAATGCATATTAATTCATATTATACATATTATACTTAGCGAGTTAGCGAGTAATATGGGTAAAGTTACGGTCATTAAGTATTGTTGCTACACAAGAATTAGTGTTATGTGAATTGGCTTTAAGCCAAAGGTAGAGCGTTTAAAATTCTTAATCCTGGTTCTAAATAACCACCAATAACCAATACTGAATGTTCATTCAATAATAGTTTAAGCTATAGATAAACATTGATAGAGCCATAAATTGGGCTTCAATTTAAATATTAGTATTGGAAAACAGTCATTAGAAGAACATAGTACCAATTACCAAACTATTCAAAATCTGATCGAATCGAAGCATCAGTGACCACAAATAAAATAGTCAACTCTAACTATATACATATTTGTAACAAAGTATTAATCACAAGCGAGAAATGCCATTGTTAAAAAATGATACATGTTTGTTTAGTTTCGGCGCATTCTGAGCGGTTAATATATATAATAATAATATACGTAAACAAACCTACCAAACTATTTAAAAAAAACAACAAAGTTTAACAGACAGCAGTAGGTACTCCACTGCAAGGCAATGGCCCAATTGCTTTATCGTTGGCAAAGACCTTTGGGCTTACTAAAGAAATATCAACAGTATAGAAAAAGACAAATACTACACTTTAAGATTTTTAAGCAACTTAAAAGAAAGAATAAACAAAAATTATATTTGAAACATGACCAATGTCAAGTTCGTTGAATTCGGGACAGTATTAATTTCTGAATTATGTTAACATGTTTACATTTGCATGCATCTCGGAAGCGTTGACCTCAAGTAGAATGCTTGGCTACGGAATCCGCTGACCGACATCTCAACGTAAACAAGTTTTACTTGTGAATACTACGGATCTACTTTACAAGTCAGCTCTTCGTTCAATGGTAGATTTACAAAGAAATCTTCAATCTGTCAGTACTAATACATATTATAAAGTGGGGCTGACTAGAGGTAAATCTTCGGAACTATACATGATGTTAAAAAAGTATGTTTGTGACCTATACGGAGCAGGTAATACTGGAGAGTATTGATAGTAGTGAAGTATATTGACTCTTGTATAGTACACCAGATATATTATTGATGGATGGACATTCCGAAAATAAACTATGCGCATATGAGGAAAATGTTACGCCAAGTTAACTGAAAGAAATAAAAGGCAAAACGAAAGTGACAGTAAACACTAACCAAATTACACAAACTGCGTTAGTGCAACAGAACCCGGCAACGGTTACAAACATCAAGCAATAAGACACGGCAGCATTTCAAATACACGAAAACGCAATTGCAAAATGAAAAGTGGGTTAAGTGCTGAGGATAAAGGGGGTAATGTTTTCGAAGAACTAAACATTGGAGAGATTTTTCCACCTAAAGGCGTGAAACTGAACGAACAGGTTGAGGGAAATCACTTACTTAATTGGCAATAAAAACAGCTTTCGACATTGGAGTACTGTTTTCAATGGCTCAATGTGTATTAATAGAATTAATGAATTATAAATATGGATTGTAATGCTAATAACATACGATATCTGTTGCCTCAATCGGAATTGTGTTGTTAGTATAATACCCAAATACTTCGCTCCAATTGTTATTTCGCAATGTAAACGCTTATTTGACGAGTGACCTGCATGACGACCCAACTGTAAACCTCAACAAATGGGGACCTAAACAAGTTTTTTGTCAATAACCGGTATATGTAGGAAACATTGTGCTTGATACAACCGAAATCGGTGTGAGAGCTCTAATAAGTCAAATTATCCGGGTCAAACAACCCAATCGCAAACACGTACAAAATGATCAAGTAATTTGCATAATTAGAGCCTGAACGTGATTATGGCAACACATTACATAGACAACAAGTAAAAGTGATGTTCCACGCAAAAAAAAACAATGGATTTTTGAATGGGCGAGAAAATATAGTGAAACCGACCCGCCCTCTACGCTCGACCGTAAACTTGACACACTGAATAAATAAGTTTTTACAATCATTTATAATTGAGCTCCGCCGTAAAGTTTAAAAAGTCACATAGGTATATTCACACGTAAAAACAAATTGAGTACGGTTGGCGAAAATAGAAAGCAATGGTCGGAAGAAGCGAGATGTGTGTCGCGACGCGGGCGCAGGTGGACGCGCGTGCAACGGCCGCCGCTAGACAAGGACGGAGCATAGACGGAACTTAAATTACGCAAAAAGAAAAGGGACAGGGCACAGCGCCCAGTTTAACAACTTCCACACATAGCAGCATCTAGCTTTCGAAGAAACTAGAGAAATGTATTGATCGCGCGCCTCATTAGAAGGTAGATAACGTTGACGTCTAGGTAAACAGCAACCGCTGCTGAACACAGAATTCTCCACGACAAATACAGAAATTGAACAGAAGATTGTAATTATATCCAAATACCAAGTTACGTTAAACAAACACCACATCGCAGACCCGATCACGGAATGGAGCTAATAGGTTCAAAATGAACGTCAAATATTTTAGCAGCTGGCAACGTTACAAGTACAATAGGTCGATGTAATCGTGTTGTCAGTTAGCATGGATGTGGATGCGTGTTGGTTTCGTCACTGGGCGTGGGATCGCGGGTTTGGGTTTGCCACATTGACATTTTGTGGCGAAGGCAACGCGGAGCCTCAGCGATGCCGCGGCTACGTTCACTCGCCGCATTCCAGCGGCGGAGCGCGTTGCGAAAACTTAAACTATTTACAACAAACCGGTAGTGAATTCGGAAAATGTTACAATTGAAGACAACTGGCCAATTAGCGGCGCTAGTACATGCTAAGTAGCTTCCAAATTACAGCTATTATTACCGGTCTAAGTAACGATCAAACAATTACATTATGCGCAACATCGCGGTTTTTGTGTACCTCTACTTACGGCATCCTACGACAAATACTACAAAAATGTAATCAGGTCTTAAAGATAAACCTTTGTTTTCATTTTGGATGTAACTATCACCATAAATTTATTTATCTTATCTGAAGTCAGTAATAAATATCTCCAGTAAATGATCGTTTATTTTGAGAATATAAAAATGAATGTATCATGTCCCAGTCTTACGCACGTACCGCAAATCGTAATAACATGGTGTTATGGATGTTCTTCCAGAAATAACAATCGTATTGGTCTTGACCCGTTTTCATTTTAGACTGTCATTAATATTATCCCACATTGAAAAATGTGTTAGATATTGGATTGTAAAACAAAGAATTTCAAATGTTTCAAAGTAGTTTATTTGCTTTCTTGTTTACGTATCGAAAGTGGAGTTTTATTGCCGCTATCTTTTGTGTTAGAGACTGACGTATTCAAGATTAAGTACTATTATAAAATGCTTCGAAAGTCTTTACAATATTATATTAAACTAACTGTTCCCGCGGTTTTACTCTATCTGTTTTTCTGATGTATAAGCTATATTGTTGTAAAGTTTCATTAAATTCCTATCCGTGAAAGTTAATCAAACCTCAAAAATCTATCCTCGCAAACATTCGGATATTGAAATCTGTAAAATTATTAATTGCACTAGGTTCATGAAGACACAGCAAGGACAAGTAAATGTTAAAATCAATGTTACCACAAGATCGTATGCAGATAATAATTACTTCAAAGACAACCCAAATACTCAGGCACCGTGGCGAGCCGACCTTGATTTCGTTTTCGTTCATCATCCGAAGGTGTTGCGAATGTGACGCTCATTCAAAACACGGTGACATAATGAACGACCAAAATACATTTTAAACAACCAATCGAACCTTAAAACAGACTCATACAATCAGATTTGGTTACACTGAATATTCAACTACACGTAAAAGGAGAAGCAAAGTCATATAATACAGGACCGGATTAAACATGACTGAATAAACAGATAAAAACTAAAAATCTGACCTATTTATTCGATCAAAACGAATGACTAATGAAGCAGCAAGAACATTTTTCATAGTTTTTAATAAACACACTACGAAAGTTGGCCACGACGAGAAAGATATGACTACATAGAAATTGTTAAAGTGGTTCCACACCAAAGATAAATAGCTTGGTACAACATCATAAAATCTAACAAACAAACGTTATACGAATACGAACGGAGAAAAATATGTAGAGAAATAGGTATTAGAAAGTCAAAGTAAAGAAAACTGCACACACGGGTCATTGGTTCGTTTAAAAACTATAAAGTTGAGTATTAAATGAAATTTAATTGTGCGTATAATTGATTTAAATAGATATCGAGACTGGATTCCAGAGAGGCAATCGCATGCATTGGAAAACGCATTACGTATGTAAGTGTGGTCGTAGATGGTGTATCGGAACTAGTTTTGTTAGACCGCGATCACTTTGCCCATACGACAGGTTCTTAATGTACATTTTGTTGGAACAAGATACCCAATATCAATAAA
Source organism: Cyclophora albipunctata (assembly GCA_963082685.1). Taxonomy (NCBI): domain Eukaryota; kingdom Metazoa; phylum Arthropoda; class Insecta; order Lepidoptera; family Geometridae; genus Cyclophora; species Cyclophora albipunctata. The sequence continues at coordinate 750,027 of OY720121.1, read as the reverse complement.
CTCGTTTATCTCGAGAAAAGATAGTTCTCCTTTAATGGACCCACGGCCATTAGAAAGGTACGCGATGAGAATATATTTTCAATCTTCCACAATTCCACATTCGTACGATGCAACAAAACATGAATTTATTTTCACTGCGGTTCATCAACATCAAACAATTAGGCGCCATTTAAAGACCATGCCAAAGTTTAATAAAACTATAACGTCAATGATTTGGTATCGACATAATTCATGAAGTGATGCAACTCGGGCCAAAATATAATTCAATTAATGACGCATAACGATCGTATTACATTTGCTGCGCACGCCTAAAACTATTACAATAAAGCAGCATTGAATCACGACAATAGGAGCACGTGGAATTGTTTGTCATTCGCTGGATGCAATAGAGGTTATTTTTACATTGAAAATGGGTCAACGGAGGATTTTTTGTTGGAAAAGGTACACAAATCTTGGATAACGATAAAAAGGCGCCAGAAATGAATGACACGTGCCAAAAAAAAAGTTCGCGAGCCATCGGACACAGTATCCGTGTACCAGACGGGAATAGTCACATCACGGCCTGGCCTGGCCGCCGTCCATGCGCACTGTACCTCATAAACAGTCCTAACTCAATCAACACCTTAATCTAATCCTCAGTCGTATTCGTTCGTATTTAGGTCCGTTTTGCTCTGAACGATTTCGGCAGATGATGTCGACGCGCCTGGCCGCACGACGGATATAAGCAGCGTCTGCGCCGGTCCTTACGTAATTTTGAGTTGACGATGAACTCAATACGTCACAGCACTGCTTCCGGATGACAAACGAGCGGACCGTATGACCCTATTGTTGTAAATCAAAAGCACATGGTAAGAGACGACCTTGCCCGGATAAACGAACCAGTTTAAAATTAGACACAGCCATTAGATGAATCCCATTACGATTACGAGAGCTGTATTGCCGACAGCACTTGAGGTTCATTAAGCATACAAAAGCGCTTTTTCGGTTTAATTTCACTTTCAATACAAGTATAGCAACCAATTTTTTACGTATTCAAACGAAGGAAATAGTGTAGATAAAACTGCGAGACACATATCAGCACCGACGCGGGCGGATGGTGTATATTATCTTTATAATAAAAATCTGAAAAGGCTTTATAAACACGGTCAGCTTTTCCGGTGACATAACATTATAAATATACTTTGATTTCATCGCAACTGTATATTAAAAAGAGGAGACGCAAGTACCGAACGTGGAGGCATTAAAACTGCAAAAACTCTTTTATGTCAGACTTCATTCCGATCAACAATTTTCAACCAATTCGTATTGCAAATAGGCTCACTCCCTTTTCCTTTAAGAGAAGTAATAGTAGTCTGTCAGTGAGCAGCAGGTTTCGTAATATATTAGCACACGCCGGCTAACCAATGGAGACGATGTGTCCTTTTTAGTTAGTGGCTCTATCGTGATCTCTCTATTAGGAAGTGAGGACGTAATGTCAGTGTGTACAATCGTTATTAGGCAAGAAAATATTGTTATGAAATCCCCCAAAATCACGTTTAGCTGACGATAGAGACTGATGCTAGAGAAATCGAAGAAAAGTAATACATAGAAGCAACAAAATTTTGACTTTGATCTTGTTATGATCATTTAAAATGCGCAGTCAAGTAGTCACTGCAGGTTATAACTAAACAAGTGCTTAGCGCAAAAAATAATCTGATAGATTTCGATGCAAGTCACGGTCAGAGAGCCTTGATATTGAAGTCGTAATAACCATAAAAGTAGTTGAAGGTCTGGACCATAACATGACCATTTTAAGTGTCAAGTGCTTGGTTTTTGAAAATTCTGCGTGGGGCAACAACAGAGGACATTCAACCGAATACACTGACTCAATAAGAACGACGATTTTGGAGTGACTCCAAAAACAGTAACATGCTATGTAATCGGTTTTACGAGAATGGCTCATGAAATAAATAATATGAATTCATATTATTATGATAATTTGTTAAGATACGGAGAAACAGCTCATGGAAGACAGAGCATGAAGGTCGCAGTTAACGAACGTTGCATTACGTATTCTATTTATTTAACTGCAATAATTATTCCATGTTTAACAACATAAGATTTACTCACAACATTTTGCCAAGGTGAAGCATGGAAGTGAGAATTTAGACCCTACATAATCGGTATTTAAATCATAGAATCTGATAAGAAAATGAACAGTAAACAGAACAATGGGAACATAACTGAAGCTAAACAATGAAACGTCAATGATAGTAACGCATTTGGTAAAGTGAAAACAGTGGAACCGAGTTCGATAGCATTGGCAGATAGTGTTATCATGGCAATGTGCGGAATTGAACGACAATCGAACAACAATGTCCATTGTCATCTTCTGACTATGTTTAAATAAACATCACACATATAGGAGTCTCATCTTGATGTTTTGGATTCAGTGAAAACTGTTTGGAATTCAATTTTATAAAATGTATGCAAGGGAGGACATAATAACAATATTCACGAAGTGTACAGAAACGATGTAACGCTAAAAGGCGAATAGAAATACGATATGACATCATATTCTCTACGTCAGCCAAAGGTAGTTAGACACCATATAGATTTAAATAATATAGGTACTCTACACTGTGGTCGTCGGATTAATAAATAGCTATTGTAAAAGGCATGCTCTGCTCCTACTAAGCCTGATTTGATATTCTTTTGCGTCACTGCCAACCTACGTGTATTGTGGCACACGTGTTTTTGAATTCTAATTCTGCCATAATTATTGTGTAAAAACCTTGTATGGAAAAGAACGATACAGCATTGAGATGTCTCTTTTATCAGATAACGTGACAAGGAAAAATGTAAGCAGATAAACAAACATATCACGTCAAAGTAAACAATAGTAAGAATATAAGAAGTATAATAATGACTGTTTTGCATTTACTGCAGGATACCTTAATTTTGGAAGTTCATAAACGGGAAATATATTATACTTACTGACTCTTATTCTTAATCTTACTATAACAGGGTATGCATACCTGAAAGAATAAAATAAAAAACATAAGTTCAGAATGTGATTAATGAGACAAGATTGCTTAAGATATAAACTAATTAAATTTTTGACGTTATTTTTCAAGTGTGAAAGTATTCCAAATGTCTACGGCCATAAATGGTAATCAACAGAACTACAATTTAAAGCTAACATTATCAATTATAGGCCGAAGAGGCACTTTCTTCAAAATATTTACAATTTAATATCATCAAAGGTCATTTTGAAGCTGTAAAACGGTACTAAAAGTTGATTTACACTTGACCGCAACATTGTGAGGCCCGGCCTTTGAGTTGAGAAAGTATGGGCAAGTGGCAAGAAAGTGCGCAGAAGCAAAAACACAACCAACACCGGTTTGGAATTCTTGGCGGGTAGAGGCGTACGGTTACCAATACGTTTATCGGCCTTTTAGTTTACTTACCAAGAATGTAGTCAATTTCTTTATTTAAAGTAAGTAATGGTATTAGCCCGAAATTTCCCACTGCTGAGCAAAGGCCTCTCATCTCACTGAAGATATCAGTACAGTGAGAGATTAGGCGTAATCACCACGCTTGCCAAATGTGGGTTGGTGATTTCAAAGTAGCAAACATGTTTTCGCTCGACCCAGGAATTGAACCCGGGACCTCAGTCTCAATTTATTTATTTAGGGAACCTACAAATGAATTACCACATTATACTATACTTATATTTTGAAGAAATAAAGTTTTTTTGGTATGTAGAGGCTAATATCTAAAACTACCAGTCTCATTTGATTTTTTTCCTGTCTATGATAAACTTATTCAAAAGAACGGTTACAGCCTAGGTTGCCTTTCATTCCTAAGTTTCATCGGGAACAGGTACAACGTAGATAAAACTGTATAGGCTTTTTCTATATTATTATAATATAATGTAACAATGCAATAAGGGCGTGAATAGAAGTGCACACCTAATAGATAATTGGATTATAACATGTATCGACCTGATTAGCCGCAATCATGTCATGACAGGTCAGCAAGGCAGAAAGTTGATTCTTTGTGCAGAGTTCATTTTTATATTAATTTGCAGTAACAGTTTCCTTTGGAAATGAAAATTTAATGAAGGAACTTGTTTAATTCTAGACCTGCCTTAACAACATCTATTTATAGATTTTAAACGGAAAGTGCAAAGTGAAAAGTTCCAGATTTGTTTACACATACAATGTTACATAACAGACGTATTAACTCAACTCATAGATCATGACGGCGTATCACGCATATGCCACTAAAGGGGGCCAATTAAGAGCACAAATTGCAGAAAATTATAACAATCGTGACCGAATAACTAATCCAATAATAGATCGGAAAGAAACGCACATATCTATATCGATGCAAGTGGTCCAATTGGCAACCACCATGGGAAGTGGGAGTGGGCGAACACCGAAACAAAACGATGACGTGCTCGCGCAATAACTTCAAATATTATTGCAAATAAAATTGCCTGCGATAACATAGGTACAAGAGAAACTGTAAAGTACCCTTTTATTGGTGTGTAGTAATAGAAAATGTGATTTTACGGTGAATGGCGTGTTGATAGACATTGTAGCGCCACGTTACAGTTTTAATGATTGTTGTAACTGAAACTGGTGATTACCAACGCGTATGTTGCGCCATCTTTACATGATGTTAAAACAGCTATTCCTTAATAATATACTTGCTTCCTTAGATTAGTAGATCCGAGTGGCTTTCCAAAAGTTATTTACCTAGACAATATTGGATATTTTAAGCTATGCACTTAACAAGACCAGTCTAATCTAATTTAAGTTCGGCTCAAATATTTTTAATGGCCTCGTGTAAAAGCTAAAAGGAATTCAAGTACACGTCTGTCGGTTACAAATGTATATTAACAACGCGGAAATCCAACGATACGAACGTAACACTAGAATCACGTGCACAAATATTGAACCGACCGCCACAGGTACAGGTACAGTCAAACTTGACAACATTTTAACCATTGTAAATCAAGATAACATTGAACATATCACGACAGATGTGCTGAAGTACGATAGTAATAAAACATATACTTTAAGCGAGATTTCCACTGATTTCTCTGTCATAAACGAGAAACAGGGTACAGATGCGAATAGTAATCGAATGTTGATGCTCGTTTCCCCTACATGAATCTGTCTCTATTAAGCAATTTGTGGCGATGAAAGTGCTTGTGCATTGTGGGTGATGCGTGGGACCGACTGGTCGCGGAATGAAACAGAGCCGATGTGGGTGCTATCAAGGAGAACACCTACTGTTACCTATTGCGACTCGTGACGTAGACACAGTGCAATTTATTGCTGGGCATAAGGAATTGGAAATGGCATAATGAATGATGAGTTATGATGACTGGAAACTCGTTGGTGCAATGTACACGCTATGTAGATAACAAACCATTTCTATACAGTTTCTGTTGATAGTTTTGTTTCACAACGAATTTATTTAATATTAATAGCTTAACCTTTTTTGTTCCAGTGATTGCGGTAGCTGCACATATAAAAATTGTTTTGGTCTCATTTCGAAGAGCTCCAGCCTAGATATGGATAAAATTAAGTAGGTTTAAAAACGTGAAATTTCGCGGTTTAGTTATTTCAATAATCTCTTAAGTGTATTTGATTTAATTAAGTGATCATTGCTGTGAATGAATCGCCAAGTAGGTCAAACGAAAAACTGTAATCACCTGTTACTATAAACCGTAACGTTACCGTAACAGCACCGTTACCAAATCTATTGTCCGACCTTGCATTAACTTCGGTGATAACGTTACTGGACAGATAATCAGAGCAAACAGATAACTTAGGATAGAGTTCAGATAAAACTAAGACCTTCCTTTTGCTAACATTGGTTTTACAAGTTAACAGATTGATATAATATTTCCCTCAAGTAATGCAGGAATGCTAATAACAATGCAAATGATGCAAAACTAGAAATTTGTACAAACCAAGTGTGAAATTAACATAAGTATTTGTATAGCGTATTAGCAGGCGGGCCTCGGGTTATAATGAGGTTGGAGAAAGTTTGTCATCTTGACAAAACTAAAATTGACCATACACGAGTGTCGTAGGCGTGGATTTGCATTACAATCTGTTTACCATTGAAATGGCCACTTTCAACATTGTTCGGTAACGCACCTATTCTCACATATATCGGAATTGGGTAATTGAAAATGAAAACACTGACCGATTGCTTTTTGTTTCGAAATTAAATTACAATAACCGTATGGTCAGGTGCCGTTTGATTTGAATGGGCGTTTCATAACAGATAAAATAGTTGTAAGTACACAAACACAACTTTTCGATACTATCTATGAATGAAAGGTTGGAAATTACGCAACATTAAATGGTAGACTTCAACTTACTGATCAGCAAGTGATTTGAAACAGACATAACGTGATTGCACATTTAAATCAATCATAAATACTTGGAAACTCTGTTCAAATGGGTTCTAAAGAGTTCATTCATTGTGATCCGTAGTTCCTATGATATAGAAGACATTTCCACATGACAATAACACGCTACCGAGGGCATTCACAGTTCCCATGACGTACACACAGTTAAGTACAGACAGTTAAGTATAAGTCTACCAGAATAGACTGACAATAAAATTAACGATTTCGAACTTTAATAAGACGTAATAGAGTTATTTGGTTTGTAAATAGAGGTTGGATCCCAGGGAAATAACATGGCGAGTGTTTGTTTGCTGTTAGGACAATATTATGAGTGACGGAAATAAAATTAATATGGTCCAATATATCTTCTATCTTTTATATATTTTCTTCATATAGAAACAGAGCGAGACAGATGTCTTTAGCTAGGAAGGATTGTAAAGAAGTATCTATAAATGATAGTGTGGGGACAGGATCTGAAATAGGACGTGAGAAAATCGTCTTTTACTATCTCTACTTGAAGATAAGAAATAGCATTTTGGAAGCAACTTAAAGGATGGCGTGGCGAGCTCATATCACAACTTGCTTTTAATTAATTATTATAATATAAGTTTTAAAATGAATATCAAGCAATACACCGCAGATCGTAAAGTCGTTAGGAATGCGAGTTCTATTTCAGTAATATAGCACAGACATGTTTCTATCAGAGTTATGAAATTACGAAATGGAACGTAAACTAGTCGATATTAAAGATTATAATGCAAAAACAATCACTGTTAATACATATAATGATAGGCAGATTGTAATAGGTCATTGCTCATTTTGGTCTAGTATTTAGACAAAATAAAAGGCCAAGGGACGTGAAGAACTAAACGAAACTAAGGAAGAAGTATTTAAATATGTTTTTACCCTAAACAATGTATTATGTTTTAAAATGTAGTTAAGAAAAGTAATCATGAAAGCATCTTTCTATGAAAAACTTTATTAAAATCGGTCCATTCGTAAAGGAGCTGCGTTGCCATAGACAAACACACAGATACAAAAGTGAAACTTTAAAAACCCTTTAGAATCGAGGTTTAATAATAACTTAAATCGATCGATTCTGTACTAAAAATATTTCGACACCAAAAGCACAATAGAGTAACGCCTATTCCTGAATAGTCTTTGACCTAATTTCCAATTTATGGCCCATCACAGTCTATTTGTGAGAGCCGTATGTGTGTGTGTGTCGCACACACCCACGTTAGTATATACGAGTGAGAAAGTGCAATCTGGAGACTTTAGTTCCACAAAATATTTTCTCGATAAGTGCCAAACAGTGTGAATGTGTCATCTGTAGAACAAAAATAAAACACTGGGGATTGACTAAAACTACACATGTAGAGTAGCATAATGTCGTAGATTTTTTATTTTTCTCAAAGATTCTCAGACCTTGGCCAACAGAAAAATGTCTGTAGGCAGATCTAGTATGTATAGGTCTCTGCATGATGTACATTCTATATTTTCTTACCTAGAGTTAAAATTCAAACCACTCATTTGACAGATTCAAACAAAGACCACTTCTTCCACTGAGGAAACGGATTCAGTGATGGGGAAATAATCTAATGAAATCACTACACCATTTTCCTTTTTAAAAATAATGGTCTTCGGCGGGAAAATTTACCACATGAGTGCAGATTTTAACTCTCATAAAAAAAATTTATGCAAGTCTCTAATCATAAAAGTACCCTCAGGTAAAATCCTTTTTAAGTAAAGATTAGAAGTAAGAAGGGCGAGGAGCAATAAATAATATCAAATTAAACGCCAACGCAGAACATGGAAAAAGGCCCACAATCCTTATAAGAGCCGTCTGTAGATGATCCAACGATTTATTGACCATTCTGACCTCTGAATCATTTCCACACAAATATAAATAAGACATAATAATTGATCAGTTAAAACATGTTTTACTATAACAGATAGATTAAATATGAAATCATCGAGTTCATAATAAGGTCAAACGTGTTATCGGAAAATTAATATTGTAATCGAAACGAAAGGAAATTTCAATATTTAATTAATTTTGAAGCTTAATTTAATGGCAATATTGTTAATAAACAGTTAGTTAGTTTTAATGTGTGTTTCACAAAAACTAGTGTACTTTTTGACGAATTCCTGGATGGATCCAGCTATGGCCAATCAGATATCAGTTACCCAGCACATCATCTCCAATCTGGTCCCAAGATGATATGGGTCAATGATATCTGAATGGTCATGTCCATTGTGGCCACTGGCTATTCAAGACAAATTCCTATCCTACACCACTCGATTGGCCCATCAAATAACGGTGATATCCGACCGAAGATTGCCAATTCTGCTGCCATTGTGTGAGATAACAAGATACCTCTTTCTATAGATGACTTTTTTGAAGTGACGTACTTTAGACATGACGAATATTTTTTTGTTAAGATGAACGAACGATTGACACATCTATAATATAAAAATGAATCGCAAAATGTGTTGGTAAGCGCATAACTTCAGAACGACTGCACCAAATTGGATGATTCTTTTTTAATGTGTTCCTTATTGTCAGGACAAGGTTTTTATATAAGAAAAATAAGGAATAAAAATCTCAAAATTCCCACGGGAACCGCACCGCAGGGCACAGCTAGTGGTATATATATTTATGAGCTAACATGTAAAATGGATCAACGTACAGCTGAAACCGCTGATCGTAGAGTCCTGAAACTTGGAAGGTGTTTTCTTTCTATAACTTAGGCATCCGATAAAAAGGATTTTCCGAAATTCTACCCCAAAAGGGTGAAAAAGGAGGGCGCAATATAGTGGACAATGTAGTATAGTCACATTTTCTTGTTTTAAAAAATTGTTTTAAATAAAGGATTTTTGTAATAAAATAGACGTTATTATTTATATTATGTTATGGATAAAAAGAAACGAAAAATCCCTAACAATAAAACTGTTAAAAACTAAGTGATCTCTATTTGCAGAGATATTGCTCAACAAACCCGTATACTGCTCAATTAATAGACACGTAGAGGGCGATACTTTTTAAAAGTCGGCAATAAAAAAACGTAGAAACTACAGTAACTATGTCACGGTTTAGGTACACAACATAATAGTAAATATTAATACGCACTAATTCAGTTCGTATTTCACGCTCAAACGACTTCGGATATTTATTTTTTATTTTCTAGGTTGACAGGTTCATTGTATAGGCAACATTGATAGGATATACCTTGGTGTAGGTATATTGTTGCTTATACGACTGTGTTGATATAGTTAATAGCGGTTTAAGTACCTAAGTAAATAGTGTAGCATGTAGTCTCTTTAGCCAGCATCATATAGCAGCGCGCTGCGATTTCACCCGCGTTGTACCGTTCGGGTTAAAATGTATTCTGTGTGTTATTTTGATGTTTAAGGATGTAGTAGGATTATTTTGGTAGTAAAGATTTTTCAGGACTTACAGACAATGTTAAACAAGATATAATTTGTGAGAATGGATGTATGTTTCTGTTGATGAGATACACCAAAATACAACATTTCTACAAGCTTAGACTGTTATGGAACATTTTTTCAATGCCTAACTAGACTGCAAGGAATGATAAAAACATGGGGATAGATAAGCACCTAACCTAACATGGTAAATACACCAATTGGGTGTTGCAATCAGGTATTTTTGCCTAGAAATAATTTTGGTTAATTGTGAACGAAACGGGATGTCAACTAACTGGTTACCTTTCAAATAGACATGAGATATGTTAGAACTGCCCTGCATGCAGTTTAACGCCGGTTATTCAAAGAACGCAGTGTCTGGGGTGCGGCTGAATATATTTCATTCAAAGTAGTAATGACGATTAGGCTACCAACAGACATACGCACAAATTATCAGTATGCATTCTAACGTTTATATAGTACTAGACGCGCCTTGTGGAGTTACCCTCGTTGTACCCATTCCCGCGGGAATATCGGGATGCAATGTATCACATGTGTTATTCTGATGTATAATCTATATTACTGTAAAGTTTCATCCAGATCCGTCCAGTACTTTTTTCGTGAAAAATTAACAAACATACATACATCCATCCTCACAAACTTTCGCATTTAGAATTAATAGAAATTAGTAGAAATTTCTTACGTGAGGTTAGGTTGGTTATGCATAAAGTACCTGTAAAGATTTCAGAAAATCGACATTTTATGAAATCAAACAAAATCTTATAATTCTGCTTTAAAATACTCACGATTAAGTACCGAATCTAGTTACTTTCGTAAAACTTCAAGCACCTAATCTTAACTGAGAAAAGAAACTTACAGAAGCACATACAAGACAACAATAGGCCCATCAACTCACCTACTTTTACTAAACTTAGCGAACTAAAATCAGAAGTCATGTTTTAGCAAGTGTGTTACAAGCCTTTGAATACTTTCGATCAGGTGTGGTACCCGCGACCTGCGGTTACGAAATGTAATTTTAGTGCGTTGACCTGACACGCGACATAATTAGTATGGACGTATGTAATCCGCATTGGGGATGGTTAGGGAGTATGCATGTGGGTTTAGCCCGGCTGCGTGAAGATACTAAGGAGGGTAGTGTGTTTATCAGTCTATTTACAGCGTTCGTACGATCGGAAAACGAGAAAGTATTCGCGGTTTTCACGACATTTTTACTTGAATAGATGGAATATCATAGACAAGGTTTATACTGAAATGTCAGCGAGAAAATACTATTGAATGCGTATAATAACGCAGGGCCTCTGGCCTATCTCCGACTAAGAGCTACCTATCTCTTTACTTTATTACTTACCTAATAAACTAGGGAGATAAGACAAAATGACATCATAGTAAGTCGTTAATAGTAATAGCAGGTGATAGTTCAGATTGTGCATTAATTGATGGCACATTCAATAGTACTTTAGAGGTTGTGATAATTCATTAGTTCATTCCAATACTTTAATATCTTATAGTAGAATCAAACCACAAAATATACAAAATAGATTTGAATCTAATGATGTCCACACTAGATACCTTGCTCTTTGCTGCAAAGAAAGAGTCCAAGATAGATCAAGATCTCATAATAACTTTTTTAACTTACTAATTATTTTATTAATTAGTAAGAATATTCATTAACTTCAATTTATGACCACAAACAGGTGTGCAAGATTCTGTGAGGTCTTTAGTAGTTAGTCCCTACATACAGTATTTAAAGTAAAATGAATCCAAATGCAAATACTTTCAGCAAGATTCAAGTTCTCAACTTTGTCACATGATTAGATTATGAAATAGGTAAACAAACTTAATAGATTTAATGAACTAAAGTATGATGCAGGTGTCGATATATAATATGCATAAAAGAAAGTTCATGGTGGTGGCAGATCCAAGATTTTTGAGGCTCGGAAGCTTCATAGCACTGCTCCGAAATCTGCCTGTGAGGGTTTATTTTTCTAAAACACTAGAAAATGACATACTTCCAAAACATAATCACCTACCACATAAAAGTATTAATAAACCTTTGCACATAGCATTTGGCATAAGTTTTGAGAGTACAAGGAACCGTCAAATCTGTGCCAGTTTGGGTCAATACCCTGCACTGAATCAAACCAACTGGTTTTATATAGGAAAGTAGGCAACGGACATTTATTGATGAATAATTTATTATTTTAAATATTCTCTTGATTTGTTAGAAGGGAATGTCGCGACCATACAGTCTCAGATGCTATACAGTTATCATTTAAACTTAATACATTTTTATAGCCTTTTAAGTACCTTATTGATGATAGTTTGTGATTGTATGAGGTTTATGGCATTTTAACTTACTGAGACAGACAGATAACAGTTAAAATAAGTGTAATAAATTGTGAAACAAATGATTTCAAATAAAAATTGTTGAAAGAAAGAGAAAACAACATTATTTCAGCAAACACTTGACAATTGGGCTGTCTGCTCGTTGCCTCTACGACTCTGTGTTATTTTTAAATTGGGACACTTCCCTAGAAACAGTTCTATTAAAAAAATATGATCTCATTATGTATGCAATTGTTTAACTTTAGATTACATGATAGATATTACACAAAATATATGTTTAGTAATCTTTTGTCTGTAAGAGCTTAGGTGTAGGTACTATAAATAGAACAGCATTACCCTGGATATGGTTCGCGTGAGAGTGTAGATGCCTTTACGACAGCTTATTGGACTAAATTACGAATGTATAGGTAAACAAATGCGCAAATCACAGGTGTCAGTATTTCGCGATCAACAGGTGAAATTGAGCGGCCTCGAAACCGGCCAGCCGGCAGGACCAGAGAAACCTGACCCCTAGTGCCGCAGAGCTCATCAAAAGCTCACTTTCACATCAACATTCCCAGCAAATACCTGTCGTAAGCCGATCGCTTACTAAAACATCGCTAACTACATAATGTGAATATGAAACGATAAATACCTTTTCCTTCGCCCGCCCGGCATGTTTTTGCATAGTTTTCGCGATCAACGCACCTTTACTTTCAGACATTTTTATCACTTTTTCATAACCGTACGTCTATATTTTAATACACCACTTTGTGCATCCGAATTTGGCTGCAGCTGATTGATTGATGTCTCACGTCAAAATCCAAACGCGTGCTATTGCTTCAGTGCACTCTCGCGAATGAACGAAAATTGACACCCTAGCGCCGTTGTCGGCGGCCGTACTGTCCAACTTGACGTGTTACTCAAGGTACGTTTTATAAGCAAAAGATGGCGCTATTTCGAGTCAATTTGAATTTTATATTTTAATCCCAATTTTTGTTTGTTATTTGTCTGAGCAAAATGTTTAATGACACATTTAAATTATGAATAATTAAAGGTTTAGTATTATATTACCAACAACATTTTACTACTTTGAGCAATTTGTATTTCACATTCAAATTATTTATTCGTTGTATTATAATATAATATATGACATGGATGGCTACAGTACAAAATGGTAATTTCACGGTCAATATCATGTTTAAAAGATAAAGAATAACATAAATTTATAATTACCTACTCTAGGTTTCAATATTATAAAAAAAATTATAACTTAAGTATTTTCTAACTACATTATAGTTGGATATTGCATTTCAGATATGGATACGTTTAAGGATATTGGAATAATTCTAACATCGGTAACGGATATTCGAATTTTCAGGATTTTACAAAAAATACAAATAGTTACAAACGAAATCTTGTCTCAACCTGTTACTACATGTTTTGTTTTGTCTCCGCTATCTCCCTATCTGAACTGAAACTATAAACTTTTATTTCGGTCAGGGTTGCGGACTGGTTTTTTATTCTGGATATCCGATAGTTTCGGTTACGGTTACGGAGTGCCATAACATCCCTTCACTACAAAGCATTCAAGTTTCGAGTCCATAAGCCGTGGATTAGGTACCTACTCATTCATTCAATTTAATGTCAATATAAAAAGAAAAAATAAAAACTGACATATTCTGTCCTGTCATGTCAACGCAATGTTATAGGCCCATCGCAGACGACAGACTATCCGTGACGCACTTTTTGTCTGTGAAAATAGAACCTATGTAATTATATGCAGTAACGCACACGACGCGCAAAAAATCCGGCGCACAAAAAATCCGTGAATTCGGGCAGACCGCACCGCGCCGCGCCGCGCCGCTCCGCGCAAAAAGTGTGTGAAAAAAATTGATGATCTTTCCGAAAGTATAGGATGTACCTACCCAAAATTTTCTGTTTCTTCTTTCTTTTTTTTCTGTACTTTATGTACATAATAATACTTCGCGATCTCTGCACGATTTCCATAGCGTCTACGTCCCTACAGCTCTGCCGACAGAATGATCGAAGATGTGCGTCGTGTGCGTTGAGTGTGAAAAATCCGCGACCGACTTTTTGCGCGCCATGCAGACTTTTTGTGCGCCGCAGACTCGATCGCACAAATAGTCTGTCGTCTGCGATGGGCCTATGCAAAGCAGCTTGTTAAACATTTATTTATTTTTTGTTTGACTAGTTTGACTTGACTTGGACTTGACTGTGACTCGACTCGACAGCTGTTTCCTGTTTCCTGTTTGAAAATTGTAACGTTTATCGCAATAATTTAAAGTACATAATATCTGAGTTTTGACGTTCGGTGATTTTTCAATTTTTTTACCTGTGATTTACATTAATATCGTGTAAAAATGGTAAGCAATATACATTAGCACCTTCAAAATATCGAGAATTTGTTGAGGAATCGTCCGTTTGTTTCTTACAGGATGCGAAAACTGAGCTTCAAAAAAATGCAATTGTTGACGCTCGGAAGAAGGAACTGGAGATTTTCCAGCGTGCGCTGGACATCAAATGGTTGAACGACCGTATGGAGGATGGCAGGATGGGCCGGTGCCTCGCGCTCATACAGCGAGAAGCCGAGATGGAAAAAGACTACCAAGAGGTAGAAAAAGAGGATCTTTAGGGCTTGTATTACTAACTAGCGACTTACCTTTGCTTGGCGTCGTCAATTAATGTTTCCGGAAGGTTCTCACAGGAATTCTGGCGTATATCTTTGGGTTCCTGTGCCGTCTGGTAGCAGGGAACTTACCCATTTGACTGTCTCATCCCCATATGCAAAGAATTGAGACTTGCGACTGTACTATGTAGATAATTCTATGATATTGATAATAATTAGGTGAAGCCTATTATACAGTTAGTTATTTTAGGTTTACTGAAACAATAACTTAACAAAATATCCTCAGAAACCTTGCCAAATTTAGTATCAACCAAATACATTGGTGTCCATTACTTAATTTCCTTAAACAATGTCCTCAGAGAACAGACCATGCTGCCATAGTCAATGCCCGTGCTGAATATGAAACTAAACTTGGCATTGAACTGAACAAAATTAAAAGAGATAAAGACTGCGAGCTTCTTCGTCGATATTACCTGAGGGAGCGAGACCCTCGACTGAGGGTGTTGGTCAAGAAACTCGAGGCGGGATACACTTGCAGAGATCTGAAGCAGCAAATACTTTATAATGAGTATAAGAGGCTTCAGGAAAAGGTTATTATTGTTTTATGTTGCTGCAATTTTGTATTGTACTTAAAATTTATACATGTGAGAAATTACATTATTGTTAGATATTTAAAATGGGTTGATCCAGAAAAGCGATAAATTTACTACATACAATACTTTATCCTTATCTTAATGAAACAAATAAAATTAAAAATATCAGAACCCCTATGTGTAAACGGCTAGACTGATTTTTACCAACATAGCCTAGAACCACTGCCAGGAAACTGGCTCTCAATTGAAAATCTGCATAAAAATGCTATAAAAATTTAATAGTGTAATTATATACACAATCATCTCTATTGAACCTCTAGTACTTCATAACAAATGGTTGTTTCAATTGTCAGGCCATGTCGGAGGGTTTAGGTGGTCTAACAACTTGGACACTTACCTACTATAATGAATGAATACCAAGCGTTTTTAACAGAATTTTCCTACTTAATTCCAGGCACAAGACCGCCATTCCAACGAAGTTCTCCAAAATTCTCTGTTCAACAATAAGCAAGCTGAGGTGGACGAGGCGGAGAAGAAAATCGTTCGCACCACAACATACCGCAGAGACCTACAACAACAACTTGTGAATAGGGAGAGACAGCGGCAGTGCGCTTACGAGGACACCCTGGTGGAGAAGAAGATGTTAGAGGAGATCATGAGGACCATCGCTGATGAGGATCATCGGTATTCACATTTTACTTAGTGGTATTTTATACTTTGTTGGCAAAATTGAGGAAAGTACATTTTATCATGAACGTTCACAAAGCCCGTGACAGTTCGGTGATTAAAGGGAATGTGAGATGGAATCATTCGTTTATTTATCCATCCATGCTATTCCTCGCAAATAACCCGAAGCTCAATTACCCCCCGAAGCTCTACTAATATGCAAAATAAATCTAGGTATGTTGAATTTCCAGCGAACTGGAACAGAAGCGCACCCTGACGGATCGTTCGCGGCGCGAGATGGAGACGTTCGCGCAGGCGCGCCAGGCGTGGCGCGAGAAGCAGAAGGCGCTGCTCATCCTCGAGGAGAGAGCCATCGCGGCGCAGCAGCGCGCCGCCGCCGACCGCAGCGCCTCCATGTATCTATCATACCCGCAGCTTAATGCGATTTATCCTATCCTAATCATATTCTGCGAAATCCTACCCTACTAATTTATAAATGCGAAAGTTTGTGAGGATGTATGTATGTACTAACCGCACCCCGCCGTTTCACCCGCGTTGTACCCGTTCCCGCGGGAATTTCGGGATAAAATGTATCCCTAGTGTTATTCTGATGTATAACCTATGTTACTGTGAAGTATCATCCAAATCCGTTCAGTAGTTTTTCCGTGAAAGAGTAACAAACATACATACATTAGCTGAAACTACTGCATTCATGCAAACGAAATAAGAAATTTAGCCAAGTCGCTCTATACCTATCCAAACATATAAATCAAATATCAAGGTTACTAAAATCTTTACCAAACGAATTACGTCTGCATGCAACCCATAATATTCAATTATAAATTAATAATAACATAAACACATTACATTTAATATGATAATGGTCTTTTGTTGATTTCAGCGTCGCTGAGAGACAAAGAAAAATGCGAGAAAAAGAAGAAATAAATGAAAAAATATCCGCTAAAATATTGTCCGACCAGGTATTGTTTAACATTGTTTTCATACACACTAAGTTATTTAAGCAGCGTTCGAGGCGTACCTGGACTAAGCGACTAATGTTAGTTCATAGTTAGTTGTTAATTGATTGCTAAGCAAGGTGCAGCTCGGCCCCTACTTGGATGGGTGGTCGATAGTGGCTTTTCTATCTGAGCGCTGCCGTGCTTCGGAGGGCACGTTAAGCAGCTGGTCCCGGCTGTTTCAATCGTTTGGCTTTCAGGTGATCTAAAAGCTGCCGATACTGTGGTTATCCACTAACCTACTCGAAAGGATTGGAAAGATTTTCTTTTATATATAGAAACTAGGCAGCGCCCCGCGGTTTTACCCGCGTTGTACCCGTTCCCATGGGAATTTCGGGAATTTTTATACATATAAACCTTCCTCTTGAATCACTCTACCTATTACAAAAAACCGCATCAAAATCCGTTGCGGAATTTTAACGATTTAAGCATACAGACAAACAAACAGACAAAAGTAGCGACTTTGTTTTATACTATGTAGTGATTGTAATGAGAGGATTGAATAGTTATTTTCAGCCATTATCCCCACATTAGCAATATTTTACATTAAATGAATGAGTTCTGACAAAGTTATGTGTCTGTAATTTAATACAACTGTAATCTTTTGATTTCCAATACTTATATTTTGACTGTACAACTAATTAAATAAATCAACTTAAACTCCAGGCAGCCGTACAACATCGTCAAGACCTAATAAAGTCACTTCAAGAACAAGAATACCTCGAGAAGAATGTCCAAGATGATATCAAAGAGAGGCAGAAACTAGAGAGAATCAAGAAGGAGACAAAAGAGACTCTCACCGAACAGATGGAGACGAAGAAGAAAATAGTGAAAGACATGAAGGTAGTGGAGTTGGAGTTCAGAAAGAAGGTATTTACCAATTTTTATTACTGATGATGTCTGTTAGGTAATTTACTTTCGCTGTAACCGATCCTTAAGGAGTTTAGGGATAAAAAGGAGACTATCCTATGTCCATGGTCTTGAATGTGGCTTTTATATGTATGTATGTTACGGCTAAAGGTGAGTGTGAACATAAACTTAAGATTAGCCGGCTAAACTTAGGTTTATCTTCGAGGAGGTGTTAATGTTAGTTTCTTCTGTTTTTTAGCCGGCTAAACACTTAACTAAAAACTTAACCTAACCTAACCGGTTATCGATTGAGAGTATGGGTATATAACAATATTGAACTTTAGCTGCTTCTCGAAGATAAACCTAAGTTTAGCCGGCTAATTTTAATGTTCACACCCACCTTTAACCATAACATGTTTACATAAAAAGAGTATTGACATTGATTAGTAGTGACACTTACATATTTGTAATAATAACACTCCTTCTAACTGTACTATCTTCAGTGAGATGACAGGCCTTTGCCCAGCAGTGGGAAAATACAAACTTTATTTATAGATAATACTTTATTATTAACATGAATATCCTCATTCCAGACCGAGGCTGAAGTCGCAATTGGTAACAAAAAAGAGTTGGATAAAGAGAGGAAGAAGCGTGAGCAAGGTCTTCAATACGCGAAGGACTTGAAGGCGCAGATGGAGAGCAACGCGCGGAGGAGAGAGAGGAATAACAGGGAGGAGGAAGAGAGGGCGGCGGCTGTGTGGCGCTGGCACAGCGACTGGTGCGTCGACACTTACACTATGAACTTATATTGTTATAACCACACTAGCCGAGTCAATTAGTAATCACTACCTTATAAAACAAAGTGTCCGGCCGCGTCTGTCTGTCTGTTCGCGATAAACTCAAATGCCCGACATAAGTTTGTGGTATTTTTTTATGTCTATGTTATTAGTCCAGTAGCTTTCAAAACCCCTCACCTATTTAGTACCAAATTTAATGTATCATAGACAGGTTAAAAAAAGCTTTATGTCCTAACAATATTTTCTAATATTCACAGGGACAAAGAGGTGGACCAGGAGCGCAAATCGATCATGAAGGGTCACGGGCCGCAGCTGCTGGGGTATCTGCAGGCCGGAGTGGTCCAGGCGCGCGACCTGCCCACGCTGAGGGAAGGCGCGGACGCCAGCCCGGCGCTCAAGGGGTTGAACATAGAGGCCATGAAGCCGCCCGAAACACTCAAGCGGCTGCCCAAATGCAACCCGCAGTGCCAGATTTTGAGGGAGTTTTGAGGGTTAATTAACTTTTTTTTGCAGTAGGGATTGTGACTGAAATTGTTTCATGAGTGATATGGATTATAGTTTTGTAAAGGTCAATTGAATAGGTCTCAAGGTGTTATTATGCTAGTCGATGTATGTTGAAATTGAAAATGAAACCAGATTGATTGTATCGATGTTGATCGATACAAATTATTGTAGTCCACTCCATCATAGATCGATTGGTGTAATATAACTCTTAAAAAAGTTGTAATTTGTAATTAAATTGTAGTAAGAGACTGGAAAGTTTGACTAACAGATTAAACAGCCATTTTCAGTCATTATCCCCACATTAGCAATATTTAACATTTTTTAATAGTAGTAGTAGATTTGTATTTGAAGAAAAGATATTATTCTTAATAATTTTTATTCATGATACAATTTAATTTTTTCACTGTGCGTTTTTTTCTGTTTTTTAAAGTATGCCTAAATAATACATGCTATTCACATTTAAAGCATTCAAATAAGCAGTGCAGAATTCAAGCAAGATGAAAGAAACGCACAAGTTATCATTTTCTGATTTATTTTTAGAAGAATGTTTATTTTTATTTTTAATAACTTGTATTTACAATGGTGTTAAAATATTCATGTTCCAATGACGATTATAAACATCATTAGCGAATTGTGACTGGAAATATAAATTACATTGACCATTGAACTACTAGAAAGATTATGTATCGTATGAAATCATACTTCATACAAGTATGTTAGTTTTAGTATCAAGTTTCCTTTTGACTGACTAGATATTAAAATTGTATTTTATGTACTTTTATAAAGTAGACTGATTGAAATTGTGATAATATACAATAAAATTTTAACGTTATTCTGTTGTTTTTATTGAATTAAGGGTAGTATTCCATTAGTCAAATATCTTTGTCCAATGTATTCTTTAGTAGTAGCTCATTGCAATTGTTAGGCAACGTGCACCTCGACCCCTACTTGGATGGGTGGCCGGTAGTGGCATTTCTATCTGAGCGCTACCGTGCTTCGGGGGTATGTGGGTTCGGTCCCGTTTGTTTCAATCGCTATCGTTAGGCCATGTTTAGAATGGAGACCTTTAGGCGGTTTAATAACTCCGATACGAGGATTGGCCTCTACGTACTAGAACTCATATACCCTCAAATTTTTAGTTTATTTATATGTAGTTGCATTTTACTTTATTAATTTGACAAAGTCGTGGAAAAGACCAAAGTATCGCACAGATATCTCAATTTAAATATGTTCTGCTAATAACAATATTAGGAAATCCTGTTTTACAAAATGTTCTAAAATATATACAACAACGGAAGCACTTTTATAATCATTTAAACACACTGGTTGAAATGAAATACCTAAATAATATGAAGGTCAAATAATATCAATGTCGTAAAGGTACCTAATTCTGTTTATAAAACTTAACAAATTCAATTAAATCCGTGCGACATAAATTCGTAATAATGTGCTGCCTTTTCGTTGATAAAAATATATTAACCGAGCGAGTAAACAGAGAGGACAAACTCAAACATTAATTAAGGGACCGAGGTGCGGCCATTTGCAGTTATTATTTAACCGAATCAAATTAATTTCAAATACTGAAGGAGAATATTAAAAGGGATCAGTTGGGGTGACAACTGATTTCGGATTTCGTGGGACAATTAAAATAGTTTTTTTCCATAACTATGTTCCAAATTAAACATGAGGTCATCTAAAACAGACATTCGAAATTACTACGGGAGATGATACCTGATTATAAAAAGAATCTCTCTTTTTCATCACAGGGTTCCAAATTACACAATACCTACACATAGAAGTCATCTAAATTTTTTTTCGAAATTCCTGCGAGAGTCGTCTTAGAAAATATTATACTTCAGATACGTTATTACATTGTTTTTAATATTAGAATTCAAGGAATGAGTAACGTTTTATAATTCTTAACTGTTACTGTGTGTGTTATAATGTTCGTTGAACTCGTGCTTTGTCCATAACATTAACTTAATTACACAACACTTTCTAATCAGCAAATTACGTCAATCTAAATTAATATATTTCATATGCCAGTAAGCAAGTACCCATAGCTACATATACCGAAACACATTTGTTCTAACGCACAATCCTAGTCCATAAAATCCCACCTAAATCATAGTCATCCCCAAAATCCGTGAAAGTTAGCATTTTTTCGCAATAAAGTAATAAAAGTTGCTACATCAGCGCCCCGACACGAGTAAACGGTGGGGTACATTTAGTCGATAACAATCTGGAAATAGCCGCCCCTTTGGTCCATCGACACTGGCCCGCTATTTGCTATATCAAACAATGTACCTCGCCCTTATCACAAAGTCACACAGAAAAAACCGTGTTTACCCAACACCTATACTTTCCACATTGTTTCTCATAAAAAGTTAATTAAACCTACCTAATTTATAATATTCACTGTTTGCGTTGTTCTGTCTATGATAACGACAAAATTATAGCTTTGTTTTAATTGTATAATGTTTATTTTATTGCGTTTCATCACGCTATAAAGTTTTGCATTAAGAATGGATAGCGACAGTGTTATTTGCTTTTTATTTGCTGCTGTGTAGTGTTAATTTTAAATTTTATTAGCCGAATGTTTTTTTCTAAATAAAACCTTACTGGTACTAGAAAACAAACACAGTTTTACAAGACATTTCATTGTAATTTATAGGGTTCAAACATGAATAGGTTATGTCCGATTTTATGCTCATAAATAAAGTTCGTGTGGTGTTATGAAAATAACAGAATACCTTATAAAATTACTCTTGTATTTTTGTAGAATTCGAGCAACCACCAGAACATAATTTAAACTTATTAATTAGGTAGATCTGAAGGTACCTATATATCTGGTACTACGAGCGTATTTAGTAATTCATAGCTTTAATGTGTTTTCAACTAAATAAATCTGTACATATATTATAAAATAAACTCCCCGGCCGCGTCTGTGTCTGCCTGTCTTTCTGTCTATTTGCCATATGCTCAAATACTACTGCACGGATTTTTTAAATAGTGATTCAAGAAAAAGGTTTATACGTATAAAAATTCCCGAAATTCCCACGGGACCGGGCACAACGTGTGTACAACCGCGCGGCGCTGCTAGTAACTAATATATAACCAATAACGCAGTATTTAGAAAAGTTATAAAACACAGCCTAACTAAAGATTTTTCATTTTATAATTAGTTTGATGGATTTTATACAATGAGTTGGAATGAGAGGTTAATGAAGTTGCCTGTATTCATGCGCCAGTACTGCTCGTCGCCATCGAATGACTACTTTTCTCTTTCTTCATCTTGGACAGTTCGAACTTCTCCACCGCCTCTCTGAACTCCATTTGTTCTCGAGTGTGTTTCAGCTCTCTCTGGCCAATTTCAGTACGTTCTGTGTACCATTTCTCGTATTTTTCATATTCCTAGTTTTATTAAAAGATATTTTAAATAATACCTATAGGTAACTTGATACTGATTAAAATTAGAGACTATTGAACAGCTGTGGGACGCTATAGGCTATACTTTCAATAAGGACTTAATGATTGATTTAACTGTGACTACCATTTTTGGTACCACTTGAAATGTTACAAAGTATTTCAAATGTTTACTTACTACTGTTTCTTCAGAATCTTGATCAATGATAAAGTTATAGATCTCAATGGGCGACAAACCTAGCATTTTAATGCTGTAAACATTCAATTCAAAATTATTGTTTTCTTAAGAGAGTTATGTTTGGGAAATGGTAATGTATCTATTTTATAGCATACAGCTAAATGAGAATATGTGCAAATGAGAATATGACTATTTTTGTATTTATGTTATTATTTGGATTATTATAATACAGGCTTTGAGCCTTGATTGGGTCTAACTAACCGTGTGTGAATTTGTCCAGGTATATGTTTATTTGTTTTATTTAATTTGAATTTGAAGACTTGTGTGAATATAACCAAGTGGCAGATGAAACAAATGAGCAAATGAGAATATGATCAAATGGGACGAACCCATTTGATATTTCACCAGAACTTACCGGACTAATCTGTCGGGAGTTAGGAAGTCGTCTAATAGTTTCAGCAGCGACCCGTAGCTGTACCCTTGCAGCACTTGCGCCAAGCTTCCCACGTCCAAGTCTGGAGGGATCACGTGGTTACTGGGAATGAGAACAGGAACATCCTTCTAATATTATAAATGCGAAAGTTGGTGAGGATAGATGTATGTATGTACTCGTATGTATGAATGTAAAGTTTCAAAAAATGAAATTTACTGTGAAGTTTCATCCAAATCCGTCCAGTAGTTTTTTCGTGAAAGAGAAACATACATACTTACATACATCCATCCTCACAAACTTTTGCATTTATAATACTAGTAGGATCATGAGTGTTTGCGTTTCTTTACGTTGCTGATTAAGCGTCTAATTTCAGAAAATGATTGCACTGAGTGAGTTTCTCATCAGATAATCATTCCCCTTGGTAGAGTAGTTAGGTAATAAACAGACCAGGTACCTATGCATCCATTCCTTCAATAACTGCACTACGGTAGAGTAGGACATGTTTGGCATCATGATGACGTCAGGAAAACTCTTCAGCAATTGAGCACTTCTCGTCAGCCAGGGGTCGAGGCAGGTTGCTGGGATTATTGGAAATAGTGATTCTAGCTCAGATGATAGACATTAGACTATTAATAGCCTTCCGGGGAAGCGGATTTTCGAGCTCGAAATTCGAATAGTAATTAAATGATTAGTACTACTTCACTAATCCCCATTTGCTGATAGTCATTATGTTAGCATCGACTAGATATCAAGTTTAAGAGACAGCCGAGAATCTAGATTCTAGAGCCTTGACATAAAACTTATGTTTGCTCATATTCGTACTTTAGATCGGTCATCAGTACCTTAATAAATATTTTGATGTCTCCATACTCACCAACAATACTAACATTATCTTGCTTATTAATCTTCTTAAACAGCTTTTTAATAAAATACCTCTTCATCAAGTTGTAATTAATCTCTGACTCTTCAGGAGGCACTTTTCTATAGAACAGTCTTTGTACATGTTTGATGTGAATGACTGTGGGTTGTAGTGCTCTGGCGCAGGTTGTTAGGGAATTTATGGCTTGTTCGAGACTCACGTCAGACTGAAGTTCAGGCCGAACGTTACGGGGATCTAGCTCGAAAAGAACAGCATCTAGGATGTAAGGGAGGAATAGAAGTCTTGTGATAGTGATGAATTATGTGCCTTCTAATTTAAACGGTGAGAAGACGACCTCTTCTTCGACGGCGAGTGGTGGGAGACCGCGAAGTACAGGGAGAGTTGGAAGCGTTTGGGAGACCTTTGCCCAGCAGTGGGGCGGTAGAGGAAAAAAACCATTATATCATCTAAATAATAATATACCATTAACAGTAGCCATGACATGAACCAGCGTTGTCTTTCCACTTCCCTTCGGTCCGACGACCAGGAGTTTTTGGAAGCCACGTGTTAAACTGCGACATCTCTCCCACCAGAGACTTCTTATTTCTCCATTTGAATGTGGGGATTTTCTGAAGAATAGTTAACCTTAATACGTTGCATTTCGCAAAAAACTTTCTATAGTGAAAACATTTTTCAATGCCAATATTTTATCTTTTGGGACTGAAACTTCAATGAAGGGTTAATTGTATCTTGTTTGCTTGTCTCAAGATAGCTCAGGATAGATAAGATGGTAATTCTGATAAAGCATTTTGTGATGAGAAAGGGTCACAGATGTCAGAAATACAGGAGATATGCTTTGTAAACAAATGTATTCGTGTTCAGATGTCGCCGTGTCACAGATTAATAAATAGTTACTAACGTTCACTAACACAAAAGCAAAAACTATAAGAACGGCACACGAGCTCATATTTCTCCCGCACACAAAGAAACTTACAGCAACACTAATAAACTCAGTAATAGAACACATGCATACAGGGGGCGGGGCTTCTACCTGTAGCTACAGACAATAAACACACATCGCAACTAGTGATGTGAAGAGGTAATTGATTTGAATTTGAATTTGAATTTGAATCGTAGAAAAAATAGTATCGATGAAATTCAGAGCCGACGAACTTTCTTCAATGGTTGAAAGCACTTAGGCTCAAAGTGAGACGAACATATCGTGTTATTTTTTGTGGGAAACCAGTTTGGACCTTTTCCTGTTGCATTTATCCACTTTTCTTTTATTTTTGGATCCTTCGGATAGCTAAAATATTAAAAAGGTGTGAATGATGATGATGATATCAATGATACATGTGTAAGAGTACCGCAATAAATTAAAAACCCATACTTGATTCAATAATAATAATAAGTTGTTGTTTGGTTTGAGAGGTATCACCTTTCCGTGACACAGTTTATACTAGTATGGGAGGTGATGTCTTGATAACTAAACGAAATATGTATAATGTAATTACATTTGAAATTAATAAATGAATTTGAATTGAATTTGAATTTTGAATAAGTCGAGTAATCAAGAAATAGTAATGAATTGTGTTTTCAATAATTAATTATATCATTTTTACCTCACATTAGTAAACAACAGCTATAAAGTTCCATGCAGCAAAAAAAGTCTAATTTTGTTCCCTTGTGTAATCATTCGAACTAAGTAGGATCGATATAAAATATCGACAACCTCAAAAGTGACATCACATCTCTAATTATCTACCTAACAATGGACACTGGTTCCAATTAATTAAATCAGGGACATAGAGGTAGTCTTGGGCGTTATAACATACAACAAATAATATATTTCATTATAATTTTATAGCAACAACAACCATTATTTATTTTCGACAAAGACTGTTGTAATATTTATTACGTACCTATAATATAATCGTGCGCCTCGATTCGGCAATCATCGGAGATACTCGGTAACTAGTAGAACTAGAAACTACCGGTACCGAGTATCTCCGATGATTTCCGAACGGACCGAACCGAAGCCGATGTCGACTCAAATTCAACTATTCAAGGTTCAAGGTCAAGGTTAAAAAATAATGATAGCGAACTTCACATCGTAGAGCGTTAGACGAATATGAACTTTAAATTACTAAGTACAAGAGCAAATTTTACTTTCATTAAAATACAACAGTTTATTATAATTTTGATTTTATATTCGTATGAAGATAGATTCATGTCTTCGCTGTTGCCTGTTGTTTTATTGGTGTATATTCATTCATTAGAAAGTTTGTTTTGATTGCGAAAAAACTGCTTTTTTATCACATACATTGTCCACAGTAAAATAATTCCAAACGGCGGAACTTCGAGCTCGCGACATTTTTCACAAATATGTTTTTACAATTTTATAACTTAAAAACTATTTTACACACACAATAAATTTATTATTTACAACACTTATTAACTTTTGCATCAACTTTTTCGAGTAAGAAAATTCAAACAAATACGTAAAGCCTGTAACGAGTAGGAAGGAAAGTTCGTTGAAATCAAATCAAAACCAAATTTGTTTTTCTGTAACACATTTTAAAACATGCAACACTGAAAAAATTGTACCTACTATTATAATCTTGTGCTATAACTTTATCATCGTATTTACAACCGTAAAATGTTATAATCGCAATTCAACATACAACTAATCTTACAACAGATAATAAATATTACAACAGTTTAACACAACAGTTAGAAAAATATAATTATAACGGATAATGCAATATGAAAATATAGCGATAACGCCCAAGTTTACATAGAGGTCAAAGTACGAATTTCAATCTGATTTTTTGTAATTAAGGTCTTTGAGTGATTCTAAGCCTATTTTATAGAATACGTTTTTTTGAAATACCTGCCCGTTTCCGAGAAAAAAAATGTTAAGTTTTTTTTTGTATGGAGAAAAATCGTTTTCTTTATTTATTTCATAAACGGGCAGAGACGTTAAAACCAAACCTTAAAGGGATTAAAGAACACATAATTCCTTGCATTTTGTTCGAAATCATCTACTCCATATCTCTGCCCGTTTAAAAACGGCAGGCGTTCCAAATTTTTTTTTTCTTTTGTGGTTTTTTTGGTTTAAATACGCTTGAATGAATACTTAAATAGCAATATTGTAATACTAGTACTTCATTCCATCGATACAAAATGGAATTGTAATATTAATAGCTTAAGTAATTTTATACCTACATACCTGCTATGTTACTTTTTTACCTGGGTATTGTTTTGCGTAGAGGCTTTTGCAAGGCCGAATATGTTTTATTGTTCACGTTACCTGGATAAGATAAGAAAAGAGGGCACTTACAGGTTACAGGTAATCAGGTAACTTACCTGATTAGTTGTTTTCAAAACGGAGTCACTCGTTCCTCGGATCCTAAAGTATCAACACGTACCTACACGCTCTTTACCATTAATATGTCTCAGTTTAAATCAAATTTGGATATATATGTGCTACTGAAATCAAGTGGAAATATCAAAAACAGTGATATATTGTGCACTACGTTTTTAAATCAAATAAACTTTGAAGTTTCTGCTGAAGATCTTATAATTCTAAAACAGTTCACAAGAACATATGTTGCAAATTTACACAAGAGATGGTTGCAAGCAAATAGATGTCAATCTAATTGTCTTTCAATCTATCTAATAATGCAGACAGTAATTCTTCTTCGGAGTGGTTTTTAAGAGATGAAAGGCACCTTCTTTTATGCTTGTTTGATAGATCCTCTGGTGGGTCTCAGATGGCTTTCTGTGGAGTATTTGTAGCAGCATCTGACTGCGGACTGGCTTCCATTGCTTGAGACATCCAAATTCTCTTTCGCAAATATTGACATCAAATATGGTGTTCTTGGTGAAAAAATTAGATTGGCATCTATTTGCTTGCAACCATCTCTTGTGTAAATTTGCAACATATGTCCTTGTGAACTGTTTTAGAATTCTAAGATCTTCAGCAGAAACTTCAACGTTTATTTGATTTAAAAACGTAGTGCACAATATATCACTGTTTTTGATATTTCCACTTGATTTCAGTAGCACATATATATATATCCAAATTTGATTTAAACTGAGACATATTAATGGTAAAGAGCGTGTAGGTACGTGTTGATACTTTAGGATCCGAGGAACGAGTGACTCCGTTTTGAAAACAACTAATCAGGTAAGTTACCTGATTACCTGTAACCTGTAAGTGCCCTCTTTTCTTATCTTATCCAGGTAACGTGAACAATAAAACATATTCGGCCTTGCAAAAGCCTCTAAGCAAAACAATACCCAGGTAAAAAAGTAACATAGCCGGTATGTAGGTATAAAATTACCTAAGCTATTAATATTACAATTACATTTTGCATCGATGGAATGAAGTACTAGTATTACAATATTGCTATTTAAGTATTCATTCAAGCGTATTTAAACCAAAAAAACCACAAAAGAAAAAAAAAAATTGGATCGCCTGCCGTTTTTAAACGGGCAGAGATATGGAGTAGATGATTTCGAACAAAATGCAAGGAATTATGTGTTCTTTAATCCCTTTAAGGTTTGGTTTTAACGTCTCTGCCCGTTTATGAAATAAATAAAGAAAACGATTTTTCTCCATACAAAAAAAAACTTAACATTTTTTTTCTCGGAAACGGGCAGGTATATCAAAAAAACGTATTCTATAAAATAGGCTTAGAATCACTCAAAGACCTTAATTACAAAAAATCAGATTGAAATTCGTACTTCGACCTCTATGTCCCTGATTTCATTAATTGGAACCAGTGTGGCAGCACCCGCTTCACGAAACTATCGTGTGAGTGAGAGTATCAGTAAAACACTTTTCCATTGCGCTATTAGACCAGGCGATTCATTGATCGATGTGTATTAAGCAAACAATGGTTTTAGTTCCTAATGAAAATAATTGCTTTTGGTACTTTATCGTGTTACTAGTATCACGAAGTAATGTTTTAATGAATTTAATAAGAAAAACAATCATATTTTTATACTTACGTGTGAAATGAGATGCCATCTTTCGTATAATTCACAATAGAGGTGTTATTTTTGCAAACAACCACTGTACAACGCGGCATTTTGTAAAAAATCACAAGCAGTGAAGACGTCGCAAGTTGGCATTCGACTAATGGCCGAAACTGGCAACAAGCCGCTTTGCGGCTAGATGCGTTCGCAAGCGCCACGCCTCCTTGCCACATCTCCTGTATTTCTGACATCTGTGGAAAGGGTCTTACTTGTAGTCGCATCTAAATTGGTCTCCAGCAAAGTTTATGTCTCCTTTGAAGTGTTCTAGTTTGGTTTTAGGATATTCTTTCATGAAGCCTTGGAAGATTAGGGCCTGCAAGTCACAGAATGATATCAAGAAGTTTCAGCTAAGATAAATAGGTTTATTGTCATTGATATCAGTGCTTATGATTTTTATCACCGTTATTTACCCAATAACCTTAGAAAAGTAAGGTATAACCGTTTATTTCACCAAAGATACTTTTGATCTGAAAGCTTAATTCGCCACTTTTTCCATAAATGTTGTTAAGTAACGTGCAACTCGATCCCTACTTGGATGGATGACCGATAGTAGCATATCTATCTGAACGCTACCGTGCATCGGAGGGCACGTTAAATTGTCGGTCCCGGTTGTTTTAAACGTTAGACCATGTTGAAGGTCTGCAAAAACACCTAATTATTGTTTGTACGAGTACCTGTATTTTCTCTTTAATGTTTTCGCTTGGTATTTTCTTCACCTTAGCTTTTTTCTGCCTTTTCTTTTTCTCTTTCATCGGTTCCAGCATCGGCTCTTCACTATTTTCATAGTCGATCTTCAATGCTTTCCGTAGCGTCTTTAAGATGTTTCTGTTTTACATCATACATGTTGATTAATTAATAGCAAAGATAGTAGATTCGGTAGATAAATTCTAGTCTAGTTATCCTTTTGGGTTTTACTTTGGCACGGCTTGCGAAAAGGAATCGATTACCAAATTGAATGAAAGGTTTTAAAGATTAGTCCATAGCTATATCTTTTATTTGATGCTACGTTTTAGTTTAATATTTTTACACTTACTTCATATCCTCACCAACATCAGCAGCGATTTCTTCTTTAATTTCTTTACAAATATTCTCAGTATCCATTTGTTTCACAACTTTTTCTTTGACATGTCTCTCTTCAGTTTTATCTAACTCTGTCCATATTTCTTTGTAACTGGATATTGCCTAAAAACCATGCACCAGTCATACAGTTTATTAGTTATAAATAATCTAGTCAGTATATTATTTTGATAGAAAATATCGGCGGCCTTTAGATGGTCTATAAACTTTGACACCAGGATTGGCCACTAGCCTACTTTACTAACCCGGCTTTTGGTCTATCCTTAACATATACCTAATTTTAATCAGGGCCAGCTTTAGATCCTCGGTACCCACGGCAACTGGCGTTTGCACCTTCCCCTCGAAACAATCCTCTGGACCTTCTTACTAGACTACTATATTGCAAGCCTCAGTGGGGTCCCCTTGGCTGGGGGAAATCCGGGCGTAGTTTTCTACTGTGTTACTATATATTACTTTGTAATGCATTCTTTAATAAAGTTTTCATTAATAAAGTTTAGTTTTTTGAATTACTCCCTGATAGTTCGATTTATTAATTCTATGTTCCATTAGGTTATTGTTATAAATTCGAGGATATATTTAATGTTTAATTTAGGTATTAGATCTTTACCTCTTTGAGTTGCGCCATCTTCTTCGACTTGGGGTACTCATACCCTGGATGGAGTCCAGGGTTTTTCATCATCTTCCGCTTCAACTGTTCTTCATATTTCTTCTTCTTTTGTTCTTCTTTCTTCTGCAATGCTAGTTCTCTTTTCGCCTCTTGTTTTTCGTATTTGAGCTGAAATATATTTGCGTTAAATTAAACTGAAATTCTACATACTACGACTATAAAATACACAAACTGAATATTACTAGATTAATGACATTTCCATTTAACATTGCACTAGTTGTTCCCCTACGCTCACCTCTAGCATTTTAGTTCCTGTTGGAATTTCAGGATGAACCATAGTAATTGAAACACAGTCTTTCTTTGTCTGCCTTAAAGGTACAACCGAGGCAACTACAGCTCTCAGAGACGACTATTAAGTCGACACTAATTAACGTAATTTTTCATAAAAGGAAGCATTTCACATCTCTGAGTACGGGCGTAAGTCCCTGTCGTCTGCGAGTAAGCCTCATGATTTGCGCAAGTTATTCGGCGCAGTTACCTGCATAGCACTCTTATTCTTGTTAGCTTTCTTGTCGGCTACATACTGTTTGTACTTTTCCATCCATTCAAGCGGTGCCGGCATTTGATCAGTCAGTAACATAGCAATACCTCCTTGGCTTGGGTCGGGTAAGTCGTGGAAGTAGCGGATTTCATCGTACCTTAAAACACAACGCTACAATTTGATTGTAAAAATATTTATTTTTTATGGTACTTTCTACTAGAGAGTGATTTTGATACAAATGTTTGTAATAATTTTAAGTTAGTTCATAGGTACAATACTTTAACCCACTCTTAACCTAAGTACCTTACCTATTACATTATAAATAAACGAATCAGAATTACATCGCATTCAAACTATTTACAAAAATGACGTTTCGAACGGATTACACTACTCATAGTTTTGGGTAATAATGAGAGCAAATAGTGTGAGTTTAAATAGTATGTTCATATAACACTAGCCGCGTTGTACCCGTTCCCGGGGCAATTTCGGGATAAAATATATCCAATGTATTATTCTGATGTATAACCCACATTACTGTAAAGTTTCATCCAAATCCGTCCAGTAGTGATAAACATACATCCAGACATCTATCCTCACAAAATTTCTCATTTATATTATTAGTATTGTTTACATCTTAACTTGACCCAAAGGTCGGTTCTAACCCAAACCTCATAAAAGAAGGAAGGAAGACTTACCACAATTGAAACCACTCCATTACGAAATCCCTGTAATCTTCCTTTATATTCTCACTGAGCTGTTTGTATAATCGGTCTTTAATCTCTTGATATTGTGCAGGTCGGATATCTTCATGTTTTTGTTTAAATTTCACTCGCGTTTCAGCTTTCTGTATAGACCAATCATATTAATAAGTTTATAAAGACTTGAAACACGAGTATAAATTGTAATCTTAGTAATATAATCATTAAGAACAATTTATAGTGTAAAATAAGAATTAGCATAGAAGTACCTACTTAATTTTCGAAAGAATGAATGTATAAATTATGATGTTAGATTATTTGTAAGAGTACCTGTTCCCACATTTCTTTTTGATGACTCGTCGGCTTCAAACAGCTTCTTACACCAATCATTTCATCTACTTTACAATCCTGAATTTTCTGTCGTTTAATTTCAAAATATTTCCTACAAAATTCAATTCATGTCAATACATTAACGTCTACCAAAACTACTCATTGCTACGTGCTAACTTAGCTTTCGTTTTTAAGGACAAAGCACATTAAAGGTCACAATCAATTATGGCTAACTAGCAGCGCCCCGCGGTGTTGCCCGTGTTGTGCTGCTGTGTGCGAGAACGGTCTCGCGGGAATTTCGGGATAAAATGTATTCCATGTGTTATTCTGATGTATAATCTATATTACTGTAAAGTTTCATCCCAATCCGTCCAGTAGATTTTTTGTGTATGAGTAACAAACATACATACATCCGTCATTCATCCTCATAAACTTTCGCATAATATATAATATTAGTAGGATTCTACTTATTCTTCATACCTGCAAACCATTTGAATGAGTCTAGCCGCTCGGTGTCGCGTCTCCAGCGACGCTGGCGGTTTTGCCAGGCCTCTCAATTCATTCTCCCATTTAGCTCTTTTATTTTTACTCTGTGTTAGCTCGAATATGACTTGTCTAAAAGAAGTCAATGCAGTCTCAATAAAACCTTTATTCCATACTGTACGGAAATGATAAGTGATTTTACTCGATTATTTCCAAACTATGCAAAATATCGAAAACTAAATGCTACGTATTCTGATGCTATGATGTATTCTACTGTTAGTTTGTCTTTAGGGGGAGATAGGTAGAAGTGATGCTTCAGTGCAAAATTTTGTATCTACTCGTAGTTCATTGCCCCATCTCAAAACGGAAAATCTCCATAGAGCAATAACTAAGACATTACGCCCAGAGATTTATTTTTCATAGTCATAACTACTTAGGTACTTCGATCTCTCGCTACCGTACTCATAATCGTTACCATTAAGTCCACACTTGACTAAAATACTTAATTACCTCGATCTCTCTTGCGCCTGTATTATCTCCGAATATCTTTTAGTGTCAATTTGTTCTTGCGTCAGTTTTGGAGCTTGCTCTTCAAACACCATGACGTCATCAGCATTTTCCTCCGCATCTTCCATCTCCCACCATTTATCTTCAACTTCTTCCTCATCTGGCTGAAGAAGTTTTAATTCCTCTGAAAGAAGGAAATGGTTACTCTTGGATATACTGTGACAATATCAATGATCTATGAGTTATCTTAAACTAGGAGCGCCCCGAGGTTTTACCCGTGTTGAGCTCGTATCCGTAGAATATAGAATTCGGGATGAAAAATCGCCTATAACCTTCCTGTGGAATTGTAGAATGTGGCTGTCCATTACAAAAATAATTATTAAAATCGGATAGGCAGATTCTGAGATTAGCGCGTTATTTTTTATATTCTCCGAAACTAGATCAATCTTTGTATTTCCACAATCATTTTAACTTTTTAGTTCTTTTATGTATCTAGCGTGAAATATGTAGGTTAAATAATTATGAAGCGTTTGTGTTGATCCTCGTTTTACTCCTAACCCCTTACCAAGTCGTCTCCTCTCCCTGTCCGCCTCAAACGCCTCCCTCACTATATCGTCCAGGAACTCTGCCCTCCTCTGAACCTCCGGCACCGCCTGTAGCTCCACATCATGCGGCGTCAGCTTGCTGAACGCCAGGCCCTGGCTCAGGAACTGGTACTCGTTGCCTTCCAACTTGCGGAGATGAGTTCTAATTTCAAGGATCCTGGGAAGAAATGTTACTTACTTGATTATAGGTACAATTATTTGACATACTATTTCGATATGCTAAACTATTTTTTAATAGGCTAAGAGGCGATGGAGGAGATTCTCAATCCGACTGTATTTTATATCTCTGTCGTCGTTATGAACCGATTTAAAGATCTATAAGGGTTACTTGGTTAATGGGGTCGGAACTTATCAAACTCCGATCTTGTGTCGTCCATAAGAATAGTAAATGTAACAAGTGGTAAGAAGTGAGATCATAACTCAATGAGATAAATGAGATCATTATATTAACCTAATACGCAGTAATACGCAGTCACTTCATTTTGTAAAATTTAATCGCATTATTTCTTACCTAGCAACAACAGCTTGTAAAATGTTGTCTATATAGCTCGACTTCTGCAGCTGATAGTTGTGCAGCTTGCACTCGTGGATGCTGTTGTAAGCTGCCGTGTACTGAGTTAACAAGCTGGACTGTCGCAGGGCGGCGTTGCATATTGTTTTGTCCTTTTGTTTGGAGTTCTGGAATAGAAGAATCTTATTTAGTTTCCGACAAGTTTACTGGACGCAGTTTTGATAGGAAAATAAATATATAAATACTTATATACTCTTTATCAACCGTTTATTTATATCGCCGCCCCCATATAACGATGCCTTTCCATAAAACCTATGTTACGTTACTATGCTAAGTTTTTATCTACCAATTAAACCAAATATACTGTTTAAGTGGCATCACTACATACTCGTAGTATAAAATAAAGTCGTCTCTTTTTCGTGTCTGTCACACTGTTTGTCTGTCTGTATGCTTAAATCTTTAAAATTACGCAACGGATTTTGATGCGGTTTTTTGTAATAGGTAGAGTGATTCAAGACGAAGGTTTTTATGTAAAAAAAATCCCGAAATTCTCACGGAAACGGGCACAACGCAGGTAAAACCGCGGGGCGCTGCTAGTGTAATATATACCTAAAACTTGACTTTCGGAAAAATCATTTACCTTCACAATCATTTAACATTAATCGTTACCTGATACTCTTCATCAACCTCAACTATTGCTTCCAATTGTTTCAAAACCTGTCCCCATTGGTAGAAGTAAAAATCACTGGACATTTCGAGAAAAATACCAAATAAATATTGTCATTATCCTTTATGTATGTAGTGTGACAATCAGGAATATCTAGTAGGTTGTGCAACATTTATGTTCACTCTAACACTCGTCGACAAAACTATGAAACCTGACCGAAATTAGTTTGCGTATACTATAGGAGAAAGAGACTAGGCTGTGTAGGATAAACCACTCAGCAAAAAACCTATGTCTGCGTGGAATAAGTTCACGGTTATCATTTTAAGTGCTTTATTTGATGTAGTCTGTAACGATTGAAATAGGACTGACCTAAATAGTCAAAATAAAAAATCGGTTATTAGTTTCAATGCAAGCCATAAACTTATAAAGCACTAACGTATACGTTAACGTATTCTCCTTCTACAGTATAGGTAGTTAAGTCAATCCTTTAAACATCATATCTAAATAGCCCCTATAATAGGAATTAAATTGCACCATCAAATACTGTACTCCCCGAAATATCTAAATCACAATTAAAGTCCTTCTAAACGCCCCTCAAATGATTGTCAGTATCGTAAAACGTTCTAAATCAGAGCTCCATTTGCGAGCGCCCCACGCCGTTGATACCGGCTCGTCACGACACAATTTACCGAAGTGAAAGGCCAAATGGTCGACATAACCCGTATCAGGCAGAACGGAAAACTTATATCATACCCATGACGGGAAATAAGCGATCTACGCCGCTTGGAATCGCGCTTACTTATTGCCTTCCTTTCATACAAAATTCACACTAACTTATTATTGTAACGGTTTCAAATCTACTCTAAGCCTTACGAGTTAAGGTTGCATTTCGCTTTGTTGAAGTGTGGAGTTAAGTCGTCCCGTTAGGGCGGGGTTGGTATGTTTTTGGGCGCGCTACCACAGTTTCCGGCTGTGTTGAATAAGCGGCCATCTTGTAGACGGAAGTAGTAAAGTCTTCCGCAGCGCCATCTGTCGGCGCGGGAACGTGTCCCCGACGGAAAGTTGTTTGTAAAATGTACACAAGCACTCTTTTTGTTCGCTACCACCTTCATAAATACGCTTTGTTCGCCCCAGCTTTTGTTTACGTGGCTTTTTAATGCTCTTGTTGGTTGCATTATTTAAATTTTAAATGTGAACATTTTTCTGTAATTTGTTGAGTTTCTTCCTGAAATAACTGAGTTCGTAGCTTGTTACATAACGTTGTGCAGTCTTCTTTTCGTTTGTAAATAGTTCCTATTCTCCCTATCATTTAAAAACGTGTTAAATGTAAACAAACACGATACCTAGTTAAGTTTCAGAATAATTCGTTAAACATTTCCTGCGTTTTCTATTTACAGTAAAAAAAGCTTATTTATTTATCCAATCGTTCATTTTACTCTATTGATAATAGTAATATAAATGCGCGATCCTTTTACAGACTTAACCTAATTTATTCTTCGCTTAGGTCACTCAATATCAATTCCCATTTTATTGAACATACTTAACCAAGTTGAAATATATTAAATGTGGCTTCATATTTGCCACTTAAGTAGGTGTATTCCCATTACACGCGGCGCGCCGCCCGGTGTCGCCATATTTTTGGGGAATATCGCATTATTAGCGCCCCTGGGAGCCACAGCCGCGACACTTCAGATGCGATACCTCAGCGGTACCTCGCTCCTCCCCGCTCGACCCAGCTCTTCCGGGCCCGTATCATGTGTTAAAAAAATATTATATTCGCTTGTAAAATAAAATTTTATTGACACTTTCAGGTTTCGAGTGAATATTTTAAATGTAAGGTAGTGTTTATTGGGTAGTAAAGTTTCATTTTTGGCTTTTACTACCGGTAAAAGGATTTTTTGTTTATATTAGTTATGTGGAATCATTAATAATGTGTGTAGGATAACCGAATCAGGAGATAATATGAATAACACCATTTTATTATAGAGAACCAGTTATAAATTGCAAAATTCTACTATCAGACTACGAGTCTAATATTTTTAAGTAAAGTAGAGTTGACTGATTACCCTTTTTAACAACTTCAATAAAAGGAGGAGATTCTCAATTCGGATATTGTGGACGTGAAATTCTTAAATATGTTCCTAAGTACTTACCTACCTTAAATTGTAAAAAAAAGTTAAAAATTGCATAAACTCCGACCATCAGATTCTTTACTTACATCTCACTCAATAGATAAAGACATGTCACTTTTCCTACAAACAATATTGTTTCAAACCACATCTGACGTTCATCGCGGCTCCCTAACGAGTTGATTTATTGAATTTTAAACGTACATCTTGTATCGATGTCATCCATTAGGAAGACGCGGCGGTCCCGCTTGGGGAGCTTTTTAAAATATTTTCAGAATATGAGCAGCGTTCAATTTAGGTTATGTACAACGTGTTACTATTTAAGAGCCTCTACTAAAACTTTTTTTTGAGAAAAATCTACTTCAAACCCTGTTTTTATGAGAACATTTTTGACTACATTTTTTTAAGTCGGTGAAAAACAGTTTGTTTTTGTAAGCATATGCTATACCTTTCATATGACGTTTCTTTTTTATCGGTTAATAAACGACTAAGGTCTCGAGTACCTTTGTTTTTGCAAGTACGTGAGGATAGTTGAGGATAAGTCATAAGGATGTGGAAATAATGAATGTGGCTAAGAACGTTCCAACGTTCCACTACTGAAATAATTGTCTATGCAATTATTTCAGTAGTGGAATAAGGTTAAGGTAGGATTTTATTCCATTCTTACCGCATGTCGACACCTTGTTCCCCAATAGAAGGAATGGTCTATGATTGAAAAATCATCCGTATAAGTTTATATTCTAAGACGTGTTATGGTGCGTACTGGCTGACGTTACGAAACGTGATTTAACATTCAAGTATTATGTATACAACGAAGTTACAAGGGTTGAAAATGGTCGGAACTGCTTCGAGAAAAGAATGGTACGACTGAGCCGCTTTTTGCTCGAATTCGCGGGGGCTGCAGTGCCCTCAAATAACTGGACAAGTAAATAACTAAACTAATCAACATTTTTGGGATTACTGTACAAAACATACTACAGAGAAGACATTTCAATAAATTCACTCAACAGTAAAGATAACGTAACAAAGTAATATCGAAATGAGTCGCATCGCATTACAACTATGTAGATTTATTTACGACGCAAACAACTTGCAAATTGGTCTGTAGATGCGACGTTTTCGCTAAATACCTATAAAAATGTCCGTTTTCCTGAATTATTGTAACTAGTTCCATGGTGGAAGTTATAAGATATAGCGGACAAAGGTAAGTA
Source organism: Cyclophora albipunctata (assembly GCA_963082685.1). Classification (NCBI taxonomy): domain Eukaryota; kingdom Metazoa; phylum Arthropoda; class Insecta; order Lepidoptera; family Geometridae; genus Cyclophora; species Cyclophora albipunctata. Next base: position 711,451 of record OY720121.1, on the reverse strand, counting down.
TTTACTAATTATCGATTTCGGTTTAAAAACTCTGAAACCAGAGTCGGCTACGAACCTACTAGAAAAATAATGAATTTTGTGATTAGATAGCATTTAGTTAGATAAGGTAATATTGTATCAGGGATCAAAAATATCTGAGTCCTCCTATAACTTTTTTTATGTTTCCTTTAATAAAGTCTACCCTTACCATTTTAAAGGAGACAATAGGAGATTTAAATTTGGAATGGGCCCAAATCAAAATATGTTGCTTAATGAAATAGTGAAGAGTTTTTTTTGTCCTTAATATTTATAGGACCAATGACTGATTAAAGGACAAGTCCGTCTTACTTTAAACTAGTTTAAACGCTTTAGCCTCACTTGTACGAAGCAGGCAATTAATAATATTTAACACTAGCAGCGCCCCGCGGTTTTACCCGCGTTGTGCCCGTTCCCGTAGGAATTTCGGGAATTTTTTTACATAAAAACCTTCCTCTTGAATCACTCTACCTATTACAAAAAACCGCATCAAAATCCGTTGCGTAATTTTAAAGATTTAAGCATACAGACAAACAGACACGAAACAGAGACGACTTTATTTTATACTATGTAGTGATTTACCTAACTAAGTAAGTAAGTTCTTGTAGGTTAGCGTCCAACCCTGGTGTCGAAGGTTTAAGACCGACTTAAGGAAACAAACAACGAACCGACAATTTAACCTGCTGGTAGGTAATTCATAATTTCAACCGCGTTCCTCTCACATCGTACTCCTTTAAAATGAAACTCTAAATTGTAGCACTTTCCACATTCATGGCTCATTTCGACTCCGTTCGCCGGAGCGTATTTTATCACCGCTGAAATATAAATTATCTGCGTTTCTTATCTCTTTTATTAACCGTGAATAGCTGCTTTAAAATTAGCGTTATAGTAATAACTCATAGTAAATTGTGTGGTTTGAATGGTGTTATGCATTTTACGGGTTAAAGCGCTCTGCTATTTGCATCTCCAATTTTACAATCCTAGTCAAAAAGTATGTTTCTGTATTAGAGTCCTAAGGTAGGAGTTATTGCTCTACCATGGGCGGAGGGCGAAGGTCTATCGTCTCACTAAAGGTATAAGTACAAACGACTGAGAAAATTGATTTAACTTAAAATGTGCATTTAATTAGAAAATTTAATGTTTTTATTCTTAACTTTTCTTAACATTAATTTTGGTAAACGAAAACTTAGACAAATCTTTCATCACTCACTTTTTTAAATTAGCAAAAGTAGTTCTAATTGTTCCCAAACACGAAAAAGGATTCATTAGGCACAAGGTAGCTAATAACCTATATCAAGAACAGATCCGAATGAACCGACCTCATATATCAGCGTAACAACTGCATTAGCGCGATGCTAAATCGCACAGTCTTAATCGCCCCGTGAACCTATATTTCTTGATTAAGAGATCGTAAAAACGTCGTCCCTCTTTAATTTATGGGAAGTGAGCAGGAGAGGAGATTACAATCGGTTTGTATGTGGTCTACCGTGTACGCTTGCTTAATGGTGTTTTGAAATCGTTCCTCTAATATATTGTTGTCATTGATTCCGGAGTGTTTGTTCATCTTGTGGTTTGTATCGCTATTTGGAATAGAAACTCGGACAATAGTTTGAATATTTTGATAAATTAAAGGTTGATTCATTACGATCATTATGTAGCTTAAGCCTATATATTAATATAATATCTATATTAATATAACAACGCTGTAGAGTTAGATTTTTTGTGTTTTTGTTTGTGTGAACGCACTAATCTCAGAAACAACCAATCCGATCTGAATACATTTTTCATCTTGAAATTCCGACGGGTAAAACTGAGGTGGCATAACAACTGCATTAGCGCGAGGTGGCACTACTAGCCTTGCGAGTTGCGATATTAGGACTCCTACGTAGTACTGCACGTATCTTGAAACTTTCTTAATAATCTACTCTCAGTACTAGGAAACTAACTAACAATTTCAATCCAGTCAGAAGCAAACTTTATTCAGATAAGATATTCAGATACATAGTTATACCACTGCATCGAAACTAAAAACAATTAAATGCAGCAAGGAATGATACAAATCCTAATAAAGGTACGAGTATCATAAATACCCATAGCATTGTTACGTATAAAAACATCTATTCTGATGCAGACTGCAACTGATACCAATATACACAACTAGCAGCACCGCACGGTTTTCCCCGCGTTGTGTCCGTTCCCGTGGGAATTTAGGGATTAAAAAATAGCCCATAACCTTCCCGTTGAATGTAGCTATCTATTTAAAAGATTTATTCAAATTAGACGGGTAATTTCCGAGATTAGCTCCAACATACAAAAACCAACAAACTTATAAATTCTACCTCTTTATAATATTAGTAATTATTCTTTCTCTAGCTAATCTTACCTTATACATAAGATCGAACCAACACTCCTACAGTCGATAGACCCAATGCAAGCTCACAGAACAACAAACAAGCTCGTAGGCCGTCGATGGGTGAATAAATCCTGAATGAGGAACAGTATTTCGCCGAGGTGATTCCACCATGACGGATCGACCATCCGCCGTGTATATATCAACCAGCCACTCGCTGCTTGGGAGCGTATTCTCGACTTGGTTTTCAGATTACGGATGAAAATATAGGTGGGAAGATTTTCTTGATCATGTGTTGACATTTTTAGTGGCTGTGGTTGGTGGTGGGAATATATTATGTATGAGTAATATGATGATGTTGTTTTCTAAATCTGTATTCATATTGGAATGGGACTGTTATATGCGAATCTTTCGTGTTAGAATTTTGTTGGGTAAAGGGGTTTAATAGTATGTGCCTGTGTGCCTAAGTAGTGGATAAGTATAATTGAATTAATATAACACATTTGTCTAAGCAATCAGTCAGTAGTAAAATGTAGCTTTCAAAATTGAGATTAGTATCGTATGATTTGAACCTGACTTAGAACTAACAAATGTTCCTAATAAACATAACTTTTCAAATAGTTTCCCCTACTGCAATAAACACCGAGACCGTAAGAAAAAAACACGTTTTGTAAATACGCTTCGCCGTCCGACCAACCTTAACTGGTGTCAGGCAAATTTATAGCCTCTCCCGAGAAAAAATGTGGACTCTCTGAGGAAGATTTCAACAGTTTTTATTCGTCCAATATATTTTATTTGAAAGAAACGGCGAACCCCTGAAAGGGCTTCATGACTTGTAGATTTATTATGTGTTAGCTTTCCCTTGTTCAATGGATTACTTGTGATATGATGCTGTATTCAATTCTATGTTATTCAATTTGGTTTTCTTACAATGTTTGTACTGAAGAATTGTATTGAAAAAAATGAAATATGTGCTACTGATATATTTTATGGATGTTGAAGGCAGTTCCTTAGTAGGTATAAAATAGACAAGATATATGATTAATTTGGGCGCTGATTGGTGGAAAATTCGGATTTAAAATAATCCACTAATTACACAGATTGATCATGATCATGTACATGTAACGAAATAGTTGCTAAGCGACAGTTCATGAAAATATAAAATATAAAGTACATCCGTATATCCATACATACATCTATCCTCACAAACTTTCGCATTTAAAATATTAGTAGGATTAGCATGTTATACGAAGGAAACTGTTCATCACGAGATAAATCTTTCGGCCGTACTGCTACAAGATTTGTGGAACCATAAATTATGATTAAGTATGGTTATATATGTTTTTCAAATGACAAGATTTGCATACATAAAATTATAGTAAGTAGATTTGGTCTAACGAGATCATCTCATGTATGTAATGAAATGTTTAATTAACAAAATATTATCAAAGGAAGCATAAATAATGTAGAGCTCAATAAATAATGTAGAATCAAAAGCGTCGATTACATTTTGAACTCTCCTTCGACGTCACAACTTTTCCAAACATTTTCCTTTGAATTTCCCCAATTTACCGCTTGTAAACTCGCTAATTCCACTCGCTCGCCTCACTCAAAACTCTATCTCTTGTAATAATTGTAAACTCTATCTCTATCACTCAAACTTTTTATTAGGGTTAGTGATATTACCTACTATTAGTTATTACAAGAGATAGACTTCTATCTCTTGTAATAACTAATAGTAATATCACTAACCCTAATAAAAAGCTCACTAAAGCAACGAAATAAGTTAAATAAATTCCTGTACCGAGCCATTTTCAGCGTGATATATTGCACTAGGGGTCGGGCGGAGTCACAAGCTGACAAATTCATTTCTCACTTGACACCCCCCAGGGGCGAGGGTGGGGGGTATGTCACATGCTAATCTCTGCGATGCCATGAATTTTTCAAACGTAACGCGTATATGAAACATGTTGAATTTCATGTGTCGTGTTATGTCTGGCGCTGTCTGGAAGCTGTTTCCTTGTGTAGATTTTATTTTCGGATGTTGTTGTTAAGAATGGGAAATCGTGTTACACCCGTACTCAGAGACGTACCTAATGCTGCCTTAGTAGAAATTTAACTTAGTATACATTTAAACAGCCTCCTTGGTCTTGTGGTTTGAGCGCTCGGCTCACGATCCGGAGGTTCCGGGTTCGATTCCCGGTGGGGATATCTCACAAAAATCACTTTGTGAGACTGTCCTCAGTTTGGATAGGGCATTGCAGGCTGAATCACCTGATTGCTCGAAAAGTAAGATGAGTCCGTGCTTCGGAGGGCACGTTAAGCCGTCGGTCCCGGTTACTTTCTACGGATAGTAGTCGTTACATGAGCCATGTCAGAGGCCTTTGGCGGCTCAATAACTCTGACACCAGGATTGGTCAGGTTGACCATCCACTCGATGAAGAAGAAGAAGTAGAAATTTAATGAGTTATGTATGAAAACATCATTTAGTTAAATGTCGATTTAATGAACGTGCTGAGTGCGGCAGTATTTCTTCTTAAACTTCAGACCTGAGCTCTTGTTGATGTCATGTATTATGTAAGTATAAGCCATTAATGTCTCACTGCTGGACTAAGCTCCCTCATCACTGAATATGTGAGTGATATAGTGAATAATTTACTATGTAAATACGTATACCTATACCTCACATTTCGTTTTGAAATGAGACGAAGTTTGTTAATGTGTACCCAACATTATTTTCTACAGTGTTGCTTACCGCTGTCTACATTCAAAGAGAGCTCAAAGAACACCTTTTCCTTCGTCATAAACTATGTTCACAAAAGTTTTATCTTTTACTACGAGAATATTCAAGAACGCAACATTAAACAGACAATACACTGAAACACTAAGGACGTACGCCCACTACCCCGTATCAAAGCGAAACATAGCGAAAATAATTTGTGGAGGTCTGCAATGAAAAATTCACAATATATACGCCACCAATGTTAATAGGAAGGTTTTTAAAGAAAGTTTTGTAAAGGAATCGAAGAAGTACGCCACCTCCTTAAATGTAAGTTAACATAAAAAAATATTAAATAAAAAGTAGGTCTGGTAAACATTTTGAGAGAACAACTTTCTTTATCGGCGTCCCCGCTCCGCTCTTTACGATGGCATAAATTGAGTTTATCTTTATGAATATTCAGTGCAGGGGTGATGTTAACTGTTGACTACCCCTGACTACCCTAACTACCCCCTATTCAGGTATTATACTGTTGCAAGTAAAACACTCTTTTAAATTTATAATTTTCACCTCGTTTCGGTGAAATTGATTCGTTTCTTTTGCCTTTTTCCTTTGTACCTTGCCTTTAAGGGTTTGGGTCATTTGTTTAAAACAGCTACCTACTTTACATTCGAAAAAGTACGACTTACGAGTATCTATGAAAGGTTTGTCCAATATAATAGGTATAATATGTTGAGCTTTAGTCAAAACACTTTCTTTGTTATCTTTCTTAACTAAATACATTCATAATCCAAGTGTAACCATCGTAACTGATAGCGAAATGATACCTTGGAAGGGGTCAATTCTCATTAACCTCTAGTAAGGTAACCTCTTCACTGTACTGATATCTTCAGTGAGATGAGAGGCCTTTGCCCTCCAGTGCGACATTACAGGCTAATTCTAGTACTACAACTACTACGGTATCATCGTCATCTCTCCTAAGGCATACATTACCTGTCAAAATACAAAATAAAAAATCAAGTGATTTTTTACGTGTAATGTATGAATGCCTAGAGCATAAGATCTCTCAGGTTCAAAATCCAGAACAGTCGAAGCAGTTGCTGTTGTAATGTCCCAGCAGAAGCTAATGCCTACTGAAAACGCAATTTATTAACTACTCCTACCTGTCCTCAAGAAGAAAAACGTCTTAAATACCCCCATATGAAGTCTCATAGTACCCAATAGTTATAGTGACGTGTCGGCTAACCGATCCGATATAAGAGTAATCCTCCCCCGGTTGATGAATGGCGACAGAGTCACGCCCGCGGCCTCGCCGACCTAACCCCATATCTCACAGAAAACTTCTAGGGATGGGGTGAGGTTAGACTCGAGACTTGAAACTTGAAGCTTGAAGCTTGAAATTATTACGAGCACTAGTGACTTAATCTTTATATTATGGAATTTTAAAATGAGTCGTTAAGTATAAGTTTTAAGTGCCAGAGTTTTTTAATGTTTCAAATCCAAAACTAATAATAATTAGGTATGTACCTAACCTAATCTTATTTATTCAATTTAGTATATTTAGCTTTGGTTTAGTTCGATACTACGAGTATCTGATAGTTTGCTACAAACGAGTCTTATTTATATAGGTAGGTACCTACCTTTTCAGTAAAATACTGTTTTAATACCAAGTCTGAGACTATCCTTAGGGTCCCTTCCCTATCCTTGCTACCGAATGTTTTATTACCTGATGAAATGAGGTGTCCCAGGACTGGGCAGGCTCAGTAAATCACTCGTACCTGACGCGCCTGAGCCTTCTACCGACTTCAAACAAATTGCCATTTCATATGAACGAATGAGGAACGAATGAACAGGAAAGACTTCTTAATGTTGTTCTTAGATTACTTGTTAATGTAGTGCAAGATTAGGTACTAGAGAATGAGGCGAAGGGATAGAATTTTAGTACATTTACTCTATTATTTTTCATAAAATAAATGTAACGCCTGCCATTATTTTTATAGCAAAGTCCACCACTACGTCATTCTATAACTTTCATCAAGGCTTCTACTAATTTAATATGCTAATGAGTTACGAGTAATGAATGACACTACACAATGCACAAAGGTACTACGTAATACCGACCGCCACATTAAGTTCTTATAAGTACTAAGTACTACTTAGCCACGTAATAGAAGTCCAGTATATTCGTTACAGTCGATAGCGGCTTGACAAAAGGTATCATTAGCGGTCAATTACACATCGCACGTCAAAGCAAAGACATTAATTAGCCGGTATCATTTCATACGTTCTTGTCCACTGTCCTCTAATTATCGCATCAAATTATTGATTGGTTGGGAAGGTGGTTGTCAAAGTTTTGTGTTGCTTCTTGGGCGTTGATAGAGAGCGTTGTATGTAGGTACAAGATAAATAAGTAAGCGTACCTATTACTTTGATTATAAATTGTTAGGTAGATAATAAGTTATAAGTTATAAGTAATAAATAATTACTTTTCTCTCGCTTACTGGACTGGAAGTTTTTAAACCGCCTAAAGGCCTCCGACACAGTCTAACTAGATACTTAAATAAGTTCTTTGATTTTAGTTGACTTGCCCTCCGAAGTACAGTACTCAATTTAAGTAGATGCCAAACGAACATAGCTTTAAGCATTGAGTTATATTTACTTTCAATGGCTTTAAGGTATTTTTTCGGTAGCGACTGCAGTAGCAGGCAGCAACTACCGACCGCAAGCACCATTACTGGATTCTATGAATCTCTAAGAAAATTCGAGTGCTTGCGGTCGGCAGTTGCTGCTTGTTGCTACGGTCGTTACCAAAAACAGACCTTAAGTGTCGCGATAATTTAACAAAGGTAAAATAAAACAATGATTTGTTCCTTGTCTACCAAAGGTTGAGAACCACAAGTCGATAATAAAATCGATACGCTAATAACAGACAAGAAACCGCGCCGACCTCGCCGCTAGAAACAAATTATTTGAGTCTTCATTTTACTCCACTTTATAATTTACTTGCCATTATAACTCAATTAGATTTTTCTTTACTGAAACCTATTGTGGTACATATGTATATCATCGACTGCGTACTAATTAGGGCCTCAATTATGAATGTATCTGTCTTTAATTTAGTATTTATTGTAGTTTGTTCGATATATGATAGACGTATGGAGTTGTTATTTAAATTGTGTCAATTAATTGCATACTGCTTCGATAATGTTGTTTTTTATTGACCTAGTTAATGCTGCTTGTACAGGTGTTGGCTTGTTGGTGTTAGCGTGACAAACGTTATTTTTGTACGTGTTCCAGTAGACATATATTTTAAAGCATGGTGAAAAAGTTTATATACTTATTTAGTACTTACTCTTATATATACAACTAGCAGCGTCCCGCGGTTTTACCCGCGTTGTGCCCGTTCCCGAGGGAATTTAGAGATTTTTTTTACATAAAAACCTTCCTCTTGAATCACTCTACCTATTACAAAAAACCGCATCAAAATCCGTTGCGTAATTTTAAAGATTTAAGCATACAGACAAACAGACAAACAGACACGAAACAGAGACGACTTTATTTTATACTATGTAGTGATTACAATTTGTTTTGTCCATATGGATAGATTGTATTGTTTTTAAATAAAAGCGTTGACAGAATCCGCCCCTTAGTTGCGGTTTTACCTGAAAGTCTATACTTTATGGCATAGAGTCCATTGAGTAACATTTCTCACCGATATTAAGAATAGCCTATGCTATTCTCTCTATGCTATACTATGCTATTCTAGATTCTATAGTCTATGCAGTAAATACCCGTGAGGTTATTTTAAAATTGGAATTGGTAAATATGTTTGCTATATTTGATTTCTAATGAGTACAACCACAAGTTGTTAAGACTGAGGATACTTCTCCCAGCTCACAAATAACGTAACAACTACAAGTTGTTATTTAATCACATTCTAGGCACAATACCTATATACTTGAACAATAACCGTTCAAGTCTCAAAACTAGTATTTTTCCGTAACGACCACTATTAGTACACAAATCACAGGGAGCAGCCAGATACACGTCTAATAAATAAGATTTATATTTAATTTATACCATCAATATGGTTGTTTTGTCTGACTGTGTCTTACCATTTGTTTTCTTTTCTAAATTGATTGAACTCGATCTCGAGTTTGGTATATATTGAATAATATAAGGTACTATGCCTCGCGGTTTTACACGGGTTGCAACTGTTCCTGTGCCATGAAAAATAGTCCTATTAAACCTTTCTATTAAGCTACTTTCAACTCGGCCACTTCTTGGATGGGTGGCACATAGTAATATAATATTAATCTGTCTGAGAGGCACGTAAAAATTGTCGGTCCCGGCTTCATTCAATATATATATACGTTGTATTTGTATGAAAGGCCCTCAACCGCACTATTTGTGTTTTACGCTCAACATACTGAAACTTGATTACTACACAATATACAACAACTATTTCATAATCGAGAACTTGTAGTAGCATACGTTTTTCCTGTATTTATTTCGTAGTTGACGGCTAATGCGGTGCTTTGGATTCAGCGCGGCCGCCGGTAATTGATGCCAGATTTATTATAACGTCACCATTGACAGGAGGCGATTAGTTCGCGACTAGAAACGTGACGATAGCGATGGAGTACTTGGTTGGAGGTTTGTGAGGGAAAATAGAATGTTTGATGGTTTGAGATTTGTTGAGTTTTCAAGACATTTTGGTAGAGTAAAAAGTAACGCAAAATATCATTCTCAACAGAAAAAAAATGAAATATCGTGGTTTTTTATTTGGCCTCCCGAATTACTTCTAGACTATCATTGGTGAGGTAATTGGAATGGGGACCTATTCACCACTTTGAAATTCAAATTCAAATATCTTTATTATATTAGATCATTACAATAAATTTTACTTTAGTTTGCAACGCGCCACCTACTGAGAAGAACTAACAAGTTACTCATTGGGGTTGACATTTTTATATGATTGTTAACAATTTTAAGCCCATATAGAGCAGCTCAAGCGTCTGAACATACTCTGAAATAGTGTGATATACCTTTCTTCAGAGCCTATGCTTAAAGAATTTATGTAGCTAAAAACGCTAAAACTAATGTTTTACTGACGAACACAGAGTGTTTCACGTAATTAACTCACTTAAATACCTGAAATGTGAGTAAACATAGTACCTACCTATTCCACACAAATAACACAAAATCACTTTGTCTCGCTAATAATGACATTTATGCTCACGTGTCCGAAAACGTTCCAAAAATCATGTACCATAACGAACTCTATTACAAAAGCAATACGGATTACAGGATTAGAGTTCCTCAGGGGTTTGTTGAAAACGATGAATGGTCAAAACCCAGTCATTTGATCCTCGAGTTTCGAGTTTCATTTACAAATAAATGTAATGTACAATTAGGATTAAGTTTGTGTTGGGTGAGCATGATGCAACGAATATGTTCTTATATGTTACTAGCAGCACCCCGCGGTTTTACCCGCGTCGTGGCTGTTCCCTGGGAATTTCGGGTTAAAAAATAGCCTATAACCATCCCGGTGAATGTGACTATCTATTAAAAAACGAATTATTCAAATCGGACTGATAATTTCCGAGATTAGCTAGAACATACAAACAAACAAAATTACAAATTTAACCTCTTTATAATTATTAGTATACATTTATACCTGCGGTAAGAGCATATTGATAGTTATAATAATGTAACAGGAACCCTATGTATTTTTTTGGGAAATCTGTTTTTTGTTGGTTTAATATTTACATTTTATTTTTTACATTACCTGTACGAGGTCATACTGATGATAATGGTGATAATGGTATTTAAGTAAAATGATAGTCAGATTCAAGAGGAAAGAATAGGTTGCGGAAGGAATACCGATTCACTCGCAGGTAATGGGTTATTATTGATTAAGACCCACGGTCCTCTCAAAACAAAATTGAAGAATAAAACTATTTAAATATAAAAAATAGCGAACGTCAAAAGAAAACTATTCGTAACATTTTTTACACAAGGTCGTAACCGATTAACCATGAAAACCTAATCGACATTCTTTTAAAAAACGATAACAATTTTCCAGTATAAAACAGGAACAGTTTGTATGGAACACTTACTAATATACTTTTTATTTTGATGGCATATATTTTTTTAAAGAAAATAGTTTTTGGATTTGTATGTATTTTGAAGTGAATTAATTGTTCCATAGGTAGCCTACTTTACACTGTATCGCTACAGACCATTCAACTTCATACTCAACGAGCTGAAGAAGAAACACATTTTTGTGTTGTAGTTTTAATGTGATAGTGTTTCTGACATTTGAAACGGGTTTTTAAAGTACATACATCTTTGTATTCAACATAATGTCCTATATTAATTAGTTTTACTTAAAACTGTGGGTAGAATAAGTGATTAAATATAATACTTATAACGTACATTATTATAAAAAATACTTTATTTGTTTTTTTCTTACGTCTGTTTTAAGCCCCAAAATCTTATGAAAAAAAAACTATTTCTTACTTCAAAATAAATCAACATTTTTAGACTTCACAATAACATAATTAATGAGTAATTTTTCCTACATAATAAAAGAATAAAAAGTCCTACATATATGAATGCCTTCGGCCGTCTACAGAACCGGAGTTTCGGAACTGGTTCCCTACGAGGCTTTTAAATTACTTGTATGGAACTGGTTCCCTACGAAGCTTTTTTTTTACTTGTATGGAACTGGTTCTGTACATGGCTTTTAATTTACTTGTATATAACTGTGATACCTTGTTCACCGAAAAAGGTTTGGCATGAAGGTCGTGTCACTCATTTTTGACGTTGGGGACCACTACTTAATATGACGTCTTCAGGGTATGTCAAGTAAAAAAAGCTTCGTAGGGAACCAGTTCCATACAAGTAATTTAAAAGCTTCGTACGGAACCAGTTCCGAAACTCCGGTTCTGTAGACGGCCGAAGCCATATGAATGGGTTTTACAACATAACCAAGGAACTCTAGAAAAATATTGAAACAGCATTTAGGAAAACGAATCGTCTAGATTCATTCTCGCGGTGGAACCGACTGATGTTGTTGAAGGTGAGTTTAATATTTTTATTTAATATTTCACTGGCAGTGCTTCGCGGTCTTACCCGCGTTGTACCCTACGTGAATTGCAGGGTAAAATGTATCCCATGTGTTATTCTGATGGATAGCCTACAGTTCTGTAAAGTTTTATCCAAATTCAAGATCAAACAAAAACATTTATTTAATCAAAAGTACTTTTTTTGTGAAAGAGCAACAAACATACATCCAATCCATCCATTCTTACAAACAAATTAATAGGATTGCACTGTACTGATAATTTTCAGCCCTTGCCCAGCTGTCGGGTATTTCAGGAAATACTTTTAAATTGTGTTATTTAATTTATTTTTGACTTCAATGCAAAGTTCGGTGCAAGTTCGTTGCATTTATTAATCTTAACATATGTTTTGTAATGAATGAGTCTATATCGGTGCTAGTAGCGCCCGCAGTCTCATCCGCGTGGTATCTGTTCCCGTGGGAATTTCAGGATAAAAAGTTACCTATGTGTTATTCCAGAATCTAGTCTATTTTTGTGTCAATTTTCACTCAGATCAGATGTGTCGTTTGTAATGCGTAATAGAGTAACGAACGTCATCCATACATCTTAACAAACTTAATGCATACATTTATAGTTTTGGGTTAGGATTGATATACATTAAGTTTATAATAATGTCAAAATATAAACATCCCCTTTTGGTTCTGTTCTGTTAAGTTTGCATAAGGTCCGTCGCGGATAAAAAGTAGCCAAGAACCTCCGTCTTGAGTCTGTCTAGCTGTTTATGTAAACTGCATGAAAATCCGTTCAGTACTTTTTGAGTGAACAGAACAAACGAACACACAGACTGAATCTTGTCTTGGGCACTCATTACTTTGTCATTATGACTGAGCATGGCTAATTGTTTTATCATGATAATATGTGGTTTTATTGTTTCCTTTATATTGTTCTACGGTTAATGTCACATCACATTTCACAATGACATTGGTGTCTAATCCATTTTTTTTTCTTGTAATGGCCCTGTAAGTATTTTCTATTTAATTAAAAAGATTAAATAAGTATATCTCACGTGTTTGAATATGTAATTATTTAATTAACCTTGAGTTTGTGACCTAGAAGCTAGTATGTAAATATTGTACTCGGCACTCATCTTAAAGTATGTGTTAAGGCCGCCACGAAAATCGATAAGAACTAAGTACTATTAGGGAAGTTAGCTGTTAACCATGTTACAGGACTAGACCTTTAGCATATGGGATAAAAAAATACATTCTTAACGTAAAGAGATTTTTTAATTGTTGTGACATTACGATTTGTAATGGTTTTAATAACCTACTTTACACACTTATGACAATTATTTATTTTGTACCAAAAATGGTTTACCGGCAATTATGTTGACAATAACAGTTACTTTACATTCATACAAAAGCCTTATTGCACAAATTGCAAAGTAATTGTACAAAACATCATATTACACGAATCATATTTCCCCACGCAGCAAACATGGTTATTATCATGTTTTTCTATCGACTACAATCATCCGGCTTATTACATCTGCAAAAAAAACCCCACCATCTCGTCACTTTGTTGTCACCCCAAACTAATTAGGCTGTAAACCGACCATCTATTGTTAGACCCTTCAACTAGTGACGTGCGTAGCGCTAAGCTATCGATATGTCAGAATTAATACAAAGAATAACAAGTTCTCCTGTTCTTGTACTGTCGACGTGCTATTAGCACTTTTCACCTTATTACAATGACATAAGGTGGAGTTGTGTACAAGTATATATGACGTCGACAGTACCATATACTACTAGGATTATCTCCCACTTTGACAAGCGATTTCATTACTTATTCTCTTGTGCTAAAGGGCTTGTTTTGAACAATTGAAAGAGCGAAGCTTTCAGTTGTGAAATTGATTTTTTCTGACATTGAGTAACTTGATAATTGTGTTTAGAATTACATTTGCTTTGTTGGGTTCAGTAGCGTGTTGGTAGCGGATTTAATTCGAGAGCTTCGGTGTTTTTTTACGATTAGCTGTCATTATAATGTTTTGAATGGGCTTGTAGGGCTCCATTGTGAATGGCTTATCGTTATGACAAAGGACTTTATGGAATTCTGTGTTATGTATGAGATGATAGATAACATCATATGAAAGAATAATAAATGTAATAATGCGTGTCTCTGTATACTGTTTATCTTTTCTGTTTTAAGAATGAGTACCTATTAAACGGTATCACATTTTTTAAATTAATGATCTTGATAAACTGGCCATACAGCCTATTAAAGAATCAAGAATAATATGATAGGAAAATCTCGTCAAAATCTTAGTTTAGGAGTTTGCTGACAAACCAGACAAACATTCATAACTGCCTTTATATCTGCCGAAAATTTTGACATTCTAATCTGCTACTGTTACTATCTCCAATCTCCATGCCAATTTTCATGCAGATTCGATGAGAAGATTATTCGTTCAAAAGGAAAGTTCATCACAAAGTTTGCCGTTGCAAATATTCATAGGACATGAAGTAGAATGTAGTATATTTAGGGCAAGAAACAAAGTAAAAAAGGCATAGGTACAAAAAACCGTACAATACGAGATCTATCTTAACAATACTTTGTACAATAACAACTATTATTCTTCAAAGGAGAACCATCGTACGTCACAAACCACAAGTACCTAACTAAACCGCCGACCACAAAATAAAGGAAACACAACCTCAAATACACGAACCAATTTAACTAAATTGACAGTTTAGAAGGCCCGATTAGCGTTCACCACATACAATTTGAAACCTCCGTAATAACTCATAAGTACTCCTCCACTAATAATAATTGATGGCTTGTTTCAATGAAAAAATATTAAAATAACAGGGTGGTGCGTAATTGGAGGGCTAGCCATCGATTTCGTAATTATAGCCAGTGTTATATTATTTTCCCTTTAACTGAACGTTTAATAGAAAACTGAATTATTAATGTTTAATTTGCTTTGTGTTCCGAGTTGTTTTTATTGGGTTTGTGTCGACGTTGTTTATTAAAGGTGACTCTTGCTAACATACAATATTGTGAAGGAAATTGTTTATTATAACATTTATAACTTACTAGCCGCGCCCCGCGGTTTTACCCGCATTGTGCCCGTTCCCGTGGGAATTTCTGGAATTTTTATACTTATAAACCTTTCTCTTGAATCACTCTATCTATTTAAAAAAAACCGCATTAAAATCCGTTGCGTAGTTTTAAAGATCTAAGCATACATAGGGACAGACAGACAGCGGAAAGCGACATTGTTTTATACTATGTAAGGATAACTATTGACTAGCAATGCTCCGCAATACATCTGCAATATATTTCAGTTACTCGTTGATTAGAACCGCATGATTTGTTGATTAGTTGTACCAATATCACGTACTGATAGAAGGAAGGCATCGTCGATGGAAGGCTTTGTATGAACTGAACATTAAGACGTTCATTACAATAATGTAACTTATAAAGATGTCGCTGCATCGCGGATCACCTTTATGACACCAGCAATATAGATTACCATAGACATAAAAATAAAATCTCTAATCCAGAAACGAAAACAAAAAAAAAGCTGTACATTGAAGCGTCAAAAAGCAATACAAAGTGATTGGCAATGAAAAGCAATCAGTGTATAATAATGGTTTGGCGAAGCTGGGAGTCTCAATAGCTTTGCCGTCGGAGCCCTGAGGTCTGGCGAGATTTTATGCTAATTTTCACCGTTTATTATGCAAAACTGAAAGCGTTAGTGACGACATTGTTATGTTGTTGTTATATCGATAAAATGTTTATTGTTATGAGCCGGCGATGATTTTAAGTAGCTTTATGACTATGAACTATAGATGTTTGTTGCTTATGAATTTTAATGGAATTCGTGAACAGCCTCCGTGGTCTTGAGGTTTGAGCGCCCGGCTCAAGACCCGGAGGTTCCGGGTTCGATTCCCGGTGGGGATATCTAACATAAATCTCTGTGTGAGACTTTCCTCAGTTTGGATAGGGCATTGCAGGCTGAATCACCTGATTGCTCGAAAAGTAAGATGATTCCGTGCTTCAGGGCACGTTAAGCCGTCGGTCCCGGTTACTTTCTACGGATAGTACTCGTTACTTGAGCCATGTCAGAGGCCTTTAGCGGCTCAATAACTCTGACTCCAGGATTGGTCAGGTTGGCCATCCACTCGATGAAGAAGAAGAATGGAATTCGTTATACTTATTATAATAATGATATTCTATCGTGCATCGTGCATTTCATCGACACAGCCCGCCCCTACCCTCCACCTCCACAAGTGTGCGGTGACCAATTTGCGTTTTAATTAAGTACTGTACAGGTTTGTTTTTGTTGCAAATTGTTTTTACCCCAAATCTGCGGGGCCGCGGTTAACCCTCGGCGGGGCTCTTGATTGAAGCACTCTGTTTGTTTTAGTTAACATTACTCGTAGCGAGGGTTATGATTTGTTAAATTAGCTTTAATGAGGCCGTTGCAAATGGAAACTGTTATTTTTAACAGAATTCTGAAACCGAGGTTAGAAAACTTACTTTAATTTGGGTATTCTAAATTTCTTGAGAGAAATTCAGGATAAAATTAGTTAACATCGTTTCCTGGAATTTTTCTGTCGGAGAAAATCGCATGAAAATCTGTTCAGGTATGATGTAGATTAGCGCGAACAATCAGGTACACAGGCATACAGTCAGACAAAAAGTTAGACTTTGTTGGAATGGATGGAAAGATTTAATAAAACGTACGAGATTCGAATCATTAGAGGTCAATGGTGATTAGCAACTAATTATTTATTCTATTCTATTCTATTATCGAAATAAAAAAATACCATTAACCCAACTGTGCCTATTGTGAGCTGTTGTAAGACACTTTATTTCGTACGAAATAAAAATAGCTATCTTATTATGGTACAGTTGAAATAAAAATACTTATTTTAAATGCAACTAGACTGTATTTTATCATATAGCGTACTTGTTTGTATGCCAATGTCAAATTGTTTATGGTGGTGAGTAATAATTAGTTGAGTTAAATTACAAGTTAACTTAAATACGAGGAGAGAAACCTTTGCTTTAATCCTTGTACTCCAACGGGAATGGGTACAATGTCAATAAAACTAAGTTTAAAATATTGGTAAAATATTATTCGAAATCCACCGCATTCAAAAAAGTACCACAAAATTAAGGGTGGGTTGTTTCAAACGGTGGGTTATCGTAACATACGGTCGTTAAAAAGTTCACGATTTTTCGTTGTTAAATGCCTATTTAATACAAATTGCTGTTTAATAACGTATATGACAATCTGTTAAAGTTATTCAGCCTGCCAGTAGAAAGCTACGATTTTAATTTTCTTACGTCTGTTAAGATTGACATTTTGTATTAACGTTTACTGGTGCGTGAGCGTAAGCTGTGGTAATCCACCCTTAATCTGAAGCATTTGCTTGGATTGAGCGAGCTTACATGTCTGCTATAAGGTATACGGTTAGTTTTACAAATCTAGTTTTACTGACGGGATGCAAATCCTAAAGGAGTTTTTCAGCCGGAGCGACTGAACCAAAGTGAATTGATGCGATATTTTCTTTGTATTTGATCAGGTCTGTTCAGCCTGATTCGATCAACCTCTCCATGTATGGTATACATTAAGACAGAGTTGACATTTTAATCTTGATATACTTTAAGTCAACATTTTGACTTTATGTATCTGTCGCGTGCTATTTAATTAAACTTGCTACATCTAAACGAGGCTTATCTAATAAATCTCTTTATAACATTACTGTATATTATCTTTTTACCAGTCTGCCACTTATGTTTGTGTCGTATGTACCATACATTCTATAAGAGCCATACAATCTGTGTGTCTCGGTTCAGTTTGTTTCAGTGTTTTCAGTGAATGCTCGTGGTATCTTTGAAGGTAACGGATTATTTTGTTACTTGTTTTTTTGTTTTAAAATGTTTTTATATTTGAAACAATGGTGAGAAACTTATTTTTTTAATTAAAAACGTACCTTTTGGTAGTGTCCTAGCAGCGGTTTTATCTGCGTTGTGCCGTTCCGTTCCCGTGGGAATTTCGGCGTGAAAAATTGTCTATAACCTTCCCGTTGAATGTGGCTATCCGTTAAAAAAAGAATTATTCCAAACGGAGTGGTTATTCCCGAGAATAGCCCGAACATACTAAAAAACATAATTAAAACTAGCAGCACCCCGCGGTTTTACCCGCGTTGTGCCCGTTCCCGTGGGAATTTCGGGAATTTTTTTACATAAAAACCTTCCTCTTGAATCACTCTACCTATTACAAAAAACCGCATCAAAATCCGTTGCGTAATTTTAAAGATTTAAGCATACAGACAGACAAACAGTGTGACAGACACGAAACAGAGACGACTTTATTTTATACTATGTAGTGACTATGTAGTGATGATGTTTACAAGATTAGTGTCGATGATTAATTGTTTGTATGATCACTGTCCAGTCACCGAATATTATTGAAACTACAGAACAAAGGTTTTTGCTACCAAAGGATTAACCAATTATCGTAATGTAATTGTTCGTGTAGTGATTATTTTACTATCGTAGTCATAAGCAGAACTGGAAAAGATAGGCATAATCACCACAGCTATACTATACTTGTCCATAGTTCAAAGTACTTTTTGTTAGTGAACTTCTGTATCACTACATAGTATAAAATAAAGTCGTCTCTTTTTCGTGTCTGTCACACTGTTTGTCTGTCTGTATGCTTAAATCTTTAAAATTACGCAACGGATTTTGATGCGGTTTTTTGTAATAGGTAGAGTGATTCAAGAGGAAGGTTTTTATGTAAAAAAATTCCCGAAATTCCCTCGGGAACGGGCACAACGCGGGTAAAACCGCGGGGCGCTGCTAGTTTAATTATAAAAGTTAATTTCACCTATTTTTCATTCCAAAGGTATTCAATATTATTTTTCTTTTTCCATTTTTTCCCCAATACCTTTTAGTTAATAATGTTATAATATTTTGAGAATGAGCTCATTTTAAGAAATACGTTTTTTTGGCTTTTGATGCAGTTGTTTATTATTTCCGCTGAGTCACTTAAAATCGTTTAAGGAGTTGGTAGTTGTGATAAGCACCCATATTTTTGCTCTACATTTCATTCAGTCGATATAAATACACATCTTTTTTTAGGCTAATGAAATCTTTGTATCCTTGCACCTGAGAAATCAAACATGGCTCGGGTTTGAGATCACAAACCTGCAGTAGGCAAGCATAATGATTACGCCTTCCCTTCACTGTGCAAATTAATGAGAGGAAGCCTTTGCGCTCGAGTGACATTCCAGTCTGATACTTTTCTTTATGAGGTCACTTAAAAATTTATTTCACATTTTTATCTGACGTTTCCGTACCGTGAGTCTTCTGTGTCTAGTTCAGTAAAAGAGCGAAGTGTGAACGTAGTTTCAATTCAAAATGAGTAGTGTTCGCTTCAACTTAAGAAGGTACTAGACTAGTAGGTCACTTAAACTTAATATTATTATTGTGCCCCTACAATGATACAAATTGTCAATAACCTCTCGATACAATCTGATTTACGCCACCTTACAAGTAGACTTAACCCGAGTTATCCTTTAAATCAAGAGCCGCGGCGCCAAGGCCATAAGTTACAAATTTAACGACAAAAAGCTAGGCCATTTAACGTGAAATACTGTTTTCGGAGACAGCCTTCATAAAAGTTAAGCTTTGAATTATTACTGTGTTATTTCGCTCTTGCGGCGCCCGGCGGTGTTTTATGCATGCTTTTGAAAAATTACACTTTTATAACGTATTTATATTTTATGGGAGTGGAATTGTGTTATTTGGTGATTGATGGCTTTAACTAACCCATTGTATTATAATAATGTTGCTATGTTTTCATTTATTCTGCTCAATACCAAGTACAAGTGAAGAAGAAGATACTAAGTACTTTATTTATTTTTTGTATCACTTGGAATCACATCATTTCTAACCTCTGATTTCCCGGAAAACCTACACACACAACACACCACACCCCAAGTAGGAACACAACGATAAATCATAACGAAAAACTTCCGCATCACAAAAATAAGTAAAGTAAGTGTAAAATAAATCTCCGGTTGTCATAGATAGGTTTCAACAGAATTATTTGCGGGCCATAACTTAGTAATATCTGTGCGGGTACGTGCGCCATTTAACTTGACTTACGGCCCTTCGAGACAGATTTCATAAAACGCCTCGGGAATGGCTACATTACATGTTTTTGCGGAAACACTGCTGAAAAGTAGGACAAAAAACCTATAAATATATCGAGTTTGAACTCGTATGATAATACTTTGGAGATATGGTTTGTTGTCAGATGTAAGTTAAACAAGTTATTTCGTGAGGAAGATTATATATTCGCAATGAGCGTTATTGTTAGCAAAGTTTAGTCCGTAATGTCCCATTGCCGGACAAAGGCCTCTCCTCTCAAAGATATCGGTACAGTGATGAGGATTAGGGGTAAGTATTACGCTTGCCTAATGCGGGTTGGTAATCTCATACCCGAGCTATGTTTATTATATGGTGAAAAACTCGAACACAGTTTCTAACCTCTGTATTTATTTTCTTTATTCTGTACAAATATATTTTTGAAGAGTTTATCTTCTTTGTTTAAACCAACAATACGTTCATTCATTTGAATGTTCCCATACAAATTTCTCACACGGGTATTTTGTTTTAAGAACATTTTTTTAAGTATCATTTGTGATGATATTGCTGGAATGTCTTTTTTTTTACTTAACCTCGCTGTCCCACTCCTGGGCAAAGATCTCCCCCAATAAAAATGACTTACATAATTAATAAATAAATAAAAATGGTATTAGCATCTTCAGATACATAACAATGTAATCTGTCACCTTGAAATAAATTCTTCATAAAGTTTAGGCCTTTATATGGACTTATCATGTCAATAACGCACCTCGATAACGGATGGAGATAAGTAGTGCGTAGCCACATGTATCAAAGGAAATTGAGACGGCATGTTTCTTTCAGGAAAACCTTTCATATCTCATTAAAAAGATAGTGCTGTTTTTAACAATATCTGTAGAAAGAATCAGCGTTAATTTGCGAGATGGCAGGTTCATTTCAATACGAGTGTTATACAAGCCACATTACTCGCCGAATAACTAACGTTCTATCGAAAACGTTGAGTCGTCGATAGTAAACTCGCCGAAACGCTCATTTAAATGAACAAAGGCTAACTTAAGGCTGGACTTTTGAGTCTCTTTTGTACAAACTGTTAAATATTTTAATATTTTGTACAAAAGAGACTACAGATATTTAGTGTTAGTATAAATATTACAACTAAATCGCCGTTTTATTAAGAGCCAGCTTAAATATGTAACAAACGGTATAAGCATGCTATTGTCTGTCTGTCAATCTTACACAGTCACACAGCAGAACCAATTGACTTCAAATTCTTCACAGATCTTGTAGTGTTATGTGTTCCTAGTATACTTTTTGCAAGTTATTCTACTTTAAATTGTAAATAAAATACTGTAAGAAAAGTCTAGCAGAACAAAAGCCATGGTGTAGGTCCAAAACCGTAAAATCTGGATTTTACCAGATTTTCAACCGTAAAAATGTTTAGTTATGTAAACTATTATTGTATTAGTTGTTATTGCTATTTTAATGGGTATAACTTTTTATATCCGATTTGCATGTGAGCGTGGCCTAACTTCTGTATTCTCGGGGCCTTATTCATAAACGCTTACTAGCAGTATTTTAGCTAGCAAATGGTTTGTCCCTTTCTGACATACGCTATTTACCAAAGAGCAATAGAGACAAAACACTCACTAATAGTGTGTTAGTTAGAGACCGTTTATGAATAAGGCAGTTTGTCTTTACCACTTTTGTAGGTTAGAAATTTTACAGTTTTATCTAACGCGAATCGGTTCTAATACCTTGTTCGATAGTATCCAGTCTTAAACGAATTCAATACAATAAATACACTACAATACCTATTATTCCTTGTCCTATTAGTTACCAACTTTATATTCCACGTCCAATAATTACGAAACACAGAGTCTATGAAAAGGTCAAAATGTTATAAGTAATTTATGTCATGTTGGTTTTAATTTAACGGTACTTATTGATGTGTTTATTAAACGAGACGACTCGTAAATCAAGCGTTATCGTCTAATGTTTTGACTTCGGCGCGGTTGGTTTGTCATTCATGATATAGAGTTAAATGATTTATTGTTATTGGCTACATTGCTGGAGATACGCATTGATTACAAGAGGACAATATCTATGCAGATAAACTGTTTAGAGGTTTACTTAGGTGTTTTTAGATCTGGCGAGTTTAGTAGCTGTTTTTTGAGTTCAATAGAAAGCTAGCTTCATGGTCAATTCAGACATGCGGCCGGCTAAGGGTGTATGAGCCATGTCAGAGGCCTTTGGCGGCTCAATGGTACGTTCAAAAGAGCCTCTTTGGGGCCAAAACTGAATCTTCTTCTCTTCATCGAGTGGATGGCCAACCTGACCAATCCTGATGTCGGAGTTATTGAGCCGCCAAAGGCCTCTGACATGGCTCAAGTAACGAAAAAAAAAACTAAACTGAAATAATAAAAAAAATAAAAACGAAATAAAACTGAATAAAAATATTTGACTTTGACTTTGACAATAACTCTGACACCAGGATTGGTCAGGTTGACCATCCACTCGATGAAGAAGAAGAAGGGTGTATTTTCTTTAAAGCGAAACGGAGCTTAGTGTAGTCCATTAACCAATCACAACGCATTGCTAAATGTTGGAGATTTCAATGCGCTTTGATTGGCCAATGGGATGCTGCAAAACTCTCGCTCTGCTTCAACGACACCGCACCCGTACAGTCTGCCTTACTGAGCACGTACATCAGGAGGGTTTTCGGATATGAATAAAAACGTTTATCAGAAAATTACTAATTTTTGAGCTTCCGTTTTACTAGTCAGTTATATCATTAAGACGTTATCTAAAGGAGCAATTAATGATTAGCTAGTGGTAACTAACTTGTAACTTATCGCAGAATCTTATTAGCACTGTTTATGATTCAACACTGATAAGAAATTAGCTAGAGTTAACGATTTGTTTTCTTTTAACGAAGAAGTAACATAGGGCTCTAGCTTTGAAGGAGACGGAAGATAATTACTCTTTAGAATACAAAACAAGTTAGATATTCAAACGGGCCTAGAAATCTACAAGAAAAAAAGTCGTATTTCTAACACTCTCTTTATAAACTTGATTAAAAAGTCAACGATTTGTTACATTTAAGCGGCTAAAGGTGGTTTCAGACTAACGTATTTTCTCCGCTTATACGGACGTTTTAATACTTGAACGGGTCTAAAACAGCCTTTATCATCATAGCCTAGACTAACTTATGAAAGATCTTTTAGAGTCAATAGTTTCCTTCTAACTTTTTAGTTATCTTTATAGACTCAGATTAATTACAACAACTACTGAACTGATTTACTGAATGTTGTCTACGTTGTTAACAATGTATTTTCGATGGCTTTACGATTGCTTCACCGTTGAAATACGAGTATTGAGACAATGTTTCACAGATAATTGAGTCTAGAATACCTATTAGCACACTTTAGATTACAGTTGGTAATATCTTAAATGTGATTTGAATGAACGATTTATGAATGACTACCTATTTATTGGTGTTTATTGCAATTCAATTTAGGAGTGGGTTTTTTCAAACGGCTGGTTATCGTAATTTACGTTCGTTAAAAAGTTCACAACTTAGCTGTTAAAACGCTACAATTTTTTTATTATCTTACGATCGTTGAGACTGACATTTTGTGATAACGTTTAGTGGTACGGAAGTGTAACTTGAAGCAACCCGTTCTTAATTCTTTGGAAAACGTACAACCTTGTTTTTCTCTAAAACGTCAAGTAAACAATCAATTATAAATACCTTACTAACTAAATATTTTATTAAAACAATATTAGAAATGTATCATAGCATACCTATATAAACCATTTATTTTGATTTTGGGTTAATATGAATGAAATTATGGCTAATTGGACACCCAGGTTACTTTTTTGTAGGAAATCTATATTTTGGATGAGAAATGGGTCTAAAAGTAAAGTCGTATTTCTGTATATCTAAAAAGGAGCATAAATAAACAATTTTAATCTCACCAACCACGCCCGATGCAAAGAATCGTATTTTAAAAATAATGTTACCAATTAATCAATGTTAATTTACATTAAGCCACCCCCTAGTTAATTTGTTTGGGGATGAAAAGTAAAGCTATTAGCCTAAATGCCCTCCAGCCGTTTTTTTAAGTATTTAATCTTGCCCGCTGTTACAAATGAACGCTCCTTAAGAATTAATTTAAAAGAATACTTACCACTTTTCTGATGTCATATTTTATAATTAATTTATAGTGGGTGTTGAGTTATGGATTGTATTTATCATTTGTATTGTGTTATGAGAATCATTTGTGAACGAAAAATATTTTTCTTGGGAAATATACAGGGGTATTTCCTAAAACAATTTCAAATATTTCCTAAAAAAGAGAACCTTCTTAAATTTAATAGGTAACCTTACTATCCTTCGGAGTTTAACCAGATAATCTCAGGAACAGAAGAGTCTTAACAAGACACGAACTAAACAAAATGTGTGCTAAAACTCAACTAAACTAAGTACTTATATGCCTGCTCAATATCTGTTCATCTATTTCTCTAAATAAAACAACAAACAAACACACATCCATAAATACTAGTATTAGTAACATAGTCCTTCATAAAGACACAGTTTCATTAATTCGAATTGTAATAGTGTCGGCATTCGTTATCGATACATCGGGTATAACGAGCAAACAAACAAATAAAGTTGGCTTTATTGTGCGCGTTAATGTATCGCTGTCAGAGTTGCCAGTGTCACGAACATAAATATTGAATATAACAGTAACTTGATGCAATTATAACCTAGTAGTGACCTGTTATCGCAGTCGGTACTCTCTGTGTAGGGATGGGGCGTGTTACTATCGTTAAAGGATTAATTGTTAGTTGAATATTGATTTTCTTTATCATCTTAATAAGGTTACACAACAAAGTTCATTAAGGTATAATATACTCATAGATAAATCAATCATAATGAAAAACCAATTGGAAAAATAATTAACTTATTTGTTATTTAATTGTTCTAAACTAAATTAACTGTCATATTTATAATCTGTTATAGGTGTTTGTATCGGAAATAATTAAAGTGTGTACGCAACAATATTGAAGAAAAATACAATCTGTTATTCCAAATAAGACCATGTTCACGTTTTACAAACTTTTATAAGTTTTATAAGTATCTCATATACATTTTAAACTA
Source organism: Cyclophora albipunctata (assembly GCA_963082685.1). Classification (NCBI taxonomy): domain Eukaryota; kingdom Metazoa; phylum Arthropoda; class Insecta; order Lepidoptera; family Geometridae; genus Cyclophora; species Cyclophora albipunctata. The sequence goes on along the minus strand of OY720121.1, from coordinate 685,961 downwards.
GTATCCCGCCTAAACATATCGATGATACTGATCAAATGTCATATCGATAAAAGCCACAGAGCCCCTTCCCTATTCCAAAGCGTCAAAGACACCTTGTTCTCGCTGAACGGTTACTGGGTAGTAAATTTAACAGTTATTGTCCTAACTGTTCGCATTAATGATTATTATACTCGATAGAGGAATGCCGACCGATAACGATTCTCATAAAAACTTTGACAACTCAAAGATGTTATAGGTAATGTTGTAGTCGAGAGATCTTTATATGTCTTCGTTCGTATGTGCAGACGATAACTTTTATTATCTTCCATTTATGTATGAGGATTAAGATTGTTCAACTTTATCAGTTTTTGATCTTTGTGATACTTTTTTGTGCACTTGACTGTGCTCACTTTATTGAATATATTAATTGGGTGGGAGGGAATCCTCTAATAGTTAATTTGATGATGGAAATCAGGACCTCTATCTTGCAAATGGTATTAATAAAATTATGTGTGTGTTATGTTACAAATGTTACTTTCGAAGGTGTGACTGGTGACGTTCTATAGAACTTGCTAGCTCAAAGCTTGTAAATTCGCTCGGATTAAACGACACTCAACTCAAATATTTTCGCGTAAACATTGTAGGTTTTCCTATATTAATAATGTAAATATTCTCCATGAGATAGCAATAATGTGATGAAATCGCGCCGAGGTAACCACTCATTGATAACAACCACCGTAGTACACGTACAGAGTACTTCCTACACGGAAACATTTCAGAATAATTATCTAATCTATAAAGTTACATTGTATTTAGACAAGCCCGCTGGCACGGTGGCAGTGAGAGCGTTTACTGTGTCGTGGGATTGCGGGTTCGATTCCCGCTCGCTGTCAATATTATTTGAAGACATACATAGTTGTTAACGACGACGTCTGGGTGTCAATTATATATTCATATAAAGTATTTGTGTATGTATATATAGTAGTATTCATAATACAAGCTTAGTTTATATGTAACGTATGAATAATAATTTATAAAAATATAATCTCAGTTTTTCAGACTAGTCTTGAATCTATTCTCGATATTGGCAAGTCACTTGCTTACTATACATTGCAATATCGCGATATTAATATGCAAACTTTTATCGAAATAAAAAATATCATATCTAATGCAACAAATAAATCAGCGTCTACATATGTTGGTTTCCACAACACGCGCTGACGTCACACGTCGTCACGGCACGTATTTATGACGTCGCGCCGTCTCCGCCCGACGTTTTATAAAACTCAATTACTCCACGTCGCGCCTCCACTCCTTAATAATGATAATTGATGAGGAAATTTGCGAGCTTTTTGCGGAGAGATCCTTCCCGGTTATATTTCTTCTTTTATGTGCGTTTCCATTGGGTTTGCGGACGGAATTTTTAAAATGATTTTTCTTCAGAGTCTTTTATGGGAGAACAAGTAAGTGCATACGTATGTATGCGAATTTTACAGAATTAATATTTTATTTTAGTTATATTTTTTCGCAGATGAGCTTTAAAATACTTCTTAAAAGTGGCCATTAACACATTATAAAGTGGAGTAAGAGATATTTAATTTTAATCAATGAAGTTATAGCAGGTATGTGTAAAACATATGTATTTTTTAAAGATATTTGAGGGCCATCCGTACAGCCTATGAAAATATTGGTATTTAGGACCTTGTTATATACAATCTTCTATAATACCTACCGACTGTTATTTCAATAAGTGATTAAAAAGTACTAAAGTTCTCAATATTTAATGGAATCACTCATACAATGGAGACGCACACAAACACGACGCAATATTTCTTCATAACACGGCCCCTGTTTAATTTGTAAATCGCTTGACGACTGATTAAAAACTCTTTTTGAAATATTTACGTCCTCCTCTCCAAACACGTCATTTACAATAAACTCTCGACTCCGGGATTTTTTAAAGTCAATTAAGAAAACGTCAAGAGAAATTGAATGCAGACGTTTATTTTACGATTTATATTTGATCTTTGATCAATGGTAGAAGTAAATTGCTGTACCGTAGCCAGTTTATATCTTTACTAGTTGTTTAAATACATTACTTTAAAGCTATTAGTAAGGATTCGTTTGAATACAGTTCGCTTAGTAAAAACTAACATGTATAATGTGTTTGCCTTCTTGTATTTCTAACTACTCTTGTACGTATGGACCTAACGTGTTCAAAATATCCTATCTCTCTTTGTTGCCAAAACTGTATAAAAACAAAAAGAAAATGAAACTGATTTTTTACACAACACTACTTTAAAATTTATTCAAATTACACATCAAAAAAGAATGTAATGTATTCAGATTGTTAAACTAAATTCGTTCCGTTGACGTGCCAAAATGCATCAAGAATTTTCGTGACAAGATAATGTGAGCGAAATCAGTGTCCGATGAACACCCACACTGCCCACAAAGAGCAGAGGATTAAACGAACCTGACTCATATCACAATAACTAAAACCTTCAATCAGTCCGATAACAATCTCTAAAACGAACATTTTACGAACAAAACAAATTGGACATCTACCAAAGAATTAGACGATGTAGAGTAGAATAGATGTTTGAAATCCGTGCGGTGAAGTGGGAGCATTGCAAATTAATGTGCTGTGGTGTTGGAATTGTATTGTCTGATTTTCATTGCTATTGCGATAATGAAGTTAAAACTAAAAATAAAATACTATTTAAATCTAAAGAATTTTAGTAATAGAATATACAGCTACTTAGTTGCCAAATTGAGAATGTTTTAATTGTTACCACCGTTCCGGTAACTTTTGGTTTTTGACCGAAAACACTGTAAAATCATTATGATGTCATCGGCATACAATATTTAAAATCTCTTTGGTCACGAGTACAAAGATTTAAACGTTCGAATTTTGAAAAAGTTAGCCCATTAGACGGTACAGTGTGAAGAACAAATGATATTTCTCGACACCCAAACCCATAACCAAACAAATGACCATTTAAAAACCATTCTACACCAGTCTTTGCTCTGTGGCGTCGTGCGTCAATTACCAAGGCACCAAATTGCGGTGCAGAGTCGACGGCAAATCATCGTAATGGCTTTCGACCATCGTCCGCCGACCATACCTTCCGGCGACCATAAATCTGAGCCACTAAGTGGCCGGGACGCGTAATTCTGGTGATTAGACACCCTTCGGCCTCTCAAACAGATTATAGGCGAAACCATGACTTCAGTATGTCAGATTTGATTGAGCTCTCGGGAAATTGTCTTTGATTTCTGAGTGATGGCGATTGCGAGTTGTGTGATGGAGAAAAGTTTGTCCTGTTGATTAAGTTATTGGTTCGTGACTTTCTGATTCGTTTATTAATTTTTATTGGTCTGAGTTGGAGTTAGTGAGCTTTTAGAGTTGTTAGACCGTCTAAGGACTTCTGACATCTAAAGGTAACCCAAGAAACCGGGACCGACAACATAATGTGTTACGTGCCCACACAGTAAAACTTATTTAGAATCGCCATTATCGCTATTCAAGTGGTGATTGTACCGTAACACGTTACTTGACATGCACAATGAATTAACATCACTGAGTTAAACTACAACGATAACAACACGACTTTCAGCTAGAAACTACGGAATTAGACATTACTTAAATGTTCCATTGATTGTCAAAGGAAACAAACTAAGCTACTCGTAAATACAATATAATATCTTTGAAATAGAGTTCCATTATTGCTCAATATCCGAGGTAATAAATACTTAGACACCATTAAGGTAACAAGTACTTAGCAAACCGTGTCGACACCAAGCTGCGGTTCCCAAGGAACGTTAAATAACAATTTTTATAACAAAAATTGAAGGCAATAATGATTACACAAGATTTCCTCGGCGTTTACTTGATTGAGATGAAAGTACTTGAGATTACACGTTCCTGGCTAGTGAGCCGTCATTACTTTGGGTACCGTGCTATTACTGCACTCGGCCTGTCATTATTATAAGTACTACCTAATACTAACAAGAATCAGATGCGATCTTACAACTTGTCTATAAATATCGGTGTCTGTTCCACCTTGATTATAGGTAATTACCTAATTTGGGTGTGTGGCTTTAGGTTTATGATTTTATTTAAATAATAGGGTATCGGTAGGCTGATATGTTGAATGGAAAGTCCGTGGTTAGACTTATTGAGGTGGAATAATTTGATTTATAGGTTTGTTTTGAAGTTTCATTACACATTAGTTTGAAAATATGGCTAAAGGTGAAAGGTTTACTGTTAATACAGAAAAACAATGTATGAAATTACTCATTTGAGTAGTTACGCAATTTCCTGTGCAAACAACCTATAAAACATATTTTGCGAACGATAACAGATCGTAGATAATTTTCTAATGATGCTATTTTTATATATTTCAGATCAAATTCTTCGCCTAATTCAAATCATTGAAACATGACAACTTTATGACAACAGTACTAACAAGACCAAGTCATGAAGATCACTTTCTGGGCACAGCACTTCGTCGGCCAAGCGGAAATCATCAAGGAAAAAAATGGTGCTGCAAATTCTGATTACGTCGAAAAATCCATCGGCGGCTTCGGATTATGGCAACTGCTATACCTAACTATTGTAGCGCTATCCAGATTTGTAGCAGGATGGAACACAATGGGCATCATATTCATGACTCCAGACACAAAATTCTGGTGCGAGGAGTTTCCAGACAATATTACAATGGACGTCACGAATAATACTTGCTATAAAACGTGTGTCCGTTATGAGTATGAGAGGGATTTGTTTCAAGAGACATTGGTATCGGAATTTGATTTGGTTTGTGATAGAGCTTGGCTGGCCAGCTTCACTCAGACGGTCATGATGTTTGGGCTGCTGTTGGGAGTATCTGTCTTTGGATGGTTTTCTGACAGGTAGATATTTGTCTTTTCATGTTAACTATTAAGAAAATTATATTCATTAATCGATTATCTTTTAATTTTTTTTGAGTATCTTCTCTGTACTATTTTATATCTTATTTTGTTTTTGAGTTATTTACATTTTTCTGTTCAATTATTTCTGCTATTGGTCCCTCAAATGGATACAATGGACTTATTGCATACTTCAGTAGATACCCAAAAAATGTTTTACGAGAGCAGCTACTTGATTCTCTTCTGCAATACTACTTGTTTACTTGAACTTGTATTTATTTTTCAGATACGGCCGAAGCAAAGCCATGATCTTATCCGGAGTGACGAACATAGTCTTCATGTTCGCTGTTCCCTTCGCTCCTTCCTACTGGTCTGTGACCGCTTGCAGATTCTTCATAGGCCTCGGCTCCGGTGGGATTTATTCCTTAACAGCGGTCTACACTTCAGAAATGATCGGAATAAGACTCATAGAAGTAGTCACTTGTACAGCACTGATGCCGGATGCTATAGCCCTGGCAACTTTCTCAGTGTTTGCTTACTTTTCTTCGACGTGGAGGGTTTTCGCGATAGAGTATAGTGTGGTATCTGTGATACTGGTGCTGATGTTGTTCTCGTTGCCGGAGACTCCGAGGTGGTTGATAGCTAATGGCAAATCTAACGAGGCTGTAAAGCTTTTGACTGGAGCTGCGAAATTGTAAGTGATTTTTCAGTCACTTTGTTAACATTAGCGTAGTTGCAGAAATCTTATGATAAATTAAAATAAACTTTTCCTCACTGGCATATTCGCAATTACCTCTAAATTGAAAAAAAATTGTACTAGTTATTTAATTAACTTAATCAATCTTATGAGAATTTTTACTTCGACTTTACATCTAATTTTAATCTCTTAATTTTAGTACTGATTGAATTTTAATACCATCATCGTCATTTAATAATATTATGTACATAATTGCTTTTTTGATTACAGTAACAACCGAACTACAACAGGCATCAAAGAACACGTCACAAACAGTATAAAAGAACTCCAGTTGGATGAGAACGAAGCTCCAAGCTTAACTTACGTAGATTTGTTCAGGACAAAGAAACTAGCTATCATTACATTTGCTTCAGTTTCTATATGGTTTGTGACGGGATTCAGTTACTTTGGACTGAGTCAGTATGTGTCACAACTTGGAGGAAATCTATTGCTGGATGTGGTCATATTAGCGATATTAGAGGTAATACTTGTCTTAAGTTTGTTATTATTTGCTAGTAGCGCCCTGCTGTTCTATTCTCACTGTGCACATTTGTAAGTAAGAATGCATAAATGAAAAGCTCATAACCTTGGTTCCTCTATTATACATTCATACAAACTCATCAGCTTTGTTATATAGATTTACTGTCCTCCAAAAATCTTTCGTCTGTGCATTTATTGAACACCTTACTTACAGAATATGCTTTGCTGTTAATTTTGAAAGGTCTTTTTGCACTTCCAATAACAAGAAATATTTCATTAACTATATCCACTAATACAGCATTGTTTTATTTTTTCCAGTTGCCAGCAACTCCAATCGCCATATTACTAACAAAATCAATAGGAAGAAAATTATCAGCAATATTATCATTTGTCGCAATAGGATCTTCAATGATCATTTTAATATTCATTCCAGAAGGTTCCATAGCTGCCACAACCTTGGGGGGCATAGGACTTTGTGCTTCTACAGTGGTGTTCTCAGTAGCGTATTTATTAACTATAGAACTATACCCCACACCTATGAGGAATATGGGATTCTCTCTAAGCTCAGCTGGGTCTAAGCTAGGAGCTATGGCAGCACCATTTGTAGCTAATCTCAAACCTAGAACACTAGCGACATCTATCTTTGGTGTTTTGCCGTTCATAGCTGTTCTAGTTTGTTTGATTGTACCAGAAACTAAAGGAAAGAAGTTGAAAGATAATGTTGAGAATGATTAATTTGTAAATATAATTGTAGGATAAATATACTTTATTTGCATGTTAACTTTATACTAGTCTACATAATTTATTTAATTAATTGTAAAATGAATGTTATCTTAAGTTTAATGAATTAAATTGATAGCTTATGACTTTATTTAACTGCAGTCTTTAATTTTAACAATAACAATTTAGACTTATGTCAAAATTTCTGATGTTTAAAATCAGCGGCGTCTTTATATGTAACTATTTCGAACTCATTTTTTTTGTACAAATAATTAAACCAAGGTTAACCTTAAACAACTAACCTGTGTTTTTAAGTTCGTGTAATATATCATTATTATATTGTATTTGCAGCCGCACCCCACGGTCATACCCGCGTTGTGCCCGTTCTCTCTCTCTTCATTGTTTCGTTTTTCAATGTAGCTATCAAATTCAAAAATAATTATTCGAACTGGACAGGGAGTTCCAGAGATTTACCCTAACATATAAACACATACATAAAATGTTCCCTTTATAAGTATTAATTGCTTTGTTGAAAGTTGGCTTTAATTCTTTCAACATTAACTGATATTCGTTATCTTTAATGTTTATGTTGTCATTATTATCAGCCCCGGCCCTTGTAACGCGACCGTTCTGGATACTAATTGATTTATGACTAACATCTGAACTATTGGCATTGGGGAAGCGTTAGATAAGTTATCTAGCATTTACTAGTTGACATATTTAAAGACAGAGGAAACAGATTGTGACGAATTGAGTACCGCCTCCTTTAAAAAGTCAGTTAAAGAATGATCTTGTACATGATTGGTTTTGTACTGATACATAAAAGGGATGTCCTAATTTTGACGAGAGTTTGAATCAGTCTGTAATAACAAAGCTGTTAGATTTCTCACCCAGATTTTGTCATAATACTAATATTATAAAGGTTTTGATTTTTTGCTTGTTTGAACGCGCTTATCTCAAAAACTACCAATTCAATTTGAATAATTATTTTTGTAATAAATAGGTACATTCAACGAAAAGGTTATAGAATATTTTTTATCCCGAAATACCCATGAGTGCGGGCACTAAGTGGATAACCGCGGGGCGCAGCTAGTTATTTTTAATATGAACCTCGTTTCGGCATCCTATTTATTCTGTACATGCATCTTATTGATGACAATTTACATTACACTGTAACTCATACATTATACAACAGAGTAAGCGATACAACATAAGTGATACACTTAAATAAACAAGTACAAATCACTTGAAGTTGTCTCTTAATTGGTTCATGACCCGTATCCTCAAGGATGGGACGATGTAGTGTGAATTTCTTTCATTATTATATTGATTCAGTGTCGGTGGCTTTTGATCCGGAGGAGCGGTGCCATTGATGCAATCAGGGTAATGGGACAATTGTCGGGGTATCCTTTCATAAATTGATATGTCAAGATTGAAAGAGTTTTGTTTTGGTAATAAAAGTTGACTCGATGATCGGTTCGTGCGAATTTGTAGATTGGTCTGTTTTGTTTTGGGATTGGTGATGTTGTGTAAGTTGGTTATCGTTATTGGACTATCTTCTATCTATCTTCAGTGAGATGAGATGTTCTTCGCACGTTAATACTTTTTTGCTTTAAGCTTCAATGTATTGTAAAATTAAAAATTATGTATGTTTCTTAAATAGTGTATGTTTCTAATATGTTTCGCTATATTGTCCTTTTTTAAACCATGAAACAAAACAGGACTTTTTATGCACAAATAACGATAAACACGCACGCAAAAAATACAGTGTGATATACATTTAGTACTTGGATGGTTTAATCATAGACACCATTCACCAGCAATAAACCATCCACGCTATAACATCAGCTACTCACAAGCTGCTATTGGTACAACAGCTCCAAGCTGCAGGTCGTGATCCCTCTGCTCCCAACCGTCAATTTCCATTCCCACAACGTCTTATTTCACGATAGGCGATAACAGGGCACTGTCTGATCCTCGTAATGATTGGAGATGTGTGCAACAACCGATATCAAGCAAATTATATGTACTTTAAAGCGCTTGTGATTCTGATATGCGAATGTTTTGCTGATAATGTTCCCGGAAACAGATGATGTGATGAACGGCTTTGGTCAGTTCGTATTTAGTGTTTTGTTGAAGTATTGCTGGAACATTAATTACGTCGTACGTCAGCTCGCTATTAGCTGGTATTCTATAAAATTTTATCAATCAACTAAGTATATCAAAGATAACTTATATGGATTTATCTAGTTATATAAAGTGTAAATTTATGGATGCCTATTAGATAACAGAGGTGTCAAGGCAAGTGCAAAGTGCAAGGCGCTTCAATTAGCTATATTTTGAAATATTTGATTAGTTCCTACGACCATAATTTGGCATCCTTTTTTGAAAACTCCGTAGCCGCCGTCTCTGCGATGTATTAATGCATTTACATACATAAAGTCCGGTAATTCATTATTTTTGAAGTAAAACCACGATTAAAATAAAATGGACACCTAAATCACAATCTTCTGTCAGTATCATTCATACCGCATATAACATCAGATTCATATCACATTAGATCACACCCATACCCTCATTGCAAACCACATCAGAATTACAATCAAAAACCGACAGGAAGACTACTGTTACGGACTTCATACCGACACGGTCTTTCATAGAGTGGTTATTAATAAACAATAGTTATTATAATAAGCGATTTTTATTTATAATTGCGTTGCTGCGTCCGTTGTGTGAATACTAAGCTGAGACCACCTTGCAAGGGGCGTGATCCGAATGATAATGTCCCTCTATGATTGTTACTGGAGTTTAATTCAAATGTCCCATTATTTATGATGCTTTCGGGTTTTAATTGATCCTCCGTGTGTGTTCTTTTGGTTTACGATTTGTTAAGACTTATTGAGTGTGTTCGGTTATGGAATATTGATTGGCTATTTATTTTTATTTTGCAGAAGTGCAAAGTGGCAATTCAACAGGAAAATTAATATATTATTATTCAGTTTTAACTTCGTAAGTATTTCTGATCACTAACCCGCAGTAGGCAAGCATGGTGATAACCCCTAATCGTCCTCCCCGTTCTAATATCTTCGGTAAGATGAGAGCCCCAGCAGTGGGACAATACATGCTATTGGCTAATAACTTTCATATTTTTTTACTGTAAGTCTGATCTAATGATTACTTTCTGATATTAGGCTTATTAATAACAAAATACGCCATATAATGAATAAACTTTTTTAAAAAACCGTTTATATTTTCGCCTTATAACTTCTTGAAAATGTGTTTCTCATCAAATCAGAAAAAAAACTATAATGAGATTTTCAAAGTGCGTTTTTTCGCCGACATGAAATTAAAAATTCGTACATCCGAATCCAAAAGACCTACCTAAAAGCAGTAAATATTAATCCCTCAATTAGTAATGCTGACGGCATACCCAAGGCCCACACAAGAGCGGAAACCGATAGCGATCTACAAGGACCTCACACGTACCTCATTGTACCTCACACGTATCTCACCCGTAGCTCACACACCTCACACGTCACTGTTCCATTGTTCATGTCTTCCTTCCATCAACGGGAAGCTTTGATGTGGAAGCCCAGAAGGGATTTGAATCTACCTTTATAGTTGTTCCTGTTTGGTGTCTGTCAGATTTTGAGCGGATGTACAGTGGCAGACAGAACTATTTAAAGCATTTGCACTTTTTTGTGGCGTTGGCAAAGCAAACTGACTTGATTAAGATAAAGAGTATGGTGGAAAATGGTATGACAATATTATGGTGGCTTAAGGTGATTCAGGTTTAATTGCCAAGTCTAACAATTTCACATTGTAAACTTGATACTTTTTTATTATCCCAACTTAACCTAACTTAGGTAGTAGCTGAAGTCTATTTTAAAATACGTTAAGTATACAAGTTTGATGTAGAGGCATATCATTGAATATGTTAAGTACTTTTTATTGAGTATGTTCTGCATAAGCTCTTACTTTGATATTAACTTAACTTAAAGGCTTTAAGCATGAGGTCCTTAATGCTAGCAGACAATGAACTTGATCAGTTCGTATAGACGTATAGTTCGTCGATGACAAAAAATCTATATGTACACTTTTAGTCTTTCGTCTGTTATTTATATTAATGTATGTCTGTACAGCTGGTGCCATAAATGCAGATTTAGTATGATGTTTAAAACATGTTTACAACTTCATATGAACTCCGGACGTAAAGTGAGTGGTAAAGTAAGTAAACGACTTTTTAAACCAACATAACCATGAATACATTATTGTAATGTAATTCACTTCTTACTATATATTTATTTAAATATTCATAATATTATGATAGTATTATCGAAACAAAATTATACAAAAAGACAGAAATCTAAATAATTTAACACAAACGCCTACTATTATCTCGGTTGTTCTACGATTTGTATGTAAAATAATATCGATTCGATCGTAAAATAGGTCTAAATATTTAAAAAACAAGATACGACATAAAGATTGTAATAATCATCGAGTACGAACATAAATTGCTGTCAACGGTTCGTTGAAATGTTTAGGAACGCATTCGAACCCCAGAAGCATGCAAGGTATCGATTTACAAACGTAATTCAAATACACGTCGACGTCTACCGATACTCCCAGGGCAATTTGACTTAATTCTCGATTAAAACAGTACATCACTAGTATGCTGGCATCGAATGGCCTATTACACAAGGCTGCTTTCCCAACGTTGTCGATAATCGGATAGTTTCTATTCGATTCGATGCGTTGGGACACGACAATCGAGTGAATGTGATTCGGACGGTGTGTGAATTTTTACTGCCGAATGTGAGTGGCTTGACCTCGGCGTTTTGGCAGGAGACGCCGCGTGGGGCAACGTTTGTAAGTGCTGGATGCACTTTCAGTACTTGGTTTGCTCAACGCTCGAACATGCGAATGAACCTATCCTTAGCTTTGACAACTCAAATAGAGTTTAGAGAAGCTTTCGTATGCAAGTTGGTGCTACTGATTCGAATTTTGGTAAGTAGGGATGGGTAATGTGGTATGGTGGGTAATGTGGTATTCTTAGATACTCAAAATTCTCAAATCAACCCAAAATTTGTGTATTGCAATATTTAGTACTTTGAACCAATAGCTCAATCGAGCCTTAGTATAGTTTATAAATTTCAGTTTGATTCTTAGGTGAACCTATTTAAATTTGATTGAATTCGATCATGTTAGGTAACTAGGCTGTTACCTCCAAAGGTTAACAATCCCTAACCCGGAAGTTTTCTATTTTCTAATCAGCATAGAAAATGATTTAAACTCCTTCAGATGCATAATAAAGCTATTTCCCTTTCGCGTTGTGACGAGACCCACTCGGGTGGTCGTAACAACGGACAGAACATATTGTAAACAGTTGTAAATTAAAGTTTTAAATGGCGATAAAATAAATTAATGTAGAACGTTCGCATGGACGTATTTACTACGACAATAAAACCGTTTGAGTGCCTTAACGCGTTCCCAGTCGTTCGGCAGGGGTTTATTGTTTATCGTTCAGTTTAGTTTCGTTACTTCAGGCGAAACGCAGGGCAATTTCGTTAGCCGCTTTCTTGGCTAACCGTATTTAGACAAATAAATGAAGTCTCATTGACATAAGTAAAGAAGAAGTTGGTGTTGGTGGGGTACCTTAGGAGGTGGGTATGTTTTACCCACCAATCACCATTGATAATGCCGGTGGTGGCTTTAATATGGCCCACTTCCACTTTTTTATGGTTCGCAACGTACGAAAACTCCAAAATCAGGGTTGGCCACTAACCTACACGAACTTACATGCATACTTACTATACTCCTTGTCAGAATTCGTGAATTTCCTCCATAATGAAGGGTATATAATCACTAGCCCTGTGGTCATGTGACATAAGTACTTGATACCACCTACGTATGAGACTCTTAATGTTGTAGATATATCTGCTATTTTACAATGTTACATAAGTACTCATAAGTTGGTTGATATGCCTGAAATCTGTTTATGGAAGTCGGTTAGCATAAAATCGAGTCATTAAACTGGTAATCCCGCACCAAATCAAGGCGGTGGTTCATAAAAAGACAGTTAAATTCGAATCGGACTGAACTATGTATATGGTTTAGGACTATTGCAAACTGTACTGACTAGACTGACTCCCGGACAAATGAACACACGGTTAATCAGACCCAAACTACGCTCTATGCTTGTATGACGGAATCTAACTAACTGATAAACATAATTATTTTATGTGAATATATATTAGACACCCAGACATCGCCAACAATTATATCTGCCACATATAGTTGACTCTGGGCCGGGATCGAACCCGCATCCCCCGATACAGTAAGCGCTCTTACTTGCCACTGTGCCAACGGGCTTTTCAATCTGACGTAAGTCGAAACTATCAAGTACTCGTATATCTTTAAGCAATCTAAAATACAGATTCGGACCATTGCTAATTACTAAGTACAGACAGTATTTAAATGACTGTTCAACGCAGTCTAGTTTCAGTCTTTGGTCAGTTTACAGTTGTATGGTATTTACAATGCTTTGAATATATTGGATATATACATATAATAATATATAATACTAGCTGTGCCCTGCGGTTTTACCCGCATTTATTCAGTCAATGCTTACCGTTTAAACCTCCCTGGAACTTTCATGAATATTTCAAGACTAAAATTAGCCAAATCGGTTCAGCCGTTCTCGAGTTTTAAGCAGACTAACGAACAGCAATTCATTTTTATATATAAGAAGATGATAAAAATACATATGATAAACAGAAAACATTTATGATAGACGAAAACATCTTAAAGACGTTTTGTGTCTAGTAGGCACTACTTGAAACGTGTTCATAGACTAGAAGACAGTATTTTTAGACTGTTTCGACTACAGTATACAGAACCTCTTAGTGCAGTTTATCGATCGATCCGACCACACACCAGCATTCTTTATAGCAAGTAAACGTTTAAAATTTTAAGTAAGTATATTCTGTTCAATGAACGTGCGCGGGTTTAACACTTTTTGAATTAAAAATACGTTTACGGATACACTTCGCTTTTATTTACATTTTTATCTGACGTTTCGGCCCCTTTACAGGAACCGTGTTCACAGAAGACTGACTGGCTTTGCAACTGTTAAAAATACGTGCATGGGTAACACTTTATTGTGGAACTGTTAAAATGACAAATAACATTTATTGTAAACTAGCAGCGCCCCGCGGTTTTACCCACGTTGTACCCGTTCCCGTGGGAATTTCGGGAATTTTTATACATATAAACCTTCCTCTTGCATCACTCTACCTATTACAAAAAACCGCATCAAAATCCGTTGCGTAATTTTAAATATTTAAGCATACAGACAAACAAACAGACAAAAGTAGCGACTTTGTTTTATACTATGTAGTGATTACTTAAGTAGAAGATTACTAGATTAGGCGAGCACGGTGACAACGATAATAGTATAATCCTAATACGCTGTAGTACTGAAAACTTAAATGACTGGCAGACTTTACTTCGCAGAATGAGAATACGTGATAATACGTACCCCTCTATATTCAGGAGGGGGATGAGAGATCTAATCCGCACCACCCCTTTATATATATACTAACAGCGCGGTTCTACCAATGTTATACCGTGGGATTTCGGGATGAAAAATAGCCTATAACCTTCCGGATGAATGTGGCAATCCAGTACAAAAATAATTATTGAAATCAGATTGATAGTTTCTAAGCTAAGCGCGTTTAAAAAAACACAAAATTAAAAAGAAAATCTTTATAATATTAGTAAAAATTGGCGGAAGATTTTATTCAATAAATCCTTCCCCTAAGCATAGGCAAAAATTGCGCAAATTAGGTCAATTTCTCAAAAAAAAAGTTACATCTGCATTCTACTGCATCACACACTTGCCCTATATATCCTAAACATTATATGTGTATAATGTTGATGTGTCAACTAAAGGCTCATCCACACGTCACACGGAAACACGAAATAAAGCAGCTTACAAACTGATGCTGAATAATTTTCACATCGAGGCGGACGTGCGAGTCAACCGTATTTATAGACAATGTCTAGACTGTATGATAATTTAATTAACTGATTTGGAAATCACCAGCTTAGAATAAACTTTACATTATCAAATAAGTAATTGTATTTTTGTGCTGCATTTAAAAACGTTACCTTGAATTTCAAAGTACCCCGAGTTATAAAGTAACACATTATTTCGTTAATTTAAGTGAATTTTAATTACTTTACATTTTAATATGTTAAGTCAATTATACCTAATGGTTAGAATGTTAAGTAAAGATAATGTTCATGAAGTGAAGTGTATCCGTAAACATGGATATTTAATTTTATAATTACAAGATTTTAATTACAATAATTATATTAACTTTTAATGGTACTTCGCGTTGTTAATCGAATGTTACAAGTTGCGCACAAGAGTGCGACTATCTGACATCTATTCTTCATCGTGATGGCCAACCTGACCAATCCTGGTGTCAGAGTTATTGAGCCGCCAAAGGCCTCTGACATGGCTCAAGTAACGACTACTATCCGTAGAAAGTAACCGGGACCGACAGCTTAACGTGCCCTCCGAAGCACGGAATCATCTTACTTTTCGAGCAATCAGGTGATTCAGCCTGCAATGCCCTAACCAAACTGAGGAAAGTCTCACAAAGAGATTTTTGTGAGATATCCTAACCGGGAATCGAACCCGGAACCTCCGGGTCGTGAGCTGGGCGCTCAAACCACAAGACCACGGAGGCTGTTATCTGACATGACTGTAACATATTTAAAACTCTCCTTAACATTCCTTATAAAATCGCCTATTTTTTAGTTTTCAGTGCGTTTCATAAATACGAAGCTAAATTGACCAATCACAACGAATGAAAATTGCTTGTCATTGTTCAAATCTCTTCGCAATACGCTGTGATTGGTCAACCAAGCGCCGCAGCGCTCCGCTCCGCTTTCGTAGTAAGGTATCTTCTTTTATTCCTGACTAGCAGCGCCCCGCGGTGTTACCCGCGTTGTACCCGCGTTGTACCCGTTGTACCGTTGTACCCGGGGGAATATCGGGATGAAAAATAGCCTATAGCCTTCCCGTTGAATGCGGCTATCCATTACAAAAAGAACTATTCAAATCGGACTGATAATTCCTGTGATTACCCGAACATACAAACAAACAAACTTACAAATTTTACCTCTATAATATTAGTATTACTACCACTACAGCAGATCCCAAAGTTCTCACTAACACATGTAACTCTTATCGCAATTCTAAACAAACACATTGAAAGGTACGTATAGTTTTAAACAGGGCATTAAGTTGCACCGCGCACCGGACAGCGCACAATTATTAGTTTATTTATCCGCGGCCCGTAAGACTCACATTCAAATAGTTCATTAAACAAGAGGATGGCATTTACGAGACCCTTTATATGCGCGATCAGTGTCCGTGCTATATTCGAGTGGCGATTGATGAAAATGTGTGACACACGGCTTGGGAAGGCGGCGGACTTGTTGGTTTGGTTTGTAGTTTTAAGGACATTCATACCGTAACTAAGTATTATCCTGTTATGTTCCACTGCTGGGCAAAAGCCTTTCATCACTAAGATATCAGCACAGTGACAAGGATTAGGCATTGTCGCCACGCTTGCCTAAAGTGGGATGGTGATCTCAAACCCGAGCCATGTTTGAAAAGAAGGAAACATGTTTTCGCTCGATCTGGAAATTGAACTCGGTCTTTAGTCTTTGTAGGCGAGTGTACCGTATAGCGCTAGATCACCGAGGCGTTAGTGTAAAGAGCTGATACATAACACATATATAATGCATGCGTCGTGCTGCACACTGCTTCCTGTATCTCATGGCAGACAGAGCGAGAATTTTCAGCGTTGCATTTGTAGAACATGGTAATGTGTTTGAACCCTTACTAAAAAATATGGGCGTGTCGATATTGGTAGATGTGTTTGGTAATGCTTGAAAATTCACTTACTTGGATATTAATACAGCTAATAATATTAAAATACGACCTTCTTGGACATCATGATGTATGGGCGCGACCTGTAGCGACCCCAGCAAATCTGAAAAATAACGATAGCATTGATGATATTGTAATATGTTCTAACTACTGGGAAGGAAACCGTGAGAAATTAAAAGAGCACTATGTAATATAGATAAAAAATCTCGTTTACAAAAACATATTTTTAATCTGGATCGCATTTAGGTCTGCATCGCGTATCAACAAAACATATTCTTAAAAATACGTAGTTACCCGACGTTTAAAACGAATCAAAATACTTGTGGTCACGTTTACTTATAAGTTGCTCAAGTTTTTATTTATACTATGTAGAAATATTAAACTTGGTTGCGTTTCCGACACGAGGCTTGGTACGAATTACGTACAGCGCACGTGGCTCGTGGCTTCGTGAAGACCAACAAATTGGAGCGCAATTTGAATTTAGAACTTTGAAGAACAACTTTGAACTAGCCACATTTAAAAGTATTCGGTATTAAGGTCGCGATACACTACACTCACATTCGAAGATTTCGTTCAAATTATTGCGAAAGTTTACTACAATTTATTAGTCCTTGTTTGTATTAGCGTTTTCTTTCAATGGTCGTAAAATACGGATGATATTGTATGTTCATCGCGGTTTTGCAAATTTTCTTTTTTGTAATAGAAAAATATACGTTGCATAACACTATTCAAAATTAACGTGACAGGTTTTAACGCAAGTTAAAAAACGCTTGTGTAAATTAAAACTCAAATGGTATTGCGTTATAAGATGTACACCGACAGAGCCGCGGTGAGCGTTTCTCACTAGGCTAAAGGAAATTCATCCTTCCCCGCAATAGTTAAGGTTCTTGTTTGCACGGCATCGACGCTGTGTAGGCCTCAGTCGCGGAGTCTGCGGGTGCGGAGCGGCAACGTCGAGCGTGCGCGAAGCGGCGCCGCGCGCGATGCGTTGTCGTAGCGTTGTATTCCGCTAATATAACTGTAGGCGATAAGGTTGAAATTCGTACTTCATTAGTCTTCGCGCGGGTCCTCTGCTCGAGTGCGACGCAATGCGTAGTGCTGCTCTAATAGTGGGCCGTAAGGTTGAAAATCGTACGTCATTAGTCATGCATCTCTATCTTATCTATTCTATTTGAGCGCTACCGTGCCTCGGTGGGCACGTAAAGCGATCGGTCCCGCTTGTTTCAATCGTTAGACCATGTCGGAGGCCTTTAGGCGGTCTAAAAACTCCGACAACAGGGTTGGCCGTACTCGAAATGAATGATCAAGTTGTTTAAGTTTTTCCCCCGTATGTCTCGGATGAAGCTCCGTGCCGTGACATGATTATATACGGGTAGTTGGCAATCGGAAAAATAATCGTTTTATGCATTCGGCAAGGTTTCCATTTCAATGAAAGGATTATTGACAAATTGTTTCGCAATCCGATTGTTTGTACCGTATTATCATGAGCGAATGATATTATACGAGTACCTACGCATTTTGTATCACGGTATTTTTTACATTGTCACTGTTTTTTTACCTACTAGCACCTCGTTTTGGCGAGTTCACAAGCTGCGACTTCAATAGCACGCGAGCGTCATACATACATTATTAACTTGTATGCCGCAGCTTACAGCTCAATCAATGTTAACGACGCTTATTAAACTTTAGTTAATTGTGTCGCTTACTTCTCAGTTATAATATTTAACTTAACCTATTATTTTGCACGATGTATTTGAAACATATGAATGAATGCTAAAACAAACGCCTCGGTCTAGCTAGTGTAACGTGCGGCGCTCGCCTGCCAATACTAAGATTCCGGGTTCCATTCCCAGGTCGAGCGGTACTGATATCTTCGGTGAGATGAGGCCTTTTCCCAGCAGTGGGACATTATAGGCCATATTACATAAAAAAGAAGTAACCTCTTGAGTCACTAAACTAAATTATCAAGTCATGTCACATTTTCAAAACAATGTTCTTGCAGTGTTCTTATTTTTTGTTCTTACATTGCAAAGTTCTTATAAAATCGTTCTAGGAATTAAATAGGTCCGTTCTGTCCCCACGAATATCATTGTCACAATAAAAGTCGAGTTAGTCACTGTAACGTGGCCGCTGTAAATAATCTAGACATATTCTAGTCACATGCCAGGCGGTGCGGGCATTGTCTAGAATTTTATGAGCACCAATAAATCTAGACCGGCCCGATACATCTACGTGTCAAGGACATATTTACGGGGTTTTTATGTTACTATCTAATACTTACTAATATTATACGAGTATCTTTATAATATAATAGGTAAAATTTCTAACTTTGTTTGTTTGTAAGGGCTAATCTGTAACGGTAACATTAAACGGGAAGGTTATATACTTATTAAGGCTATTTTTCATCCCGAAATTAAATAAATAAATAAATAAATATAAATATATGTACCTGGAAAAATTCACACACGGTTAATTAGACCCAAAGTAAGCTCTAAGCTTGTGTTATGGAATCTAATTAACTGATACTACTACATATACATACACAAATACTTTATAATTATAAGGATATATAATTGACACCCAGACGTTCTCACAGGAATGGGTATAACGCGGAAAAACCGAGGGGCGCTGCTAGTTATGTTATGTGTATGAGGAAAATGGCTTATTCTGAACTTATGATGAGGAATATTTTAAGCCTAACTTATTGAGACACGCACGACGCTTGTTTGCAGTGTAAATCTGATATCTAGAACACGTAGAAGGCCTGTAGAAGGCCTAAAAACACCGACACCCTGGTTGGATATTAAGGAACGCTTAAATAAATGATATACCTAAGACCTAAGACCGTTCTTTAATTTAAAACCCTTATAAATAAAACAAACAAAGTATCGGCCATTAGACGTGAACAAAACGCGTTCGTTTCGTTCGCGAGTGTATCACTCACGCGGTAGTGATGGCCGTTGGCGTTAAAAATAATGTCGATAAATCGCGACGAAGATCAAAGAACGAACAAATCGGTTGGGCGCGGTTGTGGCGATGTACGAGCGAATGGATGCGGTATTTTATGTGGTTTTTTTAATTTAGTTCACAGGTGGAATGACTTAGTTAAAATTGAATGCTTGTTGGTAGCTGAATATAACGTAAATAGTTTAGTGTAATTAAAAAATAACGGCCGTACTCGAGATAACCATTAAATTGACATTTAACAAATTGACGTAAGCCTTTGAGGTCTCTGAGTGTGGGCGTAGGTCTTTTTATTCTGAACTAGTTGTTCGCGCGGTGTTTGCCTGCAATCCAATTGGTGACGCTAGTGCTATAATTTTGTAGATCACACTTACGTTATTTTCCCAGATTTAGTTGGATCGCGCCCAGACATTTTGTTAGGCAGGTGGAAATATTCCTCTTTATAAAGTTAGCACAGATACGGTCCGTACCAATCCAGCCTCTAGTCAACATACATTTTCATTTGACAAAGACCGCTATAAATAAGTAAAGATGCCGTATCAATCAGTTAGTTCGTCGCAGCTCGTGATTTACTCGGCCGGGTGGGGGGAGGGGGCGCACTCGACTAATAAAAAACACCCCGACGCCCTCCTGACTGATGCGACAATTAATTTAATCCCATTTCTCTACGTCTTTCAACTACAGGGCTGGCACTGAAATAATGGAGAGGTTTTCAGGTTTGGCGGGTCTTGTGGTACAGTAAATTATTGAATAGGTATTTGAGTAACGATATTTGAAGTGCTTAAACCAAATGTGTAGTTTCAATCAAAAACCTTGTATGCAAAACATACTACATTTGTAGTAGAGGACAATATCTTAATTAATGTCATTGTTAAATTAAATGTGGATAATGTCATTTACTATTTAGTCTTCATTTTATCACATTGAAAATTATTTAAGCTTCAATAATAATTAAAACACATGCTGGCACTCCCTTTAGACAAGACCGATATTCCACAACATGTTGTTATAACACAAGAAACAGAACAACAACCAAAATGAATTACCAATAAAACATCTACAATACCTTCAATCCCGAAGTGTCAACCCTTAGAGGCGCGAGAAGCAGACATCAGCGCGGCAGGCGGCTATTAAACAAGACTAATTGAGCGATAAATTCAAGAGACGAGAACCGATATAAAAACGGTACGAGTCCCGAGAAAAATCCTAGATGAAGGAATATTGAAAGCGGACCGGCGGAATTGATTACTGTCAATTAGGGGCCTCTCGATCGCGTCCGCGCCAGATGCTAACGCGCTTCTATTAGTATTCGCTATTCGCTATTCGCTACTGAAGGACCAACCTACCTTTTATTTATTCCTCTTGTTATCTCCAACCTTTGTATGAACACTCTCACTCAAATTGATTTGTATTGTACTGTATTTTGGTGGTTCGATTTTTAAATTTGAATGTGTTTGGCATGGTGTTGTTAAATTATTATAAGTAGTACATTCCGTGCTTTCGGGTATTCTCTTGCTTCTTGAGAAACATTATGTTCTATTTCATATTTATGCTTTGAATAGAGACAAAACGCAGCATCTTTGAATAATAAGTAACATCTATTTCAAAGAACAAGAAAGCTCAACTCCCAAGACACCTATTAAAGTTTCCCTTGCATTACAGCTGAAGACGCAAACATATTCGTATGAATAATTTCACAATTTCATTCAGTTCCTAACTTATTGTAGCCAAGAGCTGGAGACAATGCGAGCCAAGGTTTTGCAACATGACTGATTGCCCCTTTCTGCGTACAAAGACCTATAAACACAAGCATTTTGCTCACTAATCCTTACTTACCCTTGTACCATGTTACTAATACGACCACTTGGCACAAGTCTGTGCATGAATTATACACAACGTGTGTACATTGCGTAGAATATTCCATTGCACAGAAATGTGTATTAGCAATACAATCGATGTGTGACCGACAATTCAATAGTGTCCATTAAGATATCAATAAGTACGTGATAGTGAGGGGACGCGTGTCCGGGAGCAATGTCGATTAATAACGTCGAAGACGCGAGCCGACACGATGCGGTCTAAAAATAAAAAAGTCTTATTCGATAACTCGGCTGGAGAGTTTATGAGGTGTTTAGTGACACCACATGCTGGCATGTTATTTAAATCGCATTACGCGATAGGTTTACACAACAAGTATTTTATTTATGTCGTTGGATTTCTGTTGAGGTAACTTCGTGCTTTACGGTTTGATTAAGCAATAGCTTTTAGTAAACTTACTGATTCATCAAGTTGTAGTCTTGTTCAACTCAAAGAGTTGTGATAAGTAGAATTATACTAACGCTCGTACTCAGATACATCAAATGCTTCCTTAATAGAGATTTTAACGAGTGATGTTGAACGACATGCAATGTATGAAATATAACGTCAAATAATTAAGTGTCGATTTAATGTAAGTACATACATACGTACTCTAAGTAATGCAGTTAGACCTTGTAATATTCTGAAATAACTTCTACGTTGATATTTTTCTGTAACTTTACGTATTTGACATTTTCGTGGGTTGACTGTAATAAAGTACGCGTCAGTTGACAATAAAAACGTGTCGAAAGATCAAAAAACTACCACAACACGCAAAAGCTTCACAAACCGACATTTCATCAAAGGAACACGTGAAGATAATAAACAGCATATCTTGTTGCATTTGTCTAAATATCGAGTCTCGGAGTGATAATAATACGCAAGGGAATTAACATCCGAAAATATGGTCGCCCCTAGCGACCGCGTGGAATATATTGTGTGCATCTAATAGGCGGGACGGCGTTAAGGAGGACATAAATAAGAGTATGTTGTGACGTCGCGGGAAGCTCACACCATCTGTTTATCGATACGTTACAGCGCATCACTAGGCATGTGTAGGGGGATGTTACACTGACGTTCTTTAATAGTAACTTGCTTAGAGTAAAACGGTGCATATTTTATCTTATGCAGGGTTTTTTAATTAAAAACATATTATAATACTTGTATTAGCGAAATAATAGTAGTTACTGATTAAGAACTTATTGTTATATGGAATGTAATTTCAATATTTTCAACAGTGTCGTTTATTATAAATACCGTCTTCATCTATCGGAATAACATTTTATTAGTTGAGCCATTAGGAAGACAAATGTTGATCTTGTTTTTGTATGAAAATTAGAATAAAAATAATTATTATTGTGCTTTGTTGAAAGTCAGATGTCATAACACCATCAACACATCAATAAACCGAGTTATAATAACTTCGGCGTAAAAATATTTATACGATATTTTAAAATCAGTTTTCAACTCATAAAAAGTAAATATTACATTAAAATTCAAATAACATAAAACTTTGAGGTAATAAAAATAAATGACTATTTTCACACATCTATTATATCTAATATTAATATTATACGGCGGTTTCATCCTCTCTTTATTGATCTCGGGTGCAGATGAAAATCCACGTTATTTTGGACGTGTCTCGCGCCCCATGCCTCGATACATCTGACATTTGCTGCGCTGCGTTTTTTCATGTTAATTGCCACACATATATTACGAACTACTCTACAAGTCAGAAACTAAACAGCTAAACACAAGAGGGACAATTAAGCTCTGAAAAATAGTCAAATGTCGGTGATAAAATAGTTATTTTACATCCACTAATAAATTCTTTGGCCCACTTTAATGGTGTTCAGATGCCTCAACACAATATAGACCAGGGCCGAAGCCTTTAAAAATGGTAAAAAACGAAAAAAAATTACAGTAGGATGAAACCCATTGGAAAAGGAGGGAAATATGATCAAAATGAAAGGAAAAATAAATTACAGACGATCCGAGTTCGGGAAGTGGGAGGGGGTGAGTTTTTAAGGGTAAAAAATGGTTTATCTTGATTTCCGGCAAAACTACAAGTCCTATAGAAAAAAGTTAAATGGTAAAGTTGTAGGTAATAAAAAGATCTACAACTTTTGTATTTGCAATTTTTTCACATAACCTCAAAATTTAGGTGAAAAATTCAAAAAACCAAGTTTTTGGTTTTTTATTTATATCTTTTTCAAAAAATAATTTTTTTCTACGAAATTTGGTGAAAACTTACCTTATTATGTCCCAAATACACTGTAATTTATTTGATTAAAAATATTTATTTTTTCGCCTTATTTTAACTTAATATCAAAAAATCACCCTAATTTTCAATTGAAAATTCTGACGTCAAAATATCAGCTTTTTTCAAAAAGTTGGTATGTTTTCTGTTCCTTAGAATCTTTACTTTCCGATGATGAAAAAATATATATATGTTACTGTAGTAAATCTTCTCAGAAAATGCAAAAAACTCGAATACGATTATTTTATTAAAAAGTTGATTTATTTAATGCTAATTACATTTATGTCATAGAAAATCTCATTACATATAAATATAAATGTAAATCGTACTATTAAATGTAGATATAGTCCAGTCATTATAGTAAGTTCACCTCGGAATTCGAGATACCCAGCTGTAAGTCTGTAAATACTTGTATATTGACACCCTAAAAGTTGTATCATAACCTACATAATATGGTAGGGTGTACGCAACTATTAAATTTCAAGGTCAAAGGTCACAAAAATCGGTTTGCGCTTTTTTGTAAATATCTCATTTCCTATGGGTTTTTTGCTATTTGTATTTATTGTCAATATTGTAGAATACAAAATTGTCTACAAATTTTGTTCAAAATTTTTTTTCATACGGTGAACCGTTGAGATATTTACAAAAAAGCATAAACCGATTTTTGTGACCTTTCACCTTGAAATTTAATAGTTGCGTACACCCTACCATATTATGTAGGTTATGATACAACTTTTAGGGTGTCAATATACAAGTATTTACAGACTTACAGCTGGGTATCTCGAATTCCGAGGTGAACTTACTATAATGACTGGACTATATCTACATTTAATAGTACGATTTACATTTATATTTATATGTAATGAGATTTTCTATGACATAAATGTAATTAGCATTAAATAAATCAACTTTTTAATAAAATAATCGTATTCGAGTTTTTTGCATTTTCTGAGAAGATTTACTACAGTAACATAATATATATTTTTTCATCATCGGAAAGTAAAGATTCTAAGGAACAGAAAACATACCAATTTTTTGAAAAAAGCTGATATTTTGACGTCAGAATTTTCAATTGAAAATTAGGGTGATTTTTTGATATTAAGTTAAAATAAGGCGAAAAAATAAATATTTTTAATCAAATAAATTACAGTGTATTTGGGACATAATAAGGTAAGTTTTCACCAAATTTCGTAGAAAAAAAATTTTTTTTGAAAAAGATATAAATAAAAAACCAAAAACTTGGTTTTTTGAATTTTTCACCTAAATTTTGAGGTTATGTGAAAAAATTGCAAATACAAAAGTTGTAGATCTTTTTATTACCTACAACTTTGCCATTTAACTTTTTTCTATAGGACTTGTAGTTTTGCCGGAAATCAAGATAAACCATTTTTACCCTTAAAAACTCACCCCCTCCCACTTCCCGAACTCGGATCGTCTGTAATTTATTTTTCCTTTCATTTTGATCATATTTCCTTCCTTTTCCAATGGGTTTCATCCTACTGTAATTTTTTTTCGTTTCAAAACTTATCGACCCTGGTCTAATATGTTATTGTCACGTTATTTAAGAAATAGGGGATTAATTTAATTTGAACAATTTGTTTGAGATTTAAAAGATTTAGAAATTGTTTATTTTCAGCAGTTACTTTTGTAATGGTATAAATACTTGTTTTTATTGGTCGGTGGATTATGAAACGTAGTTTCCGGGAGTTATGGCGACCTTGGCACGTCACTAGCGACCACGTCGCCGCCCGCCCTGCCCGCGCCGCCCGCCCGCCGGGACGCTGACTGACATTTTTATTTCACGTCACTTTTGAAAGCGTGTTTGACATTTTTTTACGATTGTGTTTCAGAATTTGAATGTCATTTACTTTATTGATATGTTGCCATTTCGTTTCAGTTTTATAGGTTTCTTAGTTGAATAAATTAGTGGCGATTTCGAGATGTTTATTTTCTTGGTATAATTTAATCTTTGGGTATAAACATTTAATTGTCGTTCAAACGTTAAATAAGTGGAATTGGTGACAGACTCTAAACGTTTTTATGTGTCTTCACACCTCACGCGCTGGGGAAATTCCTACGTTGCCATAATAATAATATTAACAACCAAAGAAATCAAAATCGAATAAAATGACTGTAATTCGATCCTCAATCATAAGTAGTCGAGGTTACAAGCTAAGTCGGCCAGTTTAATGACTCGCGCGCATTACGTCTTTAGAATAAATAAATAAAAAGATATGTCTTTTTATTAACACTTAAAACGTCTTTCAAATAAATAAATAATTAAAAAAAGCATTTATTGCTTTTTAAAAACACAAAATTACATAAACTGAAACTTTTTCTTTAAAGATTGTCTAATCATAACTAGTCAACAAACCCGCATATCGCACACGCCGCGTCAAACGTCAAACGACATCTCATCACTCACCTATAGACACAAAGACATAACATCGTACCACACATTTCTTTCAGCCTAGGCGCAACCTCCAACCTTGGCGAGCGTAAAACTTTCAGCGATATAATTAGAGCGGGAACAAATAAGTGATCCATTAGTAATGTTGTGTACAGACAAGACAAACGACCCGCTCGCAATGAGCTAACAATTATCCCGGCATGTCCCGGCGAGTCCCGCGGGACTCACGACTGATGCACACCCCTAGTCTCAACGTAGGGTTGGAACGTATAAGTTTACAAATAGGCATTTATCTTTGGAGATAATGGTGACGTTTTCGGATGAAAGACTTGTTTGATTGTCAAATGAGGCGAAGTTATTTGACCGTTTTCGAATTAGGTAGTACTTAATAGTTCACGTATGTAGTTCAACTTCTAAATGTTATTTGATAGAAATATATCTTCATTTTTATTACCTGAATACAGCAAAACCAAAAGATGGAAAGAAGGGTAGAAAGGTATATGTTTTTGATCGGTTTGCGGGAGCGAGATCACTTGAGAAATTTGTGACTAAATGTCTAATTAATTATACTTAAATTCAAATAAAAATGACTTTGACGAAATTTTACAGCAAAATATTATATAGGTTATACATCAAAATAACACATAGGATACATTTTATCCCGAAATTCCCGCGAGAACGCGTACAACGCGACTAACACCGCGGGGCGCGGCTAGTTCATATTATAATATAACTAGCAGCGCCCCGCGGTTTTACCCGCGTTGTGCCCGTTCCCGTGGGAATTTCGGGATTTTTTTTACATAAAAACCTTCCTCTTGAATTACTCTACCTATTACAAAAAACCGCATCAAAATCCGTTGCGTAATTTTAAAGATTTAAGCATACAGACAGACAAACAGTGTGACAGACACGAAAAAGAGACGACTTTATTTTATACTATGTAGTGATAAAAAACAACATAAACCTGTGGCAGCCCTACCCGATAAACCGATTTACCTCATAGCAGTGAAAAATGCTCTTTCCGTGTGAGGCGTCCGCGGGAAGCATCTGAAATTTTTCACTTCACTAGTCGCGTCGTGAATTGTGTCCGAAATATTTTGCCGCCGCTTTATTACATCCTGTCGTTTCCATCTTTTAAAAATATAACAAAATTAAACGATTTGTTTTTCACACTTTTTTTCAAAATGATGACTTCATACGCGTGTCATTGTTGCTCCCTACTTCATATCAATAGTAAAGTATAAGCCTGTAATGTCCCATTGCTGGGCATCTCATCTTCCTGAAGATATCAGAGTCATATCTACACTGAAGATATTATTTACGACGTTAACCAATTGTTTAAACTTAAAAACGCAATAAATTACAGCCAACACATAAAAACAACGAGTAGAAATAGAGACAAACACTTTACATTACAAATAGCCGGATATGTCAGTCGTTGCGCTATTTTTTTCTGAAAAATTGTCAAACTATCATCTGACCTTTCAGTTGTGACTTAAAACATCTGTCAACACTTGAAAAATAATAACCATCCAACAATTTCAACTTAGTTCCTTGGCAATAAGGTTAGTATTCAATCAATTGGAAACAAAGATGGCCGCTTGACATACTCGTGTACGTCAAAGTGACATCTAGGGCTGTCAATATAAATGAAACTGTAAAACGTTTCGAAGGACAGCGGCCGTCAGTGGCGGGATCAACAAAAAATAATTAATACCCCGACTAATGAATACGACCGATGTTACTGCGGTCGGTACTGTCCGCAGAATTAACACTTAAACGCACTGCGAATGGTTATGTGTACCGTAATTGATTATTTCGTGTTTTTACGCCATTTTACGTTAATGTTTTTGGTGAAATACTTTATGGGTCGTTTTTATGGGTTCAATGGTAAATGTTATCTTTACTTGTCAACTTTTATCTTTCATGTTTAAGGGAGGCGTTTGCTCAGCTATGAGACATTTAGGAATTATAAAAATAATTAAATAACTTTAAAATACTTAATCAAAAGATGGATAATTTATAACTTAGTTTTTTTCTAAACAAATTTGGTCAAATATGACGAAACTTAACCTACATCAATATCGATTTCAACTTCCAGAACATTAATAAAATCTATTTCAGAACTCATCAACAATCTTAAAGCGCACGTAATTGCATCCAACACTCGACCAATTGGAATATAAATAAAACTTTTTTTGCGATCTCTACGACTCCCCCGGGCGGAGTTAGCCCTGATTTATTCGGCCCATTTCCGCCGCTCGCCTGTCCGACTTGTCGGTAAATTAACCAGCCATTCACGCTTTCTTGTATTACTGTGAACAACACGCCTTCAACAAACACTTGACAACCCTACTGGTTCCGAATTAGAATGTCGGCGGTTTGAAATTCAAACGCTTTGTTCGATAGTTTTTTTTTAATTAATGAATTAAGAACAGTTTAATGCCACGGCTAAGCTAATGCTATTTGTGAGGCGTAATAATACTCTTTTACATTGAAAAAAATAATAAAAAATAGACAAACTTTGTTGTCGTGGTTTGCTATTTAGGTAGATATCACGAAGCTGTGAAGCTAAATTATGGGTGTGTGAATTGACCTAAGATTTAATTTATAAAGGTATGTTTTTAGATTTTTGAAGCTTTTTAACTATTTAATGATTTACTCCTTGATGTGTTATTGACATCTTTATTGTCACACATTAAAACTACCCCAAACAAAATTATGTCTCGCCACATTTCACATCCTAATTCCAAAATCCAACTTATCCTCCGGATACTATAACTAACAGAATCCTCAAAATAAACACAGTTTGTGTCGAACGGATTTGTGCCATTACAATAACACGGGCAAATCCGCCGGCAGCCGTCGATATTCGATCCTTAGACAAACACGCCGTAATAAGGACAAACAGACAAACATCCCATACAAACAATGTTTGTGTTGTACCGCCAACCATGGAAATAGATGGTTGATGACTTCGATGGAAAAAAATGTGTTGTGTGTTTTACAATAATAGCTTTTGTTGGTTGGTAAATTAAGGGTTCTGGGTACTTTGCTAACTCCTCTTTGACTCAATTTAGTTAGTTTTTGCCACGGCTATAATTTTGGAATACTATATGGCTTGTCTTATAAAACCAACCACAGCCAACGTACTATTAAGTCTCGAAATTTCAATATTTTTGACGCCCATAATACGCAAATAATTCCATCCGAATTTTAATTCCGTAATTTAAAACAAAAGCTTATCATTAACAGTATTGTCGTTGCAGACAATAAAATTAAACCTTTCAAATAACAAAACCTCAAAACGTACCTACCCCAATATATCGCCATCTTCAAACGTACCTACCATAAACTACTTGTCTTAAAACCCATCCAACACAATTAGCATAGTCTCAACAACGTGTTTCATCTATTAACATGTAAAGACGCTGAAGTGCTTCTAAAAAGCCGCCGCCATTATCTTATCTTTACAGACATGTGCATTGGAGGAGAGTAAAAATATAGTTTCGTACTTACCGAGTGGGGTGTTCCTGTTTCGGCTGTGGTGTGTTTGGTACAGTTTCTCTAAGTAATCACTACATAGTATAAAATAAAGTCGTCTCTGTTTCGTGTCTGTTTGTCTGTTTGTCTGTATGCTTAAATCTTTAAAATTACGCAACGGATTTTGATGCGGTTTTTTGTAATAGGTAGAGTGATTCAAGAGGAAGGTTTTTATGTAAAAAAATCCCGAAATTCCCACGGGAACGGGCACAACGCGGGTAAAATCGCGGGGCGCTGCTAGTAAAAAGTAAGTTCGAGTAGGCTGGTGTCGGAGTTTTTAGACCGCCTAAAGCCCTCCGACATAGTCTGACGATTGATACAACCGGGACCGACAATTTAACGTGCCCTGTGAAGCACGGTAGCGTTCTGATAGAAATGCCACAATCGACCACCTATCCAAGTAGGGGCCGAGCTGCACGTTGCTTAACAATCGCAATGAGTTTACACTGCTCAGTCAAACTACGCCACGAGCGCTACTTGTGTAATGTACTGTTGCCCTTACACGTAAGAAGATCCTACTTTTGGAATGCAAAAGAAGTTCATGAGTTCGGATGTGGCTTGCGAAGCACAACTTTGTTTTGACGGTCCTGATGCAGGGCGCACATTGCAACTGCCCATAAGTTAAGTATGTAATGTCTCACAGCTGGGTAAACGCCCCTCATCGCGCTGAAGTTATAATTGCAATGTTAAAATGAAAATCAATATCACATTTTCTTTTAAATGTTTTTTGGTACATCAGTGTACCAATAAAATCTGATAATATTATCATAACATAGTGTCCTGTATTGTTTTTTATGTTAATCTGTACCAAAGATACATTAGGCGAACAGAAAAGATTGAGTTGTCAGTTTCACACACAAGTAGGAG
This sequence comes from Cyclophora albipunctata, assembly GCA_963082685.1. NCBI lineage: Eukaryota > Metazoa > Arthropoda > Insecta > Lepidoptera > Geometridae > Cyclophora > Cyclophora albipunctata. The sequence continues at coordinate 655,261 of OY720121.1, read as the reverse complement.
TAAAGTGCAGTACACAAGTGGTGTCTTCCTGATCACTCCACCGCCAAGGAAATAATAAATAAAGCGCACACGCACATGTTTCAGCGCAAATAAACACGTTATGGACATTTTATTGAGGAAGTGCGCAAAAAGTTTTATAGAACTGCGCTCTTTATTGTCGTTTGTGGTTGTAAAATAAGGTTTTTATAAGGAGTTTGTGCATTCAGCCAGCAATGGTTTTGTTTATGGTTGTGTTCGAATTTGGAATTTGGGAAACAATGAGTTCGAAAAGTGAATGATTACTACTTGACTTTGTTGGTTGCGTGAATGTATTGTTGCATCGAAATAGTAGCGGGTTTCGGATAATATTTTTAACCCTTACGCAAAAAGAGTGGTTTTATAAGTTTGTGTGTCTGACTGTCTGTGTACATGTAATAACGATTGAATGAAACAAATATACTAATGTTACATTAAATGTATAATATATTTAACTCCTATAAAAGAATGCCAATATTGTATATGTAATTCACAATTATTTTTACAATTTTACCATCTTATTTACAAATAACTAAAACTAAAACGGATATACAAACCACTCTAACTTTCCGCAAAAACAAAACTTAGGCGCCCAGTGGTGCAAAACAACACTTAACTCGCCAAAATATTTTATCCACGGAAACATCTAGAAAAAAGCTATTTGTCAGAAACTTGACACTTGACATATGCCTGGCGCCATTGACCATGAAATTTGGCGTTTATTATGCAAAAAACGTCCGTTCAGCTAACGTTACGCATTTGCATTTAGTTGCAATAAAATGTATCACCATGTGTGCTTGGGATTTTATTTTAAGCGTAAACAGCTAGACTCGTAAATTTTTACGAACAGTTGAGTCATTAAATACCTAATTGATTTATCTCACTGGTGTCATAAACATGGTGAATTAGTTTCGTATTAAATTAAGTAATTTGCAAATTAATCAATATCTTGAATTGACTCCTGACAGATGTTATTCTTGGTCATAGACAAGAAAACATACCATGGATTACCTTAAAATACCTAAAAAAAACCATTTCCTTAATAACTACTATATCACAGACAGACATATGTATGCGAGAAACTTACAACGTCTCTCTTTTGGCGATGAGGGTTTAAAAGACTGAAAAGCGCAGTTAATGTACCCGCCAATACAATCATTTATACTTACTTAACCACAATTCCATGGAAAAGCTAATCTTCAAGTTGCTCAACAAGAAAAGTTACTAACACGTCTTTTGTCCCAAGTGTTAATCATAGTAGCTAATCCAAGAACTTGCGGAAGCGGTCATCTTGCAAAACATCTGCCGGTAGCCACATTATAATGGCCACAAAAACGAGGACAATAACCATCGACACTCAACACTCTATTATGAATCAACAGTGAAATAATAAATAATGTATAGGGGTTGGACTAAGGGAAACTTGTGTAAGGGAGTGACAAAGCGACATGGACACAAAGAATGAAAAATGATGCCTTCCAGCGAACTGCCTGTCAGATTATAACAATATGAATAATGTTATTTAGTAGGTTATTTTGTATTCTACGACGCGAGTTTGTTGTGTCATTGCCGCCTTTTAGTGGATCAATGACTTGGCCATGTTTTGTTGGTTTGAGGTGCTTTTTATCAACTTTATAAAGGTTAAAAGCTGGAACACTTGACTCGTGTATTCGAATAAACTAACTTCAAAAAGTAAGTGAGTTTAAATAGGGCAGTGGCCAACCCTGATGTGGGAGTTTTTAGACCGCCCTGAGGCCTCAAATCATATAACGTAAGGATGTTCCGCAATATCACATACTCTTTTTAAAACCATTATCTTTAATTGTAAAAGTAGAATAAACAAATATCATTAAGTGCATCATCTAACCACGTTTCAATTTCTTATTCCCAACCAAAACTTTACCTATATTGACAATGGTCTACGGCAAATACCCCATTCCGGGTATCAGTTAGAAATAAAACCGACATTCGGAACCGAAGCGATACCGGCAAGGCTCTAAACATTGATGGCATCACATACACGACACGTTTAGATAGTGACAACGAGACATTACGCGCTCTACCATTACTACTCGTTTAAGATAACATTTTACTATTGCGCAGAATATTTATTAAACTAAAAAAGCCTTTTAAAACATCCAAACCAAAAACATTAAAAAGATAGGTAGTTGTTTGTTAGAATGCGCCTCTACAATAGAAACCAATTATTTACTAGCGAACATGCAGTTACATTCAAACAAACCATTGGTTCTAATTAAGCGGACGTTTAGAAAAAACAAAAAAAGCGTTCTGCATTCGAAAGTTGCGTAAATTGTACTCCCGCACGTCACTTGTTGACAATGACAACGTCAGTGTCAGTGATTGACAGGCGGCGGCCACTACACGCTGATTAATGCACCTCCGCACTGGGCATTGCATACAAAATAACTACGTTTTTGACCGGTGTGCGCTGTCAAAATGAAATTATAGTGACAGCCCGAGTATTGTATACGTAAATTGATGTGACGTCGGGGATTTGCATTTTAAAATAAAAACCTGTGTTTACGATCGTTTTCCTTTTACATTGTATTGTTATTCACATTTTTAACTAAATCTAAATGCTTTTAGAATAACAAATTGCTTTTTAGTCTGTTCCTGTAATAATTTGTGATCGTTATCAGAGTCACGAATTCGCGGGAAAACATTATCGTCTCATCAAGTTCGAATTTTACCTGTAGAATTAGTAAATTTAAATACCCGTATATCTATACAAACTTCTTCAACCAGTCTTCTAAATTCAAACTACATTTTGAAACCAAAGAGTTTACATACTTGTAAAAAAATCTGCTAACCAACCAAAGAGTTTGCTCAACATAGATTGGTTCATAATGCGCTTAATAACGTGTGCTGGGGTGAATTAGTGTTGTTATCTAAACTGGCGACGACATGTCAGTCTCGTTCGGGTGACGTTTGACAGTGAGTGATTAATGGACACCCGCGGGTGACGCGGTCGAGTTTTATTTGACCAGCTGACCGGAGTGCGGTGGGTAAATGTTATCTGATGGGGATGTGATTCAAGGACTGGCCAGATTATATTGATTGGCGTTGCTAATTTATATCGAAATAACTGGCAATGTCTTGTGGTTTTGCCTATTTGTAGCAATTAGTGGTTGGGATATGCGGTTTGGCCTGCATTGACTCTATAATTGCCTTTTGAAACTTTCACGCTGACTAACTAAGTTTCCACAAATATTTTAATAGAAAAAATAGCAAAATTGGTCTCGCCGTTGAGTTGATGAACTAGTCAGACAATAATTAAAAATCATTAGAAATTACTCTGAATTGCTAAAAACATCATATTTAATGTTTCTGATAAACAAAACTGTACTATTAATTGATGATTGCCAATAACTTTATATTTTATTGTTTTATTTGAAATAAAATCTAATTACCTACTACTACTATTGTGTTTGCTACTTTTGACTGCTTTGAAATTAAAAAAACTTACTACCCAAGCTTCTAGACACGAAATAAAGACAAGAACTCCCCCACAATTAAGCCCTTCATCTTCAAAGTAACGAGAGGTCACCACCGCAGTGACCCGTTACCGCCAAATTCACTTTAGACATAACACTTCCTCCGCTGTACATAAAAGTTTAGCACCACAGTGGTTCGCGTTACCTAAATTATAGGCCAAATGTTCCGATTTTCCGTTTTATTCTGTTACGAACGTTAGTAATAAAGATTTATCGCTGTGCTCGTCACGGATAAAATTTGGTTAACTTTTTTATTTGAACCATTTCTGAACACGTTTACTTGATTTGTGGAAGTGAGGTTGGTGTGAAGGTTTTTAAACGTGCCTAGTTTTGTTTGATGTTGAGGGTTGATGCAAATTACAGAAGATTTTTTTTTTTGGGTTCAGACGACATATTTTAGCAGGATTTATGTTTTTACGCCTGCAGACGTCAAACGTTTCCTTAGTAGATTAATGACTGATTTTCACATGTAATGTATGAAAAATCGAAGTGCCTGGAGGGATTTGGTGGCGAGGACTACGCACCACAGACACGTCCCTCAGTCATGTGGATACGACGATGAAGAAGAAGAAGATTTAATGGACGTCCCTAGAGTATGCACTATTTAGAATGGGAAATAATCTTACCTAACGTAACCTATCCCTTAAGTTACCGTTTCCTCCAAAGTGTCTTTTCAAAAGACTCTATTCACGACCAAAAGTACAATGACAAGCAAAAGTCAAGAAAACCATTCCAACCATAATCAATTAATTTAAAGCTGCGTACGGACAGTGCGTTCCTGTGTTACGCGTAGTCTGGGTACGCAGTCCACGAGTACATTGGATACGCGTACAGCTCCTGTACGGACCGCCGCGAACCTGAACGCGAGGTTCATCGATCCAGAACTGCGACTGCTGCGAGCCAGTCATCGCCATGAACAGAAACAGAGCGGTTGCGGTTGAAACTCGCCTTGTCCATTTTACCGTCCAAATACAGCGTTCCTGCGAGTGCGCGTCCGCTTTGACGCGCGGCCAAATACCGACGATAGCGGCTCGCTGCGAGCCGAGCTCGCGCGGCACGCGTTCCCCCTGGGTTTACGCGTAGCTTCTAGTACGGACATGGCGTTCCAGGACACGCGTAACCGACTACGCGTACCAATGTACGGGCAGTCCGTACGCAGCTTTACACTAATTCATAATCCTAATCTGTCAGCGCCTAATAGAACATCGAGAGCAAGCGACTCTATAATCGAGAGGTTATTAAATCGAGTCGAGTTATAGCCGCCATAACATAAAACAACCCTAAACAATTACGGTGTAGAGCCCGACTGTACCATAAACTCGTAAGTGGTATATTAATGTACTGGTACAGACGGGTAGACAAGTGATTCGGAGTTGATCAGAATAATTGTACTGAATTATTCTAAGAAGACTTAATATCTAAAGTCTTATATCTATAGACCAAAACAGAATTTGGAAATTCGGCCTTATTAGTTAAAGTTTTGAGTACATTAATAATATTATTGTAGCATTATGTTAGCACTATACTATGAATAGAGTTGACAGATTTAGGTTTACGGTCTGCGTGTATATTTACTTTAGCCTGAATAAATTAACCAAATTACTTGTGAGCCTAAATACATAAGTAATTTTAGTGCTTAAAAAATAGACTACGTTGAAAGTTCTGATTTAAAATCAGTGTTATAACAGTTTAACTCTTGTTATAGAGTTTAGTAAAGTGAAGTGTTCAGCACGCGAGTGTACTCCAAAGGGTCGGGTTAATACACGATCGCATTAACGGCCCCGTATCGGCCGTATTAATAGCACATCATCGAGATAGCCCGCTCGACGTGCCTACCCGCCTTTTACGGCATGCCTGTTAGAAACCACTCATACATTTTATATGCAACATTCATTTTTTACCCCCATTCCACACGTATCATTCGCACAACGAATTGCATCGCTCTTGTCCTCAAACAACCACATTCAAAAGTAATTATAAACTTAAACGCTCCATTAATACGCCATTAAAAATCTTTAAAGGTTTTAAGCACTTTAATTTAATTACGTGCACAACTTCAATCCGCATTCCGATTGACGTTTAAATTTAAAAACAAATGAGACGTTCGATTTTTAAATAACAAGGAGTTTTTAATTGTCATTTACCAGTTTTATGTAAATCTGTGTTGACGGTGCTGGGTGTCACTCTGTCTGACAGCTGACGTTTGTGACAGGTGACAAGTGACAGCGCGGCGTTCGGTGGGCAATTTGCGAGGCTGCAACGAGAATATTATTTTATTTTTACCATATTTCGTCGATGTCATTGCTCGTTGTCAACCAGTGAAGGGTTTGATCGTGCTAATTTATGAACATATCGATTGACATGACTTTTTTATTTGTTTTTGTATCAACCGAATAACTCTGTACATTTGACTAAGTTACTGGTTGACCAGTTACTAAAGACAAATGGTCTTTAATTTACTTTCCTAATAGTACTTTTATCCAAATCACCTACCTATAAGTAACTAGTAGAGTCGTGTGTCCGGTAACTTGTCCATTCAACTTTACAACATCTATTCAAACTTGCATGAAACAAATTATATTTCAAAGAACTAAAGTAAAAACAAGAACATAAATGCAGAGTAGTGCCTGCAAAAGCGGAGTAAACAAGTCGATCAATACTTACCTTTTGAAGTTGACAGGAAGATATTGAACTATTGTTGCTTGGTATAGAGCGTGCCCTCAAGGTTGTCATAACCACATAACACGGCTATCACATAAAACTGACGTCCACATTAGCCCTGTTACCCCTTTATTGACGGTTCCCTCTTTCATATTTTGAATACCTATTCGTGTTATAAGAATTTACGCGTCACTTTCCCAACGGTTACGTCTCTCGTAAAATCTTATGGCCACTCAGGCCTTATGTATTGACTTTTACTGAGCCACATTTTTCCGTGTTACGGAGAAATTTCAATTTAACGATAGGGGGTGGAACTTGTTTGTTTATTATGTTTAAGATTTGAAAATAACTTTTATTACATATTATGCCGATATTAGGAGTTATATCTCAGCGCCACCGTGCTTTGGAAGGCACGTTAAATTGCCGGTAACTACCTGATGATTAAACTATTTCGGACACCAGCCTTTAGGCGGTCTAAAAATTTGACACCATGGCCACCACTGGCCTTCTCAAACTTCTACGTTTTACCAGTACGCAATAACGACAAGCTTATTCATTTTCGCCTCTTTAACAATATCTATAACACCAACGGTATCCTCAAAAATATTTAGCAATCAACCAAACTTGTATTTGCGATCCAATAATATAGTGCCTTTTGTCCTGGTGTTGTTATCCTGACATTCCCGATTTAGATCCCATGTTTTATGACCAAACAAGCCCTAAACGATTGTCCACACGTGATTAGATCTGTTACCGAACAGGCACATATGTATAATAGTAAGATAACCTTTGTATCATGGTCATTGTAGTGACGTATGCGAACTAAAGTCTAGTCTGTAAAATTCCGCTGCTGGGCAAAGGCTTGTTATCTCACTGAAGGTATCAGTACAGTGAGAAGGATGCAAGTAAGTTGATAAAAAATATAATACATAATATGTAAAACATACATAGTTAAATAATACGTACTTCATCATACAGTCTGCTTAAAGAATACGCAAAGGAATTAATGATTTTACGTTAGACAATGATTAATAGAAATGAACAAGCATACTTATTTTCTACTAAAGGGGCTACGTAATAGTAACCTCGATCTTCAGTACTAAAGAAATCGATTTATGCGTACTCATTTACCTATTGCAAAGCTATTCTGGAACACATGCATAATAATAAACCAGTGACACTTTATTGTTTCTCAGTAAAATAAATAAAGAATCAATAAATTTAAAATCTATGTTGCATCTATAAATCAAATCGATGCTAGGACGTACACGATTGAGCAATAAATATCAATGAATTTAATGTGCCCGCGCTACACGCGATAACTGTCAAAACGGTTCGGCCATCTTGGAAGCCATCTTGATTTATTGTTTGTCGGTTTGAACTATCGATAGATATTGTGTTACGAACGTGTCGACATCAGAACTATGTTTTTCATTAGCTACCAAGAAAAATGTAGACGACGGGAAATTACCTATATACAAGGTTCTATTAATGATTTAAAGAATAATTCTTAGAATAGAAGTAAGGACAACATAACAGATCTTCATAAACAATCTTCACGTTAATTTATTACAATGTAACTTGAAACAACCTAAATAATGTGGTATTTATATGTACTACTGGTTTCTTAGGGTGCGTCCACATCTGGCGAATGCGCCGCGAATGTGCAGCTCGCCAGCCACGTGCGAGCTGCCCGCAAGCCGCGCGCGTGCAGTCACGGCAATGGTTTGGTGCGCCTCTTTAGTGCAACTCATGCAAGGCTCGTAAGGCGCACGAACAAAAATGCACGCGCGCAGCTCGCGGGCAGCTCACAAACGGTTCGCGACCTGCGCATTCGCGGCATATTCGTCAGATGTGGACGCACCCTTAAGTTTAAGCGAACACTACTCGTTTTGAATTGAAGCTACGTTTACGGATACTCTTCGCTTTTATTTTACACTAGCAGCGCCCCGCGGTATTACCCGCGTTGTACCCGTTCCCGTGGGAATTTCGGGAATTTTTATACATATAAACCTTCCTCTTGAATCACTCTACCTATTACAAAAAACCGCATCAAAATCCGTTGCGTAATTTTAAAGATTTAAGCATACAGACAAACGGACAAACAAACAGACAAAAATAGCGACTTTTTTTTATACTATGTAGTGATTTTTATCTGACGTTTCGGCCCCTTTACAGGAACCGTGGTCACAGAAGACGTCTTCTGTGAACACGGAATACGAGTATGTGTCTTCTGTTACGACGAGCTATGAGCAATGTCTGCCATGCAACTGTGGATTGCAACTTTATATTTGAATGTCATAAATTTTTCGTTTTGAATTGGAACTAGGAACCGAGGAACGGTTCGCCGTTCGCTTTTTTAAACCTAAGAAACCAGTACATTACATTAATTCGTTTACTATGTGGGTAAAGACTATAAAATCAAATCAATGTAATCTACTAACTTCGAGACAGTTAACAGTCCCGTTTAATCACTATCACTACACAGAATTAAAACAAAGTCACTTTCCGCTGTCTGTCCCTATGTATGCTTAGATCTTTAAAACTATGCAATGGATTTTGACGCAGTTTTGAATAGATAGACTGATTCAAGAGGAAGGTTTATATCTATAAAAATTCTCGAAATTCCCACGGGAACGGGCACACGCGGGTAAAACTGCGGGGCGCTGCTAGTTTAATATAAGTAATGAGTGCAAATCGTGAGAGTATACAAAATAAGTGGTACCAATTCTTAAAATATCAAAAGAGTATAGATCACATCAACTCTCCTCCTTCCTAACTCTATGAAAACTGTTGAATTGCTCAACGTCCCAACGTCCCCGTTAAAAGATCATTAAGTAGCAATTGGTTTAATGTGTTTTCTATGAGCAATGTGTGACTGGTCGTTCATTCATAATGCAACGTGTTTATTTAGTGGATTCCTGGCACTGTGTCAATAGGTCAGATGCTTGCAGACGGTTCTATAATAGAATCGGTCGTTTTTGTTTAAGAAAGTATATTTATGTTGACGCCTTGTTGGTCTAGTGTTATATGCACTCGCCTGCCAAGACTGAGGTCTCGGGTACAATTCCTGGGTCGAGCGAAAACTTCTGAGGGGCATCGAGCGAATAATTATTTCCTACTTCTCAAACATGGCTCGATTTTGAGATCACCAACCCGCATTAGGCAAGCGTGGTGATTACGCCTAATCCTCCTCACTTTACTGATTGATAACTTCAGTAGGAAAGGCTTTAGCTCAGCAGTGGGGTATTACAAGTAATACTTACCACTTTTATGTTGAAAGGGAAATGATGAAAAATCCGAATATGATGTTCTTAGACAGATTAGCTCTAAGTTGTATTTTGGAATCTAACCAACTGACATTATGAGTATTACATATTCTTACATATATAATTTACACCTAGACTTATCTGCAACAAATGTCTGCACATATTGTTGACTCCGGGTGGGAATCGAACCGGTAACTCTGACACAGTGAGCGCTCTCACAAACCACTGTGCCAACGATCATGGATTCATACTTTTAAATTATTTATATTTACACCGATAAAAACATAATGCATTATTTATCGAACTCAATTACATAAAGCATATTATAATATTGAACAAAAAAGGTTGACATCAATAAATAACGACAATAACGTCACGAATATCTCCCGATTTATTACAGTTAATGTTGTTGCTATAAATTAGTGGCGCAGATCAAAGATGGATGTCAATCAGCGTATAGGTAAATTATTATTTCGTAATTAATGATAATATTTAATACAATTTATAGACGTCTATAAAAGTGCAGTGCCGTTTTTAACGCGCTGTTTAAGAAGTAAAAATAGAACAAATATTAATTGAGTGTTCACAAAGCTGAACCTGCTGCGTTTCTTGGGTTAAGCTATTTACGTGAGCGTCAAACATTAAAAGCTTCCAAAGAAAGTAGCAAAAAAGTGATTGGGGCAATTAGCTCTTAACTATACCAGTGGACACTTATACTGTTAGCTAGACTTTAAGATTTCTAATACGGAGTCTAAAAACAGTAAGTATTCTGAATCCATAGGAAAAGTCAACAAACAAAAGCCTACCTTAATTATTTATTCAAATTCATAAAAAGAACGCACCCTACCCTAATCACCTCCAAAATTAATCCTTCCCGCCATCAGCATTATTAAAATTCAAAACTGTCACTAAGAGCTGTCACTGTCAAACTTTTTCTATTAACTTTTTCAGGATTTGACAGGACATTCATAAACGCGCGACGTTGATAGATGGCGCTAGCGTCGCGTGACGTTGCTATTGAAATGGAAGCTAATGACGTTTCCCAAGCGCTTTCTAACAAAAATGATAACTAATTAGAAGGGATGAATTTTTAATATCAAAAATTGGGGTGCGAAGGTGTTTGTTTATTTTTGAATGTTTATTAGAGGGTGTTAAAATGTACTGAGACAGTTCTCCCCTATTACATCAACGTCGTCATTTGACAAATTTCGTTAAGCATCATTTTAATTAAAAATTTTCATATTTATACTTTAAACTGAAATCACCAATTATGATCAACGAACTTTGCTGTTTATCACATACATACATTGTCTAAGTCTAAAGTACTTACATAAATATGTAGAGATCTTTGATAAGAATCAAGCGGTTAAAAAATGCAAACTGCAACATGTTATTCTTTAAACTATCACGTACCCAGAACCCTATTCATTTATAAACCCAATCAATACCCAATTTTTTATCTTAAATATTTAAGTATTTTTATAATATTTTGTATAAGTACTACCTAACAATATCTAATACAATTTTCCAGAAAACCTATCAGAAAAAACCCACTTCCACGAAAAAAATAACCTAAAGGAATCTATAGACTCCCCACAAATTACCGATGGCTGTTCGTGACGTATTGTTATTACGGCTTTTATTTCTCGTTATCAATCTCCGCCCTTTAACCGAGCTCTTTTATTCCTTCCCTCCTGGAGGTGTTGTTGATGAGAGACGCCATTCACCCGCCTTATGAAAGACTTGCCTTTAGTTCCTGACAGTCTCTTGACTAGCTCATTGTTCTATGTTGAGATAAAGTTTCTTTGGACTTCTTTTAAGGATAATAATATAATATATTTTTGTTAGAAGATTAAACTCTTTTAAATTATTGATGCGAAACAGTTGTAAATGGAGTCATTTGTTTTGGAGTTACTCAAAAAATATAATTTTACAGCGTTGAAGAACTCTTGTAAAGTAAAACCAAGTCAAACTTCAAATACTTAAGTGAAATATTTCGTTTACATTGTAAACAAACGCATACAAATTCAAATAAAGCTGAACAAAACATAAACAATGCCATATTTTCATTCCAAAAAATTATGTAAACGCAGTACCAAATAATGCAGTCATGAATTTTCATTGCATTATAACATGTAAAACGGTTGGCAAGCACAACATTTCTTTCCTAAAGAGGACTACAGACTCGTCGATTTGACATACTTTTTGTGTAACCAATACATCCAGTTACGTAACCAAAGTATAAGGTAATATTATGCTGATGCCTCTATATTATGCCGATTGCTGCCGACTTTTTTATAAATCAGTCCTTCATAGTATATCGTAAAGTATATAGACCCCTTAAGTAAACATGTTACATGGTATTTACGAGAACAATATCAAAAATACACCGAAGCATTGTACGTGGTAGCTACTGGCGAACAATAAAGTCGCGTTTAATACAATTACGTGGTAAATATATTTGTGTTTGTTTTGTAAGTCGGGGAGAACGTTTGCTTGTTTATGGTGCAAGATAAGGGACGCGGGCGATTTGATATGTGGACTTAGGAACCAAGAATGTATTCCAAATCAGAATTCATTAAAATAGATTGCTTGCAATAAAACAGTTTATCAAATAATTGCACTACTTCTGTATGGAATAGAAAACGTATTAAAAATTAAAACGTATTTTATCTACACTAATGTTGTAACATTCTACTTATGTTTCCAATACTTGACTTATAATTACTACTGTTATAGCGCAGACAACAAAACACTCAATTTAAGCAATTTCACATGATGGTATAATATCCACATCGATATCGTAAAATCTCATTATAACATCGTGCGCTCGCTCCTGATTGGCCCTGCGCGAGCTGCGCTTTCATTGGTTAGATTTTAATGGCGGCAAGTTCACTGTGACAATACACGCGTGAAAAACTATTGTCAGCTTTTACTCTTGTTGTTTGATTAATTGCATTAGTGAAGATAAAGTAGTGTATGCAACTGCATATAACACGGGTATTAAAACACTCGTTACTATTATGAAACTCGCTGCGCTCGTTTCATAAACTCACACTCGTGTTTTAATACCCTTCATTATATGACAGTTGCATAAACTACTATTTTTATTGAAGTCCCTTTTATTAGAATTTGGATTTGCCTAAAACTGTTCGTAGCAAAATGGTCATTTTCCATCCATTTATATAACTCCAAACCTTACAACATAAAACTATTTAGTAGTACACAACACATCAAAACCACAGCATTATACATTTTAAAGTAAAAAACGCGTGCTTAGATCTAACTAGAGTCAACATTAACCGTCCACACACTCGTACCTCCCACAACTTGTCCCAAACCCCTTTCAAGCCATAATCATACATCATTGTTATTTGTAGTAGTCATTCGGCAAGCGTGCACACCGACGATTACCAAGAAACTGAGTGAAAACGTACCATTGACACGATTTGTGACATACTTGGCAAATAATTCTTTTTTACTGCAATTGTGAGATGAACAGCTAACAATGGCGCGCCCGATAGTTCGCCGGTCGGCCTACACTTTATATACAATGTTGTAACCGTGGACATTTAGACTATGTTTTAGTTTAAATTGCACTCGCAGTAATGTAGCGGCAGTTTAGTACCGATATTTTGATATGGTTTGTAGTGTTTTGTTAATGATATTTTGAGTGTTTCAATGTGATATTTTAGTTACTGATACTTTATCTTAGACCAAGATAAATAGTTGTTACTAATACAAGGCTTAACCGAAGTAATTGCTAAGCGATGTTAGTTCATTGCGATTGTTAAGCAACGTGCAGCTCGACCCCTACTTGGATGGGTGGCCGATGGTGGCATTTCTATCTGAGCGCTACCGTGCTTCGAAGGGCACGTTAAGCTGTCGGTCCCGGTTGTTTCAATCGTCGGACCATGTTGGCCTCTAACCTATTCGAAATTAATGAATGTATTGCTTAGCAATGATTAGCAAAAAACTCACCTCTATTCAACCAAACCGTTTTCAATACAACAGCTCCCTAATTGCCTGACTTGAAACTACGATTTAGAATAACTACAAGTATTCGCGCGTCTGTCATGTGCACATTTGTCGCGCGACTCGGCCGCGATCGGCGCGACGGGTTTACGATCCCGACGACAAAAATATCGCACTGCCCGATCGGTCACCGATTGATATACGACGCAGCCTGCTTGTATTTATATTTATTGAGCTGTTAACTGATTGAGATACTCGCTCCCGTGGACTGATGTTTGGAAATAATTTTAGATATTGCTCGTATTTTGTGCGCTTTCAACTGGGTTTATTGGACTTGATGTACGGGTAAATGTTTACGTTAATAAAGTGAAATGTGAATGATGTTACTTTATTTTTGGCATAGATTTAGAGATGGCATTTCGTATTTGAAATGTACCTTTTAAGAGTCTTGCTTGATAATGACTTAAATTAAGAATCATCAAAAGAACAATAAAAATAAAAATCCTACATAGGGGCTTACAAAGGCATAATGTAAATTACGTTTGACTCATAAGTACAGCAAGAAATATTAGAATACATAACAAGCCACACCTAGACTTTAAATCTAATACCTAGAACCAAAACAAGACGCTGAAAATCCCCAGACAAATGAACAAACACAGAACCGGCTCGCTGAAGTAGTGGCAGGTGGAATTCAATCATAGAGCACACAATACCGTGTCGGATCCGATGCTGTTGCCGACACACGTCAATTGTTACTGCACTCTAACAAGGGACAACGAGCATGGAGAGTTTTGATGTGGTATCGTCATACGTAGTATACAGTATGAAGTATACTAGACAAGTATTTTAGACACTTTGTCATATCACTACATATGTAGTATAAAATAAAGTCGTCTCTGTTTCGTGTCTGTTTGTCTGTTTGTCTGTATGCTTAAATCTTTAAAATTACGCAACGGTTTTTGATGCGGTTTTTTGTAATAGGTAGAGTGATTCAAGAGGAAGGTTTTTATGTAAAAAAATTCCCGAAATTCCCACGGGAACGGGCACAACGCGGGTATATGTAACCTAAGGTATGAAAAACATGCCTAAAAAAGTAAGTAGTAATAATATATACTTAATTGTATTATATAAAATTGTGTCTATTACCTGTAAAATTATTGGTTTTGACCGTTTCATCATCATTATCGTTACACTGAATCGGATACTTTAAGCGGTCTAAAATCCCCGACACCAGGGTTGGCCACTTATACATACGAACTTACTACTTATCCTCTTTAAGTTACTAAATCTTCATCTCAAATTTAAAAGCTAGGCTATTTTGAATATGCTTCGCCACACAAAAGAGACGACCCTAGAAACCCCTCAAGGCTTATAGAATTCAATTGTGGATGTACCACAACTTTAAATCCGAATATTATTGTATAAATTTTAAAGGCTTTAAAACTGATGTTATATTTTTATTACGATTACTTCAAATTCCACGGTTTATACATACCTACTTCGAGATCCTCTCCAAAATACCGCATCCATATTTTCCAATATCCTGTTCCAAGAAGACGCTTGTTAAGGGAAGTTTGCATTGAAAGCCGTCGCCGCTGTGTCGGATCAATGGACAATAAGGGTGATTTGCCGGCTGGCACCCCGTAATAGGATAACGTTTGTCAACGCCTTTGTCACACTTCTCATATTGTGGTGACAATGTGGGTGTTGTTTTCAGTTAGCACGTGTACAATGTATATGCTTCTAAAACATCTCCTTTTGGATATATGAAGTGTACATATATAAAGTATACGAGTATGGCTCCTGAAACTTATAATTTTTGTTTTTCTTCACTTACCTGTAGTAATATTGCCTTGTTCCTTTGAAAGAGATTGCAGTCTGTGAATTCTAAAGCATGAAAGTTTCAAAGACCCAAAGGTCATTCCACAACTATTAAACTAATAATAATTCAAGTTATTTTTAATCTTAGTTAAGTAAATACTTTAGTAAGTAAGTTATACAGTTTATCAATCAATTGTGTTAGATTACAATGTGCCAGTTCATGAAACCTTTGAAAGATTTTGACCAATCAATGCCTCGTTTGACAATTTCAACGCGTTGTGATTGGTCGGTTCAGCTCTGCACAGCTAAGCTCCGCTTGATTGGAAACGTACACTAACATTTCCGTGAGCTAACTACAAGCAAAGTAAGTATGCTAACTGTACCTATTTGTCAATACATTATTGTTACCTGCATCACATTGATTAACCCAATGATGACGGTTTACGTTAGTGATCGAGTGACATGTGTAAAATGTTGTTTCCTTAACAAAATTACTTTTATCGTGTCGGTGTTACGCCTTTACAGGAAATTTGTAATTAACTGAATGCGATTGTAGGATATGCGAAGATTGTAGATGGAAACACGGAATATATTGCAATTTTCTTGCATATTTAAATTTTTTTTCTGCACATTTTTTTTGTCGCCTTTGTTTTGATAAGAATAAAAGCAATGTACATCTTGCTTGAGTTTAGCAAACCAAAATGTTACGTGCTATAGTACTTTGTCAAGCTATGAATTTGAATGTTTTCACTGACTTCTAAAATTTTGGGTAATGAATTATAGTTTGTAAATCGGCCTTATTGTATATAATATGTATTTTAAATGTTTTGATAGAAATAGATTCTAATAACAAGGTCCTTCAACTTGAATAAAAGTCAAAGGATGCAGTTAGTTTCGTCTAAACATTTTCTCTTTCTCTTTTAATCGTTTCAACATTGTATATCTCGAAGGCGACGCCGCGGTATTTAAATTATACAATTTGTTTTCGTAATTGCACTCGAAATGTTATAAGAACGAGACTTTCCTCAACTTAATTATTTAATGAGAAATATGAGTAGTTTTCATTTCGATTTAATTCTGCGAATGCCCAATATAGGTATTGTGCAGGTAATTATGGAATTACTAAATACATACTTAAATCATTATACGTATTTATTCTGAAATGCCGATACTTATAGGTCTTAAAAGTTAATTACCATTATTGTGAAAGGTTTCTGGCTTCTACCTTCTTATTTAAGTGCCGCCATGATTACTTAAGTTGAACTGAAAAGCATTCTTTGAAAGATCACGAACATCGAATTCTAAACGTGATTTCACTTACTTACCTTTGAGTACTTAATAAATAAGCTCCGGCAAAAGCTTTTTGACGTAAAGAAACACCAAATAATAAGTAAGTATAAGCCTGTAATGTCCCACTGCTGAGGCCTCTCATCTCACTGAAGATATCAGTACAGTGAGGAGGAACTAATAAGTACATAAAATCTATTATTTTATCTTTACTTGTTACGTAGAAATTAATATGCTTATACGATATTCCTATTTACACTCGAGGAGACGGGAAATGCTTCCTTAGTAGAGATTAAGTAAGTGATTTTGACATGAAATGCATGAAAAATTATACGAAATTTATTAAGTGTCGATTTAATGGATGCCACTGAGTGCGGCTCAGACTATTAGATAATTTATAGAGGACGAGCACCGCCCAGCGTTTTTAACTTTCCGTTGAATGTGGCTATTACAAAAATAATTATTCAAATTGGATTAGTAGTTTCTGGGATTACCGCGTTCAAACAAACAAAAGAATAGATAAGATTAAAGTAAAGAAGTCAGAATGGGATTAAAACATGAAACCATTTTACTCTAAATTTTTTTGTCTATGTTAATAAATCAGCCATATTAGTTTTAATTTTCAAACTCCAGATAAGAAATTTACTGTATTTGTAAGACTATTCAATGCTTCCTACTACAAGAACTAGCTTACTACAAGAACTAGCTTCTAATGAATTATACTCGTAGACGCTTCGCAATCGAATAGCTGCCGTAAACTCGTAGTAAACTAGAGAACGATCCTATCCCACTATTGTCCTATAAATCAACGTCCGTAAATTCAATTTTATTCGACAATTAAACTTGCTTGCGCTTTCTCGACGCTCGTAACACATAAATACTCGTAAATACGAATTATCGTTAAAATGTCACTGTGATTGTAAATCTATGTGAACAAAATACGACAGCGCTCTTTACGGACTTGGCTAAATGGAACTGTTGCAAAAACTGAAGTCAGCTTTTGAATTATGAGTTGAAACTAGGCGCGATCCGCTGGTATGCCCGTTATTAAGTACTGTTTGATTAAATTACTGTTGGAAAAGTAAACATTTCGAACATAAGATAGGTATTAGGTAAGGTACCAGATATGAAAAAATACATAAATGAAAATTCAAAATGTTGGGTTCGTAAATGTTGCCTAGACATAGGACATGAACCATACGAATAGATGTCATTAGGGATATGAATATGAACCATTTTTTTTAATTAGTTTTGTTTTTACATGCAACGATATTACAGAAGATTTCAGTGCAACAAAGTACGAATAACAAATACACTAAGGAATTCATTAAAGAACCGTTTTGACTACCCACAAAACTACAGGTTTAGTTATGTGACATCTACCACAAAAATGTGTATGTATAAAATGTAATGTAGCCATCATTGCCCAAAAGTCAAGAAAGGGCACTTTTCCCCAGCACAAATTGTGACAAAAATAATCACACACTGAATCTGCAAACTATTGAACATCAAAATATCAAAGAGTTACAATGTAAATGTGTCTAAATTATTGGTTAACGTCCAGTTAAAGTTTATGTCGTTGTGACAACTTACTTTGACGACTATTGTCGGTAGTAACACGAATATTTATTGTAGTTTAATATTCATAATTTTCGAGTAATTGCCTTTGAGTGTTGGCGCGAGTTTGTGTAGGTTTTGATAAGTCACTGCTTGTTATTTTGGATTTAATATTATTTCTTTGTAGCGTAATGAATGTTATGTTTGTGGAAGATTTAATAATAGATGGGATCCTCATTTTCGAGACTATTTAATATCTTTCTGTTATTTTCTTGGCGTTGCGTGGCCTTTATTTGATTTTCTTTGGATTAGACCTTTTGTAATTGTTGAAGTTGTTATTGGAGTTTTGGGTGCGTTTCCTTAGAAGCAGAGCGGATCGGTGCGTAGTCCGATTCACCAATCACAGCACATTGGGATTGTCAAACAACGCGTTCACGTTGTCAAAATCTTTTCGTTATGCGTTGATTGGTCAATTATTGAGCTTCGCATAGCACTTTTTTGTAGGAAAGTTAGTAGATTATGAAGGTTATATGAAACCTGGTTAAGACCATTCACCATTCCTTCACCTTGCATCAGGACTTCAGAGGGCATTTTTTATCCTATTGTCTCACCTGGACAAAGGTATCTCAAAATCAAGCTAACTTAGAATAGTAAACTCCAGAATACACAGTCTTCAAGAGTTCTAAAACGACTTACTTTTATCGCCTCTTCTGACGTGAAGTAATAATAAAGTTCCGTTGAGTAAATGTGTAAAATATTCATTGTATTTTAATCAAGCGTTACTTTACTCGTTACAATGTTAGTTCTCAAGCAATTTGTTCTTGTGTATTCTAACCTAAAGCACAAGAAGTGAAACGGTTCAAATATTATCATGATACAATGTTGCCTTCGAACGGTAAGAATTGTTGTCGTATAAGGTTACGTAGTACTCAGAAATCTTAGAATATTATCTAATCAGTACCACAATAAGTAAGAGGTCTTGATTGTGAAAGTGTGAAGATCAAAGTATATTTAAGAATAGTTTTATTAAAATTAATCATAAAACATTATAAAACCGGAAGTTTGTGTTATATTTACTAATAACGTGTTTATAATGCCCTAACGTTTTAATCTAGCGAGCACCTTCACAGCTTCTCATACTAAGACCTAAGGTCAGTTTTAATACATACTAGTCCAGTCTGGCCAAGCCTAGCTATGGCTAAAGGCATTCATACTCAGAGTCTCAATAAATAAAGCTATCAAATGCTACAATCGCCATTATAAATATCATGTTGCTTGTTTTACATTGTATAATACATAGATTGTGTCTCTATAACACTGTGAATGGTAATCATTTGTATTATTGGTTATTGAATTCACTTTGGTAATGGCTTTGTCTATATTAATATTATAAAGAGGTAAAATTTGAAATTTAGTTTGGATGTTCGCGTTAATCTCGGGTATAACCAGTCTCAATCAAACCATTATTATTGTATTGCATATCTTTATTCAAGAAGAAGGTTATGGGCTATGTTTTATACTGGAATTCCCACGGGAACGAACACAGCGCCAATAAAACCGTGGAATGCCGGAAATTTAATCATTGTGTATTAAAGACTAACAAATTGATGAAATTTCTTAATATAAGACATCTTAAATACTAATAGCCGTAAGCCAATTTTGGGTCCAGTGATAATGGGACGATAGCTGCACATAATAAATCGGTTACGTATTTTGTAGAGCTAGCTTAGCTTATCTTTTATAACAATATTAAGACTATACAAAGACAATCTATTAAACTATTATTCACTTCTACCATTTTGTATATTAGGTATATTAAATCCCAAGAAAAACCTTCCCACTGCACTAAGAAACCAATAAACACAGAGTAATAATCAAATACCTACCCATACATTTCCCATGAAATTTTCATTCTATTTCCAACAAAAACTGACTTGTATTCAAAGCACGTGCGATCTGAGGAAATTAACATATAAAAAGCTGTGTGTACACACCATTAAGTTTCTAAAGGTTTTATAGCTGAATATTTATGGGTGTAAACTTACCTTAATAGGAATATACGGCTCATATATTCTGACGACACATGAACAATACGTGGTACTAGTTTTTGGATGTGGCATATTGAAAGATAATATCGATTTCTCTTGCGAAGTACTTATGTACATAATATTAAAATTATTAGATGAATATGTGGCGTGAATTTGTATATTGGTGTTATGAGCAGTATGCTATGACCTAATACATATAGATATAACTAAATAAGAACAAAATACATGTCACTCCTTGCGAGTATCTTTAATATACTGTTTGTTCTCTTGTCTTCTGAAAGTTAATCAATCATTACAATTGAACATACCACATCAATCTATTCCTAACCGCTTGTGCATCGTGCGAATATCCATAAGGTATTTTAATTGATATGTCTTCGACAGGCCGGCGTCGATTAGTCGAGGGCTGCCCATTTGATGGTCGCTGGATGCTTTATTGATTATCAACTACGGTAGAAGCGATTGGATATTGCATTTTCGGATTACGAGTATGTGGTACTAACTGTTACGTACTCTATGACTTTATGTGTTACAGCCCGGCTAGCATAACGAATGTCACAGAAGAAAAGACATGATATGATAATGCTGTGAGTTGATTGGTGGAAAATTTAAAAGTTAAGTTTTCTGTCAAAGCCACAATGTTTGGGCTCGTTTAGACTTGACTCCTGACTCGGATCAGAGAGCATACCTTTCATTCCAGTTATAATGAATTTCGGGACATAGAAGAAAATAAACGTTACAAATAAGTGAAAATAAAACTCACTTATAAGTTGGTAACAATAGAGTTTAGGGAAGTATATAAGTTTTTGTAGGTCCCGAAAAATTTCGGCAAATTATTGTACACTAGCTGTCACGTCCATATATTTACTATTAAGCAGAAAAGAAGAAACTTCCCTTTTAGAAAATCAGTAGAGGCGGGTTTTGAATATTGTATTATTTTTTATTCCTCAAGTAAACATTAGTAAAACACTTTAAATAACAGATACTAAAGCTCCACAGGTCTCTTACGCACACACAGATAAACATTCTCCAAAGTTTTTATATTTTATCAAGTGAATGTCCAAAGAAACACTATTTAAATTACTCCCATATTAGAGTTCGGTTTTATCTCATTCGTAGTATAATTACCATTTAAATTGCGCCCACTGAGCTACCATTTGACACTTGACAGATGTAATGACAGCACACCGAACGGTGACGGCGTTTCAAGAATTTTTATGTCCCATATCTACTGTTTTATACGATCTTGTCAACTCCCCTTTAAAATGCATGCACCAAGCTACTTTCACAACAAAAAGTCATCTATATGTCTTTAGTGTACTAATATTAAAGTACAGTTTCGTACAGCAATAAATATTAGGAAGGAAAAGTTAAACTTGTCAAATGCAAAGGAAAACCAATGTAATTTTATTGATGACAAATATTTTAAGCGTCCGTATTCTATCAGCAATAGGGTTGAGATTAACATAAACTTTTGATTGTGCCACCGACAGCTTTATAGCGGTTATCGTAAAGTAAAACACTGGATGTTTCGCTCGTAAAAAAGAACTGATAATTGTGTTCGTAGATGACGTTCTATTTAATTTCCATTTGATTGTACAGTAGTTTTCTTACGTATTTTTTATCGCGTTGACATTTTTATTGTTATGAATTTGTTTTATATTGTAACTAAGCGATTGTATCGACTAATAAAGCGTAGTGTTGGGACGTCGCTCGATTATTTTTAGTTGACTATTTTATTATTTGAGTTACGACTTTAGTTTTATGTTATTGCTGTACTAAGTTTATTTTTATTGATTTTTATTGTCAAGTGTTCTGTTGCTTCTAATAATTCTTTGGCCTTTGTCGCTTCGAACCTCATTTCGAAGTCCGCCATCACATTCCAATCCGTGTTTCATTTGAAAATTTACATATAAAATCAATGGGAAATAAGACATATGAGCGTACTTAATATAAGTTCAGGGAGACTCGACCTATATTCATTACCAAATGCCACCTACATTAATAACTCCCCATATCGCACAATCAGTTAATCAAAATACATCTAAACAGTGCCTACCATCGACTCTCGATCGTAAATCGCTGTTATCTCGATCAGTAGTTGTACATAAAACACGTATAAACGCCGCCCGGTGGCCGATATCTTCTCAATCGCGTCGGTATTTACGCGAGTCGTGTGTCGATCGTATCTCTACTAGTTTGTTTGTCGGTCTTCGTGGTAGGGGTGGTGGTGTACCGGGATGAGTCGGTACGCAACAATGTAAAGAGTTGAGACAAGTTAGATTAAAACTAGAACGAGCTATGTAAAAAGTAAGTGCTAGTGTATTAGTAGCCAACCCTGATGTCGGAGATTTTAGACCGCTCAAAGGTCTCTGACTTGATGTATTAATTGGAACAACCGGGACCGACAGTTAAACGTGCCCTCCGAAGTACCGTAGGGCTCGGATAGAAATGAGAGCCGAGCGGCACGTTGCGGACCAAAACAACCTGACTAACATTCTATATAGGAAGCCATACATTTAAAATACCATAGCACATAAAATAATCACAGTTGTCTCTGAATTTTATAGGAATACTAGCTGCGCTCCGCGGTTTCACCCGCGTTGTACCCGTTCCCGGGGGAATTTCGGGATGAAAAATAGATGTTGTCCGATTCTCAGACCTACCCAATATGCACACAAAATTTCATGAGAATCGGTCGAGCCGTTTCAGAAGAGTTCAACTACGGTACCCGTTCCCGCAGGAATTTCGGGATGAAAAATAGACGTTGTCCGATTCTCAGGCCTACCCGATATGTACACAAAATTTCATGAGAATCGGTCGAGCCGTTTCAGAGGAGTTCAGTTACGCACAACGTGACACGAGAATTTAATATATTAGATGTTCCCGCTACACCGCCATCTTAACTACACAGTGTCAAGTTACAAGACAAAACTAGTGTTAATCCCAAGTTCCTAAATAGTGAGGTGATATCGATAACATCTCACATACTTTATCGATACTATCGCTTCACTCCACTATGACTTTTAAAACATCACCTAAATAGGTGATGGTTATCAGTGTGCGAGTTTTGGAAATGTCAGTTGTTAATTTGGGTATTTTAAGAGTAGTCAAATTATATTGATTCGAAATGTCTTGAAAACTATTTTCCTTTTTATTATTCTATTTTTCTAATTTAAATTAGAAAGTTTTTGTAGATAATTGTTTTTTTAAATTTAGTTTCAATGATTTCATAGAACTAAAGTAAATAAGCTAGAGTAATTGTAAGAGATCGCTAAAGAAGGGAAGTTGGCGATATATGGAGGAAACTTTTGTCCAGCTGTGGGACAGTATAGGTAACAATTGAATCCGCTAGGACAGATAGAACTGAATAACTAAATGATTGATCTGTAATCCAAAGGTGTATAAAGATCTTAATATAAATACAATGTATCTGTTGTTTTACATATAAATAATAAAAATAAAACTTATCTATTTTTGTAAATTAATTACAAAAATTATCTTTTATCAAAACAGAAGAAAAAAGCTTCTACTTTTGATCAATTCTGTTTACAATATCAAAATTTTCTCTCTTCTCTTCTTCAGAAACAGTACACCGCTAAAACGAAAATATACCTTAAAACGAGTTAAAAGCGTCATTAATAATTACAATAACCATAACAAAATGATCACAAATCACCGAGTAATTTCATCACATTTGAAATACCGAAATGTGTTTCACATAATTCATTCATCTTGTGATTCGTCCGTCAGAGTTCCATTACATTAAAACGTTGCGCGCGACGGTTTGTTTGTCCGTCTGTCACGGGTAGTGGAGCGCGAGTGGCGCCACCTGACTTACACACTGCCGTGTTTATATTAGTTATATGTATTAGCGGGCTTGCTTCTTCGATTGTTAACTGATATATCCGTTTGATTTTTCGGAAAATGTGGTTACGTGTTTATTTATTTTTTAGATTCGTAGTTTATTGTGCGTCATTTAGACATCAATCTACATGTTTTCGGAAATAATGCATTTATAAAAGATATGGTTTTCTACGTTTGGGATTAATAAGAAGATTGAGAAGATTAGTGACCAACCCTGGTTTTGGCGTTTTTATACCGCCTATAGGCCATGACATGGTCTGACGATGGAAACAACCGGGGCAGACACTTTTACGTGCCCTCAGAAAAACAGTAGCTCTCAGATAGAAATGCCACTATCGGTCACCCATCCAAGAAGGGACTGAGCTGCACGTTTTGGATGCTCTAATCATATCAAACGTAACGTCAATCATTCCTTCGTGTTGAAGATATTGAGTTGATCTTCTGCTCAAAATAATGTAAAATATTCTATTAGAATGTAAATATTATTATTTAAAACCAAAGTACTACGTCTACGCAATACTATTAGCTAAGTACAATTTATGATTAATTTATCTTTAGTTAGTGGATCATAAATTGAGCGCCCAATTGGCAGCTAGGATCAATTTTCTTCAAACTGATTGGTAATTTGTTAGAAAACGGGTGCTTTATAAGAAAAACATGTGAGTTGGGAGTGCGGGAAGACGCGGGCTGTGGGCACAAAGCTTTCAGCGCATGTGTTTATGATTATAGCTGAAAGAACGGCGTATATCGTCAACATAACACTGCTGTTTGATGTTGGGGTGTAGACTAAACGTGGGGCAGAATGGACGCTCGGCACAAACGGAGCGTGTTCTCTAGCTAGTCTGGACCCAAAGATAGTAGCTTTCGATCTATTGATAATTGTGTCATATTTAGGTTAATTGTTGTTCTGCATTTCTTTCTTTCGTGTATGGGAATGACATGTTATAGGCAATCTATAGGTACTTAATATAATTAAGGTAAAGAGTTTGATATTTGTTTACACTCTAATCTCAGAAACTAGCAATCGAATTTGAACAGTTATTTTTGTTAACACATTCAACGACTTTTCGTTATTTTGCATTCCGAAATTCTTATGGGAACAAACACAACGCGGCTTAAACCACGGGGCGTTGCTAGTGAAGATTAAAATAACGTTAAGAGAATAGTGATACCTGACGTACAATCAAATAAGTAAGTATTAGCCTGTAATGTCCCACAGCTGGGCAAAGGTCTCTCATCTCACTGAAGTTATAAGTACAGTGGGAGGAGGATATAATATAATCAAAAAAGTAAAACAGCATCATTGTATCCTACACTCAAATGAATAGCTAATGCTGTAGGTACCATGTATGTAGACTGTTGTCGTCTCTACGAGTATGGCTGCACCTCTTTACTCTATGCTCCATAGGTTGGATGCACGAACGAACTAAGATGTTTGTTTTACATTGAATATTTATGGCACCAATTAGGAGCCTGGCTTATTAACTGGTAGATAAATTTATATTCAAAATACGCGCTAGAGCCCCCGTATTTATTTTGATAGCTGCTCTGTGACTTAGTGTATTAAACAAGCGAACATCACCGATATTTTTGTTAAAATATTGAATTTTTTATGTAAATTATGAATGTGTTATGTTGTGTTTTATTGAGAATACCGAAAAAGATTATTTGTATAAACATTTCATGAATATTATACGATTTCATTTTTAATAGGTATATTTCGATGATTTTTCTATCCTAGGTTGGCATGGATGGCCATTATTTTTCATCCCGAAACGGGTGCTACTAGTCTTACATTAAAAAACCTAAATCTAGAATACTAACCGCTCATTTACTTTACTTTACTTTATACTTACATTAAACGTGGTATCCGATCCCACGGTACTTCCGAATTTTAAGGATGTAACACTTTTGATATCTGTTTACAATTTGTCAATTGAGTTCCTGTTTACTTTGTCTCTGCTTCCGCTTACAAGAGGTTTGAAGGGAGCTTTCTTTAAAATGGTGTAATTTGTGATGCAACTGTTTTAGTTGTAAATCATATTCAAGTGTATCCGTGTTACGTTCAAAACAGTGCAGTGTGGGACTAACCCAGTGGGTCCCGGGAGGAGCGCGGCGCCGCGGGCGGCCTAGGAAACGCTGGAGGGACGACATTGTCTCCTTCGACAGCGAGTGGTGGGAGACTGCGAAGGACAGGGAAAGATGGAAGAGTTTGGGGAGACCTTTGCCCAGCAGTGGGACGATATAGGTTAAGGAAAAAAAAATTGAGGAAATAAAAGAGATTTTCAATTTGACAAGTTATCATTTAATATTCGTAGTAATAAAATTAAGGATACAGATAAATAAGTTAGTAAGTAAAAGTAGGGTAGTGACCAACCCTGGAGTTAGAGTTTTTGGACCGCCTAAAAGTTTCCGACAAATAACCGAGACTGACCGTTTCACGTAACCTCCGAAGCACGGTAGCGCTCAGATAGAAATGGCACTATCGGCCACACATCCAAGTAGTCCACACATCGAGCTAAAATGAATGAAGAAGATATACCGTTAGTTTAATAAACAAATAGTCTGTATTTGCATAGCTGGGCAAAGCCCTTAAATCTCAGTAAAGGTATCAGTGTCAAAATTGAATTCTTTATCATTTCAATACTTACAACCTGATGAAACTGTAGAAAAATTGCGAAAATATTGTCTAAAGTATGAATGAAAATATTTTCAACACACCCACACTGCATACGTAAGCAACGTATGACGTCATCAAAGCCCACCAAAATGCAAAGCGAAACTAATCCCGAATCCAAACATTATATTCAAAGAGAGTAGTAATGAAGCCTCGACTTGTTTGTCAGTCTGTCTGTCCCGTCTTCATCTAATGGATTCCCGTCAATGTTTACACACCTCTCCCCAAAGTTTTTCAGTTTAATTTCAATTTCAATTTGAATTCTCATGTTATAAAGTGTTTGTTTTGCGGTTAATTTATTTTATTTTAAAGTGGGTTTTAAACACAGACACTCTTAAGTAAGCTTTTTAAATTCATGCTTGAGTTACTGAGAGCTTTTTTGTTGTACAATAGAAATAAAGTATTTTCAGGCTGAAAAAAATTGTCTTAGTACATGTTTTTTTAATGAAATAAAAGGTTTGTGTGGGCGTGTCTCTGTGTGCCTTATTTCATTTGCAATAATGTCCATGGATTTAAAACAACGATATAATCACCAGAATTGTATTTCGTAGGTATTAAGAAGTATATTTATACTAAAACATCATGAACTGTGACAAATTCCAGATTAATTCCTTCCCCGCACACAAAGTCACGAGTCACACAACTTTAAATAAGATTAATGCCGTCAACAAATAACTTTAAACCGTCTAAAACAGAATCCATTAGCGACAAAAAAGTAACTAAATACAAATTTTGTTCAAATAAAACTATTCGGAGCTGCGGACAAAAAATATGATAAAAAGTCTGCGTCAGTAGTTCGGTGGCGCATTAATCTGAGCCGACAGGGTTCGGTGGCGTGAGGCGGGCGCGCGGGCGGGGCCACACATGCGGCGGGTTGACTAAAGTAAATTCGAGTAGGTCGGGAGTTTTTAGACCGCCTAAAAGCCTCCAACATGGTCTAACGATTGCAAGAACCGGGACCGACAATTTAACGTGCCCTCCGAAGCACGGTCGCGCTCAGATAGAAATGCCACTATCGACCACCCATCCAAGTATGGGCACAGAATAATAAGTACAAGTATGGGTTGAGCCACACGTTGCTTAACAAACAATGAGCTAACATCGCTTAGTCATACTTCACCACGACCGCTACCGGATTAAACTAAAAATATAAGTATTAATTAATCAGTTTTAACTACTCCTAAACCTGTGCCACCAACGCCACCTTCCGCATAATTTCTCAATCAACTCCTTAACCCTGACTTCTCCGACTTGCTACCCGCTACATGTTCGCCCTCGTCTCACAAGCGGTGCACACGTTAATCACTCTTCCACTCGCCTGTACGATGCTTATCTGCTCATTGCCACACCGCGCCACTTCACATTATATTGACTCTGACTGTACATTCGGCAAAGAATGGCGGAAGACCTTTTTGAAATATGCTCTTGAATGTTTTTAGTGCATCCAGTGTTACCACTGAGTTGATGGTGTAATGGTAATCATCAGTAGGTCATTGTAGTCAAAATGTTGAGCTTGACTTTGTACCATCGATTCATTTGTCACAGAATCGTCTTGTCATTTGAACATAAGCGAGCGTATATCTTTTAATTAACCCGGGACAAAAAGTGTTATCCGATTTCGATGCATTTTTTCATTTGAAAGCCAGTTTCTTTGTGGTGGTTCTGTGCTATGTTTGGTAAAAGTCGGTCGAGCCGTTTTTGCGTACGGGTTTTTATTACGTATTTATTAAATATCTTGACTATAATATTATCAATGAGCTGAAAAGCACTTCAGCGAGATCTTTTAGGCTATTCCTCTTTAGTTTCTCTAAGAATATTAAATCGAAAAAATAACTTTACCCATCATGGTCCACCAGTGGGCTATACTGAAACCAACACCTAACACTAAGAGACTATGAAATCACTTCGATGGACAAGATTCGCCAAATAGTGGCAAACTACTAACTTTACTATGCATACTCATCTAACCATCTCAAGATATAATTGAAGCATATAATACAGTTTGTTTTTTTTTTGTAATTCTGAACAGTAAGTGGTAGCAAAATTAATTAAAGTACACCATCTAGATCTAGTTGATTCGCAATATTGTAATTAGTCAGTGAAGCGTAGCCAGTAATTAATTTGTGACTTCTTCCTTACTTTGATTTATGTTTATGTTCGTAGGATTTTTTAAATGTAAAACACTTCGATTCTTTAATTATATGGGTATGCTGTACTTATTATAATTTATGTTTGATATTTGCATTTTGAAAAGTATGACTAGTTTTATGAGGTGTATATATAAATTGAATAAAAGTATGTTGTGTTAATTCGTAGCTATCACTTTTGATAGTTTCTCATAAAACGCCATATATTTTATTATTTTAAATCACTAATTAATTTTTAGTTACTAGGTAATTCGTAATAATAAAATGCATAACATTATTTCTAGGTACGGCTGTTTTTATTTTCGCTTCGTGTATTTATTTGGACATTTCTATCGTTTATTTCACACCTAGACGATTATTCGCATTTAGGCCCATAAATAAAATACCAAGAAAATAACTCCACACAAACCTCAATTTAAAAACAATTAAAGAAAAAAAACAAGAGACTGCACTTTCATCCCATAAAGTGTATTATCAATTATTTCCAAACAATTCACAAACACGTACACTCGTCCATAACTTACCTTTTAAGTGTCAATAACAATAATTCGTGTCGCAATAAAAATTAAATTTTACCACTTTTTTCACCAAGTGTCCGATGTCGCGGCGTCGAGCGGCGAGATCAAAGCGGGCGGTTCCTTTGATGTGCCGCTTATCCACGTTAATGCGTAATAAACGACACGTTACAGAGGGAGGCTGCCTTACTTGAAAAAATATTATAAATAGCGCTGCCTTATCTAACTAGCTTTCAAACCCTTCCAACAATGTGATAATCGCCGTAAACTTGAAAGTTTTTGTGTGATTTCAATTAATTTCGGTATTTTAATTCGTTTACTTTTAGCTCTGTCTGTTGGATGCCGTTTGTTTGAGTGGTATTTCCATCTGAGTGCTGGATGTGATGTGTGACGTGTGCTGTTAGGGCTGACATTAAAATACTCTCTTCAATATATTTTAACTTAAGGATTATGTGCCTTTTAGAGAACAGTCAATGTCTTTTATATACTCGAAGGAAATTAATTTTTCACTTTATTTCAATGACATAAGGTGAAAAATTTGAAAACACATGTCATAATTATATTAGGATGACTGTAACTTATTATTTTTGTCATTTTCTGTCTTTTGTCATTACTTTGATTCTTCTTAGACCTAACACCTAATCTTAGACCAATTTTGTGCCCCTTATCTTGCCAGTATAATATTGAATTATCACTGCCATATTTAAAAAAAAATTATCAACATTAAGAACTCTTTAAAATAGGTATATTATTTACTTAAT
The DNA here is from genome assembly GCA_963082685.1 of Cyclophora albipunctata. NCBI lineage: Eukaryota > Metazoa > Arthropoda > Insecta > Lepidoptera > Geometridae > Cyclophora > Cyclophora albipunctata. Next base: position 625,143 of record OY720121.1, on the reverse strand, counting down.
AATATTATATTAACTCATTCGACTTGACTCCAATTAGTTGAAATAAAAAATGTTAATTAATTTAATTCTCGAAACATAAATTTAAATAAAAATAATTAAGAACTCGTTAATTGTTTTTCAAGATATTATTATTCGTGGAACAGGTAACACAAGTTTTAAATAAATGCAACAAACTCTTTGATAAATCGTTTAAAACGAAGAAGTGACAATTATTATGAATGCACTGACAATTATTATAAAATGACCTTTAAATGACTAGTGTTTCACGTGATATTTAGAAATACTAAGTTTAAGTGTTAGCTAATACTCATCACTACATCACTACATAGTATAAAATAAAGTCGTCTCTGTTTGTCTGTTTGTCTGCTTAAATCTTTAAAATTACGCAACGGATTTTGATGCGGTTTTTTGTAATAGGTAGAGTGATTCAAGAGGAAGGATTTTATGTAAAAAAATTCCCGAAATTCCCACGGGAACGGGCACAACGCGGGTAAAACCGCGGGGCGCTGCTAGTCTTATATATAAAATTCTCGTGTCACAATGTTCGTTCCCGTACTCCTCCGAAACGGCTTGAACGATTCTCATGAAATTTTGTGTACATATCGGGTAGGCCTGAGAATTGGACAACATCTATTTTTCATCCCGAAATTCCCGCGGGAACGGGTACCGTGGTTGAACTCCTCTGAAACGGCTCGACCGATTCTCATGAAATTTTGTGTGCATATCGGGTAGGTCTGAGAATCGGACAACATCTATTTTTCATCCCGAAATTCCCGCGGAAACGGGTACAACGCGGGTGAAACCGCGGGGCGCAGCTAGTAGTATTTATAAAACAAAGTCTTTTTCCGCTGTCTGTCTGTCCCTATGTATGCTTAGATCTTTAAAACTACGCAATGGATTTTGATGCGGTTTTTTAAATAGATAGAGTGATTCAAAAGGAAGGTTTATATGTTTAAAAATTCCCGAAATTCCCACGGGATCGGGCACAACGTGGATAAAACCGCGGGCGTTGTTAGTATTTACTATTTATTTATTTTTACACCATTATTAGTACACCAATATAATATAATGCGTATTTTTGTTTGTTTGAACGCGCTTATTACTTTTACAGTCATATTAACAAAACGTATCGGGTTTGTTGGTTAGGTAGACTTCTGGGGATAGGCTTTACTCCGAAATTCCTTGGGAAATAGTACAATGCGGGTAATAACGGATACTACGAGATGCGTAATAAGTACTAATAAATGCGGCGAATGTGCCGAATTCAATCCTGCTCACTGTACTCATATCCTCAATGAGCTCAGGAGCCTTTACAGAAGAAGACGTTACAGTACATGCTAAGGGTGTCATTCTATTCGCGGAGTGGAGCGCAGCAGAGTCGAATTGACCAATCACAGCGTATTGAAATTGTTAAATCGCTTTGTAATGCGTGCTGATTGGTGACAAATGGATTTCGCTCCATTTCGATGGAAACGTACCCTAAGACTACTTTCCAAGATTTATACCTAGAATTTCTCACACGTCTAAAGTCTTCTTCCACACAGTCTATCCAGGGTTTCCTCGGTCGGTCACGTGTACGTTTTGAGCTGATGAGTCCATTTTTACATGGCTTTTATAGCCCTTCCAGCTTAGATCCTCTAATGATGCCCTGCCCAAGTGTTGAGTGTCCACATTTTGCAGGTTAACACTCCTATAAACGTGAAAGTCTGTCTGTTATGCTTTCAGAGTTACAAATCTCAATAGATTTGAAAAAAATCCTAAAATTTTCATCGTAACGGGAAGGCACTGTTGAAATTGGTGGGAGTTGATTATTATAAATATAACCCAGGTCCTAGGACAATGGGTAATTCGTTGGATTCGGACCCTGCTGTCATCGCTTATTATTTACGATTCAATGTATTTCAAATAAACAAACTAAATATAACAAGTACATGATTATTTATTTAAGTAATTTATTTCAAGAACCTAACCTCAAAAATATCTATGACAGATCATTAATTTTTATAATAGAGACAAATATAAATTGTTTTAATTACGTAGTATATAGATATAAATTGCTTGTTTATGAATATTCATTATTTCATGCTGTTATAATATGTCATAATTATGATAATGATTTTAAATATCTAAAATTTCTTCCACTTATTAATAGACCTAGAGCCCGTGAACCCCAGACCTTCGTTATTTTATAAAAGCTGAAAGTTTGTCAGCGCATGCTCCCAACACAGGGTAAGAACGATGGACTATTATGAAGTTTGGGTTACCGTGGCTTTGGCAGGTAAACGGTACTAAAGGTGTGTAAAATACCGATCTAAATTCATCAAATAATAAAGTGTGATTTGTGTGACATGACATATGTAATTTGAAAGCTCTTGAAGAGTTGTACAAGTCACCCTTTGACGGTGATATCGAAATCGACGGCCAACTTGGTGTTTTCGACCATTGAAGATTGGAGTTGACCTATGCCATGGACGCTGATCCTAATGCTCAACAGTGACATGACCTATATCATTTGAAAGCTCTTGACAAGTTGTACAAGTCACCCTTTGACGGTGATATCGAAATCGACGGCCAACTTGGTGTTTTCGACCATTGAAGATTGGAGTTGACCTATGCTATGGACGCTGATCCTAATGCTCAACAGTGACATGACCTATGTCATTTGAAAGCTCTTGAGGAGTTGTACAAGTCACCCTTTGACGGTGACATCGAAATCGACGGCCAACTTGGTGTTTTCGGCCACCGAAGATTGGAGTTGGCCTATGCCATGGACGCTGATCCTAATGCTCAACAGTGACATGACCTATGTCATTTGAAAGCTCTTGAGGAGTTGTACAAGTCACCCTTTGACGGTGATATCGATATCGATGGCCAACTTGGTGTTTTCGACCATTGACCTTTAGTACCGTTTACCTGCCAAAGCCACGATAACCCAAACTTCATAATAGTCCATCGTTCTTACCTGTGTTGGGAGCATGCGCTGACAAACTTTCAGCTTTTATAAAATAACGAAGGTCTGGGGTTCACGGGCTCTTGGTCCATAAATATCTGCTTCGAATTAAAGAAAAAATTATTCGACGTGTAAATGAAAATCGTTTTAAAATCAGAACGTCACTGACGTACGTCAAGAGTTGAATTAGTGTGACGTGGACGTTATTAATCGCGTGTCAGATTTAATTTGAGTGCACACAGGCGTCAACGAATGCCGCTACCCTAACATTGGTCATAATATTTCAACGGTAGTAAATGCACCAGTGTCGTGATGTATGGCGACAGACAGACAGATAAATTGCTTATAATTTATTGTAGTGGAAGCCGCAATAGTCCTAATTACTAACGACGTCGCACGCTCAACTCCAACTGAATTATGGACGATGGGAAATATAAAATTATATTTCATTCTGTGACGGCTCGTAATTAAAGTTTTTATGTGAGTTTATCTTTAGGAGCCACTGTTTATGTTTAGTGTGGTGCGCCTCCATTTATAATTGAGCTTTGATCTTATCTCGTCTCGATAGAGATACATTATTTTTATTTATTATCCTCCACACGTCGGTAACTTGATAACAGCTTTTTATTATGCGTTTTATTATTGGCTCGATGAAATATTGTGCCCGCTGCTAGTTCACTCACTCGGTTGTGGTTATAATTATAAAGAGATAAATAAAAAACAAAACGTCAAATTAAATATTTACGTATATTTTTTCACTTTATGCTCTTTTAACAATATTTATGTCAACATATCGATTTCGAAACAGTGTGTTATAATAATGTCAAGGGTACACTCACTTGTTGATTGTGTAGAAGTTCTATGATATTGAAATTGAAACGTGTTCTATTATTAATTTGTTGTTACATAAAATGTGCCAGTAAGAAGCGGAAACATTAAAAGAGTTTAATAAAACAAAGTGAGATTCATCTAAATCGTTGCATACACATACAATAATAAGTAATGATGAATAAGTTGCGGTAACATTCGCCAACTGTCTCGACCAGACTACACAACGTGGAACATTCAGTCATACATAACGCGTCTTACATTATAAATTACAGATATGTGATAGATCAATGTGTCACAAAATTATTAAAAATACAAACACAATTAACAATCCTCACTAATTATTATTTGTAACAACTTAATCTGAGAAATAAAATTACAAACTATAGATTTGGTACATAAAAATTTCGTTAGACTAACTAGAAACGATAAGTCCGCGTCGACGGATCACAAAGCGTTCAGTGCACTAATATTATGATTATTACGTTAGAGATCACAGCTGTCACGGCCCTCGGGGGCTTGTACGTCCGTCGATGATATGACCCGGCGGAACACGAGGCGCACTACCTTATATGTACACAGCACTCGGTCCCGAATGTCCTTTTGGCATGGGCGTTAGCGTTCGGCGCCCCCCTTCTTGGTAGCGTGGAGCGCCGACGGTCCTCAAGGGTGGAGGGGCCGCGGACCCAGCAGCGGGTACGAGGGGAAGTACGCCGCCAGCGAGGGGTGCGGCGGCAGCGGGAACGGCAGCGGCGGCGACGACATCAGGTGCGACGGCTTGCTGTACGGGTGGAACCGCGGCGTCAGCGGCGACAGCGGCGGCGTCGGGTACGAGCGCTGCAGCAGGGGGTGCGTCGCGCTCAGCATCGACAGGCTCGGGCTCGACTCGCCGCTCGCCGTGTGCGACCGCAGGTGCTGCAGCAACTCATCGGACGTCGAAAACCTTTTGCCGCAGTAAGCAGAGTCTCCTGCCATCCAGCTGCATACGTAAGGCAACTGCGAGGCTGCGGCCAGAGCGGCGAGTTGAGCATAAGTGTACGCAGCAGCCGCAGGGTGGCCGGCAGGTAACTGGAACGGAGTCTTCGCGTGATCACACTGCGCGCACCCGGCGGGGCACACTGCAGACTTCATCAAGTGGGAGCTCAGAGAGCAACCGGTACAATAAGGATCTCTACATACTCCTAAGTCACTTCCTGGCGCTTTCATCCTAGCATACGCCAAGTATGGATTTAGCCCGTTCTTTAAAGCGTGATGCTGTGCAGCCATGAAACTGCTCGCCATCAAGTCCATTGGCAGAGGGAATCCGGTCGGTGGCAACCCTCCGAGGAAAGCTGAAGAGGAGACAGGTACGCTCGGCTTGAAGCTTGAAGGCTCTTTGGTGTCGGCACTGGACGTGATGGGTGATGAGTAAGATAGCTTAGAAGCAGAAGAACTGTTCGTCGACTCGGAAGTGACTTTGTTCGGCGTCGGAGAATGCATTGGACTGGATCTTTCTTCCGACTTTTCTGAAGGAGTTTTGCGGTGAGCAGGAGGAGGAGTCCTTTGCGAAGAGGAACTCTGATTGCTATTGCACCGAGCCTGAACTGGCGTAGTTGAATTGCTTCCTTTAGAAGACAGCGGAGTCTTGGCGGTTACCGACGCTCTGTCTTCCGGAGTTCTAGTCTTTTCTCTCGCAGTTAGGCACGATTCGTAAGGCTTGAAACTAGGTTTGTTGTCCAAATGTATGACTTTGTCGTCGTATTTCTTGCTGGCCTTCTCGGCGGCGGAGATGAGCTTGGGGTTCGGCGTGTCTGCTCCGATAGCGCTGCAAGTCTGCGCGAGTAGCGCCAGCGGGCTCTTTTTCGCGTCGAGCTGCAACAAAGAGATTTATGAAATGAAACGTCGGGGTCGAGGTTGGTAGTGACGGGAGTACAAAGGGACCGCGGGGATGTGTCGGGCGGGCGGGGGAGGGGGTCCAATCACGCGGCCGACGCGCCATTATCCGCGCGTCTGGCACCCGTCGGCTCCGCTTGACATTTCACTCGGCTCCCGCATGATGTAATCTCGCAGTGAAAAGGGCAATTTGTGCCGCTGAATTTGCGGCGTGCCTCAACTTGCGGCGTGTTGTCACGTCTATCGCCACGGGAGTGACGCGCTCCACTCAATGTTAGGGGAATGGTTTTTGTTCAGTTTCAGTTTGCGGTAAAAACTGACATTATTCACTAAACACCGCGTATTCGCGGACCCTTGGTGATGTTTATATTTAATGAGGCTGAGGTAATTGGAATTATTATTTTATTTGACAGCAGCCATTCATTATGCGCGTGTTTTAAATGTATACGTACGAGTATCATTAATTTTAATTATGATTATCTTTCAAAGGCGTATGATATTTATTTCGTAATAAAGTGGTACTGCGACGTTCGAATAATTTAACGTTTTCATTAGAACTGTAAATAACTATTCATAATTATTTTATTGCTCGTATATTTTCTCGGATGGAACGTATAAAAGGCTGGGTGGTGATAATTTAGTTATGTTTATAAGGTAGGAAGCTCCATTTAATCATTATGTTTAGTTGTGTGTTATCAGAATGCCGGAAATTTTGACTGCGGAGTTATAAAATAGCCATTAATACTATCAGTCTGAATCAAAATGTCGTTTACTTTCAGTTTCAACGTTGGGTCGGTGCCAAATCATAAATTTGTTAGATTAATGATTCGTAATAAGTCTACACGTCGAGTAATTTTAGTAATAAACAAGCAGACACATAGTGTAAGATTGTTCGGTAATTAATTCTTTAATTTATGCGCTGTTTTGTATTAATAGAAAAACTTTGTTTTCAATTTACTTTTCGTATCAGTTGCCAAACCGGTAGGTTGCGGGGTTTTGGAATTGTAATTCCTTTATTTCGTCGTTCCTTGAGTGCGGGAATCGTTAAAGTTAAACGTTTATTATATTGAAAAGAGCTTTTAAGCAGTTTTAACTAAAAGTATAGAATAAAACGTAAGCGAATTCGTTCCGAAAATTTGCTATTTCCGTTTTGTATGCTTGCATGTCAGGACATAGTTTGTACAAAGCATTCAATTCGGACAGCTAATTCTGTATAGAAAATAGTTTGGTTTGATTATGCAGGAAAAGGAACAGTTTTAGCTATTGAGATACAATCTTTAAGCAGTTTGGTTGAAGTAAGAAACCTCTATAAGCGATTGTCAACACCAGAACAATCATTTTTAAATATCTAGCTCGGTACTGTTTTTTAGAAGTAGGCAAACCCTCAGTTTGAGCAAATCATTGTTTTATTAGACATCATGTCAAATAACTTATTCCTTTACTAATTAACTTGCTCAAATTAACTACATTTTTAATCATCAAGATAGCAAGAGATAGTACGAAGGTATATAAAGGTACTTGTTCGATTGTTGTCAAACTTTTATATAGAATTTTCTAGCGACCCATTTTAACAGTGGTGGTAGTAAGTTTCGCAGTTAAATAACTATCTTTTACCTAATAAACGTGTATTATTTCCAAACAGTATGTCAGCCGGCATGCGTCAGGGTCATAAACTTAAATAACAAGTGGTCGTTTTCTCAGTAATGATGACATTCGCTCTGTCACTTTTATTAAGTTATTTATTGTCAAACTGTGGCCATTCATTTTATTTAACTCTTGACATGTGATAAATCACAGTCTTTAGTTTTGTTCGTTGGATTGGTTTAACTGCTGTTGAAGGTGGATTTTCCAAAAATTGTTTCTAGAGTTATAATAAAACGCTTGAAAATACATTTTCGGGGTTTTCAAAGCTGCTAAAAGTTTTTCTGTGTTTTCTTTTAAATTTTGTAATTATTGAGCTATAAGCACGCATAATGTTTGAAGTCAAACTTTTTGTTGCTTTTCCGTTTGAAAAATTGTATGCGCTATGTTTTAAAACAACTTTAAAGTACCTATTGTGTTGTTAATATTCAAGTTTCTTATAAGAATTACGAAAAGACAAGAACGGACCGGAAGTAAATATTATTATATCGGGGATATTGCAATATATCTGTTGCTTTAGAATAATATTCCCTAGTTCTAACAGATAATGTATCTATCATGTAGTTTTAGCCATCAGAACTGAAAGTTCCAATCAAAAAGTTTCCAACTTACCGTTGTGGGCAGCGGCGACAGGTAATCCGGTCTCAAATACTGATTACTAGATGTCAACATATTGTTCCACAATCCTTTATCCAGTTTTAATACAAAAATAATATTCCACTGTGTCACTATTCACAATTCTGCGTCAGCACATCATTCCAATCACAATCACTAGAGGGTCGCGCGAGACGTGTGTACCGTGCGGTGGACGGCGTAAGACTGAGCGCCTGTTCGCTGACAAGCCCCCCCCGCGCTCTGACACCTTGTCACTCGCGCCATTTTTGCATTCTGTGTACTTTGCGGGAGCTTTGCCGTCTTATCCCCACCGCTGTTTGACACCCCGCACGTCTTCCATCTCGCTCGCACACAGGAAAAATTAAACCCGCTTTCCGCGCATGAGACGTTTTGATGAAAGGATTATATAAAATATGCATCGCGCAGTCAAAGGCGCCTCGCGTCGGCGGTGATGCATTGCTAGGGAAATTGAATGGAATAAACGTGGCTTAGTTATAATTTAGTTCGGCGTCATCTTTGTGAAGGCTCGGACGATGTGGGTCACCACTTTTTTATGTTAATGGTAGGGGGTGGTGGTAATTTATTCGAGACAACTTAACGAGCTCTAGCTAGTATTAACAGACTTATTTGTAAGGTCTTGCGTAATTTCCTCAGGTAGAGAAATAAAATGTTTATTTCTAAGTTATTCAACTGTAGACCACCAGTGGTGTTTATGGCATCTCTAAAATCGATAGTTTGCTTTTGTTATAGACAATAGCTTACTCCTTACAGATTAGCATAATCCATAGATATTGTATTGTCAGTCTTTTTACTATAACTTTGAACAATAGGGTTATTACTTGGACTTTTTACGTTCTATTCATGTTTAATGACAAGTACAATAGACGTTGGTTTTTAGAGCTCTTTACTTAGATGGTTAAGTGATATTCTTGAAATTTAATCTTAAATGTTGCATTTTATTTAAAAAACAACCAATTTACTAAGCATCTTACGTTTTTTAGTCATAAGGTTTAAGTTTTTAAAATTCTTTCACCATTAAATTATTTTACTTGGATTTTTTATAATTATACTTTTTGACACTTTTGAGAATATTTAAACGTATTTAGGGGCTTAGGGTAAGTACTTATTTTAAGCGACATTTTGAAGAAAATCAATTGAGCATTTCATAAATCGGATATCTGTTTCAGAGAAAGTAATTGTGAATATGTTCGGGGATATTTATTTAATTTATTTATTTCCTCTGCCTCGGTGGTCTAGTGCACTCGCATGCCAATTGCCAAGACTGAGGGAGACTCCGGGTTCAATTCCCGGGTCGAGCGAAAACATGTTGCCTACTTTTCAAACATGGCTTGGGTTTGAGATCACCAACCCACATTTGGCAAGCTTTATGATTATGCCTAATCCTCCTCACTGTACTTATATCTTCAGTGAGATGAGAGGCCTTTGCCCGGCAGTGGGACATTATAAAGGCTAATACTTTTCTTTTCATTTCCTCTGCCATTCCCTTCAGCTGTTTATTCGACCATTAACTCAGTATTCTAGTAATGTAATAAATACATCAATATAATGTATCTATTGTACAAAAGCTCGCCAGGTTAATTAACGTCAATATTCATTGGAACCTCCGCTTGAATGGTTAATTAAGGATGCAGTCTTCACTCTGGAACTGTTTCAGTTGAATCAGAGCGATTGATAATACTCGGGCCTGACAGACCCACCTAGCTGGTTGAAGGGTTGAACAGGGCAAATGTAAGGTTAATAAAGTGGAGAATTATTAATGTTGTAGTCTCTGTGGATTGAATAAAAATTGTTTTTGAGTAGTATATAGGGTTCTATAAATTGGTTTGTTTGTTTTATCCAGCGTAAATAATATCATATTACGGTTAACCTTTAAACGAGACATGCTTTAGTAAATATTAATAAACACGTAATAAGATTATGGAATATATTTGTATTAAGTTAATCTTATAGTCATTAATTTTCTTTAGTTTTATTTTATTTCTCATTCGATCAAATATCAGGTTTTAAATATACCTTCTAAAACAAAATCCTAATTCCTCGCTAGATGTTAATATATTTGCATAGTCTTCCAATTCCTAGCCCTTCAAACGCCAACCCACACCAAAAAAACCACAAACAATAAATAAATACATTATATAAATAACGTCCGCGGCACCCCTACCGCGAGATCAAAGCCGCGCCGAGCGGCTACCGATCGGTCACGACATTCGATCCGATCGGCCGTCACGTCGCAATGATTGATCGCGTCTAATGCGTTCCGTCGTGTCGTGGACGCTCCGATGGCCTTTACTGAACCGTGCGCAAAGGGTTAACGTGGTGATGTTGGTTTTAGTACTGATAGTTTTGGTAAATTGGTAATATTACATACGTACTGTAATGTTATAAAGTTGTCAATTGAAAGTTTTACAAAAATATTTTTATTATCATTCGTTGAATAAGTAACATGCATGGCATCTTTTAAATTGTACGAGTTTACCATCTGCGAGCTGGATAGTGCGCGACAAAACGCGACTTTCACACATACCAAGTCAAATTACTCGCTTGCGTTTTATTCGACTCGCCGACAGCCAGCCCAGTATATGATCTAAACAACTCCAAATGAAGTTCATGTTTACTTGCAATCTCATTGTTATCTTAGATTATCACATTGAGGATTAGTCTCTTCTCAGAGCACCCAGTAAATCGTGGTTGGAGCCCGCAGCTCTGTGGGATCCGCGTTAATCCACGATAGATCCTAGGAAGCATGCAAAGAGCTCTCGTACGCTTACTAGTCAGATGTTACAAGAACTAGAAACGAAGATTAAGGATTTGGAAGTTGGAGTTGGCTTCATAAGTACCTATTATTTGTATCTAGGGCGTAGTATTGTAAGTCTTATAATTATCTAGTTCTAGCTGTGTCTCGCGGTTCACCCGTTCCCGTAGGAATTTCTATTGCAATCATTAAAATCATCAAAATCGGTTCAATCGTATTCGAGATATAAATGGTGTAACTAACACGACTTTTTTTCAACGATAAGTAACTATTAAGCGAGCATATAATTTCAAATAGGTTCCATGAAAATCTAAATATGAATAAGAAATAAATTTGCCCTTATGCCGTTGTATTTAAGGCAATCTCTTTGTAGCTGTTTTAAACCATTTGTCTGTTATACGAGAGCTTTATACGCTGGAGTATAGAAAATTTAGGATGGCTGAAGTGAGAATTCATTTGTTAAATGCGCAACATTTCCAAAAGATGCTGTGAGGAAAACATTCATTCAAATTACATTAACGTTATATAAAGATGTATACATGGAATGAACATTTCTACGTTCTATTTATAATTTTATAAAGCGTTTAAAATTAATAATCCCATTAGAATACGTGGACACATTAACAACCCAAATCCTATAAAACCCTATCCATCATTTAAATCGCACCAATATCCTCAACCCAAACCAAAGAATGAACAATTTATTGTTTGAAATAAATCAATCGGACGAAAATACATACAGAATTAAAAGGCGATACGCAACAAATTACAGAAACAAGGCCCTAAATTAGTCGGATCCGACAAACGATAAATCGGTGAGCGTTTCAACAGAGTGTCGCGCGATCCGAAATAATTAATACGGCTGTCCGCCCTCTGGCGGATGGAAATAGCTTTAAAATAGTGGTCCGCTCTTAATTGATGCATGTTCGAGGTTTTCTGGTTTGTTTTCGGTTGTTTATTAAATTATCGGTATTGTATTGAGGGTACAGTGAAGTTGTTTATGGACGATCATATCAAACACGGCGAGGGTGTAGTAGGCTTTAATGCCGTTTTATATATTATATTAGTAATGGAAAGTCTGTCTGTCACTTTGATGGTCAAATATCTGTTGCACTTTGACAATGACTGATAATTAATCAGTCATTGTCAAAGTGCAACAGATATTTGACCAACAACTTTTGTGACAACAGAGATTATTTGGTTACGTTTGACGAGAATTGACAGTTAGAAACCCGAAGTCACCCAAAGCACAGGAGTAAAGAAACGGAACAGAGACAAAGCTTCTAGGGAGCGTGCGAAATTCTTACCTATTTTAGTAGGGTTGGCAAAAAATAATAAAATAAAATAAACTAACTTTTATGAACTTTTTATTAAGAAACATGTACATACATAAGGTATGTATATTTGGTATTTAAATAAGATAAGGTAAGATATTAATATTTACAAATTACTGACTAAATATTTTTTTTTTATAATTTTTGCATTTTAATAATTTGTTGTACCTTTTGATAGAATGGTAAATTCTGAATCTGATAAAAAGTCTTTTTAAATAATCGATTGGGAAGCAATCACATGGCATATTAAATTTACAATCTTGTACTCGTTTAAGAATATCATTACCAACATTTACAATATTTATGTCGAGATCAAAATATTCGCGAAACTTTTTTTCAAGCGTTTCCACAAATGCGACAAAATTGTCAGGAGGTATTATTAAAAAACCTGACCGTACACTACCTTCATTAAAATCTTTGTAATGACAAAATAAAGAATCTTTGCTCATGTTTACAGGTTGCTCAGATCTGTTAACATACAATTTTATTTTGTCACATTTGTGATTTTCGAGACATTTTTTATACAAATAGCCCGATACATACAGTAAACCATTTTTTTCTGGTAAATCAAATTGATAATCATTTGTTCCCACTGTTAATTCAGGGGCACCCTAAATATTTACACTTGTATAACTATTTACAATATATTTAACATAAAACTATTTTTATTTGAACACAATCTAATAAAACACGCGTGCAGGCCCTCCGTTTGTCAACTAGCCGAGTGAGCGTAAACCGGTTTTATCCAGTGGCGGCGCGTTGGCGCGTGTACGCGACACAGCGGCCAGTTGACACGCACACATGCGCCGTATGCTTGTAGTGGTGTACCTACGGCGGCGCGGTTGTATGAAGCTTTGTCTCTGTTCCGTTTCTTTACTCCTGTGCCCAAAGTGTGCTTATTTATGACAAACATCAAATCACGGAGCTCTATTTTCAAATTCTTACGTAAAAGGTGTTAAAATAGTTAAGATCTTATAATTAATATTAAATTACAGTTAATACTTGATTAAATTTTGCTTAGTTAACTATTACAGACTTTAAATGAAAGATTTATTTTCGACTTACTGGTCTTAAATATATATGTATTACACCTATCTGTCGCCAAAAAGCTAACACTAAAGACAGCGCAATTTCCTCATTTTTCCCACATTAAACTCTAAAACCAACCACTTAGTACTCTGCCCTTTGTTGTGTAAACAGGAAATTAACCGCTCGCAGGGAAACACTACCCTTTGACTAGTGATTACACGACTTTATTCAAAAGTTTTCATTCCATTTTGTAGCACAATACTGTTAGACTATAGGCTATAAGTATTAGCTTGTAATGTCCCATTATATGGCACAGGCCTTTTGGTTTAAGTGAAGATATCGGTAATTTTGAATTGAAACAACATTTACAGATACACTTCGCTTTTACAATTTTATCTAACGTTCGGCTCCTTTAGGAACCATAAAAGACTGAGGTGTTATGCGCCTAAAACTTAAGAAACCAGTAGATATCAGTATAGTTAGGTGCTATCAGTACATTACAATTGAGTTCTTAATTTGTATAATACGAACATATAATTGAGTTCTTTCTTTGCAATCGCCTAAGACAGGTACCACGATGCAGTAACTATGTTGACGACTAGCGAATAAAAGGAAACAACATTATTGCAACAACAACTAATTTAAATGTTATTTTAAAAATATTGCTAGTCATCGCTGTTCCGTCTTGGCATCATGGCACCCAGTATGACAGATTTTGTACATCTTTATCATAAATCTCGACATTAAAAAACAACCAAATAAATCACCGCATCCAAAAATACACAAGAACAACAAGTTATAAAACTATCTCTACTTGTCTGTCCGCACTTAATTCATTGTATTGAAACGAATCGCTTCCTCAATCCGTGGTGATGGATGAGCCGACCCCAGTTTATGCACTTATTGTAAACGAATAGCGATCATAATTAATTTTTGATAGTGACGTTTGTGATAAGCGAATGATGTTTTTTGTGCTCGATCTGGGAATTGAACCCGCGAACCTGTATTCACCAAGTTCTGTAATACATGAACTAACTTGATATAATAATAATATATACCTGGACAAATTCACACACGGTTAATTAGACCCAAAGTAAGCTCTAAGCTTGTGTTATGGAATCTAACTCACTGATACTACTACATATATATACACAAATACTTTATAAGAATATATAATGAACACCCAGACGTCGTCGCCAACAACTATGTCTTCACATATTGTTGACTCCGGGCGGGAATCGAACCCGCAACCCCCGACACAGTAAGCGCTCTCACTGCCACTGTGCCAACGGTCATAATTGAATCATAATTGATTGATATGATAAATACCTACTTGATGAAAGAAATGCTATTACTTTTATTATTTTCACTTCTGTTCAATGTAAACAGAAGCTTTTGTCGTTTGAAGTGTGTTTTTCACAGCTAGTCATAGTTTCTTTGCAATTTTTTATATGATTAGTGCATAAGTACCATACGCAGCAGAAATATATGATAGCTGTACTGAACACTAAAGCTTTTACGTAGAAAAACTTTCCTAATAAAATAATAAACTCTTTCCTTCCTACCGAGCTTAATCCTACTTAAATATGTAAGTAAATAAGCTTTCTTCATCCATTTCTTATTATTGTCAGTTAAGTTGCAAAAACTAAGCCAAAAGCTTATGCCTTGTTAGAGAAGCTTTGCAAGTCATTATTGAAAAATACAATCAATCATAAAGAATTAGCCGCTACTGAGAGTAAACTTTGACTTGAGGAAGAACCCTGAACGCGAAGATAAATAAATAAATACTTCATTTAGTTACATAATAAATATCACTTAATTAATAGTTTGGTATGTAAGCATTACTTAATTCTTAAGTTGATACATTCATCTTAGTTCGCGGCCGTGAGAAAAATTAAGCGGAAGTTGAATGATTACAGCCTTAGTTATTTATCCCCAGTATAATATGAATCGAATTAAAATCTACACAAATACTTCTGTGATTTTTTGGGTTTTATTTTAGAACTAGCAGCGCCCCGCGGTTTTACCCGCGTTGTGCCCGTTCCCGTAGGAATTTAGGGAATTTTTTTACATAAAAACCTTCCTCTTGAATCACTCTACCTATTACAAAAAACCGCATCAAAATCCGTTGCGTAATTTTAAAGATTTAAGCATACAGACAGACAAACAGTGTGACAGACACGAAAAAGAGACGACTTTATTTTATACTACATATGTAGTGAAGTAGGCTTCGCGAAGATTAGAGATAATAAACAATGATGACTTTTAATGCATAAGACATTAAAGCTGAATAGACCCAGAAAGGATAGAAAAGCTCTTAAGGTATACAACTGTTCAATGTCCCACTGCTGGCCAAAACCCTCTTATTTTGCTGTAGATCTCACTGTAGGTAAATATTTATACACAGTGCAATCACCACGCTTGCTCACAAAACTCTTATTCCATGCTAAATGTACCGAAAATTGAACATACCCTTAAAATCTCGTCTCTCTGCTTAACTATACCTACATTTACAAACAAACCCAACCCCAAACCTCAGCACGCTGTACATTAATAAAACAGGATCCAACAAGACGGCCCGGTGCCCTAATAAGCAATTAGAAGGACATACTGACTGAATATGAACCATCCTGGCACAGATTGCTTACACTACACGCCGTTTTATGTGGCGCATTGGTGTAAATGGTGTGGTGAAAGAAGTTACAAGAAGGTTCGAAGTATTACAGTAGAAAAAAATACTATTTATTCCTAAGTTGAAATACTCTCCATTTTAAATTCAATACCCTCGCTTTTTAATGAGTAGACTTTATTCTCATGGAATTTTCAAAAATCTGACAAATGCTTGAAGAATCGGCCCATAGACCTTTATTTATAAAAGCCTCTCACTTGCTTAATACCATGTCAACAAAGAAAAAATGCTAAAACCAAAACATAGGACAAGCGCAGATTGTGATCAAGTCAGCTTTTTGCCCTAAGCCTGTGAGACGTCATGTCTTCATTTTCATAATATGTTTTAAATCCTCAAACTGTTACGATATAGTCTACGCTTGCACTTACTCGTATCTTCCTTCCCTATTTAACCCAGATATGCTACATAAAACGCCGTGAACTGCACTCACTACAACCCTAGTAGATACAAATGAAACAATATAGCGCCTGGAACCACAGATGTTGTCAATAGCTTTTAATATTGGACGAGGAATCTTATGTTGATATTAAGCGTTTGTTAGGGTAATTACGAGTATATTATGAAAGAAAAGTTAATAATTATAGATTTCTTTTGCAGAATTTTGGAATCTTCAGGCCTGGATTATAGGTATGTGGTATATTAGTAATTTTTATTTTGTCAGTCTATACTGTCACACTTCTGTGCAGAAGTCCCTTCAAAGATATTGAAGGGACCAAGCTTTCCTTTCTTGAAACAACTTAGGCCAACCCCTGTCGTGGCTATCTACTGGCCACCCGAAAATCTTTTTACATAGTAAAAATCTTAATTTATTTTAACGAACGTATATTACGATAATCAATAGTTTAAAATAATTCTCTTTAAGAATTAAAATGACTCTTTAACAAAATCTAATAGATACATTTGGTAACAGAAAACGAAAACAAACACACATACACTCCATTCACTTATCCTTTTTACACTAACCTTTCTTCATATTCCATTCTATAGAAAATGGTATAAGCGACCTGCACTATCTGTGTTGTTAAGTTCCTGGTTCATATAAAATTTTATGGTAATGTCGATGTATTGACGGATCACGGGGGTGCTTTCACGTAACCGATATCACAGCCAGCTAGGTATTTATATTTATAATGTTGTGTATCCTAGTGTATGTATGTAGATAAATGTCCTATTAGTCCGGTCAAATGTGCTTTATCGTCAGAGCTAGGCTATGCAAGTAAAGCAAAATGAGATACAGTTTTGGAATTAAGGGCATGAGGTAAATGTCTTTAAAGTTTTCAATGTAGACAGGGCTTAATCACTTGATATAGACGCATATGATATATCCTTTAATACATACAAAATATTATCTTATAATATGAAGAGATACTAAGAATATCAATTTAACATTTTTATTAGCTTACGAAATAAGCTTACATGCACACAGAGATACACAAGCTTACACAACACAAAATAATACCTCTTACGCACATATAACAAGGTAATGAATAATGTTTTCTTAAAATACTAGCAGCGCTCCGCGGTTTTACCCGCGTTGTGTCTATTCCCGTTGGAATTTCGGGATGAAAAATAGCCTATAACCTTCCCGTTGAATGTGGCTATTTATTACAAAAAGAATTAGTTATTAAGTTTGTATGTTCGAGATTAGCTCGAACATACAAACTTAAAAATTTTACCTCTTTATAATTTTATTAAAGATAGATAACCGGTATTTGAATACAATTTGTACTTCAATTTGTGTATGATCTGTCCATACATTAACCTCCTCTCCCATACAAAGAAATTATACTAATATCCCAATAACTAACAACAAAGCTTCAAAAACAAACTTCTCATACAAAACGTGTTTCTTGAAGCTGACAAAACGTTTGATAATAACGTGTTATAAACCACATTTCAATGAAAATACAATAATATGCGACAATACCAACCGTTACGTACAACAGCGTATAATTCTATGAAATATTGTAAATTAATACCTGACAGCGTATGAAGCCAAACAAACACAAAGGGTCGCAGCAAAACCTGTTTCTTTAAAGGATTGGTTCCGTATAAAATAAGGATTTATGTTAACGTTTGTCAATTGTGTTCCGTTTAAATTAAGTTGTTATCATTTATTATAATTTACTTTAAAGTTGTAAGTAATATTAATTTTTAAATAAATATTATGTAGTATTCATATTATGTCGAGAACTTAAGTATATTTTTCATTTAATAGTGACATGGTTATAGCGTTCAAATTACCTCAATTAGATGCAATTTAAAGATAATTTTCAACACGTATGAGGTCAAAATATTAGATACACTGTACATGGAGGTATACTTCTGACACAACCCAATAATTTCGACAATATAATGAACTAAAGAGGTCACAACATTATTGACACTCAAAAAGACCAAAACACCTCAACCAACCTCTTTGCATGCCATACTCAAACTATCGCCACGGACCCCTAAAATCATAATAAGTGTAATCCATCACCAGCTTCAATGGTCGTAATTTGTTTGTGAAAACATATCATTTCACAGTCGAGTCGGCTCGGGAGCTCTTTAATATTATAATGTCTTGTTCTGTAGGGACTTATTGAGTATTGTGGGTTAACAAATAACAGGATTGAATGGCGTTGTTGCAATGATATTGATACTTTTTGATACTTGATGAATATCGTGAGATATTTTGTTGGTAATAATACTCGCATGGCGGATGCAACTAGATCATATTGTAGGAACTTTATTGGTTTGATAGCTTGTGGTGCAATAATCAAACTATGAGTAAATAACGAAATAATAATATGACGTTATTTTGGAACCATTTTTTATTTTTGATTTGGAGTTCTATTATAGTTATTTATTTATTATAGTTATTTTATAATATGTTTCATAAGATTTTTGAGTTTGTTAAGTTATTCTTATAAAAAGGCTTTATGTTTTAGATTCGTAGTCGATTTCGGCATAAATTTTTATAAATATATAAATTCTTGTACATTGCACATAAAGCAACGTGCGAATGTATATGTAAAAAATGATAATACGTAAAAAATTATATAATTTTCAACAATGCTGATATGTTAACATGACTGTAACATTTTTTAACGGTTTCTCTGACATTGACAACCTAACCCGACCACTTGTCAAATTGACATTGACAGATAACACATTACCTAACGAACCGCGAAAACAACAAAACAAGAACCACTTTGAAAATTTACATTTAAATTCAACCCTATTACTTCTAATCTTTTGCATTGTAATGTTTAGCTACAAAAACCTGAACCATTTAGTACCTTGTCCCACTAAGAAGAGCTTTATACTTTGTCCGAACAAATTCTACAGAGAGTGAAGTTTACTTTGACAGGGTACTTAATAGTATGTTACTATTTTTGCAAGATGTGCAACTGCATATAATTGTTGACATCCTGATTGATAGGTTTAAGGGTTAAATTCTCTTTGAACGTGTGAAATAGGGCATTCTTTCAAGTGAAGCATTTTGGGGAAATTATCAATCAATCAAATAGTGCTCTATATAAAAAATACTTTGAATATTTCTACAAGGTCTATCAATCATTTGCCGTGCTAACCTTGTATGACAAGGGTTGTCTATGTATGTTGCTGTAGTAATGAAGTATTGCTTGACTTTGCACGGTAAGTTTTTGTATGTAGGGTTAAAAATTTATATTAATGAGTATTCGTCCGAAATGTCCCACCGCAAAGTACATGTATATTTCACTGATGCCATCAGTGCAGTGAGGAAGATAAAGCGTAGTCACCACGTTTACCTAATAATGTGATAAAATTAAGAACAAAAACTATCTCAAACTAGCAAAAATCAAATCACTCCCAATCCCTCCCCACCGTATACCGAAAGCAATCCAAACACACAGAATAAACAATAGTTCCTTCTGAAACAATTCCATTATCGAAGTAACATCGAAACCTTGAATCTCTTGAAACCTTTCCGAATGTTATTTTAACCTATAAAATTGATCTGCTGGCTATGAAATCTGTACGTTTCACATCGGCCCCGAGGTAGCGGTCGCTTGCAATCAACTGGGAACGTGACCTTAGGTCAGGTGTCTACGTTTACCCCATTTTACCCTGTAGTTTACCCCGTCTTACGCTGTAGTTTACCCCACCCACCCACTTAGTTGTAACAAGACATCTACAGTGAGGGTAAAGCGAAACTTATACTTGTAATGTTAGTACCTAGTGATGGGGTTTTGATTCTATATGAAGATTCTGGATGTTTTGAGTTTTAGTTTGGTGTTTTATTTTAAGGCCTTTATGCTAATGTTAAGTAAGTTTAGAGTAAGTTGAAAGGATCTATCTTTTAAAATAGAGTCAAGTCTTTACTTCGTCTGTGCTGATATTCTTCCGAATGGGTGGTACGTTCAAAAGAGCCTCTTTGGAAAAAATCAAAACTGAATAAAAATATTTGGCTTTGACCATACAACTCTACCATGGAGTGGGTACCAACTCTACAACTCCGCTTTAGACCTATAGTGCGGTGAAGTATTAAGTTAAAATATATCAGATAGGTACGCCAAAAAGATAAAACAATTCTCCTATATATTTCCACCATATCTGTGTATTCCACATTCAATTGTATCTCGATCATGTTTATATACCGATTCAAACTGAACTATCCAAACAAACGGCGAACGAGCTACGTTTATTCATATTTTGGATAAAATTGAATTATTCAGTCTGTAGACTTCGAGGAACGTGTCCCGGGGCGCTGGGAGGCACTGTTGGGTACTGTTCGGTGCTGTTCAGTGCTGTTCACCCTCGTGTGTACGAACCGGCAATATCCGCGCCCGCGGCGATTGTTGCCAAATCACTTTCCTAATGAATGGGCGGGTTTGATGTCCGTTATTGAATCCTCTTTCGTTTTATTGTCATTTCGTATTTTGTTTACCGTTATAGGTGAAACCAGACCTTTGTCCTACACTGGGAAAGTGCATCCTATCTCTTGTTTTACATTAGTTTGTGTATTAAGTCTTAGTGATGTGCTTAAACATTTCAGACGTTAGTTTGTGTAACCACTACAATTTGTGTAGTCAGCGTCTGAAACATATAACTTTCTACTTTCTACAAGAATGTATTCTGACTAAAACTATATAGAGGATAACTTTTATGATTGCTGCTTGAATTAATGAATAGAAATCCGACATATTATTTCATAACCCTTCACAGGTACAAAATCATTGAGCCGTGAAGAGCCCAAAGCTTTGATTACGCACTCGGTTACAGACGATATTTAATTAATTCGCTTCAAACCCCTCATTATAATTAAATTGCCGGCAGTAATGAGACGCTAAGTTGCTCGGAAATAATCACTGAATTCAAATTATGGTGTTTAAGCTTTGTTGAGGTGGTGTTGACTTGCTTGTGCGTCTATTTTTGCTGAGATTCTACGAGTATGCGCTTACAATAATTACTAGCAGTGTTTTGCCCGCGTAGCGCTCGTGAATTTTGGGATGAAAAATAGCTTATAACCTTCCCGTTGAATGTGGCTATCGGTTACAAAAATAATTATTTAAATCGAGTTGGTAGTTTCTCAGATTAGCACGTTCAAACAAACAACAAAACAAAAATCAAACTCTTTAGCTTAGCAGTAGGTAACATCACTACATAGTATAAAATAAAGTCGTCTCTGTTTGTCCGTTTGTCTGTATGCTTAAATCTTTAAAATTACGCAACGGATTTTAATGCGGTTTTTTGTAATAGGTAGAGTGATTCAAGAGGAAGGTTTTTATGTAAAAAAATTCCTGAAATTCCCACGGGAACGGGCACAACGCGGGTAAAACCGCGGAGCGCTGCTAGTATTAGTATATATTGTAAATATGCGAATGTTTGTTTTAATAGCTTGTGTCTGTTGTATTCATAACAGCCTTAAGTTGGACTTTTTTCGTCTGTGCGAACAAAACTGTGTTTAGTCATTGTACTAGGTAGGTACCTACTTAGTACATTGATTATGCATTTGCATATTCGATTTGTAATGGAAATAAAACGATAATATTAAACGTAAAGTATGCAAGTAAGCGGCTTCCTAATAACAAGTTAATGCTACTTTTATTCATATTAATTCAAGTAAAATATGTGCATTTTCAACAGTTTAGTAAACTGTGAACTATTTAAATTTAAATGTTTTAATACTCGTCTAAGCAATACCGTTTGCATGATATCCAACCTCGAGCGAACCGGCTCCATAAAAGTCACATAAATAAGCTCTTTATTCACATATAAATTGAACGGTCCTCATTCAACGATCGTATTAACACTAAAATATCATTTTTAAAATGGTACATCTGACGGCGGGTCCGGTGTTTAAGACCACCTTGTCAGTTAACCCGTAAATTAACATGAGAACGTCATAAGGAACCCTCGCCGCGCACGGTAAACAAACGAAGACTCCGCGGAGCGCAGCACGCCGCCATTCAACCCGGCGGACATTATCGTAAATATTGTGCTATTTATTCACATATCTGGCACAAACAATTCAATTCACGCACCGACTGCTAATTGGGCATAAATCGTGGTAAAAATATTCAATAAGTTTCTCGCATCGATTAATATTTTAAACATCGAATGCTTTTAATTTGAATACGAATGAATCGGGCCGTGAGTAATTTCTACATTTCGATTTGTCGTTGATTACCGAACGGGCTCCCGCTTGTGTTTTGTTTCGATGAACAATAAGTGTTTTTGTTAACAAACAGCGGTGAGCTTCGAACTAAAGCTTCGTTTCGCGTGAATAATACTTTTTGAACGTCTTAATATTTCACGTGCAAACGATAAAATGTATTCGACTCGAATTAATTATAAGTTTTTACTAACATTAGGCATGAACTCATGCAAATCACCTTTCATAACTCAAGCGGTCGAGATAGCAAAACTGGCCTATAATGGCGGGCCGTTAACATAACTAAAAGAGTTTTATTCGACAAAAAAAAGTTAACACGCCAGACGGTAACACGAAAAACGTCAAGTTGAACACTTTATAATAGAAATAATAACGCAACAGCCGCTATGAATTATTGGCCACATTTCATGTTAAATTGTATGTAAATGTGAGGCCACAGCGACACGGCTCCCACAATAACATAATAATGGTGGATTTGTGACTCACGTCAGGTTGTTAGTGTGTACTTAACCCTTTATCGGTCCACGCACGCGGGACGTGAGATCATTACGAGGGTCGCCCGGGCCCGGCACAATGGGAACCGTTCCTTTTTACCCGTACGCATTTGTAGGGTTAGCGTGTTTAAACTATTCCGTGATCCAACATTTAACATTTTTCTTTATTTGACGATAGCTCGATACCGGTCTACGTAACACTTATTTGGATAACAATACAATGTTTTTTATTCAAATTGAACGTTTTGGTGCTCTATAGAAAGCTACTGAAGCGATTAAGCACTCGATTTATGAGAGTGTAACATATTATGGTAATCACGTAGATTTTATACAACTTAATTTTTATAGTCGAATCTATTAGCAGATGTTCAGAGAAGTACTTTAAATTAATTTACATTATCATTTATCATTTCACGTTGTCACCTGTTTTTGAATATTAGTATTTTTAAGTTCTTTAAGAATCTTTAAATCATAGCCATATTAATTAAAAACCGTTATAATCGGTATAGCTATAATTAGTATAAAATCATAGAAAACGTAACATTATTATTTTTCAAATTTGATTTGAGCAAAATTCCAAAATGACGCTTTATACTCTTGATAATTGTTTATTGGTAAGGCTGTTT
The DNA here is from genome assembly GCA_963082685.1 of Cyclophora albipunctata. Taxonomy (NCBI): domain Eukaryota; kingdom Metazoa; phylum Arthropoda; class Insecta; order Lepidoptera; family Geometridae; genus Cyclophora; species Cyclophora albipunctata. Next base: position 601,649 of record OY720121.1, on the reverse strand, counting down.
GTATGTCCGAGCTTTATACTAAGATCCCAACAACAACTTCCTCTTCTTTGAAGTCGGTAAATATCCTTTAATTTGTCACTAACTTACATTTAACCTTTATATCCGTCATTAAATTAAAGTCCGCTGCAAGTAATCGTTGTAAATGTGTCAACGGGCTTTGATTTCAGTGTAACAACCAACGTTTGTATGAGTTACGGCACGACGAAATAGATTGTCGTTAGAGAGGTGAAATGTTGGTGTTATTGTCGAAGGACTCGTAGTTTTACCCGTAATGTACCCGATTTTGAAGAGATTTCGGGATAAATAGTGGCTTGTGTCGGACTCCAAGGTCTTATCTGTCTGTGCCAACAATCATCAAAATTGGTTTAGTGGTTTAGGCGTATAAGCGTACATACAAAGCTGCTTGTCTATTCGTAAGTATGGGAGTCTTGCATAGTTGGATCTAAGAAGAAAATTCAATTTCCAACAAAAGTCAGTGTAAGTGAGGGTTGAATGCAACTACAAACTACTACTTAAAAACTTGTAATAAAATTCCTGTGGATTCTTGATGTAGCTAATCATTTGGATAGATTTTAAATCAGTCAGTACCAATATATCAAAATATGAATAAGATAGTAAAAAGGTCAGAGGCCAACCATGGTGTTGGAGTTTTAGACTGCCAAAAACTGCCTCCATGGTCTAACGATTAAAGCGGCCAGGGACCGATTATTATGTGCCCAATTAATAAATATTATAACTATCGATATTATCGACTCCTAAATTCTGTAGCATCACTAGTTTCTTTTGGCACCTGTCTCATATAAAGCATTATCTTATAAAATGTAGCTACTGTAAAGTGCAGTGGCTGCCTTTAATCTGTCTGCAACAATGTAGACTAAAAGTTGTCTAGATATGATTACTATCTTTATGAGTTCACATCGGTTCTATTTGAAGGAGTGGTTATTCAAAGTCCAAACATCTATGATGAAACAGTTTTTTTTATAAAAGAGCAAAATTGACAAGAAATATGAGCTTAAGTTATCATTTATTTATGATAAAAAAATGTAGGAATTTTCTAAAATTATTCAATTATAAATATACACAGGCTAAGGGTACGTTTCCACCGAGAAATGCGTTTATTCTGTGTCTGCATCCTCCATCAGTGGAGAGGCAACTTTTTCCAAAACAAAACTAATCATATAATGCGTCGGAAATGCCATTAAATTTTTTTGGAATTTAAGTTAAATTCAGGAATATTAAATTTAAAAGTCCTGTTAAACGGTTCTCTAACTAGCATGCCAGTTAACTGAGAGTCATCGTTCAATGCACATTTGTCAGATACAGGCACGCCAGTTAGCTTATTTACAATTACACATACCAGTAAGAAAGCACTTGCTAACAACGCTGGTATGACAGTATGCTAGCTTACAGGTATGTTAGCCGGCCTTTACTATAATTGTTTCTTGCCTTGCAACGATATAAAGTAAATAAAATGCACAAGCACATAACAATTCACTCCCATTGAGTTATATGGACTAACGTACCTCACTCCACTGTTACCAACTGTAGATCAAGATCGTGTTATGTAAATATATTGAATTAATCACATGCAGTTCCGAGTGTGAAGATAGTTTGCCATAAATCAGAGCGCTAATATCATGTTCAACTAACGCCTTCGCGGCAAACGCTAATACTTCCTCCGGGGATCATGTGAGGTACTGTCAAGGAATATGTGTGGTTTGTCATTGGATGTGGGTTTGATGTAGCAAAGTGAACAGTATGAGTTTAGTGCATAAGTTATGATTGGATTGGAAAAGTATTGTGTTCTCATATGTTTTTCAAATGAAAATTTAAATTTACTAGCAGATTTTTTTATTAATAAGAGTATGAAACATTTTAGATATAATACTCGTTAAAAAGATGAGATGTTAAGTTATTTATCAAAACTCAGTTTTGTAGTCTTAGGCGAAACTTTGTAATTTAAAATTATTGGTTTTTGGGATTGAAACCCTATACATAGATTCTGAGTTTATATATAGGATCTTGGACCTTTCAATATTAAGTTCGGCACTAAAAATATTCGCACCTTATCTAGGATCCCACAAATGGACCTACTAATTAATCACCTCCATGACTTCAAGATGTCTTCTCAACAACTGTATCGACACATTAACAAGAGAACAGCGTTATATTTTCGCCCAGTATCCGCTGGTGCGTGTTTCCACTCTATAAATCATCCTCTAATGGATATTCTGATACAAATCTATTTGTGCTCAGTTTTCAATGCATATTTTGCATGCTAACAGTCAATTTGCGTCATTGTACCCGTTCAGTGTATAATGTAGAGGCGATATTAAAAACAATAATATTAACGATGTTATTTTGTTAATTTTTATACTAATTTTATTGTATTGGTATATTTTTATCGGTTTGGAATGCATTTTTATTGCAATGTAAAGTTTGTTGAATAGATGAGCTCAACTATAACATATTATAATCATGTGATGAAAGAAAAAGGCTGTATTTCGGTCAGTAGTAGGTAGGTATTGTTGAAAAATCCTGAAACTTGTTCTAATTTGTTTTCTTTACCACGAAAATAACTATGTTTTTCAGCATATCCATACCCAACTATTTTCAGCTAAGGAAGTCGCAAATAGCAGCTATTATTTAGTAAGAAATATTATTTTTTCTTTTATTTGTTCAAAAAATTATTGGATTGCCATCAGTCATAAAATTTTTCTTACGGTAATTTAACTATAGTTAACTTACTTTGTGGGCTCAGCCTAAAAATAGCCTCTAATCATTAATCTAAATCCTTTTAATACACGAGTAAATAATTAATCATAGTCAGAAACAATGATGACACCCAAAATGTGGGTAGCTACAGAATCTTGTACCGCTAATGACGGGTAATTCGGTCGCGTGACAGCCGTCATCTGTCACCGCTGTCATACGTCGTTACTGTAGCTGTCAACGTAATGACACGTGAGAATACGTGGGCTGATTCTGGGAGATAGTGCAATAGAAATATTGTATAGGGCTACTTTGTTTATTGAATTCATTTATGAGGATGTTTTATTCATATTATGATTGGATTACTTACATATTGAGGTATAAATATTTAAGACATTGCATTGTTGTTAATTTAGGCCTGCTAGGTAGAGACACTATAGTAGCATGACAGCATTCCCCGTATTAGACCATAGACACTATACATCACCTTAGCACTCTATTTTCTTTTGGTTCAGAAGAGTTTAAGCTCTTTGTCTCATGCAAAATTTAAATACCTACATAGTAAATGTCAATGTCAGATGTAACATAATTATGTGTATTCCTTGGAGAGGCACCTTCATTTTCCTGTCTCCGGTTAAATACAATGGGGATGAGCGGAGCACGTCCCTGGGATCACTTGAAAGGCTCACCAAACCAAACATTCGAACATATCAGTGTTTCAGACAAGTTTCAATCATCCTTTGCCTCACAGAATCGCCGCAAACGTCTCTCAATTCAATCGAAACTGCAACTGCATTTCCAGTTGCCATGCCTTTGATACGTCCATCGGTTGTCTGTCCAAACGATTGTATCAACCAACCAACACACCTAGAGCCCCGCATCAACCAACTCACCAAACACTATTAAACACTCTCACAGATCACATTTCACTGGACGGCTTTGAATTCAGTATACACCATCATTTCAATTGTCAAGCTGTAACTCGTAAACAGGGGGAGGTGATAAATTAATGCACTAGTACATTAGACTCCCCGTGATAATAAAACACGCATTAAAATGTAATTGCTGACAACACTATCATTTCCAGTGGATATATCGCTAAAGTTCATGCTGATTATCGGGTTACTTAGCGTTTGGTGCCTGAACACTAGTAGTAAACCGGCAATGGTTGCCAAACATGGCGGGAACGTCTCTAAATTCGTAGAGAAAGGTTGTGTCGGGGGTCGACTAACAGCAGAACTCACTCTGGAGGGTAATCGCGCACGAAAGCGTCTAGTAATAAAAGTGGTCATAAAATTGTAACGTTACGAGCTGAGAGTCGGAGAGTGCACTCAGATGGCACACTGATACGTTTTCGGGAGTTTTGTTTGGTATTTTAGCCACTCCATGTTGCCGGGAACCTGATTTATGTGCCTCTCTTTATAGACAGTCTCTATAAAGCGAACGTGATTTTGTTTAGGATATTGGATTTGTCGTTTCAGCTTTATGTAGAGCTATTTTGTGCTTTACAATTTATTTGAGACATCTAAATTTTCAAATGTTTCACAAAAGCAAGTGAATTTAAGTAGGTTAGTAGGTCTTTGATTAAAACAATTGGACTTAAATAAATACAAAGATTCCGTGACTCGCTAAAACAACAATACAAACATTATCAAGAAAATATATCAACAAAAATTTGCTGGCACTCCACTGGTAAAAGATAAAGTTTTACTTTACATTACTTGAACCTTCGTATCTCAGTAAACGGGGCAACGTTTCAAAGGTTTTATCTGCCGTAATTGGTCGTAAGAAGGGGGCTTTATAAGCCGTCGGCGTATTTTAGTGTAAGGCTTTTGTGTGCGATAGTACCTAGACGTGATTGTCAGCGGAATGATTATTGAATGCGGCGATAAGGTCGGATCCACAAATGTTGGTGTTAGTTAACGTCTTAACCTCGTAAATTGTTGTTAGACCCTTTGTAAGGGGTATTTTGTTGAAATGTTAATTTTGTTTTAGTTGTGTTGTGACTTATGGAAGGTTAAACCGTGGATCAGAGTTACCTTTCGGTACAGCTTGTGTCTGTCCTTGGTTTAATGGCAAAATAATGTTATCATTTAAACTGTCGGGAAAGGATTTTCTTCTTCATTGTAGTTATACGAGTACGTAAGTAAATAAGCAATTTGAATACAGTAATAATGATTAGCCATTTGTTTTACTTTCGTTTACTTTTATTTTTCGTATCGGTTCGTTAAATCTCCGAAACATTACAACAAATAATTTAGTTACTTAATTAACGCTAAACAACATATTTTATGTAATAAATAAAAACCGAATTCCCGACATTAAATTACGTAACTTATTTCTAAGATAAACTTATTTTCCTTCACAAAGTACACTTTAAACACACAAAACTTTGTTAAACCTAAAATGAAAATTACAAAGTAACACTTTTCCTCACTTTTCACTAAGCAACCGCTCTACCAATTTGTAAAGACCTCTAGTTTTTCAGGGGTACGTTCATTTTGTACGGGTTTTATAAAAGCTTTAAGTGTTGGTGAGGTCAAGTTAGCTGGTTGGTCGTGGCAACATTTTTAATTTATTACGCCTCTGTGCATTTTTGGGGTGTTATGTTTGAAATATAGTCCGTTGAGCGTCGTTATATTTCTGAAATTGTAATTTTAAGGCAAAAATTAACATGGCTTGTGTGGTTGTGAGGTAATACAGGTAAAACAATTTTTCTTTTGTAAAATGCTGGAAAGTGCACTAATTGAAATTTGTTTTTAAGTCTTTTTTCAAAGAATTTTTCGAAAATGAACGCGTTTAGACATACAAACAAAATGCTCAGTTTTTCTTTATAGGATAGGTTATTTTAGTATTGACGATTCTAGTACCTTAAACTCATTTTAACCAAACCACAAACAATTTAAATGTTATAAATTTCTTATGTTTATTTCACCAACGTAAATAAATTAACATTAAAACCTCTTCTCTACATTTATAAATCCCCGTCGCACTAATCTCAACAACTGTAATTGTAATAATTCTTTCAAGAATAACATTATTATCTTTATGTCATAATAACGACAGTAAATAATGGATCTTACTATTATTAATAAATCTTACAATAATAATGGTTATTAAAGAAATATGTATAATCGTTTTTTATGTTTTTAAATAATACAGTTAAATTATAACAAAAAACAATTTATTAAATATGTTATATTAAACAAAAAAAATTGTAAAGTATCATTTCAGTGGATGAGTTTTTAAAAGGTTCCCTCTGTGTATGAATGATCTCTTTAATTCGTTGTTGCATTTGGCGGCTCAATAACTCTGACACCAGGATTGGGCAGGTTGACCATCCACTCGATGAGGAAGAAGAAGTATTCGTTGTTCATAGAGTGTTTTAAACCACATTTCTATAAACGAGAAAGCTTAATTCTACCACATTTTACTATATATAACTTAATAAACAAACACACAAACACATAATTATATTATAACTATGGCTTTATTACAATAAGTATAGATTTCCAAAGAAAAAAGTTTCTTAGCAGCCAGCACCATTACTATGCACATACATTCACTCACAAAAGGCATTCCGCTCACTCTTGACATTGACAACCGCGACTCAACCTGTCAATAAGCCCTTAAAACTGACAAGATTTATAACTTATTCAATTTAAAACACAGTCGAAGCCGGGAAACGGACATCAGTCGTAAACAATCCGTTGTGATTGACGTCCGAGATATTTTGTTGACGTTTTTATGGTTCGTATAGAGTTGGTTTGAAACGGATGTGAGACTTTTAATATTGAAGGAATTGGCTGAAATTATCATTTGTTTTTGTAGTCGGGTAGACCGGATCAGTCATTTATTGTATTAATTTAATGCTACTTATGATCCAGAGTTTATCTAATAAAATGTTATCCATAGTATTTCTTTAGGTTCTTTTTGTCAGCCAACATTTTATAATAGTGACATAATGACAGCCCTAATTTTATACTATAAAGTACATCATAAATTTAAGAGCAAGGCTCTTGTCGGTGAGTCCGATGCAGACTTCTCCATCTATTCCTATTCAGTGCAAGTTCCTTCACGTCTCTATACGACATGACAGACACTTTTTCTTTAATCTGACTCATGTAACTGATTCTAGGCCTTCCCCTACCTCGCTTTCCTTCAATTTTTCCTTCCATGATATTATTAATGTATCTGTCATGTCGTATGAGATGTCCTATCATCTTCCCTCTCCTATTTTCTATTGTCTCAAGTAATGTTCTACTCTCTCTCACCAATTCTAATACTTCTTCATTTGTCACCCTATACTATAAAGTACATGGTTGAAAAAATACTGTTTTTTTATTTTTCTATGACATTTGAAGTCAAAAATATTCTGTCAGTAATAATTGACCTGAAATCTCCAAAATATCTCGTTTGACCGTCGTTCCATATACCGAAACACGTCTCATTGATTTTCTAAACGTGGACATCCATATATAAACTCAATTAAATTCACATATCATTTCCATACGGCAACTGTCCAGGCGGGGATTACTCTGACATTTGAAAGAACGTCACTTTAACATCTCACGACAACTGTCACAATTTGTTTATGACAACTTTGACACTAATCCCTTTTGATTTATTGTTTGTCATTTGACAGTGTGAATGATGATAATTGGAGTATGTTGGACATTAATCTGTTATCTGGCTGGGAAGCGGACAATGTATAGTGGAAGACTAATATTATTGTATTTTTAACCCTATATTTTTCTAGTACTATAATGTATAGTCATACAAAAGTAGGCAAATCGATTTTCTTGCAACATATACGTACAAAATCAAATATTCACAAACGACAATGCATCTAATAAATACGTTATTCATGTCCCGAGGCTATCAAGCGATTGAAACTATTAATAAACAATAATTTTTCATTGAAAATGTCATTTGAACAACTTCCTACTATCAATATTGATTGAATATCATGTCAATAACTCATAAGTGCTTTCTTTAGTCCTTAATACAAGTGTATAAGGTTTATTTTTCAACGTGAGTTTAGTATCAAAGTGATTGTGTTTTGTTTTATACTGACAGTTTTAATTTGACAGTTCCATTGACATTAAACTTGTCAAGATGTCATAATTTATCGCAACAGTAAAAGGTCGACTGTAAATGTGGGCGATAAATTAATATTTTTATGTGTTTATGTTTAATTTGTTTATGTATAAGGTGTGTTTGTGTCATTAATTATGGTGTAATTAATGGTAATTTTAATTTTATTAATACGTTTAATGGTACACGTTATCATGATTGAGTTGGTGCTGTTTGTATGCATATGTAATGAGCTCATGAGGTCATCCAAGACATAAATCGTTTGTCAAATGACTTAATTTTTGAACTGTTTACACTATTTATACCATTTGTACTTATATACTATTTAAGTTTAAGTTAAATAAAACATCAGATAAATAATAACTTTTTGTTTAAACACTCCCTATGTCCATGACATATATTATTCCAGTTCTATTTTACTCAGATTAAATTCGAAGAAGTGAAATATTATACTCTTTTTTTTAACACATTTCGTAGAGAATATAATCAAACGAGTACGTCATATTTAGGCGCATGGTTTCGCAAATATTTTTGGAATGAAAGGTTTACAAATGAAACTAAAATTGCTAATATGTTTCGGAAAAAATAATATTGAACGTAAGCTGTATTTTTGAGGTTAATCATTAAATTCGCTAGAGGCTTTCGTTCGTATTCATTTTATATTATGAACGTTGAATGATGAAACGAAGGCTTGTTTCGACTAAACATTGAACTATTCATATTGTACCGAAACCCTCAACTCTTAAGGCTTTGCTCACCAGCTGCAAGACAGTCACACAGACACTCATTGCATAATTTTCATTGCATCACCCTGACAGCGGCTTCCTTTGATCGCCAAGCCTAAAGCTTCAAAACTTTTAACCTTTCAATGCTTTCTTTTTTAAGTAACTTTGAGAGGTCGCACTTGACTACTTAATCAACTGATAACTGAACTGATTTCGATGTAATCGGCGGCTGCCGGTTGGAGCTATCTTGACGGGAATATCAGAAGGCTGTCAAATGCATATCATTGTAATGCGGCCGGTTGAGTCACTCTATCACTTTATGTTGAACACCTTGGTACGGACAGGAGATTCATTGATTTCCTGTGGCTCGTATTGTGTTATTTTCTAGTATAAGTTTTGCTAAGTTATTAAAGATATATAAAGTAAATAAGTAAATAGGTTATAAAGATATATATTACAAGAGAGTGTATATTTGAGAAGAAGATATTCTTAGTATGGTCACATTTATTACTAAGTTACAAAGTATACCTACTTTTTATAATTTAACGAATCAGAGAAAGATAATTTTGTTTTTGTGTCGCGCGCACACGACATAAAACACTTGAACAATTTTACTGTAGAGCCAAAACTCTACCCATTTCAAGTTTATTTCGAACTAGCAGCGCCCCGCGGTTTCACCCGCGTTGTACCCGTTCCCACAGAAATTTCGCGATAAAAAGCCTATGTCCTTTCTCAGGCTCTGGACTAACTGTGTACCAAATTTCATTCAAATCAGTTCAGTAGTTTTGGCGTGAAAGCGTAACAGACAGACAGACAGACAGAGTTACTTTCGCATTTATAATATTAAAAGTTAGGAAGTTAGGATTACACAATACAAAACACATTTCACGATTACTCTGCGAACAGTACAAACTCCAGTAATCAGCTACCGGATAAAATTTAACGAATCGACCGCCATAACTTTATTGATACGGTAATGAATGTAATAAACGGCCATGTTTTATCTACTGACGGATTTTTATCATTCACTTTTAGCCCGAGGTGCCTTTATAATCAATTAGTTTTTATATCGAGAAGGACTACGTATTATAACAAATTGATATTATTATACACTCGTCTATTATATTGATCAAATAATATTTTGTAATCGAGTGTACTTTTATGGACGTTCGTTATTCAAAAAGTGATTGACGGAACGTAAATTGGTTATAATATTAGTCATATCGTATTCATCTGAGTCAGTTTAAACTCAATAAATGAATTTGCGCAGGTACAAAGTAAATGTTACAAAGTAGTGGAATACATAGTAATTTCAATATTAGTATCGAGTTGGTTATTATCATTAAAGAGTTGCATCTAAATTGTCATCACATATCATCATTATTTTGATCCAATATTAATTGGCAGATGTCAAACAGTCATACAATGTTGTAGTCCTATTATAAGAAGGTTGCATATTCAAAGTTGCCAATTTAATTTCTATTTGAACGTTTCTGCAACATTCTCTACATGTTCCAGTGTATAGTTTAACTGTACAAGTCATTCCGTCGGGTACGAGTGTACTTGTCTTAGCCGCAAAGTCACCTGTCGGCTCACATTAAGATCGCCAAAGTCAAACCTTAGTATGTCCTTCCTGAACTCTTTTTATTGCCAACAAAAAGCTCTAAAGTGCAAATCGTCCGAATCCGAATTGATTTCTTATCCGTCATTATAATGATTATTAAAATGATTGGTGCCGTCGAGGTACCAATTTGCCTTTATCTCGGTAATAACGTTATAATCACGCGGTTTTCTCGTTAAATTACACGTTGGATCCGCTCGGGGCTCTGTCTGTCTGTCAGTCCCCTTTTATTAGTATCTACTTAGCTGTTGATTTTTTTATTACGGACAATAAAGACAATGTAACTCTTATTATGGTCGGCTACTTCGGGTTTTTGCCTCAAATTACCGTTTTGCAGCAAAAAGTTTATGTATTTTGTTGTAATTGGATATTTTTTTATGTGCGGTTGTTATAAAATAATTTATAAAGGTTATCGAGCGTGTTTCGTGTACTGATCATGATTCATTTTGATGTAGTTTTAAATTAAAAGTGTAATAAAATGCTTTTTATATTTACTGGGGTTAATTACGTTTGTTGTTTGTATTTGGTACCATTTTATTGTTAAACAGATTTAAAATCTCCCGAATCAAAGTTATACTCAGCGTTTAAAAAGTTTATGCGACCGTAGAGTCGGGAAAGAGTAAAAATAATATATCTTGGAGCAGTAAACATATCGTTAAATAGTTCAGAAAGTGTTGCGCATCGCGTCTACTTGATTTATACGTGGAAGGATTAAAGTGAAATATGGCCAGCTAACGAGTATCGCACGTGGCATAACAAGATACCGATATAAATTATCGATATAATTAGGTATAAGCACCACACTAGTGATTGCGGTCTAAGAATAATTTTCGAAATCATGTTGTATGTAATAGGCAGTGGCTATGAATAAGTATGGACAATTATGATCTAACATACTGACTATTAATTCGGACGAGAAGTCCCCCAAATACAGTCCCTCGTGTACCTTTAAGTACAACGTCTGTGATAAAGCGCATTGTAATAAATTACCTAAATAAAGTTTAAGTTTATTCACCAAACAATGACTCTGTTGTGTAACAAACAGTTTGAAAAATCGCATTTTCTCCAACAAATTTAACTTGACATCAAAAAGCCAAATAGCACCTGTCTTCGCTTTCTCGCACCAACTTTTTGTCGGCTGTCTGCCGCTGTAGACACACTTGATCTATGCTCTTTCGTCCACATTTTTATCTTACAAAGTGCTCGGATAGACACGGAAAGAAGTTTGTGGAAAATTCATCACCTGCCACAATGAAAAACGTCGTATGTCACAAAGATAGAAAAGAGTAATATAGTCTGTGTGTGGGGATGTTAGAGTTGGTTTTCTAATGAGCTGGGTAGGTTTAAAAGGTGACAATAAACAAGAGGAAGCCTTGTTGAGCTCAAGAGCTGGGTATAAATGTATGAAGGTACATTAATCCATACAGACGGGCATTCTTTTGCGGAGCGGAGTTGAAATGGCGTGAAAATATGACTTGTTATTTATGTGTCGTGTCAGTGCAGAGATGAAATTTTGGCGAGAAGCCCTTTTGTATTTGAGAATGGATTTCAACGATTTGTGGAGATGGATTGCTCTATTTAAACGTCCGATTGATTAAAACAGAAGTATTGTTCAGTTCTGTTCAGTGCTTCCGACAATATTGATATATATAAGTAATTGGTATAACCTATTATAGCCTAGCAATTACATTCATACGTATAAGTGTTAAATCGAAGAAATCCACCAGAATACCTACCTAATGTAGGCTACAAAAACGCTTTAACATTATACCTAACCGTATTATCTACTAGAGCACATTCAAGATAAAAAATCTGTGCGCGTTAGGAAACATAAAAAGAGTGTTAAAGGTAGCCTTGGAGTCGAGAGGAGGCAGGGCAGAGTCGGATCAGAGCATCAGACATCCAAGTTTATGATATCATTACGCCCCAACGCTCCTGCCTGCTTTTTCCACCGTCTTACCGCCGAATTTATTTGACAATTATTAAGGTGTCCGCATTAAACGAACATTACTTCGCACCATCCGTAGGAAATTCATGTTTTTCTTGGGATGTTTTCACTCGTATATCAAGCTAAATGCGGACACGTGCGAACTATTAGCTTCCCGACGGCGGATTAGAAAATAATTCAGCTCTCCGAATGTTATTATGGGAGGAAGTGGGATTTATTTTATTGCCGCTCGGATATATAGGATAGTCTTTCGGCTTTATCCGAACGGTACCATCGTTTTGTTTATTCGTAAGCTTCAGTTTTATAGTGGGGGTTGGCTCAGTGTTACCAGTAAATCTTGTTTATGTCCCGTAATTATTGCTTTATTCGCATGAGCAACTCGCGTCCTACATGTTATTGAATGTTGCCATAAAATATTATTGATTGCCTCAATAAAACATGCTTTATGTGGCGTTTGTGTTTTTTACTTTCCGTTTTAGCGGTCGCTGTAATTCATCGTCTATTTGTGTTGTTATTTTTGTTGTTTATATAAACAATGAGAGTTGTAAACATTGTTTGTTGGTTTTCGTTTTATTGTTGGATTCGTGTAGTTGTTTATCAAACTGTTTAGGGATCATTATAAATTCATTACCATTTAATGCTTTCTTTTTTATTGTGTTTTATTTATTTATTTCATGTATGCGAAGATTTAATTACATATAATGCCTAGTTTTCGTGTCATAACCTGGCAACTTTCTTACCTAAATGTACGCGTTATTTTTCAGTGGGTAGCGCAGCAATATATCGCAGTGTTGCCACATTAGAGCCGGTGTAATTGCCGGCCGCAGCAGCCGCCATAAATAATACTTGCGCTGGCAACACTGAGATATATTGCGAGTACAGACACACCACTATTTTTAGTTCCCTTCCTTTTATATTAGTCGGTGACATTATCCAGAGTGTTGTTCGCTAAGTTGTCATTATTGTTTGTAATTGAAAACAGAAGCCAAGAGCAATAAGCACCATGGAAATGTCATTCTATTTTTTATAGGCTTTTTTAAACATATGCGAGTTAATATTATGGTTATACCCATAGTTAATATAAAAAAGGTGTGAGTACAATTTTCGAAATTACTTTTGGGCATCATTATTTTTAAAATGGTATTTATATTATGAGTCTCATACGGTCACTTGACGTTACCTCGATGACTCTATCTGGAAGGTACGTTTAGCCGATAGGTCGTTACCTCGTAAGGCCGTTTCTTCGATTGTATGCTCTCTCTTATAGGTTTAAAGTTCATAAAATGAAGTGTGAAATACGTGCTGAAACGCCTGAAACGAACGATTTCTAATATGTTTTTTGAACAATACCCTAATAATAAATTTACACATATTAACGTCATATAAGTATGAGACATACAAAGACACAATCAAAACCACACAACTCGATAAAAAGAACAACTAAACCACAAGTTAATTAAACAGTAAGAAGAAAAGACCAATAAAAAACACCAAGAGACCGCAAGCAACCGTCAAAGTGTGAAGCAACATAATCCTACGTCTCAGTTATCTGGTGGAGAGACGTAAATCCAGCCGAGATAGCGCTTCAATTAATCCTCATTACACGTGTTATGTAGCTGGAGGCAGGGGCGTAATTAAGGCAGGGGCGGGGGCGAAACGATTCAAGTAGGGGCAAGGTCGGGGGAAAGTTAAGCCAGGGTCAATGTTTGACTTGGTTTGTTATTTAGTGTAGCTTTTTAGAAGTTTGATTCGTTTCGTCATAAGTAGTATGGTGTATTAAGACACACAACATAGTTTATAAAATAATTGTACGAGTAGCAGTGACATATTGTAACTGTGTCTGTTTTAAAGAATGTACGCTTCATTAGGTGTAATTTAACTTATTGGTTTCTGTACTATTATTTTTCCAAACTCTGTACATATTTATCATTGTAGTTTATTTTTCTCCCCCCCCCCCCTCCATCTACAGCCAAGTCCGTCCCTGTAAAATCCTTCCAAGTGCAACGTTCCACAAATAAAGCGCTGTAAACGATTTGTTTCCTGATAGTGCTAAGTGGCGCAGCGCAAATATTTCGCCTCAAGTGTTGCGTTAGTTAGCGCTTACTTACACCGCGGTTGGACTGAATTAGGTATTCTTAGGGCTAGATACTGATCTAATGAGATATTCGCGTTTTCTTTCACGCGTGACTGGAAAGTAGGCTATCACAGTTCATTTATATAGTCCCATTTGTTATTAATTTTGAGACATATCTACCTAAAAATCTAAAGGAAATTAATATAAGGGTCTTGTGTCAAATATTGCCAAAATGATGTACATATTATATGAAAAAGAACGATAGGATAGCCTGGTAAGATATTGTTATATTATATTTTCCATTTACCATTGAACGTGAGTAGTTGTACTAATACAAATACAAAGCAGTAGTGGCACAATTATAAAACTTTCCTATTTAAACAAAGGTATTCAAAGGTGGCCTTATTATAAGCCACTAGCGTGTTATCACCTAATGTTTATGATACTGCTCACCGATAGAGCCTTAATTAAGCGCGACTAGTAAACAAATAGTTTTATAAGACAGCATTAGTCGAGATTGGAGTTGCCAAACTATCAGATAAACGGCGAATCTGTTGAGAAAACTAGTTACTTATAGGGTTGTCACTTAGTCTATAAACTACTTATATTGAACCTGGTTTTGATGAGCTAAAAGTAACTAAGGTCGAGTAGGTTAGTCGACAACCCTAGTGTCGGAGTTTTTAAAGGCCCCCGACATGGATTGACGGTTGATACAACCGGGTCCGATATTTGACGTGCTCTCCGAAGCACATAAGTGGTCATATAGAAATTCCGCTATCGGTCACCCATCCGAGGGGCCGAGCTGCACGTTGCTTAACATTCACTATGAACTAACATTATTTAGTTGAGCTCATAGCGTGCGCTACAGGTAGCAAGAAGTTTGTCAATTTAATTGACGTCTTTACGCGTCTTTAAACGTCTCTAATGTCCCACTGCTGGACAAACAAATGCCTCTCATCTCACCAAAGATGTTAAGTCAGTGAGAGGAGTAAGGTGAATCAGCACGTTAAAGATTTATTTCACTTTTTATTTTTAAATTGTTTAATGGTTCCTACATGAAGACAAGAAGGCGAAAAGCGAAGTTTATACGAAATACTGAAATAATGGTAGACTTACTTTGTAGTAATTTGGGAACAAGGATGTCCCAATCGTAATGTATAGGTAACATGTTACTATCTATTCATACTTAGGTAAATCTTGATGAAACCTTTTCCTAGCTTAAACCTTTTGGAAAATGTTGATGATTGAATTAATGTTACCATAATTACATTTTTTGACAGAAACATGAACAAAAGTCCATCCCAAAAATAAAACAAAGAAAATATATTAATTGATGGCAAGTTAATTCACATATAACAATGGTTGCTAATTCCTAAACGTATAACGTTCTAACTGTGAAGTGGCAACCTTAATCCGGTTTAAAGCAGATACACGGTCGTTTTGAGCGGGAAAAGCGTTGGATTAAACGAACTGCCCTATAACATTTACATAGAAATGGTGTTTTATACACAGACATTTTTACTGACCCCATTTCGAGTGTGTTTTTTATAAAAGCTACTTGCTTCTGTGCGGTCCCGTTTTATTGTAATAGTAGTTGGACAATTTGTTTTGAATGTAAAGCGTCTTATTTATGATTATCAGCGTCTTTTGTGGCGTATGGTTTTTTTATTGGATTGATGTCATTTCAAATTGAGATGTGTGTGTTATATCAAATTCATTGTACATACTATTTAATAAAAGGTCTCTTAAAATGATATTCCCAATTTTTGCAGTAATTAATGTTTTATGAATATGAGCGATATTCAGGCTAATCAACCCTGTACGTCATAAACACAAAATAACATTTTTAGCACCCCTATTCGAAACAAAGGGTTAAATCCCGGACAATCCCGCGGAGCTATAAACGTCCCGTAAAATTATCCCGACTGTCGGGATTCGGGAATTTGCATTGTAATCGTATTAGATAGTTAGTTTATCCACGAATGTAATTACACTGATGTGGAATAATCAGGGGATTAAACTTTGATGCTTATTTTATTTTATTACAACTTAAAATGTATGATTAAGTTGCATTTCATACATCACACCGAATTTGTGTACATTCTATCACTAAGCGGTCATATAAGCGGTTTGCCAGGTACCGTTCAATATTTTTTTATCCCTTAGTTGGTCGTATGATTTCCGTAACCATACTTAACTGATACTTTCTCTTCATACTAATATCAATCTTCGCTCTTCTTTTAGCGCCAAGCTAAGAATAAGGATGGGTTGTTTCAAACGCTTGGCTATCGTAACAATTAAATTAATATTTTAGTTTACGCTGTTAAATGTCTGCGTTGTTTCATTACTTAAACTACAGTATGTTAAAGTTTCATTCAGGTGGCCTGTAGAAAGCCACAATTTTTCATTTTCATACGTCTGTTGAGATTGACATTTTCTGTTAACGTTTACTGGTGCGTAAGCGTAAGCTGAAGTAACCCACCCTAAGTTTTCCAAAAAGTAGATATATTTCAAAACTAGCAGCACCCCGCGGTTTCACTCGCGTTGTACCCGTTCCCGCAGAAATTTCGCGATACAAAGTAGCTTATGTCCTTTCTCAGGCTCTGGACTAACTGTGTGCCAAATTTCATTCAAATCGGTTCAGCAGTTTTGGTGTGAAAGCGTGACAGACAGACAGACAGAGTTACTTTCGCATTTATAATATTAGTTAGGATTTCAAACACAAGCCATTGAAACAGTCATAATTCGACCACATTATTCACTTACTCCTAAATCCCAGTAAATCCAGTCTCCTTTAATTCCTGCTTAATAAAACACAAGGGCAGCTCCCTAATATTGGGCACTTAAGTTGCCTAATATATTGGCCGGTAGCAACTTTGAGGTTACTATTAAAACTATAAATTGACCGGGAGATTTTAGGCTTCTTACAATGAGAGTTTGGGGACTCGGTTGGGATGTCGAGATAGCCATCAAGACCAGTAATGGTTGCTTTGTTGTTTAATTTTCCGTCGGGCTGTTTTAATTAATTGTTTGTGAATTATTATGCTTTTTGATATTTTGTTTTGCTCTAGAGAGTATATTGGTGGCAATTTGTATGTTGTGTTTTTTAAAGCTGTTTTCTATTTTTTTAAGTTTAATGATATATGTACTTAATTTGTTATTTAGTACATAATATATCTATATTTGATTATAAAAAGAGTAAGATTTGTTCGTACTCGATAAAATGTATCGGCGCTACTTCTCTAAATCTGGGAAAAATAATTTAAGCGCGATCCAAAAATATTCATACTAGCGCCATCTATTGGATCGCGGGGAACCACCACGTAGATACCTAAACGTCAATTAATGTCAATTTACTTCTAATGTCCCGAATCAAATTCCCTTGTACAACAAACTGCTATCTAAAATCACTCCCTCAACACTACATCAAACGTTGAACATTGGGCAATAAACGCCACGGGTACATATGTCCTAAATCCCAAGACTTTATCCTTCTGAAACCCCAAACAATGCTCCCTAACTATCCAGGGGCACCGCAATGCCCGACACATTAGACAAGGACAGAGTTATGCAAATTAGTACAGCTAGACAGAGAGAGAAGAGGGATCTTAATTGAATTAGAGTAGGTCCGGGTTAATTGTCTCGTGGCGGTGTCTAATTTATTTGGCTTGTTTTGCATGGTTAGTGGTTTTGTTTGATTTAATCTTCCATAAATATTGTTTTAATTAGGTATTGTTAGAAATCCGTTTTGAATCTTTGTATTAAGTACATACGTAAGAAAACGTATCACTTTTAATCCTTTATGCATGTGTGACGTATTTGTCTTCATCCAAAAGTGCCTTAAAATTTAAGCAAAGTAAAAAACATATTTTATTATTTTACTAGCAGCGCCCCGCGGTTTTACCCGCGTTGTGCCCGTTCCCGTAGGAAATCCGGGATAAAATGTAGCCTATAGCCTTCCTCGATAAATAGACTATCTAACTGTGAAAGAATTATTCAAATCGGTTCAGTAGTTTCTGAGATTAGCGCGTTTAAACAAACAAACAAACAAACAAAATAAACTCTTCAGCTTTATAATATTAGTATAGATAATTTTGCACTAGAAAATAATGTAATCTTACAAAATGCTAATTATAAACATCGCCACCCGACGTGTACTGGCCCTTTTGATAAACAAGCGGTGTACATACTGTGTCCCCCGGCTCCCCTTACATTATGAATTAATCATATTGCCGTCAACAAAGTGAAGTGTCATCGGGTGAGCTTGCTGTGTGTACAGACTAGACTACTTTATATTTACGAATGTTAAATTGTACTTAAAATATTTTTTCAGTAATCGCTTTTGAGATTATTTTTTTTGCATTGTCTTTTATATTTATCAGTTAAGTAATCAAATGATAATTTATAAAGTTTCAAAGAAAATATTACAATATAACACGTTTGTAGAATATTTAAATCCTTACGGAATTGAAATCAAAAGCGTAGAGCTCTTTGCCTTGCAGTTGGATAATCTACTGAAGCAGGACTTATCAGGCTACTTAGGAAATGCTGCCTGACTATTGCTAAGAATCGTTCGCATAATTGTAAATAAAATGTTGCTCAAATCAAAATTAAATGCCTCACCTACTTCATACAGCGAAGTATCTTAATGTAAACGTGAATCCAGAGCCCGCCGTAATTACCACAGTCATACATTATGTATGCGACTACTACAATTTTAAGCCAATAAATAACCCGCGGAACACAAGAAAATATGGTTACCCCTTCATTATACGTCAGAGAATTTATATTAAACAGAATTGTATAGAGTTGTTCGAATTATCACGGGTTTTTTGGAAAACGTGTACCATTTATTGTTGTTTCTATAAGGCGATTTTATCTTCACCTTTGTGCAATGTGCAATGCTCGTGTCAACTACGATTATATTTTTGTATTTACAATAATTTAATAATCTTCACAGAAATTATTACATTAAAAACTTTATTATGAACTTAAAAAAACAAAACCTACGACTAACTTGTTTCTCTATTGTGTCTTTTTCGATTAAAATAGAGTATCATCTCTAGATTCGCATAAAGAAATTAGCGCGCCCTATTCTAATACATTGCCACCCTACCCGTAGGCTGTTTGTGAAATAATGGATTCATTCCATATTCATTTACATCTATAATAAGATTGGCGTTACCCTGTCACAAAATTACCCTGTCAACTTTAATAATCTGCTCTCTTGCTTTGTTTACATGCGCTAGAAAGGGACAGCTGTACCAAACGATGTTCATCTTCGACTGACAATCCAATTTGAATATTCGCTTTTCAGATTTTGTTATGTCAAATTCTTGTTGGAAATTAGCTTTTTGCCGACATGTTTGATGTGTCATTGAATTGGTTGTGAAAATCGCGGGGAGTTGTAATATAATTACGTGTCTGGCGGATGAATTTAATGGTGTTTTTTGGGCTGTCTTTCAGTATTAGTGTTGCAGTATGTTGTCACAGTGGCGGATTTAGGGATTAGTGATCAAAGTATTTGTTTTGGAATGGTAATGAATTAGTTGTATAGGTGATAGGTTTTATACGGAGAGACTCATATAATAAATTTGGTTTTTGAGCCCCTTAGCCTCCTCCCTTAGAGTGGCTAATGGCAGAAAAGTAAATCACACCAGTTAAGTTTATTATAAACTAGCAGCGCCCCGCGGTTTTACCCGCGTTGTACCCGTTCCCGTGGGAATTTCGGGAATTTTTTTACATAAAAACCTTCCTCTTGAATCACTCTACCTATAACAAAAAACCGCATCAAAATCCGTTGCGTAATTTTAAAGATTTAAGCATACAGACAGACAAACAGACAGACACGAAAAAGAGACGACTTTATTTTATACTATGTAGTGATATTATCTTCTTATATATAAAATTCTCGTGTCACAGTGTTCGTTCGCGTACTCCTCCGAAACGGCTCGACCGATTCTCATGAAATTTTGTGAGCATATTGAGTAGGTCTGAGAATCGGCCAACGTCTATTTTTTATCCCGAAATTCCCGCGGGAACGGGTACAACGCGGGTGAAACCGCGGGGCGCAGCTAGTAAACTATATTATTATGTCATTCGTTTACCACATACATCACATATTATTTACCCCTTTATTTTACGCAGATGCACTTTTGTATGCCACAACAAAGGCACCACAATTTAAAAGAAGATTGCTCGTCCTTATGTCCAAAGCATACGGTCCACATTCGCAATGGAGTGTATTTTTCATGACTTCTGCTATCCATCTTGGCTCGCATCAATCAAGACCTGTCAGCGCGCCGAGTGTCAGTCACTTTCTTACATTGTACGAGTATTAGGTTATAGACAGTTTTTCCCGTTCAGATGTCATTCTCATATAATTTATAGGCAACGAATGAATGCCTGTAATTTTGTTGTTGCTCCTTGTATTCGCTATTTGCTTTTTATTTTTGAATACTGTTTAAGTACCCGTGAGTATCAACAAACATATGTTTGAGAAAATGTAAGCTACTGTTTTTTTGTAGTTTAACTATGTTGCATCTATTAATAGTTATTCAACATATCATTCACCTGTCAATGATTAATGGATATGGTATTAGTGTTTTTATTGTATTCAACTATTATCGTGCTTATGAAGTTTTTTACATTGTTTAGACAAGTGCATAATAAATCATAAATGGCTGCTAAAAGAGCGAGTTAAAAGACATGTATTTACATAGAAACAATGAAAATATTTGAACTTCTATATGATATTGCCCCTAGAGATAGATTAATGGGCCTAGCTGTCTTGATCAGGATTTGCCCTTGATCAAAGCTTTCAAAATGATATGCCTTATAGCTTTTAGGCGTTCTATAAAGAATAGAATTGGAATTTTCTTTTATGTATTGACTTGATCCTTTTTATGTATATGCAGTTGTTTAGCCACTTCGTATACAATTTTCTCATACAAATAAATTCAAACAGTTAATAAAATTGACAACAATAAACGACAGATGGGCTCGAGTATTTTACTCGACCAAATTAATTCGATGTATCGATTAAATTAATCGCGCGTCATTACACAAAGTGCCGCGGCGATGCAATGCGATAAATATATTTAGAATTGACAGCCCTATGAAGTTGTTAATCGTTTTTTGTTTGTTTTGTTATATATATAAACAACTTTGTATCAAATGTGTATAGTAAATGTATGGGGTGTTTTGTGACTAAAAAAATATCTGTCTATTTGAAAATTTGATTCAAGTAACATTTGATACCTCTAATAAGATATTAAGAGTTAAATTAATTTGAAAATGCACCTCCATTTTTAGGCTACTATGTAATTACGAAAACGAAAAAAACAATTCCCTCCACATAGTGTATCCCATAAACAAAGGCTAACTTCAAAACTACGCGCCGCGACAGAAAGTGGCGGGATGCAAAAATATGAGAGCTCCCAGCCGTTATTAATGGGTGTATGTCATTTGCAAGCAGTTTTATGACCGCTGCGGTCATCTGGCGGCCATAACAGCTCGTGAGGAATATACCCATATTTTTGGTAGAAAACGTTAATAATGGCTATGCTTTTTGATGTAGATTCATATCAAAATACTCGTAAAGTTTGTGTTGTGGTCCAATGTGCTTCAGCAAAAATGTAGGGGATAAATTTAACGGGCAAACTCTAATAAAATAAACAAGTACTTATCAACTTTCATCTGTCATACCTAGGGGCTGTAAACCTCATAATTTCAAATTAAAACCGAAACCATCTCTTTGTCGTATCACCCCTCACATTCAAACAAAGCACTTAAACCTAAAAGTACCAGCCGCCATTTGTAATATCACTCTGTTACACGAAGTACTGTGACCATGCATCACGTTTTATTCCGTACAAGCCCGACAAATGCTCATTTGTTATAATTTCGTCTCTATTCTGGTGATTTAGAGTATAGAGTCGCTGGTTTATTTCGGGAATGTTGCAATAATTTTTCATTATACACGATTCATTAACATGAAGGGGACAATTATGTCTGCGTCATCAATCATGGTCGCCCTCCTTGATGGTCTCTGGTTCGTGTGTGAATTGTTTTGTGACTGTTTGAGTAGTTCTGATTTATCTAAACGAGTAACATTTTATTGTAAATGGAAGCTGTTGAGAATACTTTATGACTTGATGTTTCGTATTTTATGGGAGTTTTGTATCGTGTAACTGAATTAAATTGTTTGTTGTTTACACGGTACGATAGCTTTCTGAACTGTTTGCCAAGATATTTGCTACGGATAATGTGGATAAATACGAGATTACAATGTTCTACTGCAAAACAGTAGAGGCCTCCATTTCACCTTAATATAAAACGTGCGACATGTGACAATAATAATATAGGATAGAGATACGATGTATCTCCAAAATAAAATTCTGCTTTACAAACTACATTACTACTAAAATTCTACACTATTTAAACTATCACGATATGAACACATTATAAACACTAATCTAGACGGGACTTAATCGCGAATAAAAACATTTAATGCATACCTCAACGTTTCGGTCGTGTCGCAACGGCCGTGTTCACGAGGGTACTGGATTGCGAGTGTTGTTTACACTATTTGGTTGAAGGGGCGCAACCTACCCACATCAACCAAAATGTTATTAGGTCCGTACTCCACTGCACTATTTTTTAAGGTCCACGACACACTACACTGACAACGTCCGAAGGTGTCCTACACTTAACCTCGCGATGTGTACACTTGTTTATCACTGGATTCCATGCAGGCGAAAGTTTGAAACCGCTTTCCCGGTTGAAATTTTTGTGTTTCTTAATTTCAACCGCTTCACGTACAAGTCTTGAGAAATAGTGACGTTCGTTGGAAAGTACTTTCGGCCTGTGGAGTTCGATCCAGTGGTTAGTGCCAGACTCCAGCAAGTGTTCTGCCACCGCGGATTTTTCCACCTGGCGATTCTTGACAGCTGCGATATGTTCCTTGACTCGCTCGGCAATAGTTCGCTTGGTCTGTCCGATATAAGAGCTACCGCAACTGCAATCTATCTTGTAAACGCCCGGTGTCTGGTAGGGTATGCTATCCTTGGGTGTGCCCACCTGCTCCGATACTTTTGATAGAGGGGTATAAATGGTTTTAATCGAGTACTCCTTGAGCAGCGATCCGATTTTATCCGTCACCCCCCTAACAGATCAGAGACAACAGGGGCTTATTTACGGAGGAAGATTATGACAGGGTGCACAGGCCAAGTATCGTCCAATCACCGAAATTATATGGTTTGCCGAAAGTACATAAAGCCGGTGTACCACTGCGACCAATTGTGAGTCAAATTAACTCACCTACTTCTAAGCTCGCAAAGTATATGGCATCTGTACTTAAACCATTAGTAGGTAATACATCTTCTTTCGTAAAAGATTCTCGCCATTTCATTGACATAATTGAGGACATTACCCTGGAACCAGATGAACTAATGGTGAGCTTCGATGTCGAATCGTTGTTCACTAATGTTCCCATAGGAGAATGTGTGGACTTAATTAGAGGAAAGTTTGAGGAAAACTCGATACCTGATGGTTTCATCATATTATTAAGGAACTGTTTAGAGGGCAATTACTTTGTATACCGCGGACAACACTACCTCCAGATTGATGGAGTCGCCATGGGAAGCCCCGTCGCACCGATATTGGCCAACATCTGGATGGAACATATGGAAACTCTTATACCACGGACGAGAATTAAGGTATGGAAGCGGTACGTAGACGATGTATTTTGCATCTTCAAAGGTGATAAGCCAGAAGTCGAACAGTTCCTTGAACTCCTGAATTCCATCCATCCAAGAATACAGTTCACATATGAACTGGAGATGAACCGCAGCTTGGCTTTCTTGGATGTCAAGGTAATGGCGAGATCGGATGGTTCCTTATCGCACACGGTCTACAGGAAGCCTACACACACAGACAAATACCTGAATGCGTTGTCTCATCACCACCCGAGACATTTACGTTCTGTAGCCACGTCTTTAATAAATAGAGCTCATGCACTGTGTGACCCTGAACATTTGGAGGAGGAGCTGGCTCATGTTCAGGAGGTACTCAAGAAGAATGGCTACAGAATAGGGAAAACGCATTCTGGACACAAACAGAGGGTGAAACAGCAAGAGGTCCTGAGGAAACCTGCTTTCTTGCCATATGTTAGGGGGGTGACGGATAAAATCGGATCGCTGCTCAAGGAGTACTCGATTAAAACCATTTATACCCCTCTATCAAAAGTATCGGAGCAGGTGGGCACACCCAAGGATAGCATACCCTACCAGACACCGGGCGTTTACAAGATAGATTGCAGTTGCGGTAGCTCTTATATCGGACAGACCAAGCGAACTATTGCCGAGCGAGTCAAGGAACATATCGCAGCTGTCAAGAATCGCCAGGTGGAAAAATCCGCGGTGGCAGAACACTTGCTGGAGTCTGGCACTAACCACTGGATCGAACTCCACAGGCCGAAAGTACTTTCCAACGAACGTCACTATTTCTCAAGACTTGTACGTGAAGCGGTTGAAATTAAGAAACACAAAAATTTCAACCGGGAAAGCGGTTTCAAACTTTCGCCTGCATGGAATCCAGTGATAAACAAGTGTACACATCGCGAGGTTAAGTGTAGGACACCTTCGGACGTTGTCAGTGTAGTGTGTCGTGGACCTTAAAAAATAGTGCAGTGGAGTACGGACCTAATAACATTTTGGTTGATGTGGGTAGGTTGCGCCCCTTCAACCAAATAGTGTAAACAACACTCGCAATCCAGTACCCTCGTGAACACGGCCGTTGCGACACGACCGAAACGTTGAGGTATGCATTAAATGTTTTTATTCGCGATTAAGTCCCGACTAAAATTCTACTTTAGAAAATAGTCAGAAAAGGACGAACTATTTGATGGCTAAAATGTTGTTCAAAAGCGTTTATTAATAAGGCTCTTAGATGTCAAGTGATGACTACAAGCAAGATAATACAATATGTGTAGTTTTAAGGCAATGCATTTCTAATGAAAAGCAATACAAACACATGACTCCGCAGATCAATTATACGTATCATAAAAACGTAGCTCAAAACAAAAATCGGGGGTGAAAAGCAATAAAAAGGACGAATAAATAACCGAAAAAAATGACGTTACGGGACATTACATGCGAATCGAGAGAGTGGGTACATTAGTTATTATAACACGACAAAATATGTGTAATAAAATGTAATTTATCGTACAAATAAAATATAACAGCGGTTAGGGACGCAGATGGGGCAGAGTCGCAGAGACGGTGGTGTGGGGCCACAGTCACAGAGGCTAATCTGCTTTCTTATCTTTTCTATCCGATTTCTATGAAACTTCATTTCTTATGGTTATCCTTACAGTGTTCATGTAAAAATCCGCTAGATTTTTGACCCAACCCAAAGATGCCACGAGGAAGAGTTGAAAGAGGATGAATACAACGTGGATGCAGCCTACAAATAAGCAATTGATAAACTATTTAATAAACACCACCTTGATGCGATGGTTACTATTTCAATGTAAATGGAAAAAAGGGATTAAGCAGGCAGCGATTTTGAAGCTATGAAGACAGATTTGAAACTACTGAACTTTATCTTCTCGCTTTCTCTATAACCATCAGTAAAAAGAGACAAACAGTGGATAGATAATGTTACATCTATTCCGTTCTCAATGGAACCACACCCCAAACGGATATATTGACAGAGTCCTCTGTAACGGCACCCGTTGAAAAACGACGGTCATTTGTAGCCGTCACCGTTTTGTTATGTCGCATCGAGAGCCGAGATAATGGCTGATTTATATGTGCGATTACTTGACGCCCCGTCTGCGCGCGGCCTTATGCGGGCTTCACGCGCGTCAGTGATCGCTTTGTTCACGAATATTATATTAAACTGTGTATTACTATGGATGTAGTGTGACTTCCAGGTTAGGGCGTGATTTTATTGATATTTATTATCATTGGCATATTTTAATGTCTGGAGTTATGGAGATAAAGGGATTTCGAAAGTGATTGTTGGGAGTCAGGTATTGATCAGATGTATGCTCAACAGCAAAAATGATTATATTACTGACTTAAAGCTCTCCGATCACGATACAATCTTCTGCATCAGAAAAGGAATCCGTATTGATACGAATAGATCATTTTTATTCTTTCTTTACGCCTAACGTACTAACTCAGAGACGCCAATTAAATCGACAATAACCAATTCACGTAATTTTTCATATGTTTCACAACAGAAGTCGCTCATTAAACTCTCCTAAAGAATCGTTTGACGTCTCTAAATATGTCAACACTTCACCAATACAACCATACAATCTACTTCCAAGCACTACTACATACATCACAATAAATATTTCTACCTTTATAACAAACCTCTCGTTTTCACCGCACATTGTTTTCAGCTAAATCTCCGTCATATTTCACCGGCACCGCGAGATCAAAGCGATGAAATTGCATCTGAACCGTCAGATAGTAACCACTTCCATTACATTCAACATTCAGTGATATTGAAACGGAGTCAGTTGATGCAGCGCAGGTTTTCATTATAAATGCGTTATAGAATACTCAAATGTGCATTTAGAAAGGAATTTGATAATATTAAAGACATGGAAAGGAATTTGTTTGAAAAGTGAACTTTATTTGACATACCAAACAAATATTTTTCCAGTCGCAAATCTTGTGGGCCACTGACCTAGTTCGGATATAAGTTAATAAGTTAGTGGCCAACCTTGGTGCGAGTCTTTAGACCGCCCAATGACTTCCGACATGATTTAAAGGTTCAAAAACCGGGCACGACAATTTAACGTACCTTTATTCCTCTCCCACATTTAAAGTAATCTCAAAACAAAATACTTTTTGTAATATTATCGCCTTATCACCTCAGTTAGATTTCAAAACAGTAAGCAGCAAAGCCCACCACGAATATAATTCGACAAAATATTGAAAACACTCGAGGAGTGTTTACACTAGGCAAGTGCTCGAGCGAGTGACTCGACCGCACCACGGTAGCCAGTCGAGTGTTTTGTTTGCACCGCTGAACAAACAGGCTGAGTGCAAGTGAATTATAACGCATTGTTTGAATAGATTTCGTTGTATGCGGTGATGACTGTCGATTTTACGAGTAATGATGTGACAGGGTGACGTTTTTAATGCTTATTATTTTTTAATTTTCATATTATTATTTTTATGTAATAAAATATTGAGATTTATTTACCTAAAATAACGAACAAGTTAAATACACATAACAATATGCCAAAGATAATAAAGTCAAATATAAAATGAAACACCAGTATTCAATAGCCAATGCCAAAAACCTGTACTTCTTAAAAAAATCGACAAGGCACATAAGCGTGTCGACAACTTTATCTACAAAATAAAGCCAGTCTACGTCCATCCCTACCCTAGCTACTTACCAAAACAAACATTATACTTATCAACTCGAATGTATGATCGATGATCGGAACGCGCCGCATGTCTTGTTAATCATGTTTACAATGACAACACTACAATTCGACTTTTAAAAATCAGTAGGTGGTCACTGGCACGCTACTGTTTGCTTTATGCCTTCGTTTGAACGCGCACTTAAATAATAATATGATTTGAATGTCATTTGTTATTTTAACGTCTTTGTTTTCGAAGTGATAGGATTGTTTATACGTTGGTGAAATTTTTGGGTGTTCTACTTGCAAATGTATGTCTTTTACCTGTTTAGTGTTTGTATTGG
This sequence comes from Cyclophora albipunctata, assembly GCA_963082685.1. Lineage (NCBI taxonomy): Eukaryota > Metazoa > Arthropoda > Insecta > Lepidoptera > Geometridae > Cyclophora > Cyclophora albipunctata. The sequence continues at coordinate 573,735 of OY720121.1, read as the reverse complement.
CTTCTGATTTAAACGATTATTTCTTGTTTTGGGTTTAGTGAGGTGCTTTTCGTATTCAAACGTCCTCTCAATGATACTTTTCCTTCTCCTGAGATATTTACCGGTAATGACTCAATACAATACGAATTTATTCAAATCAAATAATTAAATAATGGTGCATCGAAACGACTCACGCTTAGCATCTTTCCAATCGAAAGACAAATGTTATCTCAGTAAATGTGTGGGCATATTTAACGAAACAATACCGAGAACAAACATTAAGAAATCATTGTAGTCGACTCCCGACTCGAACGTGTACACGGCCCATTATCACATAATGCTTTTAACTTGCAGCCAAGACTTGCCAAATGTGAAAATCTTGTTAAACACACAATAAATTATGCTAATTTACGAGCAAACAAGTTTTAAGTTAATTACGGAGCTTAATTGTTTGCGATAGTTTAACGAACAGTTATTCCAATACTTGGTTTGTATTTCGTTTATTTTAAATACTCACTTACGAAATAAAATGTGATACTACTTTTTTTACTACATTACATCCTTAATAATATATATAGGTTAGTATACCCTACAGTGCATCCGGTGCCTGAACAGTCACAACCAATTTAATAGCCTGTACTAAAAAAATAATGATAATAATAATGTACTAAAAATAATAATGTCCTTTATGTGTCACAACCATTAAAATTGTTTTTTTTTTATTGAAAATATCGACTTTAATTTTTTTCTTTATTTTTCCCATCATCTACTCGCCCACTAAAACCGTATGTATTTTTCTCACCAAAAAATAAAAAATCATGCATGGTAGGGTTAAACTTTCCTTGCATTTTTTTCTTTATTTTAAGCTGTTCAATGTCAATGCGAATAAACTAACAATGATTAATATATTTCAAATATGTATAACCATTGATACGCTTACCCACTAACTATACTACCACTACTTCAATTTCTTACCAGCGCAGTAGATACCAAACTCCTAAAGCAGGGTCTGGTAAACGGCATTGCATACGTTTAATTCGATGATTGATGAGCTCCAAGCAGTCCTTACAAACGCGTTTGGGTTTCATTAAGAAAACACTTGAACTTACATTTTGCACCCGGCTTCGATCGTCAATCACCGTCACATATGATTGATACCGCTTTTTCACTCGCCAATCCACTGTCCTTGTTTGGGCACGGCATTAAATCTGACTGTGAAGAAAATTATGCTTTATTTCTATGCATGTAAAGTCGTTTTTACTAGTAGTTTTGCATATTCTTACAGGGACTTGAGATTAAGATACGAATTTTTCTTTATGTCGAAACGTGAATTTACTACACTAGGTACTTTGTGAGTGTGGATATATTTTACATATACCTACACTACTTTTTTCGGCTCCAATTTGAGATAACCAACCCAGAGCAGGCAAGTGTGGAATGTTTACGTCTAATCCTTTTCTCTATACTATCTTCAGTGCAATTAGAAGCCCTCTGCCCTCTCTCTTGTGAATTTCTGGTCCGGGAAAATATAAATACTGAAAATTATTTTGCGCCATTGACTCGAAAGAAGAAGTGCAATTAGAAGTTTTATTTGTTTTTATACATACACATACGAAAATTACCTTGATACTTTTACCGACTTAAAAATAGGAAAAAGTGTTCAATTTGTCGGGATCTTTTTGTTAACTTTTATCTTCCAATATCAAGATAAATATTTTCCAAGTTCAAACCAACAAACAGGTCAGTGCTAGTTAAAAGTAAACACTCCGTGTGAGGTCTCTAATTACCACGCTACAAGCGACCGATATTGATGCCCGTATGCCTCCGTAATTTGCATAGCACCGAGCTTGGACAATATTTATACTTCTTTTACGTTTGAAAACATGTTATAGAGCTGTACTCTTTATCTTTATGTGTTTTTAATTAAGTTTCTTTATGTAAGACTACTGGTTTTGTAACAAGTTATACAGTGGGTTCGGTGTTTTAAAGAAATCAGGAATGCCTCTCAAATTACCGATGCAGACTTGCAAGTGTTGCTCGTGTCTTTTAAAATTCCGCAAGAATAGAAAATTCTCTTCAAAGACTTCCGAACAAAAAGCGTAGACTGCACAAATGCTAAGTAGACAATAAACAAAGAACAATTTCAAATTCTGACTCCGTCTTTTCTAACTAAAACCTCTCAAATAAAACAATTCGCTCGATATCGACATAAATCCAGGTTTCACGACAATGATTGAGATTGACGAAAGAAACTGTTTCTGACCGACATTCCTTAACCCATTCTATGCTGAATTTTTAGGAATCGATTTGGCGTTTGAAGACACCGCAGGAATGAATAATAGGACAAAACATGTTGGAAGCATCCGCGGGCCCGACAAGCGCGCCGCCACGTCCAAAAATGTCAAGATCGTCTCAAACTCCTCGCGGGTGGGGAATCACAAAAACAGGAATGCGCGACTCGAGGGCTCCAGCTAATTTCGAATGCTGAAAGCGCTGCTATCCCCAGACCATCTATTATTATTTCAATCAACTGTAATTGGACACTTGTCGCCGTAAAAAGCGATGGAATAGCTTGCGGTAGCGAGTCACGGACGCGCGGCGCTTTTGATTTTATACGGTTTTGAAATTCAAATCGTTCGAGACGGCTCGAGGAGGCCGACGTCGGCTCCGATCGGGAACACTCCGCGTCTTAGATTTGCATTGGAGTGTGTTTGAAGGCTGCTGCTGATCCGCCCCTTGCCAGTTAATTAGTTTTATTGTTTGCTTTCAGCGCACGCAGAGCGAAAAGTGCCTTCAATAGTTGCATGACAGCATAAAGGCGCTCCACCGTCGACCCGCCAGACACCGGATGAAGAGCAATTTATGAAACAGTCTCATTATATTCTAACACTTTTTGTACCAACCCACATTACCCCACAGTAAAATTAATCATAAAAACTTCAACAATAGGAACACTAAAACTTTTTATCTTTACCAGTCTATTGTTTCCTTTCAAAAACCGCGAAAGTGTTACAAAAAAATTGTTGAAATCTTTCATTCATAACCACCACCCAGGAAGTTTAGTAAATTACCGTTTATCGTACACAAAGAGTCTAAGAGGTAATGACGGCGAGGCGCCGGCGTCGGCGATGTCAAGCCATTCATCAAAATTGAAAATCGGTCTAATTTCGGCAAATTTTCTGCGTGTTAATTGCGGGGTTAGGTCTAAGGTTCCGCCGCTATAAATTAAATAGTCGTATGTCGGTCATCTGTTATTTGTGTAAGTGTGGGCTTTCCTGTGCGGTTGGAAATGGCAGGGCGATTGTCTGTTCGTCCAAATGATATGTAATTTGGGTGAAGCCGAAAACCGAATGTTGGCGCCTTGTTGGAGATCTGTCATTACGTTATTGAGGGTTACCTACGTCGCGCCGGGGATCTTCAGACAGGGCCGGGCTTAGCACATTGATCATAATTATTGTATTTAATGCAATTATTGCCGCCACAGCTTAGAGGCGTTGCAAATCATCTTAGATATCCGTTACAATATTGGAAAATTGGTTTAGAAGTATTATTATTTTTTCGTCGGTCTTATCTGTGTAGTCCTTCGGTAAATCTGGATGCGACGGCATTATTTTTATAACGTAATTGGTAACTTGTCAATGCTTTTGATAAGGTTTTTAATTAAAATTATGAAAATTAAAATAAGCCTGTAACGTCCTGTTGCTGCTCTCATCTCTCGGCGAAGAGGCGATAAGAAAGTAATCATTATTATAAATCAACCTTTAAAACAACATTGTTCAATTTGTGTGATTATTTTGAATGTTTGTTCACTCATATCTTCGATATTCATGAACCAACTTTGCAGGTAAACTCTTTCAGTATATGAATGGGAAAGTTTCATTATTAACCTTTTCCAAAGTAGGTGGTAATCGTCATAAAAAATAGTTTTAAGTCGATTTTCTGTTTAAAAAAGGTAAAGCATTTCCAACATTTATGACAAACTAGCAGTGCCCTACGGGTATAGATGGCATGAAAAGTAATTATTAAAAGTACCTTTCTCTTGAGTTATACTGTATATTGGAAAAGCCGTATGAAATTCAGTAGTTTTTGCAAGCGTTTACATACAGACAGACAGCTTTTGAGGACTTTGTTTTATAATCTGTATAGATGTAAATGATTTTACAAGCTCTGCAATTCATGATTAAATTTTTCGCCCACGTTAACCAACGTCAAGTTGAAATAAAACAGGCCGTTAAGTAAACACTTTGAGCGTTAATTTATTCGAACCAGATACCTCCGGTTAGTTTATAACCACTTAACTATTTATGTTTGTTGATTGCATGAACAGATAAATTTGATTTACTCAGGAATAAATTCTAATAATAATGTTTTGTAACAAACTTTACATTAATATTGTTGTTTTACATACATTATTTATTAGGTAGCTTTTCGTTAAAATGTTGGGTGATGACTCGTGGTCCCACTGATTTGGTCATAAAAAAAAAATAACCCTAACCTACCGAATTGCAAGTATTTACGAGTACTTTGAGTATTTTCTTTGATATTTAGAAGGGAATATTGTGATTGTGACTAAAAAGGCCAGTATCTCAAGTGGCCAGTACCTGAAGAACTCACTTTAATTCAAGTACTCTACGTGTATAAACTTGATGCAGTGGGGCCACGAACCTACGATTTTAACTATGACTGGTAGTCCCACTAAGCAGTGGAACCACGAACCCATGATTTCAGGGATAGTGGGACCACGAGTAATAGTGGTACAATCCCAGTGGGACCACGAGTCATTCACAAAAATGTTATGTACAATTTTGTGTTTTATAACAAAATTGCTGGCGTCGAAACCTACCAGGATCATATCATGGAATAATTAATACCTATTATTTTACTCTCCACTGCATTTATTGTATACACAGTAAAGTACTAATAGATTGTTATGGAATCTATTCTGAGAGGTAAAATTTGTAAGTTTGTTTGTTTGTTTGTTTGTTTATATATTCGAGCTAATCTCGGGAATTACCTGTCCGATTTGAATAATTCTTTTTGCAATAGATTGCTACATTCAACGGGAAGGTCATTGGCTATTTTTCAACCCGAAATTTCCACGTGTACGTGAACAACGCGGGTAAAGCCATGGAGCACTGCTAGTTTGTTAATAAAATGCAATCATATTAATTATGCGCAAGACACACGTAGTGCGGGTGCGGACCAGATGCGTGTGTCTTGCGTGTAGTGGAGAGTGAGAGTGTCGGCCCGTTTTGTGTAAGGTGCGTATCCATTGAAGCGGAATGACGCGGCGCAGAGTCTAACCAATCACAGCACATTCGGAATGTCAAACAACGCATCAAAATTACGCACAGCTCTGCTCTGCTTCAATGGAAACGCACCCTCAGACGAGACGACAAGTCAGTAAGACTTGTCGTCTCGTCTGAAGGTTTGGCTTTTAGAGGGAGATAGTCGGATAGATCGTTTTTGTAGAGTAATACACTCGGTCATACCATCGACATGTAGAGTTTGCTGCTTGTCTGTTTACGGTTGTGTCACAACTTAAGTAAATCCTTTTACAAAGTAGCGCGTGACGCTCACTAACTGTCGTACTTAAAGACGTCCATTAAAACGACACTTAATTAAATGACAATAATTTTTTTTCACACATAACATGTCAAAACATTGATGAAACCTTTACTAAGGAAGTATTTGATGTCACAGAGTACGAGGGTAAGATAAAGATCTACAAAACGTTGTATGCCTATTACTATAACGAAACTAAAACTAGCTATGCTTCCATTCGCCGACGAGCAAGGCATATCACCCCCTTCTATACTTACGCAAGCATTACACAAGCAATTACTAATTACCAACCTGTCTCCTCAATCCGTGTCTGTATTCAATCGAAGCCCACAGTAATAACTAGTATTACGTTATTAGAGGGCGAACGTTAGTATTTTTACTTAAGACCTCAGCCGTAATAACAGCAGATATATGAAATTGTCTGTAAGTATACGTTGTGGGAGTTAAGTGGCCGGGCCATCAGTCTCGGTGAAATTACGCCTTGATTTGTGATGGACATGGTTAGTTAAATATATACCGGCTTCGGCGGTTTGGGGATGTTTCATTGGGTTGATATTTGTTAGGTTTTGGTGATTTTTGGTGATAAGTAATGCCGATCTTTTCCTGTCTGCTTTTTATATTTGGGTAAGATAAGGTTTACCAATAGCAGACTGTTCACCTAGATTGATCTAATTTTATTGGTACAATTTTCGTTTTGATAGGTAGTTCCAGAGAGGTCGTTAATGATTTAATATTAAAGTCTAATGTTATGCGAAGACGCTTGGGCTGGTTTAGATTGACTTCCGAGTTTACTTTGAATATTCTAACGAAAAAAATAGAACTAGAATTTTACTGAATTGATGAACTTACAGCTTATAAGCTCCTTCGATCTAAACTACGGTTTTTATTATGATAAACATTGAATCAAGAATACCATGTCACACATGATGACTTAGATATTTCGTTCAACATTCCCAACCCTATAAAAAGACATCAACGTGTGCCAAACCGCGTGACAACACTAGTACACATATTGTTTAAGCTCAAGCAATAACATGAGATTGTAAACATTGATGAATGAATTGAATGAGTGCACTTGCATCGGCGGCCATGTTGTGTGATGACGTCAGTGGGCGGGGCGTACCTCGCGCCTCCCACTCGCACCGCCTTCAACAACTTTCATAAGTTGAGTGGATTTGTTTGTTTGTATGTTTCTTGTTATTATATTTGTTGGTTAAGTGATAGTTTTGTTTAAGTGAATGTAATAAGATTATGATTGTCCTCTTTGTACTGATAAGAGTGAGGCCTTTAATGTTTAGTAGAGTCATGGAACTAATCTTATATGACTAATAACTTAGAACTTTCTTGTGCTTTACCAAGCTTCATCATTTTAATTAAAGTTTCAGAATTTCATGTTCTAAGTATTTATCTTTAAATATTGATTAAATAAGAAAACGTTAGTCTTATACGAAATATCTTACAAGTTTTATACAACGAAGTTCTTTAATTATGAAGTTATTCTACCTGCTTTAATTTAGTCATCCTAAATGATTCGGAAACAAAGTCAAGTGAAATTACTTTAAAGAAGGTAGAATCCTAAATAAGAAAAAATAAACCTTCATTTAACGTTAAGAAATTATAGAAATAATCTAATGAAATCATCATAGTAAATTATATCACATTTAAATGTTTAGAAGATACTATACTAATTTATCTGGTGATAGATTTTTTTACATACGTTTTTGTTGCTTCTAAGTAAATAATATAATTATATCGATGTGTAAAACCAAACGCACTCTGTGCTGACTGACAAAGTGAAAGAAAAAAACATTATTACTTTATTACACAACTTTAATATTTTTTTTAAAGTAACTGAATGCTTTTAATGTACCCTTTAGACAAAAGGCCCCAAAGCTCACTAAAGATAAGTCGTAATCACCACGCTTGACGTTTTCAAATAAAAGCGATGTCTGAAAGTTATTTTGGTTATTTTTTATTGAAATGCGTAGCGGTGTACTTATTTTTGAAAAAAGAACCACGAAAATTATTTTTACCACGGAAGAGCGAAGTACTTAATGCACACTGCTCTATCTCGTTATTTTTACATTCTAATTTCAAAATAATCGCTATTAACTGTCACCAACCAAACTGAACATTCAAGACACCAGCACCCCATCATAATCGCAGCGTACAGTATGTTCAGTGTTTGTCACTCGCGACAGACCGGCTGTGTGTCGGTAATTCATCGAGCAAAAACCGGGCGGCGAGATCAAAGCGCGGCGCGATCAGACGCCGACGAAATGACTTGTTTCTCAGTTAGCTTAGTGTAAACATGCCGGAACTTCAAACGGGACCGAAAGGGACGTGGGATAAGATGAGGGAGGTAGCGGGAGACGGCTCGCTAAGTAAAATATATTTGTGTAATCGCGGCTGAAAATGTTCATTTAATTCATTGTCAGGATATTTATTTTGTGATATTTGTGGTTGGATATTAAGTTCTCAATTTCAAATGTATTATTTGTTACATATTTTCAAAATGATAAATGGTTTATTTTATACACATACGATAGGCATTTCAAATTTTTGTTAGACACATCTCACCTCACGTTGAAATACAACTAGACACTACTCTAGCTACATCTAGGTAACTTTCATAACATCTAAGTAATTAAGGTTGATTGATATCGAAAGCTCCAAAATAAGAGTGCTAAAAATATAAATTAAAAAACTCTAGGAAGAGTTCAAAATGCAATTATTACCAAATTATCCAGATCCGAGATACACGGTACACCGTACAGGTACACCAAATTATTTAAAAAACCACGCATCCCCAACCTTGCACCACGCGCCCTCCGGCGTCATCCTATTTTCATCCGGTGCCTGCGTCTGCGCCGCCCTTTTTTCATCGTCTTCTTCCGTTAATTTGTCAGAAATACAATATTTATCCAAAGCCGGGGGGCCGGCGATTATTTTAATGAGACGCCGCGGACTATCAATTAAGTGGCGCCTTACCATCCCGGCCGTCAAACACTGGACGCCTCAACCTTTTAAATACAATGATGAATGCTTTTAGTATAATCAAACACGCCGATAGTTAACTCGAACTAATCGCTCCGTCTAGCCCAAAATGATATAAGTGTAATTTTACGCGATTTCACGGTCGCTCGTTGGAACGGTCAAACGATTTCCGGTTGTTTTTACGACGCATGATTTGTGGCGAAAAATGATTGGTTTCAATGATTGATTGATGCGTGATTTTTATGTTTTTTTCATGTTAATTGTTAATAACACGGTTTGGTTTCGGAAATTTAGACTTTTTTGTTTATTAGAGTAATTGGTCAGCAATTTTGTATAATAAACTTGATTGTTTTAAATATTAATCGGACATTATAATAGTAGAAGGAAAATTTATGATTTTAATAGATGTAGTTAACTTAATGGGTTAAGTATAAAAATAGAGTGATAACTGCATTTTGAAATTAGACTTATTAGTAGAAAAAGTATACAAATAAATACCAGTAATAACCCGTCATGTTTTGCATCACAATTTTTCTACAATATTTGATTACAAGACAATTTATATGTAAACCATGTATCAATAGGAATATTCTATGAACTTCTTGAATACTAAACCAATAGTCAATCAGAGTAACAGTCAATAATACTACGTTCCACATACAAATAAATAAATGCCAAGGTAGTTACATATCAGACGTATGTCGTACAGTTTGGCATATTGACAGCGGCGATCATTTTAATTGGACGCCTGAGAAATGTATGACATTTCGAGGAGAGATTTATTCACATATCACGAGTATAGTTATCGTCTGTACGGGCTACTTTGCGTGCGGTCTAAATAACAAAACGACATAAACTATTAATAAGTTATGGCCTTAGTAATAGGTCATATAATATGTTAAATAATAATGATTGAAAGTTTCCGTAATATAACTATCGTCAGGTATAAAATCTTCTTCTTTTTCTATGTATATTATAAGACAGATTCATTATTTAATTCAAAGACACGTATCCCATTAGGCGTCGGTGTCGTAACCGTCAACTTCACTCCATTACCCATCAAAATGAAAAGAAAACAATACGAAAATATACCGAGATCAAAGTATAGTGGCAATTAGGTCGCGTAACAGGATACTGCATCAAAAGTAATCATTTCTTTTAGGTAAGTGATGCGACGTAGAGTTGCGTCAAACCCTTTTAGTACCAGGCGTTTTTTGTGACGATTACCACCCGCGGCGTAGGGCTGTCAATGTCAGTTTAATTTGGTGGTTTGTTTAAAGACTGTTTTTGTAAGCTGTAGTTGGCGTCATAAGTAAAAAAAGGGTGAAAGTGTTCATAAATAGACAACGTGACTTAATGCGTTGTGGTTGTGAGGCGCCGAGTTTTTTGTGAATTATTTGGCAGTTTATAATGATGTTTTTGTTAATACCAGTAGCAGCCCTGTGGTCGTCATTAAGGTTGTAGTCCACTGCGTGTAACCGTGAAACTAGCGTCTAATTTGTAAAGCGCCCGCGATCGCACCACAATGCTCCTTTGACGCACTGATGAGAATTTTAATTGACGGCTCTTTGCGTGCATACCGCCAGAGCTTTGACGTGTCGAAATGAAACGCTTAAAATATTACGCTTTTTAATATGGATGGATAACTTTATTTTAATAATGTTTTATGTTGTATATTTTTATCATCCCATATTTATCTATTTAGTAAAACTTTGGTTTAATTTTATTGAAATCAAACAAAGTTAAATTTGAATTCAACACGAAGTTTGAAAAGTAAACTAATTGAAGGCTTATACTTTCATGTCTAAATTCTCACAGGAACAGGTATAGCACGAGTAAAGCTGCGGGTCGCTGTTAGTACGTTTATAAAGAGTTGTACAACCTCAAGACAAGGAGCGATGCCATTGACATAGATTATTCTCCTTAGTTGGTTTACATACAACAATTTTAGTTATGATATTGTTATTGTATATTAATTAATTGCAATTTATTCTTTAGAATAATATTGTCGATATTGAATATGCTAACAATTTATTAATAACAAAACAATTAATTCACAATTACTCAACGGCTAAGGTGAACTGTCAAGGAACAAAAAAGAATAATAAATTATTGCTTATTAATTCTTACTTAGTATCGGACATGCATTTTTAACTTTGTTTGGATACTTTATAATTGAATGGAATGCTTGTTTATGTATAAAAAATATTTTGAGTTTAATTTATCTCTTTTTTATTACTTAATAATCATGTCATATGTCTAGTTTCAATGTTGTGTCTTTACATTCTTTAAAATAATCATTTTTTATTTTTGTTTTGATTAAAAATACAATAGAAGCATACGCCTTAAGCTATGTAGCAGCAAACATTTATAAAAAAAAAATGACTAATCCGAGTTTTTATCGGAACTTTAAAGTGCACAAAAAATTAAAATATTTACTTATTCATATTTGATATAAATAATACGAACTTTTACAAGAAATGCTCGTTTAATAGTCAATTAACTCATTTAAAACGTAAATAATCATTATCATTGATAGAAAATTACAGTATATTTTCTAGAATATCTTTATCACAAAAATAATGGTTACTTAGTTATATGAATTGAACGGAAAATTGTTTTAGCCATTAATGGAATAAGCTTTTATGGATATAGTTTTATTATCCTTCATTACTATTTTTTGCTAATTTGTATTGTTTTGTTCACTAACTCATATACTAAACTAGGTGTATTGCCATAGTTTCTGAGCTAAAACTAAAGCTAAGGGGTACGTTTCCATGGCAACGGGGCGGAACGATGCGTAGCACAATTGATAAATCACGAAGAGATTGGGCAATGTCATAGTTTGATTGAGCGATGTATGTTAACACATTGCGATTGTTAAGCAACGCGCAACTGGGCTGCGTTGTAGATCGGTGGCTTATAGTGGCATTTCTTTCTGATCACTCAGGGCACGTTAAGCAGTCGGTCCCGGTTGTTCCAATCATTAGAACGTGTCGGAGGTGTTTAGACGGTGTTAAAACTCCGACACTAGGGTTGTTCACTTACACATTCTAACCTACTAACTTAATTATTATTTATTTGAACGGGAACTTACGTACGCGGAGGTTACTGTTGAGTTGTCCCTCAACACGTTTCGGTCACGTCTCGCGGTCGCGTCTCTCCCCGCACTGAGTGCGGGGAGAGACGCTGTCGCGAGCGCTTCACCCACCTCCTGATGAAGGTCACCGTACGTGACCGAAACGTGTTGAGGGACAACTCAACAGTAACCTCCGCGTACGTAAGTTCCCGTTCAAATAAATAATAATGTCATTAACGTACGTTTCAATTAATAGTAAAACTACTAACTTAATGTTATGTGATTCATTAATTGAGCTCCACGCAAACACGCTATGGAAACGTACCCTAAGGTTTAGTTTGAAAACTTACTCAAAAATCAACGATGCTAAAGACTTATAATTAACAAGAACTGCTTAAAAACCCTCATGTATCTTGTATGCATTGAAAGCAAAAATACAATCCACATGCTTGAACAATTTCAATTTACATAAATTTATAAATAATTACCATTAGAATTCTTTGAAACAAAAACTTCGTTAACCCACTCTGTTTTACATACACTACATAAGGGGATTCCTTTTTAATAAGACGCTTCACATGTTAGTACCTTGTCGCTCTAAAGAGAGCTTTCGAACAATTTGTATGTAGTGATCAAGGAACGCAAGCTTAGTGCGACATGGTTGTATAGAGTAAGAAGTTGTTAAGTTCTATACAAGGGAGCTACACAAAAACTGACATTCAATTTGTTTTCCATTACGTTTCGAATCCATACATGATGTGTAATGCCAATTAATTCAACATTATATGGGTAAAGCAAGGTGTTTACTTAATAGCATAATTACTTCACGTACGGTTTGACTGCTTGTTAAAATTAACAGTTGCCTTGCTGTTTAAATATTAATCATTTACAATTTTATATTTATGCATGTAATTATTTTGTTCCCTGAAAACAGTACATTGAGGGCGGATTCACAAGCATTTTAAATTGTATTCAGCGCCTAAATTTACCGTCCCAGAGCTGGGCAAAGGTCTTAAAAGGAACAATATTAAAGGTAAATAGATTAGATTTCCAAACCGGGTAATAGTCGACCAACTTATAAAGAGTAGGTACGTAGCGAATTGAAACGACTATATTTTTATACGTTGAAAATGTGAATGTTCATAGTACCTATGAAACATTGATACACTTAATTGTAATAATTGTAATTGTATAATAAGTTAATGATTGACCTAATGTTTAAAGATTACCCTAGTTTATTATAATAAACTAGCTGCGCCCCGCGGTTTCACCCGCGTTGTACCCGTTCCCGCGGGAATTTCGGGATAAAAAATAGATGTTGGCCGATTCTCAGACCTACTCAATATGCTCACAAAATTTCATGAGAATCGGTCGAGCCGTTTCGGAGGAGTACGCGAACGAACACTGTGACACGAGAATTTTATATATAAGATTAAGAATGTACCTTATACTCGTAATTTAATAATTTGCATGCCTTAGAGGTAGAACATATTGATCCTATTTAATATAATCAATCACCTTTATATTTACATATTCATGCATTCATATTTCATTTTATTTCATTTCAACCACTTTTCTCACTGCTGCACTCACAGTCGCCAAAGATTCTTTATGAGAGGTTCATGAGAATTTTTTTACTTAAAGCATATAGAAAATTACGTTAATTAGTTAATTGTCTACTTTGAGTATGACAGTTAGTATAATTTATGTGTACGGTTCCGGTTCCGGTTCCGGTAAGCCCGACATGCACTCGACATTAAGTTGATTGATATCGACTTTTTTTAATTCAATCGCGTTAAATAACTCGTCCAGATTGCGATTGGATTTTCCGTTATCACCTAGTTATGTTACATAGTCAGTATTTGTATAACTTTCTCAACAATTCTATTGTTCTCAATAACTTGAAGATTTATTACAAGCAACCGAACGTGTTTGCACATTGTAATGTAAACATTATACCTTCATTCACTTATAAATCTATCAATTCTCACTATAAATCTTTGTTTCGCAAAAACTGTACCGGTGTTTGCGAAACACGGTTTATTAATTAGGTAAACACGTGATTAAACTTGACAGTCGACTGAAAGTTTGAACAAAGAATATGCCAGCTGTATTGAAAACATTGTATTTTTTAAATGTATTAAAAATAATGCACTTTCAATTATGTTTTAAATTAAATGGTTAATTAAAGATTTATCGAAAATTAAATCATAACATATAGCACTTTGTATAATGGTAGCAGGTGAATATATGTGCCAAACTCTGTTGATAGTGGCACTAGTTATGTTTTGCAGAATATACAAAACACAGTAAATCCCTACTTTTTGAATTAATATTATCTTTAGAATCAGTTACTAATTCAAACCCTCTTGCTCCACATCCAGGCCGGTCGTGTGTCAGATAAATAAAAGGAAAAACCAACAAGCGGCGTGCAGTTAAGGCTCGCACATACAATATCTCGATTTATTACTATTCTCGATAAAATTATAATCGTTATTTATCGCAGCGGGTGAGTGCGTGTGCTTGCATTATTCATTCGATCGAATGTTGCGATGTCTCGGTTATTTACAGTGCATTGTTACAACAGTTGCAATTCGCACGATGTTTAATATGATGCAACGATGTTTGCTCGACGTTTCTTAGTACCGTGTGTCAGATATGGTAGGTTATGTGTTGGGATGTTTTTGTACGGAATTTTGATTAGAGTGTATGTATATGATGTACGTGCACACTGTATTTTGGCGGCTTAAAAACAAGGGTCTTTGAGTTTTTAGTAACAACAAAAGACGTAGAATTCTTAATCTGTCGGTCCCGGTTTCAATCAACAGACCATGTCGGAGGCCTTTAGGTGGTCTAAAAACTTCGACACCAGGGTTGGCCACTCACCTACTCGAAATGAATAAATTCTAATTCAGGAGCTTCACATTTCAAAATTCCATGGGCTGTATATCATGCTTATTTACACTTATCTGCTACAGACTTCGTTTACGTAAATACCATAATTAATTCACAGTGACTTAAGTAACTTAGCTTAGCTCCTAGTTCTTAGTAAAATTCCTATGAGTTAATTACATTGTTACTTATCCGTGAAACATGCTACTTGGCCTGTCAAGTCAGCTTGTTAACAAATCTTTGCTCTATGTTAAACTCGACAATGAGAGACAAAGAAATAAAATATACAGAACGGAAACTCCATTCAGCGTAATAATATGTTTACCTAATGTAGATATACTTATAATAGTAGTTTAACACGGGTATTAAAACACTCGTTACTATTATGAAACTCGCTGCGCTCGTTTCATAAACTCACACTCGTGTTTTAATACCCTTCCTTATATGACAGTTGCATACACTACTTTATCTTCACTAATGCAATTAATCAAACAACAAGAGTAAAAGCTGACAATAGTTTTTCACGCGTACGTGTATTGTCACACTGAACTTGCCGCCATTAAAATCTAACCAATGAGAGCGCAGCTGCGCGTAGGGCCAATCAGGAGCGAGCGAGATCTTACCAAAGAGTTTTGTGTATGTAGTTTCGACGAAGTTTTCACGTATAACCCAACTGTTTTCAAAAGCCAGCCTAATATCAAAATTTTATGCAACTAGTATGAGGATTTTGACATAAGGCTCGCCAGGTTAATTGGTCGCGTTATAATGATGTTATAATGAGATTTTACGATATCGATGTGGATATTATAACATCATGTGCAATTGCTTAAATTGAGTGTTATAGTTGTCTGCGCTATAACAGTAGTAATTATAAGTCAAGTATTGGAAACATAAGTAGAATGTTACAACATTAGTGTAGATAAAATGGTTTTTTAATACTTACAAGCCCGCTAATGAACATGACTTGTATTTTTAGTTACGTCTTTCACTTGTTTCTAAGAGAATAATAGCTGTGGATTCCTCATATTCATTTGACAATACCATTCCATATTATTTGCTCTGCTTCCAAATTCAAACGATCTATTCGAATAAAATAGGCACTCAAATTCCAAACCAATTCCAAACACAAGACATCCGAAGAACTGTCATATACTATACTAATCTATACTAATATTATAAAGCTGAAGAGTTTGTTTTGTTTGTTTGTTTGTTTGTTTGTTTGTTTGTTTGTTTGTTTAAACGCGCTAATCTCAGAAACTACTGAACCGATTTGAATAATTCTTTCACTGTTAGATAGTCTATTTATCGAGGAAGGCTATAGGCTACATTTTATCCCGGATTTCCTACGGGAACGGGCACAACGCGGGTAAAACCGCGGGGCGCTGCTAGTACATATAATAAAGCTGCAGAGTGTGTTTGTTTGAACGCGCAAATCTCAGGTACTACCCATCCGATTTGAATAATTCTCTTTGTAATAGATAGCCACATTCCATGGGAAGGGTATAGGTTACTTTTTATCCCGAAATTCTCACGGGAACGGGCAAAACGCGGGTAAAACTGCAAAAAAGCGGGTAGTCTGTTTTATATAACAATTACTCTTTGTCCAGTCAGCAATAGTAATTAAGACGTCCGTTCTATACACGATCCGACATCGCGTTGTTATCGTAAACTGCACATGTATAATTAATGTTCAGTCATTTCTGCTTTAAAGGCTTATTTTAAAGTGTATAGTAATGAGAAGTATAATGAAATTATACGTGTTACTTAGTATGAACGTAAATGGCCCAAGGTAAGCTATAAAAGTCTTAACTAAAGATGGTATTTTTTGTAATTAATAATCAACACATTATTCTATTTGGTCAGCGCAGGCGGGTAAAAAACATAAAACTCAACAAAGAAAGCGGAAAGTGAATAAAATGAGCATTCGTTTAAAGTACTAACTATACTCGGTAGTGCATTAGTGGTGTACTTTCTAGAAGGCAAAGAAGACCTCTTAATATACAATAGTATCGTTAGATACAACAAATTAGTCCAAACAAAACAAATTGTACTTCTTTTGTATAGTCGGTTGAACAGTAGCAGATAATTATAAAAATACTTAATTAAAAACAAGATAATTTAACTTAATGATAACAAAATATTCAAACACTACAATAACAAACAAAAAGCGCTGAAATGGTGGTCGTTACGCAGATCAAATAAAAAGTTAAGTTCGAGCACTGCGACAACTACAATGAAGCACATAAAAATTGCACCTAGCATATTACACCCTAAAAATTACACTATGAATGTACATAGCACACATTAACTACCAAATTACACCTCTCTGATTGCTTACAATTTATACTAAGTTTCTTTTACTACACTTTCCTAACAACTTAAATATGAGCGCTCCTGCCCTTTCGAGGCTTTTAGGTGTAAAAACTCCTTCAGAGTCGGCCGCTTACCTCCTCAAAATTACTTACTTCATCGTCGCCATCGCTTGTCTCAAGTTTTTATTCAGTCTCAGGAACGTTGGTCGTTAATCGCCCCACTAATTAGCGGGCACCTTGCGGCCATCAATCAAATCCGAGGTATTTAGGTCAAAACAGTTGACAATCGAGTCATTAGCGGGAGCGGTTTTTACTCCCCGCTAATTATTATAAAGGTGCTTTAAGATGAAGTATGAGGGGCGGAATTAGCTTGAATTTTGTTTAATATAAACCAGGATATTTACAAAGTTTTTATAGTCAATTATATGACAATGTGAAAGCTTATTCTTATATTTTCTTGGAGTACTTGATTTAGACAAAAAACTTCTGGTCAAATCACGGAATAAGCATCATTTGACCTTTGAATTATTCTAGATATCTAACTTACCTTGAGAGCACTGGGTCTTCACAGACTAAGTCCCGACATAAGACTCACTTATTCGACGCAGATAATTATGTGTATCTTTCAATCTTACCACAAGTTGTAGGTATAATCATGTAAGTAGCTTTGTGAACAACTCTGTTGTCGAAGTTATTAGACCGCCTAAAGTTCTCCCACTTGGCCTATTATCTACAGTTAGACAACAAGTAAGGACAGAAAAACAGACAAAATAGTCTGTTAGACTTCGCTTCTATTTGTTTGAGACTGTAGCACCATTTCTTTGCCTCGGAACATACCTAGTTATTCATAACGTCTATCCATGTTAAAACGTCTGCACAAAACCGATACCCAAAAAACCTAAAATACAGTCCGTGAAATCTCCTGCATTATGCAGCAATGACCCAGACCGGGCTCTATCATTATTCAGAATACATAATGCCTGCCATCCTCTATTGTGATGGCAGTAAGGTCGAGATTCACCTTGTACCAGAGACGTATGACAAAAACTGCAGATATCCGTCTGGCCCATCAATCTCGTTTGATCTACTGACTACACGATGTTTCAGTATACATTTACAAATATTAACACTTATTACTGTCTGTAGACGGGATGTAAAAATTGACGTTTTGATATAAATTAATATATTCTGAAGATAATATGATGGTGGTGTTATTGCCTATTGTCTGTTAGGGAGTTCTTGGGAAGGGCATTATATTCATACAGTCATTTTCTTGCTCTATAAGGAATAAGGATGCTATCAAATAAATATAATTTACCTACTAGTGTTTTTCTTGTGATGGAATTCCTTAAAAGCCACTCCGGGCATTTTGTTCTGATTTTTTTCACGTACAAGACTTTAAGACTCTTAATGGATACATATTTTAATATTCTGGGGTCAGTCAATTCTGGAACGAGAATTTCCATCAGTGCATAGACGATAAAAAATTCATTTATTCACCGAATTTTGGAAGTGAATAGAATGAGGCAGCTGCAGAAACTTACCTTAGAAACTGAAATAAATATACTTTAGATTTTTTCCAAAACATCGATGATATCAGTGAAAAATGCAACAAGTTATGTCTGTTATTCTTTTAAAACTGTAGTTAAAAAAAAATAATTGGAAGAAATTGTAGTTGAAAAAAATCCCATTTTTCTTTATTGGTCTTTTCTCGAATTAACATTGAAAATACATTGATATTGAAAAGTTAATAAATAAATAGTAATGTTTAAACATATGCACTAATAGAGCGGGCATCAGATCAACTGCTTAATTTGAGTAGCGTTTATTATCAGGACATTGGCCTTTATTCAACTTCGTTATTGTATTGACAATACCCAGACACAAAAAATACTTTTTTTCACTTACATCCATCGTACTCCGAGCCGTCGATACTCCATTGCAAACTGCATTTAAAACATCGGCCATTTATCACGTGAAGTCGGTTTTGTATCCACGCCGATTTCAGCGATCATGAATGAAACATGATATTTTTTTCCGATGTCTAGATGTTAATATGACGTATAATATTTTCATCAATAAAGTCCCAAGGTTCCAACGTTGCAGGCTGTAAAAAATATTTTTGGAGATTTTAGAGGTCATTGAAAAAAAATATCGGTTAATATAAATACGTTTTTTAGGTAAAGATTGTGGAAATTGTTGATATTTTTGACTTCTTGAAATTTTTAATAAGGTAAATGTTAAACTTAATGAACCAGTATGTTCACAGATTACTTTTCATCAGGATTGAAGTCACCATCCCAAAAGTGGGCAATGGAGCATTAAAGGTTATCTTCAAAACCCTTTTTTTCTACTACCTAGACATTAGGCTATATTAAAAATATTTCGAAAAAGGTTTAAAATGTCATAACAAGTAACTATTTCTATACTTATATTATAAGGAGGTAAAATTTGTAAGTTTGTTTGTATGAGTATGAATCCC
Source organism: Cyclophora albipunctata (assembly GCA_963082685.1). Taxonomy (NCBI): domain Eukaryota; kingdom Metazoa; phylum Arthropoda; class Insecta; order Lepidoptera; family Geometridae; genus Cyclophora; species Cyclophora albipunctata. Next base: position 554,429 of record OY720121.1, on the reverse strand, counting down.
GGGAATTACCAGACCAATTGGAATAATTCTTTTTGAATTCCCATGGGAACGGGCACAACGCAGGTAAAACTGCGGAGAACTGCTAGTATTAAATATATTGCCTAGAGTCCGATTTATAAAATCCTCAGTTTCTATTTAAGGTTTACTTTCCAAGTCAGTGATTGTGTAACTAAATGCGGCTGAATTGAATCTACTAAATAAACTGAAATATACTTTACATCGACATTAAGAGCTGCAGTCTTGGAGCCATTTGTCAAGTGTTCCGATGAATATTTCATCAGTCTGGCTTTGAGCGTCTTGATTTAATTTTTGACTATATTCTTTTATTTATAGGTGGAATTATATAGAGGTATGAATAAAATACCAGTAGAGGGATATGTCACGTTTGTTGGCTTCTGGAGTGAAGACATATCGCCATCTGCAGTAGATCTATAGATCGTCCACAATACTAGTATAAACTAACCTATTTTTAAATGACCGCAGCTTTGCTACTACATTTAAAACCTTAAAACCTTTTTTCAAATCAGTTTAGGCAATTTTCAACTTCAACAGATTCAACAGATTTTAAAAAAAGTTGGTATAGCCGTGCCCCTGTTTTGTTCGACTAAGCAGGGGTACTGCCGTGCCTCCAGATACTAAACTCAACACAATATCGGTCTAAAATTTGAATGGCCCTGTCCGTATAATATTATCCTCTTTAGAAATCGGTTAAAATATTTAACTTATGCAAAAATATAATAAACTTGATGAGTAATAAAATACATTCTTAAAAGGAATGTCCACTTAACGCTGCGCTCGTAACACTTAAGAGACATCAAAAATATTAAAAAGCACCGAATCACCGCATTAATATTTCGCATCGACCATACGAATATTCAACGAAGTATTTTCTCAATGTTAATTAACAATTCGAATGATAACATCATCATAATGTTACCGCGAAGTCGTATAGCTTCCCTTGTCGCAGTCAACAGATTCGATGCCGGCCCGAGGCAATTAAAATGTCGTAAAAATTAATAACGATGTAAACTACTCTTTGTCCGAATATCACCTTTCCGATGCAATTATTTATGTATTTTATGGAAGTGCCTTTTAGTGTTTTTTAATTGAAACAAAAAATATAAAAATGTTTATGTTAAGTTATGGACTGAGCGGAGAGATGTATTTTTTGAAAGTGTTCGTCGCTTTTTTCTGCATATTCATTAAATTATATATATATGTCACCGGAAGATTGTAAACACCGTAACTAGTAAGATTGTAAACCGTATCGACAGAAGTATTACAGTTCTACATTAGTATAATAGTTAGATTGTTTGAGATGCTTGCTTTTTGTCATATAAGACAAGCAAAATATTACTCGATTTTGCGCCCCCTACAATGGTACCCAGGGCACGTTCCCTGACTGCCCTTCCCTAGTTACGCCACTGTAAAAATGTAAATGCATGTCACGTGATAGTCCTGTGTGCATACATTTTGACAAGAGACAATCAATTAGAATAGTGAGCGAATTGTCCCTTGTCTTTTTATACCAAAAAGACATTTTGAATATGTTTGGAAACTTTATGTAGAAAATTGTTTTACTACGGCGTTCTTATTATAACATTTTGACAGAAGACAAGCTAACAGAATGCTAAGCGATTGCCACTTGTCTTATATAGTATATCATTACGAACACAATTATTGGTTTACTATGCCATTAATTGTTCATATAGAAACATAAAATTACTTGAATATTTATACTTGATCGACCATTAACTTACCGTGCCTAAATAACACAAATCAAACTCTAAAAGCTCCCTAAAGCTCGTAAAATGTCGCTTAAGTTGTAATAATTTAATGTTCCTGATAGATCTAAATGAATACTCACATAATAAAGCTGAAGAGTTTGTGTTTTTGTTTGTTTGTCTTGCTAACCCATTTTTAGTCTTTGTATTTCTTAAATTAATATATTTTCTCAGCCATTAATATATTTTCAACAGCCTCCGTGGTCTTGTGATTTGAGCGCCTGGCTCACGACCCGGAGATTCCGGGTTCGATTCCCGGTGGGGATATCTCACAAAAATCTCTTTGTGAGAGTTTCCTCAGTTTGGTTAGGGCATTGCAGGCTGAATCACCTAATTGCTCGAAAAGTAAGATGATTCCGTGCTTCGGAGGGCACGTTAAGCCGTCGGTCCCGGTTACTTTCTACGGATAGTAGTCGTTACAAGAGCCATGTCAGAAGCCTTTGGCGGCTCAATAACTCTGACACCAGGATTGTCAGGTTGACCATCCACTCGATGAATAAGAAGAATATATTTTCTATCTGGTAAGTTAGCTAGTTCAAAGCATTCTTTTAAGTTCGGAATCAAATGAATAATTTTACATATAGCAGCACACCGCTTACATACTAGCAGCGCTCCGTAGCTTTACCTCGTTGTGCCCGTTCCAGTAGGAATTACGGGATTAAAAATAGCTTATAGCCTTTCCGTTGAATGCGGCTATCCATTATAAAAATAATTATTCAAATTGGATTGGTACTTTCTGAGATTAGCGCGTTAAAATAAACAAAAAGGCAAATTTTTCAGCTTTATTATATAAATAGATATTACCTATATAGAGTACATAATAGATTTAACCAAGAGATAGGTTACTCGTGATCTCAAATTTCATACAGAGGGTACAACCGCGTGTCGCTGCTAGTATCTAATGCTAATGCCGGAGGCGTGACATAAACGCAAACAGAAGTAAACGGTAATCCTTTTTACTGCCCGCCTAGTAATGTTATATGGAGACGGTTTCCGCACTTGCCCATTAAGACGCTCGTTACAAAATAATTTACGATTATCGACAACATAAAATATTATCAGAGCTTAATTTAAAGTTTTATTATCTCACTGTGCCAGTTTTGATGTAATATTTTTACTCGGTTTCCGTAAACGGAGGAACTGTTGAAACTTTACGAGTATTTAATGAGTGATTAAACGGTGTTGTAGTTATATCGATAAGTTTGTGGGTTTTTATTGATTTTATAAGTAGTCGTCTGTAACTTAATAAGGTTGTTTACGCGTTTTTAATAAATATAAATTAATGTTTACTGCTTTGGGTGATGAAATTTTTCTGGTATTTGTATATGAGACAAAAGTGCAGCATCGGTGATAAGATAACTCTCACATAAAAATATTCTATGATAGATGTTATTGAATACAATGTGAAGAAAATGATAGTCAACAATTATTTGTTGAATTGATAGTTATCAGACTGTAATCACGCCAAATATATTCCTTAACAGAAGAACAAGAAATAAAAAAATAATCTAAGTATATTAAAATGAGTGGAGATCATTACTAACAAAGCAGTAAGCAGTGCGCTGAAACGAAACTGAAACCATTCACGTCATAACACAGTGCACATAACCGCACTCAGACACGTTGATTAAACCGCACTTACATAATGGACATATTTTTTCTAATTTGTTAAAATCAGTACTAAGGAAGCATTTTGACGTCTCTGAGTACGAGCGTAAGACTATATTATGACAAAATGGATACAGGTGTGTTTATGTTTTAGTAATATTGTTATACTACCGATAGGTATACTTAAATTCTAGTCCGTATATTATCCTGTCAAACGCGACATCAAGTACTATCACATCGATCTAATTCCTCCATAAACATGGTAACTTAACTCCGCAGTTAAGTATACATATAAAAGTTTTACGACACTCATAAAATAGTATTAAAATTCAGAAAACAACGTTTTATGTCGACTAATTCGATTGGTTTTTACGTAAATATTAACATTTAATATTGTAAATAATAAATTTTATCGCATCAATGAATTACTATAAAAATGACAATCGGTCCGATAAACTGGTACGATCTTATTAGTCGTATAATGTAAAATAGAGCGCCGATAAATTGGGTATTTTATGAGCTTTTTGTTTTTATTTTATGGTTATGTGCTAATTTTTTTAGTGCTTTACTTAATTAGGATGTTGATTGTTAACGCTTTAAATAATATTTAGAATAATTTATGATTTGGGTTATTACGAGTTCAATGAATTAGTTTTAGATTAATTTTTAAAAAATATTTGAGTATCAAATATATTCATGAGATTTCATTAATAATATGTATAATATAATATACCCGGACAAATTCACACACGGTGAATTAGACCCAAAGTAAGCTCTAGGCTTGTGTTATGGAATCTAACTCACTGATACTACTACATATACTACTGATACTACTATAAATACTTTATAAGAATATATAATTGACACCCAGACGTCGCCAACAACTATGTCTTCACATATTGTTGGCTCGAATGGCGGGAATCGAACCAGCAACCCACGACATAGTAAGTGCTCTCACTGCCACTATGCCAACGGGCTTGTCAAAAAATACTATTATATTAATATTTGAGTACCAAATATATTATGTAGTTGATAACTTTTTGGACGTAATTCGAATTTGCTAGTAAAATAATTGACCATTATCGTTAGTGACAGTAAGCAATTTATATTTTTATATTTATTCAATTTATATTTATATATTGCGGTCGAAATGCCATCTAAGCATTATTAGCATATTCTAAATTATTGATTATCTTAAACCAAAAAGTTTAACAATTAAAACCATAGCCAAGAATATAAAGTGTCGGATCGATTATTTATCGATATGCAAATTCGATAATAGTGTTTTAATGGGACAACCGGTCTTGGGCTTAAATATCGAATTTAATGTATGCGTTATGTGGATAGTTGATTATTATTGTCAGAACAAAGAAATGGAGTAGACTTTACAGTTTATTTTATCCTAAAGTTAATGTATAAAATTACCACCAATATGAAATACAAATATATTTTTATCATAAACAACTCGTTCCTTGTAGTTGCAATCGCAGTTTACCCGTAGCTATTTCGCGATAATAGTAGTTTATGCAACTGTCATATAATGAAGGGTATTAAAACACGAGTGTGAGTTTATGAAACGAGCGCAGCGAGTTTCATAATAGTAACGAGTGTTTTAATACCCGTGTTATATGCAGTTGCATACACTACTTTATCTTCACTAATGCAATTAATCAAACAAAATTTTAAAAACAAAACACATTGCGAAACATTAAATTCACGCGTACGTGTATTGTCTCATTGAACTTGCCGCCATTAAAATCTAACCAATGAGAGCGCAGCTGCGCGCGCAGGGCTGCAGGGCGCGCGCCGCGCAGGGCGCGATGTTATAATGAGATTTTACGATATCGATGTGGATATTATAACATCATGTGCAATTGCTTAAATTGAGTGTTTTAGTTGTCTGCGCTATAACAGTAGTAATTATAAGTCAAGTATTGGAAACATAAGTAGAATGTTACAACATTAGTGTAGATAAAATGTATTTTTTGTCTTTTCTCAAGGTCTGTGTTGAATTCTATGACAATTGATTACTATGGTTTAGGCGTGAAATCATAAAAGACAGACCGAGTTACTTAGAATATCGGTATATAACTACCAAAATTTTCTTCATGGCTAGTAAAATGTATTAGCTAGTAAAGTGTATTAATTAGAACAAACATGAGAAAATAACTCGTCTTTTAACTTGTATACTGGCGCCATCTATTGGTCGCAATCGGAACCGAAGTAAGATTTATGTTTACGTCCTCTCTATAGTTCCCTTGTTCCGAAAGCATATCTTGTAACGCGTTGCAGTGTAATTCGGTGGAGGTATAAAATTTTGCAAGTGTCTTGATTTACGACACGACTGTCCGTATGTTAATTCACGATATAAATTACGGAGTTTACTTTATATTATAATGTACTTATTTAATTGAAGTTATTTATTATCGTAATTTATTCTTGATACGCGTCAATAACACTTTAGAGTGTTAAATGAAGGTTGAGTTTTATATTCATGCATAGTTTTAAATGTTGTTACATTATGTATGATTGATTATCTGAGCATTGATCAACAATGTAATGCCTGCAGAAAGGTATTATTATACAGCTGTTGTGAATTAAGTATTCTGATTGGAATTGCTTCCAAAACTGGCTACAGAAAAGGTACGAAGTGTCAATCTTTCTTGGGACAAAGATCTTAAACACGATATGATGTTGATACAGAAGTGGGTGTCGCTAAGCAAGCAAATAAACTTTTTGGCGATTGAGGACATCACTATAAAAATACACATAAAAATATAATCCCCAACCAATCTTATTGAAAACCATGAATTCACAAAAGTTGAAATTATAAAAAGCAAATAAAACGTTAATCTGAGGCAGTAAAACTCGCAAATATATCGGACTATGGCAGCACATAACAATTTTACGACAAGAATGCTTTAAAAACTTTCTTGGAACAGTGTAAAGTCTTCCGTCAATTAGTTACGATTTATTCGATTGTCCATAATCGTTGTATCATTATCACAGATGCGACATCTATTTACATTTTACGACGTATTAAGTTTTACGGTGATGTCGTCCAAAGGTGGAATCGATCGGAATCGATTCACAAATTGATATTTTATCGGTTACAGGCCATGGGCGGCACTAAATTCTCGAAGGAACTTTTATAGCCGTGTGGTTTAAATCGTAAACTTTTTAAGTAGTTCAATATTTTTTGAAATACAACTTGTTTATTGAAGTGTACATTTTAAGACAGCCGACTAATATTCTATTCACATTCTTACACGTATTCATTTTGTTCAAAGATTTATCTCCATATTGTAGCGGTTGGCTATCTGCTAACTAAAATATATTTAATTTTACTATTCATTTTACAACATAAGATTTAAAATGTTACTGCCTCATTAGCAAACTGTGTCATTCTAAATCAAAAACATTGCACAAAAATACCTGCACTGTTTAATTGAAAGTAATATATTCCCAGGCTAGCTGTCATCACGTGACGTCACCGCCCGCCATTTTGTCGCCGCCATGATAAATCCAAGCTCATCAATCTCTCGTGGCGTGAGCGATGCGACAGGTAGCTTTCGCGTCGCAATCGTTTGTCACGTGTGAGTGGAACCCAGGGCTTAGATACGAGATAACAATATAAGTTATATAGACACATTTAATATGGTTACCCGACAGTGTTTGATTATTATTTATGGGCATAGGTTTGTGGAAAACATAAATATATAACGTTTTATGAATAAATCGACAGGCATTTTTATTGCGAGTATTCTTTGCCTTTCTTTGTAGTCATAATATTTGGCGAATGAAGGCTTTCAAAAAGCTAAAAATGATCAATTTTGTACCCTGTATAAATAAAATAAGCTCCAAAAGTTCAAACGCCTTTACTGTTTTCTTCCCTAAAAATAAACCTAACCAAAAATTCAAAAAAATTTCAAATAAAATAAGTCTCAAAAATAATTAAAGCGTGGAAAAACCGTCAAAAACATCTCTATGAAAATCGTTTGATCTTCCCCTTGGCTGGGCTGAAAACGATTAAACGTGGGGTTGGTTCAGATTTGTATCGCGGCTCATCAAAGGTGGGTGACAATGTGGGGTCGCAAAAACAACAGTTGGAAACGTTTTTAATATGGCACCCGTTTCAGAGACGAGCAAATACGGTAGGGTTCTGTGCGTTATTTGTGCTGGAAAATGGAGTGGAAAATGATTACGTAGCCTTTTTATAGCCTTTCATTTTAAGCATGGTTCACAGTGGACGTATCTAACGTCATTGGGTAAAATATTTATCACAAAATTAAAGATATGTATTATGTTTAGACAAGTAGACGTTAACTACATTTAACATTTAACATCATGTCAGAGGCCTTTGGCGGCTCAATAACTCTGACACCAGGATTGGTCAGGTTGACCATCCACTCGATAAGAAGAAGAACATTAATATATATTTTACATAACTTAAAAATCTTCATTTGGTTTCCATGATATAAAAAATATTATTCTGTTACAGGGTTATTGCTTCTACGCTTCCAGAAGAAAAGATCAGGTAAGGAGAATAATGCATAATATACGATAGAAACAAACTAGCAACGCCCTGCGATTTTACCGACGTTCTGCATTCGTTTTAGTTAAAATTTCACTTCGATAAGTGTATTACGGTAGACTCCAATCTTTGCTGATTGTCATTGAAATCCTTTATATAGTTCTCTATTGATTGTTAACATTCATACATTTATCCGAACGAAAAAAATCGCATTTCTTTTAGTTTTAAATTGGGTATCGTCTAGTAATAGGGTTATTTAAATATATTCAGACACGATCTAAATACTCCCAAGTATAAATAGGATGTTTATTTACATTCAACACAACACAAAGCGGTACCCTAATATTCGCACGGCTCGGTCCGCGCCGGCGGCGACAGCGTCGTTTCCGGCGGAAGCTCGCAGAGGGCGCTGCAAACACGAGCTCCATTTCCGGGCGGGAAGAGCGCGACCGCCCGCTTCCGGTCCGTGGACTGATTGGCTCTTTATTAAAAACTGACACCTCGGGCTATTTCACCATTTCGATTTGAGCTTTTGATGTGCCTGCTACTGAAAGTGCTTTTTCGAAGGTGCATTTCATTTTAACTGGTCTTTGAGAACTGAAATTGGCGATAGTTTTGGTTTGTGTTAGTATTCGATTTGTTTTGTGTTTTTTAAGGTTTTTGATTCTTCAATATCTGCAGAAGATTGTTATAGCTGTACAGTGAAAATCAGTAATGAGCTTGTAATTATGTCATGGCTAACTCGTAGTGTTGTTTCGAGCGAGATTACAAGCTCGCAGCTGGTAAATTCGACAGAGTTGAATAGAACTCACGTGCATTTGTGACTAATATCCTTCGCTTGCTCCTGTTGTCTTGAACTCGTCGCTTAATAATTTGCAACACGCTCAATCTACACAAACGCCTAACACCAGTTGTTTAAAGGATTTAGAAGTGAGATAAAATGCAAAACAAAACCAAACCCAATATATTTTACAACCTAACCCAACAAACTGAGCAAATAAATAAAAAATCCGGACATATAGAGTAAATCACACTCGCACATTTATACCCCAGAAACCGCGTCAATAAATAACGAGCCACAGTGCCCAGAACAATAAAATCTATAAAATATTTCCCAGTTCTATATCCCATAAAATAGTTGGAGTTAGTTTTTCAGGAGTCGTAAATGCGTGTTTTATTTCGACCCTTCGCTCCCCGGCGACTACTTGTTCCAACAACCTCCTCTACAACAAAACTAATCTACCAATTTTACTTTATTTTGTCTTTGGGTTTTGTTTCGAAATAGGTTTTTGGTATAGGTATGCTGTTATAACATAGTGTTTGGTATTGTATGACGTTCGACAAAATCACTGAAGATCATTATCTATATACTAATAAAAAATGATTTTTGTTTTTTGAAAGCGCTAATCTTAGAAACTATCAATCCGATTTGAATTATTCTTTTTGTAACTAATAGCCACAATCAACGGAAAGGTTATAGGCTATTTTTTATCCCGACATTCTCACGAGATCGGCCACAACGAGAGGCGCAGCTAGTCATTCACAAAAAAGATCCTAGCTACTTTAGATAAGTGACTGTCACGTTGTGACTGCTATCGTCAAGTAGTGTTTGGCATTACTTATATGTATGTCATGTAAGTATTATTATACACTTTGATAGTAGCCTAGGAGTGGCGTAGTCAAGCATATGCAAAGCTAAAGTTATCGTCGCAGAAATTGACAAACAACATGCATTTTACAACCTAAATAAAGTTATTAATACCCAGCTAACTATTTCTATAAACTAGCATAAAAACGCTAAAATTCCTAAACTGAGTACTCGTTAAATAATAAACCAAATAATATGTTAAGGCGTATTGAGGAATTATCGTGTGTATGTCTGTTTGTTTTCACATTTTAGTGGAGACGCGCTAATCGGAAGGACAATATGAGTAACGTGTACGAATAATAATATAAATAGTTATTTTTAGAGTTTTATTGGGCTGGCGATTATTTGCGAATTGTATTACAAGGTGCAGTGATCGCAACTTAGTTTCTAACCGATTTTGTGTAAAAGGAGATTCTGAATTCTTATGTAACTTTTATGTAAATGAACTCACTTTCAAAATTGTTTCAGTATACTATGTATGTTCAAACGTAATTGCGCTGCGCCTAAGGTTACCAGTGAAAAGTATGCAGTTGTATCGCATTCGCATGCGGTACCGTCAATGTGTTAGGGGCTTTAGTGTACAAATAATACAACACGCTAAAAGATTTGTTTATATAATTTCACAGAGCAACCCGATAAAGTTTTGTTCAAACAAACTTTTAGAAACCAACAAAAAAGTTAAAAACTAAAGTAGCCAACATAAAAGTAATAATTTTCTCCAGAATTACAAATACAATTAGACCGTCCACAAAATAAATATTTAATTTTCTTCACAAACGTTCGACCGACGTGACCTTTAGCGAGGGCACGTTAAAATCGCCAGCGAGTTGCTTCGGAGAAGGACGAAGAAAATTTAAAATTTATATTTGAGTTTCTTAAATTTTTTGAGTAAACTGTTTTGTATCGGAACGTCACGAAGGAAAGGAGCTTCGTTATCGGAACCGTTTCGCGTGAGCTCGCTAACTCGTAAAGGACAACAAACGCGCCGTCGCTGTTTACCCAAAAAACTGTGTGACATTTTTGACGAAATATTTGTTTGGAAGCGTGATTTTGCTGCCGTCTCGAATTGGGAATTCGGGTTTTCGGATGACTTGGTCAAGGCTTAATTATCACTTTTTTTTACTATTCACATAGTGGTTTGACGTTTATTTACTATAGCGGAGACAATAAACAGTAATAGTTGTAGGTACTCACCTAGTTTTAATCTATACTAATATTATAAAGCTGAAGAGTTTGTTTTGTTTGTTTGTTTGTTTAAACGCGCTAATCTCAGAAACTACTGAACCGATTTGAATAATTCTTTCACTGTTAGATAGTCTATTTATCGAGGAAGGCTATAGGCTACATTTTATCCCGAAATTCCCATGGGAACGGGCACAACGCGGGTAAAACAGCGGGGCGCTGCTAGTATAAAACATAAAAAGTGTTCGAAAATTCCTAAGCCTCAAACGGAAAATACATAAAAAGAAAATATCTACAAATTCCATTTATTTAACAAACTGCGAACCTAAAACCATTAAAAAAACTGTTCCCCAAAATCACCGCTACAATATCGTTAGGACAAATTCTATCTGCGGAATAAAACATGTAGTCCCGTAAAATAACAGGATGTCTCCCTTGACCCGGCCGGGGCCGGTAAATTGGATCGGCATTCGTCGGCAATCGCAGGGATTATCCGGGAAATCGTTACGACATAACGTTAACGCGTGCCGCTTCTGATTGTCTTGAGCTCTGTGTTTGAGCTCTGGGCTGTTTTGAGATGGGAAAATGTATTTTAGCTTATCAAAATATTTTATTAGGGCGAATTTAATATTTCTTGGCTTGAGATAGATGGGAGTACAGGGACTTAGCATATAGATAGGATGAAGTGACACGTCAAACATTTACTAGTTTTTATTCTGGAATCCTGACTATAATTGTGAAAGCGATTATGAATCTTGAAGCTATGAAAATAACACTTATTTTTCTTCTATGAGCTTTAACCATTATATCATTTAGTTTTTTCTGCATCTCATGAGAACTTACCCATAGTCCGACAGCAAAGCTTTAGGCACAATATAAAATAACATTATCCTAAAACTAGTTCGTGCCACTACCCCCGCACTAACAGTAGCTCTATCTCCCTGGACCTCTCTGCCATCTCCAATAACGACGGACGCCATTATCCACCTGCCTTTGGGTCAGGAGAAGTCTGCGTTATTCGGATCAATTGGGCTATCGTGAAGATTGAACTGAGATATTGTAATGACCCGTATCTTTCTTTAACACTCTCTTTTTGTTGAACCTTTTTTAATTATTGAAGATAGGTAGTTGAGTTTTTGGTTAAAAGTTTTGTCTAAATCTAGTTTCTAAAGTAAAGTTAGATTATAAGATAGAACAATTAGTTTGAATTGAATTGAGTAAGGCCTGAAACTGCGTTAAGCGGGCGTCCCCGCGCGGTTTCATACAAAAGTGCTACGCGCGGGCGTTCGTCCGCGCAACGGAGCCCGCCTCCGTGTGACGTGCGCCCGCTTAACGCAGCGTCAGGCGTAAGAGCCAAGGAAGAGTAGAACAGCTGTCGCAAAATTCAATAAAAGTACTATTAAAAATATACTTTAAAATAAGTTTGATATTAACAGCTTATTTTCGAACCACATTAACAAACATGTGACCCATAAAATTAAGTATTATGTATGTTTATTTAAAAATTCAATTTGACTTGCGCTATAAAATAGTGTCATTTACTATTTTATGAACTCATAAAATTATCCCCCACAGTCACAGAAGCAACATTTAGGGGCAGAACTAATTATAAAATACTTTAAATACCTTTCAACGCAAACAAATAAAAACCCACCAATTAAAACTAACCTTAAACCAAAACCCATAATCAGCGACAATTAATCTTAATGTTTTAATATAAAGTATTATAATTGCTGACTATAACACAACCAAGTTTTCTAGTAAAGTGTCAAACTAATAAATCTCGAGTTATCTCAAGGAACATTAGCGCGTATTATGGCGATAATATTACGATTTTATTGCCGGCATAATATTCACATTACCGAAAATATAAATACCACTATACCAGTAATTTGATAGCCAATAAAAATTAACTATAATTTAGTGTATCATAAAAATGTATAATTTGTTAAATGGTTATTTTTAACTGTGTTAGATATTGCGGAATATGAAAATTAAGGTTCATTCAAAACTTTGGTTCAACATAATGTACATTTTGTAAAATACATCTTTAAAACACCATAGTTTTATTCTTTAGGTAGATAGACCTATTATCCTATGTAAATGTTTAGAAACTCTTTAGTACTTTATCATATTTAATGAAACTCCTATAAAACGTATCTTATTACGTGAATAAGAATTTTCTTTATACAAAAGGTTCGTATTATAGAAGATTCATTAAATACGGTAAGGTTCTTAGTATACTTTTCAATTTTATGACCTTTCTATATCACACTCACATCATACCAACGCCACAAACTCATGGATATATTTCTAACCTACAACTTATCACCTACTTATATCATAATTGACACACAAAACATTCCATCACTCAGAACTAACACGAAACTAGATGCGTCTAATTACCTATAATAATACAAGGTACAATGTTTGTCTGAATGATGTTGTAAAATTGGGCGAAACAATTATCATGGTTAGATGGTAGCTCGTGCCTGCGCCCACTCGCCTTCGATGGTTATTTCAATTTGGTGTCATTAGCGATTGCCACGGAAATATAGGTGCATGGAATTGCTCATTGCTCTTTCTTCTATTATGATTTATAGGAATAATAAAAAACTTGGCTTAGGACTAATTCTATTCAACTAAGTCCTAAGCTTATTAACTAAATTCGTAATATGATTCATGTACCATCTAAAGCCCTCTCAGAGACGTCTAATGCTTTTTTAAGTAGATACTAGCAGCGCCCCGCGGTTTTACCCGCGTTGTGCCCGTTCCCGTGGGAATTTCGGGATTTTTTTTTACATAAAAACCTTCCTCTTGAATCACTCTACCTATTACAAAAAACCGCATCAAAATCCGTTGCGTAATTTTAAAGATTTAAGCATACAGACAGACAAACAGACAAAAATAGCGACTTTGTTTTATACTATGTAGTGATTTAATGAGTGATTTTGACATGTAGTACATCGAATATTACGACAAGTGTCGATTTAATGAATATCTCTGAGTGCGGCTGTAACTGTTTAGGTGCGGTTTCTCGGTTAAAACACTTTCCATGAGATAGGTAAAGACCACGATCAAAGGTTACTTTTTAACCCGAAGTTCTTACAGGAGCGGGTACGAACTGGGCCAAACTTAAATGGCTTGCAGTAACGAATATTTTTCGGTTTATTGTTCACCTAAAATGCCAAATATTCATATTTTTGTAATTAACTTTAATTCGCACCATATTACCTATCTTAATGTATCTCATAACACAACTATTAACAACACCTCGCATGCAAATACGCCATTATATTAAATAAACACCTATCTCATTAAATATGTAGTTATTATAGGTGTAGAAAATAATTTTATAATAAAACCATTATTGACATACATAATGGTAAAATTATACTGTCGAAATGGCTTATAACATTAAGGAAGTTATATAGATATGTGTAAACAAATTTTACTGTTCTATGCATGTTTTATTCCGTGGTGTTCGGTAAAGAGAAATAATGAATTCCTCGTCAGACCACACGCGGTTGTTAATTGGGAATAATTACCTCCTAACGGTTCTGAATATTGTTTTCTAATTATCGAACTTCAGCCCAAAGATTCTTAACTAAAAAGTACAACTTACAGGTAGCAAGCAACGTAAAACAAAGGCTGTAATTGTTACTAATAAAACCGTTAATTTTAATTAATTCGCTTTACTAACACGATCGTTATCCTCGGTATAGTTAGGTTGGTCTGCATGAAGTTAGGGATGGTATGTTCTTTATAAGAAAAAATCAAATACCTACCTATTTTTATAAATAACCTTACGGTCCCACTTCTGGGCAAAGGTCTTCCCCATTTCTTACCAATACCTATTGACCAGTTAACTGAATATTACATGTCAAAATTATACTATGAATACTCTGGATAATTTCATAATATAAGGTTCAACTCTACTAAAAAACGGAACGAATAATAATGACTTTATACGAACAAATAATTTATTGTAACAAAACTGTTATTAACCACGTCAAGTGCAGGAAAGGTGGTTAACGCAATTTAAAGTCAAAATGACAATATAATTGAAACACGTCTGAGTCTGCGTTACATCGCCTCGGGCGACTTGTAACTCACTTCGCTAAACAGTTGATATGACTGCAAGGAACAAAGAAAATTGTAGAGACGATGCTAAATAATTACCTCAGGCGTTGTTCAGATTGAACAAATTACGTCAGCTTGATAAAAAGTAGCCAGTAATGTTCCTTTGCTAGGCAACGGCGTCTCATCTCACTGAAGATTTTAGCACAGTGAGGAGGAACAATATGTATAGCGCAGAATAATAGGTCTTTTGGTTTAAGGAGTTAAGAGCAAGACACACATAGTACGGGTGCGGGCCGGGTGTGTCATGAAAGGTATCATTCTAGCCCGTTGTTGGGTCAGTATTACGCCTTTCATATTGTACATAAATACAAAGAATACAACGGCACTCTACCCTTTTAATTGCTTATTTAATTGTTTTAATAAAGTAGTTTTATTCGAAAAGCGACTCCATAGCTTCCAAAGATCCCTTGCAAAGATTTACAAGGCTTTTAACTTGACGTTTGCACGGATTATCAGCTTAAAGCGCTTTCGCCGCTGACCCTTGCTGGGGGATAATTGCAACCACATACATCACTTTTGGCTTCAAAAAGATTTCTGCTATTGCTGTTTTGGTCTGTTTATTAGATGTTCTGAAAATAATCGCCCCGTAGCCATAATGGCGAGTCTTGCCAATATAAATGGCCCAACATTTGCCCCTGATTTAATACCTCGTGCTTTGAATAAAACATGATGCACACGGCACAAGCAATTAAATAAAACCGAGTACTTAATCCAAAGAAACCCGAAATCCCTACCGATATATTTTAATTAATTTACCAAACATTTATCACTAGGTGGGGCAAATAATAAAACAAACACAGCGTCCCTCTTTTGTCCGGTTGTTATGTCGGCGACGCTACCACACCGGTCGAATGTCGACGAATTTTTTACCCGAAACCTTTAAGGAATTAATCTTTCTTATCGCTGCGATCGTCGGTCGGCAGTTAAATAATCGCGGCGCGGACGAGTTTAACATAAATTAAGTTTTCCAAGACACCTGAGATACCCCCAGCGTTAAAAATTGTGACAGAATTAACCTTGGACCTGTAGTGATGGATTTTAAACTTTAAACTGAAGGAATAGATGCTGTGGGAGGTGTTTTCGAAGCGTTGTTACCAAGTAATAATGAGCGTTCGTCGAAAGATGTATATCGCAAGCCTAAAAGAAAGGTTAAGTGTGAACATTCGTTTGTTAATGTGCTTGTATAATGGATTCGAGGTTCTTTTTAGGGAATGATAAGTTGTTTTACTTTAATTGATCGATCGGTGTCGTTTTTACGTATTTCTGGGTGTAATAAACTTATAGTCATTTTTTATTTTACCGATTCTGGTACTGATATCAAGGGTTTCTATAAGATTTATTTGGTATTTAAATATTTATGGATAGTGAATCACTGTTACGTTATTAAAAAAAATTGATTTGTGTGGTCCTCGGTCATAAAATACTTCGCTTTATAGACAA
The DNA here is from genome assembly GCA_963082685.1 of Cyclophora albipunctata. Lineage (NCBI taxonomy): Eukaryota > Metazoa > Arthropoda > Insecta > Lepidoptera > Geometridae > Cyclophora > Cyclophora albipunctata. Next base: position 538,090 of record OY720121.1, on the reverse strand, counting down.
CACAAAAGTCTTGGAACAAAAACCACCCAAGTAATTTGTCAACAAAAAAATAAAATAAGTATAACTGAATATCGTGCTCCCAACTCATACCCAATTAAACAGGAGTACTTACTTGCCTACTTAACCCATCACAAGCCCAGTGGCCTCGCAACAAAGTCACTCATACCATCAATTAAAATACTATCAGCTTTGCTTTATCTCCAACCAACCATTCATTATCGCGGTAAATGAGCGTGGATACATCACTAACTCCTGCAATTAGCCCCACACTACCCTCGGGCATCACTAGTACTTATGGTGTCCTGCATGTTATGGGATGTACACACGCGATCCGATCGTAAAACTGCAACAGAGCATAGATTAAATAATTAATTGCACGTGTGATCCTGCCTTTTCCATGTTCCACTTATTTTGGATGAGTTTCTTTGTTTTTGGAATTGAGTTATTTTGGAAATGGAGTCCAGAACACTGTTATTTTGTACTGCTGTACAAAGACTTGTTGAAATGTTTAATTTACGATGAAAAGACAAAGACTTAAAGATAATTATTATTAATGTCGTATAAATTAAATCACGTGATCGCGACACATTCTCAAACATTTCGACTGTAGACAACCTAATAGAATGCAAATCTTGTTGCCATTTTACTTTAAGCACTACTTTGTAGAACATACTCGTACATTATAATCTGTAATGGTATCATCTTAATATTAAGACCTCTTCAAAATAATTAAAGTCTTTCGCCTGTACTTAGAGACGTCAAATGCTTCTTTAGTAGAGACTCATAATAGAGACTTAATGAGTGACTTTGACATGTAATGGATGAAAAATTACGTCAAATAATTAAGTGTCGAATTAATGAACGTCTCTTAATGCCAAGGACTTTGTTAAGTGTCTTTCAAACTAAAGAGACTTAACAAAGTCGCGTACATTTTTCAGCTCAAACCCTTTTATAAAAATACTAAGCAGATGTTTTGGTCAGCCTCAACTCTTATGAGTAACGACCTAACTGCCAATTACACTTAAAAAATGTCCGTAGCCACCAATTAAAATGATTTACATGTCAATAAATCGTTCGTTTGGTCGGTGTAAAAATCGATATTTTTGTCGATACGATATCTCGATGCCGCCCGAGTTTGCGTTGTTGCATCGATCGAATGAGTTATTAACCATCCAATTGATTTATAAGCGATATCAGTTTGCAATATATTGCATGTTCTGTTTTTAATTTATTACACTTTTTAATTAATTTTAGAAAGTACTGCTCTGGAGGTCTTTTAATAATAAATATGGAATAGTCATTTGATTTATATATTTTAGAAACGGTGTGTAATTATGGGTAACCCTACGAGCTTACTAGGTGATTTTAATTTCCACAAAAAACGGTTATTTAGTATCTAAATAAATCTGAATTTACGTAAAATTATGATTAAGAAACATATTGTTCACAATTACCAAACATTGAAACATAATCCGATTATCAACAAAAATACATTGGAAGACAATAAAATACTAATCGTTGACTACAATTAAAATAAAATTTAAATAATGGCCGCGAAACATATTTAGATATTATAATAAATAATTTACATTTATCTTTTTTATTGCCATACTAAATGCAGGCAACATTTTATTTTTGTTTTTTATGCATTAAATTTGAATATATTACGTTCGGAATGGATAACTAATTAAAATTATACATGTATCGTCGACATCGGTCGATTTATTGCAAAATTAATTTATTGTCATTTAAATTTTTATGTCAATTTTGGAATAATAATGAGCATAATTTATGGGCGTTATAACATAGTGTTTTACCAAATGTTAGAGTGTTATTGATTTTGTTTGATGGTTGAATTAGTTGTTATCAACGTTGATTTATTGAAAAACACATCAGCAATTAATTGTCATTCTAATTTATGTTACATTAATTATAAACATCAAATTACGCTAACGAATTATCTCTTTTCACTTAAAGAATTAGTAGAACAGCAATATTTTATTTGAGAATTAATGTAAGTTAAAGCTATAGGAAATACCTTTTCTTATTTGGCTTACTTCCTTAATTAATATATTAACTTAACTTGTAAGTAACAAATAAGTATTTTTGATCACCTTTAGAGTATCCACGGAGTATTTAGAAAGGGTTTGGTTTGCAAAAATATCATTGAATCATAGATTATTAACTTAAGCAAAGAACAATTTATTTTTATTAATATACTGGTTGTTCCGCGCGGTGGTTCCATCTGCAATCCAATAGATGGCGCTAGTGTTAACATTTTGTAGATCGCTCTAACGTTATTTTCTGAGATTTAGTTGGGTCGCCCGTCGGTCTTCCCCTTTATAAAGTAAGTATAATCTATTTATTTTGGATTGGCACAAAATGTGGTTAAATGTCGTCAATTTTCCAGCCGAAGACGATTGCTTCTGAAGAGGAAAAAGGTTTAAAGATAGCGTAATAATGAAATAAAATCACTAAACCTTTTTCCTCTTCAGGAGCAATCGTCTTCGGCTAGAAAATTGACGACATTGGTCCACATTTTGTGTCAATCCAGAAGAAATAGAGTATAAAGAGGTATAGATTTAGTGTTGTTTTATAGAACAAAATGTAATAACATAAGTTAAATGAAAGTCAAAATGTAAATACAAAAGAAACATCTAAGTGTAAACATTATTCTGAAGTCAAATGGCGTCAAATTAAACTTGTCCAATTTACTTTACTCTCTCAACTCAAGCCTAAAATATCAGTTTAAAAATGTACCATTAGTCAGCGTTATCTTAGTAACGCAGATATCTCATTTGTTTAAAGATTTAATCGGTTTAAAGTTGTTTCCTGCGTCGGACAGACGGACATAGAGTAGGTATTGTATGTAAATAGATTAGATTCAGATCGTGACCGAGATTGTGGCGCGATTGTTGCCTGAAGTGTGATATAAATGTGGCTTTAGACTTAATGTTGAATTAGATAAACAGGTAGAGAGAACAGTTATTTGTTAATTGAAATTTTAATTGATTGAAACTTTGGTTGAATTTTTAGTTATCGCTGGACTTGTTGGGAAATGAGACGTTAATTGAAATATTAACATACTACTTTTTCGCTCAGTTTTTTTCGCGTTCTGTTTACTTTTTGATAGTGTTCAATTATTGTAGTTTTAATAGCAAAAAACGATTTTTTTTTAAACCTATAATTAGATTATAACCAAATAACATTTAGATATCGTCTTTCTTTTGTTTTAACTAAGTATAAAACTAAATAAATTTTATTTAACATTTTTTCTTTTTACTGAAACTTTTTTAGCATAAAATCTTTATATAAATATTTTTTTATATAAATCTGTTAATGTTTGCCCTAGAAATATGACAACTTAACAAATTAAAACGTGCCTCATTGAAGCAGTGACCAATTAGGCATATTTCCAACCACTATTATATTAATGATCATCTCAGACATGTGTTATGTTGTCAAAACATTTTCTCATTCACCGGATCTTAGGATCAACACACACGAATAACTAATTCAAAATAATATAAAAATCACAAGTTATGTGACACGAGTTCGTCGTGTATATTTAAATGATTATATTATGGTTATGATTAATCATGAAGAGAATATGGAAACTGAATCATAATAATCATTTATATTTAAAAACGTTTTGTAAACATTTTGTTGAACTGATACGAAACGCATACGTTTAGCATTATAGATGGATTTGTGTTAGTTGCTCTATTAAGATTAAGATTTTAATATTTCTACACTTAAAATATTGGGATTTATAGGGAAAGCTTTTGCCTCGCAGTGAGACACTTAATTTTTTTTGACTATTTGAAAACTGAAAATGCTACTTGTAGCTTTTAAGCACGTTAAGCTCTTTATCTATATTTCTTCCAAAACAAAAAAACTTAATTGAATATGCTTTCATACTTTAGGAAGTATGAAAGCATATTTCCTTGGTAAATTATTACTAAGGTCTGAAACTGCTTTAAGCGGGCGCCCGGACGGGCAACCGTCGCGTGTCCATGCGCGAACGCGAAGGGCCCTGCAACGAGCGGGCACCCGCGCGGTTTCATACGCGCGGGCCGCGCACCCTCGCGACGGGGCCCGCCTCCCCGTGACGTGAACGCAGTATCAGCCCTTAAACATATCATTGAAACATATATCTAAGCTGTAATCAACTGCCTTAATCTTACGTATTGACCTGTAAATCAACATCCCAATGCAAAGAGACAAAAATAAACCATTTAATATTAAACAAGAGACGTGCGGTTGACGAAACCGGCCGGATATTTAAAAGTGAGTTAATTTGCGAACGGTACATAATTCAGTGGCCGACGTTAATTGCAACTGAATTATGAACGTTTACAATCTGCTGTGAGAGAGTTTTGTCATATTTGAGGCGTGGACACAGTTACGGCGGTAGAGATAAAGGCTTTATTACGCCATTGCAAAAAGTGTATAATACATATTATTATGTAGGTATCTGTGCAGTGATCTAAGAATGAGGTCTAGGTTTCAGGAGTGTTTCAGGGTCGTGGTTAACTAAGGCGCTAAAATAGTAAGAAAATGTTATTAAAAATAGTTAATAGCTCTAATCTGGCAATAAAATAAAATAATTGAATATATGCTAAATGAAATAGTCAATCATTCAGCCCTATGTCTAAATTATAACTAGTAATTACTCAAATCAGTCATATCTCACTTCACCGACTTGGAACAGCGCCCCGCTCCGCTCATGGCACCGCTCCGCTTATGGACCCCGCTTCGCTCATGCTCCCGCTCCGCTCAAGCCCCATCTCCGCCCGCACCCCGCTCGCACGCAACAGTTTGTCGTTCACCTAAATACGTCCCCGCAAACCGCTCCGTATTTATCGAATCCGCCGGTAAACGGTAATTAGCGACACTTTGTATTAAAAATCGGTGGCATTAATTACATATTAATATAATTATATTGTGGGAATGTTGCGCTAATAGGTTAAGTGGCTGTGATTAAAGTTTTACGTAATCGTGTGTGAATGTAAGTAATGTATGTATGATCTACATACATATATTTTAGAATTATGTTGATCTAATGGTTAGTGAGGGCATATGGATGGGGACATACGAAATGTATTGTTTTTGCTACAGCGTATTATAATAGTTACACATACGTGTTTACGGTTAATAAAAGTAGTTTGTATGTAAAATGAGTAGTTTTAGCTTTAACCTATAAACTATACCTAGATACGATGTTTGTAAACTAAATAATCCGAATCAAAGGGTTTTTTTTCTGTATATTGACCGATCAATAGAAAGCCATTTAACAACACTGCTTTAGACATAACAAATTGATCAAAGGTACAATACAAACCAATCCACAATACAAAATACTCGAGTATAGAAACTCATGTAATTATGATCATAAATCACAGATATTATTTCGTATTGATTGATTTATCGTCAATTATAAGCGGAATCACGTTCCACACGATTTATTAACTAGTCCAAGAAACCAGTAAGAATATCTCTATAGGTAATAAATAATTTGAAGATGTTGCCTCATCTAGACACAGGAAAGTTGTGAAGGAAGATGTATAGCATCTTACTTTGTATAATCTTTTCTAAACGTTTCTATTTAAGATAAAAATAGGTGAAAGAAATGAAGAAGTTTCAAGTTGCTACAAACGAGGTTCTACATATTAATTCATAGTATTTATTAGAATTTAATGTCGTCCCACTGCTGGTCAAAGAGAGCTCTTATCTCACTGAAGATATCAGTGATGAACATGCTTCAGGCAGAGTCGAGGCACAATATGTAATAGGTTTAACGTTTTATTTCCTATTTTGTCTATTCCAGCGTTACGCAACCGACAAAACGCAGCGTATTTTCTTCTGAAACTGCGTTTGCACAGATCTCCGAGTAAGCTACACGCATGTACAATTAATTAACAATCATGATCATGCAAATAAAGTAACATTTCCCACAAAAACCAAGCGAATAATTAATAACAATACTTCAACTTGATTCGTGATACTAAGAGTTACGCACACAACATAAAAACACACTTAAAAAGATAATTTATGTTCACACATCTACAATTGTGGAAAAAATAATGTAATTACTTAGTTAATTAAACGTTAATAGAATGATTTGCACACAAACGTGTGAGAGTGTGTGTGTAAACCGAGTAACATGTGGAGCAAAAACTTGATAAATACCTTCTGGCGGTCAAGAGAGAGACGGTAGACGGAGTGTTCCGTACAATATTCATTAAAAATGTTACGTTTTAAACACGTCACATTTTATTATTAAACTGTTAAAAATGAAATGAAATGAAATGTTTATTATTGCTTGAATGTAGTTACATAAGGTCTTACAGTTATAATTATAGTTCCATACATTCTACCACCACTGTGGCGTGCAACTGTCTTATAAGATTACACAAAAAAAAAAAAAAAATTGAGGTGAAAATTTATTCAGTCTAACTATTTTTGATTTTAACTTACTTTAGTAAAACCCTTGGTATAATTATCATTGTTCAACGTAATATCAATACCATGAAATGTATTGATGTTAATCTTAAAATTATACCAAGCTTTTATGTGGAATATCCAAAAGTAGGGGTAATTGGTACAAAATGTTTTACTACTTCTGCGCTGAATATTTTTTCTTATATTATAATCACGTAAGAAAAAAATTATTTCAGAAAAATCTAAGACCTTTACATATTTCTGTAGAAACGTTTTCAGACTTTTTTCCTAAATTAAATAGTTTGGTTTTAACTTTACACCACCGACTTATTTTATGAAGAATTATTGCAATAAAGGCTTACAACACGGCAAACGGAATCTCTAAATAAACGCACATTGTACGCAAAAGCACATGTTTTATTAAATTGCTTGTGAATGTTATTACTTTGACTATAATAGGTTGCTTAGAATCGACGTTAGTTGCCTAACATGGAGTCGCTACGAAAAAGTTGCCGAAGGCAATGGTTAAAAGATAATTATTTTTATGGATCGAATTCCCTGACATAATAATTATTTATTAATTTACCGCGCCCTTACTGCGTACATTTAATTTTATTATTTTTTTTACATGAATGTGAAATAGGTGACCTTATACGAGCAATTATAATTGCGCAATTCAAGACAATTTAGTGAATAGCGGTGTCAATTTTAACCATTGGAGATCATAATGTAGAAACGAAACATTCAATGAATTACTGCAATGTGGTGTTCCTCAAGTAATAGCTAGAAACACGTAAAGTGTCACATAACATTTGACAAGCCCGTTGGCACAGTGGCAGTGAGAGCGCTTACTGTGTCGGGGGTTGCGGGTTCGATTCCCGCCCGGAGTCAACAATATGTGAAGACATAGTTGTTGGCGACGACGTCTGGGTGTCAATTATATATTCTTATAAAGTATTTGTGTATATATATGTACTAGTATCAGTTAGTTAGATTCCATATTACAAGCTTAGAGCTTAGTTTGGGTCTAATTAACCGTGAGTGAATTTGTCCGGGTGTATTTATTATTTAACTGTAACAGTAGGTACTCTCTCTCTCTCTCTCTCTCCCTTATCAAATACTTATTTTTTTACTTAAAATACTAGTCATATAAATTCGCATGTACTTTTTTACATTACATTACTAATGGTAGTGCCACAGTTAATCGGCGGCTTCGGCAACAATAAATTTAGGTTCCCTCCTGAAAAAAAAATTGCTAGTCGCTAACGCCTGTACCGTAGTACCACCCTAAATCGCTCAAACCTGCGACACACTTCCAAGTATACTCTACCTAAAAAACATCGCTTCAAAACTCCAATAAGCGACAAAACAATCATACATAAAACATAATCAGACAGTCATTCTCACTTTACCACAAAAACAGTGGAACAATGCGCTTCAAACAATGTGTTACTGCTTCGTAATTATATCATGAATTATTACTACGAACACTATGCTTAGCTCTTGATTGTATTTATAAGTGACGTGTATTTATGAGCGACTTTAGAAGCTGTTCCAAGACGTTCCATTCATGGCCAATAGATGGCGCTAGCATGCCCTTAACCCTTAGTTTGTCGTTATTTTCTCTGATTTAATATGTCCTTTGCGTTTTGTCAACGAGGAAATTTTTTGCATTTGTTATATTTATAGTGATTGGAAGTAACGTGATAAGAGTGGGAATCGATGTTGATGACATGATCTAGACGACACGTCATGGAATGGTAAATACTGTAATGTAGATATAGTTAAACTAGCGGCGCCCCGCAGTTTTACCCGCGTTGTGCCCGTTCACGTGTGTTTAGGGAATTGTAAACTTTTTTTTAATATAAACCTTCCTCTTTAATCGCTCTATCTATTTACAAAATCCGCGTCATAATCCGTTCAGTAGCATTTAGGTTTATCGCCAACAGACAGACAGACAGACGCGGCCGGGGACTTTGATTTATAATATGTATTGATGGGGGCTTTTTTTATAATACTTATGTAGTGATACAAGATATCCACCAATCAACACATAGTATTTTATCATGTATTGGCTCATTTGATTGGTCCCGTTTGTTTTGGTAGACAGGCTGACTGGAGATATAATTATGTCAAAACAAGTAAAAAACCTCCTTGGTTTCTTGTAAGTATGTAGTAAAATTAATAGTGTAGTAGAAATGCGGTCCTACTACAAAACCAATAAATTCTGTACATATGTTTTGTCATTAAGAACGTTATAACAGTTGTTTATTAAATTGTTTCGTAGTAAGACCCTTGTAGAGTTTATGCAAGTATTCAAGAATTGGTTACTAAAATTTTATTGCTAATTAAAAAAATAACAGTTCCATTTCGAAGAATTACATGCCCTATGTATCATGTCAGTTAATTACTGTAAATTAATGTATCGCAATAACATTTTAATATCGCGTACGCAGAGGTATGTCAAATAAAAATACTGCAAAATCCTTATCGGTGACAGAAACACACATTTGTACATAGAATGTTTAATTATCGTAAAAAATACATTCTTTATATATGCAGGAAGGCGATCGTATGTCGAGAGCGTTTTTATGGGTAGGTATGTTTCTTACATAGGTATTTTTATTTGCTTTGAGGTAAGACAAAAAAGGATATAATAGAATATAAGCACAAAATATTATCTGAAATACCAAGTATCTAATTTTTATGGGATTTCCGTGCAGCATTCCGTTCCAGTTCATTCCAGTATATTTACAAAATGCTTAATTTTCGTACATTGTAAATGGTAGAGTTGGTAATACTATAGTAACTTTAGTGTTCAACAATATAAATATTGTTGAAAATGTAGGGTTTACCTTAACATTCTATTTAGGGACCAATGTAATCTCTAATTGAAAAATCATCATTATAATGTTACCCTTAAAACAAACCTTTGACTGCTACTAATTTTTGATAGTTTAAGAAATGTATTGGTGACCAATAATATGACTATTTACATAATTCTAAACTTAACAATGGCAGTACAAATACTTGTTTTACATACAATTGGTTAACATTTTATAACACTGACATATGTCATATGAACAATGACAACTGTCATAACACTCTATCATATACCAATTTCCCTACAATTTCCTCATCTCTATCTAGCTATAAAAAGAGAGTCGTACACGTCTGTCTATGACCAACATGTGCTAATAACAGTACACCATATCAAGAGACATGTCTCTCTGGACGGACATAACTTGAATACCGACATCTTGTAAGGGAGGTTAATACGATGGAAGTTGTACTTATTTGTTAACTCTTGACTAATTTGTTTTACTCATACGTATGTGTTAGGTACTTCAGATGTTTCGATCTGTGTGTATGTTAGTGTTTAAAAAGGAATTATATTATATACCTATAGCGAGCGCGATTGGCGTAGTTTGAGTGAAGTTGTTTGAGTAGCTCATTGCTATTGTTAAGCAACTTACTGGGATGGGTATTCGGGAATGGGATTTCAATCTGAGCGTTATTGTGCTAGTCGTCGGTCGCGGTAGTTTTATTCCACAGACCATGTTGGCAGCCTGTACGCGGTCTAAAAACTACCACTACCATACTTCAACTTAGGTACTTACTTACTGAAACAATTTTGAAATCGGATCATAAACGATGATCATAATATTATGAGGTAACATTAATAAAGAAACATTCAAAAAGAGAAATAAAATATTCTCGTCACCGGAGTTTCGAGTTTCCCTTTATTGACATTTATTTATTTATACAAGTTTCCAAGCTGCTGGTCAAAGGTTTTGCAAGAAAATCCCAATTACTTTGTCTCTCTCTATATAATTGGTCGTATTTTGTTTCTGATCAAAGAAGAATATAAAGAAAGAATAAAACAAAAACGATGCGACATCTGACAAAAACTTTAAAAAGCAAAATGCTAAATGTCAAAGTAACATCTGGATGTGAGTAAAATTATAAAATGAAGACAACTGTATAATTTTTAAAAGTGATAAAAAACAAAATAAGGTAATGCATTGTATTGCCCGAGTGATATTTTATTTAAAAGCATCAATATTCATCCACCGACGTTTATATCTCTTTACATTTTACATTCATAAAAACGGACAGCTTTGACATTTACTAATTAATTCATCCCTTTAAAGTCCTTTCATTGTCAGTTGGTAATTAAAACACATCTCAATTTCCATCGGAGAACAATAACAATTAATATGTCACTTAACATTGTTTAGGACACAGACGGTCGTAAAAACTGGACCCGTATGTTATTTCAGAATATAAAATACAACCAACCGCGATACTAAAAACGAACGTTTTAAAAACACATAAACTGTGTACAATATAACGCAATTAAATATTATATTGCAAAAATAACACTTTGATCTATTCAAAGATTTGAACACAAAACTTATTCTTTACGATGTTAACCTGAGAGCGTAAATAAAATTACAAATAAACGTTATACGTTCGCCAACGCGTTATAAATTTTAGAAGCGGCAATAAAACAAATTCAATCAAAGAAAAAAGTTATCTTTGGCCGGGACATAAACAAAGTAATTGATTTTCATTTTGTAGATTACTATCTGAGATTTTTATTGGCCGTGGTGAGTCATAAATAACAACTTTATAGCTTTATTCAACACTCATTAAGGTTTTATATAAGAATTATGCGATATTAATTTTAGAAAACGGTTCTTTAAATTTATGTTTTGAATCGTAGTGGATATTTTACGATTTGATTTCACACATAGATTAGATAGGTGTGCGTCAACAGATGTGTCACTTATTGATCATTTATAGTGCCTATTTACCTAGGTGTAATGACTGTTTACATAAAATGATCATTATTGTATACTTGAAATATGTCATAAGTTCGAAAACATTCCATGGTAAAAAGTTAATTGTTATCGACATATCAAAATCAAATGAAAAATAATAACAAAAAAAAATATTACATTAACTTCATTAATATTGTAATAGCATGGTCCCTGACACTTATGTATTTTGTTTTCAATGAATAATATTTTTAAAAGTTTTTTTTTATTAATGTAAAATAATGAATTTTAATAAAATATTTTTCTTGTAGGCATTTTTTCACTTGATTTCTGAACAGACTTTTCTGTTGCCATATTCTTTGAATTTGGAAATCAACATTTGAATAGTTAAGTTCGTGATTTAGAAGCAGTGTCAATTGCCAGTCAAAGAATTATTGAAATTTGTATGAAAATACGCTACTTAATAAAATCTTAGACAGACTAAATGTACTCATATGTATTCTAATTGGATTTATATGTGATAATGAGTAAATATTATGTATCTCTGAGTGATTTGTTAATGATGCTTATGCAGTTACTTAAAAACATAAAAATCTAATCGGTAGCCGATTTAAAGCGTTCGTTGACATTAAGCGAGTTAAGATACGTTTCCATTGAAGCGCAGCGGAGCTGTACGACTCAATCAACCAATCAGAACGCACTGCGACAAGATTTTGACAGTGTCAATGTATTGTTAATAGTCAGTTGAGCTCAGCACAAGCCCGCTCCACAAGCTACAAACAGCCTCCGTGGTCTTGTGGTTTGAGCACCCGGCTCACGATCCGGAGGTTCCGGGTTCGATTCCCGGTAGGGATACCTCACAAAAATCACTTTGTGAGACTGTCCTCAGTTTGGTTAGGGCATTGCAGGCTGAATCACCTGATTGCCCGAAAAGTAAGATGATTCCGTGCTTCGGAGGGCACGTTAAGCCGTCGGTCCCGGTTACATTCTACGGATAGTAGTCGTTACATGAGCCACGTCAGAGGCCTTTGGCGGCTCTATAACTCTGACACCAGGATTGGTCAAGTTGACCATCCACTCGATGAAGAAGAAGAAGAAGCTACAAAGACCACAGAAGAGCGAAGTACTAACTGCGCCTTCCCTAAAAAGATAGAGCTCGAAATTGTATTACATGTTATGTGATGTTTTCTATTCAACTTGCGGGGTCGCAACTTGTGAATAAAGTCCCCGAATTCATCGAAAACTTTTGCTTATTTGCTAAACATGGTCGCTTAAACCTGTTGCTGAGTCGGTGTCAGCAAGTTGCGGGCAACACTTATTTTGCAGAGTTGGTCACGGTATGTTGCAGATTGTCGCCCGGCCCGAAATAGCGTGCGGACGGGAAGTATTAAGTTAAGATTGTGTTGCCAGCAACTTTGATGTAGGTAGTAAAACAATGGTTGAGCAACAGTTGTGCAACAGTTAACAGTGAATATGGGGCTTTATGTAATTATGTCAACCACAATTTTAGTATATACTAGCAGCGCCCCGCGGTTTTATCCGCGTTGTGCCCGTTCCCGTGGGAATTTCGGGATTTTTTTTACATAAAAACCTTCCTCTTGAATCACTCTACCTATTACAAAAAACCGCATCAAAATCCGTTGCTTAATTTTAAAGATTTAAGCATACAGACAGACAAACAGTGTGACAGACACGAAAAAGAGACGACTTTATTTTATACTACGAGTACTATGTAGTGACGACGAACATTGATGTGTGTGATATAGTTTTTATTTATATTATTAAACTATAAAATATATACACACTGTAAAATTCATAAAATATACAAAATATAATAATCACCATTCGCCATTAATAATTATTTGTGTTATGCAAAGTCCCCTTGTCGACAACAGTCACAATATGAACGATTAAACTATTTATTGTTGAAACTTATAAAAATATTTTATTACAAAACGTGCGTGGGTCGTTATGATATTGTTTTATTATTGTTTTATTCAAATACATATTTCTTTAGAATTTAAAGTGATTTAGTGGCAGCCACTGACACAGGCTAATGGATGTACGAGAAGTAAAGTTCATCCTACTAATATTAAATGCGAAAGTTTGTGAGGATGGATCTATGTACGAGTATGTTTGTTACTCTTTCACACAAAAACTACTCAACGGATTTTTATGAAACTTTACAGTAATATAGGTCATACATCATGATAACACATGGGATACATTTTATCCCGAAATTTCCGCGGGAACGGGTACAATGTGGGTAACACCGCAGGGCGCGGCTAGTAGTTTCAATAAAGAGGAAGACACATCGGGTGCGGGTGCGGGCCCTTATGTGTGTCTTGCGCTTTAACTACAAATACTTACAGACGTTCATTGACTGCCGCACTTACAGACGTTCATTATACCGACACTTAACTAATTGACCTAATTTTTCACAGGTACAGTCATGTTATGTACAGTCACGTGCAATGAAATGTACACACGGGCAGATTTGCAAATAAATGTCCACTCTGAAAATTTCAAAACATATAGCCGCTTAACAATTCATACTATATAACCACCCGAGTTTTTCACAATAATGTATACATTTTTGGCAAAAATATGGACACAGGTTGTTTTCAGATATTTGTATACACGATCACATGCAGAAATGAAAATCTGCTCGTGTATACATTTCATTGCACGTGACTGTACATAACATGTCAAAATCACTCAATTGATCTCTGCATTTGACGTCTCTGAGGATGGTCGTTAGTTATTTTGTTTTATTTACATAAAATCTTTTATTTAGATATTTTCAGATTAAGAAAGCTAGACAAGAATTTAATGCTATTTTCCATATTTGCTACCAGATATTGCATTATATTTTGTATTCATGTAAATTGTATAGATTGCAATCTATCAATTTGTTTATATTATGTATGAACTTTAAATGTTAATGTTTGTCGTCTGATATCTATTAATGTTCATTGTCCAATGGTCTTCTGTTGTTACATATTGAATACGTTTAAGTTAAAATTTCAAGCCAAAAGTGGACAAAAAACATACTTTTTACAAGTATTAAGAATATTTATAGCTACACCATTTTGTAGCCTAACCAAATGTATACATACATGTCAACCCCAGGAGGATACTATGGTTGCAGAGATAGCGACGGTGTGATTAAAAAAATGACTAGATTTTCCCATCACTATTTCTATTCAGGCGTACCAAGTCTAATATATCAACTCTAGGAGAATGCCATGGTTGCATCTGCAACCATATAGCGACGGTGTTTCATTATCAAAAATCACTACATAGTATAAAACAAAGTCGCTACTTTTGTCTGTTTGTTTGTCTGTATGCTTAAATCTTTAAAATTACGCAACGGATTTTGATGCGGTTTTTTGTAATAGGTAGAATGATTCAAGAGGAAGGTTTATATGTATAAAAATTCCCGAAATTCCCACGGGAACGGGCACAACGCGGGTAAAACCGCGGGGCGCTGCTAGTTTATAATAAAAGCAAATATCATAACCAAAAATCCATAACCTTTTAGACCATGTCGGAGGCCTTTAGGCGGTCTAAAAACTCCGACGCCAGGGTTGGCCACTAACCTACTCGACAAGAAGAAGAACAACCTTTTAGTTAAAAACATTTGTCAAGGACATATTAGTTATTGGGGGATGATAAACATTAAATGAACATAACGAATAATCAATATGTACGGAACCTTGCATATTTCGATTCAAAACATTTACACCTGTTTATTCAAATTAATGTATCCATGCATGCAAAACAATAAATATTGATGAATAAAAAACGCTATTTGTTTCATAAAATTCATTTGCATATGACAATGTCTGTGAAATATGGTTACCCGACAGCTATTAAAGTGAGTTATGATTTCTCATGCCAAATATGTTAGCCAATATTATTAGTGTTTTGGCATGACACAATAAATAAAAGAAATATTAGGAATCAAGTCTTAATTCAATAAAATCAAAACGTATACATTAACGAAATTGCAGTATCTGTTATTAATTATTAACATAAAATTATATATCCAATCCAAAATAACATGAAGTTAAAAAGTAAAAGTAAAGCATGTAATGTCCCACTCTTAGGCAAAGGCGTCTCATCTCACTGCAGATATCAGTACAGTGAGGAGGTTTAGGCATAATCACTACGCTTGCCAAATGCTGGTTGGTGAAAATTACAGAATCCAAAATGATTTGTCAGTCGGTGCAATTTGTTTATCCAATTTAATTGACATCTTATCGAGTAAAAAAGAAAAAACTATAACAAAAAGCAATTGCAGTGAAACAGTAACAATACTAACCGTAAAGGCAGCGGTTCTCAACCTTGGTTTCGTAATAAAACTAACGTTGATTACGGCTCAATAAAGTAAGTTGTAAAATGGCTCATAATAGCTATAATATAACCTTGTTATCACAACCTAGCTATGAACTCTGAATGTGTTATAAAAGGTTTGTTACCGCTGGCACTTTAAAATTTATATTATACTGTTTGTTATTTGTGGGTTTTTAACAATTTTATGGATTTATAATTGGAATGGGTTCTTTTATACTAGTGAAGTAACGAATATTACTATTTTTATGTTTATTTCGTATTATTAAAATAAGTTTGTGTTCAGTGTTGAAGCTCTATTTTAAAAAAATACATTTTAAACGGTATTCAATGTTCAGATATACAAGAAAATGACCTCACTATTGTGAGGTCATTTTCACTCTCATATTTGAGAGTTTATAATCTTTACTTTTTCTCTTCAAGAAAGCATTTTTCGACACTTCTATTTGTTTATTTTTTCAATTTGTTTATTTCTAAGCAATTATTTGCAGTCTCAAAATAAAAAAAGTCCTATAGGACCATCCGGAACAAACCCACCCAAATCTGTTATTTATTGTCGGCTGTTATTCCAATGATGTATAGCAGTCATACATTCAGCCATGAAAACATCTGTACTAGATATACAGGCTTGCACAAAATGAACTCTATACTCAAGGTAATAAGGAGAAGAAATTAGCAAATCCAAAATTGTTTTCTTTATACTATTGTTGAGGGTATTCATGTTTTTGTACAACGTGTAGGCGTATAATGGGCGATAATATCTGTGGTGAAACGCTAGATAATTAATAAATGACTCAAATTGTACAGTTTTATTGCTCTCCGAGACTTAATTATCATATTAATAGAGATATTAATTGGGAAGATGGCCGACTTAACTTATGACGTCACGCCTTATTAGAATTGGTTTTGATATTTGGTTAGTTATTATTTTTTATTATGTGTTGTGGTGAAATATTTTAATGGGGAAATTTAAATTTTAATGGTATTTAATTTTTTTTTCGAAAAATGTTTGAGAATCAAAGCTTTTGGTACCAATCGAACTTATACTGCACTAAACATATCTGTAATTTCGGAAGTTTAATTTTACCACATTTCGAAGAAAAAAAACCGATCTAAAGATCTACAAGTAAGATAAAAGAACCTGTATCCATCAATGGTTATTCATTAACTATGAAAATCATCAACAACAATTCAGTTGTTTAGGCATTAAGAAACAAATTACTTATGCATTTATATATAACTAGGGATTACACAATACAAAAATAATGTAATCTTCACAACCCCAAGGTCAAGGCAACCCATTAAAGACAAAATAATCCTTATGAATTATTTTCGCTTTGTCACAATAATTCACAGACACACCTGCATCGTATTCGCGATTGATATATGAGAACGTTCCGCCCACCACTACACCCCCGGCGACATGCGACAGCTAATGTCAAAACGATTATAATTGTGATGGATTTTAGATACAATTATTATTAAAATAGTGTTCAATATTGAACTGTTTATTCTGTTAAAGTTTAAGTGTTTATATCATATATTGTTTCGGCCCGTTTACAGGAACCGTGGTCACAGAAGACTGTTATGCGCCTATACAAGAAAAAATGGTAGTGTTTGCTTAAACTTAAGAAACCAGTATTCAAAAGGATAAGTTTGAATGATGTAGTATTTTGTTTTAACTAAACCACACTCGCTGTCTTTACATTATCATTTAAGATAATGTCAGCAGATAAAATCCATTACTTACCTATTCTGTTACCTGTTATCTGTTACTTACTTATTCTGTTACCTAAATCTGTTTTCTTTCAGTTTAGCAAAGGGGAGGGATGAAAATATCAAACTACACTTAAAAAATCTTTAAGTATAATTAGTAAAATAACCACAAACTCCAAACACAGCATTAATGTTTTTCATATTTGTAAAGAACACAATAAATAACTTAGTTATTATTATTACAAACATAACCATATTTTGTTCTAATTAAAAATAACAAAAATATACACGCATTGTTTAAAAAACACATTAACTCCAAATACTTTCTCGTACATTGGAAATAACGAACAATAATTCATTTTACGAATTAGCATAAAATGTTTAGCACCCCTGAAAAATTTAACTTTTAAATCGAACAACTTTAAACTTTGTCCTGAAATGATAGAGTTTACTTTTGCTTGTAGGTTGTGAGCGGAGTAGCATCTCCAGAGGGCCATAACTTTGGGTAGCGTGTTTGAAAGACGTATTATTTTTAAATTATTAACACGGTAATGGAATTATTTCGATATGCTAATGATGCGAAGAACGGACTCTGAGCACGATATAGTCACAGTGTAAAGAATACGGTAGGGAAACTTATATAAGTTACTGTAACACCTACAACTTAAAAAAAGGACTTGAATCAGTACTAAATACAAGAAAAGATTGATACCTCTTTTCTTGTATTTGGTACTGATTCAAATTCAATACCAGAGTTCTCTTGCAGGTTTTATAAATCTGACTACTCTTTTTCAACAAAATCTATGCAATTAGTGACATGAAAGAGAAACATAAGATCCTTTCACTCTGAAATCTAAGAGCCTGCGTCCATTATCATAACAGTCTTTAGACGGACTGCCCATAGTGCCCATTTGTTAGTAAAGATGGTTGTTGGTACAAATTCTTCAGACTGTGAAAAAAAAAGTCTGCTAGCCGTCTTGTCTCTAGTGTGTGTTCCTTTATATGTATATTTTCATGAACACCATTTAACTACATGTGCTTAACTTCATTTCTCGACTATTATGTGCTCGCATTTGACGTTTCTGAGCACGGTTGTAGGATTTAACTGTAACTCTTTTCAAGAGGAAGGTTACATTATAGTAAATATCATCCTACTTTTTCAATTGAGCTGTGTTGTTTGTCAAGGCTCAGGGCTAATTGCAGGCATTTGCAATTTGTTTACTTCACTACTAGCTTGTGTTTTACGTAAGGACATCACGGAGGGACGCTGTTTATTGCCCATTGATTTATACATCAATTATATTTAACTGATCATTTAGATCTAGATCCTTTGGTTGACTTAAAGTGCAATTACAGTAAATAGCTGCATGCAACATGTGGTGGCAGCTTCAGTGTAAATAGTCAGTGGCATAAAGCGAACGACTGCAGCTATAAATAACTAATAAGCAGTGGAAAACCTAGTGAGAAGGTCTCAACGCCAGTCTTCCAGTCTTCCAGTCTTCCACTAGAGATATTTCGTGACAAGTGATAAGGGCCATTTAACTTGCTTTTCGAAGCACGGTAGCGCTCAGATAGAAATGCCACTATCAGCCACCCATCCAAATAGGGACTCAATTAACAATACATAATCGCATTTTATTTGAACCCGGAACTTGATCATCTAATATAGAATCATTTCCGCTCCACCATCGCTCCACATAACAACTTGTTATAAAAATGCTTATAAAGACATAAAAGCAATCATAATTCTAAGTTATTGCACGGATACTGTATCAAAATAACAATCGGCATAAAATTAGAAATCTTTGCACAATTTGGCGTAAAATTTAAAAATATGTTTCATTTTAATTGTTTACAATAAAAGTCAAGATGATTCACACTTTGTTAAGTCTCATTTACATTTTAAAGTCATATCTTTCGCTAACAGATCTGATGATAAGCTGACGTTTTTATACTCGCAGTAATTATGGTTTCCTTTCTCATTAAAGTGATTACTTTTTGTGAAATCTGGACTTTGTGATAGTGTCATAATTATGATAAAACTGTTTTGTAATTATGTTTGAATTGTTTTACGGTTGTTGTGTTGAATTAAGGCTTTAAACTCAGACTTTACTGGTGGTTTAAAGAAGATACATCGCGGTTAAAACTTAAACGACTTCGGAGTGCCACAGTTCACTTTGTTACTAGCTCGACTGACTTTTCACTTCGGTTTATAAACACGAAGTTTTCAAAAATTTACAAAGCACAAAATTATAGTAGTGAGCTGAAATTTTAGATTAACCCCACCACCGCCACCGGCACAACTGCTCAATGTTTTTAATCTACTTTAGAACATAAACTTAGTAGAGTATTTTGACAAAAAAATAATTTATTTTAAATCTGGCAATCACTACATAGTATAAAATAAAGTCGTCTCTTTTTCGTGTCTGTCTGTTTGTCTGTCTGTATGCTTAAATCTTTAAAATTACGCAACGGATTTTGATGCGGTTTTTTGTAATAGGTAGAGTGATTCAAGAGGAAGGTTTTTATGTAAAAAAATTCCCGAAATTCCCACGGGAACGGGCACAACGCGGGTAAAACCGCGGAGCGCTGCTAGTGTAACATAAAATAAAAATTAACTTTTAAAATATGCAAAATATAATATTTGTGCTGGCAGTAATTACAGGTAATATAAATAAAATACACCATTAAAGTTTGCTTTGTGATTTAACATAATGGCATTATATATTGAAATTGCTTTCGTTAATATACATTATGTATATTAAGAAACCTTAATGATCTGAAAGGTTAATGTGTTGGAGTGATAAATGAATTAGAATAAAAACTGGCTAAAACGAGTCGGGCGTGCAGGCAAAGGGTTCCGTGATTTAAAAAATCGCAAAATGCATACGTTGAAAATACTTTTTACTGATTCGGTATTTTTTGTTCCTTTTTATATAATATTAGCAGCACCTCTCGGTTCTGCCCGCTCCCGAGGGAATTCTGGGATGAAAAATATCCTATAACCTTCCTGTTGAATGTGGCTATCCATTACAAAAATAATTATTGAAATCGGACTGGGAGTTCTGAGATTATTAGCCCTCGCAAACAAACAAACAAAGTTGGAAACTTTGCCTCTTTATATATTGATTATATATTGACAAGCCCGTTGGCACAGTGGCAGTGAGAGCGCTTACTGTGTCGGGGGTTGCGGGTTCGATTCCCGCCCGGAGTCAACAATATGTGCAGACATAGTTGTTGGCGACGACGTCTGGGTGTCAATTATATATTCTTATAAAGTATTTGTGTATGTATATTTAGTAGTATCAGTTAATTAGATTCCATAACACAAGCTTAGAGCTTACTTTGGGTCTAATTAACCGTGTGTGAATTTGTCCAGGTATATTTATTTATTTATATTAGTATAGACTTGTATTAACAACATCCCAAGCTTCGGCCGTATTGGTCGTATGGGTCGCACGCACCTATTTTTGGGTAAATATTGAGGGTTAAAAGTCGTACTTCGTCTAACTTACTCATTACAACATCAACTATTGTTTTTTTTCGAGTTACCTACGAGTGTTTCAGTTTATGGTTGGACAAACACACACAATTGTGTTAAAAAATTAACATTTAGGAGACAACAACTATGAGTGGATGTACAGGTTTTCATTTAATAGAGGAATTAAGCGTTCTTCCAACGGAACCCTGCTGAAACATTCGTTTGCACACTATTCTAGAAATTAACAAATTAAATGTAAATTAATATACGGTATAAATTACTTTTGACATAAATTTTAATTGTTTTTAATAACAAATAAGCACTAATTTACTATATTTTCATTTATAATTTGATTTTTATTTGTAAATTTAAAATACGTTTTAAGATTATTATTTTCTATAAAAGTTTGAATGAATATCAAGCATACTGTACACTTCGGCATAATATACATGTATGAGTAAACATAATATCAAATTAAACAATAAATATAAACACATAACCCTTCTATTACGTACAGTCAAGTAATGAAAACTTGGATATCCACTAATTACATCTATTAAAATAGCTATTCAAGCGAGTCATAACAATTTCAATCAGCACCCACAATTTATTCGAAACTACGTTAAATCTAAGCATTTTATTGCTGAGAAAATGCTTCCATTAAAATGCAAGTGGCCGGTGGATAATAAAGTACAATTATGACTCGTAAACCCGTTCCTGCTGTTTCTTTTATGAGTAGTAGCTTGTTATCGCCAGCTCCATGATTTATGTTACATGAACCTACTCCGAATGGATGTGCCAATGATTTACAACTACTATACACCTGATTAATGGTAATTGGCTTCTTTATTCCAACGCTTCTGTATGTTTTGATGTGTTCTGATTGAGGTGCCGCGTCCAAGGTTAATTGGAGTTTTTGGCTCGTTGTTAATTAGTTGAAATGAATTGTGTTGGATTGGTTCGTTTGTGGTGTTATTGATTTTATGGTTTTGCCTTTGATTAGGTGAAGATATTGTGTAATTTTTTAAATACGAATGATACGGTAATTGTCTTTGAAGCCTTTTAATGATAATCATAATAAAATAATAATTATTCATTAATATACATCCCAACTTGGGTAATGTCTGGCCGAAATTGCCACACTAACGATGATAATTTGGGATGTCACATATTTTTTTACTTCCTAGGTTTGACACGTACCGTATTTATGCATTCTAACACAGTCGCAAATGTTGCCTTTGAGCTTACGCTACGGAAACTACCAAACTAAAATAGTGCCCTGGCATAAAACATATTGATAACCTCTAAACTGCCGCGCGCCATATCCAACCCTTCCTACCTCCCGCCGGTCAAGCGTGCCACGTCTCAAGACTCCGATTGCCACTACCGTTCGCTTTTCTATCACTTCTATTTACGGTATAAATACTGGAATTATTCATAGACAATTCTGCTTATCGGCTGCGCTGTTTGTACAGTTGACATGCTATTTACGAGGCAGGAACTAATGAAAAAATATGCGCTGCGATAGGGGTTGTTATCTGGAGAAATTATTGGCGGTGACAGGGTTAAATTATACTGAGAGCTTCAGTATTAATTTACTTTTATATTATTTAATTACATTATATTATTCTAGGTATACTGATTATTCATTTACTATTCTTGTACCTAATTGATGACAATGAGTTTGCACTGTGCAGCACTCGCTGCCTTATTGCATATTTATTTGAGAATAATTTAAAAGGCGAAATACTCAAAATAATACCTACATTTTTTTAATTAACGGCCTTAGTAGATAACGCTACTGAATGCGATACAACTGCGATACCTTGAGACTCCGCATTGCCATTACGAGAACCTACTTTGGTAGACGTATCGCGTGCGGTAGCGTCAATATACCAGGGGCTTAAACGTCCATAATTTTACAGTCGTTTTTTAAATCGAAGTGTTCGTAAACATGCATATTCAATTAGGTTAATATAATGCATAAACCATTTTATAATGAAACATAAACACGATTATCGTCCAAGTATAAGTAATTTCATCATATTTCAATTAAATAAACCAGGTACAAAATGAAATTAAACTGCGCCGACACACAGAAATAAACCGAGTCGAAGTAGCTAGTGATGTGACAGTAACAAGTTAAATAAACACACAGTTTTATCGAGTGCAAGCCGCTAATTACAAATGAAAATCGTTTCCCGCCAGCCCTGTCGCGATAAACTCACGTCGTTATTCAGATAATCTATGCTCACGGGATATCTTAATTGCACCGAACTGCCGACGGCTGCATTTTCAAGAAATAAATTTTTAATTGAGCCTTCCCTCCTTATCCATTCCACTACATGACAAATGTACCGTGGTGCCCGCCTCAACTCAATTTAGATTAACGTTATCGATTTGATAGTCGATGGCTACTTGTAAATCAAACCACGACACTATTTAACGATCTCTCTTTATCTATTCCACGTATAATCAATCTAAATCATCAAAATGGGCCGTTAACGTCGCTTTAAGCATTAATGATACGATTACGCCTCGAAGAAAATTACGTAAATCATTGTGAGAAGTAATGGCCGAACAAAAAGAGCAATTAGTGTTGTGCCAGCGTTGATAGGTTAGCGGATGTCGATAGCATTCCGCGCGGCACGACGTGACTGCACATTGAAATGCGGCCACGCGCGGCCGCCGCTCGCCGCCGCGAAATAGTCTTTATGTTGGCGGCGAAAGGGTTATCCAAGCTTGAAATTTATGTTTGTCGGAGCGCTGAGACGTGAGTTCGATTAAAAAATGTGATTTGTGGCAGGCACTCTGCACGTGTTTTATTTTGCGAGTTGTACGTGACGGGCGCGTCAAAAGACCGCGGCAAAAACGCCGAGCGAAGTCGTGGCGCAATTTTGAAATGATTCCCAACGTCGAAAATTTAAAGATAAAAGTTTTAGAATTGCAAAACGTCTCGCTTTGGTGAACGCGAATGAATTCGTAAACTGTAATGAAACTGATAAATAGATTGTTTTTGGAAAATATTTCCAGTGGCGGTTTCGTCATAAAAACCGGGCGAGTTTCGCTTCAAAGAACTTGTGAAGCTTGTTCGGTGAGTGCGATTGTCAGTCTGTGTGCATCTAGTGGGCCATCATTCACACCTGTCAGCTGCCCCTTTGAGCCCGACAGGCGGAGACGGCTGCAGCGACTAGCGACGGCGATTTGTATGGCGCGAGTAAATCACTTTTGAAGTAATTTATGTTTGAACGATGCTAGTGACGTGAATGGGTTGAGATTTACTGTTATCGATAAATTTATTTTGAACCGAGCATCACGTTTATGGCGTTTCGTAGTTATGACTTCTTTATGAGTCGACTGAAGTTATTTTAGTTTGTAGGTCATAAATGTCTAGTATTTTTATTGATGTAAATAAGCTGATATTTATTGTTAATATGTACATACATGTTTTACAATGGTACAAAAAAACACAGTCTCTAAACAAATCCATTAAGACAATGTCGACATTGGCCTGTCAGCGGTTGACATCTCCCACCACACGTGTTTTTCGACGTCTTTTGTGTCGACAAAAAAGAAATAGAGGAACATAGAGAATAATCACCGTTTCTATTTATCATATTCGTGACAGTTGGAGACGTAATGACAGCGTCTCTTTGAAGTGTCGGGTCGGTTGTTAATGAACAGTTTCAAAGTTGTAAGTAGTTTCCTTTCCAGCAGACGATTGATGGCCGCCGATTATGGCACGAAACGTCCGCATTCGCCGCGTCCCGTAAGTCGCTTCACCACACAAAAAGATGAAAGAGTTTTTTAACGTATGTATTTGTTTATGTCTTGAGTGATTGTTGTAATTAGACGGAGCTATTAGAATATTGTTTTAATCGTTTGACCCAGTTTTGTCGATTTTGTAAAATGTTTTATTAATTTTGGCATAATTATGAAATTGTATAAAGATTTTATCTACTAGCATTTAGTTATTATCTTTGTTAATTACTACAATAAATAGGTATTTAATAGACACCTAATGTATAAAACGTAGTTAAAGCAATTTTTAAACAAAGAGAATTCCAAATCTATACTAATATTTATTTTATTATAAAGAGGTAAAATTTGTTTGTTTGTATGTTCGAGGTAATCTCAGGAATTATCAGTCCGGTTTGAATAAGTCTTTTTGTAATAGATAGCCACATTCAACGGGAAGGTTATAGGCTATTTTTCATCTCGAAATTTCCACGGGGACAGGCACAACGCGGGTAAAACCGCGGGGCGCTGCTAGTTATATGATGGCCACTGGCCAGTGAGATTACTAAAGAAAATTGCTCATCCTTCACTGCAGATACAAATGTATATCCATCGTTCTCCAAATTAGTTTATTAAGTATTATTATTTACGCCTCATCGGACTAGTGGTAGGTGCACTCGCCTGCCTAGATTGAGGTCCCGGGTTCAATTCCCGGGTTGAGCGAAAACATGTTTCCTATTATTCAAACATGGCTCAAGTTTGAGATCACCCGCAGTGAGTAAACCTAATCCTCCTCACTGTACTGAAATCTTCATTGAGATGAGAGGCCTTTGCCCAACAGTGGGGCATTACAGGTTAATTCTTTACTTTTTTAAATTCAAATTAGCTTCAACATATATTCAAAAATGTCTACAAAGTCCATTAAAATCAAAAGAGTTCAATCACTAGTTTCTTGAAGTAAAGTGATTTATGAGACACGGCCGCTGTTACATTTGATTTATCGATAAACGTTCGGACGTAACTAGGCGCAGTTAATTAAGTTTAGCGTATGTGAGGATATCGGTATTTATGTCGATGTTATAATAGACACGTTAGTCCGAGTTACTTAGACAGGTAAAACTGAACATGTGCTAACTTACTTTGCATGTACTAACTTAACAGTGTTTAGATTATTATTTTGTAAATAGAAGTGTGTCGTGAGTTCCCTGGCCAATCATTTTTCGAAATGTGTTTTCATGTGTTTGATCTTGTATCCTGATTTCGTAGCTAGCTATCAAATATTTAAAATGGTAAAACTTGTCCTACTTAAAAGTATGATATAAAGGACTTAAAAACTCATATAAAGGACATAAAGGACTCAAACAGAGCAGAAATATAAATCGATCACACAATTTTTGATATCACTTATCGCTTTTCTTTGTACATACCTAAAATTAGAAGGGAATCCTCTTTTCGTAGCTGGTTAGCAAATATAGGTACAAAAGTGGACTAAACGAAATGTACCGCAAGTAGAGTCGATTCATTAGCAACCGCTGAAAGTTCTGAGTACAAACGAAAACACAGACAGGAAAAAACAGTATAACGAATTAATTGAGTTAAAATGAACTAAGCTGAATATCATTAAAAAGTACCGTAACAATTTAAGATAGCGATTTTTACAATATCATTTTGAATACTCCTTCTAATTCTTTGCTTGTCACTGTCGTCCAATGGCACCCTGGTAGAATAGTAGCTAAATTTATTACAAAATTATTCGTTTTGTACATTAAAATGACTATGTTTAATACTATAATTAATATCTCAAGAATATTATATCTTCGCTTCCTCCAAACAAAAATAATATAAATAGGCAATATAATAAATATTAGGTAAGCAATAAATTATAAAACAAATAATATATTCTATCGCCTTGAATATGTTCTTAATAATTTATAGTTACAAATCGTTTGGTCAATGTTTTGTTACGTCAAAATTAGTTATTTATTAGTCGAAATTAAATAATTAATTTATCACTATTTATCATTTAGTTTCGTTTGAATTATAGGAGATTATTCCGTCTTAATTATTATTTTTTAAATGCGATGTATAATGCGATTAGTGGGAATTTTTAATACTATAATCTTAAGGAAAATATGAAATACATAATTATTACTGTTAGCTGGTAATATGCGAGTAATTTTATGTAACTGAATTTATTTTTCATTATATTTGTATGTTAGCCATTTGATTGCATTAGGCATGGAAAATCCCTAGAATTTCTTGAAGAGAGGTCAATTGGAGATTTTTGAGATATAATTACAGCAGTAAGTATGTAGAATATAATATAATGTATTTATTCAAATACTTACCCCACGTTTCGAGCGGAATACACGACTCGTGGTCACGGGATCAGTCCCGTTTCAATTAGCATAATGAGTGCAAATCGTGTTAGTTTAATTGACGTTTCGTTTCTGACTAAGGCTCTATAATATAAATCGTATTATCTAGTAGAAATTCGGGTATAAATCAACTCACACACATAAATAAAACAGCCCCGTGTTCAACAGCCCGACAAACACTATACTTACAAAAATAACCATTCATTCCCACCCCCATATTTCTGCGTTTTAACACCCCCAATAAAACAGTAAAACTATTAATATCAAATAATAAAACGCCACCGAAACTAAAACATTCGTGAAATGCAATAAATAACTGTTAATCATTTCAACCCCTCGCGTCACGGGGTGATAAAAAGCTTCCCTCCCCTAAAATGATATATGCAATGAATATTAATGTAATTGGGCTTAGATAGGGATGATCGTATCGGGGAGATCCAGTATCGTAATTAATGGGGTACGTTGGGATATTTTTGAATAATTTATTTGGTTATGAGATGAAATGGGCGACAATTGTGTGGTCACTCGAATGATTATGATCATAATCTTTCTAGTAAAATCATTTGTTGCTTCTTATCAATAGTTGTAGGTGTTCCGTTAGATGAAATGAGTTTACATCAAGCAAATTCAATAGAATAGGAATACGTAATATCAAATTCGCTAGCATGCTTACCCGCTTGTTGAACCCGCAACTCCTTTAGGTGAACTCGCTTAGTCTCAATAACGGCCATACCTACATTTCAAATGTCTACAAAAGTTGTTGAACACATTTAATACAACAAAACAAGTGAACACATTTATGGAATCATTTAGTGTCATATTGAAATTATTTATCAACTTTTATAGTTGACTATACATTTAGGTACTAAGTTATTTTTGTTCTAGGTCCGACTTAGTAGCATTAAATGCTAGGTAGAACTCAAAGTACCATCAGTTACATAACAGTCATAACTTTTTAATTACAAAATTATCTAGTAATTAGCAGAAAATATCTTTATGACATAAAAAGATAATCATTAAAAATGTTATTGTTTAGTATAAGGCTTGTGTTTCCAGCCGTTAACTCTATAAGTCGTAAAGTGTCGTAAACATTATTTTGAGTCGTAAAAGCCGTTATCGTTCGAGGGTTAAGTTAATTCGTACGATTAAACAATAGTAATTAGTCTTTATGAAGTGAAGGGGTTTAGTGTGAGCTGGAATCGGTAGGTGCTCATGAAGTTGGTGGGTGCTTTAAATAATTGTTAGATGTTTTTATGTAAATTATTTTACTAATATTTTAGTTTATTATTGTATTTAAATTAAATAATGACTCGGTATTAACATTTATCTCATTGTCGATTTTTTATATTATAATAGCTAGCAAAATGTTGTCTAAATTTGTACCAAGGAATTTATATTGTTTTGTAATTCCGTAAGCCACCATTTAGGACACATAGCCAGGAAAAGAGAGAGAGAGAGAGAGAGAGAGAGAGAGTAATTCCGTAAGCCGTAAGCTGTGTAGAGTATTTTGGTGTTAGTAGTTCTTTCAATGTTAATATTTGATGTCAATCCGTATTTTTAATTGGTGCTCAAAATAATTCCGAATGCTTTGGCTTAAAAAACTTATAAATGTTTTGCTGTTTTTAAATTTAAAACGATTTTCATAAAGCTAATGTATCTATTTATAAATAAATGAGTGGATTCAAATGGAAATAGCCGGACTAGTGGTATGCTCATTTTATTGTTATTATCATTATAAAAGGTGTTCTATATTTTCTAATAAACGTCAACTTTCTAACATTATCACGGTTATAATCTTTATATGAATCTCTCGCCCATTGTTTCCCCAACAATGGTACTTAAATAAGTTAACCATCTCTACAATAGTAAGTTATGTATAATGACTCTTTTAAAACGCCGGGCTTCCAAAAATGTTAATTTTCATTAACTTACTAGGTTAATACCGGTAGTACCATAAAGACATGGGGGTAATAAAAGTAATTAATGATGGGCCTTCTAAATAATAACTATCTTGGTAATTTATTTAGATTTTTATTACTTTTTTAACAATACGTGTTATTTTTTATTAGGATATGTGTGGAGTGTGTTAATTATAGTGTTTTGAAGTAATATTATAATTATTTAACCATGTAGTGAAACATATTATCATTATTCTTGCTCTATAAGCTGCAGGAATCAACTACAGTAAAGCTGAGGATACACGGCGACACTTGACATCAGACACTCAATGTATACATCGAATGTCTGTGTGTGTCCACTGCCGCGACACTTAGTTGCAGTAAAATTGCTTACCATGAGGACGCAATCTATACTAGTGTCGACATTTGTGATGAGTGTCAGTGTCGCCGTGTATCCTCAGCATTATAGGGGTGGGTTGTTTCAAATGGTTGGTCATCGTAACATACGTTTGTTAAAAAGTTCACGACCACGTTCGCTGTTAAATATCTGTTCAATACAAAGTGTTGTTTGATAACTTAAATGGCAGTCTGTTAAAGTTATTTGGGCAGCCAGTAGAAAGCTACGATTTTTCATTTTCTTACGTCTGTTGAGAATAACATTTTGAGTTAATGCTAACCGGTGCCTGAGCGTAAACTTAGTTTCCATTTGTAGACTTTAATGGTAGTATTTGACGTAGCTTTTTTAATATTACCTAGCTTTTAAATAAGTATTTATTTTAAAATTAATAACCGTAGTGTATGGTGTACACTATTACCAAAAATAAGCTGGTTTATATCAGTATTGAGTGATAGAGCTAGATATTAAAATGCTCTACTAACCTCATTAAAAAGGTATATAAAACCTCTATTTGTATTACCATCAAACGCCATCATGAATAAAATAAAATAAAGCTGTGATTAACAAAATAATATACCGAATCCAACCCTTCTCCCGCCTGTTGACATTTACGCCATTGTTGTTAACACTCGGCTGTCACTGCTGTCATATTGTGACACAATATTGACAGTTATTTTGTGTGTTCTGTCACGTGGCGTGATGGCCACTTGTCAATTGTGTCATTGCTCAATGGATGTCAGTTGTAGCGTTGTGCTTTTGATTTGTTTTCTGTCCTTATATTTTCACGCTGAAATATTCTTTTTACGTACATTTGCTGTCTGGTGAAGTGACATTTAGTATTGACAGCTATTGACGTAAATGGATTTGTTTTTCTATAAGCAATCTTTAAATATTAATTTCGAGGTTTAATTTTTTTCTTAAGGGTAGTATTTATAATTACGGGGGAAAAAATACATTTTATCCTCAAGTCATCATCTCTATCCAAGCCAAATTTAATTAAAACGGACTTATCAGATTTATCGTGGTAGCTAACACATACACAATATGTGACAGTTTGATACTGTATGGCTTGTATTATATAGCCAGTGCATATTGACGTCAACTTAATCAAATTATTCTAAACATTTGGATACGTTACAAAGTGGCGTCATTCCTTTCCAAAGCCCATATTAATCCACTAACCCAATTAATGATACTACCAATTACAATATCGTTTTCATTACACAAATCGGCCATCAATACAACGTGAATGTTACACAATATCTAAATTATCCAATTAATATGCGCGCAGTACTCAACATTATCCGGGTGAATCGTGAACACTAACTATATAATGGCACGTAATGACTTTATTGTCGAATTAATTTTATATTCATCACGATTCGGTGATTTCGGTGGCGTGTTTGTGTGATTTAGTTGATGATAAGTGAGTGCGTGATGCGTGGTGCAGGGTTAGAATATGTTATTTATTTATTTATTTATTTATTTAGGACAGCCAGTAAAAGTTACACTATACGCATACTATACTATACATAACACAAAATTAAAATATAAATGCACTTTTTTTAGGCGCCACAGCGTGCTTAACTTATTAAAAATACTTATAAACTAAAAAAAAAATTAACTTATCTATGACATAAAAGTAAAAAGAGACAAAAAAAAACAAGTACAAATAAAATTAAAAATGAAATTAACAATAAAAAAAAATACATGCAATTTTAACTTGAATAAGATCTGAATATAGTCTGAAAATGTGAATAAAAATATACAGATTTATACTATGGCACTTTTAGAACTAAATAACTAAATATGAATACTACATTTTATGAATTTGTGTTTGAATGAAGTGAGACTATCGTTGAATATATCCACAGATTGGTCGAGTGAATTGTAGGTTCTAGACAACCTGGCGATGGGAGAGTTAAATTTAAGGTTGGTTCGGGACGAGGGAGGAACAAGTAGTTTTATTGGGTGGCGAGGTAAATGGACAGGAACTTTCAAACTGAAGGATTCAAGTAAAGCAGGGCAGTCTATATAATTACGAAGAACTTTAAATAAAAATACCAAGTCAGATAATTTTCTCCTATTAACTAAACTGAGCTACCCAAAGTGCTGAAGTTTGTCGTCATAAGATGGCAATTTCTTCAGCAAACCACAACTGTACGATAGATGGCGCATAAATCGTTTTTGTATTCTCTCTATACGTAGCTGATGTACCGTATAATACGGTGACCAAACTACACTGCAATAATCAAGATGACTTCTGACATAAGCATTGTAAAGAGTTATTTTAGTAGAGGGATTCTTAAACCTTTGTATATTGCGAATTAAAAAACCAAGCATTTTAGATGATTTGGCTATTATATTATCAAAATGATGAGTAAATGTTAATTTGGTGTCCATGATAACTCCCAAGTCGCGTATTGAATTAAGTTTAGTAAGCGAAGAGCCATTTAAAAAGTAGAGTGGGTCAATTATGTTGTGTTTTCGGGAGAAAAACATGACATTACATTTTGAAATGTTCAAGTTCATTCTATTATTGTTGCACCAGTTGAATAGATTTATCAAATCTTGTTGTAACAGTTCATGATCATGGCTGTCTTTAATTATTCTGCAAATTTTAAGGTCATCAGCAAAAAGAAAATATAAACAATGTTTTAATACTGTTACAATATCGTTAACAAAGATATTAAAAAGCCAGGGACCTAGATGAGACCCCTGAGGTACTCCTGATTGTGCAGTGTAGTTAAATGATCTAAAACCCTTCAAAACAACATACTGAATCCGATTAAACAGGTAGGATTGGAACCACTTAATTAATTTGCCGTTGATGCCGAATCTTATAAGTTTTAATATTAACAAAATATGACAAACTTTATCGAACGCTTTACAGAAGTCTGTGTAGATTGCGTCGACTTGTTGACCCGCGTCTACTGCGTTAACTATGTAATTATGATAGGCTACAAGATTAGAGCAACATGACCTACGACGAATGAAACCATGTTGGCTGTCAGTAAATAATCTTTTAGTATGGAATTGAAGCGTAGGATAGAGCAGTGCTTCGAAGACCTTACTGAATACAGATAATATCGATATCGGTCTATAATTCGTTATAAGGGACCGGTCATTGTTTTTGTGCAAAGGTATAACTTTTGCAGTTTTCCAAAGAGACGGAAAAGTACCAGAATCTAATGAGTGGTTGTAAATTAAGTAAAGAGGAAGGGTTAAAGAAGACGCACATTTGACGACAAAGAGTGAGGGAATACCGTCAGGACCTGCACCTTTATTAGGGTCCATTCTTTTTAAATAATTAAAAATCTTTCTTTTTGATATATGAATGGTGTTTAATGCGTTATTGCTGTTACTAGTGAAGTCAATATTATTCACGGTTTGCGACTGATGGTGGTTATTATTGAAAGATGAACAGAAGTGATTAGCGAAAAGGTTGCATATATCAGTGCCATTAGAGGCCCACTTATCGTTGAGATACATTTTATCTGGATATTGATTTGTGTTCTCCCGTTTATGTTTTATGTAAGACCAGAAATATTTAGGATTTTCATTAATATTTTCTTCTATTTTAGTTAAGTATTCATTATAACATTTGGTAGCTAATAATTTACATCTTCTAGTTAATATTTTAAGAGAAATATCATCTAAAGGGTTTTCGTAAATTTTAAATCTATGTAGGGTTTTTAATCGCTCTTTATTTAATTTGATTAATTCTTTTGAAAACCATTTAGGGTATCTATTAGTGCGGATAAAGCTAAAGGGGACATGAATGCGAACTATATTATCGAGGATAGCATAAAACCTTGAAACCATTTCATCAATATCAGAATATACAGTAAGCTCGTTTACCCAGTCACAGTCAGTGTTATGAATAAGAGTACCGTTACTATGGTTCAGAAGGCTATAAGGTCCCGCTGACCCCGACACGTACAAAAGGGTTACGATTCCAAATTCAAAATAAACACAACAGCAAAAATTTCAATGATTTATTACTGTATGATTAATCAAAAGATTAAAATCAAGCGGAAAGCCGATAATTATATCAAAGAAAAGGTGCGTCTACATCGTACTCGCACATAAATGAGGTGTAATAAAACATATGAACCTTAATTTCAAGGTGCTATTAACATATAAACTGACATGATACTTATTAATTATATAGCAGTCGTAAATATTAAGTTTATGGTAGAATTTCAGGTAATTAAGTCGGTAACAGGTAGTTCTTAGGTATTAATTGGCTACGTACGGGCCTTTGAAATGTGTTATCCGGGTAAAATACCTACTTGTTTTATATAAGAATATGAAATTAAAGTAAGTAAGGATGATACTTAATATTTAAGAGCTTTGACATTTAATAAGTTAAACTTCGGGCTTCTTCAAATTAAGCTTTTAGACGACCAGCTAGGCGCCGCAGTAGTGCGTAGTTGCTTATCCGGGCATACATTATTTTTAACATAGAATACGCGAGTAGGATCACGTGGAAAAAGGATGAACAAAATGCTTTAATTGAAAGAGCCCTTTTTTGTTGAAAACAGAAACAGACTTTTTTGTCCGTCACAGACATTTTGTCTGTTAGAGTAATGACTTTGTACTGCCAACTGACGTTAGACCAACAAGAGACAGCTTTGATCGCGTTGTACAACTCAGAGTAAAGACTGTCGTGGTTGCAAATTGAACTTGTCTATGTGTCTGTCTTGCTTCTAAACATATGGATTGATTTTAATTTATATTTTTAAGGGGCTTACTTTTATAAAATATAAAATATAGGAATTCATTCTAATTTTGTTTTGTTTTTATAATTCCCTGCAGTGGAAGACCCAGCGTGAATAATTTTTTTGTTCTTATCTAAATGGGTTCGAGTAATTCAAATCAATATGCATAAATCAATTCAATTCGAATCCTGTGTATTGTTTGCAAACAAGCTATTGATTTTTATTCACCCCTTTACCAATACGTTTTATTTGTTTATATTTATTTCAATAAATACGAAGTAATGAGCAATTACAATTGAAACCCAATGAACACCGAACATGCGTTCAGTGAACAGTACAATAAGGTTCAACAATTTTGTTTTAAACTTAATGACGTGTAAATTCGTTTTAATTTAAATAAAACGCCAATTTAAGTCCGTTAAACTGCTATATCCATTCACATATTATACTTTTATTTTATTTCTTGTAGAAAGTTTTCCAAAAATAAAACTTAATGTCTCCTTTATATTTAAATACTTAATTTATCAGTTTTTTTATTTTGTTTTTATTAAGGTGTATTATAATAAAGTTAAATTTTAACTTTTAGATAAGGATATTTTTGCATAATTACTCAATGCACTTTCAGCAGGCACTAAATAACTGAAATATCTTGTTTCAATGTTCTTAGATGGGGCTTATTTGGAATTATATTCCGAATTAACTACCTACTGATTTGAATATAATGCATGCTATTTGTTTTATTAATTCTCACTGCATTTTTCGCTGAATTTATTATCTGTTTATGACCGTTGAAATGAATATTATTTATTACAAAAATGTTTAAATATGACGGTCAAAACTGCATACATGTTATAAGTTTACATATAATCAAAAAATATACACAAACCGGGTTTGGTCATAAAACATATTGTCATTGAATTTAATAAAACATGGGTCATGTAGGCTGCTAGAACATACGCTAGCATATGTATTTTAAAATGCAATTTTAAAAACGACGTTTTAGCAATTTCATTTTTTCTTTAAATTACATCTTTTCTGACTTAGTGGAATGACACATCAAGCTGTATGTGCTTGCCCACGTTGACTCGCGGGCGCGGTGGCGGGCGCGGTCACGAAATATCAAACATATGACGTGATTTCCAAGTGTTCACGTTCAAAACGCACGTGCGGTGTAAGTAGCGAGCTAACTAGCGACTAGCGCGTGCGGCGCGCTCGCTCCAATTTCAAACGCTTGAGACGTTTGTGTGTGTTCACGTCAAACTAGCGGTGGCGCGCGCGATTTACTCGCGACGTCAGGTAAGTTCAACCAGTTTGAACTTGCCGCTAGAAACGATAGCGCGTTTTTATCATGTCGTTCAATACAGAAGAGTTTATTAGTGCTGTTCAGGCTAGAACTCCTATTTGGCAAAGTAAACACAGTCATCATATGAATAGAAATGTTTTTAATAAGGCTATGGAAGGAAATTGCTGGAGAGTTATCCCGTGACCACGAGCGGTGTAATCCGCTCGAAACGTCGGGTACGTATTTTAGTAAAATACGCTAAATAATCTAACGCGATACAGACCCGTTTCATTTAGTATAATGTTTCCTGATATGTTTACGACCTCTGACAATACGTCACACTCGCGCGAACGCCTGGCGGTTAACGTGAACACGAGCTCGCAACGTTTCCCGCGCCCTCCACCGCGCCCGCGCCCGCGCTTTCAACGTGGACAAGCACTAGGTATCGTACTTTACATAGGGATGATGTGAAATTTAGGGGTGAAATGGATATCTTCAAATTTTTTAACCCCATAAGTATCTACCCGAAATTCAGAACAAATAGGTTAACCCTAAGCATGCACATTAATTATAATTCACCAACATTACAAAGGGCAATTCTTCACGAGCTACATGACATGATTCCGATGCAAACTATAACATGACACGTCAGCGTGACATGTCGTGACAGGACACGCAATGAGCGTATAAATAACGAGAGTCATGTGTTGTCACGTCACGACACCGTAGTGACAGCGGGACAGTGGGAGGCCATTGTTCTCTGTAAAAATATTTGTGTAATCTACTTTGTATTTGTTAAGATGTAGAATAGTTCTTGTTGTATATTTTAATAATTATTTTTCATGATAGCCAGTAGCCACTGATGTCTCATAGAACCTTTATCTTTCTACTCTATCGCTGAAACTTACTCTATAGAAAGAATAATTAAATTTGGTTGGATAATCAGCAACATAACATCTTTTAAGAAAGAATAGACTATGCATCGAAAGTTTGAGCAAGTTGCTAGCCAAATGAGTTCTCATAAGCGCAAGATACCCATAGTATGGGTACAGGTTGGTTGCGGGTCGCTTGTATTCCTTATATCTGTATTAAAGGTTGTATGAACCGGGCTCGCACCCGCACTAAGTTTTGCGCTTTAAAGCGAAAGCTTTGTTGGACTGTATGAGTTAGTAAGCTGCGAGCTTAAAAATGACAAAATAGAACTTTGACATTTCTTGACGCAAGCTTTCTACTGAACTTGCCAGTTTTCAGCTTGTTAACTCGTTCAATAACAACCTTCAACCTTAAAAAAACACTTTTACATTGCAAGTTATATATATCACAAAAGTGAATCAGCCCGACACAGGTCAATAAAACACGACCAAATCCAAAGTATCAGATTGCTCAAAGCTTTTTATTTATACTTATGTTTCATAGAAGCGGGAACAAACAGGATGTGAAGTATAAAGACTCTGCGGATACGAATATTGCTCTATCGACAAATATATGCAGTTGTTTCAGGGATTTATATCTGCCAGTAGGAGTTCGGGGATGATTCACGGACCGCGGGGATGGTAAACAGATGAGATTACTTCGATGGATGAATCTTATATTGGTTTTGTGTTATGTTGTTTTGTGAATATGACTAATTTATGACTGTTTGCTGTAGTCGTAGTAGGTATAATATTATGTTGGAAAAACGTCAAATAAATCTTAGTTTAGTTTGCTTATCTTTGTTTTATTTTTCGTTTCACCGTAGATTTTCGGTTCGTCAAATGTTTGACATTTTTTATATGAACCAGGGTAATGCCTTCGTATTCCATATTGTGAAAGTAAATTACATTGTTTTATATATTATCTTGTATTTACTAAATGAGAACAGTTTCAATTTCCGTCTTTCATAACCCAAATAAACCGAACATTGTAACTAAATCAAAACCTTTATTTGCTGTCCAAATAATTAGACAGTGTGTCACAAACAGACTATCACATTAATTTGTTTTTCTTACACAGTAACGTTGAAAATTTAACGATACGAAAATGACATCAAAGAAACTCTGTTATTTCAATAAAATTACAATAAATTTATCAGAAATGTTTACAAAATCATCATGAACTTTTAAACGTAACAATAAATTGTGAATTTCAAAGGAAACCGGGAACTCTCGCCTCTCATTAAAATAAATTATTATAGTGTTCTCGGGAAAGTGGTTTGTAATTTTAATGAAAATATTTTTCCTGTTCTAAAATACTTAGTTGAATCGTAAATTAGATTTTGAAGTCTACAAGTACTTTATAGTTCTATCAAATGGCGACTGCAGACTGAATTCAAGGGAGATTAATTTCATAACATTGCATGATAGAACTACCCTTTGATAACACTCTAACCCTTTATTATTTTATTTCTCCAAATACTTTACAACTCTATCAACAAACGTTTTCCTTCGAAACACTTTCAAAGGACCGAAATATGCTTCACAAAATGCAAAAGCTTTGCTAGTATCCAAAAGTCAATTTATCAAAAGCACTCACAACAGAACACATCTCTAATCTATTTCAAACACGTCAAACAAACAGACAAACTCAATATTTCTCCAACAAGCATGTCATAAGGCATTAACCGTAGTCTTAGCCATGGGGCTGTGGGGGTATCTAATACGATTATTACACTTGACAGTTATCCCCATACGTCAAAAGGGGAAGAATTTTGGAAGCTTATAAAGATGAAAGATAAATAGATCAATGTAACGTTCTGTTGTGACTGGAATAAATGAGAAGTCACTGTGCTATAAGTTATAAATCAATGCCTACTTCATTGAAAAAAAAGAATAAAAACAATTGAAAAGGTTTCATATCGAACTTTTTGAAAGAAGAACTCAAACTTATAGATGAATATTCAATTAATAAACTACAAGAGTTCATCATCAGTAGAGCATCAATATTCTTTATTTAAAAAATATTCGATATATTTACTATGTACATTTTTAAGTTCTTATCACTGTATTGATATTTTCATACATGACTGGCCTTTACACATTTATTACAGGACAGGGACATTACATGTTCAGGGACATTACACCTATCCCCAATCTAAGATCTCTTGCAATTTTTTCCTCGCTCCAATACCGCGGCTCCTATTTGTTTAATCCTACTCACCTTGACATAGACGTTTTTTGATTAACGATCCCGAGAGGTCGGGACTCCATTGTTCCCTTTGAAATACCGACAATCATTTATCAAGCTTACCGTGCTGTTCTGGAAATTAACGCTGTGGTACAAGTTTTAGGGTAGGAGCGAATACTCGTATGAGCGAAAATAAACAATCAAAGCGAATAATATACTCATGATCATGAATACTTAAACATTGATTTGGATAGAGTTAGTGTATCGCTATACCTACATCCAAAATTGTAAATTACCTACATCCAAAATGGAACGAACAAAGAAAAGGAAAAGTTTGCCCATTAAAAAATTACTCTATTTGTGGAATGTATTGCAGTTAGGATGACGTTAATAACGTGTCACCGGAAAACATCTAGAATTAAAAACGAACGAATTGTAATCATAAACACAGTTAGCCAAAACATTTCAACAAGTACTTTTTCGGAACCATTACAAGTAAATAAATAAAGTGATATCTAAACATTTTAGAACAGTATAATACATTGTATAAATTACAATAATGTTGTATATTAATTACATTTAATTAAATAATTAAACGGCACATTTAATTTGAATATTTAATCTTAACTGCTGATTTAACTTTGGATGAAACTAATTGCATTTAAATTACCGATTTATATTCAATGTTAATTATTTGTTACTGTGCATATTATCAAGAATTTTTTATACCATTATTTTAAGGAAAAGTTAATTTTATTGGTTTATTACTTAAACAAGTAATTCGACTTATTAAGTAAAATAAATAAATAAATTCGGTTGTTCAACTGGTTGTTGCCGAACTTATTTTAATCTACTGTCACGGAATATCGTTACCACACTACATCAACCGTCTCTCTCGTCGCAATCACCTTATAAGTTGACAGGTGACAGGTCCTGTCACTTGTCTATTGACACACTTGTCTATTGACACACTTGTCTATTGCCAATTCTTTACACAGTTGCGTCATAATGCAAAAGAAAGATAACTATACCATTTATTTTTAAATTGACGTCCTCCTGTGCCTTGAGCCACCATTTCCGTTGTGTGCGGTAGCGAACATAATTTACTCGAACACTGATTTTGACGTATCGCTTTATAGGGAGCTCCATGAAAAATGATTTCACTACAAGCTCCAGCGCTAAGACCAGCCTATGAATTTAAAAGTAAACTCCTGTGAAGTCATAAACTTTCATAAATCATCCGACTGTAGCCATATTTAATAAAATACAAGTATTCTGTTTCATCGACATCAAATTATAATAAACTACCATTATTTATGTAAGTGTTAAATGATTATACAATTTGAATTTCAAATTAATGTTATTTAAAGTAATTAATATGCGGTATGATTACAAATATCCACATAACATAGTAATTACGATATTATGAAAATATGTTGAGATACTGAATCATTAGCTTTTATATTATGTTTAATATGTAAATATATTTACTTAATTATTTTCTCTGAATAAACAAGTCCATTTTTAAGTAGGAGTTCCAAAAATACATTTGATCAATACAAAGTCGATCTGATAAGACAATTCAATCCCCACGTTATTATCGTGGTCAGAAATCAAGCAATCTCCATCAGAACGATGACAATCAACCCACAATGACACAGCCAAATTCACCCTAAACTATTTACATTAAGACTCAAAATTAACCGAGGAACATTAATCATACACCCCGAGT
The DNA here is from genome assembly GCA_963082685.1 of Cyclophora albipunctata. NCBI lineage: Eukaryota > Metazoa > Arthropoda > Insecta > Lepidoptera > Geometridae > Cyclophora > Cyclophora albipunctata. The sequence goes on along the minus strand of OY720121.1, from coordinate 498,058 downwards.
CAAAGCATCCGAAAACTGGCTACACGATAATGATATATGTGATATTTGATGATAAACAATCGAGGTCATTTATTATCTGTCGCTTATTTGACAGGCGGTAGGCAGATGTCATTTGTCATTTTCCTGGTTCCAAGACCCTTCGTTACGCAGTCTACTTAGCTAACAAACTTAACACAATCAAATATGGACCCTAAATGAAAGGTAGTAACGTCACAAGCGGCGGTGGAGGAGAATCAATCTTGATTGTTTTCAGCATGAACGATTATGATAGATGAAAGAGTTAGCGCAATAACAAAGGCGTAACAGTTGTTCGGGTTGTTGAGCTTTATGATGATGGGGATAAGGTCGAAGGTGGCGAGGCGGACGGAGGAGGAGGCGAGACGAAACATGTTATTGAAGACGCGGTAATGGATGGGGGTAGCGTATGCGTGAACGCTGTCCGAGCGTATTGTTATCTGCTTGTTTATCTCTATACGAGTATCGTTTCTGTAAATAATTACCTCTTAAAAAGAATACCCTGCCGGCTACCGGTAATATATTCTTTATATCTGACATCTTACAAAGCGGCCGTTGAAATAAATATAAATATTTTATGTCTCTCCGAAATGTAGTTGTTTATTGTGTCGGGACAAATGTGGGATCAACGGGTTTGTGAGCATTTGTGTGGATAGAGTCTATTCATAAGATTGTAGTATTGTTGTTTATGTCTCAATTAAAATACATAATCTTGACTTTAATGCATAGAAAGTTGAGTGTCAAGTTAATAATTCATAAGTCATGACTTGTTGCTTATCAATGGGCTCTAGGTAGATCAGATCATCAGATTGAAAATAAAATCATTTACGTCATCAATTACGTGTCAATGTAATAAATCACTAATAACAAACCGCAACTGCACGTCCAACCGCCAAGGTTGAACGAAAATAAAGGGTTTCATATTAAAAGCAAGAATCCGACGGAAACCACTAGTCGCCATTATCTGAATCATTTGGATTTGAGAACATTTTCTCGGGTTTTATGGACGTCGTCCCACGCTTCTGAGCAATTAGCTTTTTAAATAAAACTTTAGGAGTTGGTGTAAAAAGTTTTGACAGGACGCCCGTTAAGAAAATTCAGTGACCAATAAATTAGTATGTAAGTGACGATACGTGTGTGATTCAATTGCATATAAATTAGTTGGGTGAGGAGTTGGACAAGCGCGATCTTGGTAACTGTTTTTAGATTGGATTTATTGGAAGAGGAATGATCTCTTTGTGTATTAAACTGAGTCTCAATTTATTTCTGTACATGAATTTTTCTGTAGGTGGTAAAATATTTGAAACTGCTAAAAGATGCAAAAGAATAATGGTCTGTTACGTTTCGTTTAATTTGCTTGTCACTCGATGTTTTTATTACAGGCTAGTGCCACACTTGACGCACTGCGTGGAAGATGGGTCGCTTTGTCGCGGCATAATATGCAATAATATGAATTTATTTGCTACGGAGTTTGCGTCAAATGTGAGCATGGACAACCAAATGTGTTATCGCTACGCGTAGCATTGAACTCGTGAGCCCACAGCTTGTAAACTCGCCCGATTTAAACAACGCTTAACACATTTTTCTACCAATTTAACTGACTGTCTAACTTCCCAAAAAAATCAATCCATTGTAATCCCCTTGTCGGTGCGAAAGTATAAATTTTCAATGTCTTTCCGCTTCTTCTGTCAAATTCATCCCTTATTTCATCACTCTTCCTCACGCCGGGAGTTAATCTCTCATTGTCAGGGTGGAATTTTTTTAACTCACGGTAAAAGGTTGCTCAGACGAGAGACTTTTAGTCCGCAGACGTCACTAAACATTTTTGATGCATATATGTCAAAAGACATAACATTGATTTGATTGTAATGATGACTTTCGGAAGTAAAGTTCTTTAAATTGATAGTGTAGGATTTTGATTGAGGTATCAAAAGACATGACGTCGACGAAAGAGCAAGGTGGAGAGAAACTTTAATTCATTATCGTATGTATAAAAGATAGGAAGACACAGACAGAGAGTGGGAGTGAGAGAGATAGAGGTAAAAGAAAATTTTCTTCCTTTGTAGACGTTGTTCAAAATATTTTGCTAAGACACTCTATTTTATGGTATTAAACAGTTGTATACAGCCCCTCGTCTGCACAGACTTTAAACAGTGATTGTAAGCTTTGTGTTTGGTTATAGAAATATCGGTGAGTTTTGATGTTATCGATTAGGATTAGCCGTCGCTTCCTGTTGTATTGTCTGTGGGTAGAATAGTAACTATTGCATTATTATGATGATGATTGTGTTCAATGCATTATGGCCAGATTTGTGTGTTGTCTATTGACTTCGAATTTGGAATGTCGTTGGCACTGGTGGTAAAGATTTTTAGTGAATGACAAGGAGAACGACTGGATTATTGTAGAATTTGTATTTTATAAAGCGTTTATTTCTCTACAATATTCGTCAAAATTTTCATTTTTTTTTTATACAAAAATTTTCATTTACATATACCTACCAAGAATAGTAGTGTTATGTATTTTTGAGGTTGTTTTTGCATTGACATATTTAAATTTAATTCTATAATGCTGTAGATATCATAAAATTTCTTATCTTTCTAAGATTTAGATCAAGCAGCAATACCAAAAATGTATGCCAAACTATCCAAAATTGACTCAGACTTCCCATACACAAAAGAACTATTACACTAACATTTATCCCAGCTTTACATCAATCAATCACACAAGAACCATCAATATAATGATATTGAATGAGTTTAGCAAACAACGTTGGGGCTTAGGGACCGACGCGTAATATTTCGTGAGCACCTGAGAGATAGTGTACGCATGCGCGGGATACAAACGTCACTCGCTCTTTAGACCAACTATGATCAAGTGCCTTTTTATAAGTTAGGGGTGGCACGAAAAAAAAGTAATATTCTTTGACTAGGATGGTGGTTTATAGTGCTTACTGCCGAACTAAGAGAGGTCAATGAAATGGAAAATTAGCTAATTTACGTATCTTTTCTTACATAAGGGGCGGATAGCACAAGCATTATTAATTTAATTGAGCCCCAATTTCATCGTTACATCGTGAAGTAGATCAGTCCAACTTAATCCTAGTTCACGAGCTAACTGAGATAAAAACTTCTAATTTTTTTCACTATAACCGAGTTCAGTTGACCGTGGTTTGACATAGAAACCGTGCGTGTTGCTATTAGATTAAAGTTGCAGTATTAATACCAAGAGAAATTACATTTCTTGAATCAAGACAATCATTTATTAATCAACCATTAATACTTAGATTCAGTACCATTGTTACTTAATCACTACTTCGTGATGTTCATTCATTCAATTATACAGTCATCTCAACACGTTTTTCTCGACGTTTTATTTTCAAAGCACCTCATTTTATGACTACGATAAATGGCCGTTAATCAGCAATTATAATTCGATTGTCAGTTATTAAGACTCGATGACAGATAAAGTCAAAGCTGACAATGATTGTTTGTTTTTCCTTCGAATTTTAATTTAATGAGGATTAATCACGCAATTTCTTGTAAAAAGGTATTTCTGATTATTATAAAAATCTATACAAGTAAACTATTTAAACCTGCATACCTATTTGTTGGGGCTGCCCCTACTAATTCTGGGAAAATAACGTAGCGAGACCTACAAAATGTTCACACTAGCGCTGTCTATAGCGTCGCGGGTGACTGACAACACCAAATGAATATAGTCAGGAAAAAAGCTATACTTACACACGTCAAATAATACATTTTGTAAGAAAGATCATATTACAAGGCGCCATGGTATGTGTATGTGTTCGTTTTTATTTAAAAAAGTGTTGACTGTATTGCCATAATATAAGTAATATAGCTGACCCAGCAAACGTTGTTTTTCCATATAAAAATCAAGGGGTGGACTACCCTTTAACATTTAGGGGGATGAAAAATAGATGTTGTTCTATTCTCAGACCTACCCGATATGGACACAAAATTTCATGACAATCGGTCAAGCTGTTTCGGAGGAGTTTAACTATAAACACCGCGACACGAGAATTGTATATATCAGATTATTATATTACTGGGTTTATGATTAATCATAGGTAAGAACAGGCGAACGCTAGGGATGGTTGTCGATGTTTGGAGGACACCGTTTCCCATCAGAGCGACAGCATAACATAGACAAATTAGGTAAAGCAAAAGTAAACATTAAAACTTAAGTTTCGACAATGCACATTAGTTCTGACAATCTACGTTGACGAATATACTATTCGGTTTTGAAACAAACTGAATGAAAATTAATCTTTGAAAAATGATTACCGGTTCGTACACAACCCTAAAGGCGGCAGGTTCAAAGCTTCTCCTCATGATTGATGACGTCCCCCGCCCACGCCTCACAACCGCCTAGAACTGACAAACTACACGCTGCCCCGCGGCTTGGACTTGTACTTTATTTATTACACCACTCATTACACGCAGACATAAATATTGAAATAATTATGCTATAGCTATCAATTTATTGTATTAAATGGCTGATCGATGGTTGTGGGAATTTGTTGAGTTATATTTTTAATATAATTTTATTATATAGGCTGCGGAGACGCTGAATGATTATTAACATTGAATTATTGAATTAAAATTCGATAAATTATATTCAATTAATCCCACTGTGTTATTGTAAGTTTAGTTATACTCCGTATAATAGAACTTTTGTTAATTTAAGTAGTAATGGATTAAGAGAAATGTCAAAGTGACATTCAGGTTACTCTCAACTCTCTACACTGAGTTTTCATTGGTAAGGCTTCGATACAAATACATAAGTAGATAAGCTAATCTAAATGTGTGTAACGTTTTTAAAATCAACTCATAATAGATATTTTTTTACTATTTTGCAAAGAAGTAGGTTACTTAAAATATAGTTGAAAGCAACAATAAAATGAGTCTAAGTAGATTTACTTGTTTACTCAACGGCGTCTAAAACTTTCTAACTCTACACAATACTCCATAATAGAAAACAGTGGCATGACATTCGAGTTTTGTGTCAAATCATGCCGTAATGAAAAATATGAATTCGAGTCTCGAGGACTCGCATTAATCATGTAACCACATAAAAATCGTTTCAAACAAACTCTATACTATCATTATTTATGAATGGAAACGAGCGTAGAGTTACAAAAAACAACAATAGAACTATAAATAGTGTTTTGTTATCGTTGTGGCTCGGTCTGTACGCAGATTATATTACAGCTATTAAGAACATTTTAAATACGTTGTATTGTTTGACTTAACGTGCCGATTCGTCTTCAAAGGATGGTCATTTGGTTTAACTGCGGCAATTCTTTTGCCTTTATAGTTATGGTTGTGGGGAACCATTTTGGTCCTAGATTTCTTTGTTAATACTATAAGGATCTATTTTGTGCTGTAAAAGTAAATTTTATAGGTCATTGTCGGTCCCAGTTGTCGGTTAAAAACATTTCGTCATTCTATAGGTTCACTTTTAACTCAGATTACTCAGCGAAATTAGCATCTCTAGATTATCCGGATATGCCTGATTCAACAATTAAAATCGATCACCTAGGGATGAAATGAAATGAAATTTCTTTTGGTATCCAATGTCTAGTATGATTGTACGCCCAGACATTGTTTTAAATTCTACAGTCCTGTAGTTTTGATACGTAGTTGATCCGATTTTGATTTGGTTTAAATTCGATTTTAAGATGGATCATGGAGACATTTGATTTGAATTGGGTAAAAGGTAAAAGTTTAAAAATAAAGAAAGTAAAAAACTACTAGTTTCATGTTTCAGTAGAAATATCTATTTGAACTACTTAATAAACCCCTTTCCTTAAAAAAGGCTAAGGAACTTATATGTACATAGTTGATGACATCATTACTGTTCAAACACCTTTTATACTCAGAATTAATATCTCGATAGTGTATAAGTAGCCGCTCTCTAAATGCATGACACAGTTAATCCATATAAAGTTATTATTGCTTCTCGATTCAACCAAGTTAATTGGCGGCTACCACACCGCAAACTCACGCGTTGCAGATAAACTAACTGAATAAATTGAGGTTTTAAATAGCATTCGTACAGATACTTTTTATTGGTCCCGTGTTTACCTAAACGGTTTATACAAGAGTCGTAAATAAGATGGGTGTTACGATCTTGATTGTGTTGGGGTTTTAATTTGTGCGATGCGTTGTCGGCCGCGTCCCGAATTAGTCACCCGAGCTGGTCTCCTCGGCAGCCCGCGGCCGCCGCGCCCGCTGCCAACGGCTCAATAAGCCGTTCTACATTTTTATGGTCTCTATATCCGCTCCGCTGCGTAAATACACTTAATGACCGACATTTCGTGAACGCTTTTATTGTGAAGTTTTTATTATCGAGAAAATCATTTGTTTAGTCTACGTACGGTTATTGCGAGCAACTCAGTGCTTTTCGGGGTTTATTAGGGGTACTTTATTACCCCTTTATTCAGCCGACGTTAACGCAGAAACGGATCGACTACCGGCTGAATGTCGGCCGCCGGATAGTGATAATTAAAATTTGATTTTAATCTCTGAATAAGATTACACGTTCTGTTCCGTTATTACGTTTTTAAGTCGATAAAAATTATAGTTTAATCTCGGGTGTTGATCTCTTATTACCGCCTTAATGGGTACAGATTAGGTTTTTTATTTGTTATGTAAATAGCGATGCCGAAATCGCTAATGGCGGTGCGCGGCTCGGGCTGCTGTTTGGCGTCCGCATTTCCATTGAATGCGAGTCTCGCAATATTGACTCGCAAAAAATTGGTAATCTGCTGCGACCATAAAGCAGTGTCAGACGGCCATAATAATTTCGAAACAGTCTATTAAGTGAATCTTTATGGTAATGTCGGAACAGAAGTCGCGGCCGCGAACGAAACGCCTGTTATTTTGATACATTATCATATTTAAACAATTCAGATGATAATAGACACGTCGGGCGAAACCCTTTGGTAATATAAATGGTTTTATTATTATTTATTTATGGGTTTCCTTCCTGCGGGCCGGGGGCTATATAACATATTTCATCGAGCGAAAAAATGCTTCGAGTCGTGAGTTTATACCGAGCGAGATCCGGTTCGAGTACCTGAAACGACTGCGCTATAAGCTTGTTGCGGCAATAATAAAGATTTATGCGACATTTGGCAGTAGCGTGTTTTGTTCTGTGTTACGAGCCGATTCCCTTTCTGCAAGATCAATAGCGCTCTTTATTGTGCCTTCTGAGTTATCGTCATCGCTCCTACTCCCAACCTCGACTATAAATTCTTTCTCCGCTGCCTTCAATTTCTTATTATCGCCTTTTACATCTTTACTGACGTCGCGGTTCAGATTTTTGTTTTGTTCCTCTTTATTAGCATTAGTCTCGTCGTATTCATGAACGTGTACATTTGCCTTTACATTTTTTGTTTGCGTTTTGCCAACAAAGTGATTGTCGTCGTGTGTTTTAGCGTTATCTTTCCCATCGTCTTGAGAACATCGGCGTGTGTAATTTTTTTAAGTAATCTCATTATTACGTCGAGAGCTCGCGGCACGGTGATTAACTACTTGATTTATGGCATGTGCAATTTGCATCAAGAACGATGCCATAGCTTTTTGCCTCAACCCGATTATTATCGTCCGTATCGTGTCGGTCTTAATGATAGTTATTTCATGACTCGCCGAGCTTACTATCTGAGACGTTTCATTAAACTTCTTTACATACATTACTTCGTCGAATGTGTCTGATTATGTTAATGCCTCCCGTACATGGTCCTCGTTTGCCGTGCCATCTTGGTCTACTACCGTTAATGGATTGTTAACCGTCATGCGAGGAATTTTATCATCGTCTCTAGATTCGTTGTGCGATGTATCATGTGAAGGGGCCGTCACTTCACGAGTAATTTGGAGTTCGTTAATTTTATTGGCGTGGTGTATCCGCTCATTATTGTATCGGTGTGAAATGAAAGTCATGTGAGCGTCGCGGAGTGTACGATGTACGTCCGTGTACACATGTTGTGTGTCTGGCTGTGCGTGCAGATAGATAATATCATATATAAAACTAAACGGCGCGCCGAGAAATTTATGAATCGGCCAGAGAGCTGCCTTCCACACAAAAGTTGTTTATTGCCGCCTCACGTAGGGTTGCTAATATAATTTTATTTTATTGCTTTTCTTAACAACGGACATCATAATTTTCTTTCTTTATATTATTTAGAGCGAGGACGTTAATAGTATTATGAATCACATCAATAGCGTCCCCCTGTAGAGCTCCCAGTGAAGTCAACATTATTTATATGAGCTATAGGTTTATTGAAATGTTATGCATTAAATTTGAACACATTAAAATGTAAATTTATTTTATCTTTACGGCAATCTGTATAATAGGATATAAAAGTATGTTTTTGCGAAACGGTTTATGTGTTAATATTAAATGCATTATTTATATTTCTTCTCTGATTATAAAGTTTAAAAGTGTAATATGATACTAAAATATGTATTGCACGATATTTAATATTTATATTCCTGCGTATTAATTTCCATTGATAAAATTTTTGTTTGTCATTTTTTGGCTTAAATATTTTTCTCGCAGCGGGACTATATATATGATCCAATCTTGCTTCTGATATACAAATTCAAAACGATCTAAATTCAACCGCAATGTTATTTTTCATGTCATACAACCCACACTTAGATGAAATTTTTAACTATTAAGTAGGTTTTCTTCCAAATTTCCAACAACAAACAAGTGAACTTGCTAGTGATCTAACAAAAACTAAAAACTACTTATTCAATGATTGTTCAAATTCGTGAACGTATAAAAAAATTAATTGATTCCTATGAAACGTGATTACAAATATGTTTGAATGAATAATTGTTAATGACGAACGGACCATCGATCAAACGTTAAATAATATTAATGATGTATGTTTATTTAAAATTATGTATTTATCATTGTCCGATTAAATCGATGTAAAGGTTGTCGGTTTGTAAATCATCGCATGAAGTTTTTATTCATTATTTGACATGAAGTGAAATGTTTTGGTTTGAAATTCGATTGACTATTGTTCCTATTTTAAAATCCAACACTATTTAATTTATAGTTCTACGAATGATTAGTGGATAAATTATAAGTCCAAAATCATTTTTACATAATAGTCCGGTTCCAGGTCCTAACAAAAATCAATTTTATGGTACATTCGTGAAGAAAGCATGAAACTTGGCATGAATGTAGCTGTCATGTATGTGCTTCAATCTCGATATGGAAGCACGTCAGCAAATTACTTCTTCCCCCCTTTCCTCCCCATTTTATCTCCCTCATTCTGGTTTTTCGAATTTTCTACAAAAACCATATGACTGAGGACTTTACTCTTCAGAGACCAAATCATCGTCGATAAATTGCCTACAAAACGATACTACATTTTATAGTGGTAAGATTAATATATTTTTATATACAGCCATCAACATATGATGAAATTGTAAAAAAAGGGCACACTTTTTTCTTTCTTGCTTCATTTATAGGAAAACGACAAGATTGGTGATAAAATAGGCCAAAGAAGTTAAATACCTTATACATTTAGCTACAAAATGACACTTATTTCATAGTCGTAGAGGCATTACTTCCAGAGTTACAGCTCACCGCGTCTGTGTCATGTACTCTTTTTTCATGCTTTCTTCACGAATGTACCGTATTTTCGAATTTGGACCCGTACTATAAACCTTTCTTGTTTTGAATATCTATTATTATTTTTCCAAGTAAATAAGAATTCATAGTTATTAGAAGTCATGATTATTTCTTTATTTATTTCTTCGTCTCAAGGTTGCCACGTACTTTGCATAGAATATATATTTCTCAAATCGATACAATAATTAAAGTAATCAACGCTATTAATCTTGCTCATTGACCAACATAACATTTTATTATATTTACGAAAAGTTATCGCCCAATTGCCAAATTATTCAAATTAATTCAAAATAGCGCAAAATCTTCTCAAATCGCGATTTGTTTTTAAATGACCACATTATATTATTATATTCGAAAATTACTTTTATAATGGACGTTATAAATAAAATATTTTCTGGACATTATAATAACTTACTTAGAAACTCGTGATTTATTAACAATATTTTACCATTTATTTTTAAAATATTTTGAGATGATATTCTTATTAATGATTTATGTAATATTATAACATATATTTTCATACATAATAATAACATATCTAAATTCATAAAATAAGGCATTAAATCCATAATAATTGCGGGTATTCAAATATTCCTCCAATTTCCTCATAAAGTGTGAGAGTCAACCCTACGGCGGCGGCGAGCATTAATACAACTTGAAATATGACCCACTAAAGACTATATAACGTAAAATTTACAATTCATAAAACAGAATGATATATGCTGCGGTGGATTGGTTCCCAGCCGATGTTTATTGCAGAGGAGAAATTCGCTATTTCGTTTATTGGCAGCTCTAATAAACATTTAAGGCGGGATTAATACTAACTGCTTGAGAAACCAAGAATAACTAAGTAGTGGTATAAATAAGTCTGTAATGTAATGTCCCACTGCTGGGCAAAGGCCTCTCATCTCACCGAAGATATCAGTACAGTGAGGATTAGGCATACATAATCAACACGCTTGCTTGAGATCACCAATTGTTAACGTTAGCGTCGTTATAGCGATTTTACAATCTGTTCAATAGTACATTTTAAAACTTCACCTTTAGAATTCGCTGGTATACAGCTTCACTCAATAGAAATGACGATTTACGATTTGACGATTTGATTTGATTGACGATTTGCTAATCAACTAATTAATAGACAGATCATTAAATCTGATAAGAATACGAAATATAATGGATGGACCAATTTAATTAAATCATACGATGTGTATCATTAATTAATGATTTCTCTGGTATATATGTTTCCATAAATGGGAATATGTTCATGTTCTACCTATACACATTTCAAGCATTTTGTCAATAGATATTCATTTAATAAAATTCCTAGACAGAGACAATCACAAATCATAAGTCACACACACACAATCGCATCTCATGCAATACTAATCGTGAAGCCAGACAGAGAACAGGTGTGCCTTTGGAACAAAGCGGAATATGTCACGTGACATGCTTGTCACATCGCGTGACATGCTCATCCCACCTGAGTCGGCGGTGGAGGGTTAAGCTGAGATGACAACCAAGGAGGTTTAACCACCTGAATCCAGATTAAAATTTAGAATCAAAGGTTACATACAATGAAGCGTTCCAAATCCAAAACATTGCCTACAGTCCAACTCTAGAATATAAACATTGATAAGACAGACATATAAAATAAGTTGAGGAATAAAAAAAAACAAAGTTATACTCCAAACAAAATAGGACAAAAAGCTAACTGAATAACAAACAGTGAATCCCAAATACAATGTAAATCAACTTAAAACAATGACTGAAACTGAGCCACAGATTTCATAAACGAAGTATAATTAGGTTGCGACGGCAGGTGGGGGGTGACAGGGAAGGGAGGGGGTCGGAAGTAATAAATCAGGTGGTAACGTCGACGCCGCACGCCATCAGTCATGTCGGCTGACAGCCGGTCACGACACTAGGGCTGCGCGCTGATCGCGGAGTTTAACGTGCTTAAATATTGCGTTATAGGGTTCAATAGAAAAAATATGTATTTGCCAACTTGCTGTGTGTACTTCGGTACTTCTTACAATTTTGGTATATTTTAGAGAGACCAGCAAATATAATAATGTAAAAGCCTTTTCTAATATATCTCAACACAAATAGATTTAGAGAATTAATTTGATGAAAATGCTTTTTTATATTTAATGATTTGTATTTGCTACTTTACTACGTTACTAAATATCTTCCCACATAAGATTAAAACAATATCTTTTAAACATTCGTATTTTGACTACTGAGTTGGTCAAAAATAAACGTGAAAGCCACCTGTCAACCCTATGCCAACTGTGGTAGTAAGTGTGAATCATGGACTTAGTGCGACGTGTCTTTGAGGCTTACCGTGATGACAATCTTAACGGCTGAGCCGCGTCCCGCTCGCTGTCGGGGCTAAGCCCCGTGTCCTGTGTCCACTCTGACTTATCACGTCAAAACTTGTCAACTGAATTATATCATTATTTTATCGCCCACCTCACTCATATATCTCCTTTTGGCATAGATTAACGTCGAACATGATTTAACATTTTGGCTCAGCTGTCATTCATGTACTTACTTCTTAATACTTCAACATATTGTTCAATTAATAACCCAACATTTATCAGAACACGCCATTCGTTCAATAACCATGTTTAACCGTTTATTCGAAAACGAATTCACTGAATCATTAATTGCTCCAAAGGTATCAATCGACGCCCACCCTATTCAACTATTCATCGACAAATACACAACAAAACCAAATAACCAATTACAAATCGTTTCCACATTTTGTACATCACAACAAACACGGGCGGTTTGGCGTGACAGCGCCTGTGTCATGTCATGTCACGGCAGTTGACACACGTGACGCGTCATGGTGACACCCCGTCCGGCGGGGGTTGAAAAATGACGTGTGCAATGTTATCGAGTTGTATGAACGTGGACTGGGATTTGTGAGGCCGACGCAAGCAACATTATATATGAATGATTTATCCCTGACATGTAACGAAAAATATGCATAAAAGCAGCAACAGCGCCAAACACAGTCCGATTAAATTATAATAAGATTATAGTTAATTACTTAATGAAAGTTAACACGCGTCTATTAAAACAATATTTTAATAACATTTTCCCTTCACTAATTAATTATCAACCCATTTACTTTAAATTACGTAATCGTGGTGCTGATTGCATGGACTTTAAGTGGTTGGAATAAGAGTTGTTATTGCAGTGATTCGTTGGATAGTTGTGAGTTGTATAAAGTTTTTATCGGTCGTTCATTACTGCGCTCGGCGGCGCGGTGTAATATGACATAATCTGCAGCCGACCGCGATCTGTCAGCGCTGTCACGCCGCGTGTCAACTGTCACTACACTAAAGGACGTTTTATGGATACGTTAATTGATGGGTTGAATTCATTTCGTGACTGTCTAGAATATCAGTAATAGGTAGAGTTAATGGAGTTAACGGATACTTAATGAATAATGTTCTTTTAAATTATGTTGATGCTTAATTCTCACTGTGATTGACATTGTATTATGTGTTAAAGCTGATCTCAAAAACAAGTTTCTTTCAAGATCTCAGAGAAAAACTATTTTAACAACAATAAAAAAACTGTAGCAAAAAGTACCTTGGTATTGTATAAATAAACAATCACTATCCATTCAATGAACCTCATTAATACAATACGTATTACATTCACAAAAAAACCTTGTTAAAAAACGTCATTTCAATTTTACGGATTACAGTCACTCACTCGGAAGGGATATACCAATTTAATGAAGTTGAAGAGTTTGTATGTTTGAAATGGCTGTGTACTGAATAAACTGCATAAAGAACCTTTTGTCTATATGCTATACATATTTATAAAGAAGGCTAATAATATATTCTTAGCCTCTACCAAAAAAAAAATTGTCACAGGCCACTTACTATCACCAAATTCACATATAAACGGCTAAAAAAACGAATAAAACTGCAGTAATATCATACACACTAATTACAAATATCAAAAAAGGCAACTAAAACCACAGTCCACCACTAGTAAAAGTAATAAATGAGAAAAAAATAAGCTGCCGGCACCGCGGTGGGCGCAACCGAGCGTCATAATTTTGACAGGTCGCTTGACAACCCGACTGACAGCTAGCGCGCCAACGCCCGCACAGATTATGTGCCTTGATGGATTAATTTAAGGGTTAACATGTAGTTTCTCTCATTACTGCGCGCCGGAGAAAGGGTTATTAAACGTATTTGAGTTTTTAGAGTGGGTTTTTAGCTTTTTAATTATTCTTTATTAATAATTATGTTAATAACATTTTCTGTTATTCATTATTATGTTATATTAGACGTCAAATATGTAGTAACTAACTTAAGTTCAATGTGGTTATTGTACAGTAATAAAATTATAGTTATATGAACGGTTTGAATAAAAAGCAAAAAGAAAGATAATGCAAAGCTTATTACATGTAAAAGCAAAATGTAACAGCTCTTTTTAATGGACAAAAAATATACACTTTACGTTCAATATTTATTGGTAGGCAGGTTTACAGCTGAAGCTTTTACTGATAACAAGCAACAACAGAAAAATACATCTAACTACAGTGTCATTAACGTAGAGCTACTCGTACTTTACAAGCAAGTCAACGAACTGTAAAGACAACGTTAAGTGTGTCGATTGTCTTTTATTCAATTCTTCCAGCTCGTAGCGTGTAAACTTGCTCAGCGTCAACTCCTCTTAATATCAACTCACGCTCCACCGACACGCTTCCAAATACTCCCAAAGTCTACGCACCAAAATACGAATCAGCTTCTCTATCAGTTAAAAATGCAACAGAGCGTTCCGAGATAACAATCAAAATAGTTTTATAACGAGGCATTTCGTTGTGTAACTTTACAAGTTAAAATCTTGAGCAGAATGTTTAAGACTTGTAATAATTACAAGTCTTAATAATTACAAGTTTCGGCGTGGCCACAGCCCACCGCGTTTCTGGACTAATGTGAAAATATAATTTAAAATTAATGTAAATAACTGTGAAACTGTTACTCCGCTAATTGTGATTATAAAAGATAATGGTGTTACATAAAATATGTATAATGAAAAGAAAACTGTTTATTGTGTTAGTAAAAATATTTTTAAAGTCTGTTGTTTGAATATAAAAATAACGTTATTGTTACGGCACATTAATATAGGAACGTAAAGAGCACGTTATAATAAAACAATTTACTTTGATACTTATAATAAAGTAATGAGGTGTAAAAGCATATGAGGTAGATAAGACTGAAGAATTAACAAAAACGCTGATACTCGTATATAAGTGATCAATTATTTATTAATGTAAACACTGTAAGATTCACGGTACCAATGTTATTCCAATACCATATAAAAAAATTACATTATTTTTATTTAATTAATGTTTAGCTATCATTTCCAACTTATTTCGCTGAAGAAAGCCTTACCTATCGTTGACAACAATGGTACCATTCTCCGTAATTTTTTTAGTCGAAAAGTGGTCAACTGCCAAATCTTGCCAATTGTACAGAACCCTGGGAATGACATTAAAGCAATAAAAACAAAATTAAGACAATAATTATCGTACATCTCAAGCGCTCATTTTAACGCTGGCGTCGAAAGCCATTGTTCAAACAAGAGAACAATGCGAAATTAATGGTGAAACATCTAAATAATAAATTGTGGCCGACAACTTATGAAACCTCTAATTAACAATTACAAATACAGCTATTAATAGTACGCCTGATTACTTTTGATTTATAGCTTTGCGTAATAATCATTAAATGCACGACTCTGAAAAATGGACGCCAATTAATTTGACTCACTCATTTATTAGAAGACTTAACTACACGATATTTCTTTTTTAATGTTGGTAACTTTGTTTATTTATAACTTGATGGCAGGAATAATGTTTGAATGTTAAGTTGGAACATATCTCTTGGATATTATTTAAAGTTTACGGTGGGTACGTTTTACCAAATTCACTTCTGTTCTTCCTGATAGCATACTAATGACTTCCATCTCCAAAGTAACATAATAATGCTATAGGTCTAGGGCAAGTAAAATCCATCTTATCATGCCAACTCCCCAAACAAATCAGAGCCCGCCATAGCACTAAATTGCATGATCTTTGTATACTAAACTAGCTGTGCCCCGCGGTTTCACCCACAGCGCACCCGTTCCCGTAGGAAATACGGGATAAATAGTATCCTATATCCGTCTCCTGGTTCTAAGCTTCCTCCCCACCAATTTTCAGCCTAATCGGTTCTGCTGTTCTCGAGTTATAAATAGTGTAACAAACACGACTTTCTTTTATATATATAGATTACTCTTACTGTTGGCCTGTATTATCCAAGTACATATGTTCAATACATAGAAGAATACATAGAATGGAAGAAGAATAGAAACAATTTAATTATAATCTACCATTACGATACTTGTATAAAAAAGCAGAACAGTTTGATTTTTCGTTTGTTTTTCACGTGTTTACCTCAGGAAGTACCAATCCGATTTGAATGAATATTATTGTAATCGATAGCCCCATTCAACGGGAAGGTTAAATACTATTTTCCATCCCAACATTACCACGGGAACGGGCACAACGCGGGTATACCTCGGGGCGCTGCTAGTATGTTTAATAATTCATTGCATCACAGTAGTGACGTCACATCTCAATATATTACAAGCCACCAATGAAAATGAAATCAATTCTAAACAGTATCAAACTAACATTAATAAGTATTATGTAAAATATAATGAACTGTTTGAGATAAATCACACAACAACAAGATTATAAACGAATCAATTTGACAACCATTCAATGGACTCCCACGCATCTGTTGTTAAACCAATATTGATACCGAGTTGAAGTCTCGCTGTGGCATTAACGTTTATTCATATTTATTCGTAAGATAAAACGGTAAATATTAAGTAAACAAGAATAACCTTTAACGTAAATAATGTTAGTTTATTATATTTTATAATATTTCTGCTGTTATGCGCGGTGGTTCCATACGTGGTCCAAAAGATGGAGCTAGTGTAAAAATGTTGTAGATCGTGCTTATATTTTTTAAGATTTCGTGGGGTCGCGCCCATACATTTTTTTGACCAGGAAAATACTTCTTAATAACATTGGTATAGATTCGCGGCTTCAACTCTTAAACTCGCTTAATATCAAAGTACACTTATCATGGAATTCGACTTTTAAGATAAGCAATTGAAAGTAAGCGAACTTCTGACAAACCCCTCTCTAAAATCTTGCTTAAGCAAAGCATTCACAAATGATTTTAATTTAACTTTAAAGCGATTATGTGCGGATACGAGTATAATTGAAAACCGAACGAATTTTACGGTTGTCAAATTGTACAATGACATAAAAAGTGTTTCGAGATAGCGATCGAGGTCCGCCATTGTTGTTCCTTTTGTATAAAAATAGCTGTGTATTGTATAAGAGTTTTTTCTGTACTCGCAATGTAGAATCATTTGATTTTATAATTGAATCAAATAAAAAATAACGTTATAAATATTCCTCACGCTGAATAACGTTAAAGTTAATATTTAATTAATTACGTTTCTTGCTTCCTTTTAACATTCATTATATTAATTATGGTATTAAAAATAAGTTTATTACATATACGTAGTAAATAATAAAGTCTAAAGTAAAATGAAATTATGTCTTTCCTCACAACCTATGATCCATTATTTTGATCAAAACAACTGATTAGGCGTAAGTAAAGTATATCAACAATCAAGAATAGATAGCCTCATTCGTTAATCGTTATCGATAACAAATTATTCGATAAAATAGCAGCACGGCACTAGTGCGATTGTATCGATATATAAACTAGTGTAAATCGATTCACGCACCGATAGTCAGCTTGATCGATATTGCAAGGGTTGACACTTTGTGATAAATCAAGTATTTTATTATAATAATAAATGTGGGCTGTAGTTCTAGTTACATTTTATTACTGATTAATCGTTTAGAAACTTTGTTTCTTATTGGGACTGGTTTGACCGTTTAGTTATGGACAAATCTGTTGGCCATGTTGAATCTCTGGCTATAATTAACATTTTTTTTAATGTTTCTTTAGTTTTTATTATTATATTAACTTCTTATAATTTTCTTGCAATGTAATCCAGTGCTAAAACGGTGAATAAAACACTATAATAACCGATGTAGATGCTACCCATCATAATGTGATAATTTAGGAATGTTATCAATTTCCATTAAGGCCATATTATAGTTCAAACTATTATATCAATATGAAGTTATATGTCTTAGGATGTTAAGACTACAAATGTTTGGAAACAAAATGAACTTCATAACACAATTTTATTGTGAAGCCGTCGGTTACCCCAACAACTGACTGAACCACAAATTAAAATACGAGTACGTTACCACTATTCAATACCCTCCATTGTGAGTTAATTTATATTTTTTCGATATCAATTACTCACTTAATGAGGTGCAGTAACAATACACTTTGTTTTTTGTCCAGTATAAAATGAATAATGAATAAATTGTCGATGGATTGTGATGTATTTTTTCGTGGCAACCCTGAGCAAGAAAGTGGAATCGATGAATAATGATCAGTCTACCGATCGGTAGCTGGAATCCGGATTGCAGTTTTTAGATCTATTTTTGGATCTAGCGATTTTATTGGAGAAATGTATGAATCGATTTGTTTTTGTATTCAGGTGATTTTGTTTTAAAGTGAGATGATTATATCTCAATATTGGAATTATAAAAGCTTTTGAATCACTAATAATTAAAGCTAATAAATCAATGTATAACTTTTCTTGAAGCCATTCTTTCTGTTACATAAGAAATAAATAATTAATCAGAGCTAATCTCTATTACACTGTCTCTTACACTGTATTTTTAATGAAGGCATAGTTTGCACAAGAAATATTAATGACATATCACCAAGTACAGCCAGTACATGCCAAAGTTAAACACTAAACACGTAGCTCTTAGCTTGGTGGCACAACCAGTGGGGAGATACCACCATTCGTGATAATTCGTGATAAATCTTTAATTTATAATGAGTCGATGACATAGAAAACTAAGGGTTTTTTCGCGGCACAAAGTATTAATTTTAATCCACGACAAAACCCGAACTAATACGTTATGAATGTGAAGAAATCCGAAAGTTTAAAATAGTTTAATATAAAACTATCAATGATATTTTTTTCTTTACAAGAAAGTGTAATAAAAACTATCACAATAAGATCTGTGAAACTGTAAACTGCGCTATAAGTAACCACTATCAACAATCAACCACATAACTTATACTTGGTTACCATAATAAACAGATACAACGATAAAAATGGTATTTTATACACCAATTTATATTCAAATAACAATTTAAATTCACGAAATAAGTTCACAGAATATTAATTTATAATGTGTTCGCCACTGAATGATAAACAGATTAAATTTGAGTTAATGGGTTGTCTGTATACATTAAACATACAAAATACCTTGTTTAAAATAATATGTGCTCTTTACAATTTTATTTGACTCAGTCTTACGTCACTGACGTAATAAATGTAATAATGCTAGATGTAAATTGAATCCCCAGAGATACCCTTCATCACGGCGATGTAACTCGTTAAAGATAATAATCAAACAAACGTAAATTTATTATTATCATAAAGTTTATTGAAAAGGTCATCCATAACACAGGAAGCCATATTTCAAGTTTTAAAACGTGTTAAACCCACGGGTTCCGTAACATGATTTACACATATTTTTATATTGAAGAAAATGATTCGGACATAAATTTCTACATCATAAACGACGCCGGTAATATATATAACGTTATTTTGAATATGAGAACAGTTTTATTTCTCAATTCCGTTTTTTACTTAGATGTATCTGCATCGTAAAGTTTACGGCACACGGAATACGACCGCGCCGGCGAACATTCGATCCAACGGAATTAAAATCATTCGTTAAAGACAAGAAATAAGCGAATTAAAGTTAAATGTCCGTGAAATGACGGCGAACATAAAAATTTCTCCGTTTTATTATGCGGCTTTTGACTCCGACAGTTCTCACCTTGAGAGCGGGCCCGCTTTATTGAGTGACTCGATTAAAGTGTGGCGAATCGGGCTGTTAAACTACCGACAGTACTGATAACCAGACGGACGCCATTAATTATTCTGCTGCATACGATATCGAACTTTAACGGGAGCGCTTTAAACCTAAAGCCAAAGAGCCCTGGGCTTGTATTTTAAGCTGTTCTGTTGTTGAAGCGGCGTCGCTTGGGTGAGCATTTTGTACGTTGATTGGCATTTTGCCGCGCGAAAAGCAACACCTTTGCGGCCGTGACATGTCGTCTGATTGATTGTATAATTAATTTTGTTTTAAATTCACAAGCCGATACGTGTCTGTTATGAGCTGTCAATTAATAAGACAACGCTTGATGAGGGTGTAACGTAACAAGCTGTTCTGTCAGTTTTATTTTTTGTGTTATAATTAAAACTAGTGTCGAGAATTTCGTTGACGACTTTGACATATGAATGTTGTTTTGTAGACACTTGTTTGATTTAGTTTGACTTGTTTATTTTAGGTATTACGTATTTAAGTTTTCTGTTCTGAATGACCAAGATTATTGGAATTTATTTACATATGTTCATTGTTTCGAATATTGTTCAATTTTGTTTAGTTAAGGATAAATTACTAACATTTAGTTTTTAAGTGCATTGTTACTAATATAATGGGTGTAATTTACCTGAATAAATATATTTGAATTTAAATTTGAATACATCTGTTACCAATTTTATTTATAGGTCGATAGATTTTTCTTAGTTCATTAAATGTGAACTTTTTATCTCTTATCTCTGTGACATGGTTCTTAATAAACGATCTTCGTATTGCTTGTAGTTCCAAACTTGCTCATACTAACCGATTTATAAGAGCCAACTTGTATCAACTACCATCTAATTAACAAGCAGCCAATCACACAATTATCTTGACTATCTAATTAACCGGAGCTCAGTCACAGAGCAGCTCCCCGTTATCTTTGCAGTCGTCATAACCACCTGTATCCGCCACCACTTTGTTGCAGCCATAAATTAATATTATCTTAATGCAATGAATTACGCCTTGTCCGTAGGCTTCAGAGGTTTAAGAGGAAGCTTGACCTATAGATGTTTTGATATTAACAGGAAACAGGTAATATATTACAAGGGATTAATGCATTAACTCAACTCTCTTTTTGATTTATATAGTTTATTGGCAGTTTCAATTATCTGTGGCAGAATGATATAACTCAATTGTTAAGAGAATGTTCAAGACAAAATACTGCATTAGGCCCTATAATGTTTTGTGAATAAATGTCCGTTTTTAGAAGCGAATGCAGCAGCAAATGCCGACAGCAAGCAGCAGTGTCATTGCGCTGGAAATTTCATTGAGATTCATAGAAACCAGTAATGTTGCGTGTGGTTGGCAGTTGCTGCTTGCTGTTGTGGTCGCTACCGAAAACAGACCTTTATGTGTAACATATACTTTGTGTATCTTCTTTATGTGTATGTCAAGCTTTGTCCTTTGACCTGGCTCAAATCTTGTAAACTCTTCCAATATATCAACCCTGCCTGCTGTAAAGTTACGTTCCTCGCAATTCCAATACTAAGCCTCTACATCATAATCCAAGCAAATATTAATAACCCAATCTCAGCTAATACAACTTACGAAACGCCTAATAGAACAATTCATCGCATCAATATTCCGAAACATTTCTCAAAGCCCTTATCATTAGCGAACGAAACAATGGTATGATGAATGAAGGCCGGAGTCATACATCATTGCAGGCTCGTGGTGAATAATTAGCCTCCTATGTAGCTATTGTTTGGTGGAGCGTGATGTTCTGAACATGTTAGGCGAGGTTGAGTCAGTTGAGATTAGCGTTAATACAGTATATGGGTAAGGAAAAAAATGGAGTAATGTTTTTGGGAAGTGGTGGCCAGACCAGTATCCTCTTTGCCGAAAATTGTATTTTTCACGTACATTTTATCATTTTTATCTTTAGTTTTTTGCGTGTGGGAAACACAATAAATCTTTATAATTTAAAATTGACACAACATATGTAAATCGTTAACTTAATATTTATGTTTATTTTTATATGCAATTAGTATGTATTTAATTAGTATTTCATTTCATAATCAGTATTTCATTGCTCAGAAAGAGCCGTCTTGAAACCATAAAAAGACATCTTGTTTTGAATAATGCAAATGCCACTGAAGCTAGTCAACAACACTAACATTAGCAACCTAAATAACCCCCAATCAATCTAATAGAAACGAAACCAATAAGTTGGCAAGAGGTAGGACGGAGCAAGTGCATAAAACTGCAATTCATTATAATCCATCAACAATGAGTGATCGTCCGCTGAATGTTCCCCCGAGCGGCCCAAGGCACAGGAAATTGACTTTCATTTGAAATTACACTTCAAAATACTAGTATTGTTATCGGCGATAGTGAATGGATGTTATGGTTGACAGTAAATTGTTGGAACAGGAGTAAATGTAACATATTGATGGAAAAGATCTTATGTAATGATACTTAATACTTTAATTTTATTTTATAATGTCAGTTTGAAGTATGTAAGAAATTGGTTTTTATAAATGGTTTAATAAATAGATACTTTTAATAAAGAAGAAAGAAAACTAATTTTCCTATCACTCTCGAAACTTCCAGTAGGAAGTCTATAAATTGACATTAAAATTATTAAGTGTTATAATTATTGTAGTTTCATTGTAAGCGATATCTTCCACAAAGATAACAATAATTATAACTCAATTTATAGATTTATCGGCTCAATTAATAATTGTCATTTAAAGCGATAAATATCAGTAAAGTTTGCAATAGATAGTGGGTCAATTTAGTTTCGTTTTATCAAACTTTACAGCGGGGTTGATATCGCTTGATGTTTTTATATCATTGCTAAGAGTTGGGTAACTTTCGTCGCATCCACCACGCCCTAAATTAGCCCTACGTCATAATACATCACCGACATTACCGCCGGCACTGCCGATAATACCTCCAATCTGCCGGATTGTTTATCTCAACAATACCCAACAATTTGTCTCAGCCACCTCTAAATATTCCTCATTGTCTTTGAGTAATTTTCTAAATAAATTCCTCTCCAGACGTTCAAGCCGCCAATTTTCTTTTGTTTATCATAATATTCTCGACAATGATTTATGCGCTGCGTTTGCTAGCTTTTTACAAAACATCTTAGACAACTTTGACAGTTATTAATTAATAATGTTTGTTAATTTATTGCGTCAGTCGAAGGAAGTGTAGGCCACACACTAGCATATGAATGGGCGATTTTATTATTCGAAGACGTTTTGCCTAATGAGCGTGTGTGATGTAATAGGCACTTGCATATTTATTGATACTTTATTTGCAAAGGCAGACGTTTCGTTGAATTGCTTTGATGTTTTTATTAAGGAAGTTCTTTGACATAGTACTGGAAAAGTCTTGTTATTTTGCAAATCAAAATAAATGATCTAGTAAGCAAGTAGTATAATTTGATTCCCTGACTAAAATCTGGAACAAATCCGGTTCAAAATTTGAATTAATGTAATTTTATGCAAATAAAATATCAATATTTATGAAAATCAATTAAAAATGAACATTTCAATTTCTATTCAAATTCGTCGCACAATATTGTTGAAATATGTAAACGAGACGGTCTCTCCATTTACGGAATCTATCGATTTAAAAGCCATAAAACAAGCAGTACCATAAAACGTACAATGTAAAACAATCGACCGTATAAATTATGCAAACGCTACAACAATAAATTACAATTGTTTATTGAAGCGAACGCAATGACTGTTCACATTAACCAAAGAAACATAGAAAGTATTGATTATTATTAATAATGAATAGTTTGTAATGAAAGAGTAGATGATAATCCAGAACTTGCTGTGAGCGGCGCCGAGGCAAATACTGACAGACACCACTCAAACCAACCTCTGCCAAGCCAACAAACACCTTATCACCTCTTAATAAGAACATTAACGATAGCAAATATAACATTGTTGAAAAGGAAGCGGATGGTAATGTTAAAACTGATGATTGCACGCAATAAAGGCCTCTACCTGTTGGGAATAAGGTTTACAAAATTGAATATAGTAAAATTGTTTGTAAAGTAGCCGACAGCCGTCAATCAAGAGTTAAAAACCGGTAGCTGTTGGCCCAAGATTACTGCAGTCAAAGAGATTGCATTATTGAGGCGTATTATTTTCTTATTTCATTCGAAATGCTTTGTCATTATTATATTTTGTATTACAAGGAGTTGTGAGAAAGATTTCGGGATTTATTTTAAAGATAATGATGTGGGGTTTTTTGGTTGGTAAGTATACTTTGAACGATTATTGTTAGGGTTATTAGAATTTCTAGTAGGTATTTGTTAATACTTTATTGCCTAGATCGAAATGTACATCTTAACTAAACCTAGATAGAGCAAAACAACATGACTTTTGAAAAATATTTTATATTGATCATATTTAATTTAAGCTTGGTAAAAAATGGAATAGAGTAGCACCAAGAAACTATCTATAATAAACTAATATAATAGAAGTGTCTGCAGAAAAGTATCATTTAGGTACTGAAGGTCATTTCTGTTAATTCTGCTGAGTGTCAATTGAGTCTCAATTGGATACTAATAGAATAACTTGACACATTTTGTTCCTAGCGGAATAGGCACCAAATGTGTCAATTTATTCTATGAAGATCCAGAGGAGACTTATTAAGCAACATCAGTAAGAAGGTATGTATAAGTAGTTGTTGATTGCTCATAAACATCCAAAGCCCATCAAGTAATTACCACAAAATTGCTTATAAAATATAATGGCATATTTAATTAAAGGTTTAATTTTTATGGGAAGCAATTGTTAATGAATGGTAATTGATATAAGTAATAAATTCAGTGAGTACACGATTATTTAAGCTGTTAACCAGCTGGTTTGTAGTTACTGTGCTGACTACTGCTACACAGTTAAATTTTATGATTTCGAAGTATTTTATAATACCACTAGCAGCGCCCTGCGGTTTTACCCGCGTTGTACCCGTTTCCGTGGGAATTTCGGGATGAAAAATAGCCTATAACCTTCCCGTTGAATGTGGCTATCCATTACAAAAGGAATTATAAGAATCGAATAGTTTCTGAGATTAGCGCGTTCAAACAAACAAACTCTTTAGCTTTATATAGATATAGATGATCAAAACATGATTTTAATTTTAATAAAATAGGTTGCTCTTTTAATACAAACAATATTATTATATAAATAGAAACAAAGTAATTATATTTTTTTAAATATTATCAGACGGACAGGAAAAAAATTCAGTACCATTATTTATAATTAACTGAATTAAATGAGCGGAACATAATGGCATAAAATGTATGTGTAATATATTGAAAAAAATGTTAAATTTACTAAAAACATAATCTACTTTTAAAGTTTTTAATTTTAATTTATTAGATTAAGCGTCTTGAAATGGTTAGGTTACACTCGTTTTACGTTCGCTTTAGCTATTCTTCTTATAACTGGAAATAAAGTGCCGTTTAGAGGAAATATGATTATACTTTTTACTTAAAAGAAATTCGTCTTAGTTACACCATTTATAACTCCACAATAACGGCTGTAAAGATATTAATGATTTAAAATAAAATATATTTGTCGGAGATGGACGTATAATCAAGCTATAGAAGTTTAAGAGTAGTTTGTAAATTCAGCTGACTGATGGAATCTGTAGTGTTGACATTCCCTGACGTGAGTTCTACCTTCGTGGTGTAGTCTGTGGTATGAGAATAATAGTCTATTCTCATACCACAGAGTTAAGTCTGTGGTGTTACGCACTGTGACAGTTGTTCGATAGAGGGATGTGAGTTTGTTTGGTGGTCTGTGGCAGTGAGTGAGTGGAGGATAGTCGATGATATGAAAGGATGGCGTACATTAGAGGTTATGGGAGGAATGGAGATGGTTGGATGGTGATTAGATGGAAAAACTTAGATTGGAGGAATGATGTGTTGACGATATCACGATCGTATTGCGAATCGAGTATAGGATTAGGAAAAGATATTCTATGGCGTGGACAGGACGACTATGGGGTGAAGGGAGGTCGTTTAGGTTCCATCAATTAATTGAATCTAGACGTATCCTAACTGTAATCTGTAATCCATGATGATCGTGTGTAAAATACAAGCAATGTCATTGTAATGAAGTCCTGTGAGTTATTATTTCAAGATCAAGACCTAGGAATCCTAAGATATCTGATGTTGTATTGACAGTATAATGCTCGTGCTTATCCTGATGTGACATGTCCCCAATATCAGAAGTGGGGTAAATATCGCTGTTCCCCGACATATTTATCTTTGTTTGGTATAAGATAATAAATAATAAAAGTGATATTCCTGAACGGGTACGCTGCGAGTGAAACCGCGGGGCACAACTAGTGTTCTATAAAATTGACATTTAAAAAGCGTATACGCTCTAGACAACCAAACTACCATGCAGCACTATTACACACAACAGTAACTACCGTGGTTTAAGAGGGCCCTTCCCGGGCCGTCAATCTCCAACGCGAACATTATTGAAAAGCTTGTTGTTTCAACTAGCGCAATGTTAGAAAAAGAGGCACTGCGAAAAGAGTGAGCAAGTGCCTGAGCGCTCGTTTGGCATTCGATAACTTTCGTCGCTCACTCGGGGCGGCCGGCCGATGACGTTACGTACGATGCCATATATAAGGCGACGATTACACGTAAAGTATTTACTGTGATCCGTCAATACAGTATTTATTGATGGATTTCAGTATTTACTGATGGATTAATACACCGGCCTACACGTACAGTATTTATTACGTCAGTATTGTGTCCGGTCTCCTGCTGTTTACACGTCTAAAATGGCCACAGAGCTGAAAATTAAAGGTTGCGTGGCTATTATTTTAGCACTTAGTTTAAATAAAAAGTCCAAGCGAAAGCGATGGGCAAAAAGGGAAAGGTACACACATTTGAATTTAATGGCAGAAATTAAATTACATGGTGAAATGGATATTTTCGAATGCCTGAACCCTGCTTTGAAGAACTTCTGACAATAGTAACACCTTTTTAAATCATAATCCGACGGATCATCAGTACAGAATCAAGAAATCTAGAAATCCATCAATAAATACTGACATCCATCAATACATTAGGTTACACGTTCAGTAAATACCACGATACGTCATTATTTACTGATGGATCACAGTAAATACTTTACGTGTAATCGTCGCCTAATAATATCACAGTAAATCTAGATATCGTATAAGTCGCTATTTTTGTCTGTTTGTTTGTCTGTTTGTCTGTATGCTTAAATCTTTAAAATTACGCAACGGATTTTGATGCGGTTTTTGTAATAGGTAGAGTGATTCAAGAGGAAGGTTTTTATGTAAAAAATTCCCGAAATTCCCACGGGTACGGGCACAACGCGGGTGAAACCACGGGGCGCTGCTAGTGATACATAAAAACAATGTTCAACATAATCAAACTTTGATTATGTCGAACATTGCGTTGCATTGCTCATTGCTCATTATTGCGTACAAATAAGTTCGCGAAAGCATACGTGTGGGATACTATGGAAATATATAAAAATCAATGCCACTTTTCGTTGTAATTTTATAACTCAGGAACGGGCTGACCCATCCAAACTAAATATTTAGGCTTTGTTCGGACTATTTAGTAGATGGTCTATGTGAAGTTTGCACAAAATCGGTCGAGCGGTTCTTAAATTCCCCCGGGAACGGGCACAACGCGGGTAAAACCACGGGGCGCAGCTAGTAAAATATATATCGTAGGCACAATACAAAAGAACGAAGAAAGTTCTATACGAAGCGAGCGAGCGACCGAACTAGCGAGCTAGCGAGCGAGTGCGCCATTCATAGATAGACTCGCCCCCCGCATACCTCTTTCCGTCACTTGACAACAAGCAAGGGAGACCGCGATAACGTTGAACAAAATATAGTGTGCGGAATCTTCATAAAACATGTTCCAGGATATACGTGTTTTTTAAAAAACCTTGCATGTTTGTAAAATAAATGATTGTTATTTAAAATCTCCATTATATTTATGAGGTTTCTATCATAATATTTTCTTTAATTTTACAATTTATAAGTACAATATGACCGCCCAAAGTTTAGGTAAAATTTGTGCAAAAAGCCGGTTTTCGGAGGCTTATACTGAATTTGTTTCTAAAAATTTAGATTTTCTGTTACGATAGAAACCTAGATATAGTGCATAAGATACTTATTAGCTAAAAAGTTTCAAAGAAAGATCTATAACAACGCCGTAATCACGTAACAGCGTTTGTATGAAATTGAAAAGTAAGACGGGTTGGCCGCTCTTAAGTTGTTAATCGGAATTAATCGGAATTTTTACATTGAAGCCGTAGTGCACAAGCATTCTTAAATTAATTTAGGGCCTTAATATGATAAATAAACAAATGACATTAGGTTTTGTGCCGTACAATTTGGAACGAACAGATTTTATTTCGTAAACATATTTAGGGAATAAATACATTTATGAGTTCTTGTGCAAGAGTCCTGAGTCCTGAGAGAGTTAATAAATAACTTCGTGAGTGAGAACAAAACTAGTAGAAAGCGAGCAAACCCATCAACATTCGAAATTAAGAATAAAATTCGCTTATAAGTAATCTATGTCTTAAACATAACTCTATGTATGCAAGCACACTCAAGTAGGAAATCACAATAATATGTATAGAAAATCATTTAAAACAAAATACGAACGAATATAAGTACCTATGTATTTAATTTTTTTTTAAATATAAGTACACAGTAAATAATTTAAAACTACACAAACATATTTTTATTGCTATAAAAGTTTTTATATTTAAAGTCACGATTTTGAATAGAACTCCGCTTAATGTCAAGTTACTCGTATAATCGAAACGAATTAATAATTGGAATTAATAACGTGATTGACGTCCGTAAACATTATTATTTTATGGCGCTTTTTATTATTTATTTTAATAAGCAAACAATGTCATATAAAGTTTTATGGCCGAACAGAGGCTGTGGTTTTATTGCGACCTTTTTAATAATAACGTTTTTTAATATATTTAGTATATATTAGTTAGTGTGGTGTTTAAAATTGTGACACATTTTTATTCGAGTTAGTGTCAAAAATATACATTATGTCATACTTATCGCTAAGTGGTTTGGTATTGTAAATAACAAAAGACAATTCGTTCTCTGGGTAGAGTGAAATACCTCAACTATTTTCTTATTTTTTAGCGCTTCAATGTACCTTTTTTCTTTAAGGAAACAAATGTCTTTGGTTTGAAAATGTGTCTATCTGAAGGAATTCAAGTTAATCAAGAAAATAAAAATAATTATTATTTACTTTATTAACCGTCTTCAAACACCGAAGGAGGTTCTGAATTCCATCGTCTTTTATATATTACATAAATGACTCAAAAAAGCACATAATATAAATAAGAATTTCGAGATTATAAATAAGAATCAACCCTATCAGGTATCACTATTTATGATAATACATTTAAAATGAGAAAAACTCGAACAAAGACCATTCTTGTTGCCATACACGGACAGACAATACCATGGATAAACATGGATGTCAATCAGATCGGGGACCGACTCTGACGTTGATCGACGACCGACAGCTTGACAGGTACACTCATCCATCCATCCATCGAAATACCACTCTCCAAACACCGACAATAAAGTTCAAACTGCACCAACATGCCTAAATGGTTTTTATACTCACTCTGACAGCTTTAGTTTAAGATATCTTATTATTGTTATGTGGTTTTAGTTCTTAGTATATTGAGAATAGAGTTCAGTTTGTTGGTAGTGTGTTTGTCGGTGTATCCAGACATAATAATGACACTGCTTACCATATAATAAGTTGGGTATTAACAGACCGGATTTGAAATTCACATTCGATTTTATTGTGGCCAATGTTGTGGATAGATTGAATTTATATTAGGTTCCTTTTAGTTGAATACAAATGTTTATTTTTAAATAACAAATACACTCGCAATATAATACAAATACATACCAAATTAGTATAAAATCAAGGCAAATTATGAGTTAACAAGGTATGTAAAAATAAAATAAAAACTTATTTTGTTTTTCAGCAAACTTACCGTACCTACGGTAAATCAAATAATCTTAATAAGGATGTTAAGATTCGAAACGTAAAAACAATCACGCAAGCCGGAATTAAAATTAGAAACATTCACTAACATACTTCCTTTCAAATCATCCGGTATGGTCTAGTGGCTAGGAGGCTACCTGGCTCTCACCCAGGAGGCTCGGGTTCGATTCCCGGTACCGGAACATCATTTCCAATTTGAACTTTTGTTGTTAACTTCCATTACACTTGGTGTATCAGGATAGGTTTAAGTTTGTTTTTTTAGTATTCAGTAGACATGAAGACAGATAAATTATCTCAAACATTCATCAAACGTGCTAATAAAAGGCTATAAGACTGCGACTTCTGTCTCACATACTTTATCGTTCACTATCGCTCTATCAAAGCATTGTGGAGGGTATTTGTATTCAAGGGATGTACCTCTTGAATTTATGTCAATCGCAAATATTTCTACGAAATAACCACGATATGGGTGGCCATAAAAGTTTGTGAAATTGACAATAAGAATTTACAATACGTTATTGTTATGGGAAGATTCCGAATAACGCATTTGATTTACTTTTATAATCTTTTCTTTTAAAAGTACTAGTAACTAAAAAGTTGATAACTGAAAGTAGGAAGCATACAGATGGTATCAGTTGTATGTTGTATAGTGTAGTTTAGACGTATCGTCATTAATACTGTTAAGTAATAAACCATTTGTCTAGTCATTTACATACCCAAGGTGCGTAATTAAGCTTGGTAATAGAGTAGCTCTGCTATTATAAAACAAGTCCTTCATATAAATTCGAGTACCAAAGTAAAAGGCTCCCAAGTAATAACAAACGCTGATTTATAGCACATTATAAGGCCCTAAATTATACCCCTTAATCACGGCTCTACCTGTGTTTAAAATGATTTACAACAAGCAATTAAATAGGTTATAGATAAAGAAATGCGCGCTGAGTAAGTACGTAAACTACTTCTATTTTATAACGAATGAAATGAGCAGTAAAGTTTGCATTTCAACTATAAATGCTAATAATAATAAATAAAGAAAGAATTATCAAGAAAAGTCACTATCGGTATGTTAATTCAGGCAGTAAAGATATAACTAAACATACAACTCGACACAATTTATTGCTAATAATACGGATTTAACAGGAAGTTAAAAAACAAATTTACATTAAAGCATCAATATCTGTCTACTTACAGATTCAACAGAACATTTATAGGTAACCCTTTAAAGGTTACTTTATAAATCCTTTCTGAGAACGTTTTCAATTTACTTTCATTTATCTCGAAACCTGTTTGTGTCTAATCTTAGAAGACTGCACATTGCGAATTAAGTTTAGCGACGACACAATGTACAAATTCGGTTGCATTATGTCTCACTATAAACCTACGCGACCCACTCGAGCTAATCTCTTCGCACAATGCACAGATTCAAACTAAATCCCCCATTGTCGCGACCAACAATGATCTTGTCAATTACAATATTTCAACGCGACACGTCAAACGGTAGCGCACTGAACCGACTGGCGACAAAAAACATTTTAATAAATTATTTGCGAAACTTGTTTAGAATTTGAAACCCTCGTCAAAGGGTACCGAGGAAGCGAGACCGATTGGTCGTGACGTGACGCCATTGTGACCGTCAAGTATTATGTTGTCAAAATACACGGGGATCTTGTTATTATTTTTGTGTTTGCCAGCACACTTAGCACCCCTTTGTTCGCGGACCTTCTAAGAACGAGGGCTGTTCGC
The DNA here is from genome assembly GCA_963082685.1 of Cyclophora albipunctata. Classification (NCBI taxonomy): domain Eukaryota; kingdom Metazoa; phylum Arthropoda; class Insecta; order Lepidoptera; family Geometridae; genus Cyclophora; species Cyclophora albipunctata. Next base: position 466,445 of record OY720121.1, on the reverse strand, counting down.
GCAGTAAACCCGCTCGTTACTTGAATCTTTCCTTGAAAAGGGGACATGTGAATGGAATAGTAATCGCGATCATCGGTTAAGCGGTACCGAGAAACAATGCGTAATCTTTGCTTGTAAAAAAATATAATCACCCTTGGGAACCGAAGTCGTAACAAGAAACGGGCGCAACACATTGGGAGCGCGCTGCCGCTGGCCCGGTGTCCCTGAATGTTAATAACGTATTTTTTCATATGTGGATATGTCGGCTCGGATGAGTGTTATGTGCCAAGTGTAACTGCCAAATTACGCCATCAGAACGTATAACCACGGGTGGGTGAGCCGCTGTTTGTCACGTCACCCGCCTCGGCTCGCTCTTGATATTTATTTAAATTATTCTACGTCACCCCTCTTAGAGTTTCCAATGAATTTTTCATACACACGTCTCCTCGAGACGCGGCAATTTCACTTTGACTCCGTTCAAAGCTTAAATGAGTTTATTTATGTTTATTTTTTTACATAAAAGGCTTTGTGCTATCGAGCTGTTTGCCACGTCACCTCAAAAATATTAGCTCAGTAAATATTTGAACGTAATAATTTGCTAACAAATAAGCGTCACCTTGCGTGAAGATTTAAAGCATTAAATATGATATTTGACTGTTTGATGTTCACTTTACGTGTTTTTCATTTACGACAAAAATGCTCGAGAACTTTGGAGATGTCATCGTCGTAAAAATAACACTTAAATAATGTAATGTTGGCAGTCAAGGATGTAAAACAAAAAAAACCATTGCATCATTTAGTTTACAATGAATATTATATTTTTGAAATCTGTTTAATAACATTTTCATAAACAAACACAACAATCTTTAAACATTCGACATATGTCGTTGACATGACAGCAACTGTTACAATAGTCAATTAAATAATTATTGTCCCCAAACAAAAACTTGTTATTGTCATACGTGACAATTAAAATGGCTTATAATTACGATAAATAAAAGAAAGCCTTTGAATACAGCAGTCATTACGAAACAACTGTAAAATGTTTAAAAAACCTTGATTTTAAATAAAACTTTACCCTCTGTCATTAATCATTATGTCAAAACCATAAAGTTTATGTATACGGCTATGCACTTCAGTGTCAAATGAATTTATATCATTAACACTTCACAGCTGATTACAATCCATTGCTGTTCCAAAAAGTTAAAAACATCAAAATAAAACGAGCATTGGATCCGTAATTTATGAATATATCGTTATCAGCAAAGTAATAAAGTCTGGTTAAATAATAAATTTTGACGTGTTGACTCTACATATAGTATTTGCACAAGTTATTTCACTACAAACACATTTGTCGTTATGCAAATATTATATTATTTATCTAATTACAACGACAAGAATATTTGTTTGAGTCAAATTTGTTTTATCCGAAGTTTGCTGATAGTGCGGTGCTAATATTTGTTTTCGGTCTGATAGTGTTTTTATGTGGGACATGAGTAAGGAAAACAACATCATCTTCCTAGTTTTCTTGAAAAAATTGCGGATGTGACATTGAGAGGAGTTTAAAACAGCTAGTCCTTGTATTTGATACTATTCATCATCTTCCGTTTCGATTATACGTAAACAAAATAAAAGAATCCATTTAACACATCCAATATATCAGTGCGAGTTGAAAGCGTTAAAGCTAATACATAATAATATTCAAACAGCCATTCGTTACGATTAGCGACAGTCGTAATGTCTGTCATTTTAGTGCTAGCTTCGAATGTCGGGACCTCCCATAAAACATCCCTTAATGTAAATATCTCCCTTTTATCTGTCTTTAACAATTTCGTATACTCTAACTAAACCGTCACCGGAATATAAATTACGTAAACACCAATCTTTATTTTACCAGGACCAAGATTTTTGAGAGTTTTATTTTAGACCTTACTGTGTTTATTATAGAAGCGATCGTGTGTGATAAAGCAGTGTTAAACAACGGCTGTGTTATGTTGGTAAATGTGGCAGAATACATCGTCTCAAATTGCCCCCTGCCAATAAAAAAGGAGGCGCATAGGGCTGAATTTTGTTTATCGTTATCTTTACGGTGGGCCACGTTTATTTATATTGTATTCATGCGTGTAACTCTGGTAATATAATACGTTTAGGAATAATAAACATTTTGAGTTAAGGCATGGTCGTATTGAAAACAGATGGATCGCTATTATTTGGGAGATTCGGAGCATGTGAACCGAATTTCGGCTTATGAATAGAAGTTTTAATGGATTGTAAATTGTACCGCTTTATGCTTTAATTTCTATTGTTATATTTTAAATTGCATAAATGTATATCAATGAATGCGTATTGCGTATATTGAAGTCTTGGGATGTCTTATTATTATCTCTGTCTGTATTGACATAAAACATAAAAATATTGTGCTGATCAAGAATGTCGATAATACTGTTAATTCACAACATAGTCAAGTGTTAGTAAACAGTACTGCGAATTCATAAAAGTTTATAGATACAGGCAAAACAGACTCAAAAAATAGCAACAAGGTGATAGAAATACATTGAATACTCATTCTTATTTAAAAAGTTTGGGGATTTACTGCAGCGCATAAGACATAACCTAAGTCGTTATCAACATCTCAAATCATTATGGAACTCAATCTGTTTTCCATAAAACAAACATTTCTGAAAAATGCACTAAAGGGTTGTCGGAATTAGTATATTATTACCATTACCGAATTCAAAGCTCGACCCTACCCCAACAAATGTTTATCGGCGGTCGCACATATTCCATTTATTATGAGTATTGTACACTGACTTGAATTTCAAACATTTTTTTCTGGTTTTCATCAAACGGTGCCACTTTCTTTATGCCTTCGACTTAGAGTTGAAATTCCATCATCAATACGAAAAATATGTTTGTCAAAGTGTTCTTGGAAAGTGAGCCATAAGTGGTTATTTATTATGCGCATACGTTCAGTGTTTACACATTTAATGCATTATTATTGGAAACGGCTACTGGTGTTTAAGTTAAATTTGTTAAATATTTATTTTGTTGACTATTTTATTGTTGTTCTCTGTGTGTGGGGTCTTGGCTACATCCTTTTTAGTATTTGTTGACCGTTACAATAACATAAGTGGATCAGAGGGTTGTGTAAACTGCCTTTACATTCAAAGAGGTTGAACATTAATTCGTTATTCCTATGGTTACTAGCTCTCGTCATAACATAGTATAAAACAAAGTCGCGTCTGTTTGTCTGTTTGTCTGTATGCTTAAATCTTTAAAATTACGAAACGGATTTTGATGTGGTTTTTTGTAATAGGTAGAGTTATTCAAGAGGAAGGTTTTTATGTAAAATTCCCGAAATTCCCACGGGAACGGGCACAACGCGGGTAAAACCGCGGGGCGCTGCTAGTTTACAAATATATATATTTACTTGTTTGACCTAACCTCACTTTGAAATCAATATTGTAACAACTTATGTTTACTTGAGCAAGAAATATCCTAGAATTTAAAAATATTCGAGAATGTACAAAAAAGATTAGAATAATTTCTATAACTTTTAAATACTTTCACTTTACCACTTCCAAAAATTTAAAAAGGCGTATTTCAATAAACAAAACACATTCTACAGAATCCATAAACCAAAGTCTTTGCATAATGTAATCGCAATCCTATTGTAATCCAAAAAATGCGAAACAAGAAATTCACAGTTGGGACCGAGAGAAATTTTAATTTGCTACGTTCGGAACTTGCGGTACTTTAGTATTGAGCGGCCGAAGCGCCGTCCGTAAAACAAATATAAATGAACAATACATAATCATTACAGCCGTCATTAAGCATTGTCTTGTCACCTTTTGAGTTTAGCCGACTTTGTGGGGCTATGAACGGGGAGAGCAGCGTTTTGAATGAAATTCTCATGGAGAGATATTTGCAAACAATTTGGATTATGTTGTATAGATATAGTATGGGCTATTATGTTTTTGCTTGGTATATAATTTGAGAATCATGTTACATACAAACTAGGGTGAGTTTTTTTATTACTTGACAGTAAAATCTCACTGTATAACCATTATCCTGAAATTCCAACCCAATTTTAATGTAACTATCACTGGTTGACTCTGAAATAAATGTGTTCATTAAGCTGGAATTGGACAATATTTTTATAGAAACAATGTAATAACTTGATCTGCTATAATAGATAAGTAATAGGACCCGTCTCACTGAGTTCGAAGTATATACAAGACAATATAATAGGATTAATCTGAGTCACTAAAAGTAATACATTACTTCTGACAAATTCAAATACGAGCTATTTCCTCAATCTAAAAGATTGAATTTCGAATCATACTCATAATTGAGTCTTTGTGTTCCATATTAGTCCGCTTAAAATCTTAGACCTAATAAATTGAGTAGAATCAGTCCACCAGCTGCGTTCGTAGCCCCACCCAAACAAGTGTTACAAGGCGACTGACTAGCACTGAAATTATTTACAACGGCCGGTGTTTCACAAAAGCTCGCGTTGTTTATTGCTTCCATAAATACTAATACAGCTCAGGGGAAATTTATTTTGCCTCACCTTTTATTTATTGCTCTAGTGTTGTACTCTGGTTTCGGTGCGCCAGTTTTTTGTTCGGCCTAACTAAATAGCGTGGATAAATAGTAGGTGAGTATAGCTTGTGTGTAGGTTTAGTGGGTTGTTGTTAGGTTTCCTTGGAAAAGTAAGAATGGTAGGAAGATGTAACTTTAAAAAAAATTAACTAAGTATTTTTGTTAAGAAGGATAGTTGTTTTGTTAAGAAATATTTGTTGGAAGTGTAAATTAAAACAGATTACGTATTTTAAAAGCTCATTTTCTGCACTTAAAAATAGTACTTAGTACTTATAAAATAACACAAGAAAAATGTTTCAAAAAGCAATTATCTAATTGTTCTTCACTATAATATTTAACTAAGTTTAGCTGTTAATCAAATGATTCTGTACATCAAATGGAAGAAATCTTCCAGAACATTGGAAACATTAAGTATATTCGTAGAACTATTCAGCAAAGCAACTTATAAATCGAGTAATACACGAACAATGAAAATGTCATTAGACTTAGTTCAGCTAAACTGTTATAATTACGGTTAAGCTTGAGTTCATAATAACTAAATAATGATGGACAATAACTTATACAGGTAATAATGGCCGTACTTCATATGCTAGTAAAAGAACAGTCACTTGCAAGTTAAATAAAGATAAGTATGTTATTAATTCTATGTGCTGTTAAAACTTGCACGTTGGCCATGCTAGTTGTTAGGATGCTCATGAATCGATTCATGCAGAAGAAGATGCAAGTGCTCTATTCCTATTTAATAACAAAAACGAATACCAAATGGTATTTTTTGTTTGGAAGTTTCGCCTCTGGACAAGTACCATTTTTTGAACATTATACCATTTCTAAATATGTCGATGGCTCCTACGTAAATAATCGTATTTGCAAAAAGCCAATTTTACACCAGAGCGATTTAAAGACATTTTCATTCATAATTTCTTAAATATTAAAGCTTTAGCTTTGAAATTTTCGTAATGTCTACATATTGGATGGTGCCTTAGTATGGTTCTGGAAGAAATACTGAAATTTGTTTAGTTTTTGAAATATTGTAGTTACATTTATTTACATCGGTAGTTAATTATGTATAAAATCTTAAGTGGTACTAACGACAGTTTACGTTGAATTAAAATTTCTGAAAATATCGTAAGTTTGGCATACGATTTTTTACGTAGATACTCTGTAAATGCATTTACACGCAAGTGGCATATACCATGTTTAACTATGTATATAAAAAATAATTCATATTGTATGTTACGGTTAGTTAATAAATATAACTTATTATAAATTATGTTTGTAAAAGAAATCGTTTAAATATTTTTTCTCACAAAGTACTTTTATCTTTTTTTTATCCAATTTCATGAAACTTGACCAAATTAATAATCTACTATATAAAAATAAGTCGGGTTTTCCTCCCTGACGCTATAACTCCAGAACGCACGAACCGATTTCCACGGTTTTGCATTCGTTGGAAAGATTTCGGGCTCCGTGAGGTTTATAGGGAATAAAAATCTCAAAATTCCCACGGGAACGGGGGCGCTGCGGGTGAAACCGCGGGGCACAGCTAGTAATATACTAAAATTTTATTATAATATTAACGTAGGTAGCAAATAAAACTACAAAAAGATATTTTTATTATTTTTATTATATGAATGAACGTAATTGAAAGAAAAAACTAACCATTTATACAATAACTAAGAATGGAATTTCTCACGGGAAATCCTGGATAACAAGTCTTAAAGACAACACCGGAAAAAGCACCAGAGCCGCGAGAAAATTCTCGAAATTTGCACCGACTTCTACAGCCAACTGTACGCCGACCCAGGTAAAACCGATACAACACCCAATTACCACCGTACTGACGATATTCCTCCAATAACTGGCCAAGAAATTCAATGCGCACTTCGTAAAATGAAGTATAGTAGAACACCAGGAGATGACGGTATTAGTACGGAGGCTTTAAAACTAGGCGCACTCACAATCCTTCCTCATTTAACTAAGCTCTTTAATAGTATCTTAGATTCAGGGAAATTTCCAAAACAGTTTTGTCACTCTAATATTATTCTTCTCCATAAAAAAGGCGACAAATCCAACATTAATAATTATAGGCCCATGTCTTGTATCCCTCGTGTACAAGGCTTTCATTAAAGTAATCGAAACACGGATTACGCGCCAACTTGATTCCGATCAACCTCCCGAACAGGCAGGATTCCGCTCCGGCCTCTCCACCACAGACCACCTCCACACCATAAACCAACTGTTAGAGAAGCACCAAGAATGTAATATGCCTCTGTACATGGCATTTGTGGACTTCCGTAGGGCGTTCGATAGCATATATCATACATCAATCTTTCAAGCTATTCTAAAACAAAATATCCACCCAACTTACATCGACCTTCTCAAACTTATCTACCTAAATAGTACAGCATCCATAAAATTACAATTCCTCCGGTAAACATTTCCAAATAGAAAAGGGGGTCAAACAAGGTGACCCTCTATCTCCCAAACTTTTCACGGCTACACTAGAGTAGGTGTTCAGAAAGCTAGCGGCGGGCTGGCAAAACAGAGGCATTGATGTCGGCGGAATGAGGCTGACAAACCTACGCTACGCCGACGACATTGTCCTCTTTGCCAATACAGCCCAAGAACTACAGACCATGCTCGAAGAACTGAGCAACGCAATCCTTGAGGTTGGACTACAGATGAACATGTCAAAGACCAAAGTCATGACAAACAGCTCAGCCTACCGTATCACGGTAAACGGCGAAGTGATGCACTATGTTCATGATGTCTATCTTGGCCAATTAGTTTCCCTCCAGGCACGCAGACAAGACAAAGAAGTCGCGAGACGCACTGAGAGCGCCTGGAGGAGCTATTGGTCGATGAAGGAGCTGATGAAGGTCAACCTTCCGATAGCGCTTAAGCGCAAACTCATGGACATGTGCATCCTTCCCGTTCTCACCTATGGCTCACAGACTTGGTCTTTGACAAACATCCAGAAGTCCAAACTCAAGGTTTGCCAGAGGGCGATGGAGTGCAGTATTCTTGGAGTCAAGCGAACCGACCGCATTCGTAATACAATACTGCGCTCCCGAATTAAAATCGCCGATGTAGAAGAAAAGGCCGCTAAGCTCAACTGGGATTGGGCTGGTCACGTCTGCCGCATGCCGGACACGTTGTGGGCCAAAATTTCCACTGTGTGGCGCCCGGAGACAGCGAGACGGAGTCGCGGCAGACCACGCAAGCGGTGGCGGGATGAACTGGACGCCTACGAGAGGGACTGGCAACTGGTGGCTTCAAATCGAGAAGAGTGGCGGAAATGGGGGGAGGCCTTTGCCCAACAGTGGAATGATACAGGCTAACAGTAACAGTAACAGTTATAAATAAAATTTACCATTAAGAGAAGTCGAAAATGTTGGTGTTGTTTCGGTAAAACTGTTCCCTAAAAGTTCCGAAAGCGCTGAAATTTCTACTAAATCGGCCCCAGGTGGTAGTGGAGATACTGAAAAAAAACATAAGATTTCACTTTTTCCCGTTACTGCAACGTATACTATCTTATTTGTAGTTACAATAGAACGTTTCGCAAAGTAAACAATTCTATGTGTCAAATCCGATATTAGACACATTGTATTCGACAATGTAATTAATCGTATGTGGTACAAACGACTAAGTATAAAATTCACTAAACGAAGTAAAAAATCGTACTTGGTACATACGATATTTTTTAAGTACAATTAACAACGTACACAATCGTACCTACCACATACTATAGTCTAATGTAACTTTGTAGAAAAAAACAAAGTCTATAATATCAATTACATTAAAAATATTGTACAACATACATATTACTTACTTATCAATCTGTCTTCAATATCATTTTCATTTGGAACACACAGGTTTTCTTTTGAGGATAAAAATTCACAAACATCGACTTCTTTCTGTGTCGAATCACATGCCATTTCACAAATTTTTTGTGCTCGTGAGTGTTGTCTGGATTAGTTTTTTCTGTTATAATAACTCATTATTGAAAACGTGCCACTTCAGCTAAAAATACGAACAAAATCAAACTTCGCCTAAATGAGTGGACGCGCGCGACCTGCCCGCGTATACTCCCGCCAGTGACGATACGATCATTTACGCGGCATGCAATTATTACTTACTATTTTATACGTGCAAAAAAAACCTTATTTTTTAAGATTTTTAATTTTTGTATTTTGGAATCGATAGTAACTAATTATTTCGTTTCAAATCCCTTAAAACATGAAAATCGTCAAAATGTTAGATACGACTATTTACGTAGGAGCCATCGATGTGTTGTAGCCGGTAAAAAGTTATTAAGATCAAGTGAGTTTGTTTGACTTACTCCAGTGTCTGAGTTTTAAAAGACTGACTTAAGGCTTCCGACACCAACGATTGAAACAGCTAGAACCAAAATTGTAATTGCTCTCTAAGCACGGTAGCGCTCATATAGTAATGCCACTATCCTATCAAAGTATCAACAAATCTACATGTAGTTAACAAATAGTTATAACTATGGGTATTCCCATTTTCAGGGACAATTGATTGTATTATAAGATAACTTAGCTATCACAAACAAAACATCTTAATTCCTAATAATGCTCGTTATCAGCACTAAAACATGAATTATGTTTTTATTATCATAAGACCCTAATATAGTCGCTATCGATAATATATGTAGGTAATTAGGGCACCTGACTTCAAACAGTATGATGTATGATTGTGTACTAAGTGCAGTGCAATATAACTAGTAGTTCTTAGTAATCTTATAAAGATAAGCTGTTACGGAGAAAGGCTTGCAACTTATTGCTTTGTTTAAACAGTAAAGTAACAATTTATTTTTTATTTATTTTTTAAATTGCATTTTGTTGTTATAAGCAAAGTCACAATTAATTTTAGAAATATTTATTGTATAGTATTGGTTAATCGTATCCTTTTTTACTTCCAAACTTATAAATAGGATGATTATGCAGGCAAGCAAGAAATCATGATATTGTGTTGAAATGCAAGAGAAACTATCATAATGGTAGGACGTTTTATTAGTTTAATTAAGGCAAACATTTGATGTTATTTCTTAATTAACAAATAGCAAACCACCAAAATCGAAACACAATTTTTGTCACCTCGCTTCTTATCCAACTCGTCGGATCGCAGATATAAAAAGAAATGTGGACTAATGTGGTCGATTTTCTAGCTCAAGACAATTTTATTTTAAAGAGGAAAAAGGTTTAATGATTTCATTTTATTTTTACCCATCATCGCTGAAGTTGAAGAAGTTGTATTAAGTTGAAAAATCTGTCATGATAGTTTTAATATTAAAACTCATAAGAAACCATAGAATATACCTTACTTTACTGCACCTATTTAAAAAAGTAGTATCACCTATATTTCTAGCTCCAAGAAAAGCGTCCAAAAGCACATCACCAATTTCACGCACCACCTCTATCAATTTCATCATAAATGAGTATCAGATGTCACGGCGGCCATTACTCCTTGTATTTCAGTGCTCGTTAGTCGATGGCTGTTGAGTCATCGAACATCAAACGTCGGCGTAGTCAGTTTTTACGCCCGGCTGTAAACATTGATTTGGTGATGTCGGCACCTTTACGAAGGAGCTTTGATCTACCCGCTTCCGTTGAATACAATGACGGTCTATGGAGGTTGGGACACAGTGCAAATGGTGCAGTAGGTCGGTGTTTGGTAGTACCGGTATGGAAATTAACCAAGATTAAAGGAGGAGTTTTAAGGAGATAACGCTTCAAGGACGATTTTAATGCGGATGTTGAATATTTCTTCAATTTGTCATCGAGTGGGATCTTATAGGCTTTTTCCGTAACCTTACCTTACAATTTTGAATACATAGAACCATATAAAATGTAAATATTTATAAACATATCTTAATTCCTTATTGAAATAAACAGCTCACATGATATTTTTCGGCTAAATCTAACTGTCGACGACATACTGTTTCTCCTACGCTATGCCATCGTTCCATTTCACTCAATATTTTTTGCTTGTTTTCACATCCCTGTTAAATTGTGGTTGTTTACACCCGAATAGATTGTTATTGATGTATAATTGGAGTTCGGATTAAGTGGCGGATAATAAACCGATTCTTATTAAGCATATTCCCTAAACCTATTGTGAAAGTTACCCAGAAAGATTATTGGATAATATAGATTTTGGTTTTGTGTGGGCAATTGTGGTTTCATAGAAGCAGTGAGGGATACTTAATTTCTGATTACGTCGGAAATAGATTAGATTTAATCTTGCGTGAGTTTATTGGGTTTAATATTGTATGGTTTGAATGGTTATTCTGACTGATTTATCAGTAATTTTTAAGCTTTTGTGAGTCAGGTCACATTTGTAATATTTACTCGTTTATATTACACGTCGCCTCGGCTGGAGGACTATTATTATTATTATATACTTACCCAGCTTTATTAATACAACAGTAATATTTGGAATGAAATTAGGAACAAAAATAGTTTAAACTCTGGATATTTTCATTAGCAAACGTTGCCAACTTCCACTAAAATATTAATACAAAATGTAATTTTTAGCAACAAGCTTCCTCAAAACGCTCAAATTGAAATTGACTCTAATCTTCCTTTTATCTTATTTCAAACGGACTCCGCTATACGTATTACAAACAAATTTACCTTATCATAATTAATTCAATGTAAAGCTATTATTTTCCCGACTGTGAATCGATAAATCAATGTTATTAGAAAATCAGATTAATCGATCAATATTATTGCGACAGAATGTTATATTAATTACAAATGATTGTGTCAATCATTTAGGTATTTACAGATAATTAACGTTAATCGCTGATTGTTTGGTCTAATGATCTTTACAAGGACGACGGTCTGTTTCTAGGTAATTTATACAAATAGTAGGTATAAAGTAGTATTTGTAGGTACACAATTACACATTATGTGTAATATTAATTGATTTGTCTATCAGTAAAGTGTTGTTGACATTGAGTTGCGAGGCAGCCAATCATTCAGACAAAGAGTGAACTTCATCTGCTTCTTAGCTATCTCTACTCCCTAGTACTCCCCGGCTCACAGCGTGTAAACTCGCTCTATGAAAATAAATATATGAAGTCAGTTTGATCGCTTGGAGCTGTTTTAATCCAAAAACTCCCTTAAGAAAAGGTTAGACATGATTCAAACCCCAAGCGGTAAATCAATTCTACTCTAGTCAATAAGAAGGTTGTATTTTCACGTAAATGTTACACAAGTCGGCAATAGGGGCTGTCGTCTCTAAATTAGAGTAAAACGTCACTTAAATCTAAGCTAAAACAAAGTTAACACTAAAGCAGCGCGCGGCTAATTTATAGCCGAGCGAGCGGCGCGGGCGAGCGGCCGAGTGCGGCCGAGCCGGCCGACTCGCAATAAACATGTTTTTTGTTTCGCATGTCCGCGCACTGTCAAATATATTACAACCCGCCGCGTTATTTACGAGCGCCGTCCTCCGCCCATACGTTATACTTAGTATCTTTGTTTGGACACAATAAGCAATATTTCTAAAGGGCCCGCCGCGCCGCCGTCGCTCGCAGCTGTTGATATGGGTTCCCAAATTGACATATTTAATTTGATCGCGACGGAGGGTCCGATCCCGTGTTTGACAGGTTTTAGTGTCGGATTAACATTTACGTTATGGAGTTAACGCTGTCGATACACTGAAATATGGCCTTTTGTTAACATGTTTATATTCAGACTGTGTTGACACATCAAACGGCTTCGTAGAACACCGGCCTCCGAGAAACGTTTTACCCTTTGAAGCTAGGTGAAAAGAACAAAGGGACTCGTAAAAGAGTAAGTAGTTTCGAATGTGTCAGCGGTAAAGTGCGATGACGGCAGCAAAAGAGAGAAGCATCGTCGGGGGCGTAATAAAAGTGGCGTGAAACAAAAAGCTTCGTGCTCGCGGTGCGGCGAGCGCGGCGCGGCGAGCTCAAAGCGAGCCGTCATGGGTGGCGAGCGACCAACACCGTAGCACGTCTCAATCCGCACCCGGCTGCTGGCCATACCACCTTTCCTTTTTCCCCTACCGCAATGCAGCTATGTGTCGTTTCCGCTTTATTTTTTACGGCCGTGCGCTGCAGCGGTGAGACATAGCGCTCTCGCTTTGTAAGATGTTTGTCCTTGTCTGGCGCGGCGCGGGGCGCGGGTGAGAGGCGCGCCGAGCGCTGGTGGGGTCCGATCGCTCACAGTCGTCTCGCCAGCCCCCACGGACGCACGTACCGCACTCGCATTCCGCGCGCACTTCTCAAAGATTAGTTGTTGCTAGAAGCGATTCGTGACTACAGTGAAGTTATTAAGTGATCATAAAGTTATTACCAAATGGTGGTGCTTGAAGACGGTGGAATGATGGCTACCAATCCTAACCAGTATTTACAGCCTGATTATTTGGCTCCTCTTCCTTCCACTGTAAGTATTTATTTGATATTTAGGGAAAAAAAATATGACAACTTTTTAATTGTGCTTTTTCAATTAAAAATATTTTATAAGACTTAATACTAATTTTTGTTTTGTTTTGTTACAGTTGGATTCGAAGAAAAGCCCTCTTGCGCTTTTAGCTCAAACCTGCAGCCAGATCGGAGCTGATACTTCGCCAGCAAAACCTTTGCTGCCTCCTTTGGATAAGAAAAAAGTGAACAGTGTTAATAGTGATGCTCTCAGTCGTACGTCGCCTTCGACTACTTCGAGCAAACCGGACAAACCGCGTTCAACTCCGGATAACAAACATTTAGCGTTCAAACCATATGAAGTCAATGTTGTTACAAAGAAACCCGAAGAGACAAGACCTTCATCCAAAGCCAGTTCAGACAGTAATGAAGATAAAAAGTCAGGCAAAAGTACACCAGGCCGCAAATCAACACCTCCGACGGCAGATAACGGAAAAAACAGTCCGTCTAATGAAAATAAATCATCGTCGGCCGGCTCTTCTGGAACGAGTCCCATTATTAGATCAGGATTAGAGGTCTTGGGACATGGCAAGGATCACCTTGGAGCATTCAAAAATCTGCCGGGTCTTGCCGGATTCAACCCGCTCACTGGACTTTGTTGCCCGCCCGGGATGGAACAACACAATCCGGCTTTCAGACCTCCTTATGCCGGAGCTCCGTTCAGTGCTCACCACGCTGCAATGCTTGCGGCCGCCGCTGCATTCCCTGGATCGTCGCCAAACCCGTACCTCGGATACGCGAGAGTCAAAACACCCGCCGGCGGAGAAACTTTAGTACCTGTATGCAAAGATCCTTACTGCACCGGCTGCCAATTCTCAGTGAACAACCACCATCTGCTAATGAGTAATGGATCGTGTCCCGCTGGTTGCACTCAGTGCGATCACCAAAAGTACAACTTAGCTATGGCGATGGCACTTTCTCAGCAGGGAGCCGCCGCAGCGGGCGGTATGCCGTACCCCCAGCTAAGCCGTCCCTATGTTTGCAACTGGATAGTTGGAGAGTCGTATTGCGGAAAGAGATTTGGGAATTCTGAAGAGCTGTTGCAACATTTGAGGAGTCACACGACGGACGGGTCCACTCCGTCGAGCGTGGCTTCGTCTCAGCCGTCGCTGATGAACCCGCTGAGCCCGCTGTTCACGACGGCGGGGCTGCGCGGCGGGTACCCGACGGCGCCGCTGAGCCCGCTGTCCGCCAGCCGGTACCACCCGTACTCCAAGGCCGGCCTGCCCGCCGGACTGGGCGCCTCCCCGTACGGCGCCTTCAACCCCGCGCTGGGTCCTTTCTACTCCCCCTACGCTATGTATGGCCAGAGGCTCGGCGCCGCTGCCGTGCACCAATAAACTCAGTGAAGTGCAAAGAACTGAACTGTTTATAAATGTTGTTATGTCCAATTTTCTTCTGTGATATCGATAGACTAAAATCTAATGTTGTAAGGCGTAATGCGCCATGACAAATTTAGTGATTAGTGCAATTTAAAATTATAGTTATTTATGTAAGTGAATTTGCCGTCGGAGTAGTGCGCTGTTGAGCATCTCTGAACTGTACAGCCAAATGTCTTTTGTAAATAATAATCTCTATGTTTAATATTAAAATGAAGTATTTGAAATATAATATCTACATACCAATATAAAAAGATTTTTTCTTTTATTAAAACTCTAAACGTAAGCTTAGAAACAGTTCACATGTCTGTTGTATCGTTAATTGAATGTCGGAATCATCATCAGCACATCAGATAACATGAATTTGATGACCGATCAACGTCATTACAAAGTGGTGTTTTCCATCTTTCGTGTAGAGCAATAAATCGAGCCGAGTGATTGATTAATATACCTTGTAACACACATTAGAGCCGTCAATCAGCGCCGCGAGCTCGGTGCCGGTATGAAACGATGCGATCACGCTAACGTAAACCCACCCACACAAAACCAACACAAAAACGACTAACAAAATAATTTATTACATTGAAAAGAAAACGCACGTGAACGAGGGCCTTAGACACTCATTAATAACAAAACCGTGAGCTGTCAGCTTTGTTAATGTCAAGCTTTTTTTTAATAAATGCTATTTTGATTAGGCCCATGTCATGTCGAAAATTCAACTGTCAAAAGCATAATTGGTCGCACGAAAAGTCGGAGGGACAGGTGGCGCGGTAATTTAAAACGGAGGCGACAGCCGTCGACGGCTATTGTGTATAAAATGTCGAGATAAATATTAAAATTGGCAAGTCTGTTATTTAACTGTGTCAAATAGGCCATTAGTATTTTATCGCTCTTTGACAGAGTCATTAATAAAATTTATAGCGGCTTTCACGTTATATTCGGGTTGAATTTTTATTGAATGCCGTATTTTATCCTTGGATAATAATCTTATTGTATAGAAATGGCAGCGAATGGTATAATTTTGTGTAATTTATTCAATTACGTGGGCGGACTTAATCCTTTGATAATACGCTAAACTGAAATAAACTTATTCTTGTTTTTGTAATTATTATAATTTTATTTAGTTTCGTGACTGTATAATCGGTTAGATTTATATAACTGAGAATTAAATTCAAAATTAATTTGAGTGTAGGTAGCCAGTAGTAATTGTGCCGGGTGAGGCGAACGATACTGAGTGACGAGCTTGTTATAACGTCTACTTCATTAAACTATTAGGACGAACATTTATTTTTAATTAAATGAGTACGTTGTTATAGGATTGTTGCAGTTAATATTTATTATAGACACGAAATACATACTGCCAAAATAATTGGATGATTGAACCATTTTTGTCCAATTTCAATGGACTAATGTGGTGGAATGTCTTTTTAGTACTCCAGCCATAATGTAAAAAACTACAAAAATGACATCATAACACATTAAACTGGCAATAAAATAGATCCATATCCGAGCTAATAAATCAACTGTTAAACTTTAACTCTACTTTATGGGTTTGACATAGTTTTACCGGAAAAATCAATTTAAAATGTACAGCACAAGTAACGCCATCTCTTGGTATGCAGCTGAACTAAGTCACACGTTTTACGATTTCTTTTTGAAATGTTAACATAATAATTAAATAAAATAAAATTGAAATGAAAAGCAATCAAAATGTCAGCTATAATTAACACGAGAGTCAGTTTATCTGTGAAATGTCAACGTCGTCCGAAACGAAATTTATTTCAAGAGTTGTTTTAACACGTTTCTCTTGATTAATAGTCGCATTAAAAAGTTTAAAGGGCAACTCGTAAATCTTGAGATTAATTGTGATAATTATGTTGGATTTAATTTATAAACGTGTCTGAATGCTTGTTTTGGCCGTGGTTAATTATATTATATAGCGTAGGATGAAAGAAATGACGGCAACCTCCACTGTGACAATAAAATATGACTGTTTGGTAAACCTCAAGAACACCTTTCTATATAGTTAAGCATAAGACTATAAGAGACTACCCAAAACCGACTCAGTCATCACATCACTCTTCTGTGACCACGGTTCCTGTGCAGAAGCCGAAACGTCAGATAAAAATTAAAAGTGTATTCTGTAAACGTAATTTCAATTTAAAATGAGTACTGTTCGATTGAACCTAAGAACACACTAGTTCACTACCCAAAAACATAAATAATACAGAAATATTATGTGCGGAATACGAAGATAAGGAACCCTTTAAAAATAATTTCAAAAAAACAACTGTGTCTACCAAGTTACATTTGTCAAACCTGAAAGTCAGAATAATATCGATTCGACGTCAAGATAATTCACGTATTTAATTGACAGTGTTTGTGTAATCTCGACATAACCAATTTATGATTAGCATAAGCATAAGGTAATGGGAATTAACATAGTATCCTGTTATGAATAATGCATACGGGTATTATAGACCCCGTGTTTGAATTAGAGGGTTACTTATGAGTTCGTGTCACTTCGGGTTTGTGTGACGATGTGATGTTATGAAAAATGCTAATTTGGGTGCGGTGTGTGACTGTTATTTAAATTATTTAAACCCTAAATGACAACACTAAGAAGACACATTTTATGTCAGGAATTGAGGAAAATTTTATATTACAAATTTTTGAAATTAAATCACTTTTTGTGTGTAATCAGTAGAAAAGTATTATTTAAATAATCTACCTAAAAAGATGCGAAGGTGCATGTAGCACTTGACAAAATTTTATTTGTCCCTTCTGAAATACTTGCAATTGGATTGCGAGTACTTGTCCCACACAGGTGTCAATTAACAGATAAAAGTTAAAATGATTATTATTTACTTTCGTTTGATTAATTTATTATCGTCCTATTGCTGCTCAAAGTTCTCCCGCAAATGCTTCCAACTCTCCCTGTCCAATACAGACAGATGCCCGGATACATAATTCTAAAAAGCTAACCATACTATATTTGAGGTTGCAGTTACATTGTCTTCTGAAATAGAAAAACATAATTATCAAGGAACACATTAGAGACACGACGTCTAATAGGTTTTTTGTCTTTTATAATTTGTAGCGACAACAGTAACTGTTAGTAGTTTATAGAGTATCTTTAAACAACTTTCTTCGCTTTGAAGCAGTCAGTTTAAAGACTGTTATGAGTCATAACATAACGTATAGTAGTACGTTATGTTATATATAGTAGTTATATAACATAACGTAGAGTCTGTTAAAATTTAAGGTTAAATAGTTAATGATTATGGAGTCTGTTACAATTAAAATAGACTCTATAAACTTTAGTTTTGGACCCTGAGCATTAACTATCTTCAAAAAACTGCACAATTGGTTGAACTACATAAATCGCAATCCTCCTTACAAATTCCAAAGCAAATAAAAACAGTTCAGTTTCATTGTTATCCTCCGTATACTATTAATAATTCATTCTCTGTACATCTATAGCGTCAGATATGTGATCTTTATTGGTATTTCGAAGGGCTTTTCAGTTCGCATTGTGCTGATCGAATAAAATGATTTGCTCAACCGTGAACAAACGAATTAAGCAGATAATTCTTTGTATGATAATGGTATTCTCAACTTGTGTTAGTGGATCTTGTATTATTAGTTCATCTTTTGTTGTGATAAGCTTTTATATGTTTGACGGTCTCGGTAAGTTATTAATGGGAACCATTTAACATGTTTTAGTATTATCATGGTATGAATTCACACATGGATAGTTGGAATGAAAGTCATCTATTTGTACTGTCAGTTTTATTCTAATGCAATATTATTTTATACTGAAACAAATCTGACTTTCAAACTAGTCTTTATGACCACTTATAGAAGTTGTATATAAAAGAGATTGCATTTACTCATTTACTAGATATATGAGGGACACCTTATATAGCATTGTGGGTAATGTAGATATAATTAACAGAAGCTTTTTGTCTGCAACAGGAGAAAAGAGAAAGAAAGACTCTAGCTAATTGAAGATATTCTCGTATTTTTAAAGGTAGTGAATAATAAGCACGATATTGCAATATGAAACAGAATATAATACATAATAATAATTCATACTAGGGGACCACTCCGCCCGCATGTTTTGATAGATGCCCCGCAATATTTACTCTGCAAACTTTGCTCAGCTGTCTGTCCGTCTATTTATTGTCATAATTCGCGAATTGTTAGCCAATACACTTTGGCTTCGTAAACATTGTGTCTTATTATTGGGTATTAGAAACGTAACGTAACATTTATGACATTGAGTAACTAATCGTTTACTCTAGGTAGAGTTAAGAAATTACTAGCAGCGCCCCGCGGTTTTACCCGCGTTGTGCCCGTTCCCGTGGGAATTTCGGGAATTTTTTTACATAAAAACCTTCCTCTTGAATCACTCTAGCTATTACAAAAAACCGCATCAAAATCCGTTGCGTAATTTTAAAGATTTAAGCATACAGACAGACAAACAGACAGACACGAAAAAGAGATGACTTTATTTTATACTATGTAGTGATGTAGTGATTATAGAACTAGCATCGCCCCGCAGTTTTACTTGCGTAGTGCGTAGTTTCTGTAGGAATTTTGGGATGAGAAATAGCCATTAACCTTTTCGTTGAATGTGGTTATCCATTACAAAAATAAAAATCAAGCTATTCAGCTTTATTAGTGTAGATGTACTCGTAAGTACCTAGATATTATATAGATGGATTGGTTTTCACAATACATATTTTGTAATACATATTAGCATAAAGCGCCATTTACATGATGCAAGTTTCTTGCCTGTTGCATACAATAAAATTAAAGCAATTATTTTCTTGCATGGTCTAAACAGTACGTAACATTTTGATCTTTTGCGCAAGTTTTGCTTGCCAAAATTGTCTTGGTGTAAACAGCACATACAAAAATTTCTTAGGCGATTCTTGCATTCAATTTTCTCTTCGTCTAAATCACGCGAGCGTGATTTAGACGATACCATTTTCTTGTACATTCAAGTGCAATTATTGAATGCAATAATTGAAGTGCGTTAATTGCCCTTCAAGAATTGTACGCAACTGTTTACACGAGGATATAAGTAAAAAAATTGAACGCAATTATTGAATGCAAGTCTTGACAAAAAATTGTTGCAAATGTCTTCTGTTTAGACCAATACAATAATGTTTAGGAGATTCTTGCTTTCAAGTTTTGACTTGTCTAAACAGAGAGTTGTATGTGCTTGTACCATTCATTGGCGGGTTGCTTCAAGTATTGCACGTATTTGCGTTGTCAAATTTTTCATTCAAGTGTTGGAAGCACTGACAAGACACTGACACTGCAAGAAAATGGCCACAGCGGCGACGGCGAGTTTTTTGTGTAATATAATTTTATTTAGTGGTATTTAAGTGAAATTTCATATTTAATTGTGAAAGTTGAGCTAAATAAACATGATAAAATGTGTGTTTTGTAAAGCTCGCTAAAGAAAAGGGAGTAAAACGTCATTTCACAGGTACGTGTATTTTATTGTTGTTTTTATGCAAATTTGTCTTGAAATTGTGTTTATAGCATTGATTACTATCTGAAAATTGATTGCAATGATATCTTAATAAAATAATGATGTTAAAATGATGAATTTCGTGAGAATTGATGTAAAAATTAGTTTTATTTATGTTATTGTTTATGCACTAGGGATTGATAAATTCTCATCGATAAAATGTCGATATTCAATACTAAAAGTTGATATACTTAGTATAAGCTCAGTAATAAATATATGTTATGTTATGTATAAGTTATCAATTATATTTTTGCAGATTTCCTTCCGAGTTGACGCTAAGGGTGACAAATCAACATCGAGCTGTGCTGCGCTGTACTGCGCTGTGCTGTGCTGTGTTTCTTAAGCTACGTTTTTTTAACAATTAAACGAAGCTGCGCTGTACTGCGCTGTGCTGTGCTGTGCTATGCAGTGCTGTGCTGTGTGTCTTAAGCTACGTTTTTTTAACAATCTAGCTCAGTACTCGTATAAAGTAATCAGCAGCTCGTGTAGTCGTTTATCTCGTCAAATATGACCCTATTTTCAAAAAACGTAAACATTACGACATAATTGAATCCGATGAAGATGAAAGTGAAGAAGAAGCGGATATGGATATTTTATGTGTTATTTTGTCGTTAAAAGAGTCCAGTCACGGTATCTTGTTACCACACACCATACATGAAAAATACGGAGAATTTAATTTAACTCCAAACCTAGCATAGCTCGACACAGTGCAGCATGGCAGAGCTCCATAAAAAACATAGCACAGCTCGGCACAGCGCGGCACAGCACGGCGCGTAGCGCGCCTCGCTCGAGTCTGCTGCGTTTTTAAACAGAGCGCAGCCTCGCACAGCGCAGCACAGCATGGTTTGTTTGCATCCTCATTAAAATATTAGACGAGCGAGTTGACCAAACATAGCACAGCGCAGTACAGCGCAGCTCGATGTTGATTTGTCACCCTAAGAAACGTGTGGTTACAAAATATGAATGCCTTAAACTGGACCCCGAAGAAAATAGATTATCTCTGTTCCAATTAATATTTATTTTTTCCAATTAAAATGTGAAAGTATTTTTGTTTTTTATTTTGTCTAAGCTACCCAGTTATAATTGTGTTGGTCTAGTTCGTCCCGCCAACATAACACACAATAGCCCACAATAGCTCAGGATAGGGATCAGTGAAAGGAGGGTAGGGAGGCCTTTGCCCTGCCGTGGGACATTTATGGCTAATTAATAATAGACATAGCAGTTTGCAATACACTTAACCTCCAATACAACTGTCATAGTCCGTAACACCACAGACTTAACATAGTCTATTCTCATACCACAGACTACACCATGAAGGTAGAATTCACGTCACGGAATAACAACACTACAGATTCCATCAGTCAGCTGAATTTACAAACTACTCTTATACTTCTATAGCTTGATTAAATTGACTACAGACTTATTTCTTTATTTATTTATTTATTTAAGGACAGTCAGTGAAATATACATCAAACTTAAAAATAAAACTTACGACTAAATTAATGAATTAGGTGCACTTTCTATAGGTGCCACAACATGCATATCTTAAAATAATAATAAAACTTTAAACAAAAATAATATGAACTTTAAGCAAACTTTAAGTGATAACATTTCCATATCATGGGTTAACGAATATTAAAATGACAAGTTAAACAGAAAAAAAATATAAACTCTTAATAAAACAATTAATAAAAATGAAAATGAAAAATGAACTATAATATTAAGGGATTAAAAAAAGACGTGTGGCACTCGGGGACTGCCGCGGTGAAGCTATTGCATAGCATTTTGTATCAACTTATGCAATTATATTTGATATATTTGATATCTCTTCTCTCTCACCCCTCTCTCACCCCCTCTCTCACCCCACTCTCTCACCCCCCTCTCTCACCCCCCTCTCTCATCCCCCTCTCTCACCCCCCTCTCTCACCCCCTCTCTCACCCCCCTCTCTCACCCCCTCTCTCACCCCCCTCTTTCACCCTCCTCTCTCATCCCCCTCTCTCACCCCCCTCTCTCACCCCTCTCTCACCCCCCTCTCTCACCCCTCTCTCACCACCCTCTCTCACCACCCTCTCTCACCTCTCTCACGCCCCTCTCCTCTCACCCCTCTCTCACTCACCCTCTCTCACCCACCCTCTCTCACCCCCTCTCTCACCCCTCTCTCACCCCCTCTCTCACCCTCCTCTCTCACCCCTCTCTCACCCCCTCTCATCCTCTCACCCCCTCTCTCACCCCCCTCTTTCACCCTCCTCTCTCATCCCCCTCTCTCACCCCCCTCTCTCACTCCTCTCTCACCCCTCTCTCACCCCCTCTCTCACCACCTTCTCTCACCCCCCTCTCTCACCCCCTCTCTCACCCCCCTCTCTCACCACCCTCTCTCACCCCCCTCTCTCACCACCCTCTCTCACCCCCTCTCTCACCCCCAACGCACAATCGCACACAACGCCGTGTCGAAGACTGCCGAACTGAAACGACGTTAGACGATGCACGGCCTTCAAGCCACACCTCCTTCCCGTCGGATCGGGTAAGCGTGAGGTTTTTTCGTTACGGAATTTTTGGATTTGGTCCCCGCGCTCAAGGCCCGCGATAGAAGCTATGCACGTAATAAACCGCTATCTGGTGTGGCGCCACTGATGCCACTCTCCGACATACTATTGATGCTCAGAACGAAAAATAAAAAATATTTATTTATTATCAGAATATAAACTACGGAATCAGATATTTAATTAAAATAGAAAAAAATTACACGTTCAACCACACGTCTTCGCTGTCTTGTTTCGAATACGGGGATTCTAGTATTGGAGTAGAGTTTTGTCGTTCTTTTTCTCTAAGATCTTGCAGTTTATATTTTGATAATATTGCTTGTATTTCGTCCTGAGCATGTATGCTATTTTCGGTATTCAAAATTCGCAATGAAGACGCTACATATTTTCCGAAATTGTCCAAATCATCGTCTTTTTTTTCAAGTCTTGCTCTTTTTTCAATATTGTCCAGTTTATTTAAGGCCGTTTCTATGTAACCTGCTCTTTTGGTTGTTTTTTTAGGCATTGGACACGGAAGCACATCATCGACGACTTGTATATTTGCATTTTCCGTATTTTCATTTTCAAAATACAATAAATGGCGCCGGAGTAGCTCGACTCGCGCGGCGCACGCGCGTAAAACGAGCGAGTCGAGAGTCCCGCTCATTGCATACGTTTTACGCGCGTGTGAGGTGACGCGCGAGAGCATCTGGACGGAATGTATGTAGCTCTAGTAACTCGAGAACGCGCGAGTGCCTTCGCGCGAGTGGAACCGCGCGTAAATCGCGCTTTCTGGACAGGCTCTAAATGTATATTTTTCATAAATAAATACTTATAGACCTAGAGCCCGTGAACCCCAGACCTTCGTTATTTTATAAAAGCTGAAAGTTTGTCAGCGCATGCTCCCAACACAGGGTAAGAACGATTGACTATTATGAAGTTTGGGTTACCGTGGCTTTGGCAGGTAAACGATACTAAAGATGTGTAAAATACCGATCTAAATTCATCAAATAATAAAGTATGATTTGTGTGACATGACATATGTCATTTGAAAGCTCTTGAAGAGTTGTACAAGTCACCCTTTGACGGTGATATCGAAATCGACGACCAACTTGGTGTTTTCGACCATTGAAGATTGGAGTTGACCTATGCTATGGACGCTGATCCTAATGTTCAACAGTGACATGACCTATATCATTTGAAAGCTCTTGACAAGTTGTACAAGTCATCCTTTGACGGTGATATCGAAATCGACGGCCAACTTGGTGTTTTCGACCATTGAAGATTGGAGTTGACCTATGCTATAGACGCTGATCCTAATGCTCAACAGTGACATGACCTATGTCATTTGAAAGTTCTTGAGGAGTTGTACAAGTCACCTTTTGACGGTGACATCGAAATCGACGGCCAACTTGGTGTTTTCGACCACCGAAGATTGGAGTTGGCCTATGCCATGGACGCTGATCCTAATGCTCAACAGTGACATGACCTATGTCATTTGAAAGCTCTTGAGGAGTTGTACAAGTCACCCTTTGACGGTGATATCGAAATCGATGGCCAACTTGGTGTTTTCGACCATTGACCTTTAGTACCGTTTACCTGCCAAAGCCACGATAACCCAAACTTCATAATAGTCCATCGTTCTTACCTGTGTTGGGAGCATGCGCTGACAAACTTTCAGCTTTTATAAAATAACGAAGGTCTGGGGTTCACGGGCTCTTGGTCCATTACCATATTTGATGTTGTTTCTCTGTGTTCAGAAGTTTTCCTTAAAAAAGAATCCATTAAATAATACCAAGAGATTTTGGACTTATAAATATCAGCAGTACCGGAACCAGTGCTCATTGAATTTTTTATCTTTTTCCTTTCCGCATGATACTGCGTTCTTAAGTTTTTTATTTTGTTTGTTATTTCCTTGGGTCCCAAACCGTCAACTCCAAATTCTTGGGCAAATGCTACAAGTGCAGCATTTCGTGCATCACGATTCTTGTAGTTTACATTTTCAGTGTCCCACAAACACTCATGGCTACGGTAAATCTCTATAAACTTTATTAAGTCAGCAGAACCAAATTTTAATATTTTTTGACTCATTTTTTGAATAAACAGACTCTACAAAACCTCCCAACACTTGAATGAAAAACAAGGAACATAATACTCTCTACCGAGAGAAGAACTGTAACTCTATAGTAAAAAAAAGCAACCATAGCGTTACACATCTACACTGCTAGCGCCATTGCGGAATAGCAAGAAACAAATTTGCGAGGGAATATTCGAAATTTACACAAAATAAATATGGCATTAGGAGGATTGTTATTTGTATGAAGTAATACGTTAATAATAATTATTATTGTATTACTTCATACAAATAATATCCTCTTCATGCTGAAGTTATAATGTAGTTTTATATTAAATGGTATTAAATTATCGTGGGACATTTTAATATTCACAATAACAAATTTAAATGTAGTCCGGAATGGATACATAAGAATTATTTTCAATAAAATTTTATAAACTTCTGTAACACAATCAAAACAACCAGTCAGTATTAGTTTAACTCGGCGGGAAGCGCACCTCATATACCTACCAACACTGACTGTCGCTACTGGGTAAAAAATACCACAATAATATTCATGCAAGAAATATAGTTATTTTTTGGGTTATTAAATAAAACCAATTTTTAAGCTATTGCATAGCTTCTATCGCGGGCCTTGAGCGCGGGAACCAAATCCAAAAATTCCGTAACGAAAAAACCTCACGCTTACCCGATCCGACGGGAAAGAGGTGTGGCTTGAAGGCCGTGCATCGTCTAACGTCGTTTCAGTTCGGCATTCTTCGACACGGCGTTGTGTGCGATTGTGCGTTGGGGGTGAGAGAGGGGGTGAGAGAGGGTGGTGAGAGAGGGGGGTGAGAGAGGGGTGAGAGAGGGGGGTGAGAGAGGGGGTGAGAGAGGGTGGTGAGAGAGGGGGGCGAGAGGGGGTGAGAGAGGGTGGTGAGAGGGGGGTAAGAGAGGGGGTGTGAGAGGGTGGTGAGAGAGGGGGGTGAGAGAGGGGTGGGAGAGGGGTGAGAGAGGGGGTGAGAGAGGGGGGTGAGAGAGGGGGGTGAGAGAGGGGGGTGAGAGAGCGGTGAGAGGGGAGTGAGAGAGGGGGGTGAGAGAGGGGGGTGAGAGAGGGGGGTGAGAGAGCGGTGAGAGGGGAGTGAGAGAGGGGGGTGAGAGAGGGGGTGAGAGAGGGGTGTGAGAGGGGGGTAAGAGAGGGGGTGTGAGAGGGTGGTGAGAGAGGGGGGTGAGAGAGGGGTGGGAGAGGGGGGTGAGAGAGGGGGATAAGAGAGGGGATGAGAGAGGGTGGTGAGAGAGGGGGGTGAGAGAGGGGGGTGAGAGAGGGGGTGAGAGAGGGGGTGAGAGAGGGTGGTGGGAGAGGGGGGTGAGAGAGGGGTGAGAGAGGGGGGTGAGACAGGGCTGTGAGAGAGGGGGATGAGAGAGGGGGTGAGAGAGGGGGTGAGAGAGAGGTGTGAGTGAGGGGGTGAGAGAGAGGAGGCGGGAGGGGTGAGAGAGAGGAGGCGGGAGGGGTGAGAGAGAGGAGGCGGGTAGGGTGAGAGAGAAGAGATATCAAATATATCAAATATAATTGCATAAGTTGATACAAAATGCTATGCAATAGCTTCACCGCGGCAGTCCCCGAGTGCCACACGTCTTTTTTTTTTTATTTCATCAAAAGATAAAATACAAATGTTTTCTTCATGTGTTTGTTTCTCAGTCATTTTTTTAAGAGATGTAAATATGTGTTGATTAATTCCTGGTTTCAATGGCACTCTATTAAGCAATTTATTCAGACTGCTTTGGCATGGTAATGTGAACATTCGTCTGAGTAGTCTGTAGCAGGCAGGTGACTTTTTATAAATTACTAGAGACATGATTTTTTCATTTAGAGTGTATCTTCTCCCTTTTGGTTTTTTGGGGCAATTTCTTAATTGGTTTTGTAGTAAAACTACAAAAGAATTGCTAATATTTAAATCACACAGTTTTTGTAGATTTTCGTCTTCAGTAACTGCTCTAACAATATTTGTCTTTTTATTATTGAATTTTTTTCTGAGTCTTATTTCTCTTAGCTTTTTTTTGCAAATATTGTATAATTTAATTTCTCTAGAAGTTAAGTCGCTAACTTTAGACACATTGATGGCACTCAGGATTCTATTGCATTTCTTGGAAGCTGATTTAGCCAAGTGTGACTCGTCATGGTATGGCAAAACTTGACTCTGCACATTCTTTGTTGATGTGGATTCTAAAGGTAACATTTTTTCTGGTGCATTCTGCTGTAACAAAAAAATTTATTATTGTTATGGGTTACACTGAGTTTCTCAAAAATTAAATTATCGAGATGTTAAAGATATAGACAAATCATCACCAGTTATCTGCTGTGATTGGCTGTCGAAAATTCATTTAACTAATCACAGCAGATAATGCATGCTTTACATTCATTCTGCAATAATTTAGCGGTGACAAACCCGGCTTTGGGGTATTTAGTTCTTAGTAGGTTCATCATTAGCATACATCTCTATTATTTCAGACTGAAGTTTAGGAAAGGATGAAGTTAAAGCATGGTGAAAACTAAAATACTTACCTCTTCATTGTCAGTTGATTTAGATGGCTGTATTGGCAATATATTTGTTGGCTTAACCAAAATGGGTGCTACCAGGATGTTTTCAATTTCTGAAAATGGTACTCTTGACTTTTGCAGTCCTGCTACACTTGACTGTGATACATTCTGAAAATAATGGTTATTATAATTAAAAATGCAAATGTGTTAATAGTGAATACTACAATTAAATAAATTACTAATGGCATACCTCATGAAATACATTGGTTTTATCATTTGGTATTTCAGTTAGTTCAGGCACAGCAAATTTACTAAATTTTTTTCGTTCATTGTCATAAAATTGAGACGAATGAAAGTGTCTTCCACATTCTTTTCCTGGATTTGGAAACATAAGATAGGTTACCGACATATCCTCAGCGCGTGTTCTACCACACTTTGCACATTTTCTATGATTGTTGACCGACATTGTTCACAATTTACACACAAAATCAAAACATATGAAGGGAAAACGTCCTGTGGTATAATATATAAGTCCTATAAAATATAAGTCCTATAAAATATAAGTCCTATAAAATATAAGTCCTATATAATATAAGTCCTATAAAATATAAGTCCTTTAAAATATAAGTCCTATAAAATATAAGTCCTTTCACAAAGAATAATATGTAACACAACAAAAATGGAATCTGGAAAGAAACAAAATTATCAAACAACAGCAAATTCTTTCTTTGATTTGAATTTGAAGTACATACTAACCTCTCGGCAGAGAGTATTATATTCCTTGGTCATGACAGTGTGGCCAGTCACCCAATGTTTTAATTTTTGACGTCTCATCTTATTTTTTAAAGTGGTATACATTAACAACAAATACATAGAAAAGATCGATGTGTGCAATCGCAAAAACACAATTAGAAAGATAAAGCGGGGAATTCACTAGACGGGCATGTCCGCGGGCAAGCCTGCAGGCAAGTCCGACGGGCTTCGCTACTATCATGTCTGTGCTTTATCAGTCAGTGTAGTACTGCCGCGGGCGGTCTGGCAGACTGCCCGTTGTAAGTCCGCGCGATCTCATTTTGTCTGCACAGGCACGAGCGTGAATGCTTAGTCCAGGCGGCCTGTGGACAGACCTGGCAGTGATAGCAACCCAAACAGACGTCCGCTTATTATCGTTCGACGAGTTGTGGAGAATTTTTAATTTAAAATGAGTTTTAATGAGAATAAAATATTCTGGGAAGAATTTATAGCTAAATACAAAACTTATCCATGTTTATGGAAGGTAAAAAGCAAGGAATTTATGAATTCTAGTGAAATGCGTAATACCGCCTATCAACATTTGATTGAAAAATGTAAAGAAATTTATCCCAGAGCTGATTTAGCGTAACTATTGCAATTTTTCGCCTTTGCATTGCCATCTTGCAACACAACTAATAGCGAAGCCGTTCTAAAACAAACTGAAGAGTCTGTGAAGTGTATTGCGTCGCCAGGCATGCCCGGACAGACTGCCCGCGGACATGCCCGTCCAGTGAATTCCCCGCTTAACAGACCCTGATGAAAAATTTGACAACGCAAATACGTGCAATACTTGAAGCAACCCGTCAATAAAATGGTACA
The DNA here is from genome assembly GCA_963082685.1 of Cyclophora albipunctata. Classification (NCBI taxonomy): domain Eukaryota; kingdom Metazoa; phylum Arthropoda; class Insecta; order Lepidoptera; family Geometridae; genus Cyclophora; species Cyclophora albipunctata. The sequence goes on along the minus strand of OY720121.1, from coordinate 437,738 downwards.
CGCCATACAACTCTCTGTTTAGACAAGTCAAAACTTGAAAGCAATAATCTCCTAAACATTATTGTATTGGTCTAAACAGAGGACATTTGCAACTATTTTAAGTCAAGACTTGCATTCAATAATTGCGTTAAATTTTTTTACTTGTATCCTCGTGTAAACAGTTGCGTACAATTCTTGAAGGGCAATTATCGCACTTCATTTATTGCATTCAATAATTGCACTTGAATGTACAAGAAAATGGTATCGTCTAAATCAGCCTTTAGTTTCTGAACACTTAACAAAACTTGAGCTTATTACGCCCTTAGTAAAAATTGTAGACACCTGGGCAGTCTTTTGCTAAATACAGTTTTGCTGAGTACAATACACACTTACATGAAGAAACGTACACTAGAGACAAGACAATTAACTGACTTTTTGTTTGTGACACTTCAAAACGTGAGTCACAAACTATTGGGTGGAAACAGACTAAAGATAGACTTGTCTATAAAAAGTGTCGCGGCATCCATTGAGAGAAATATATTGCTTCAGTGAAAAACTAACAACGGTAAGAACGGCAAGACGACCGCTTTTCTCACGACAAATAAACGTCTTATTTGTAGAAACAGTATGAAACTAATACAAAGGTTTATTACATTTTTAGTGTCATATCTGTGATAATAATTAAAAGGTTTTTTACATCGACTCATTAATTATTACACAATTAACAATCCCATTAGCCCGTCAATCCGCTAATGGGTCATTAAGGCCCGCAATTGTATCAGTATAAAAATATAACTTTGTGAAACAATTATACCTTGATAGTGTAAAAGGTGAAACTTAATTATTGCTTCATGTGACAGTGTAAATGGGAAACAAATTATAAGCCAGCGGGTTAAAGTATGAACGTACAGCGATTGGTTTTATTGCGATATTAAATACGCTGCGTCAACGAGGTTGGGTGCGTTTGGGGAGACGATATAGTTTGAGAAAAAATATGTAAACATAGTTTGATTAAGCTAGTAAACGTATTAAAATGACTAAATCTGATGACAAACCAAGGGATTTTTTTTATATAACTATTTAAAAACAAAGTTTTTTAACAAAGTATACTAGCATTTTGAATAATAACCGTTAAACAGTCTACGCTCTATGTATTTCATATTTTTACAGTTCAGTTAGTTGATTACCAAATCGTTTCATATTTTATTCATTCTTTACAATAAAGATGTAATACGTTAATCACTAATCGCTGTCGCTTATGACTTATTCAAGCTAAAATGATAACGATAGTTTAATTGGTACATGTACACATGTCTGAAGGTCTCATAACGAATGTAATTACAGAAGTTTGAAAGTAGTGTCATGTGTTAGCAACAGAAAACAAGACGATAATTATAATTTAATAACATTGCTGCTACGAAATTAAATTACAGTACAAAGTAACAGAATATACTTTTTTTACTTCGAAGCTAGTTATTATTGAGACATTATGATTAAAATTTATTCCGCGTTTCAGTTTCTTGGTAGTGTTTATTAAGTTTTTTATTACAAAGAAATATGTACTAAAAGATACGTTCATGGCCACTAACTTTAGTAGCCAACTCTGGTGTAGGAGTAGACCGCCTAAAGGCCTCCGACTTGGTCTTACGACCAAAACAACCGGGAGCGACAGTTTAATTTTTCCATCTTCTTCTTCATCGAGTGGATGGTCAACCTGCCCAATCCTGGTGTCAGGGTTATTGAGCCGCCAAAGGCCTCTGACATGGCTCATGTAACGACTACTATCCGTAGAAAGTAACCGGGACCGGCGGCTTAACGTGCCCTCCGAAGCACGGAATCATCTTACTTTTCGGGCAATCAGGTGATTCAGCCTGCAATGCCCTAACCAAACTGAGGACAGTCTCACAAAGTGAATTTTTGTGAGATATCCCCACCGGGATCGAACCCGGAACCTCCGGATGGTGAGCTGAGCGCTCAAACCACAAGACCACGGAGGCTGTTAGTTATTTTCATCAAGCGTAGACCTTAGGTATAAAATATGCATTTGTAGCAAAAACTTTTGTCTAGCTCTAGACTGTATTAGACACATGATACATTGTAACAGCGTGTTCAAATTAACTTGATTAGTTGCTAACATTGACAATTACATGTTAACAACTTGTTATGACTGTAGTTTTTTACTGCACTTGTTACTGGTTACATTAGTTGGGTAAGATATTGGATATAGATTGCGGTTTAATATGTAATGGTATATATTATTAAACGTCTTTGATATTTGGCGAATTTATAAGTAACTGGCTGGCAAATTTAAACATTAATATGACAGTGAATCGCTTTAATGAACTTACTGGATTGTAGATGGTAAACTCTCTCAACGTATACAATACTTTGGATAGTATTAAGTTTAACCTTTTTACTTATTGGATTTACCAAAAGTGAAGCTAAAATATTTGCCCCATTTATACATTTTAGTTCAGCTCCATTAGCTGTTTCACAAAGCATTAAAAACCGTCGACATGATGTATACAAAACACATCCCTACAAGTACAAAAGCGTCGAAGCATAACCGGTGGTCCAACAAACGCTCCCGACCATCGAAATAGAAAACATCAATTTCACCAAAACGTTTCAACCAAAAACGACAATGACATAACGTTGCAATTTCTTCATCTGCCATTTCACACGGTGCATTACAGAGATTAATGGTGCAATAGAACGAGAACAATTTCAACCGGCTCCCGTCGCTACAGGATACAATATATTATGTTGACAGACATAACAACGTACACCACCGCTTATTCTTTGTGTCCCGTATTTTATTCGCTTTATGACGGCTGCTGCAAATTAAAACGATGAATCTAAACAACCCAGCTCTAATTCTATTCTCTACCTTATAGTTGTAAGGATAGAGACTCAAAAACGCTCGATAGAAAGCAAAGCTAAGTTGGTATCGAATGTAATAGTCGTGGATGCCAGTTGAATGTTTGTTAGTATTTTATTTCGGGGCGTTCTCGCGTCATAAAATAATGGCGTAATGCAGTGTCGTAAATCAATTTTCCTTTTGAACGATGACGTTTATAATGAGTGTCGGTAGTTTTGAATTAGTGTAATATATTTTTTTCCATTTGAAAACGAGCGTGTGATTATATCTGTGTGGTTTTATTAATGGATGTGTTTGTCTGATGTTAGGATGTTAAGTTTGTAGATCTTGTGTTTGATTCGGAATGAAGGATGGATGTTGTAATTAATTTTTTAGTATGCCGCGAGATAAGATTATGTATCTGTGTAGTTTTCAAGCATTAATCATATTTTAATTTTAGATAGGGCCTTAAGATCAGCCGGTGAACTTTGTGTTTGTAGGAGATTTTAATGAGAACTTGGATTAGTTCAAAAGCAAACAAATTACTTGTTTAAAAAGATCAAAATATGATACTCTGTTTATCCTGCTGATAACAATATTCAATTCCCAGTCAGAAGATTGAAATAAAAATGTAAGAATGGTGTATTGTTAAATAAAATAGGAGCTTCCTTTACGAGGGTACAAACTATAGGGATGGCTGTAAACCCGGCCAAGTGAGCTCGCGTCACTCGCCTTGTAAATACGTAATGAGATCCGCTCTTCACTATGGATAGTTGAGCTGAGAATGTGATCGAAAATATCGCACATGTGTTTGAAAAAATGAAGCAAAATGTTAGAGAATATTTCTCTTTTTCCTGAAGTTATAATTGAGTTTGATGACAGTTTAAATGTGATTTGCTTTTCCAATGATATGATAATTAAACAAACAAGTAAAATAATTTGTGCTGGTCATTAAGAAAAGGATGAATCTGCAAAGTTATCAAAAGTGACAAGCAATAAAGTTCACGCACGAGAAGTTCTAAACATTACCACGATCTAAACATTAAGAGAGGTACGAGATAAATCTACGGTATGCAACACAATTATCGGTTAAGTAGAAAATGCGGTTATATTATGTGAGTCGTTTGACTCGGCCGTGCCTCTGGTGCCGGGCTGTTCATAAATCTTCATTGCCTCGCGATGACATGCCGCGACACGTCTCTTTGCTACCGCGCTACCAACCCCGCACACACCCGAAACATCACAACCACCTCCACCAACCCCATCCCTTTCTCAACCTTCAACACCAACAATAAAGCACAATTTCCTTTTCACCAAATAATCCAGAACTTAGCCACATATTCCATCACAAATAACCTCACAAACTGAAACACGACCAATGAAATTTCGAACCAACAGCGTAGAGATATAAAGCTGCATTTAAATCACCCGACTCCAAATACAACTTTGTTCTTTTCGTTAGATTTGTGACCTTATGAAACGAGAATGTCATTAGCGTCAGTTGAGGGTTTATTAGATTTTGTGTCGTGTCTGAATCGCGTTAAGGGCTACTTTTGTTTGAGTGGTGCGAATGAGTGTGGCAACAACATTATCCCTCTGTGACAAGTAACGTCAGGCTGTCGATCATTATAATGTATGTGGCTCGCTGTCAGCTGTCTTAACGCATGAATGATTCACTCCATGATAAATTCGAGCTTATGATTACCTTTCAGACGCAACGTCAATGTGTCTGTTTACGTAATTACGGTCTCTATATTTAAAGGCTTTTACTGTTTTATGGCGAAACTTGAAGCGGAAGCCCGGCTCGTATATTACTCTGACGTGTGCAATGTTCAAAGCGTATATTGTTGAATGAGCATGATTTATAACTTTAACGGTCCGTGCGAATGATAAATCGAATTTATATACGTTGAATGTAAATATAGACAGGCGATCATTTATTCTGTTTGCAGTCCCATCAATTCTCCTGATATCAAATGCGTTGCTATCAATTTCGAAAATTGTTGAACATAGATATTTAGAATTGAAAACTTTATCAATTTGTTAAGTTAAATGTTACGGTCGTTTGTCTGTTGAGGTCACAAGCTCGATGTTTGAATATAAATGAAGTGTATTACATTAAAATGTTGCATTAAACGGAAATGTGTTGTACAGATTTATTAGCGGCTAATAAATCGGTTGATCTATTGACATTTTCGTAACCTTAATCAAAGTTAACATTAATCAAATCAAACAATTCGATAAAGTTAATTTGATTGTAAATAAATTAGTTGGTCATAATCGTGCCTGACACAGACTTAATATTGAAATATTGAATCGTTTTAGCGTAGCAATTTTGGCTTTTGTAATGCAAACAAACACCAGTAAATCTTATTCTTGTACCAAAATTCCTAGTAACAAGACTGCTACAAATATCAATTAAGTTGAATTCCAAATTAAATGTTCCATAGAACCAGTAGCAGGAGTCAGACGTCCCCGAGACAAGTGACTGGTGCAAATGTTAGATCTTGATGCGAGCGGGCGGCATGCGTCAAAGTCAACCGTCTTATCTGATACGTCGAGCAGACTCAGAGGAATACCGACGGCTAATGCTCTTGTTTAATCTTAAATTACACTATAAATGTTCTCATAAAAACATGCCACGTTTTTGCTACGATTATTATCTCTTTTTTTGGGAATTCGGCTAAATATGTAGGCAGTTTAGCCGTTTGCAAGGTTGAGAGGTTACTTAATGTGGTTTTTGTAAAGTGTTTGGTTAATGCAATAGAGCTGCCGTTGAAATGCGGCTGTTAGCTTATCTTAATTGTTTCTTTTTTTAGTTTAGTGCAGTATTGAGTCGAATCCGCATTTCTGTTTTGAACTGAAGGTCAAATTGTTACCACGTAGCTGCAGGAGTCAACTTATAATTAAATAAACATTATAAGTTGAACTATAAGCTTTTGGTAATGTTGAAATTTGATCCAAATAAACTCAGACGAAAAAGAAACAATTTTATTTAAAATAAACTCGGCATTATTCGTCACAAATTATCTTCATATAACATACTAAACTAAGCTATGCCCACATATTACTAAGCTAAGATCGAACAAAGATCCACATACAATATCACCAAGCCGTTCAACAAAGCATTCCCCGCCACACAGAACAAAATGCTTCTACATTCGAAATCTGAAATCAAATTAAATATCTTCCATTCCTGCGCCATAAACAGAAGCCAAAGATGAAATATTCGATACAGAGTGACGGGAGCATTGTCTCTGGATCTGACTTCCATCAACGTCTGAGGCAAAAAGATATCGACATCAACTGCAGCCGACAGATTCAAGATACAAGTTCTACTGATATGGCTCCTGCTTGGAAATGCACTAGACGCTCGAGTGCCTTTGTTAGATACATATATTGTATATATTGTTAGATATATATACTTTTGTAGGGTTTATGGAGTTTTCATTTTTACCAAAGTATTACTGTGCGTTTTTTTTGTGAACTTACCAAAAATCATAGTTTATGCCGCGTAGAAATTACCTTAATAATGTGTACAAATCGCGAAAGTCTCGTGTTTTTCTGAAATTTGTTGACATCAAAAGAGTACGGTGCAAGCGAGTGATGGTGACTCGTTAAGTTTAGAAAATATAATGTATGTTTACAACCCTCTGCTACAGTATTAATGTTGGGTTGGTCATTATATTCCATAACCTACAAGGCGATAATTAGTTAAAAAAACACCAGAAGAATCTTTAGGATAACAAAATTTGATAACTGTACCAATACCAGTTATTTAATTTAGCACCATAACCTGCATTAATACAAGTACTATTCACTTTTGTTTTTACTATACAGTTTAACGCCAGAATTAGTACAAAGTGCCATCAAACTATTCATTCCACTCTGAAACGTGAAACACCCAACAAATTCGCGAGAATGTTTCGATTGCGGAACAAATGACTGCTATATAAAATACTGTCCCAATTATTTCGGACAATTCATTACTACTCGGCGCTTTCCGATTGGAGCCATCATTCACGGCTACTATCTAACATGGACGGGCGATACGGGATGTCCTGTGTCTATTCAATGATTTAATATTGATTTTAATGTTCTGCTGATAAATATTTACAAGAGATTTTAGATTAAATGATTAAAATTAAATAAATATTATTGTATATTGTTTTTTTCTTCTTTTACAACTTCGTTTGCAGGTTGAAAACTCAACTTTCAGAAATGGTCCATCATTAATAAATTTTCTCAAATAGGTTCTCTCATGCTTGAATAGGTTCGGTTCCGAACCAACCTTAAATATTTGTAGTGAAATTAAAAATGCTATTGAGCTTCTGTGTCTTCAATGAATTATAACAACCCATGATAGTTTATTAATACTGATAATCATACCGCGAACAAATAAAATCGACGACAGATAAGCAATCACAAGTCCAGACAAACATCTTAAACACGTTCGTTGTCCCGAAACAGCCGTATAACGTCAGGAAGGAATGGTAGCTGTAAATCAAACTCCTGCCGACAATCCTGACCGGCCGTCGATACATCAAGTATAATGCCTCGGATACCGCCCCGAGATAATCGAATGTGAGCATCGACTCGTTACGCTGGAAATAAGATGAGGTTTGTGACTGCCAATCGATTACAGAGGCGTAACTCGATTTTGCAATCAAACAATTTTCAGCTGTATCGCCTTCCCATTAAAACTAAAATGGAAGTTAAGAATTTTAGTGATTTATTTCTGAAGATGGTGTTGGTGGAACATGAAAAAATGTCGTTATGGTTGTTTTTTGTTTGAAGCTCGCGAAGTGTTGTCTCCGAACGGTGAGCGTCGATAGATCTGTAAAGTTTGCCGCGGACAGGAATATATCGAGTGGTTGCCTCCGTTCGGCTTTATTTATACATAACATCTGTTTGAAGTTGAATCTACCGGCTCGGACGGCGAGCGCATTACCGGAGATTTATTCGCCGTCTTAATTGTGAATCGATGGGTTAATGAAGATAAAACCTGCGGCCGTGTTGTAAATTAGCTCGCGTGTCGACTCATGGCTCCGATAAAGGCCTTCTTTATTACTTTGTTTGTTTTCTTCAAGCGCACTTCAAAGAATGAGATAAATTCGAGTTTATGCGAATGTATAAATCGATGTTTCGCCTTTGTGCGTCGTGTGAAGTCCTCAGGTGGAGAGACGGCTCCGAGATAAATGCGAGCCGGGAAAATTAACGACGCGCCGACGCGCCGTAATTAACTAGGCTACTTATAAATCAACCGAAACCTCTGCCGTCTGTAACAATAGCCGCAAAGTAAGATAAATCGACACGACAGCTCTGCTCATACTACTCGATATTGACAAGTGTGGCGAGCGCTGGGCCGTGTTCACACTACGGACACTGAATTTTGCTGGAAAATCTCACATACACGACATCATCCATTGGCTTGCTTTACATTCTGTTCGAGCCAGGATCCGTTTGCTTGTTATGCGTTTAGTCTGTGGTCGTGTTGGCTGTGGAAACGGTGTAGTGTGTACGTGATGTAACCCCTCGCGGTCACACACTCTCGTCTAATGGTCGTGATTCGACAAGTACAAATGGCCTTCGTGACAAATGGCCTGCGGAAGACCCCGTGTCGACTCCGCTGTTGTAAGTTCAAACGACGTGCAAGCAAAAATGATCCTTATCAACTTACCTTTTTATTTACGGCTTAAATTAAAAACTGCCGATTTTGTTGGCGATGCAAATGATTTTGATCATAATTTATCAGCGTAAGCGAAAGTGATTAATGTAGATTATAAGGTCGGTATTTATGATACTACTGACAATATTCTTGCGAAATTAACTGAAATTATATGTTTTGATAAATAAGGTTGGTAATCGATTACAAGGCTCAAGATGTAGCGACAAATGATAAGTGTAGGTGGAAAGTGCCGATCGCTTTCTCAGTTCGCCCTCTGATACCGATCAGGGTTTCATCCTGTGGATTTGCGAAAACAGCTCTTACTGTTGAACATTTACCGTTTTTGTTATCCCCTTTTGCTAGTTCATGTAGCGTCAAATCCGAAACCTTTGAGTTATGAGCCCGTAGTGATTTATGAGGCTTGCGTAATACAATATTACTTGAGTTGATGGACGATGTCCGGGTGACAATTCATATCTCTCGGTTATATTGACTTTGCGAAGGGACCGGCCTCTTGATGATGTTTTGTATTGATGGCTTTTGATACGCGGTTTTTATATGAAAAGCGTGAAATGAGGGGAGCGACAGAACCTTGCGTTCGTTGATACTGCGGAATATAAGCTTCGGATTGTGAGGACAACGTTTGAAAGAAATTACGCTTGCTTTCTATTGAACTAACTGCCTGGCAGTTTGTAAACTCTCAATGTCAACAATAAAAAATAAAAAGTTTATTGAATAAATTACATGGTACATCAAATGATTTGTTGGTCCCCAAACTAGGTCAGCATGTGTCTTGGGGTACTTTTTAATATGTAGTTACATAAACTATGGAATTTTCTTTATAAATATACTATGCCCCTACGAATTTTTGAAGAGAGGGTATTGAAAAGGTCATCTCAAATAACGAATTAACCATAGTCCATTTTCATTACAATGCATATATCTCTACGAAGTATATCTGTAGATGTGGTATTTGAGTTAGTAGAGTATTTGAAGGTAAGGCAATAAACCTAAATACTCAAACATGGTAACAATAAGTAAGCCATCTCCATTAAAACTGGTTATAAATTCACTGGGATGTGTACCATTCGTCTTGTAATGAAGAAAAGTGCGCCCCTTGGATGTTTTATCGGCGATCTGTGTAATTAAAACGTTGCCCGGAGGAAATGTTAGGTAATAACGATAAATCTCCGCGCTCGTTCTGACCTCCGCGTTGCCAATTGGTTACTGCAGCCCTTTGTAGCCCTTTTGCACTGATTTCGTGTTACAATTTGAATTAGCATGTTGGGTCTATTGGTTTTGTTTGTGAAGTTGATATTACGTGGAATTGAATTTGCATTGTAACGGTTGTTTAAGTATGATTCAGTCGGGTTTAGGTGTGTCATTATGATTAGGTGAATAATTGTATTGTTTGTTACGTACATGGCATAAAAAGTAATATAAAAGATTATTTTTTTAATTACTACATAGTATAAAACAAAGTCGCTTTCCGCTGTCTGTCTGTTTGTCCCTATGTATGCTTAGATCTTTAAAATACGCAACGGATTTTGATGCAGTTTTTTTAATAGATAGAGTGATTCAAGAGGCAAAACGCGGGTAAAACCTCGGGGCGCTGCTAGTATATTCATATAGGAAAAGTTTGTTTGACGTGTATGATGCTCACTTGTTTTTCAACTCATTAACTCAGTGAAAGTCATTTACCGTGAAGAGTCATCGGTTTTATAGCTATAAACTAATTAATGATATCCTGATAAAAATATTCAAAATATTATAAATTCAGAACTGTCAATATTAACGAATATTATAACACTAACTAATAACTTTCTTCTGATCCTAAAATGCGTTCAAGACAAGACGTTCCAAACAATACGCAACAAAGGCTTCTCTTCAATAAGTAAGTTATTCAGTGAATATCCAAGCAGTACCAGTGAACCTGTGTTCACCACTGGTGCATTGTAAATGCTAAGTTATGCTAATGCAAGCTTTGTTAGTGTTTGTGTTACAGCGCTAATGGCGGCTCACGATTTGATTTATTGTCTGACAACTAGTTCATTCGGTTTTCTATGTTAATTTTGTCTTTGGCGGTGATCGTAGGTTTTGAAAATAGAATACTTTTGTTTTTATAACATTTATGAAGAATGACGATGACTAGCGATTTTTAAAAAAAGAACACAAAATAATAGTGATGGTGTTTTCGTTTTTCAATAAGTGTTATTTTTTCAAAAATTGCCTGGGACTACACCACATATCAGAAGCCAGAAGGCAGTCTGCATATTTTGTCATACGAAAACCCCACTGGAGCTTACACTACTACACACACTCAACCTGTACAACTTCCTAATTGTATCAGTCACTAAAAACTTCAATTCAATATCCCAACATTACTTCTATAAAGACAATTCAATAAATAGAAACTTACCCCATCACTATAACTTAAGCAGACCACAAATTGAATGAACAGAACAAACAAACCAGTAAACACAAATAACAATATCTTACCAATACATATTACAATGTTGAATCGATAAAAATCAGAGAGTAGAACAAAGACCACCGTTTAGAATTCCGGATTGTGGGAATCCTGGGACCATTAGTGGAGCCATTTGTTAGGTGAGCGCGGCGAATGCGGATAATATCGGACAAAGTACGGATATTATCGGACGGACACACCACAACACTAATTACCTGTCGTTCTAATTTTAAACGAGATTAAGTTTATTGTTCAAGGTGGGTTAAGGGTTTAGGCAAAGTGTAGTTTTTAGATTGTTTTAAAAGTTTGTTGTAATTAGGTAAAGGGTTTAGATAATTGTTTTAGACAGTGAAGAATTAGAAAGTGCTTTTGTGATGTCTTTAAAAGTCTTTCACAGATTGTGTTGTACATAAAAATTTAAGACATTTTATAAATTTTCTGAAAAACATAATAATAAAAAAGAAGTTTATGTTGAAAATAAGGAAACCTGAACTCATAACAGATTCTTGAATCAATCTATAAAGGAGTACCAATATGATGTAACTAAAAATAAATACTAATAACCAAGCCAATTTATTAAAATGATATTGTGAAGTTCCGAACCGAGAATTTATGAACAAAATCTAATCACAATCACAAACGGGCTTTCATTCGTAACACCCACTAAATATCTTGTATCGCTATCAAACTTGCACGCCTCTAATACAACAGGGAGTAACTGACATTTACTTAAAATAAATAATAAAAGAAACTTCATTATTCAATTCAGAATGAATAAACGAAATAGTGTTTCATGGATATGATTTCTTTTATAAAATTATAGTCACTAGAATCGGCCAGTGCCTATATGTACCCTATATGTTTCATCCAATGTTTCAGAAAAGCTATTGCAACATTAAAAGTAAACATGCGTGTGTGTATATAACGAGCTGAGCCCCATAGTAGCATATCATACAATAAAATACGTCGCTTCCTTGACAACTGACAATACATTTCCTCCCCTACACCAAACCGCGTACTACCAACCAAATCGCCATTTACCGCATCTCACTCTTCAGCCATACCCTTCACTATATTTGCTTGTAATGACAATGCAGCGAAGGTTCCGATAAAGACAGCCAAGTATTTATGGGAAGCGTCTACAAAACGATCGGCAACGCCTACTGTGTGCTGTGATAGTTTACAACTAGTGGCGGTCTGCGGTTTTGTTTGGGGTGGGATTGTTAGGATTTTGCGACTTGTTTGTGACGTTAAGAGGAGTGACATAGTTTATTGTATGTAGTTAGTGAGGTACTCGGTCAGAGATGGTAAACAATCCCTTAGAAAGTATAATGGAAGAAAAGTAAGTATTATGACATGAGAAATGTATGAAACAGAAACATAACGTGACGTTTTTAAGTACTGAAGTTAAAATTAAAACCAATTTGGTATTGTTATAATATGAGTAAACAAAGTTTCCGATCGCGTCTGTATATCTGTCGTTCGCGATAAACTCAAATACTGCTGTATGGATTTTGACGCGGTTTTTTTGAAATAGATAGAGTGATTCAAGAGGAAGGTTTAATGTATCACTAAAAAAACATAAATCGTAATTATGAAACTTCTCATTTTAACAAGTTCCACTCACACCACTTAAGCTTTCAAGGCCTTTTTAAATACAGTAAAAAGCTCAATTATACATTTTCTCAAAAACAATAAACAAAATTCACAATAAATAACTATTCGGCATCAAGTCCCGGTTGTTAAGTGAGTAATAAGTGTTCTCTTACGAGCCGACATGTGGTTATTAAATGATGGAAGATATTTATATTTACGACGAAGAAAGTTTATTGCAATGGGAGGGGCTTGTGTGCATTTATCAATTATGTTACGAGAATTCGCTTTTGAAACAGTGGATAAATCAACGTTATTTAAAGATACAATCATTGGCACTGGGCACTAAGTAACTCAGTACAAATGGTTTCATAAAGAACGGCCCATCTTGTGTTTTAGTTTAATTTATGCATTGCATATAGTATTTTTTATGATTGACTTTTATTTGAGTCATTAAACATTAATAGCTGATTTTTAACTTTTGATAAAAAACAGAGACTATGGATAGTTGAATAACACAGACAGACATGCGACTTTCTACGATGTTATTTGCTAAAATTAAAATAAGAAATTGAATACTTTTGTTTCTCTGAGACCTTTACATCCATGTGTATGGTATATCCTAAGTGAAAATGGGTGAACGTTCGATACTTATTGCCACACTTAGAGACGTCCATTAAAACGACACTTTAGTTAACTGCTGATCGAATGGACGGTTTGACGTATTATTTCTTTAATTATACACCATAATTACTTACGCATACACATACTCACGGCTCTGAGTGCGGGCGTTATTCACGCAAAAAATACTCGAATAAACGATTGCGGTCAAAAGATAATACCTTGAAATTCTCACAGAATCTTAGCGAACACGTAAAACTGCAAATAACATACCTAGTATCCATCTACACTAATATAATAAAGCTGAAGAGTTTGCGTTATTGTTTGTTTATCCCAGAAACTGCCAATTCGATTTGAATAATTCTTTTTTTAATGGATAGCCTCGTTCAACTGAAAGCCTATAGAGTGTTTTTCATCCCGAAATTCCTACGGGAACAGGCATAACACAGGTAAAACCGCGACAGGTCGTTATATTATATAAAAGTCATAATATATGTATATGTATATCTGTAATCCCTAAATATTGATATCATAATAAAAGTCCAACCCAGCACTAGGTCACGTCTCCACTCGTGCCGATGCTCTCCATCCATCACTCGTGTAACAAAGATGTCGTTCACCTCGACAGCGCCATCTATCCACGAAAGTGCCCACTAAACTAGGTACATAAATTATTTTGTCTGCCACGCGAAGTGTAAGGAACTGCGCGGGGATTTATCACGCGTGGGTAGGGGGCAAGTCATGAAGGTAAAGCGGGTGGGGAAAATTCGGAGTCAACTTGCTTTTTAGTTCTAAATAGTTGTCATTTAATTTTTTAACTGACTTTTTTGATTTTATGTACTTGTCATTTAAGTTTTTGTGATGAATGATGAATGAATGAGCAATGAAAAGGAATAATTGAGGATTTTAAAAACTTTATGATTAGATCATTGGGAACCATCTTCCATACCGTGAGATCTTTAGCGAGCGTCTTTTTCCTTAAATGGTGATAAATTAATAAGAACATAAGGACGATAAAAGAACTTGTTTAATTGGTCAAGAAAAAAGATTAAAATGTCACTTCTGCCTCAACAAATCCGTGACAAAATTGTAGTACTTTAAAGCTTTTGGTGGCCATCCAACTTTTTTTCAATGGTAAATATTTCGTCTATGATCGCCGCTCTAGTCCATACCGTGTCCCACCGCCTTAGTACGAAAAATAGTAGCGAGTGCCGACAGCCATTTTGTACAAAGCAAGGGGGATGGTTTAAAATATTATGCGTCGTAAGAAAATGTATTTTTTGCTGAGCACCGGAGCGGGCGCGTTTATTTAGTACTAGAGATAAATTTTATTTATAATCCCAATGTTAAATATGCTCAGATATTTACGAGACTTGCTTCTTTTTATTGGATTTCTCTTTAAATGAGATTGTTTTTGGAAATAAAGACGCTTTGAATTGGAAATTTGAGAATGGCTCGAGTTTATTGTTTTAGGGACTCGTTAAGGATTTTAATGATATTGTTATCGGTGTATGTATTTGAACGTTTAAATAGCGTTTCAAGTGGTAAGCCGAGACTGAGTAATTGGAAAATGATTTAGATATACCTATATTAGTTTATTGAGTGACGAAAATGGTAGAGGGCTTTCCCCATCAAGGGAATGCCAAGGGACACTTTTACTAAAAAACTTACTTACTTTTACTATTTTATACTGATAATAAATTTAATTTGTTAATTCTTCAACTAAAAAGCAGCATTCAAGCTTCTTAAGAACTCATTTGCCACTGAGTGAGACAGCTCAAGTCAAAGCTACAGACTAAAACAAAGGCGCCGAAGTCATCGCACATCTTGCAAGTGTGTTGGAACCATAAATCTGGCACGTCGTAAATATCGGCGCGCGGCGGAATCACTCGCCGGAGATAAGGTGAGCCAGTCTGCGCGGGCCTTAGGTTTACTACGCGGTACGGGGGAGGAGGATCCTGATCTTACTTTGGTATTTTTGACTGGATATTTAGTAGTAAGGATAGTCTAAAAGTAATAAACAGTCAAATGCAACTATGTTTTAAAGGTCTATATATAAACAAGATGTGTTAGATACAACATTTAAAACTCGAGAACGGCTAGCTGATTGTAATCATTGTTTTTTTTATTATGGTCAGGAAGAGGATAATAAGTAATAACAATTCTGGGATTACTACGGGAACCGGTACGCTGCGCTTGAAATCGCGGGGCATAGCTAGTTTTCGATAGAAATTATTGTATGTCAATTAATAATGTTCTTATAGAAAAGTCAACTTGAATCTATTAAGTTTAGTTTATACTAGGTAGATGAACAAAGTTCATTTTGATGAACATTCTAAAAATAAGTTTCAAACCAAGTAACAGTCTCTTCATTTCTTGTACCGCGCAGCCCATATCTCAGAGTTATTTCCCTCGGATGAAATATGTGGCAATTTCTTTGAATAATACATGGGCCATATTTCAAGTGCTACGCCGCTTGCTACGAGGCTACGCGGCCTACGGCGTAGCGCGGTTACGTATAGCTTTTTTTCTTCATTGATTTTCGTGAATAATTCAATGTTAGTCATATTATTTTGGATTAATATTTCAAGGCTCTTTTTATATTAATAATATTTAAATATATTTTCGTAAGTTGTAAGATCTCGTAACGTCCTTGAAACTTAACTTTTTAACATTTTTACTGCCACATTCAACAAAAGTAAAAAACCACATTGTTAACACTTAAAGTAGTACTTAAAGTAGTAGTAAATACTTATTAAACAAACTAATTGTTTTAACAGCTAATAATAACAGTGTGGGAGACGTCAAGTCGTTCGTGCTATGTGTCAGTCATTCAGGGCACTGCCATGATAATTGCATGTGTTTACATTCATAGTCTAGTCTTTGGATGTGGTATTTTATGTTAAACTTGTATGTCATGATCGTGAGTAAGCAAAATAAGGTGAAAGAAATTGTCTTGAATGCAATGTCGATAGTCTTGCAAATGACCTAACATTATTATTATTATTATCAGCCGTTTGTGTCCCACTGCTGGGCAAAGGCCTCTCCCCATTCCTTCCATGCATCTCTGTTCTGGGCCACTTTTCTCCAGTTGGTCTGGTATGCGTCCAGATCGTCCCGCCACCTGCGCCTCGGTCTGCCGCGTCGCCTGCTCGCCGGATCTGGCTGCCACTCAGTGGCTGTTCTGGCCCACAGCTCTTCTGGCATGCGGCAGACGTGGCCGGCCCAGTCCCATTTAAGTTTAGCGGCTTTGTGAGCTACATCAATGATCTGTGTCCTGGAGCGCAGTTCGGTGTTGCGTATCCTGTCCGTACGCTTTACACCCAGGATGCTGCGCTCCATCGCACGTTGACAAACTTGGAGTTTAGACTTTTGAACCTGGGTAAGTGACCAAGTCTGCGCACCATACGTGAGAACGGGGAGGATGCATACGTCCATTAGCTTCCGTTTAAGGGACAAGGGGAGCTTTCCTTTCATAATATCGCCCATGGACCAAAAAGTCTTCCAGGCATTTTCTGATCGTCTGGTGACTTCTTTGTCTTGCCTATCTTTAAAGGAGACTATTTGGCCCAGGTAAATATACTCTCGGACGTATGCAAGATGTTCTCCATCCACCGTTACCCTGGTCTCAGCGCGATTGGTCATTACTTTGGTCTTATCCCTGTTCATGCCAAGTCCAATCTCCAAGCTTGCCATGCTGAGGTCTTGAAGCATTGATTGTAGCTCTTCGGGCGATGAGGCAAAAAGGACGATGTCATCGGCGAAGCGAAGATTTGTCAATCTTCTGCCGCCGATAACAATGCCTTTATCATTCCATTTAGCCGCTAACTTTTTGAATATATTTTCGAGGGCGCTGGTGAAAAGTTTGGGTGAAAGTGGGTCTCCCTGCTTTACCCCTTTCTCTATCTTGAAGGTTTGTCCGGAAGATTGAAGTTTCATCGAGGCTGTACTATTTTTGTAGATAATTCGGAGTAGATTTATGTAGGTTTCATCTATTTGCTGTTCTTGCAGGGCTTGAAACATGGCGGAGTGGTATAGACTATCGAACGCTTTCGTATAATCTACAAATGCGACGTATAATGGTAGATTATATTCATTAAATTTTTGAAATATTTCGTTGAGGGTTTGGAGATGGTCAGTGGTAGATAGTCCTCGACGAAAACCGGCTTGTTCCGGCGGTTGTGCAGAATCTAACTGTTTGGATATGCGATTTTCTATAATTTTTATGAATAATTTGTACAAGTGGGAAACTAGGCTGATTGGGCGGTAATTATTTATATTTGACTTATCTCCTTTTTTGTGGATGAGTATAATATTGGAGTGGCAGAATTTATCAGGAAATATACCGGTTTTTAAAATAGTGTTGAATAATTTGGTTATGTGTGGCAGGTGTGATGGTTCTCCTACTTTCAAAGCTTCGGTAGTTATTCCATCCTCTCCTGGTGACCTATTATACTTCAGATGCGCGAGAGCGTTGTGGACCTCGAGACCGGTTATTAGAGGGATGGTATCTGGACAAGAATAAGGAATTGTAGCAGTTGAGCGATATGGATCGGAATATAGCGATTTATAATAATTTGTGCAAATGTCTAGTATTTTGTCCCTATCTCGGTGTATTTTGCCTGATTCGTCCTTTAATTGTGTTATCCAAGATTTTCCGACAGATGTTCCTTGCTTTGCTATTTTTAATGATTTATTGTTTTGTAAAGCTACATGAAAAAGTTGGGTTTCGAAGTTTCTTGTATCTTTTCTTATGCTTCTTTTCACTTGTTTATCTATTGTTCTATATTCTTCGCTATTTATTTCAGTATTTAGACGAGAGTCAAGTAATTTTTTAGTTGATTCAGTTAGTTTTCTATGTTTGGCTTTTGTTTCTTTAATTTTACTACTTGCTTTTCTAATACACTTTTCTATTATATTAAATTCCTCCTGTGAATTTTCCTCATCTATTTTTAATAATTCAAAACTATTTCTAAGTACAGCATTAAATTCGTTCTTACATACTATTAAGGTTTCTTTCGATATTTTCTTGATGTTATTGTTGATTAGTTTAAGTCTATTAATTTTGTGATTAAATCTAATGGTGGCACGTATTGGTCTATGATCAGAACTAAATTTAATTTTGTTGAGCGCTTGGACATTTGTTACGTTGGTCTGATTGGAGGAGAGTATAAAATCGATTTCGTTTTTATATTCTCCACTTGGAGACACCCAAGTCCAACGACGCTTGGTTTTTTTGAAAAAGTAAGTATTTTCAATCCTTAGATTTTGACCAAATGCAAATTGGATGAGACGTTCACCGCGAGCATTTCGGCTTCCTAGTCCGTGTGGACCTAAAATTTGTTGACTGTCGGTATCTTGTCTGGATCCGATCTTTGCGTTGAAGTCGCCCATTATCACATTCCAGGTGCCTCGGTGTTCACTGCAAGCTCTATTAAGCTGGTCATAGAATTCTTCGACTTCATGGTCTGAGTGTGAAGATGTGGGTGCATGACATTGAATTACGGTCAGGATCTTACTGTGAGCTATTTTAAATTTCAAAAGAGCAATCTTATCGGAATATGCAATAAATTCAGAGATGTGGTTTTTCCATTTTTTGGCCACTAAAAAGCCTACTCCATACATGCTGCTTGTGCCAAAGTAATAGAATATATTGTTTTCTCGTTCGATAGTTTCTTCACCTTCACGTCTTACTTCGCACAATCCAAGTATATCCCAATTAATATCTTTAAGAGCATCTTCTAGTTCTAGCAATCTTTCCGCTGATCTTAATGTCCTAACATTATAACTAATTATGTTTAAGAATTCGGTGTCCGGTTTGGGATTAGCCTGGGTCGTCTGACGGGGGATCGATCGCGCCCGGGGATTCTTAGCACCCCTGACTCCGGGGCGGTCCTGTCTTCCGTCGTCAACAGTCCTAACCCCGGAGCCGCCGGGAACTTGGGGCCTGTTATGTATGTCGTCTGTCATGGAATAGGGAGGTTTGGACCGTAACCCGCCGCGCTGGTCCAGTGCGTGTTGGCGGGGTTTTCGCCAGAGCCTCGTCGGTTAGTCGGCAGGGTGCACCGCGTGCAGGTGAGGTTGGCTTGGGCCCCGAGAGATGGGAGTTGGAGGGGTAATTATTTAAAAAATGTATAGACCTGTCTATAAAATACTACCTACCAACTTAACTATAAAATTGACATGTTTCTTTTTAAATGTTCTGTCAATGATTATTGGCAAGAATGTATAGTCCTCTACGATGAATACACATTCACATTTCAAACATCTATACCTATACGTTACCATAGTTTTCAATTTTTCTGAAAAAAATACTATTCTGTGATACTCAGACATTTTACTAAAAACATCCACTCAATTCACAAAGCAGATTTTCCCCCTCATAAATGAATTGCCTCGTCCATTCCTTACCAACTCGTGGATGGCGTCAGCTGTTGTTTAATAACCGCAAGTATTCGAAATGACAGCGCGACATGAAATTAACTTCTTTTGTTATTAGATCATTACGTTCTGTCGCTCGCGTATTGTAATATCTTAAATGTATTTGTTTTGTGTTTACGAGTATGTGTTTTATTTAAGTTTTATGAAGTGGGCGATGGTGCAGGTTTTTTATGATATTTGTAGACTACCAAATTGTTACAAGACCATGGCGGAGGCCTTTAGATAGTCAAAAACTCCGATAACAGAGTTGCCCACTAACCTACTGAAACTTTTACTTTTCAATCTTGGGTTTAGGGTTTGAAACGTTTAGTAAACCAAATTAATGGCTAATGGCGTTTTTTGATTGGTTCTGATCTGACATTAAACGAGTTTCCAAGTTTTCACTGTAAAGTAACTTCCGTTTTCTAAACTAAATTTATAAAGACGAAACAAATTATAAACCTTAATTAAACTAAACGAACGTTTAATTCGTAGTTTATTCATACAGCTAATAAATAAATGCTGAGTCATCAACACCATACGTATTTTAACTGGTAAGGGCCACTTAGCCAACTCATGACATAAGACAATTCAGCAATAAAATAACTGTCCCTTATAAATAAAGTCTTACTATTAAAACCCCACTTAAATCCACCTTCAACACCCTAATTAAACCCGTATTTCTATACGTTCAAGTAACAGCTGTCAAACGTCACGCCGCCATTGTCACTCCGAGTGACACCGTGACAAAAGACGTCAATGGATGCCAATTTATCACTTGACACTTCGCCTTTTAAGACATATAATATATTAGCACATTAGAGGCATAATAGACGATTCGCTCTACCATTTGTCATGTTTTGTGGCGCCAACTTTACTTAGCCGCCCTATAACCCTTAAGACGCCAACTGTAAAGTTGATTTTACCACGTTCGAGGTTCGTAACCGTTTTGGTAACCCACGGCATCTATTCAAGACCGTATGTTCGTAAATTGTATCCTCAAAATAGTAGTTTATTGTTGAATGAATGGAACAACAGAAGAGATTAGTATATTATGTTCCGAGGTGATGTTTGTCGGTGATTTATCAATATTAATAAAACTTTTGAAACCTTTTTGGGGAACGAATTAATTTTGTCTTGGAAATTAGACAACTACATATATTGTATTTAGAGAAAAGCGATGTGTTATTTCTCTACAATCAATCTCTACTGAAATATGAATAATAAAAATATAGAAGTTTTTTAATAACGTATATGTGTTTATACTCAAAGAAGTAAAGTTTTTTATAACCTCAACACAATATAACTGGAGGAAGACATTAACATAAGCAGAGGATACTCGACTATTGCAGAAAGTTTCTCTGACACACGCTTCTTGTGGGAAATCTACTAATATAGCGTACTTATAGCATCATCACTACGAAATCAACATCTTTTACAGGCCGATATGGTACAAGACTTGTCACCTTTTGCTATAAAATCAATAACCATCAAAATTCAAACCGCCACAATTTATCAACTCATAATGAGTCGTAACAAAAAACAAATGACATACGTTCAACCCGTTCGATGCGCGCTCATTTCGCACTTACGACACCCAACGCCGGGTATAAAGTACCCGTCTCAAAGTACGCCTCTTAAAACTCGTAAAGGCAACCATAAGTTTGAGTTATGGCCGCATGAGACCCGACAGTAATGAATATAACCCACTGTATATTTCAATTTGGTAACAGAGTACCGAATGCGTTGTTTTTACGACCAGATGTTTTGGACTTTTTAGGGTTACGTTTTGAAATGAAAATTGAATGTGTTATTTTTTACTTGTTCGTTTGTACGCTGGGGAGGTATCGGGGATTCATTGGCTGACACTAGCTGTTGTAATTTGGCCTTTATATTTTGATAACCTTTTTAGGCGAGATTAAGCGTTCACTGCGTTTTTATTAAGCGTTGATCTTGACATGTGCGCTATAATTTTTTTATGACAAAAACTTTAAATGTCATAATTATAATTGCCTACCACTGCTACTAGTCACACAAGTCGTACCAGTGATTAATCTTTTTGTATATTACCTATAGTATTAACACTGGATCCGTAGAAACGAACCAGTACTTCATTAACACATTATTATTCATATTAAAAACCAAAATATGTAATAAAATCCTAAATTTTGTATTAATAAGTAATTAGTCCCGCGCGCCAGCATCGTATTATACACATCAACGGCCCTCGTCAGTGTCATTTATCGTCGCATTATAGAGCTCACTTGTTCAACCGTATCACCGCTCACATTATTCTAAGCCATATACAGCGTGGGCTAATTTACCTCCGCCATTTAGCTCGTGAGCACGTTGAAATTGTGATATACAGTGTGTTTCATTACGTACGCGCCGTAACTCGGGCATAATTCAAAATTATGGCCCGGTTTACGAGGCACCCGCCGTGTTAGGGTTAGAAAATGTTGGAGTTTTCGGTTTTTGGTTACGTAATAGAATTGGGGTTTAGTACCTATGCTGTAAAGTAGCGTGAATAAATAAAGTTGTATTGCTATACCTTTATAAAGTTTTGTGTAACCTGCAAATGATTCTGCGCATGACAAGCTGTGTTTGGTGTAAAAATGATCCTGTGAATATTAATATATTTCACCCAAGACCAAAAACTAGGGATAAATATTTTTAGCAACACCTTTCGGAATCATAAATAAAAATAAAAATTAATAGACCGTACACATTCATATTATAAAGCAATCGTAAAAAATATATGTGCCTCATTAAAGAACGAACGGCATTCACATGTTAAAAAAGAAAATAATTTATAGCCATAATCACATTTATAATTCGAATATATCATTTCGCATTCAATGTTAATACATTACACGTTGACTAATAAATTTTAACAAACACCGCAATAAATACGCGCAATAAATCAGAAGTAATCGTCCTAATCGTCGAACTCCCATTTATACCCATCGACTGCGCCATTGTTGTTGTATCGCGTAATAAATCCCCTCACCGTATCCGATCCTGTAACTAACAAAAGAAACGCGTACATCATCGACACACAAAAAACCAAACAAACCACGACACGGCTTATTTATTTATGAATCCTTAAACCCCTCTAAAGTTGAACGATCTATATCACCTCATTGCTGTGGCACCACACTGTGTTCGCACAATGCTCCGGTGAAAAACGAGATAAGTGTCATCTGCGCCGGGCGACAGCTGTGGGCCACGCTACAAAGAGACGTATCGATTCATCAAACCCACGACAATACACTTTGCCCTAAATATGACACAGAATAAAACATTTCCTCTAACTACACTTTACCTTCTGCCTCGAAACTGTGTAATTTTTTTCGCTGTATCGAATGCCAATGTTAAAAGGACAGACAGCCGTATCGAATCGAGAATAGAAGTGATTTAAAAGGGAGATAAATAGAGTAAAAAGCCGTGAAGATTGTTATAACAAACATTCATTTTACGGTAGAGAATTCGCTAAGGTTGTGGTTACATTTGACACGGATGCCTGAACAAATAGAGGTTTTGTTGAGATCGATAAATAAAATCTATTTTAAGATACGCCAATTACGGTTGACGCAAAAAACGTCCACATTTTATGACTTAAAACTTAATTAAGACAATAAAAAATATTGGATTGTTTAGCAAAGCTATAAATAGAATTGCAGATTGACCAATTTAAAGTAACCTTTTACATTTTTATCGTGTTAATAGAATTCAATGTTAAGAGTTTCTTATACTACTGGTACCTTCAATCACACAAACCTCATAGAACATTCAATCATACATTTGCTCCTCATTCTTCGAACACTAGAATAGAAATCAGTAGTCAATAAATAATAAGTGACTTCCTACAAGTAACATCATAAATATCTGTCATCCGTCAAAGAGCCCCGCTGATCGCCTCACACTACGATTATTTTTTATACATTTATCGCTAACAATGAGACGTTTCCACGTCACTGTCCTATTGTCGTGACAGACAAACAGAATGTCCGAGCTTCCTGCGCTTTCAAAACTGAATTGTAAACACTACATTTTATTACAACCAATAACGACATAACCACCAAGAAATTTACGTTCAAAAATCAACCCTACTGAAACATGCATACAGTTGTAAATAGCATGGATTTTTGGTAGGATTTATAACTGTTTTGATAGTATATGATAGAGAGTCGACTGTAATGGATTGGTCGAATGTCGTTGAGTACTGTGGGTGGCCGCTTCGGGTCGGTCGCTTTATTCCGAAAAGTGCTTCGAATATCAATATGTGTGATTTACAAATTGTTGTACGCAATTTGTGTGGGCAGAAGCTTTCCCTAATAAAGCTACTACTAAAGTTAATGAAGCGCCTACTTCAGCGTCCCTTCGATTGAGATAATTTACAAACTGCGGGTAAGGTCAATCAAGAGAATAGATCAAATTTTCAAAAACATAAAATTTTCTAAAATTTGCCAACAATCAGCTTTAAAACTCTCTCGACCTCGCTCAATAGACTTTATTGATCGACACTTTGACTGTTACAAGGTATGCATGTGATGAATTTCCATTGATTTCGTAACAGTTTCGGAAACAAAAGTAAAAATTGCTTATCTCCATCTTATCTGAGGTTATTGGCAAACGTTGTGATAAATGTAACAGTTTTGTCATCTCAAAGCTAGTATTGATTTTGATTAATTTAATGATTTACATTAATATTGTATTACATTTACATACAAATTTATTTTATATCTGACACACAGTTCACTATTGAATATGTAATACATTTTGACGCAACTTAATAACTAAAGTTACAAAATAAACACAACTGACAATAACAAAATACTCATTTGGTTAAATAACACAACAATATTTTGTGTCATAAGTGTAAAATATAACTTATGACATGTCATATTTTAGTGCCAGTCACGTAAACCGTACGAGACAAACAAATTAGAAAATATATAAAAATGTCAACGTTCCCGCGTTATTTATTGACATTGGGGTCATAAAGCTTATCAACGAATAAGAACTTTATTTTTAATGGACAGTAGCACGTTTATGAAGATTGATATTTATTTGCTTTCGAGTTATTTATTTATAAAAAAATGTGTCGTAATTACATTTACAATCTTACTAATAAAAAGTAAATGAGAGTATAAACTACCCTTAGCATAATTTTGTAATATCTCTCCATAAAAATGAACTATATTATTATGATGTGATTTTATGATATTCCCTATTTTAAACCCCGACGCAAAAGTATGTGTGTCTGTTTATGTGTTTGTGCAGCTCTTAAACCTATGGACCAATTCCAAGTACAGTTTTTTCAATAAATATTTAATAAAATAGTCGGATACATAATCCAAAATTATCAAAATTACTAACGATGGTACCCTCATCCCTCGAGAGCTTTTAATGTCTTATGCCATGACATTTGGTGTACACACTGAGTGTATGTACGGTGTATGATGTCTTAATTTAAACAATTTTAATCATAAAGTTGACACAAAGGCTGCTTGCTTGTGAATGTGTCCTCTGAATGAGATTAACTCATCACAGGAGTGCCAAAGTGCAAGTGGCGTCGTCGACTTAAACTAGGGATTTTTACTTAGAAACTAGGACTGCATTGCACATACTCAGACTCAAAATGCCTTTTCTCAAAATAGTTTCAATATTGTATGACAGTCTTGTCAAGTAAAAATAACCCTTTGCGATGGACCCAACTCCCAACCACCACACAGTAACACACAATCTTAACGCTCAAACAAACTTTCCTAATCTTATTTAACGTTTCAAAAACATAAACTTATCTATAAATAGCGCGTATAATTTTAATTTATTGCTCCTCTATCTCCGCGTTAATGTGCACTCACAAACGTCGCTGTACTGCCACCGAGTGGGCAAAGTCAATAAAAATAAAATATATTCTTATCTATGGCCGTAGCGCTCGTAACGGAGGTTTAAGTCACTCACTTTGAACATAAAGCGACAAATAATGTGGTGATATTTGATAATAAGGGATTGGAGGTCGGAGTAGGCCAACGGAATAATGGATGAAATATAACTCTTTCAAAGTTTTTTAGAGATTTTCCTCAGAATTTATAAAAAATGACGAATACTAAATTTCTTTAAATGCATGCTATTGCATGCAATTCTCCCTAGATAGCTAATGGAATAGTTTAGGTTGATGCCTTCTAATTCTAATTCTAATTTGTATCGTAGCGCCATCTGTAGGCCGCAGATGTAATGACAGGAAACAGCTAGTTTGTGTGTAAGTAATGGAGACTTTTACTCAATATTGGGACAGTTAAGGAACAAAATGAGAAAAAAATTGAAAAAGAACCTTGAAACACATACACTTTCTTCCCTAATTTATTTTAAAGTTATTTGTATTATGTATGTATGATACCTAATGCCATTCTTAATAGAATGTTATTAGACGTAACGATCTTATTCGAATTTAGAACACCTCATAATCAATAGTAGCATAGAGTAGTCAACTAAATTAAAAAAAAAATTCAACCATTCCTAATTTAAATAAATAAAAAACAAAAGACAGCCGCGTCAGTTCAAACAGACCCGGCGCCTGTCAGTTATATCAACGCCCATAACTCAAAATCTCGGAGTATTTATTTTTATCTCCGTATTTAATATCTAGAAGTTGTGTTTGCTGAAGGTTGAAGTGTTAATTATGTCACGTCGAGCTCTCTACTAGTTTATGGCTCCTTTTGAAGTGAACCAAGTCTGTGGAGTAACATTTCTTAATTAAGTAAAGGTGTGGAAATGTATGGATATATTAAGTCAGTTTACGAGACTTTTTAGACGCTTTAGGGTTGTTATTTACAAGTTGGACAGATCTAAGTATATATTAATGGCGGCTTTTTAACGGATATAAGCCGTTATGTAAATACGTAAGAACTTGGACTCAGTTATAATGGTAAGCTTCCTCCTTTTTGTAAGTTGGTTAAAAATAGGTATGTGGCTTTAACATCACATTGCAGAAATCTAACTTTAAATTTACCAATAAAAAGTTGTTGATATTATAAGATTCCTTCTTTCTTTTGACATCACCATACAAAAATCAATATTGAAATATTGTTTTTCGTAATTGTATACTAAATATCAAGAACAACGGTATCATTAAGCAGGGTACTTACTAGCAAGCTGTAACTGAAACCTTTACAGGTATTGCAACCAAAACAGTTCATGTGTACATGGCTGGTTAGCAGGTTCGCGAAGTACGGACACATTATGTCTTTTAGTTACAATAATTGCAAACGATTACAATTACAGCTCGGTAGTACGTACCCGGCTTTAGAGGTTCATTAAGTCAAGTCATATAAGACTCATACATAATGTTAATTTACTATACCAAACACGTCATATTAAAATATTCAAATATAAAGACATAAGTTCAACGATTATTTATTACATGTATTAAAGTGTCGCTTATCAACGGAACGCATTAAAAAGTCAAAATTGAGCACGAACACAATCCATTATCAGCTTTATCTAATCCTCGAAGCTATCAATATAACAAGCGGAGTGAAACATTAAACGTTTGTCAATGGACTGAGCTTGCTGGCAATTGTACTAATACTGACCTGTAAGGACATGCTACGAGCCCTACTTTACTGCGGCCAAGTAGGGTCACAGTCGTTGAACGAAACCAAACCCTATTCTTAACTATGTAGAGTACTTTTTGTTATTTTTAAATATGGTGGTAATGACGTTTAAAGTATTTTGAAAAAGGCCACAGTGTAATCTATCATCGGCAAGTGATCGATGAAGCCAGTCTAAATATTTGAATTATTTTGATATCCGTATCGCCGACTTGCCACTGTGTGATAAAATTAACTTGTTAACTTTTTCGTTATTTTGGGTCAAAATCTTTGAGTTGAAAATGTATGAAGTTAAGGTTTGAGACTGTTTTATTCTTATACAAAGAGAGTGCACTTTCTTAAGTAAATATTTGTTATTTTGTTTAGTTTTATAATTGAGATTTTTTTTTAGGAAACTAGCCTTCAAAATATGTCGTATTCTGCTGTAGAGATATTTTTCAAATGAATGGAATTGGAACTTATTCAATCTCAAGACATTTTCATTATTTAAACACGTTGACAATAACATAATTAACTCCTACTCATTAAAATAATCTGTCAATACAAAACAGTGTTACCAACACAAACAATGATTAATCATACTTTGCGTCATCCCGAGTCCAAACTCCGACATTATGGTACACGAAAACCTAATTATCGACAGAAAAATTAACTGACACTGATTAATGTAGTGATACAGTTATCAACATAATCATATTTCAATGTCGGGTAAAGCAAATATAGTTGGTAATCGTTCACCTGTCAACTGGAGCTTCAACAAATAGGAGCGTTGGTAAATACGCGTAACCAAACCTTTATTTGATCAACGCATTGCTTATTTAGTCATTTCATTGAATTTTAGAATGCGATAAAAATGCTTGTTTGATTAAGATTGATGAGGTTTATCTGGGATTATTTATTGGTGTTGATTTAGGTGGCTTATGAGGGCAGTCTTGGTTACTACCTGGCTTAGACTATGAGACGTTATCATTGTTATCAACTACACCTAACTATAAGTGTCAACTACATATTATGTCCAATTTTAGTTGGTACAATTCTGCAAATAATTGACTTTCTGCTTACTAACATTTTTACAAGTTTTGATCGAGAAAAAATTAGTCTCGAAACTGATTTACTAAGTCAAAGCAATGTATAGACTGACGTAGGCCTTTTTAGTTGTATAGATAGAGCATATTACGACAATAGGGTTGGGCACTAAATTAATCGAACTGATTCACCAAGCAAAAGTAAATCTTCAGTCTGATTTTACTATATTCTCAAGACTATAGTCTATAGTACTCCCAGCCCTATACTTCAGAGTCAGTAATTTGGTGGGTAATAAAACAGCGGCCGGTGTGTCGGCGCGTCACCTGGTGATGAATGTGCTATAAGATCGTTAATCATGGACCCTTGAGCTTCACTCACTATACAACTCGCCTTTTGGGTTGACACTGAGTGTATAAGAGGAGCGAACAGCGATTTTGGAAACTTTTGGAAAGCTTGTTTATGATTTGATATTGTGTTACTTAGGCCAGATTATAAAGTTATTTTTATCAATTTTCGTCTTACTGAAGTCAATGCGTTCACTGCCATAGATACGTCTTACCTATTGTATTTTTTTTTATTAAACCTGTTGTGTCCCATTGTATTAAACAATGTAATTTTTGTTTCGTATTTTTTCACCTTTCCATCAATAAAACACAACGACTATCGATATCAAACAAGCGCGCATCACACGACTAGTGACGTGCGTACACCGACATTGACACAAACACATATAACTGTCGATAAATTTAATTGCCGAAATCGTCGGCGCTGACGCGTCGTGACGTCAGCTGTCAGCTGTCAACGGTGGCAGTATGATGGATGTTCGGTCGTTAATCACGCCGGGGTGGGTCATCAGTCATAGGAGGGTGTAAGTGAATTGGTAGGTGAAGTGGCAACTCTACAGTGAGTTGTATAAGTGGATTGAAGATGTTTTAGTTTGGTTATTGATGTAATGTTCAGTTTGATGGTTGACGGTTCAGTAATCAGAAATAGCTTGTTCATAAATTTAAGACGGTAACCAATCCTATATTTGATGGGCAAGTTTTTAATTTGCCATTTTTTATGATTCTGATCTCAACGATAACATTGATATATCAATTAGATATTTAATCAATCTGTAATTATTATTTTTGTATAGAAATGGTAATTATCAAGATTCAGTATAAGTTATCTGTAATAATTTAAATGCATCTCCGATTAACTTTGTTGTTACTCTGATAACCGTTTTCGGTAATCATCAATCTTTAATCATAATCATACATTAATTAAATCAATAAAATTATGTCAATATCTGATGGCATCAAAAGATTTTGAAATTAGTTCGATTTTACAATCTAGATGTTAACTGTTAAGTGTATGTAATTGATCTGTTTTAGATTGATTGCTTCATTAATTTGAGGGATCTATACTATACATCCACCTAAGGAAAAATAACATACTTAGGTTAAGCTATATAGTTATATTCAATCGAAATACCTACATAAATAAGTTGACCAAATAAATAAAAGATATGAACTAAAACTAATAAAAGATATGAACTAGTAAGAAATCCATTTCAAAAATGTCTTGCGCAACGCTATCAATGATCTAACAATTAGGTTCGACCTTCACAAATTGACAATTCGATTTCAATCTCTAGACTTCCCGAGAAAGGCTCGATTTAACCTTCGTTGTCGAATATGACGTTCTTAGAATGTCAATTACAATTAAATTGATCGGATCAACAAGTGAGCTTGACATTCCTGGTTCAATATAATTGACAGCCGCTGTGTCACGTCAGATTGACGTTAAATGACAGCGTACTTCAAGGTGATATTTAAGATTGTTTACTGTAGAAAGATAAAAGTTACTTATTTTTATATAATAATATTATTAATTACTTTATGTTTTCGTTATAAGTTTCTTCTTTATATTTGTATGCCAAAAGGCGGAATATGAGTTAAAAAAAAAAAACAATGTAACCCGTATTCAAAAAAAATAATAATTTTGATTTGATTTGATTTAGTAGAGAAGCTGAACAAAAAAAGCAGTATCGCAGGCTGTAGACTAGACAGTTTTAGTCTGTCTTCTGGTATATAAAAAACAGTATAAAGGCAGTCTAAAGACCCAAAACACATGACTTGCAGGCCGTCTTGGCCGCTCAACTAGTCAGCGACACTGATTTCATTTTTCATAACAGTATTTTTCGTCACATCTTAGTTTTTAAGTAAAATCTACTCTCACATGTCATACCAAAAACTAAATCGTTCTCTTTAATCCCCAGTAGCAGTTAACGAAATAAAATGCTGCATCTGACATGAGTAACAAACAATCTAGCGTTATATAATTCAACGTAGACGTGCGACTAACAAGCGGTCGGCTGCGACTGTCGGCCGAAGTCGCGACAGTCTGACAGCGCGCGCCATTACTTCCGTCTTCGCCTTCCGCCTGTCAGCGGGCTTAGTGTGTCGAGGGATGGGAACCAGAAGTCGGTAGACTAGGGGTTGGTAATGACCTAGATTTAATAGAAAATTTTAGTTTCTAACATTACCACGGTTCCGGTAAAAGAACCGAAACGTCAGATAAAAATATAAAATAAAAGCGAAGTTTAAACGTAATTTCAATTCAAAATAAATAAATAAATTTTGTTAATTACAATCTGGATAAATTCAAACACGATTAAATAAACCTAAGCAAAGCTTAAGTTTGTATTTTTAATGTTACTAACTGATACTATTACATATACATACAATGCACAAAACTTGCTTACTTACTTAATTAACATTGCAAATAAGTGTCTTAAAATTTTCACACAATTTAATTTAATGCTTTTGATTCTATTATAACACATTTTTACACCCTTTAAAAATACCATCATTTATTTGAGCAGCATCTCCTAAGAGCCCACCACTAGAGTTTCCGCTCAGCACCGACGTGTCAATTAGGCGACAGGCGTGCAACGCGGTATCTTGTCACGCCGGCAACGGAACGTGTATTACGTCATTATTATAATGGCAGTCACATCACTAGTGCGCGGAGGCGCGAAACTTGCTAATACGATTGTAGATGATATTTGAGGTGTAAGATATATTAGGAAAGGATTGTTAATTTGGAATTGACAGTGAATTATCACTTCATATCACTTCTAATGGTATGAAGGAATGAATAGTTGAAAAAATGTGAAGACAAAATACTATAATTATCACGTTTATTTTGTATTCATATTGAAGTCTCAGATGTGTTTAGTTGATGTCAACAATTTTAGACGTATGCAATATTTATTTTAGAAGTCTTACTGCCGCACTCAGATTCTTTAATTAAATGGACACTTCATTATTTTTCGTACATTACATTCAAAATCACTCATTAAATCTTTAAGGAAGCATTCTCTGAGTACAGGCGTTGACATGTAAACTCATTTTGCCAATTTTATAAGCAATGACCCCATAAATAAATAAAGCTAGGTGTTTTCTAGGTAAAAATATAGTGATGCATTACATTTGCATCAAATTCATATTAATTGTGCCATTAACAATTACAAAAAGGAAATTCGTTCTAAGATACAGTAGCCTTCTCGCCTCCAGACTCGATCAATAAAACATATCGGTTATTAATGTTCACCTTTACCACGCATAATTGAACCCATTTTATTAATACGTATACATTAACTGAACAAGTAACATTTTTTCAATTACTACCTGTCATTAATAACATAATATGAGCTAAGTGGACTGAAAACTATTCAAACATGTATCGTTCACTGAATCAACATGTACCAATTCGATTAAAACCTATTAAGTTATATTTTAATTGATTATCAACTCTATTTTCTAGCGCTTAGAAACTACAGGTAATACTGTAACGGTAGATGCATCTTGTATGATAGTAGGATGATCAATTAATTGAAATTCATTGACAGTTATTCAAGCTGTCATCGTTTGATGAAAATGATCCATTATGCGCATCCATTGACGAGACAAGTGACGGCATAATGAAAATGGTAATGTCGACTGTGACTGGCTAAACGTTTGGGGAATTTCAATATTAATGTAGATGCATAAATGTCCGTTGATACATTATATATCAATAGTAAGCGGCTGTAAATAAATAATGAAAATGGATGTTCTTAAATTTCATCTTTTTTGTGTGCCAATTGCTGTATCAATAAAAGTTGATTATGACGTTATCTTACGTACAAATGCCTAAAACTAAACGTCTTTACAAATTAATCATACATTAATCATATATTTACTTTCTTTTTTAAGGATTACGAACATGGTTTTAACAAAAATACTTTTGGCATTTTATCTGTATTATTATATATTCCGTCATAAATTACAACGTATTACATTTGGAGTTGTTTATACTTTCCAAGTCATTTAATCCTTAACTTTATTATCGGCCGTCAATCAATACATCTGTCAGATTAACTCATTAATGGATTTACGAGCGTTTGCATAACTGTTGTTATTGTGCAACGATTAACACGCAAAAATCAACTGTAACACGGTACAGTAAAACTCATTTTGTCAAACAAAGCCAGATGATTTAATGAGTTGGAATTAGCGAGTAAATGCGGATTGGAATCGACTTTGTTGTAACGGTGCGAAGGTTTAGAGTCGTACTGCTGTATTTATTCGCGCAATTAGCTAATTACGTCGGTTGGTCGCGGCGTGACAGCAACACGACAGTGTGACACATGTCACGTGGTTTGACATTGACACTGACAGCGCGGGACGGACGTGAGACAACTTTGGACGTTGTCCGTTATCGAGTGGAATAGGGTTACAGATAGCTGTCGCAACTTTTTACTGTTTTTCATTTTAAATTGTTTCAGATGAATTATTTAGACCGAGTTTTTCTTTATGTTTGACAGTTTTGACGTGGGTTTATTTTAAACAATTTTAAAATACGTTTATAATCTAGATATTTCTTTGAAATATTTTTTACAGTCACTTATATTTTTTTTTAAATACAATTGCATGTACCTATATCTTCCTACAAAACACGTTTAAAAGCATTATTACACCAGCCGCAACTTTAAACTGACTATATTAAAACAAAACGATATTAAAATGAATCACACAACGTCTAAAGACACGCCAATAATCGTAATTTAAACTAATTATGTACACAATGTAAACACAGAGTAATGTTACAATAAATAACTATTGTAATGACGTGCCAACCTTTCAGCACGCGGTCGTGACACGTTTCGTCACGCTGTCTCTTAATATAGAACAAGTGAAGCGAACTGGCTTCACTTGGGGAGTTTGTGTTGCACAATTTGTAAGGTTTCTTGGGGTGAAGTTTTGAAATTTATTGTGTAATTGTTTTGTTGGTAAATTTATTTTTTTAATCAGCATTATTATCAAAACGTTATTGGAACGAAGTTCCTTATCGTGCGTTGCGAAAGGGGCCTATACGGAAAAAAATGTAACGACACTTTTTACGTCAGAGAGAGACAGACAGAGAAACATGCGCGAGAGA
This sequence comes from Cyclophora albipunctata, assembly GCA_963082685.1. Classification (NCBI taxonomy): domain Eukaryota; kingdom Metazoa; phylum Arthropoda; class Insecta; order Lepidoptera; family Geometridae; genus Cyclophora; species Cyclophora albipunctata. The sequence continues at coordinate 404,013 of OY720121.1, read as the reverse complement.
GACAGACAGAGAAACATGCGCGCCTTTTCAAATTACTTTAATTTTCTACTATAGTAAAATTATTCTTATGTATGTCCGCTGTGATAGAAGTTAATTCAATACAACCCATATAGAAGGCATAACAAGTTTTGACTTATGAAGACAAATGTCATTACAAGTGTGAAAAAACAATATTTTTTCCTAAAACTAATGAAATAAATCTAATGAAATAAACAAAAACTACAATAGTTCAAAACTAACAATATTACTCGTCAAAATTCCTCAACCACACTCCATGCCAAATCACCCACATTATTTTGTCACCAACTGTAACATCACATTATATACCACGTCTATACACGCGAAGACATTTTAATTACAATGTTACATTGAAAGAAGCCAGATGTTGCATTTCAGGCGCGTTTGCTTTTAGATCGTTTGATCACCGATTGATGTAGCGAGCGATGAAAGAATGGAAGCGGCGTAATAAAAAATGATGTACTAACAATGTGAATTACAGTTAGTTGGCGTTACGTGTACCGTATGAGCTGGCTAGTGATGGGAACAATACCCATAACATGTATGATACTTGTTTAAATTATGATGGCCTTGTTGTACAATATCTTTGGCTGTTACTGTAATTTAAAAACTAATTTCTACAAAAAATACTAGAAAATGATTCCTTAACAATTAAAAATGTCTCAATACCTTTCAAATTTCAAAACTGATTCATTCTGCCTAGTAAATATCATATTTGAAAATGCTTTAAATAATATGTTTACTAAGAAGCCGATATCAGAACAATGATGCAGATTATAATCTCCAACAATAATAACACAATCAACACGATTATCAATACTAATACAGATTGATGTGTCCATTAGTTTAATACATCTCAATGATAAAAATCTCGCGGCCTCACATCCGGCCAATGTTTGCCCGAACGTTTGCGAATTAGAAGCCGAGAGACAAGCGCGAATCGTCAATCATCTGAACGCATTAATCTTGCGCAGACAACTTGATAGATCATCGGGACGTGTGAGCGGAGCCACGCTTTCAACGACCTGTGGATGTGGCATGTAGAAATAAAAGTGTCGGTATTTGAATAGAGTTTAGAAGTGCTAATTTATATAATTAGGTGGGCAGTTAATCGGCCGTATACAATTATTTCTACCTTAGAAATTAATTAGTGTCTGATGTAGAATCTAAACCGATCGCCAAGATATTAACAAAAATGGAAACGATATTACTGTACAACTTAACGTTTGGCGAATTGATTAGAAGTCATACAATTTAGGTACATTAAAGAAAATTTTAATTTGTAGATACCTAGTTGGAATTGAATAAAGTATTTAAGAGAAGATGTAAGACTGACTGAGCTTGACATGGAACTCAATTTAGAAAATTCGTTATTTGATTTCAGTCTTGTTAATCAAACACAGATAGGCCTAGTAAATATCGCATCCAATTTTCGCTAGTTGTTAACGTACAAACCCTCACGGAACGCAGGTAATAAATCGAGTTAAACAAGTAGGTTGGCTCGTTTTATCAAAGTCAATCGGTATCTCGCTGACAACGCTGAGTAATTACTTGCAGTTTGTAGCTATTGTACACTTATGCGATTAATAGGGTATACGGTACGGGGTGGATTCGTGTCTTAAAACATACTTTAAGGCGCTTAATGTCAGTAAACATGAAATAAGAGTAAAGAGTTTAAACCGAAGCGTGTATGGACATGGGCACAGGTTTACTTGAACAAAGCTCGCGCGAGTATTGGCTCGCCGGCTTTGCAATTAACGAGATTAATCGGTTGTTAGTGACAGACCTTTGACAGTTACTATTGTTACTGTGCAACTGCAAAATCAGTTACAACTTGTAAGATTAGATACCCTATGAGAAAGGCCACACTCGCTGTCCGTTCCGGCAAGATACGATGTTTGAATGTGTCTGCGTGCGAGCTTCTGTGTGAGCGTGCGATGTCATAATATAATAGATATTATATCATTCTCTGATGGGTGAACTAATTGGATTTAATGTCACTTTATTAGATTTTAATTTATAAGATTTTCTTGAAGGTTCTATCTAAAAATTAATTCTATTTCAGAGCATCAAGCCGTGTTGTAAAACTACGTCGACTGTGGCCGTGCCGTTGCTGGTAAGTGTGGCATGACTCAACAACTAATCCCATTTTTAGATTACGGTCATTATAAAACCCCATACGAACATATATACAAAAATAGAATTAGTTGCCACATCGATAAGATAACGCTTTGTGTTTATTACATTAACCTAGAATAGTGTGGCATTACATGGTAATAAACAACTTCCTCCTATGATATCATCAACCTTATTAAAGTATGAATGCGTGCGCTAAAGTGAATTCCACTCATAAATATTCAAAGATAATTTGTAGGTGTAATAAAAGAAAATTGAGCTCTATAATAAACAATTACCCACGAGTGATTGTTTGTTCATTCAATAACATCAATAAATAATTGTATAATTTACGATAGTTATTTTATTATGAGCAGTCTATAAATTGTTTTACACTCGGGTTATAAAACGAAATTACCGTTGGATCTAACCTTATGTTTTACGAGATAGGTATAGAAACGTCGAGTTATAACAACCTACCGACTTGTTATGCATAGTTAGATTTATTTCGTATATAAAAAGAAGTCAAAAGGTTGAGAAGTCATCAATATTCGCTAAGTACACAATATTTTTAAAACCAACCCACACGGCTCAGTATTCATTATAACCATCGCTGCATCAATCAATCATACGATTAATCAACGAAAATAAATCAAAAAACATTACAAAAAGGCACAATCTTCAAACACATTACACAACAAGCATCATTCTAACCTACTCCTTTGATTGATGGCTTCTAACATCACGAATACCACACGACCAGTCTTGAAGACCTCTCTTTCTCTGCGGCTGAATACTTTATTAAAGACAGAGAGGAAGTTTCGCGGGTCTAGAGTGAGTGGTCACGCAAAACTGTGATAAATGAACGAACGGATAAACATGGCTACTATATTACAGGGAACGGCCATGATTTATTCATGTTCTTGTCAGATTTGAAAGGCTGTTGCGCTTGGGCCTCTTATGATTTAATATGTCATCAATTTATTTGGTTTATGTGTTTTGTTTGATGGCATTCTTTCATAATGTTCCTCTGAAATTGAAGACTCAATTCATGTTTGAGTAATGACACAACCAAATGACATTTTATTTTATACGACTTATGCATAACCCGTTTTGTTTATGCAATGACATCTTGTTGCAGTAATAACCACATGGTTTTTACATGGACATAGAGCTAGACATAGAGCTATTAAATTTTTTTTTTATTGTCTTAATTAAAAAAAAATTTTGTTGTCTAAATTAAAAAGTCGGCATTAACAGCAGTCATTTTGTATTTTTTTGTACTCGTTCCACTGTAATTTTATTAAAGTTGAATGACATTTAGATATATTAAAACGGGCATGATCATGACACTACACAGATATTCTATAGGTACGTCAATCAATGTCTGTTTGACAGCTAATAATATTACATCTGGTCGTAAGTGAAGCGCCAAGTAGAACACACCCGATAGAAGCTCATACACTCATTACACTAGTCACGCTATGAATGATGTTCGTTATAAATGTTAACTAAAACATTCTTCGTGCTTTCCTACTAAAATCTTGTTTTTAACCGATTGCAAATACGGAGATTCTGTTTTTGCCGGTATTTTTAGCAGAGCAGACTTGAGTTAAGACTGTAAATAGTTTTTAGACTTCTGGTCTATGAAAAAAAATATAAACGTCTTACTGACTGTGTACATCAAACTGTAGTTAGACTGACTAAGGAGTAAAGAAAGACTTATTTGTGTCTGACAAGACAGTCTAAAGATTTTTAAGGTATAGGATCAAAGTAAGTATGAGTGCCACACTTTTTAATTAAAAGTTTTAGAAAATAATACATCTTCGCGTGTACAATGTTCATGAAGTTATAAATAATTAAATAAGACGCAGTTTAAAAAGGCATTATCAAACATATTATTGGATTACATCAAAATTAGAAATAATGCCTAAAATCTCATTATCCGAGCATTTCGAATCAGTTAATCCATTAAATTAATTAACACGGTCACTCCACTAATTACTAAAACCTGTTAGTCGTTTTATCATCTAACCCGGAGATATAACGAATTAAGTGCTTAATTTTCGATAACCTAAATTGATATATTTCTAAGAAAATGTGTACCAATTCGTTATACTACATTAATAACTACAAACCCAATAAAACTCACACACAAACAATAATTCTAAGAAGACATATAACAATTAAATTAAAACTTAGATTAATCATTTTGTAATAGATTAAGCAATCGCTCAATTAATATCCGTCAGTTTTTATCAGACTTAAATTTTGATTTATGCTAATTAAAATATATTATTTCAATAAAATACGGTTAATCGATAGAAATAATCGAAGTAATCAGATCTACGATACTTTATATGTGTCGATAGCGGTTCTTATCGTTGATTGATCGGAAAATTTCTTTAAAGCGAATGACAAGTGCAGTAAACACGATGTACCGATAAGCCTAATTTACTATTTAAAATCGTATAAGCTGAGATCTATTCCGATCTAATACCAAAAACTAATACCACTTGGTATTACTTTATTTCCGAACTTATTTTCCATTCCCAACGAGTACCACATTGTAAACCAATACCGAAATAAGTTTGAAGGAATAAAGTACAGTCAGGTTCAGTAAAATTAAAATGCTTATTTACAACCACTAGTTAATTTTCTCATAATGTTAATTAATGTTAACCGATAACTATGGAACTAGTAAAAAAAAAATAACCCTAACCTACCGAATAGTAAGTAATTCGGTAGGTTAGGGTTATTTTTTTTTAGCTGACTGTACTTACAACTAATGTTTTGGTATTCGTTAGGAATACATTTTTTGTTTAAAAAAACGTGGTACTCGTTGGGAATGAAAAATAAATTCGGAAATAAAGTAATACCAAATGGTATTAGTTTTTGGTATTAGATCGGAATAGATCGCTGATGGGTTTGTTTTTATTCTGTTAAGTAATCGTTACATTAATTTATCATCATTAAATATTGTGCAACATGTTAAGTCTAGAAGTGATCATTACAAGTCACGTAAATTTTAGGTAAAAAGATAGCTTCAGTAATGTTCAACGAAAAGAGATGAAATTCTACTTGTTTGACTTTTCTTGATGTCAATGATGACATCTGTCATAACAAACAAGTGTACCGTATAATGTCCGCCTGTTGATTAAAGTGATCATGCCTCAGTAGTGTAGTGGTATGTGCACTTGCCTGCCAAGACTGGGGTCCCGGGTTCAATTCCCGGGTCGAGCGATAACATGTTTCCTTCTTTTCATACATGGCTCGGGTTTGAGATCACCAACCCGCATTAGGCAAGCGTGGTGATTACGCCTAATCTTCCTCATTGTACTGATATCATCGGTGAGATGAGGGGCTTTTGTCCAGCAGTGGGATATTACAGGCTAATACTTTTATGTCTAGTCTAAACTAATTTTTAGTTATTAGTATCTACGAGCATTATTTAAACTGACAAACGTATAAAAAACATATTATGTAAGAAGACGACGCGTTGTAAGCACTGCACCTTACTCACATACATCTATAAAATAATGCTAAAGATTTTGTTGTATTCTTTGTTAGAACGCGTTAATCTCAAAAACTACCAATCCGATTTGAATAATACTTTTTGTTATGGATAGCCACATTAAAAGGAAAGGTTACACGCTATTTTTCATCCCGAAATTCCAACAGAAACGGGTACAACGCGGGTAAAACAGCGGGGTCCTGCAAATTTTTAATAAATTGATGTTCAGTTAATAAAAAACAAAATAAAATGTATACATTTTAATTCATCTTACAAATCTACTTATCTACGCAATGCTACACGCCCGGAACAATCTAATAAAGAGCTCAACGACACAGATATCAATCTTGGAAGGGGCCATTAGTGCGATAATTAAAGAGACCGCAAAAATCTTGCGCCATTCAGGGTTGACTCCTGAAGGTTTCAGCTGACAGCATGATGGATGCCACACTCCGCTAATGAGTACGCAACAAGACATCAAGGGAGGTTCCTTCTTGGGTCAACGTTTGTGTTTTAAGCTTTTGTAGCCTGTTGATATGGCTTCTAGTGTGATTGAGTTAGTTAAGCGTTTGCGAGCTTACAAGCTGCCAATGAGTTTATATTTGATTCGCCGGTTAGTAAACTCGCAAGCGTCACATTTATAAACTCCATAAATGCCCATAGAGTTATGACAATCGTTCTGAAACATCTAACAAAAATAAACTAGAAAACAAAGACAACACCCATATTATTAAGTTAACGGATAAATTAAAATCTGACCGGTGGTTCAAGAAATAAAGAAAGCATAAAATTATAAAGATGAGTTATTGTTTTTAGATTGTAACTGCGACAGTTTGAGTTATAACAAAGGCGCGCCATTTATCACTCGCCGCCCGCCCTCGCGCCGCCCTCGCCGCCGCCCGCCCTCGGTGAAAGTTCAATATTTGCCACATTATTTACGACTTTTTTACAAGTGATAATTATACCGTAAACCTATGAATTTATTGCCCCAATACTAGATGATATATTGCTATCTTTAATTTGAATAACTTTATGATTTTTATTTCAATGTTATTGAGATTCGAGAGTGACGAATGATTTTGGGTATCCCCGTTTATCTATTTAATAGTAATAATTAAAAATAAATTGTAGTTTCATGCGGTTTCACCTGCGCTGTCCTCGTTCCCTTAGCTTTTATTTCATTTGGACCCTCAACTATCTGAGGAAGAGGTATACAGGTGATTTTATAGAGAAGTAAAGATTAAATTCTCATTCATCAACATAAACCTAAATGAAACAAAAACACAGCGAATGTCTACACTCAAGACTGTCAGGTGTAACAGTACGAGTCATATAAATAACATAACCCTTCATATTCATGTTTGTACAACTCTATCATTACAACACTAACAATCCCGAGCCTCTGTAATCTCGCGTCATTATACTTCGTCCCACTAACACTTTTCCTTTGTAATCAACTAGTATTATACTCGTAAAGTTGTCATTAACTGGCGCTGAAGTTATGACGGCTAAGTGTCGCTCTAAAATGGTAAATGCTTTTTAATTATTATTTTGTATTTTGTTTCATCATCTTTGGGATGTTTTATTTTAGGAGATGAATATGGTCTACACAGTAAGTACCATTGCGTTGGAATCACTGATCTGGACCGCTAAATAAAAAGTAAAGTCTTTAGAAAATAAGTTAAAAATTTACTGGATTGTAATGTCTCACTGGTGGGCGAAAGCCTCTCGTCTCACTGAAGATATCAGTATAGTGAGGAAGATTAATCTTAAGATAAAATTAAAATCGGACAGTGGCTAGAAAAGTTTCAGATTATACAGACACACTAGTATCCTATAAATATCAAATAAGTAAATAAATACGGATCCAGTTGTATCGTTTTTTATGACACATTAAAATTCGAATTGCATTCGAATAATATCCATTATAAGGTAAGAAGGTAAGTATGTAAGTGTAAGAAGTAGTAAGAAGTAGAAGTAGGTAAGTACCTACTTAATAATGTCGATGCATTATACAACTGTCAATATGATGCAATACTTCCCTTCAACACTCAAACATAATCGTTTATATCAAATTAAATTCTAATTATACCAACAATAATTCATTACAATTACATCACAAAAAGAACTGGAGATAAATTATTTAAACTGCACGGCATTCATACTATTAAGCCAGTCATTTAACCGACAATTATTTTGTAGTGCGTGAGCTACAAAAACTATAATGACCATATTTTTTCTGTCATAATACTAATCCCATACTACGGTACATTATTTTAAAATGAGCTTGTTCGAAACATAACAGTCGGTAATTACGCTGTCTCCGTACAAGAAAATTACTAAAACGTTTTAAATTTAAGGGTGGAAGTAAATAATGTTCCAAGCCAGTTATTTGTCGAGAAGTGACGGTGTGAAATTGTTACGAGTTATCGTAGTAATGACAGAGTAATGACATTATAATGGTCGGGTAATGATGGCGGCTTATTGGGCTCCAGATTTGAAACGGTAGTGGTGGGTTGCGTTCATTTTATAGTTTTAAACTATCGTCTCCGATAACGTGACGTGGTTTCAGTGGTTCCTTATTTAACACGAAGCTATATTTACTTTTTATCAGTCTTAGAAGTGTTTTAGTGATAGTAATAATATAGATATGAGTATGCATAAAAAATTACGATTGAATGACCAAAAAAAGTTTGAAGCATTATTTAGTTTTTTTGAAAAGGCATAAACAATAATGATGATTTAATTGATTCAATTCAATCTCTCTCATTTAAACATATTTTACAATAAACCATAATATCAGTAATAAAATACAGCAAAAATAACATTTATCGGTTATCTATCATTTCCTACTGCCTTGGCACAATAAACAATAAATAGCAACGAAAGTCCCATGAAGCAAGTATCTCTCATATTTCTTGCATCCGTCATTGTAATTGATGAGTCGATGTACAAAGCAAGATTAATGTTCCGAGTTTAACACACGCCTTGTGCGGTCTGAGACAATGGACTACTGGCTTGTGATTGATACGTCAAACCGTCTCACAGTTTGATTGTGCCTTATTGTTGGGAGATCTGATCGTGTCCAACTGTTGCTGATAAGTAGGTGAGGTGAAACGTTGATTGGAGGTTAATGAGATTCTTGACAGACGTCATTTTTAACGCATTGTCAAAATTGAAAAGCCTTTATGGTAAATTGATGACTGTATGATGTCAATTAATCAGGCCATCAATTTTGTCTATGGTACCAAAACTGAGAAAATTTAAGATAAAACACTATATTAAACACTACATGCAGCATAGAGATGGGACAGATATTCTTGGTTTAAGGTGTTGTAATTTGTGATATAGGTACTTCCAAACTGGAGATTTACTACAGATAGACTACATGAAAAATCTACTGGCGATTACACTTGACTACGACCAAAGTAACTCAATAGTTGCAACACATTTAGTTGCCTTCACTACAGCATAGCTATCACCACATCTTGACAATGCAGTTCTCGTCCATCAAGACAGTTCCCATTGGACTGATAGATACGATTCGCTAAATGTTTTCCTAATGGCGATAAAATAAGCCGACTCTATCGGGACTGACCAGCGGCTTTGTTCTTCAGGAAGCTATAAACTTGAAACATGGCCTCCATTTCTCGAGTTACATTTATTGCTTGATATAAAGCATGTTTAATAAATAATCTTTATTTATATTATGTTGTGGGTTGACTGACATTGAAATTGCACTAAGATGTTCATTAAGCGAAGGACAAAATCTGCGAATAATCATAGAATTGCGAAAATCTACGAGTTTGTTAGCCGAAACCTCATAATGATTGTGTTGATTCATCGACTGTTTTGTTTATGGAATTAATTAAACATACCTTTGGTTTTAGTCTTGGTACAAAATGTTTCTATCGTAATCTAATTGAGACTCCATTGACATACAATTAAGTTTACGTTAACCTACTGGTAAAAATAAGTTTTCTTCCTCACAACCTCATAAACATAAGTCATACATACTCACTCGTACATACATAAAGTTTCAGTTCCTCAAGTAGGTTGGCTCACGTCAATCACACAGTCATTAAACAGTACTTAGAAGCCATAAGTTATGTCCAGTCCAGACGTGCGTGGCATTTACTTGAGAGATTGGATTTCAGTTAAACGACTACGTACAAACAATTCATTTTGTCGCTTCTAGGTCATAAGGTGAGGCTTTACTGCTTGAGATTAGAGATTTATTGTGTAAAATTGTTAAATGTACTTTAACTTGAATTACAGGGTAAAGTGTGTTTAGTAAAAGATATCAATTTAATTTAAACGTATTTATACTTGCAACTTGTTAGCAGATCAATTATTTTTCTTTCTTGATTGGATGTGACAAATATGAGATGACATTTTAAAATGTTAAATAATTTAAATATTAAAATAACAAAGTTTTATACCACTCCAAAGCCCAAAAAAACTGATTTAAATAAAGACCAATAATTTATTGTTGTTTAAATAATTGATACAAACTCGCTCGCTTATAATCCTCGCTGCCTTGGAGCTCCTCGGGCGTGCAAAGTAATTTCCCCCGCTCCATATATCAGCGCGCGGCCACACTAGTGCAGTATAAATATGAATAATCGACCGCATTTGCCGTTCGACAGCGGACATAAATTATTTGTCGCTCGATAGACGCGCGTTGAGTTACTGCGTATTGTCGCTTCGTCTGTGCCCGGCTTTAGCTCTCTGCGATGTTGAATTTTGACGTACGAGTATAGAAAACCAAATTAAATGTATACTAATACTAGCTGACCCGGCAAACGTTATTTTGCTATACACATTTTTGGAACGAAGTTCCTTAACGCGCGTTGCGAAAGGGGGCTAGACGGAAACAATGGTAACAACATTTTTTAGGCCAGAGAGGGACAGACAGAGAAACTTGCGCACGCCAGAGAGAGACAGACAGAGAAACATGCGTGAGAGAGTCTCTCTCTCTCTCTCTTATAGAAAGCAAACTAGATATTTTCGTTTCGTCTTTCTATTTCGCATTTAACAGTGTGGTGTCTCGACGATTATTTTTGTTGATAATAAATAAACTTCGTTCCATCCGGGTGTCCCTTGACACCTCTCAAGTTTTTTTTTTTTAAATAAGGGGTTAAAATAGGTGAGCCCGTTCTTGAGTAATAAAATTACAACGAAAAGTGGCATTGATTTTTGTATATAGAGATTTGTCTGTCTAGGTTTCCTTGTAAAAAGTTGCGCATGTATATATAAATAAATAGTTCAACAAACTCAATATTGCAGTCAACATAGAAAGAGACATTATTAACCAAATTAGTCATAGGTAGCAAACCAAGACAGTCATTTAAATAATCATCAATCTTGATAACAATAAGGTTAATTTTTCATTAAACCGTCGAGCATTATATTCCGGAGCTCTGACAATTCATTACATCACACTTGACTCGCTTCCCAAGCCACAACCGACGGTAATTGAGTAATAAATGCAATTTAAAATTATTAATACGACACAGACATCGAAGAGTCAGGAATTTAATAATAAATAAGTTATGAACTAGACACTTTTATTAATACGTATTATTATCGGCATAATAAAGAAAAATGTATTTCAAGAATTCATAAATATGAATGAATACGTATGTTATTAAAGTATAAAATATATGAAACATACTTAAGTATGTTATACTAGCCGCGCCCCGCGGTATTACCAGCATTGTACCCGTTCCCGCGGTAATTTCGGGATATAATGTATCCCATGTGACCTATATTACAGTAAAGTTTCATCTAAAACAGTAGTTTTTTTGTGGAAGAGTAACAAACATAGATACTTAAATCCTCACAAACTTTCGCATTTATAATATTAGTAGGTAGTAGTATTATAAGTATTTAGTATGTAGGTAACCGTAGATATATAAAAGGTACCCAAACCAAACAGCCAAAGCCGCGGGCTAAAGCCGATAACTATTATTAAAACGTCAACAAGTCAAAATATACAGACGTCGAACATTATGTGCAACAGATTTCAATAATATCTTATTTACTTATTATAATTTGGTACAGTCAAGGCATTAAGTCGTATACCAAATTAACTGTTTGAGTCAGTTTAAGATATTTTATGCTCTTGCCATTTATACCTCTTAACATAATTATTATGTACCGAGCTTTATATGGGCTAAAATACATTAATATGTTTAATTTTTTTTTACAAAAAAGGTTTAGATAGGCTTGCTCATAGATGCTGTTCAATCTTTCTGCATTACCATTAGTAAGATGAACGAACAGTTTGAAATAAACTGTTGAACACGAATAAAAATATAATAAAGTGTATTCCCAGTGAGAGCGTCCCACACATAAGTCGGGAGACATAAATCGCGGCGTAATCGCGCGATCCGACATCGGCCGCTGTTGAAATAAATATTCTTGATAAATCACTGTTTAGCTGCCGTGCGCGGGCGGGACACAGAAACATAGAGAGACTTCATGCTTTTAATCTTAACTTAACACTAGAGAATATGTCTATTATATATTATATAGCTATCTTCGTTCGCAATTAGCTTTTAGAAAGATACCTCTTTGACTTGGGCGTCTATGTCCTCGGAAGCCTCTCGAAAACTGAATTTATCTCTCGACATGTAGGAAAAACACTTTCAAAAACACAGTATCCAATTATTCTTTATTTCTGGACTTTTACTTATAGTGTTCAATGATGCTGTATCGTTAAGAGATTGATCCTTACGTCAGGGGATTTGGATCTCTTGTAAAATATGCTCAACTATTGTTTAAGTAGCAGTCCTTTAGAAAAATCGGAGTCTCCTTAACTTCAAAACTGTGTTCAACTGTTCTCAAAAGTTCCCTCCACACATTTCGCTGTCCATCAACGTTGTAATAATGACTCCACCGTCCGACGAATCATTCATTAACGTTTTATTATGCTAATACCCGCGGTCGTACTGACATCGTGATTAACTGTGACAGTTCCTGACAAGTTATACCAATATCACAATTGTACTGTTCCTTCATAATAACAGATATTTCACTGTGATGTATTTGTACCTTTTTATAAGCTGTCGGTTATTTGTTGTTTTAATGCCAGTCTTGGTTCATTTGAATGCTTCGTTTAGTCGACTCATTTAAATAAGGTAGGTATTATTTGTAGACTGATTTCTGTCGTTTTATGTTTACACTACAAAAAAAAATAACTTTTTAATTTATTACTTATACATTTTTAAGTGATTTTATTTTCAGGGATTTTGTAGTACCTATTGCTGAATGATTTAATTATTTTTAAACGTAACACAGAAGCAATTATATGTATCTCTCTTCTCTTTGTTTAAAAATATTATTTCTCACCTTATCATTATAAAATATCAATACTTGTTGACTCAAAAGGAAAAAAATGTCAAGTATTTAACATTTTATAAAAACAATTCCAGAAAATCTTTCAAAAGCAATTTAATAAATAATTTATGACTGTTATTATCGTGACTTTATTAATAATGTAATAAATATAATTCCACGTATAAATTTTATCAGGGATTATATTAATTTATAATCGTTACTAGGTTTTTGCCTTTGGGTTCATTTAAATTACTTTTAAGACAACAACAATATTTGGGATTGCTATTGTTCGTATAAACCATATTTGACGAAAAGTAGGGCTTCAGTAATGGATATTCATTTGATGTTAATTATGACAACTCACTTATATCAAACATAACTTACTGAAGCATTTACATTCAGCATTGATTAATATAATTATCCGCGTAATTTTAATGCTCTCTTACTTTTTTCCCCGACAGTACTTCACTAGCAAACCGAATTGATATTAATACTTTTCTTTGTTTTTATCTTTATAATGCAGTTATTTAAATTTAATGTTAAGTTTAATGCAGTTGCAGCTTTTTACCTGTTTTTTTGCAAAGCAAAGTAACAGACATACAGAAAAATATCCGATACCGTAAATTAAATATTAGTATGATATTGGATTAGATAAAGTATTATTGAATACAATAAATTATATCGAATGATACCACTTAATGCAAAATGGGGAATACCAATGTTGAAATGAGTAATGTTTATGCAACTTTATCTTTACAGTCATGGATATACTGTATTGAAAGAGTTCAGGAATATTCTCGTTTATTTATGACGTTATAATGTCGTAAATAATATGTCATGTAGAAACTAGATTAAAGTATTTGGAGAAAAATATTATGAAAAAAACTTTTGTTAACACGTGTACCGGATTCATGGACAAAACGTTATAATATTCGAAATGCCGTTACTGAATTGACCAATCATGTCATGGCAAAAACTGGAGAATTTAAATTCCGAGTGCGCTAATTGTGTGTTACTTAGTTCAAGCTTATTTCCGTAGCTCTATATACTTCTGTTATAATATAAACGTCTCATTGCATGACATGCGACTTTTACATAATATTATGTTGGCACCAAAAATGTTCACATGTCAAGATATCAATCGGGACAGTGATTTCAGAACCACTCAAACAGAGGCGTCATTTTAAAATCACTCAAGTGCACATAGAAGCACTAATTTGTTCTATATTAATGTAAATATATGAATACTTTATACCGCGCATTAAAAACGCTTTCGTGCAAATTGAGTGTAAATCTAATTGAAATAAATTAATTAACTTAATAACGTATGTGTTGTAATAAATAAACCCGTTACGTTAATAACGCTCAGCCATTTCTATTGCCCTATTTACACGTGTGTGCTGCATTCTGTGTAATTATCGTCAATTTGAATGTTTTATGCGAAGCTGTCATTATGTTGTCAAGACGAAGGTAAATCAATCGGCAGTGTTATTAGACGGTAATTTAATATACAATGTATGAGTGTAATGTATGTATGTGAAATATATGTGCATAATGTATGTATGCATATGTTCTAGGTACGAATATCATATACGTAAATACATAATTACGTTTTTAAATATTCTTTGAATAGATCTTGATTATTTTTGTAATTGTAAGTATCTTACTACTTCAGAAGGAGGTATTTTTTATAATAAGTGCTAGTTTCTTACATGCAACAAAATTTAATAGCCATTTCCTACGAGGATGGTATTCAATTTTTGTAAATTGGTGTGCTGAAGACAAAAATAAAAATCAATGCGAATCACTTAAATTTTACAGCATACATCTCATTCATTCATTTCGAGTAGGTTAGTGGTGTCGAAGGTTTTAGACCGCCTAAAGGCCTCCGACATGGTCTAACGATTGAAACAATCGTGATCGACTGCTTCACATGCCCTCCGAAGAACGGTAGCGCTTAGATTGAAATGCCACTATCAGCCAAGTAATTAGCGTACTTCATACATGACAGATCTACCCCATTTAGACTTCCTTACTAGCCTACCACCTATTCCATGTTTTCATAAAAAAACAAAGTTCAACCAACACACCCACACGTTAATTAAACATTTTGAATAAATCTTATTCTTACACACGAACATTTGCATAATATTTCTATTTGAGGAGAACAAACAGCCGATTGTTTTGCAAACGGTACTACATAAGCCATCAATAATTCAAATGAAGCGGTAATCTCGCTAGCTAACTGCTCATTGTGTTGCTTTTGATTTATTTTACGATCGTAGACTTGTGGCGAATGGACAGATGAAGCATTGATTGTAAAACTGTACCGACTTTATATGCACGTTACGTATGAATGTGTTTGAATAAATCATTGATGATTATTGATTGAGGTACGAAAGGTATAGTGACTTTTGCAAACTTCTGTGGCTAGAAATAATGAAATCATAATGTTATCTGAAAAAAAAACATTATTAAGTAGAAGAGGTTAACAATATAATTTTAAACAGTTAAGTTATTATATATCAATACATTGTCGATCATTTTTTCGAGAAACTATTTTACAAAACATTTGATACAATCACGAAATCATTACTAAAGCAATTTTGAAACTTCCGTCTACACATTTCCCCTGTCCACATTTTACGAGTATACTTTCACTGCATTTGCAATCGCCGTTCAGCTTTGTTGTTGCTGACCGTACTCGAAGTGGAACGGCTGGAAATTGCCAGCTTTGTTTGATTTATGGCCTCTACTGGACTGCGAGGAGCTGCGTAATGCTGAGCGCAGGATGGACTGGCTAGAAGGGCAATGTGAGACTTTGAAATTTGGAATTTCAAAGAATTCTAAATAAGTAAAGTACTTGTAAGTAAGCCTGTAATATTCTACCGCTGGGCAAAGGCCTCTCATCTCATCAGAGTTATAAGTACGATGGTATAATCACCTATATTGCCTATCAATATAATCACATACTTGCCTACGTTGGGTTGTTGATCTCAAAACCGAGCCATGTTTGAAAAGTATCAAACACTCAACACGCTTGTAGATTGCGCTAATGTTATTTTCCCAAATTAAGTGGGGCGCCCATATTATTTTGTTTAACGCTTGGTTTGCTTGAAAGAGTGAAACGTCTTGTAATTGAAACATTAATTCTCACAAGCTTTCACATAATGTACCATTGAAGTAAGAAGAAAAAATGATTTAAATGTAAAAACGGATCGATGGAAAATCAATTATATTGGTCTTATCTTCATAATAACCACCTCATTGTACTGATATCTTCAGTGTGATGAGAGGCCTATGCACAGCAGTAGGATATTACAGGCTGATATTTTACTTTAATTTTCTTCATAATATAACGAGTCTAGTTTAAAGGCAACAAAACGTCAAAAAACAATTCCTAACTAAATCATTAATCATTACGCTAAATATTTTGACTTCTTTTGCCGGCCGTACATTACCTATAGATCGTCATTAGCACGGATATATCGGGACCAAACGGCTGCGGTCAAAACAATAACCAATCAATTAAACACAGTTTAAACATCCACTCGGCTTCGAATGAGCTCAGTGGTGCGACGTGTATTCACGGTTGTACTGTTCACTGGGGAGCGGGTGTGTGGGGGGGGGGGGGTTATATAATATAGGGAGCAGAACAGAAATAATCATTTGTGGAAATTATGGAGCAATTACATTAAATCCAATACTAAGTTGCTTAATACATATCACTTCATAAGTGCTTGCCCACGTTGACTCGCGGGCGCGGTGGCGGGCGCGGTCACGAAATATCAAACATATGACGTGATTTCCAAGTGTTCACGTTCAAAACGCACGTGCGGTGTAAGTAGCGAGCTAACTAGCGACTAGCGCGTGCGGCGCGCTCGCTCCAATTTCAAACGCTTGAGACGTTTGTGTGTGTTCACGTCAAACTAGCGGTGGCGCGCGCGATTTACTCGCGACGTCAGGTAAGTTCAACCAGTTTGAACTTGCCGCTAGAAACGATAGCGCGTTTTTATCATGTCGTTCAATACAGAAGAGTTTATTAGTGCTGTTCAGGCTAGAACTCCTATTTGGCAAAGTAAACACAGTCATCATATGAATAGAAATGTTTTTAATATGGCTATGGAAGGAAATTGCTGGAGAGTTATCCCGTGACCACGAGCGGTGTAATCCGCTCGAAACGTCGGGTACGTATTTTAGTAAAATACGCTAAATAATCTAACGCGATACAGACCCGTTTCATTTAGTATAATGTTTCCTGATATGTTTACGACCTCTGACAATACGTCACACTCGCGCGAACGCCTGGCGGTTAACGTGAACACGAGCTCGCAACGTTTCCCGCGCCCTCCACCGCGCCCGCGCCCGCGCTTTCAACGTGGACAAGCACTAACGCGACGCTACATGCGCCGCGCATCGCTACACGCGCCCCCCAACGCTCCGCGTCTCCGTAACCGAGGCCTTACGTTACCTAACCTCAGTTTTACATGAAAACCATTAATTTGTAAATCAATTGATTGAGCTGCCAGTATTATTATAACCACAGTTATTACAGAGTATAAATCGTGGACGTGTAATATCAATCATGTTGCGGTCTCGAGGTCTCAATTGTGGAACTAGTGATGGGATGTAGTTGGAAACTTGAAAGATCATTCTCGAAATATGTAATTGTTAGTTTTTGACTTTAAATTTAAATTGCCTTAAGTTTAATGGGCTCATTAGGACGACTTCTATGCCTAGTATAATTAACACTATTTTCCTTTTATGTTATTATGTTTCTGCTAGGAGATATCAAGTTATAAGAATGAAATATCTGAGAAACATATTTTAAATCAATATGTTCAAAATAATACTATTTAATGCAAATATTTTTTATATATTGTCCTTATCTAAGCCGATACAAGTAAAATTATGCTTGAAATACTCGTATAACTGCTATTTCAAGATGATTTTAATTTTTCCAAGATTGGAAGCATCACATCACTAATCCTGCCATTTTATTTATGCAACTGCATTTAAACTCACTATGAATTTTAATATTGATCGCGTAATTGTATGTTTCTTTAAGAACGGAAGTCGTATCCATTTAATAATGGTCTTGGGAGTATCAGTTGTGTTATAAAATATTGAATTAACAGTAATCACTTGTTGATTAATAGCACTTTATGAGATGTTTATAAGTATCGAATTAATTACTCCAAATTGTAGGCTTTTGCGAGATACGCTGTTATGTATCGATCATGCCGATATGGGCAGGTTGCAGACATTTTATGACATTTAAACTCGGCTTATGATTTACTACACAGAATTAATATTTTGTAGCCAGCTCTGGTGACTTATAACTGATAATTAAATAGTTTATAAATCAATTTTGAGTTATTGCAGACACTTTTAGGTATAGAAAGAGCAGCAATCTTTTTTCCACCCAAAAACCTAGATAAATACTATAACTTTAGTAGCATTCATATTTTAATCCTTAACTATCAAACCACTATTCTAAAGCTTCGTTGTCACTCAACGAGTTCAGAACTCCAGGACCGGGAACAAACTGCGATCATACTGACTCCGAAACTTTTTCCACCAATTTATCAGATTGCAATTAATGGGCACGTTCAGTTCAGTCAAAATGGCGCTTTACAATTATACAACTTTATATTGCAACGTGATTCTAATTCTACTCAATTAAATAACCAACCGTTTCAAAAACAATGACCTAACATACAACTAAGCTAGCATCAAACCACCTATCTACATGATCACACCACTGGCTCGTATCACCACCGCGCCCGAGGCACCACTGATTCTGACAAGATAATTTGTACCACATATTTAACACAGGATGTTCATACATACACTTTATCTGATCTAAGAAAATGGATGCGTATAACATTATCTTAGATGATGATATCACGTTCCTATTTAAATATTCACTAAACACATTAATCTTAGCTGTGGTTTTTATTTGTAGTTGGAACCTGGTCTCTTTGGAAAAGATACTGTCTTGTCTTGTTTTTGATTGCATTAGCCTTGATGTATTATATGACCAAACTGCAGTAAGCAAGCGTGGTGATTACGTCAAATCATCTTCGTTGTACATTATATCTTCAACAAGATGAGAGGATTTACTTACTATTGCATGCTTAATTTTGTTATAAAATTAGCGACCGGTGCTCACCTACATCATAAAAGGAACCCTTTCGAGTTTCTAGGTACAGTAGTTTGAGCTGGGCGTTAATATGTAAGTCAGTGAGTCAGTCAGGTTGCCTTTTATATAATATAGATTGTTTTGGTGATGTTCAAAGTAGCTGTTTTTGAAACAACTACTCAACGATAAATGCTTCTTATTACGTTTGTCATAGAATCTAAATTCTAATATCAAAATCAAAGGTGTGAACTACTTCGAATTCGTAAAACGACAAGGTTGCACACGTTAACAGATTAACCAAGCTTGTTTCATGTATACAATTAAATTCAAATAGATTGTATCTATGATAACCATTTATTACGGACAACGAGTAAAGACAGGGTATTTATGTAAGTAATGACGCATAAATAGAGGTTGGGTCGGTAATGTGATTAATGACGGACAGACACACTTATAATGTTGCTCGTAAACATTAGGAACTGCTTCGATATGCGTCTTATTAATATCATTAAGAGGCATTCTTGAATATGTTATAAATATTAAGTAACTTGATATTTATTTATCGATAAATTATGAACTGTTACTGTTTATTATTTTACTTTAAGAAATTTCTAACGATTTTATAAGTGCAAACGCAGTGTACACCCATACTAAATGAATAAATTATAAATGGTTAGACATTATATGCCAAAAAATCAACTGTGGTTACTATGGTAGTCATTTTAAGTTTTTAAATAAAAGTTTTAAGCTTAAGATTCAAAAGTTAAAAAAAATAATAAGATTGGAAGCCGGTGAGTTAAATAGAATGTATGTGACAACAATATAAAAGTTTTCATGTCATTTTTTCCATGTAAAAGTTTTCATTCGCTCGCTCGCTTTCTATTGAACACCGACTCAAGGTACACTCTCTATCAAAAACGAACGCCGTACAAAGCCGTACTCGTATGAATAACTAAAAACAAATCCAACCGACCCCACCCAAAAACAAACAGCTTGTTCAACTCATACAATAACTCATGCAGGGTGGGCATCTATCATCAGCGCCGTCTCATGACCGTACACAACCTCCAGGGGCGTGGCCAAACGTAATTTGTGTTGCCACGAGTAAATAATGAGAGGGCCATTATTATTGTAATCTCCTTGATTCATCTACGAAGTACGAACATCGGGTTTCAACCTCCTTGGTTATTTGTGGACGTGATAAAAGGCTTGTTATTTGGATTAATAAAGATGTACGAGTATTTATTATTGATGTGGCAAGGAAATTAGTTGGAGTAAGTATACTTCTTGGTCTGTTTTAATTGATTCAGGCCAAATAGAGTTACTGTATGAGTATTGTAATGTATTACTTTGTTTATTACTAATCTAAAATCTTCTGAACCTTTAAAAAGGCTGTATTTTTGCCCTCTTAGGTACATGTTAAAATAATAACATAACATAAATGTGATTTATTAAACAGATGACAAAAGTCCACATAAGAACCTTCAATAACATCCCCTACAATTGAGGCGTACAAATATTGGAATCTCAAATATAAAAAGTATTATAAAACTGCTGGGTCTCTCGCACCATTGTCATCAAACGCCTAAAGCAACAAAGTCTAGTTTTATTCGAACAACAATTCACACACAAATATCACGGTTCGTATCTGACGCGCGTAATTTACGGTATAAGGAAGACGTAAATCAAAGCCAGGGCACGTAGTACCTCGTAAATCCAGTACATTATCCTGTCTGGATGTCGGGACGCCGATAATTTCGGTGTTAAGTTCCTGCGACCACTTGGGTTGGCCAATAACACTGTTTCAATTTGGGTGTTTGTGAGGTTTGACGGTTCAATTGTACGGGATTAGTGAGTTAATGATGTCGGTGTGTTGGTCTGTTTTAACCTTCAAGCGGGCGCGCGTAGTCGAATCGACCGCGCTTAGTACATTTTCGTTCATATTATTATTATAAGTCATCACACGCATTTCTCATTTCTAGTAGCCTGTCGCTATTTCATTCACAGTGAAATAAAGACAATACCGTTGCTCGGGGCGCTCTCCCCACTCCGCAAATTGCAATTGTTTTAGTTCGGCCGCAGTCGTCAAAAAGACTACACGCGCCTGTCGTCGAAAAAGTTACGCGCGACGCTCAATGCGACATTTACTAATTACGTGCTGGTTGTAGTTCTTCGGCCGTCGCTGAATATTATCTTATTATATCGAAGTTTTGTTATTTTTTTTATAAGATGAGTCGTTTACGGTTATCACAAAGTGCTATAATCGAGCAAATTACAAAGAGAAGACGAAGAAGAGAGTGACTCAGAGCTCAGCGACCAAGGCTCTGAAACTTCCGACCACATCGTTTCAGAGGAGCATCGATCTGACGAGGAATCATACTGCTCGGACTCAGATGAGGATAATTTGCCACTTTTGGAAATAAATAGCTGTTTTACAGGGCGTGATAAAGTTACGAAGTGGCAGAAATCTAACAATAACAGAGTATTTGGACGAAAAAACTGATTCTGATGAAAATTAAATCAAAGTTAATTGTTTTTTATTCTTATTTCGTAATTTTTAATGTTTGACTAGGTGTATAAACTAGTCTGGGGTGTGTAAAAGAGGTAATGTGTTCCTAATTTTTGTTTTGATTCAAAGAATATTTAAGTTATGTTACTTTATTAATTAATTGTTTCTTTTTCATAATTTCAATTACTTGTTTTGTCTAATTAGACTATAAAGACTGATGATGATATATCTGCGTACAAAAAATAAATGATTATTGTATAATTTTTGCTTTATTTCTCATATTCATCCAATAGGTCTTTTCGGTTACGCGCGCCCGCTCCCGTTACAAATGACCGCGCGCCCGCTTGAAGGTTAATGATGATTGTGATTTAATTTAATGTAAAAATTGCTTGTTTTGTAAAAAAAAATGTAAACTCGGACTGCTGGGTAAATGCCCAAAGGAAAAGAAAACAAATAAATTTTAATATTAAGGTAATATTCGCTTTTAATTTTGCAGTTTTTAAACCTTGTGACAATTATAATGAGACTTTTTCACAAACACAGCTGTGCGTTGCTCTAAAATGCTGCGTTCAAAAAAAATCCTTATAATTCAATACTAATTTCATTCATGTCACAAAAGCGCTTGTGAAAATAAGGCCTTATTCCACGAATGTACAAGTTGTAAAAGTAGATAATCAGGATGTAAGAGAGTATCTTAATAACTTAATACTAAAATGAAATCGGAAATTACATCTCGATATAGTCGTTACCAAGTTTATGATAGAAAGGCTCACAACAAAGTCATGTTTGAGAAGAGAAAACGTATTATTAACTATCTTATCATCGCTTAAACTGGTAATACACCTACCACATCGCATTACGTAGGCGTTACAATCCTAAAATATTATTGCATCTTGCAGTGTAGCACTATCTTAAGTGTTGAGCGTAGGACAGCTTAAGACAATGTTGGTTTAGTGATTGAAATATGTAACGAGACTGGTCTTGGTTGAGACTTGAATTTTATGAACTTGATGTTGTGTTTTATGTGTATTTCTTTTCTCTAGGAGTATTTGGCAAAACTGTAAGCACTGTTTTCGTTTCCAGAACCCTGTTATCGATCTTCAAGGTAGCAAAATGGGATAAGTATTTTTATTGCTTCCAAATATTCGAAAACAATATTGAAGTATTCAGTCCTTTTATGAAAAATAAAAAGTTGTCTGAGCGCAAACTACGAATGCCAGAGGAACATTATTTATATTTAGTATGCAATCACAAGTCTCTTTAAAATCATCATATGAAACCAACCATATATTTCAAGACCATTATAAATTCAAGTCCACACCCCATCCCTAGTCCTATTACCCGGCAATCGATACTCAATAGGCATGGAAATGTCCCATCACGAGTGCACATGCAATACATACAGCGAGCCGTATCGGTAACGATCCCTTTAAGAGCGACTCGCAAGATACCGAGTTTGATATTATATCGATAGCTTTATCGAGACTTGTCGGAATTGCCCCCAGCACTAATATATTGCGTTTTATGATAGAAAGAATATAGGGTAAGTGCATGTGTGGTTATTATGTTGTGTTGAGTTGGATATTAAGTGGAAACTGAGAATACATAGATTTAAGCTGTGTTTTCTGTAGGTTGTGGTTTTCTGAGTCGTTCGGAGCAAGCAATCCTTTGTTATTGCGGTAAATGAAAATACATGAGCGAAGAAACGTGTTTGTTTATTGATCGGCTAGGAACCACTGTTAATTTTCTCGTTAAAACACGAGTTTATAAATTTTGAACGAACATCGGCAGCACAACTAAAACTTTTTTTCAAGACACGTGTAGTGACACGTGACTTTACAAAACAAGCACTTATAGCTGTGAAGTATAGACTATGTCAAATATTAGCTAGATTTCAAAGCGCCAATCTAAAATTATACCAAAATAAATTCAAAGGAGAAAACACCAAAGCCAACTAAATATCCCGCTATAACCTACACCCATACTTAAACTTGCACCAAACATTCCCATGCACATTCAAAGAGACAAATATACAATAAAAAGATACAAACTAACAAACAACAGTCAAGAACTTGGAACATAAAGGGGAAAATTATTACGCTTTCAGCAGCGCATTTAAGCAAAACATATTTCAAAAGTTTCAGCGTATTAGGCAACATTTATTTTGGCAGCAAGACTGCCATTACGGCGCGGAATGGTCCTAGAACAGAAGTTATGAAAAACATCACCCCATCACCCCTACCACGGACGATAAACGAAAACATCTTCGGGTATGATGAATCAGCGGAACGGAAAGTATTACATATCTTGTTCTTTGCTGAGATTTGTTGCTGCGGTACTTATTAACATAACATACGCAATACGGGTGCTTAATCACTGCCGTAGGATTGTAAGGACGACAGATTGCCGTGTCAGCGAGTCTTAGAAAATGGAAGTAGGTAGATATTGGCTATGAGTTTTTCGAAAAAGCTTATAATAATTATTGGTACATTTGATACCTTTACAAAGTTAATTTGTGCTTTCGTGGTTAGGTTCCAAACTTTAATATTGATTTATATTAAGTGTTTGTATTCAGTCTTTCCAATAACTGTTACTTAACAATGTAAGTACTTTCTATAGGTTTAAAAACAATCAAAGATGAAATCAATAAGGCTCTTGACACTAGAATAATACAATGATTTCTTATGCCCTTTGTTTCTCGATTCGAAACGAATTCAGCTTAAGATCGTAAACAAATGGTAAAACAGTAGAATATAAAAGAACTATAACCATTGTGTTGGTATCATCAATTCGTTGGTCGGCTAAACGCCAGCGGTTATTATTTAGGTTAGCTTATGCTTGAGACGGCATCAGCTAGAGTTATTGTCATTTGGTAGCGTGTCCATTATTATGAGGTTTTATTACAGTGTGACATTTTACTACTAGAAAACATTGGGTACTTACTTTTTTATTTATAGTAAAAAGACACAAGAAATCCTTATTTTAGTAATGTCCTAAAAGTGTTTAGTTGCCTATTGTTTGAGGTACTTGCGTTTGTTCTCAGAGACGTCTTTCTTAGTAGAGATCTCAGAATACAGAATAACCAGAACCCGTGAGCGCGCATAATACTGTAGCTACTCAAACTAGCCTTAAATAGTGTAGTTTGATGCGCAACCGATCAGTCACTTTGTGACCGTCGGAACGCGCTAACGTGTTTTACCCGTGACCAATTTCACGAAACTATGCCGTCTTGTGTCATTCCTACCTGTAAAAATGCAGTGGGTCTGAAAAAGAAACAGGATGGGATCACATTTCACGTGTAAGTATCGCATTTAGGTATCGTCTTATTTAAATATTTAATTATTTTCTCAGATTTCAATTGTCATAGAGAGTGATGCGTCAATCTATGCTAGTGTTGCCAATATAAGAGTTTTGATTTACCCTTCTTTTTATTACCTTTTGAGGGCTTTAATTCGTTGTGGAATATTAATAAGTAATATAATAAAAAATAACCAACTTGAAAAAAGAAAGTATAAAGCGTAAGTGCGGCTCCTATGTACCTAACCTAACAATCCTATTAAATAGTAAGTATGTGAGTCTATAGGATTTCTAAACAAATTTTTGGTGTGCGTGTGAGGTAGAAGGGGAGAGGGGGAGCGGGTATAAAATTATGTTTCTATATTAGCCATCTTAGATAGTGAAAAATTGTAATTGGCCCTAAGTTATTATTCGTTTTTTATGTAACTCTTGTACCTAGCTGTAAGTTTTCCGAATACTTTAAAATAAAATAAAATAAAAATATATAATTTTTCCATCACCCGATAAAAGTGTGCAAACATCCACCTTAACACCGTGTTTTATTTAATATACCTATCTATTTCTTGAGATAATCAGGTAGGTACATAGTTATAAAGAAAAGGACAATTTTTATTCTATTATCATATTACCTTCGAAACTCCCAAAATTTACCCCAAATATGGGCAAATAATGCGAGAGCTAACAACACTACGCGAGGGACTTTGTTCTGTTTTTGGACACAGCGTGTAGCTTGTAAATACATTTGAATGCTACATCTAGTACTTTCTATAATCTAAGGTAGAGATTTAATAAATGATTTTGACATTTAATGTACGAAAAATTACGTTAATTAGTTAAGTATTGAGTTCAGCAGTTAAAAAGGTTGAAACAAATCAAAGCTTTGGTCAAAATTCAACTCCATTTTTGTATATTTAACCATTTCTTTACCATATTCTAATGCTTAGTAATTACAATAAGTAAACACGAAATGTATAATCAAGCAGAAACTCAAATACAAACTTCAACAAACAATAACAGCTTACACAATCGAATACAAAAGCTATTGAATTGAGAGCATCACGTCTAGGGCGGGAAGGTGTTAAGATTTCTATGAGTATGGGCGGGCGGAACCGCCCTGCTGCACGCCGGGGTATCTCGTTATAGCGCACTCTTCATGGGTGTGAAATACCGAGAACAATCAGAACTGTGCACTAGAATGAGCTCGTGATTATTATTTTTGTTTGAGTTCAATCAGTGGTCAATGTTGTGGGTAGTTTTTTATATGAACAGAGCGAAATTATTATGGAAGTTTGTATATCACGTTATAGTAGGTATGCTTGAATATACACCCGTTTGAATGAAGACAGTTACTGAAGTTAAATGGTCATTATTGGAAGTCCCATCAAACCGTGAATGCTGTCTCTATCATAATGATAGATATGCGACAACCTCAGGCGACAACATGATGAATACTGTGTGACGTGTGGTGGTTTATTGGTGGAAAATTCGAATTTAAAAAATATTCCCCCAATCAATACCCTGTATTTGTGTGTGTCACTGTTACCGTTCGTTGTGCTTCCGTTGTTACTACTTACTATTTACTACTTACTGGCTGGTACAAAATCTACGGAAAATATGTGTATGCACATAATGTATTGGAAAGTAATGAAAATCAAGTGTTGATTTACATAATACATAAAATAAACTAGTAAAAGTAAAGTAAAAAAATTGGCTTAATGTCTCACTGGACGAAGGCCTCTCATCTCACTGAAGATATCAGTATAGTGAGGACAAACCAAGCAAACCAAAGAGAAAGAAAATAGTAACCATTTCTTATTACGAAATGAAAGCGAGACACTCCAGTCTCTCGCACCTTTTACATAGCACGTGATTCAGATAACATTTCCTATTATAATATTTGAAACAAGTGACTGAAGCGCCCCGCCCTCCGCTAACGAGGACAACTTGAATCCTCTTCAACGGTTTGAATTCACTAATAGCACGTCGGAGGGCGTTTATTTCGATTCATTTTACACACTTGTCAGTGTCTGAATAAACGAGAACGTAGTTTTTATGTACCTTTTACAATAGGGATACATATCCCACCAAAAACATAAATGTAAAAAAGGAGAGCCAAGTTCAATACAAAAATTATGCATGGCTATGGGCTTCGCTGCAAAAAGAATGGAGATCTAAATGAGGGCCAAGTTCTAGGCAATATCTCAATATGTATTTATAGGAACAAAATAACATTATGAACAAGTATTAAACTCTATTTCTTCTCTTTATTGGATACCTATGACAATTGCTGTTATTTAAAAATGTGAGATCTTAAAGTGAGTTAGATTTGACTTGACCAGTTTTCATTACAGCAGTCATTTTATAAAGTTATTCAACATATAACAACAAACTGGCCAAGTTAAATCTAACCCACTTTAAGATCTCACATTTTTAAATAACAGCAATTGTCATAGGTATCGAATAAAGAGAAGAAATAGAGTTTAATACTTGTTCATAATGTTATTTTGTTCCTATAAATACATATTGAGATATTGCCTAGAACTTGGCCCTCATTTAGATCTCCATTCTTTTTGCAGCGAAGCCCATAGCCATGCATAATTTTTGTATTGAACTTGGCTCTCCTTTTTTACATTTATGTTTTTGGTGGGATATCATTACTTTTTGTAAAGAAAACTAGGTATTGATATTTATTGTTTTTTCTTGCGTTTCCGCTGCATAGGTACTTTGGTTCGTTCGCATTTTAAATTGTATCGTATAGCGCTTGTGAGCCGCGCGCTGCCCCCGCGTACGAGTAAGGACTCACGAAGCGGTTTTCACCCGTGCCCGCCGCGGTGGCGGAATGGAGTTTTATTTTCAAAACTCACGAGACCGGAGTTTTGTGCGGTTACGCAGCCGTCGCGGTTGCGATTATCGCCCGCTAACTTGGCGGTTGATAATCGCAAGACGGGCGGTTAAACGATCAGTTGAGTTCCAGACCGTCATGGACACACACCAGAAACTACTACGCAACGAGTAATAACAAGTCACTGCAAAATGGCGTCGGATTTCTAACCTCCCCCCCCCCGCCCCCCGCTGTCCACGCGCGGTCGCCCGCCAACCGACCGCAGAACGCGCGGGTGCAACCCGCCGCGGCTGCGGGACCGCGACCCGCGCCCGCCGGTACAAGATGACCGCTGGAGCAGCGGGACCCGCAAACAATCGCACACGCCGCCGCGCCGCGGGCGTAAAACGCGTCGTGAAATGTGCTTTAAGTTTTTACATAAATATCTGTATTCTACAAAGGCTGCGGGCCCGCAACCGCGGCGGGCACGGGTGAAAACCGCTTCGTGAGTCCTTAGCCTACAAGTGCAAGGCGCGAGCGAGTTCAACCAGCATTCTTAAATTAGTCAATACATACATTATATCGGTAACAATAATACATCGCTTTACTACCATGCAGGTATAAACCAACCGACCCGCTAAATTTTTACCAAATCGCTACCGCTTATAATTGTGTACTATTCATCAGAGCGTGACGCTGATTGGCTGGGGCGACGGTGGACCGACCGCGTCATAAGTACCTACCGCGCGCCGCCGACGACACACCGTTGGCCGGTTGTTTAGCGCGAAATTTAAGTTTTTTTGAATGGGGACACCACTTATTTTTTTTACTTAACTTTACGTTTATATTGCAGTTAAATAGCAAATATAATCTATACTAATATTATAAAGCTGAAGAGTTTGTTTTGTTTGTTTGTTTGTTTGTTTGTTTGTTTGTTTGTTTGTTTAAACGCGCTAATCTCAGAAACTACTGAACCGATTTGAATAATTCTTTCACTGTTAGATAGTCTATTTATCGAGGAAGGCTATAGGCTACATTTTATCCCGGATTTCCTACGGGAACGGGCACAACGCGGGTAAAACCGCGGGGCGCTGCTAGTAATACATATATTGGGATAGTTTCAAATATCTGCTAGTAACGGTTCCAACGCTACAATTAAAAAATATATTTTTGTATGGGGACCCCCCCTATTTTTTAACTATTTTATATTTTTAGATTTTTTCTTACGCTTACACACAATTACCGAGCTAGATTCCAAATTTCATCCTTCTAGGTCATCTGGAAGTAGGTTAGGTTTAGGTACTATATGTCAGTCAGTCAGTCAATACTAAAATTTACGACTTTCTGACGGTCATATCTTTATAACCGTTTGAGCTAGCTTCATGAAATTTGGGTTTCTAGATGTCCTAATGGATATAATTAAACACACGAAGTTTCATGTGTTTACGTTAAATAGGTTTTGAGTTATAGAAGGGTCAAAAGTGGCACCAAATGGTTCGTGTAATATTACACTCGGCGCTGGCTAGCCGTTCCTTTGCTTGAACTTGGCTTGACACGCTGCCGCGTGTCTAGATACATAGTTTTGAAAGAAATTACTTAACAATATTGGCAAATTTGACAAGCCCGTTTGCACAGTGGCAGTGAAAGCGCTTACTGTGTCGGGAGTTGCGGGTTCGATTCCCGCCCGGAGTCAACAATATGTGAAGACATAGTTGTTGGCGACGACGTCTGGGTGTCAATTATATATTCTTATTAAATATGTGTGTATGTATAAGTAGTCGTATTAGTGAGTTAGATTCCATATTACAAGCTAAGAGCTTACTTTGGGTCTAATTATCCGTGTGTGAATTTGTCCGAGTATATTTATTTATATTATTATTTATTTAATAGCTACAAAGAAAAGTATACTCTCATAAGCGTAGATTTGTAAGACATTATGTGTACTAAGTTACTATGGCTACTAAGAACGCTCTTAATGATAGTACCTTCTTAACGTTTCTAAACACACTGATAACACTTCAAACTCTTAACACTTCTTTTTTAGCGTCGAGGACTACATAGTTGAGTAAGTTTCATTGAACAAGTTAAAGTTAAGTAGCGTTGTTCGCAGTCAGCAGTGCGCGGTTTTATTAGCTTTGTGGCTATGCCCGTGGAAATTTCGGGATGAAAAGTAGCTTACAACCTTCCCGTTAAATGTGGCTATCCATTACAAAAAGAATAATTCAAATCGGTTTAGTAGTTTTTGAGATTAGCGTGTTCAAACATTAAAAAAAAATCTTCAGCTTTATTCTATTGGTACAGATATAGGTTTTATTATTATTCACAAACTCACCACTTCAACAAAACATTAAAATATCAAAGCCCAATAGGGCGGGGCTCAGAAGTGTCTCATCAAGATATAAAGCGACAATTTGGATGTCTGTTTGTCAAATTAATGCTCAACCCCTCCCATCTCCGGCCCTTGGGCACGTTCGTTTATGATGAGGAGTAAGAATGGCGTCGTCCAAATGTAAGAGTGTCTTCAAGAGCGCCTAAAATTGTCCTTAAAATGGAAATTGTAGGTAAATGACTCCTTGAACTGTAAAAATGAAGTCGTTGCTGTATGTCTTGGTAGGACGAGGCTTAATTGAGTATTAACTAATTGCTCAGCTTTAGTGTAGATATGTATACAGTCTGTTTGTCCTACGTCCGTACTCAGAGACGTCAAAAGCTTCCTTAGTAGAGATTTAATGAGTGATTTTGACATGTGAAAGATTGCGTCAATTAGCTAAGGTTTGATTTAATGGGCGTTTTTGAGTACAGCAGTAATATGTTTGGATAAAGATATAAACATATAAAGTTACTTATACATGATTTGGATAATATTGTGATTACGTTGTAAAGGTTTTTAAACTGTTCCTAGAATATGGAATAAGGATGTCTTTTCAACAAATATGAGATTAGATTCGTAGAGTCTAACAGAAAAGAAGCAGCTATTTTAAGTTGCTACGCTACTTATAAGCTTGTATATTTCCGGAAGAAAGCCACTCACGGATTTATTAGTAAGGCTGTAATAGTAAAAGAACAACATAAAACATAAATATATGGCAACAATCCAAAAGAAGCCAATAAAGTAACGTAATAGTCATATCTAGTCATTGTTAAAGATACATCGATGGAACAGTAAATACAGCTGACGACAATCGTAGAACACGGCTCTGAATCAAACCGCTGTAGATGCGATTCTATAAAATACTGCGCGAAGGGAACAATGCGAACTTCGATATATAGATATGAGCCTCTCACAGAATGCAAAATTGAATAACGTATACAACCGCGTAGGGTTGCCCCGGGGATAGTTCTTGGAGGTTACTTTCATACACACTATGAAAATAGATTTCACTTTTAAAATTAAGTGTATCATGATCATTATAAAATATGGCTATTTTTTATGAACTTTTATTAGGGCATTCTACATAATACCAAAAAAGTTCTTTAAGATCAAGATGATGTTTCGCATCAAAATGTACTTCATAATGTTTTACTTTCAAACTTGCGAGCACCATAAATGTTAGTTACATTTGAAGAAACGTGAGTAAAAACGTATAACTTATTTAACCAGAACCATGACCCTAAAATCCTCAATTCCGGTTACGGCCGCTGTCATAATTGGGGCTACTTTCTGATCCAAAAACTTCGAAAAGTTGATTTAAATTCAGCTAATTGAAAAGAGAAATACATCAGCAAAGGATGAAATTCAAAGAATCAGCAATCGTTTCATATAGAAGACAAAAATCCCAATAGCTCATAGACGGCGGTGACAACCCTACGTGATCGATGTGTGATAGCGGGGGTCGCGGCACGCGGTGATTTACCGCAAGCGAGATTATCTGGGCGGCGCATGCGCACGGCGGCCTCATCCGGCGTCGCTCGCACTCCGATACCCCTTTGAGCACTCCTTTAACTAATGAGACTCCAATACTGTTGATACGAGTTTTACATTGTTTGCATTGTTTGTTGTTGTAGGTTGTGGCTTACCTTACAGAACTGGCAACTGCAATTTATTAAACTCAATTGTCAATCAGTGTTTAACTATTGGAAAATGATGGACCAGACAATATTCCAAAATTAATAGTATCTTTGTTAAATATTCACGACTAATACCAAAAAATTCGGGAGAGATTTATCACTGTTTCAAAGGTTTTATCCCAAATGTTTAACCATCGTCGACCAAAAATATTCCTTGAAGACTACTAAACATATCTCTATACAACATTAGTTGCTAGCTTAGCTATATCTTTATACAGCTCTTAAAAACAAGCAGCACGTACAAGACGCAGCATATTGTCCTGGAAGACAAATTCGCCATCAGGAGCCACCTCAGTGCTCAACGGTCACGATCGCCGTATTTATGGCCGCGATACACAAACTATTATTTATGTCTCTGTTTCCCATTTTTGCCAGAATTTATAGCCCGGCCATGGAACAGATGAAATGAAATTCGCGATTTTATTTACAGAATCGCTTTTGACGGTTGCATTCGATGAATTGGTATGTTAATTTATTAATTTTGGGTGTTGTAGAGTTTTGCGGTTTAATGATGAAAGATAAATGAGAAGCTTGGCTTGCAAGAGAAGATTAGAAACTTTTATACGAATTCGATAAGGGACATTGTGATAGGGACTTTTTGGTATAGCGCATTTTTGCATTCAGACTTTTAGATAGTGGACAATGGATGAATAACTTGTTTTCTGATATTTGTTCATTTTTAAGCGCTGAAAGTCAAACAGTATTTTGTATTGTACTAATGTTCTATTTAACACCAATCTTCTTTACCAATAACAATTTCTTAAACATGACACACAAACTAACGTAGCCTCTATATAAGTACATATAGCCTCACAATTAACCCCTAAACCTCCGAGTTCCCAAACCGAACATTTCACCAGCTACACCCACCATTAATCTTGCGATATATTCAGCGATGCGTCTGTATCAGCCGTGTATCAGCTAATATATTCTTTGGCACGTCAGATGGCCACTTAAAGGGGCGATGCCGGTGTCAAGCAGGCATACATGAGCAGACATAATGCGTTTGTATAATTTTGCATTAGTGAGACACACGAAGAGAAAGGGTTAAATATTTAAAATGTTTTTAAAACTTGGATTGTGAAGTGGTTCTTAATTTGAATATTTTTATGAGTGTTGCTGAAGTTATGTTTGAAATACGCGAGGACCATTTGTTACGTTACAACTTTCGATAATTTCAGTGATGGATTTGCATTTTTTCTTACTGGGACTTTACACGTCTTTACTATATAAACCATATAAGCTATGAACTAATACGCAAACTGTTGAAAACTATCGATGTTCAAAAATTCCGTGCAAAGTGTCCATTACCTACCTAAAAACAACCATTATTAATAGAAGCTGTTCTCAGTGTGACTCAAACGTGAATCATTCCCGTGAGGCTCAAACGCCCATTTCATGTCCCATATCAGATACCGACCAATTTATAGCCAACCAACTTAATTGCACACCGATCGGCCAGAATCGACCGATTTCAATTTGCTATTACGGACCTTTAAATATCCTCCCGTCAGAGTAAAAAATCGTTTGATTACAGCTCTTATACTCAAAAGGTTTTGAAGTCATAATTTAAGGTACATTAAAAGTTCCGATAATCTTGTAAATGGTCTCGTCTTTTATGGATTTAATGGTTAAACGTTTACACGTTTTGTGAAATATTTTATAGCAGTTTTATTGGAAGGTTTATTTAGCTGTGCTGCTAAATTTATGAACACATTTTATCATAAAACTGAGGACGTTATACATGATTAAAAGGCGAATTGTACCGTACCTAGGTAAGGTTAATAAAACAAAAGAACTCAGCAATCTCCGCCATTTTCAATTGATCTAATCTAAGTCACCTCGAAACGTAACTCGTAAATAAAGCCAACACAAGAAGCTATAAATCGCAATACGTTCCAACTATGAAATAAAGAGCCCAAATAAAAAACCCATCTAAAAGTCAAAACACAGAAATATGAAATAATAAAACGTCTCTCGTAAACCATTTAGGCGGTGGCGGAGCAGTTGAATCCTACTGCGGGCACATTCTTTTTCTTTATTATACCTATTCTCCGCGGGCGTGCTATTTCCGCGGGGTCATCCCTTAAATTTTTTTTATTGCCGCCCTTGTAAATCATGGCGTAATGCTCTAGTGCATTATCTGTCCGGGAAACTTCATTATGGTCGGTTTAATGGTTCGAAGGAGCGATAAAATCGGGCTGTTAGCCGGACGGCCGGATGTTATGCAATGAACATGTTTTTGCCCAAATCGGATTTTTTGCATGCTACCCGTATCGAGGTAAGTTATGAGTTGATTTACGGTTGCATTGTGCTTCAGATTAATTGGGATGATTACTAAAGGTTAATAATATGCAAATAAGACGAGGAGATTAATTCGCTTGTACCTGTAAATAAACAGGGATATGAAAAAAACAGCCACCATAAAGTCCTAGACGTTTTATTACAGACGGTATAACTTTACCTTTCGTTGTCTGAAAATCGTATTTAGCTTCAAAATTATACGTACTAGGACGAAGTTTCCCCTCACTAAAGTTAGGAATAAACAATAAATAAAGTGTAAATAGTATCTCTGTTTAGTGGAATGGTAACAATACATCAGCGCAATTTGTAGCGATACCAACAAGATATAGGCGCCCTGCAAATGGTCTGAATTGTTCTTTATTATACAGCCTTTCTTTAATGTTTCCTGTAACAGCCGTTTGGGGAATTCCTATTTTATTGCCGGACTATAAAAGAAGTTTTATTTTCTTGTTAAATTATTGAAGACTTTTGTTGATTTTTATTTAGTTTACGCATGCATTCTAATTATAGAACTTCTAGTAAATATTTACTTCTAGAATGAAGACACCTGTGAGAATTGAACACTTTGTTATGTAACGATTACCTCCGCATATCCCTGGGTACTGCGGGTACTTTGGGTGATTTTCATAAATATCATACTCGTTTAAGGGCAAAAGGTCAAAAGTTATGTTTCTTTTTTGACTTTTTCACAATTTATTCAATCTTTTTGATGTAATTTTAGCAAGGTAGTTGAATTCCCAAATTTTAAATATAGAAGAGTAATAGAAAGAAGTGGAAGAGATAAATTAGGGAGGTTAGCCCCATCACCACAATTTATACCACCATGTGTTATAAGTGTGTGGCTAAGGAGGAAAGAGAAAGAATGTGGGCTTCAGAGGAGAGAAGATCCTTGTCACATCAACGATTACCTACTACTACTACTAATGTTCAGAAACCCACTTGACTGTGACAAGGGATTATTATTCACATCCTACTTCATATAATTCTCGTAACACAATAACTCTGCGAAGCCATACAGTTAGTAATTGAATAGCATCCAATCCACGTAACAATGACGCCAAAATTTAATACGTCTTTTGATCAAAACCAAATTTTGTATCAATTTCAAAACGCTGTTGGATTATTTTGACCCCCCGTGCGCTCGGGGCCCTTTGTACTGTACGCCCTGGAGGTGTGGCCACAGAGTAAGTAGAGAAGGGAAAACTTACAATTACCTATCAAACTACCAATATTTCAAGAGTTATATAACATCGGTGATAATTATATGCCAATTAGATTTTTTCTTTATCTACTTAAATAATTTTACTTCTTAGAATCAGCGGCTACTGTTTTGCGGCTTTCAAGCTTCGGTTTTGCTATTTACAGACTAATTAATCAAGATTCAAGGGAATATAAAATCGAAACAGAGACCTTAGAAATATCATCGTGGAAAAACAAATTTTGAATACTGAAAGAAAATAGTTCATCAGAATTTCGTTAGGGACTGAAATTGTGGACAAAAATCCTACAGTTAAGGAGCTTTTGCCTTAGGTACGTCATCTCAATAAGAACTTACTAATAGGTGACATCAGGCAGTAGGTACTTTTTTACCTATCCACGTCGCTTCTGTAAACAAATTGATCTTTGGTGTAATACTAGAACCCCCGCAAAGTGGTGCCCCCGGGAATCGAACTTATTACCCTGGATGCAGCATTAGAATATAAAACCGAGCATTAGCCGTAATGATGAGGCGTTTTAACTGATTACTCTCCGAATGAATTGAGCTTTAGGCATTTTTATGAATATTATAATTTATTTGGATTTCAATCCCCCTCGTCGGGTGATTGAGTGATGGAGCCTTTTGAAAAACATGAAACTAATGAGGAATATTAGAATTTAAAACTAAAAGCTTTTATTGATATTGAAATGAATGTGTTATATCAGTGCTGGATTTACTAGCATATTACATTAAATTTAACTTAACATTTTACTGAACTTGATAAATTGGAATTACAAATAAGTAACTCATAATAGTCTGTCAGTAATTACTAATACCCATAGTCGTAACTGTAAGTGAGTTGTGCAAAATAAGGTTGAGTGCATTTTATATTAAAGGGTCGTACAAATTGAATAGGTGCATTGTTACACGGGCACAGGTGCAAACAGTTACAAAAACAAAATAGTGATTCAACTCTTCTCAGGTCTTTACACTTCACAATATTTTCCACATTTATATTACACCTATTTTTCGATAACCAGCGGTAACCCATTTAAACCGCAGGCGGTAGGAATTAATGAAGTCTGTGAACAGCACTGTGGACGTCGTAACTCATAGGGTTGCCATAATTTCAACTACAAAACGCCTCCTGTGGAGTAAGTGATTAATTTCAGCGCCACCTAGTGAGCCGCGGTGGAATGAGACGTTCCTTTTCTTATTTAACGGGTTTTAGTTGAGCACGGGAAGAGATTGTAATAAATTAATGCTTTGAATAAATACATAGTCGTTTGAATGGAATTGTGTAGTCGGGGCAGCGTTTAACTAGATATGTTCGGAATCATAAACGTACTTGCAAATATGGAGATTCTGTATCTTTTTAACATGCATGGTAAGCAAATATAAGTGTAGGATATACCTATTCGTCTGTATTGAACATTAAAGCATGACCAACTTGATTTTCCTGGTGAAATAACATTGTAGGAAGGGACTTTATGAAACCAGGAGACATTTTGGAAATGGGACATTCTGAACCTGAACTATCTTTACTCGTTATACTACACACTTTTCCAGTCAAAGTTGGCAGCAAATATCTTCTTAAAATAAGCAACAAACGACCTGAAGCAGCAAGTTTTAATTGTATACTATTGCTGAGGTATCCATCATCTTAATTCATTGTTATAAAGCCTTCTAATTGATGACTTTTCTAAACTATTTATGATTTTTCTCGTAACATAATCCCAGTTACCTCAAATACTCATCATCAATGATCATATTTATTTTTAATATATTTCCTTCCCTTATCTATCCAATCAAATTCTCTGAAATCTGATTACTAAGTAATTATGTAAACCGTTGTAAGTTACACCATCGAGATAAGATCTGTTGGTGATGTGGTAGTATAATAGAACTGCGATCGTGTCGGTTTGGGCATTCAACTACAGTCGGCGGGCGGTCACTTCACAACTGTGAACATTACTAGTGGTTACAGTGGACGTCGATAGACTATCGATAGAATAGTCGTTTTATAAGTAGACTAGCAGCGCCCCGCGGCTTTGCCCGCGTTGAACCCGTTCCCGTTGGAATTTCCGAAAATCCTTTCTTAGTGTGCACTTACGTCACTTGAAGAACCTTCTTGCCAAATTTCATGTTTCTAGGTGTAGCGGTTGAGGCTGTGCGTTGATTATCAGTCAGTCAGGACTTTGAATTTTATATATTTAGATGATTAATATCATCTACTTATAAAACGACCACCACTTTATAACATATTAATGTTTTTATCTATATTTATATTATAAAGTGGTAAAGTTTCTAATTTTGTTTGTTTGTTTGTTTGTAATGACTCATCTCAGAAATTACCAATCCGATTAAATTAATTATTTTTGTAATTGATAGCCACATTCAACGGGAAGGTTAAAGGTTACTTTTTAAAATTCTCAAGGGAACGAGCCCCACGTGGGTAAAACCGTGGGACGCTGCTAGTTAGCAATAAAGACAATTGAGATTTTGCATTCGGTTACTTAAACAATAAAATCTGTATTTACTTCATACTTGATATTGATTTGAATCCATTGAACTAAGTTTTCATTAAACAGAAGATTCCGAGCTTAGACTTAAGGACATTTTTAGTGAAGGTTTATTCCAATATGATCTCATGTTTACAAAAAAAAACGTAATTGATCCTACTTCATTATTAATACATGGGCCCACTGCTCGGAAAAAGTATATCCTCATACCAACGCCAATTCTTTTTCAAACCTCCGGAACCCTTACCCCCAATATAAACCCAAAGTTGGGAAAATATCTAAAATCAGCAATACCAGCAAACCTGATTCCTAAAGAACAAGCAGCAAATCTTTTTTATGTCCACAAAATATAATACTGACCTTTATACTTAAAGTTAAATTTAAAATACTATCGATACCCAACTTAAACACACCAACCCCGTCCCTAGGCAGTAGCGAGTGAAGTCAGCGGGTGTCGCACACACAATGCGCTCTAATCCCACCCCTGAGCCCTTTGTGATGTAACCTTTTCAGACCCACTCGCCGGATAATTGAACTTTAATATTCTATCACGCTCCACTCAACCGCACAGATTTTTGATACATTGGCTTGTGATTGGGTATGTTAATGAGGGATTTTGAATGATTAATACCGATATTGTTGTTAATAGAATTGACAATATATTTCTCCACTTAGGTGCACATTATTTTAAAGGCACAAATGAATCATAAAATAATGATTTTAATAATAATATGTTTAACTATTTTTTGCGACCAACGTAACCTCATGGTGATATCTTCAGGTTTTTACACTGAGATACACTACAAGCTAATATTTCAATATAATAACTCTGTAGTCTTATGGTATGTGCATTTTCTGCCAAAACTGGGGTCCCGAATTCAACTCCTGTGTCGAATTAAATCATGTTTCTTACTTTTCAAAAATTGCTTGGGTTTGAGATCACCAACCCGCAGTAGGCAAGCGTGGTGATTATTTATGCCTCATCCTCGTCATCGTACTGATGACATCTTCCTTACGTTTAAAGGCTTTGCCTAGCAGTGAGACGTTGCAGGCTAATACTTTTTGAAACTATTTTATTTTTAGGATTGCCACTACTACCCTAGAAACTTTCTTAAAATGTCTGTACCATTTTCAACATTTATATTTAACAGTTAGATTAATATCATTTAAAACGTAGAAATAAAGTATTTATCTCTTTCTCCAAGCTAAATAGAAACCGACTTTCAAAACTGAGTAACTTGCACAATGCTAACAGTTCAGAAAATAGGTAAACTTTATCCTCACCATAAATATGACTACTTGCGCCATCTCTTAGATTACCGCCGAACTAAAATGCATCGTCTGAAAGCACCTAAACGAAGTTTTACTCTAGTTCACACCAAAATACAGAGATGTCGCTAGTACATAAAAGGTTGCAATCTCATGATCCTGAACCAGAATCCTATAACCGTGTCGGAAGGTTCTTGAAAACTTCAGTCCTTCAGAGTCTCGTGTTTAAAAGAAATATGCATAGATGTCTCTGAAGTAAAGTGTATAAGAAACAAAATATATTCTATTTTGCTGGCATTAGCTTGGTTCTTATTATGTATAGATGAGATAACTAACATAGTAACAAAACATATGTAAATTGTGCCATCACAATGGATATTATTACAATTAATATATTATGTTAGGACGTCTCTGAAAAACTGATCATTTCATGAAAATTTAATTATCTCTAAAAATTTCCATTTTCGAATATTAAAGTTCAAAAACCTTACAAATTCTACGAAAATTAAAATATCTCGCTATTCAAAGTGGCAATAAAAATTCTTTAGAAAGAAGAATGTCATGTATTATGAACCTACTGACAATGACAAGCCCGTTGGCACAGTGGCAGTGACAGCGCTTACTGTGTCGGGGGTTGCGGGTTCGATTCCCGCCCGGAGTCAACAATATGTGCAGACATAGTTGTTGGCGACGACGTCTGGATGTCAATTATATATTATTATAAAGTATTTGTGTATGTTTATGTAGTAGTATCAGTTAATTTGATTCCATAACACAAGCTTAGAGCTTACTTTGGGTCTAATTAACCGTGTGTGAATTTGTCCAGGTATATTTATTTATATTTTTTTTTTATTTATTTACTACTTTTAGGTGTTTTAAATATTACGCTCCTAGGACCGTTTAAAGATAAAAAATATATAATTGATATACTAGGTGCTAGATGCTAGCAAAATCATAGAAAAAGATTACATAATATAGAAGTTAAATAATTTAATTTTATTACGTGTACTCAGAAACACATTTTCCCTACGGATTCTAGCTACCCAATTCATTATTGCTACCCTAAGTATTTTAAAAATGGAAGCACATGTAAAGCGTCCCACCCTCACCACCCCAAGCATAGATGTTTAATTAAGGCGAAGACACGGTAGATATAAATCAAACCGAGAGCTTGCTCTAGTTCTCACATTATTTTCACTCCGTCCCTTAAGGCCACACCAATTTTTTCCACCTCAGGGCGGTGATAAATGGTAAA
The DNA here is from genome assembly GCA_963082685.1 of Cyclophora albipunctata. NCBI lineage: Eukaryota > Metazoa > Arthropoda > Insecta > Lepidoptera > Geometridae > Cyclophora > Cyclophora albipunctata. Next base: position 363,634 of record OY720121.1, on the reverse strand, counting down.
CGTGAAGCAGCAGAATTATCTTCAGGTGAATTATTATCAAATTCATTGGCTGTTAATGCTGACGTAATTTGATAGGCGACTACACGTTCAGCGATGTTTTTTTGCAGTGATACGGTGATTGTTAATAAAGATTTATATTTGAGTCAGAATTTTTGGTTGGTATTCTATGAAATATTACACGGAAGATACCATTGAAGCTATCTACGGGAAAACGATGAGGACGAGCGAGTTTTTTTGAAAAAAGAACATTGAATTACTAACTCACACTATAATTAGGAGTTCTTTTTCCAAAATAATCGCTTGTTGCCTTCACTTTGGTACTATGAATATGAACAGAAATACGTAGATATGTAGAATTACAATTCTAACTTTCAGAGACAAAGTAGCTTCATTTCATTGTATTCAAACTTAAACAATAAAATGTTAATTATCAGCAGCATTTTATGTAAAACACTCCATGAAGTATGCCTGTAAAAAGTGGAGTGGCCCGAACAGAGCCCAATCTTATTATGTACCAAGTATTGTTTCAATCCGGGCCTTTGTTTGACTTTGTAACTCACTATCCGATGTTTTATGTACAGAAAAGGTTTTTATAATAAAAAGTTTATAGTAAAGGGAACCCGTTTTAGTATTTTGGTTACGTAAACTAGCTTGTAAGGAGCTTTTTGCTTTTCATGAAATACTGACTCATCGTTTTTAAAAGGTCTGTGTTTAGTGCATTATGTTGTAAATATACAAATTGTGAATGAATTAGTAAATACATTTTTGTAAATGTTATTAAAAGTTAGTCGTGGTCTGTGTGTGGCTACATTTAATGACAGTTTTAATGAAGTAGATTTAAATGAAACAAAAATGATGGTTAACAAAATATAAATGAAATTTATTTACAATAAATTAAGACAATTTTCGGCCTTATCCCTCGGCCTGAGAGTAATTAGAGTAAACTATGTCCATAGAGTCTACTTATTCTTAGCGTAGGCTTCCTTTAGCTCTGGGTCCTCCTCTATGATCTTTTTCCCTAGCGCGCTGTCTATGGCTGGAGCATTTCCATGGTAAGTATCTTCGTTGTAAACTAGGTTAGACTTTCTCATTGTTCCGTGGAACTGAAAAGAAAAACATTTTGTGAATATTGTATTCCTTCTATTTATTATAAACCTTAAAAAATAACCAGCAGAGTTTCTTGCCCATTCTTCGCTGCTAATGTTCTTTCGAATGGGTGATTCGTGAAAAGGAGCCTCCTTGGGGTCAAAAGTGAATAAAAATATTTGACTTCAATATGTTGGAGTAAGTAAATGGTAGGAGAATGAGACAGAATATTTCACATTCAAAATCTACAAGAAAAATAAAGAGAATTGTAACTGAAAACAAAGATTTAAATTTGTCCTTAATATAGTCCTAGTATTCGGAACGAACGTTACTAAGGCAGTAATATAATTATTTTGCGGCAAAGAGAATATATTCGCTACAATTTTTATCCTTCGGGGATATCTTCAAGAAAATGTCAGTCATTCCATTAATACAAATAAGTATTCTAGATACCTTTTTATTTGAGCTGGGGATGTTTGTACTACGTTTTCCTACAAATAGGTCACAATGGCAACGCTAAGCCTGGATTAGGCGGGATAGCCAACAGGGTCTATTTGTTGGCATGACTACGTGCCTGAAAGATCTAGGGATATATCTTAGGTCCTAAATTGTTGGTACACCAATACAAATGTACAGACCGTATGTATAAATAATATATGGAAACAAACTTTTTAGTCAAATAGAAAAGATAGTTAGATAGTTATATAGATATACCGTGACGATAGAATGTAGGAAAGTTCGAGAAGGTTATTGGCCAACGCTGGTGTCGTAGTTTTTAGACCCCCTTAAGGCCTCAGACATGGTCCAACGATAGAAACAATCGTGACCAATAATTTAACGTTTCGAAGCACGGTAGCACACAGATAGATACGCCACTATCGACCACCCATCCAAGTACAATCCAGGGGAGCTGCACATTGCTAAATAGTAAAAATGAGTCAACATAGCTTAGCCTAACTACGACACGAGCACTACAGTAAGCAAAATAACGTCATTTGATTGACACAATGGGTGTATCTAATAGTTAAAAATCCCTGAAATGTTTTCAATAACTTAAAAGTTAAAACCTGCACGTATTGCGTTATTTTAATATTTTCTTGTTTTAATTTTCAAAATGGTACATCGCGTTCCACTTTCTCCACTGGAATCACATTAATACGTGCCAAAAGCTGCAGCTTCCACCCCTTTTCATCGAGAAAATATAAGAATAAAAGTTTAAACACAACATAATGCGATAGCAAAATGATACCCACTCAGTACTAACTTTTTATTTCATATCTTTTGAAGCGTTTTCGTGGAAATACATTGTATGACACATTTTCCACGGATAATGCATGCAATTTTCCAAGTAACACGCTTCCTGCTATGGAATCAAGTGGCATTTAGAAGCGCGGCACGGTTTCATAAAGAAGTTATACATCGTCAAAAACAGATTTTTTGTTATTGCTAGATTAACAACGTGAAATAATTTTTAAAATTTACAAAAGTTATTCAACTTTAAAATATTCATACCCTGAACAATCCCTCATAGCTTTTTTCAGTCACGGGAGCAAAATTTTTAACCGAAAATAATTCACGAACATAGTTTTGGTATCGGCATTTCTCAGTTTACCTACTTATTTGAAAGTTATCGAGGCTATAGCCGTGTGGCACAGTGCCAAAGGAATGCCTTCCTCAAGTGAAATATTGCAAAATATTTATTCTTTATAAAGGATAGCAAGTGATGCTTTCGGGAATTTTGATTATATTGTTTCAGCGTACGGCCCGACATTCTATTTATGGTATTTTTAATTAAATCTGTAACGCCGGTTTAGTTGAAATAAAGCCGAACATAATTGGTATACTTAATAATCCGTTCGAAGCCATATTGCACGAATAATTTCATCTAACCGAAACCATTTTGAAAGCCGGCCAGTGTGGTTTAACGTTGACTTATATAATTATGTTAAGTACAATTAACATAATATTTGATATTCAGTTTTCTAACAGCTTTTTGATAAAAAAAAGATATGGAGAAACATTTTAAATGGCAGTTAGGGAGAATCAAATTCAGCGAGATACAAGATGTTACAAAAATAATTTTGAAACGATGTTCAGTTTTCTATTCAGTTTACTCGCCTGCAACAGAACTTTTGGTATATGAACATAGGCTTCTTCAAAAAGGGAGGAGTAACTCATCTTATATTTTCCTGCTCGTTATGGCATTAAGCCATTGAGAGTAGACTTCCCAAAAAAAACCTTTGTCTACTAATACTTGTTGTTGCTCGTCCAATTATAAACGAGTATATAGGCTACTCCAAAAAGGAGGAGTTTCTCAATTAAAATATTTTTTTGCTATGAACGTTACGACTTTTATAGAGTAGGATTCCAATATTTTTTCCTTTACTTCTTTCAGTTCTGCTGATGTTTTTAATTGCTCAAGTAAGTAAGTTTTGTTAGTCGTTAATTTACAACTAAAGAAACATACCCTGTCCCAAAGAGACATATTGAATCCAAAGTTGCAGTGGAAGAACTCGTGATGTTTGTCATGGAACTCGGCATCAGGCTGCCACGGCTGCCACCACTGGGACTTGAAGTTGATGCCCGAATGGTCGATGATGCCGTGGTAGTAGTTGTAGACAGCTACGGCGTAGAATGGTACTGGAATGGTGAAGATGGTTAATCATTAACCATGGTAATGGTAAATGATCGGATGAATTTGTTGGAGGTCCTTGTATGTGATCACCACATCTTTGAATGTTATAATTGCTCTTTCAATTGATAAATTATCTATGTAGAAATCCTGAAGTTCAACATAGATTACATGCAATGTTTTTATTCAAACAACTCCCCGTTGCCGTCACTGCACCGTATAATATTGCAGTAATATGTAAAAGATTTAGAGGAATCAAAAATTCAGAAGGAGCTCAGTTGCTTTATTCATTTAATTAAAAACCCCGTGCGGTTTTGTTAAGGTGCATCTACAACCCTATATAATGGACTTCTCTCCACTACCACACTATCTCTTTCTTTGATCTTCACTACCACAGTATCTCTTTCTTCGATATCTATTACTTACGCCAATGTGTAGGAACAACAAACAGCGGCAGGCACATAGTGAGCTGGATGTGCATGATCTCCACCGGGTGGATGGCGGTGACGGAGAAGGCGGTCGGCTGCTTGTACTTGTGGTGGAGCTTGTGGAAGTTTTTGTACAGGAACGGAGTGTGGTACAGACGGTGCATTATGTAGGTTGTGTAGTCCTGGTAAAGGTCATAAGTAGATAAGTTTGCCAGTTATGTATTTTACTAAAAAAAATGAATTTGTATCTTATGAAGTGCTTGACAGTTTACTTGGGAGCTAAATGTTAAAAGGTTTTTAAAACAAAAAACCTTTGAGAGAATTCTTTTCTAGTTCCTTGTTAAGGACAAACGCACATTTTGGAGGACTCTGAATTTAAATCTTTGCTAACTTTATGTAGTTTTTTAAGTACTTAATAGTATCAAAACTTACACTATAAATAAATATAGCAGGGAACTGCAGGAAAAACCAAAGCCAGCCGTATTCATCGAACTGGTAGTACACGGTGGAAGGGTTTCCATTCATGATGTAGCACGCCAGGAAAGCCGAGAAGGAACCAGTGATGAACAGGGAGAGGGTTCCTATTAAAATCTCGTGCCGTTCTAGTTCCGGAGACAACCATTTGGTGGGCTGGATCTTCCATTCGTGGGCTAGATGCTTTCTGTTCATGTAGAAGTACCACTGGAAATAGAGAAATAAGGTATTTGTATAGTGAGGACGATTTGCTGTCCCACCAATTGTATAATAGGTACCGAAAGTTTTATCAATTCTAGCAATAACAGTCACCCATTTATCAATGTAATTCGCGTTTGTATTGTTATGAATCCTTCACGTAACCTTTTATCTTAATAACTACTCATACACTTAATCTTTCTTCAAATAAATTCTTTGAAATGTACACGCTTTTTTAAACGTGACTTTTATGCTTATCATTGTAAAACACACATGACTCAATACGAAAATGAAAATGACTCACATAGTTGCTTTTCATACAAATACAAATAATACAACGTCCCGCGACCCGCAACCCGCTTGCACCTACACTGTGTCTTGCGCTTTAAAAGGACCGTGTCAAAAACTTACATGTAAGAACCCTCCAATAAGAAAGTACATAGAATACGACACTATGTGCGCGCACACGAAGATCACTCCAAAGTTCTCCAGCTTCAGTTTCTCTGTGGTGAGCTGGTTCATGATCTCAGAGACTGTCACGTTGGGATTGCTGTGGGTCTGGCCTGTGATCTGTTTTAACGCTGCCACTAGAATCACCACCCATTCTCCTGAAAAATATATATGCAAGATAATGAATTATTGAGAAATAATAAAGGAACCATTTAGTAAAACTAACTTAACTGCTTTATCTATATCTACCACAAAATAGCTAGCCTCCGTGGTCTAAACAGCCTCCGTGGTCTTGAGGTTTGAGCACTCGGCTCACGATCCGGAGGTTCCGGGTTCGATTCCCGGTGGGGACAATATCTCACACAAAATCTCTTTGTGAGACTGCCCGATAAGTAAGACGATTCCGTGCTTCGGAGGGCACGTTAAGCCGTCGGTCCCGGTTACTTTCTACGGATAGAAGTCGACACATGAGCCACGTCAGAGGCCTTTGGCGGCTCAATAACTCTGACACCAGGATTGGTCAGGTTGACCATCCACTCGATGAAGAAGAAGACGAAATAGCTTACACAGTAAGTACTTTGCTCTTCCGTGATATCTTCAGTAGTCTATACTAGTTTTATAAAGAAGAAGTTTTGTTCCCAGCTTAATAAATATATGGGCGCGACCCCACTAAATCCGGAAAAATAACGTAAGCGCGGTCCCCAAAATTATCACACTGATATGTAACAATAAAACTGGTTCTTGAGTTTGGAAGCTATGACGATAGTTACACTTGTGTATTTTGTTGTGTATGTATGAATGTGACATACGAAACTATGTCGTCATAATTTGAGTACAAAACTACGTCATCATACTGCTTTATCTGCTTTCATTTCCCCTTTTGTGTCCGGAATAACAAAGCCTAGTTTAAATTAGTGTACTGATACAGTATTTAAGTAGAGTTTGGAGTAAGTAGGTAAGTTCGTGAAGTTAAGTAGCCAACCCTAATAAGGGTTGTTGGAGTTAAGGGACTAAATTCCTTCACTCCTGCCTAGGGTTGGTCACTAACCTGCACGAACTAAATCACATTTAGTTCGTGTATTCGTTGTTAGAACATTCTTAGTTTCAATTCTACCGCTGTGTAAAAGAATAACGGTTTTTCTTGTCATTTAATTAAACTAGTAGTGTTCTATAGGTATCAATCTATCTAATCAAATATGATGATGATTGTAATCCCAAGAGAGACCGCTTCATTTCATTAACTTTAACTTCAATGTATTCAGATAAAGGAGTTATGTATACAATAGATAATATACATACGTACGTTATCATCTCATAAATCATTGTATTATTATTTTGATTACTATGAGTTAATCGGTTAATCTTAGATTATCCAAGTTTGTGAACACTTGTTGATTCAAATGTAATTCAAATGTCGACCTTTACTTGTGTAAATCAGTGACGTTGAGGTATTGGTACCTTTGTTTAGTAATTGACGAATAGTTTTGCTTGCAGGTTTCTTGAGGGAGATAATTTCTATTTATTTTTACCTTGCATATGTGACATTTATACTTTTATCACGATATATCTTACACACCACCACCCAGACACCCGGACAAATTCACACACGGTTAATTAGCCCCAAACTTAGCTCTAAGCCTGTATTATGGAATCTAACTAATAGTTATTGACAATTAGACGTCAACAACTATGTCTGCATATATTGTTGACTCCGTTGCATCTAGCCCGCATCCCCCGACATATGTCATTGTGCCAACGGGCTTGTCATGATCCATCCGAAAACCGACGAGCAAGACATTTCATCTATATTTATACAACTTTTTAATGACAACGGTATTACGTAACATTACTTAAAATTTGTATAGTTTTAGCAATTTTTTACGAGTTTACATAGTTTACAAGTAATATACTGGCCGGTATAATAATCATAATGTGACTCTAATCAATACATAGAGGTATAAGTAATTTAAAGAGTTGGCAACAAAATACATTTTTTCATTTGATTAGTCATTAATTTGATTCTTTACTGTTGCTACGTTATCAAGGATTATCTTCACTGATGATAGTCACCTGTTGACGTTACAAACGTCTTTAAAAGATTACATTCGATTTAATACGATAGGAATGTGGAAATAAACCAATATAATTTCGTATGGGTTTTCAACAATTTTGTTGTAGTTTGTTTTTGGAACGAAGTTCCTTATCGCGCGTTGCGAAAGGGGCCTAGACGGAAAAAATGGTAACGACATTTTTTAGGCCAGAGAGGGACAGACAGAGAAACTTGCGCACGCCAGAGAGAGACAGACAGAGAAACATGCGCGAGAGAGACAGACAGAGAAACTTGTGCACGCCAGAGAGAGATAGGCAGAGAAACATGCGCGGCGCGCATGTTTCTCTGTCTTTCTCTCTCTCTGTCTCTCTCTCTCTCTCTGTCTGTCTCTCTCTGGCGTGCACATGTTTCTCTGTCTGTCTCTCTCTCTCATATAGAAAGCAAGCTAGATATTTTCGTTTCGTCTTTCTATTTCGCATTGAACAGTGTGGTGTCGCGACGATTATTTTTGTTGATAATAAATAAACTTTGTTCCATCCGGGTGTCCCGGAGAGGTGGGACTTGAGAGGTATATAAATAAAAACTTTATTTACCCCACACAGTAGCTTTGGAAGACTATTTATGCAATACTCTCCTGAGGCCACAGAACACATGTTTGAAACGCACGCTTGCATAACACTTTAACAGTTTCTTGCTCGTGCAAGTTCAAAGTTATGTTTGGGCTAAAAGTTTAAAATGCAAGTAAACATGCAAGCAACTGTTCTTTTACAAGCATGTGTTCCTGTACTTAGAACATTTAATTTGGTAACAATATGTTATAAATAAACGACATACCTTTAAGTGTGGCTCCAAATGTGAACACGGCAAATGTAGCAATAATTGTTCCAATGAAATCTGGTAACCTTTCAAAGAACTTCTCAAGAGATTCAGCGTACTTCTCGATCCATCTCACCCCTTCAGTCATGGGGTCCCAGTATTTTGGCTTTGATACGGTCGATTCTTCAGGTACCACATGTTCAGGATTCTTTTCCACAGTCGTCGCCATACTAGAACAGTTACAAGACTTGTGTAAATATTTGATAGCTTCAAAGGCTGTCAAGATTCCACTTATTGATGTTTAAACTCACTTTATTGATGTTATTGTTATTACCACATTTATTTTATATCGCACACGTGCTGAACATGTAGTGGCGAATATATAAATGGTATATTCGCACAAAGTGCGGATTTATTGCCAATCACTGAAATATTGATAACCATTAAATTTAATTCTTATAAATTCAGATTAATTGTTGTGATATCTGATAATGTGATTATGATTTGCATAAAACACGTAGATACTATTCCACTGGTATTTGACCTCTACATAAACATTAAAAAATATCAATAAATATCGTGGTTACCTTTCCAATATCCTTGCGATTTTGTGCTACTTCCGCCATTATCTTCCGTAGATCCTTCAATATGCTGACTAACATTATGCGCATCACTGAAAACTAACAGTTTCAGTAGGTATGCCATACAAATTAACAAGGTTAACTTCAATAATCAATTTAAAGATATATTGATTTCCTGGTTAAATAACTCTTGACGCTCATAACGGGCCTTGCACACGAGCGAGAGAAACGCGATAGACTCGCGCATCTACTGTGGGGTAGTCTCCAATAAAGTGCTCGTGGTAGACTCAGCAATTACCTCAATGACACTTACACCACAAAACAGCTCTACAGAAAACTACATACACACATCGCAGCGGCTACACATCGCAGCAACGATGCGCCGTGATAGAATCGCAATGTGGAGACACGTACAGGGAGAGTGAATAGACACACGTGATGCGACGAAACAATGGCTACGATTCTTACGTTCGTGAACACAGACCCTTAGTACCGATAGAAGATTACAGACATCTCTTCGTAATTACGCGAACAATACATCCTTTTTGACTTATCTACGTGACTGTAATCATGCAAACATTTATTTTAGTTCGATCATTACGAATCAGTGAGTGGTTTAATTTATTGGGTGCGTACAGAGGCGACGAACTTTGTTTGTAGACGTCACTTATTTCATGTCGAAACATACAAAGATATCAGAATTTGATTAATTTGATTATCTCATGCAATATTTATAATAATTTCACAATTATAATTGTGCATCTACCTAATTCATTAATTTAATCGTAAGTTTTAATTGTAAGTTTGATGTATCTTTCACTGGTGTTCCTTAAATAAATAAATGAATGTTCAAATTAATCTTTAAAATGTACCGATTTAGATACGATTTTCTGTACAATAATATTGATAGAATCATTGTTGATGGCTGTGCACTACTGCGGCACAAAGAAGCCTGAAAGCAACTTAATTGAAAAGCCCTAAAGTCTATATTAAACAAAAACTTGATGGCCGAAACAAATAAAAGATATCACGTAAATAATGATTCTTTGACTTTTCGACTTTGTTATTAGGAAAATAAAATAGCAGGTTTCTGATAATAAACTTGAGAAGAGATGAAAAAAAATCATTACTTTAATATTGTTTTATATAATTTTTTGTTTAGTTGTCTAGCGCTGCTCTGTTACACGTGGACAACTTTACTTATATAATTATATTATTTAACTTTTATTTACATTAAAAGAATAATTTTAGATAAGTTTTTCTTAAGCTCAAAATGTTCAAAATTCACATTATTAATAAGTAAAGTTTGTACAGTCAAGGAAGTTTACAGTCAAATTGTTTAAGTTCTACGTATTTAAGTACTAAGCGTCTTAACATAATACGTAGTTGTAGGTACTTAAATACGTGGTGCTCTATTAGAAGTGCGTTTATTACGTTGAGATTCTTATGGTGACTAATTCTTGATGATTTGAACTTTAGCCAAAAATATGTCCCTTTGAAGGGGAAAAAAAACTTAGCAACATTATTCGCTGTCTGGCATGCAAGGAATTCTCATCTGAATGAAAGTGTTCGATTATGAAATTACCTGACTGTACATGCCTAAACGTTTTTAAAAGACCTTTACTAACAAGGACTCAGCCAAGGTCCTTAATTTCAATTAAACCTGATTTTACCTAAACCCTCCTTATTAAAATATAAGAGTTTTAATATTTACTCATAAAAAATACGTTATTTTGTTTGAAACTGTATCATTTTACTCCATCTTCTTATTTCATTACATCAAAGCCTTTTCACCCTATTGGAATAATAAAGAGAATTAAGAGAAAATATGTATGGAAAGGGATGTATTTTTCCTTTTAAAAGTATTTTGGATGAATGGATCACGTGTCGGTATGTATTACCTGCGCGTCGAGTGAACGAAGCCTGCTCTTAGGTGTTCAAAGGGTTTTTTCGGTTCACTTTAAGTAAATACATTTTGTTTATTTGGAAATGTTTACATACTTATCCTGCCTCTCCTTCTTATGTTTTTTTCCACGGTTAAAATAACGTGTGCCCTTGACGCCCGCGCTCAGAGACGTCAGAGACGAATGCTTCCTTAGTAGATATTTAATGAATGATTTTCACGTGTAATGGCCGGTTTACATTATTCCAGTCCAGCGATCCAGTCCAGTACTGGATTGCTTACTGGAAAAATGTAAACCGGCACTGGAATGAACTGAATCCAGTTAGCATTCCAGTCCAGTAACTGGATTCGCGGTCTACTTTTGAATCCAGTGCGATCAATCCAGTGCAACTGGAATAATGTAGACGGCCAATCCAGTGCCATTCCAGAGCTGTGCCAAACTGATCTCTTCTTGAAATCATTGTCACCGTAGTGTTCACACTTCAACGGCTTCTAAATAACTGGAATAATGTAGACGTTACAGATCCAGTCCAGCACTGGACTGGAATCTCGTTAGATCACTGGACTGGAATAATGTAAACCGAGCATTATTTATGAACAATTACGTCAGTTAGTTCAGTGTCAATTTAATAGTCACTGAGTGCCGCAGTAAGTGTTCTATCTTAAAAATTCACTGATTCCACTTTCTTTGTACTCGTACATCTAATGAAATGAACCCCACTGTCATTTTAAGAAAATAAACACGAAAATGTCTTCATAACAAAAATTTACAGTAAAATATAAAATGGAAACAAACTTTTCATTTCCAGTGTAAAGTTTAAATGTAGTAAAGTTTCGAAGCGCAACGAAATTGTACAAAGTTAAATAAAAACGGAACGAGCATCACAACCCACTGCGACTAGTTACGAACGTATCGCCGTGTTTATCTAACACTTTACTTCATATTATTTGGAAATACTTATTTTGACTTTTTGTGAACCAACGGTCATGCACACAGGCACAGATTTCACATATTAAAAGTAATAAAAAATAATCACGAGTAGGTTAGTAGCCATAGCCAACCCTGTCGGATTAAGATCGCCCAAAGGCCCCCGACATGGTCTAACGATTGAAACAACCGGGACCGACTGCCTAACGGGCCCTCTGAAGCACGGTAGCGCTCAAATCAAAATGCCACTATCGGCTGCCCACCGATTAAAAGTAATTTATTGGTATTTTTTTGTCCCATTGCAGGGTAAAGGCCTCTAGGCTCACTGAAAATTATCAGTCCCTTTCGTTCAATAGGAAATCGCTCAGCAATCTATTCGCTTGTTCATTATCAAAGTGTACTAGGATTAGTCATAACAATACGACATTCCAATACATGATATTCGACATCCAATGATATGTGAAACTATTGTCACTTGTTTAAAAGGAGTAGTACAATAAAGATTATGCTTAGTCGCCTTGTTTGCAATATATCTTGAGATAAAATTAAAAGAATAAATATTATGTATTAACAACTGAAGATGAAAAGACACAAACAATGAGCCTTATTTCCTTCGTTGAGTAAGCGTCATAATTGCACTCTGCTCTACTGCATAACTTTAAACGCGTCGCTACTTTATTTAGTCAGCTAGGTATAAAGTGACTTTATAAAACTACAAATCAACATACGATGTAGAAATGTAGTCTTATTTACGTTATAAACTACTACTAAACTAGGCAGAGGCAATGCATTACGTCTGCCTTTTGTTACTCAGTTTTACGTTTCACAAATATGAAAATATTAGGTAATAAAGTCTGTAATCCACCGCAATCTTCCTCCAGACAATGTATCGTTGGTAAGGCTGCAGTAAGCAGCATTGCACGCTCAGTAAAAACTCCATCAAAATTGTGGAAGTGTGAGTCCGCGGCGAGAGGTGCAGTGTGCCCATGCATTATGCACAAGGCATTTGAAGCTCTCACTTTGTTTTACTTTTACCCCTTTTCAAGCCTTTCAAAGCCGATTTTATGAATTTACTCAAGTTTTTAGGCCAGTGAATTGCACTTTAATACTTTGCTGATATTAAACTAAGCTGCGCTATGTTGCAGTAATAAATGTACTTTGGCTAAGCAAGAAAAATGTTTAAGGCTTTATTAATTTTGTATATGATTTTATTCAAAAAATAACTTAATAACTAAGCATGTGTTGAAGCGGCATTAGTGGGCTTAATAATAGAAGTATATTGCGGCGTACTCCATGACTCAAACACTGTTTTAACATTCAACAGGAAGATTATAGGCTATTTTTCATCCCGATAGTTAGCTTAGGAGACCGACAAATGTCACCTCATCATTAAGTGTCGTCAGCGGACAGTTTAACTAATGTGATGTCCATTGATTGTAGTAGATTCGAACATGTATGTTTTCAAGTTCTGAATGGTTATTCCAACCAAAAAAATTATCCTAAACTAACTGTCCCACGCGGTGGTTCCATCCGCGACCCAATAGATGTCGCTAGTGTGAATCTAAACCAGTGTACCAGCCAAATGCATACAAAAAAATCATTTAAATCGGTCCAGCCGTTTAAGAGAAGTTCAATATCATACACACGTACAGTAGAATTATATAAAGAAGAAGATTTTACCTCACAAATCAAGCTCATTTAGCAAATTGTAAGATACTATCACTAGTTGCCGAAATAAATAGGGCTGGGCACAATTAAGAGGACGATGCGGGTCGAATGACCCTACAGCCAACGGTTACGACTGGACGAAAGCATCTCAATACTACATAAATTGCTTTAGGATTTAATTTTGAATTTTCTTTGTCGTTTCTCTCTCTTAATCGCTATTTATGTTTTTTGTAAAAGAACTCAGGAATTTTATTAAGCTTTTGAGCTTTTGAGTAAAGTAGTTTATACTCCGATCTTCAACAATGCAATTGGACTACGTATATTTTTAATTAGTCTCGCTTCATTGTTATTTACTTTGAGCATTCTTTGTTTACGTTATTAATAGCTCGTGAATATAAACTTCTTAGACAAGGCCGTTGGCACAGTGTTATGTGAGAGCGCCTGCTGTGTCGGGGGTTGCGGGTTCGATTCCCGCCAGGAGTCAATAATATGTGAAGGCATAGTTGTAGGCGACGATGTCTGGGTGTTAATTATATATTTATATAAAGTATTTTTTATGTAAATGTAATAGCATCAGTTAGATTCTATATTACTAGCTTAAGCTTAGTTTGGGTTTAATAAACCGTGAATGAATTTATCCGGGGTGTATTTATGTATTTATTGAAAAGATTAAAATAGTTATTTTTCAAATAAGGCGATGTATTAGTGTAGAATTCCAGAAATATATTGATCTTTCATTCTTTTTCCATTGTCTCTATGTGGAATAGTTTTTAGTTTTGGGTTACAGAGTTACGTCGTATTTATCCGGCTTAAGCAACTGGTTGCAAAAATGGCAGTATGGAAAAAATATTTTGAAAAAATGTTGGAACAAAATAGTAAAAAATTATACAACATATAGAGTGAGTTCATTCGGGCTGTTTGTATCAACTTTGGCTAAGAAAAAATGACACTAGGTTTTATGGGTATTAAAAAAATCTATATCAGTGAGATTTTGTGATCCCTGCTTCAATAGACAGGCAGCCCTCTGTAAACCTTATCCCAATTAAACAGGGTGTGCCGCGGGCTCTGTTAGTGACGGTAAGAAGCGATGAAAAAATGGAAGTTTTGATTTAGCTAGAGCTGCACCTCCGTATAGCGATAGTTCGGTAATTTGTCCGTTTACTTTTTGATTCCATTTCTCTATGCAACCTTTTAAAACGGAACTAAAGGCTAGAGTTCAGTTACAAAATGTTTTCAATTCCTTTTCCAAAATCGTAATATTGGACCAAAGTCCAATTTTCTCAGTCACTCCCATTATGTCTCAATTCCTGTTTGTATAATCCTTGCGTCGGAACGGAAAGGATTCCGAAGCAATTTCTTGCTTATTTCAATTTTAAATAAACCCGCTGGAGAAAAAGTGTTTTGTCACTAGAATTATGTGGGTTTTTGGAATTGGATTGCTTGTAAATTTATTCTTGGTGCTTGAAAAAGACTTCAAAATAGGGAATACTGACGTTATTTGCACTATTTTCAGGAAAATACGATGTTAATGACAGTGGTGGATTTTGGTTGGTAAAGGATTTCCGTATGAGAGGTAGAGTTTCATTCCGAGGCGGGTAGTTTTTATCAAAGGGAAACTTGTATTTTTTTAAACAAATAACACAGGTTTTCTTTCGAACCTAGCCCACGTCTGGATCACGCTACAGCTATCATAACAACATTATTTACTTGTATGACTATATTTTTAATATTAAAACGACATTAACGATATATTTTTTTAACTAAGTGATGTTAACACTCCGCGATTGTTGAGTTGCTTGCTACTCGGCCTCTACTCGGATGGGTTGCCGTCCGATAGTGGCATTTCTTTCTGAGGACCACAGTACTTTACAGAGCATGCTTTATAGTTTCGGTTGTTAGAACTAGTCCAAGGCCTTTAAATCCCAGAGTTGGCCACTAACCTATTCGATCTAAGTTATTTTCACAATGGTATCAGTCAAACGGGAGTTTAAAATATTTCATTATAGCTCCTAAAGATACTTGCTTTCCTAAAGGTCGATGGACGTTCAAACTGAAAGCTAATTATAAATATTACCTGATACGCTTTCAGTAACTCGATACGTTTGTGTCGCTGCGTCTCAGTCTCAGTCTACAACATAGTTAACATCAAAGCAATACCTACGAGTCGGCGTCGCAGGAATACCGGAATCCAGGACTTTGTAGAAATTCCCATTCTTTTGCCGTCATATCACATGTCACAGGCAAAGCTGGAACTCGGTAGAAGTTTTAATTAATTACGAGAAATGATTTTCAGAATCTTTGAGAAGGTAATTTTGGTTATTTATTTTAATACGGGTGCCATTTTGTAAGAACCTTTTATTGAGTTCAAGGAAGTAGCTTTCAAATAATGTGAATGAAAAAATGTTGGCAATTCTGAATAGAGCTATGAAAATATATTAAGTAATAAAAGTTAGAAGAAAAGGAAAGGAAATATAGGGATCACTTACCGTCGTCCCGGGTTCGTCTTGATAATTATCGGCGATTATCACCGGGATACCTTTTTACATTTTTATCGCGTGCGCCCGTGGTGTGCGGTGTCATACAAAAGTGCACTGCCGCACACGGGCGTGCGCACGCGGCGGGCGCACGCGACGGGCGTACGCTTAACGCAGTGTTGGCTCTAAGACATATTCTTATTATTCATTCATTGATAATTATGTAAAGAAAAAATATCTTGATAATTAACCCTGCTTTCAATACTTGTCGCTCCTAAAACTGCCAATTCGACTTAATGTAAACCTGCCTGTAAAGACAAGTAACAATAGGCTCGCATTCGCCAAGAGTGGGAATATGCCATGACCACGTAGAAAGATGACGTAGCATTCTACACATTTTGAAAGAAGCAAGAAACACAAATGTAAAGCGATTGCCACTTGTCTATAAAGGCAATTCTCTTTGATATTCTGAATCTACCCATAAAATATATCAATGACATTTGTCCAGTGTCAATAAATCGGGCCGCTAGTAAACTGTTTTCATTGAATACTCCATATCTGCAGTGAATAGTCCTCAGTCCCACTGGGGCTGAAATATAAATACAATGTGATTTACAACCCCTCCACTAAGCTTTGGTTTCCGTACAATATTTCTCGAATGCCGCCTTTTCGTCGCCTATAAACTTCGCTTATCGCACCCGCGACAGATTTTATTACATGTTTTTGTCTAAAAGTTTTACATCTAAGTGAATTTATTCTGAGTTTGATAGCAAGGATAAGTTAAGGTAGGAATTTATCTAGAATAGAAATAGGTCTAAGATTTCTCCTTTTTAGTCACAAACAAATATTAAAAATATTTGGTCTTTGGTAAAACTCTTAATATTTCCAAAACATATTTACGGAAACAAATTACCTGATCTACTCGTAAGTACATATTTATCTTTATAAAAACAATAATATTTTTTTCCTCCTAAAAATGTTACAAAAATTATCGCCTATTCTCGGTTAATCTTTCAATTTTCCCGTAAGTCGATAAAAACACTTTTGTACAAGATCTGTGGATAAAAATTGGATGTGTGGAATAAATCCTGTGAGATTGAACGTTGAATCGATTTCGTGAGAGACTCACACGTGCCAACCGGATCCCCGTATTATCAGCTCAATGGAAAGTGTTAAGATATATTGCTTCCTACGTTTGTTAAGACAACATTCAGTTAAAGTTGCAAAGCTTTGGTAGCTCCTGCCACTAAGTCAGGGTCTTCTTCTACGGGTTAGGACTTAATTTTATATATCGGATGTAAGGATGTACGAAGTACGGAAGCTTGGAACCCTTTGTATTGAGTAGCCACTGATGTCCAGAAGGTATTATAATAAATATTACGCACTATCATTACTTATTTACAAGTTCGAGACTTTTAAAAAATATGAACACGGTATTCTCACATATGTATTCTCATGATTTTTTTATTTTGATTTTAAGTAATAATGTCCCACTGCTGGGCAAAGGCCTCTCATATCATTAAAAATATTAATAATACGGGTTGGTAATCGCAAACCCGAGTCATGCTTGCAAAGTAGGAAACTCGCTCGACCTGGGAATTGATCCCGGGATCTCAGGCACATATCACTAAACCACCGAGGCGTCCTGTTATTGATATTTTTTCTGCACTTCTGATAGTTTCAAATTCTTTGGTTCCGCGAACATTGATAATTTATTTTCTGTTAAACATTTCAACGAACATTACCAAAATAATAAACCCTCATGTCTTGTGACATTGGTTGTGCTAGGCGAGCAGATGCTTGCTCAAATTAGCCGACTATTTCTCTCCTGAGGTCGGCGATAAAGAAAAGTACCGTTCTAACTATATATTTTCTATACACTTGCACTTGTTCTTTCACTTGTACTTTTTAAGTGAAAGTGGCCTTTGCCCTGTCATATCTACAGGCTGTTACTTACCGTTATGAATGTGCTCCTAACGTCGATACACTCGAAGTAATCCGGGAACATGTCTATCTAGCTTCCTTTCATCGACTATACGTGACTTGCATCGCTAAACATTTGTATAAAGACACCTTTACATTGTCCAAATGTAAGGTGAGTTTCTTGGTAATGATTTTCAGGACGAAAAAGTTTCAATAACATATGTTTTCATGTAATAAAAAAAGATTTTAATAATGTTTTAGTTTCATGTAGATATGTTTGTCTATTTTGTGGGAAAAAATTCATACTATTTGTAAAAGCTTATATTTAGCCCAAAGTAAAAAAATAAAGCTAAAGCAACTGAAATGGTATATTCGTTATTAAAATGTATTTTTTAAGGAAGTTTTAAATATGATAGAAATTCAGTTAATATTCAAAGTTCTAGTGTTATTATATAAAAATCAGAGATTAGGGACGTGGAAGCTCTAATCATAAGATATCACTGAAAATAATACTTTGAACCCTGCCAACGCCTATTACAAAAGTCACACTCGCAAAGTAGTATAATTAACTAAATACTGCTGGACAAAGACCTCTCATCTCACTGGAGATTTCAGTACTATGAGGAAGATACTGCAATTTAGTAAAGATTGCCTTTTCATGTGCCAGTGTAACACCTCCTTTAACTTGTATTATGCTGTGACATGAACCTGATATTATAATATTACATTGCTCAAAAGCGTTGTAATAAAAGGTGAAACGGCAATACGTTTGAATTAATAATTTATTCGGAGAATTTGTCTTTTTTTATATTAATTTACGAAAATTTAAAAATGTTTATTAAGAATTAAATTGCCTTTAATTTATATTTCAAACTTCTTCTTTTTCGTATCATTTTAGTATGCCGTTCTTGTCAAGTTACTCAAATATTTCATTGTATATTAACCCCTATATCACCACTCTACCGTTATAACCAAGTAAACCGTTTATAATTTCAATTTTAATAAAACGGAAAAGTGTTTGTTTTGCTTATTATTGCTAGAGGGAGATCCTAACTCAAAATTTACCTAACTTAATTGAATTTCACAAGAAAATAATTACATTATAGCTATATTGTACGGGGATTCGTCGATGAGAGCTGATTTGAAACGGGGTTCTATTTTGAAAATAAATACAAGTACAAATTAATTTTGGAGGGAAAAGGGTTAAAGATGTTCTAATGAATTTTAGTTATTAGTTTGACCACGGTTTGAGGATTTGACGTGACTGGATAGGAACTTTTAATTTGTATCCGAATCCTTCAAAAAGGTATACTCGTTTTATATTACAAAAAGGTATACCTTATGATGTAAAAGAGCACACTCATGTTATGTACTTACGTTAAATTCGACCTGCACACCTAGATGTTTAGACATGACGTTAAAGAAGATCTATAAAGGTCACGGGACCTTACAAGTCTTCGTCTATTATGTACCTATTACTAATGACTAGACTGGCCCACCGAAGCCTACGTAACTTCATTTTCTTCATTTCATTCACTTTGAGCCGACATTTTTTATGTCGTTATACCTATGGACAAGCCTTAAAGAACTATTGGTAATCGTTTGGTTTTTATTTGATACTACTATGTCTACTATATCTACTATCGAAATGTGTAGGCACGTTATCATGAAATATTCCCATTGGTGCATTATTGTAGTAGAAAACAAAATATAAAATGTGTAACAATGGCTACTCCATTGAGTTTAAAGGAAAATATTATTTGCGAGTTTATCAATCCCTAACATCAGATTACTTTGACTTGTTAAATCAAAATGTTGCCATCAGAGTGATAGATTTAAATCCACAGCGTTGTGTTGAGTAAACAAATGAACCTTAATCAGGGTTGTCATCTCCACGCTTCATGGAATCAGTTAACATAATATTTGTTTAATAATTAGTTCACAGTTTAACGAACAATCTCTCCTAATTAATTAAATAAATAATACGTATAAATGACTATTATTTTGATTTACTCATTGTTTTGGTTTCAATCGTCCCTCATGCTCTGTGGCTGTTGTTTAAAAGTTTCTCTTTTGGGTATACTTTTAGGTTTATTTATTTATTCGATGAAGAGTTATTTGTGTTTATTTTCTCTTTGTTTATCGTTCGATGTTTATGTAACATTCACGCCTGACTCGATGATAATAAATGCTTGTAGATGGTACACGTTCAAAAGAGCCTCTTTGGAACCAAAACTGAATAAAAATGTTTTACGTTGATTTTGATATTTATTTACGGCTGAAGGTGCGATTTCAAATATTCGTTCTTCGCATGAAAAATACTTTGACACGCACTGTTTGAACTTTAAAGGACGGATGGCAAAAGAAATGTTTATTTTATTGTGTCGTTTTAAATTGTGTGCTGTTTTGTATAAAATAAATAATAATATTGACCAAACTGTTTTTGTTTCATAAACATATTTACGTGACATTTCAAGGGTGGGTTGCACAAGAATTATCAGATTTATTTAGTGGCTAAATATTTAAAAATAATGTTTGTTTTAAATAGTGTTCTATTTGGTACAGCATAAAGTACGATTTTGAACGAACTGCTCTTGTTTCTAAAACCTATTTAGGTACTTAATAGATTTAAGAATTCTTGTTCAATCAGCCTTATAGCATCTTGTGGAAACCATTCTAAATCTTTTAAACTGTAGCTGTCGTAGTTGTCGTAGCTGTCAACGCGTGCATCGAATGATTTACTGTAATCGCTTCTTCACACTGTTAACTTCAACTTTTTTAGTTATTTGCCATAACTGACATCAATGACATGTAAAACAACAACAAAAAACAGACGAACCGCCCGTATCCGTTATTTTTATCGGTCCGAACTACACACGTCACAGAATTGGAATTAAATTAAAAGCTATGACAGATGCCAGCCCACGCCGCGTGATTGCCGACAATAATTCAAATGAAACGCTCCCATACAACTCGTTCGGATGGACTTGTATCACTTGTATTCACATTTCATCGGTTTCAACTGAATGTATAAAATGTTTCGAAAATAAGTTGAATAACACTATTCGTTGTAGTTTTTATAGTAACTTTTTGATGAAACTGAATTAGTATACCCGAATAGATCTTTTTTTGTTTTTATTTTATTTGTTGTTTGAATTGTAAATTATTGTCTGTTATTAAATAAATTACTTTTGTTGTGCAACGGTACAGTAATGGTGACGATGAATACTGAATTTGTTTTAATTCTAAATTCTGTAATTTTGTGTAATTTGAAAGAAAAATCTTCGTTTGATTAGTCAGTAAAGATAGTTCATAACAATTTATTGTTATTGGTCTTTTATTTAACACCCGTACTCAGAGATGAGTAACTTTGACATTTTATGAATGAATTGACGGGATTTTTATCCCGTCAATTAGTTGCGATGATGTCGGTCTAATGGATGTCTCTGAGTGCGGCAGTAAGCCAATTAATTCTCATTAAAGTTGACTTTCCACTTTTACCTGGAACACACTTTCCTTACATTACAACATGTTTTTATAAACAATTTAAAACAGCTTAAGAACAAACAAGTTCATCAAAATTAATTACTTTCTAAACGCGACGTAAATCCCGAGCAATATTTAGCTTCTCTTGTTCCGATGATTCGTGTTAAATGTGAAGCGAACTCCGGTTGTTTTAATAAATTACTCCAAATTTAATTTTCGCACCCATTTAGGATCACAGTCTCCACAGACTTAAGATTAGACTGACTTGACGCATTTGTTTATCTTCGAGAAGTTTGACAACAGTTGCTGGTACAAAGGTACAAGTGTAAGTACACTTTGGTGTAACAGAAAAAAAATTCTGTAGTAGTCTGGCATGCCTTACTATGATCTTTGACTATGATATTCATATAACAAAAACGGTGTAAAGACTTTTGGACTAAGGTCTGCACAGGCTCTTAAGTATTTTACATTCAAAATAAAACTCTTTTAATTTAAACATAGATACGTACCGAAGTCGCAAATGAGCTAGTGCGGTTATTGAATAAGGTAGAGTATTAGCCTAAATAAAGTAAAGCGTTCACCTGTATGTTCTACTGCATATAGATAGAGGTAGAGGCCTCTACGCTTACTGAAAATATCAGTACAGTAAGAAGGATCAAACGTAATCACCACTCTTGCATACTGCGGGCGGGATAGTAATCTCAAACCAGAGCCATGTTTTAAAAGAGAACGAAAATATCAACCAGCTTATATCGTGATGGTTTAAATAGTGTAATATCAAGCAGTTCTCAAAGTCTGCATCTTAACAACCTAGTCCTAGATAAGCACTAAATGAAATAGAACCTAAGCCTTACCCAGCGAAGCTTACTCAGGCACTTATAGTTTACAGACACCAAATAACAACAGCTATAAACGAGGTCTCCGTTAAACCTCTACATCTGAACCTTAAGCAGAGTTTAAACATAAAATTAAAACGTTGTTAATGCGATTATTCGCCAGTAATCAAGGCAAGAGGGATAAACGGGTCGATGGGGGAAAATGGGACAAAGTGGGACGAAATTGTATAAAACGAGAGTGGACTGCACAGATACGGATAAACGCCTCCCTCATTTGCAAATTGAAATTAGATTTTCGTAATTAGGTATGCCACTGCGAGTTCGGCTTTGATTTGTTCGACGAGTTGGTATGGAGTTTTATTATGATGATTAGGTTATGATTAATTTTATTGATTCAAATGTAAAAGGATGTTGTAAGTTTAGTGTGTGTCCGTCTCCTTTGTCCTGGTAAATGAATAAACTTATTTTTAGTGACATCATCAAATTACTGCCCTCGGGTGCTCTCATATAAATTTGTTTAAAAATAAAATACTTTTAAAAATGTTGTTTGTATATTTCCAAGAATTTTAAATCGTCCAAATTCCCAGTATTTCTTTGGCCACCGTTTTAACTATACTTCAAATTATTTTTTACCAGGTTGAATGAACAAATTGTTTTAAAAGGATAAAATATAATGAAAAACAACGTTTTCACTTAGGTTAAAATGAAATTGATTATACAAAGGTTCGTTAAAATCCGAAATATAAACTGTTGTAATACGCCAAAAATATTTTCAACTCTTTAAAATTTTCTTAATTATTGAAGGTTACTTTTAACCTACATACAAAATCCTGTCTCAATTCGTGGTAATCCTCTTATTTATAAATCGTTAATGTAATTTAAGCCAGCGTATATAAGGTATTAGGTATTGTGTCATATCTAGATCAAGATCTCTCATCGTTGTATCTAAGTAAACGTCTCAATTTTATCTAATAGATTTTCCTAATATTCCACTCAAATGTCGCAGACTTTTGAGTTAATTTTTCATCCTAAATTATAACGTAATACTTGGTGAACATAAAATGTTCCGCCCCAAATCACAATGTAGAGAGACAGGTAATACGAACCGCGGAACATTTTTAATCTCGGTCAATTTGTCAAGAAGCAAAGGGCTATAAACAAACGCCAGTCCATTTATCGTAAACATTGTTTAGGGTAGATTCGCAGAACGTTGGGTTTCAGAGCTAGGAAAGCGTATAGAAGTGGCAGAGGCAATTTAATTAGGATGAAGAGCGAAGAGCGAAACGGAAGAGCGAAGTACTTGTTCTCCTTTTCGTGGTGATGCATTAGTTCAGCGCCCCTAACACAACGAATGTAACAATGCGACATGACATGATATGATGAGCACTATCTTTTACGAGATGATATAAATTAATTATGAATAAACTATGTCACAATTGGTGGAAAACGCCAGTTTCACATATTGCACCAATCAACACGCAGTATTTATCACATGATGTCCAAAATAACGCAGGGTAAAGTGTCGCCTCTACAATGGACTTAAATTCATTGTATCTGTTAACCACTGATATTAAAATAAATAACCCTCAACTATAAATAATAATTTCATTTTCAATTACTTCGATTGGTTAGTTATCTGTGTTGAATGAATTACAATTAATAACGTGGGAGCAAATGTTAATGTTTCATTGTGATCATTTAATTTGGTTCTGTTTGTTTTATTAAAGTGTTATTTTAATAATAACAAACTTAACATAAAATTAAATGTTGTGGTATTGAATGGTATTGGATAAAAAAATATAGCGTAGAATTTATGTCCAATAAGACAAACTTGATCTATGAAAACGTTTCCCAAAAACACCACGAGTTAGCAACGTTACGTCAATGTTTCGTAGTATGTAATGAACTAACTATGACATGTTAAGTATGAAAAATTACGTCAATTGGTTTTTAATGGACGTCTCTAAATTCGGCATTAAGAATTTCCTCAACCTTTGACTTATTAAAACGTTCATGTCTGAATCGTGTTAGTTCTATGTATAAATTATTGCACAGTTTCCCGCAGAACCCTTTTGAAATAACGGTCGGTCTGTCGGATCTCAAATTGCATCAGAGAGTGGCTGGTAATTAATTCCTTTTTATTTATTGTTTTTGTAAGCCGAGTGATTAAGAACCTCTTTCAAATGATTTAATATTTACAAGTTTTATTGCGCGGTCGCTGTGGCTCTTCATTTGTTTACATGTTTCAACTTTAGCTTCGGTTTGTTCGTTTCAGCACACCTCTGTGAAACTGATGCACAAGGGGTGTCCTGACACGATACTAAATGGATAAAAATGCTTTATGTAATGCAATTCTCGAATGGCGTTCAGTGTCATAATAATTTGCATGTGTAAAAAAAAAAAATGCGTTGTGTTTTAGTTCATTCATTCATTTTAAGTAGGCTGGTCTAACCTAGTGTAGGAGATTTTAGACCGCTTAAATGCCTCCGACACAGTCTAACGATTGCAACGACCGGGACTGACTGCTTAACGTACGTAACGACTGTGAAGCACGTTAGCGTTCAGATAGAAACGCCACGTTCCGCCTCTTATCGAAATAGGGGTACGCTGTACGTTGCTTAACAATCGCAATGAGTTGCTGTTACTCAAACTACGCCACGACCGCTGTCTAATGAATTTTGTAAGTTATGGAATTTTTGAAGTGGTAAGTAGTAGTAGCAAAGTAGAACCTAAAACCAGACTATATTTAATGCATACATCAACTGTTTTTTATTATATTTAATAAAAATCTAATTGTAAAAAAAATTAAAGAGCAAACATCGCTCGTCGTTCCAAACATCCTTTGATTGAAGTCGGGCTCTCTCTGTAATTGTCTTGAGTTTTTCTTTGAATCAAGTTTTTGATATTTGACAACAAAAGGGTTTATCCACCGAGTCACTCAATAAACTGCTGAGATCTTTCAATTGAAATGATTGGTACTTACTTCGGCTTTTTATGATGTAATTTGATTGAAAAGTCTTCATTAGTTTAGACGTTTTTTGTTTGTCTTGTTAAAAATAAGTAAGTTGAACCAGGTTAGAGGCCATAGATTTTCTATCTATACATATGACTTTCATACGATTTAACCAACGATGTAAGTATATACTAAGTACATACATCGTTTGTAACTAACGATTTGCTAATTCATATTTCATACTAATTTACTAATTCATGTGAGATGTGTCATATAACAGAAGTAGAATTTGTTTTATAACTCATTTAACTAGTTAACATTAACTAGCTACATTTAAAAGTTAAATAGCAAAAGTTTCAATCTATTTCATGACCTGAATATAATTAAATTATATAGATATTTAAATACTGGTTTCTTGAGTTTAAGCAAACACCACTCATTTTGAATTGAAAGTAAGCTTACGGATACACTTCGCCTTTTAAAGTCAATAGTAGCCCGTCTGATAAAGGACATTGCGCATCGTAGTCCAGCCAGGCTTCAGATATTCAACGTCCAATATCTGTAATCCTTAAGTCAGTCTAAACAGTTGTCGATACTTTGTTAATTATTTTGTCTATAAAAAAGTCTATGGCAGACGAATACGTTTTATCTTTACGCTCTCCTACATATATATGTACATAGACTAATATACAGTTTAAAAACAGCCTACAGTCTGCGCAGTCTCTTTCTTGGCCTCAAAAATTATGAATGATATTCCGCTCCATGGTTATGGATAAAGTGGAAGTTCGTTAACCCGCGCTGCATGAAGATGTAAAACAGTAATTTGGCATTCATGCTCTATTCCCGACTCGCAGGAACTTCTGCCAATAGCAGCTAGTTTAAGTGGGTAATGTTCTGAATAAATAATCTTGATTTCAACTCGATTGTTCTCAACTAACCCAGGTGAAGGTTTAGGTAGACCGTACACTTTTAGTATCGCAGTTTAGCAGATTGCCTGAGATATTCAAGAGGTGTACTCGGTACTCCTACCATGCCCCTAACTTGGTTTGTTCTCGTTACAGTGTAGTTGAAGTTATAGTAAAGGTAGTAAGATAAGAATACCTACCTCGACACAATGAAATACTAAGAAGAACCATCTCAATGACCTAAGCCTTTAACCCATGAAATCTGTAGATTTTATGGGATATATTTATGTCTGTCTATCTCTGGCATCTTAGCTTGTAACCAAATGGATGATTCATCATCATTCGTCAATCTTATTTACGTAAAAATAAATTCTGATAATAGTAAAACTACAACGGTAAGCACAGAAAAAAGAAATTTGTACGAACTTACGTTTTACGTACACTATTCTATAACGATACCACTGCAAGCCAAGAGTACTAAATTCAAAATTGGGAACTGTTTCATCTTGAGAATATGCTTCGTAGTTATAGAGGTTCAACGATCCTGGCTCTAAATGGTACTTGTATTTAAATACGTCCGGGTGTAACTTTACGATCTAGGTATTACCTCGAGTTTACGATTGTTTTCGAATTCTATATTATAGATCGCAATTCAAACAATTTGAAATCAGCTTACTGGTTCCGGTTAATTTATATCTATATCTAAACTAATATAATGAAGCTAAACAGTTTCATTTTTGTTTTTTAGTTTTATTTGTTTGGTTGAACGCTCTAATCTCAGGAACATAATGCTCAGTATAAATATATAGGTCTCTCTATAAGGCGATGAGTTGAAAAGTCTTCAGCTTTGTCTATAGAAGAATAGATAACAAAGCATCATATTATAATATATCACCCAAAAATGTAAAGGCATGTAAATGATTAGCCTATAATGTCCCCCTGCACATAAACGTAACTATTACTTTAATCTTTCTTCAAGAGTGCAGAAGATAACCAGTTAAATTATTTATGCCACAAAAGAGAATAATCCGCGTAAATAATGCTAATGAACACTTTTTATTTCTTTTACAAAGATTTATTTAAATTCTCAGAATAATGATATTTAAATTGTAAAAACAATGATATTTATTATTTTGGGAGGCAAATTATAAAAATAATGGGAGTAGAAAGGATCATTATCTGAAATGTCAAGTTTCAAGTTAAAGGGTCGTCTTAAGAGATCGTTAAGTTGGCGAGCACTCGTTAATGTCGTAAATGTACAATTGAAGTGACTAATTTGACTAAAATGGACTTTAATTTGTTTGACAACTTTGAATTTAATTCTATTTTATAAATTTTTGGGACAGATTTAAGTCATTTGAATGAATTGAACAAATTAATTCGTGTAAGCATGACCTCTGCTGTTGGAATATTAATTGATTGATAGAACATTGTAATTTTTGAACGTCTTGTTCGTATAGACGCATACCACCTCAGTCTTCTGTGACGACGGTTCCAATAAAGGGGCCGAAACATCAGATAAAAATAAATTTAAAAAAGGAAAGTGTATCCGTTAACGTATTTTCAATTCATAATGAGTAATGTCCGCTTACCTAAGAAACGAGATGAAATATCGTAGATTGACCCCTGAATTATTACTATCTGGATATCTTTTTATTCTCCCGTTAATAACCATATTATTTTTAGGAATTCCTTAAGGAATATTCAATCACAGCCAATCCAGTGTTCAATACTGTATCAGAAACTGAAGTCGCCTTGAAAGTTATATCAATAGAAAATCATAGAAGGTATTGAAATATACTCTATTGCATAGTTAAAGACACATGTAGTACAGGTGCTTTTATCGATAACTTGAAATCATGTCCTAATATTTAAGAAATTCGTCCAGCTACTATTTTTTGTTTATTACATGTTACTTTCCATTATTTATATTTTTTACTTTTAAAATGTTAATTTTATTAAGGAAATTATTGATTTACTGCGGCACTCAGAGTTAACGCAAAACACACACAGTGCGGGCTGGATGACGTTGTATTACTTGTATTTGTATAAAAGGTGTTAAACATAGTGTTTTGTTTTATGTTAATTAGTTCATTGTCGATTACTTTAATTTATCTGAGTACGATAGTAACTAATCAAAGTTCTTAGAGAAAACTACAAGAAAACTGATGTTCGTTTATTTGCCTTCAGTCCTAAAAGAATCCCGTAAGCACATTAACTCTTTACAAATAACACGCAATAAAAATGCAGAATTGTCTCTCAGAAGCACTTATTAAGTCTGCGAGATCGTAAAAAAGACATAAATACGATTTAAATTGTTGCATCGCGTTTAAAAGTGACATAATTGCTCCGTCCGCTGTTCGGAATATGGCCCCTTTGTAATTACGAGGATACTGTTAATAACTACGCTCTGAAATGTATGTCTGTGTTTTTGGAACAGATTGTTTTTGGAAATTTTTGAAGACATTTAAAACTTTTAAAACAATGCTATGAAGTTCTTTTTCTAAGTGCGGTTAAGGAAATCGATGATGTTTGTATTTACCATCAAAAAACTATGAAGCCCATTGGATTTGACGTACCAAATATAAGAACTAGCTAAAGAAATCGTCTATTATAGTGCAGCTATTTTAATCTACACTTCCCATTATGGAAAAAGACATAGATATTGACAGTATGTTTTTTTAAAATGAAAACCCACCCAAATCCCTTGACGAAAGCTAGTGCAAACGACACCAAACACTACGGACCGGGAATTGTTTGAAACAGCCTCGTTAGAATTACACCAAATGTTTATTTTGTTTATATTTTCTGCGTAAATGTCTCTAACAGAACGTTATGCCGTAATTAAAACCATTATCACGTAATCATCGGTGTGTGTGAGATTACGATACGATTTATCTCTCCTATGATAATAATGATGTATCGCTCACCTGGTGATTACAATTAACGACTGATATCCTGGGTGTCTTGAAACAATGTAATGAGGAAATTGATAACGGTAAGTACCCACATGCGTACTAAGGCGCAGTTTAAGTCGAGCACGGTGAGCAGCGAGTTCAATAGAAAGCGAGCGAGTAAGACATAATATATGTGACGTTTCCGTTCTATCAAATTGCCTACTCAATGTTAATAACACTCCTAGCACCGTTTGTATAGAAGCGGACAGAAGCGATGCAAATCGGATATTCCCAGCACTGTGATTGGCTAATTCACCCGCTCCGCTTTTTAATGGAAACGCTCTACTAGAAACATTGTACGAGTACTTATATGATAATGGCTTCAAAGATTTATGCGAACCCCTTAATGGAAATCGCAATACCATAAAAACAAGTTTACATACATTAAGTTTTTCCGCATGAAAAGATATGTGTTCAAAGTCTCATACATGTAAATGATACTGGAAGTTTGGATCGGCCGCTCACTTCCCGGCTACAAGTTTCAAGATAAAGCGACGAAACACAGAATGAAGCTAAATAAAGTTTGCTGGAGTTAGATATAGTTCGATACCGAAGGAACGGTACAACTTCTTTGGACCGAACTCCCGAATGCTGTACAAGTTTCAGGCGCGATTGTCCGACACAGAGACACGAGCCTATAATAATACTTCCATATTTTGTATTGCTTCATGTGTTGACTTGTCCTATGCTATTTGATTTCTACGATTGAAAGTAAAGTAAAGTATTAGCCTGTACTACTGATGGGCAAAGGCTTCTCATCTCACCGCAGATGGATTGGACATAAGACAAGGATTGGACATAATCACCACGCTTACACCCAATGCTTGTTGGTGATCTCAAGCTCGAGGCATGTTTGTTGTTTTTTTAAAATAACATAAATATAGCCAATAAAATCAAATCGTGCTCTAAACTAATATTAATTAAAAATAATCGATTAATTTCGTA
This sequence comes from Cyclophora albipunctata, assembly GCA_963082685.1. Taxonomy (NCBI): domain Eukaryota; kingdom Metazoa; phylum Arthropoda; class Insecta; order Lepidoptera; family Geometridae; genus Cyclophora; species Cyclophora albipunctata. Next base: position 333,941 of record OY720121.1, on the reverse strand, counting down.
AAACGCCGATAAATATTATTACAACAAACATTTATGTTTACGATGTAAAATTAGTATTCGGCAGTTTGTTATTTAACTGGGGAGCTTGCAGCTCACAGAACTTTACAAGTTGAAGTAAACATTTTACATAAACATTGGGGGGTTAAAAATTATGAGGAAGTATTCTTTACAAATGGACGATTCTTTCGTCAGGTCTGATACGCCCTCGGGGAACATATTCGGCCTGTTAGTCGTTATTATGCGAAGGTTCGTAACATTACCTGCCCTTATAACGTCTGTGTTTCGTATTCACCCCGCGGGCCCATTTGGGAACGTACGAATCGAAGCGAATAACCCATGAATGTTTCATATTACGTTATGTTTATGTTTGATCTTAGATATGTTTGTGATCATGTTTATTAGCTTTTTGTTCGGTGATTTATCATACGAATATTTCCAGTAGCTCTTATACTTTCTCGGTAATTTGATATCGGTAACATGTTTGTTATACATATTACAGTAGTTTTTGTATTGTTATATTATTTTTTATTGTAATAAGGAAGCAGTTCTGCTTGCTTTCTCTGAGTAAAATATATTTAAATTAACATTTATTATTGTTAGTATTATTCCTCTTCACTGTACTTGATAAGATATTATCTTCGGTGAGACGAGAGGTCCAGCAGAAGTTAGTAAATGCTTTTTAACATCTAATGTATGAAACATTACGTCAATTAGCTAGTTATCTCCGAGTACGGCAGTAACAATAGTTGTACATTGAAGGTGAAACTTAATGTCGCTTTTATAAGACTTCACTAAGATATTCCAGCGGCTAAAAGTATTCTCTATTCAAATTGTCATATCGTTAAATATTCATTGATATTCCGCCGAGGAAGCGAAGACAAACTCGAGATCTGATAACGTGTGCGGGAGGCGTGTAATAATTGGTACGAATGCGAGATTCCAAGTGTAGGTGTTAAAAAAGCTTTTAAAAGGCCAATAAAATAAAAAGAACACATAAAAAGAGGGGGATTCTCGTAATAGACCGTTTCGGGGTTACACTGAATTAACTGAACGCGTTTTTGTGAAAGAGTTCTTTGGCTTAGTGGTCGACTTCAGATATCTTCTTTAAACATTATTATTTTATAAAAAAAAGAGGCACTAGGGAATAACCTTTATAAATTCGTTATAGGATTTTATTGAACTATGTGCAAACGCAAATTCCTTTCTAATGTTAGGTATACCTTCAATTCGTTATTTATATTAGGTATATAGATCCCCACAATTTCACTTTAAGCCCTTTCAATGTTGGGGTTAAATATTAGCCTAAGTTTGCAAGTTCTCTATCGAATCTGAGCTAAAATGTATTATTATTTATACTAATTCTAATATAATAAAGCTAAAGAGTTTGATTTTTTATTTGATTTGAATAATTCTTTTTGTGATGGATAGCCTCATTCAAGGCGATGGTTCTAGGCTTTTTCATCCCGAAATTTCTACGAGAACGGGCACAAATGCGGATAAAACCGCGGGGCGCTGTTAGTTATTATATAATAGATATATACGAATATAATATTCCGACTCGTCCATATTTACTAAAACAATGCGCCCTCGTAGTAATATCAGACAGGTAAACTTGCATCCCTAAAAGCATTGCCTCATTGAATTCATTTTATAACTGACGTGTTAGTAATGCAATGCGGAGCCAGGTTTTGTTTCCGCGTACATTTCTGTATTAATGCACGTCCATTATGTTAAAATGTTTTGGTGTTTGGACGGTTCTATATTAAACGAAACCTTCTTTCAAATAATTAGGAACGGAGAGATGTTTAAATCTACAATTTAATAAGAAATCTAAAGAGCGCCTTCGGATTTTTTAAGTGACTCCCGCCCGTCCCTTCTTCGGTCTCTCCCATTTGGATGTTTGATTTCAAAATTCAAGATTCAAACCGTCTCCTATCTCCCATTTTGATACGAAATACGTCTCGTATACAGTACGTCAGTAAGATGAATGATAATAAGGTAATTCTTGTTTATAATGTAATATCAATAGTAGTAACCTGTAATGCCCACTGCTGGGCTAAGAACTTTCATCTTACTGAAGATATCAGAAGAATGAGGTAACAATGTATAAGTATAATAATTTAAAATATCTTTTCTTTAAAATGTCGGATAATTTTCATGAACAAGGCCGAGGTAGACAGAACGTGATCTCAGTGTAATCGATCCAATGTGAGATTTAACCTCATCTCAGGACATAACGCTATCTCCACTTAATCATTTAAAACTATAGATCTCTTATTATTACTTATATTATCCTTTTCTATTAATTTTAACTTAACTTTATCTTAAGGGAAAGTACGTTTTTTGTAAACTTTTGATGGAGAAATACAAATTTGGTGATTTTGACTGATCCTTCTCACTGTGCTTAATATCTTCAGTGAGATGAGATGCCTTTGCCCAGCAGTGGGACATTGTAGACAAAACTATAAAAACTCACGAAACATACTGTCTAACTAACAAAACATACTGGTTTCGTATAGATGTTATTATAAAAATTACTGAAATTTTAGAAGTAATTCAGTTCCAAATCAATATAACCAGTAATTATTTGCCGCACTGCGATGTTTCATTTCAATTCTACATGCTAAAATCACTCATCTAACTTCTTAAGGAAGCATTTGACATCTGTGAGTTGGGGCGTAAAAGTGAGTCAGGAAAACATGTACAGATCATTTGTATGAAACCAATGCAGAATTTCACTCACTCTTTTATCAAAATGAACGCTTCGGGGTTCTAGTGGTATGTGCACTCGCCCGCCATGCCTAAGGTCCAAACAACATGTTTCCTTTCAAACATGGCTCGGGTTTGAGATCACTAACCCGCATTGACAAGCGAGGTGATTATGCCTAATTATCTTCACCGTACTGATATCTTCAGGAAGATGAGAGGCCTTTTCCCAGCAGTGGGACATTACAGGCTAATACTTTTATCAGAATTGAGGAAAGATAATCAAATATAGTTTATCATTATCATTAAGTTTCTTTATATATGAGACAGTACAGCCTTATGCTAAACATCAATAATCGCGCTATTGAATTAAAATAAACAATTGTACTTAACTATATAGAACGCGCCAAGTGTATACATCCATCGATCAGGTTTCAAATGCTTCCTGAGCGGTTCGCCTGTCTTGTGTACAATAGGTAGCTACGTGTCTCACGTGGCTGATCCAGTGTCGGGCTGTGTGTTGTGTTTGGTTTAAGTTGTGAGCGATTAGAGTCTAACTGGTCGGAAATTTGAAATGTATGTATCGGAAATATTTAGGAACTGCGGTTACGTTTGGATGCGATAGGTATTGTGAGGCACAGTACGGGTAAAACTCCGTTGCAACTTAGGTATATGATCTACTGACACGATTTGAATATTTATATTTGGAATAAATGACCACATTAAATGGTAAGGATATAGGCTGTCATCCTAAAATTCCGACGGGAACGGGTACAATGTGGATAAGCCCGCTGGGACGCTGCTAGTTAACCTAAAAATGAATCACAACTTATGATAAGAGTTGACTCTCAAATTAAGTTAATATTTAACAATCGTTCAGGGTAGCGCTGCGTAAATCAGTGTGTAATTAAAACATCAGTCAATACTTCAAATGGTAACCGATTCCAAAATGAAAATTGTCCAATTACCATAATCTAAAAAAGCTTCAGAGAATACGTCAAAGTTCATGACTTACGAGTACACCATACGCATGTTTACAATATCAAGAATCGGAGATACACGTCATGTTACTAAAGGATCTTACAATAAGTTACAATCATTTGTTATATCACTCGCTTTTCGGTTAGAGTGAGAGAGTTAGAGTTTTGGGTAGAGTTTATCATGGGTTAGACTATTTTTATGTTAAATGCGTTTGCATCTAAATGTTTCAACAAGAATGGTGAAAAATAGAAAGCGCGGTGATTACACCTTCTCTTCGCTGTACTGATACGAGAATCTTCAGTGAGTAGAAAGTCTTATATAGAGTTCATCTTAACTCTACCTTAATTACGTGATCATTGTTTGACGACTGTTAATATCATACTTTTCTTTCGTAATATAAAGATCTTTACCCCTAAAGGCGACGTAAAATGGGCGGGCTATTCACTCATAAAGGGGCATAATCTGGGCGTTGCATTATTATTTTTCTTCTTTTCTAATTATACGCGAGATAGAAAGAAAAATAATTATTTTAGTGTCTTGTATATGAAATCGCGTTACTTTCGATTGGACGCCAACCTCCTATATAAATATTCATGTTCGTCTAGGCATGAATATTTTAATCGGATCACGGCACGCCTACACTTATATACACACAGTTGGTTAGAAACAAATTAAGTTTAACATTATTCACGAAAATAACTTATAGATGTTCTGTAATTAATTATGCAGGGTTTTAAAGGTTAAAATAATTAGATAATCCAACACGTCCTGAATTAAATTGGCGTTTGTAATGTTCGGTGAAATCACGCTCTTAAAATCCATCGACAATGCGACATTCAGTGTTTCAGTTCTCTATATTCTCTGTTAGTTTCATATGCCTTCGTGCCAATTTTAATTAAGTAAATAGTAATGCAGGAAGTTTTATAATAATATGTTTCACTGAAGAGGTATGGTCTGACAATGGTAGCATTGTGTCTGTTTTGGGACAAGACATAACTGTCTGTCAAATCCAATTTGTTATGAATTGAGCTGAGTTGATAACGATCATAAAAATCAGTCCATATAACAACACTTCAGAGATTGTAAAAAATTCCAACATTTATTATTTGTAATTCATTACACAGATAGATTGGATAGCACAACGTCAGTGGCGGGCCGGTAACTCATCGCTCTCACACGGCAGGTCACTAGGTAACAGTTACAGTGTACGAACATTAAGAATAACATAAAACGAGTATCCACCGCTAACAGACTGCCACAAGTTCTAGGAGTTTTTCAATCGAGGTGCAAATATTCAGTGCGTATTTATAAGGGTAATTTTTATCAAAAGTCTCAAATATAGGCAAATCTTCTAATGAAACAACACTTGGAGCATTTTTATTCTACGCTTCCTATTTCATTCACCATTAATTTCATTTGATTGCATTAAAAAATATAATACGTACGATTAAAAAACTAGAAAAAAAGTCAAGTCGGTAGATGTACGAGTATTTAAAATACTATAGGCAGGTAGCCCTATCGCGTCTGTGCGTACGGCTAGTCTGTAGGTATCGCACTCAAGGACAAGGCCGAGTTACAATACTGTCAGATACGAGTTACAATACTGTTAGATACTATCACCGTGGTACCGACCATACATTAATAAGTAATTAGCAATAATTACACACGGTTATCGTGTTCCAGTAACCCGATTGTGTAATGTATTAATTGATAATTAACATAATTATTGTTAATAGTCGCTGTTTCAGTATTGATCACTACCATATTTGTAGAATGGTTCAGTAGTAGTTGTGCCTTGAGGTATACGGTTAGCAAATAACTTATTCTTCATTTATTCAAGAAAATACATTTTACTAGCTGTCCCGCGCGGTGGTTCCACCCACGATATTGTATGACGATATGTATTTTTAAACGTAAATTTATGTATAAGTATATTAGATTTTTTTTTTTTCAGATTAATGTTTCTCAAAGGCACATAATAAAATTTACTTTCAGTACTTAATTCGATCCTTTTACAGAAAAGGTCGAGCGAAAATATGCTTCCTATTTTTCAAACATGGCTTGGGTTGTGCCACCAGATAAGGATTTCTGGTAATAAATCTGGGATAATGCCTACCGTTTAAGAGAAATGTTGATTTACATACAATGTAGTTACAAAGTGCATACAATTTTTTTTAGAACTAAAGCGTTCCACATAAAATGAACGCCCATATCACTCAGTGATCAATAAACCCACCCAACAGCGCTATTCGCTAACAATTTGTGTCAATATTCGACAAACGCACCGATCCTGCACAATACACTATTGGAGTTTACAGTTCTATGCAAATTGACTCACTTAATTCTTAAATGGACCTCTGACGTTCATTATGGATGACACTTTGACACGGTTTAATTATTAAATGGAGTCCAGCGCGGCAGTCGAGTTACTCTACCGGTCGCTCCCAATAACTTATCTTTACAGGCTACCGTGGATCAAGTTTTGACAATGTTTCTATGAAATTAAATTTCTTGTTTGTATTAAGATATTAAATAATTAATTGCACGAGTGGAGTAACACCAGATGATGGTATAATTACTATGGCAGACATATTCTACCACAACTATGGTATGCAATAATGTAAAGAATTATGTGTTATATTATTTTAACAATGTTATCGCGTTGCTCGGCGGTTGTGTCTCGTCCACGAGGAGGTTTACATCGCTAAAACATAACATACGTTGCTACGCAGCATATGAGTGTAGCATATCATCTATTTACTGGAAAGATTCCTTAAGTCTGAATGTAACTTAATACTCACACCCACGTGTCACGGCTAAAATAATTATTGAGTTACTGAAAACAATAAATCTAATTTGTATCTAAAGCGTTCCTAATTCAATATTAAAGAGGCAATAAAGCGATTGGTCTCGAACATTTATCAAAGTGAAACGCCGGCTTTTGACTGGCGGACGCGTTAATATAAATGATTTACAGCTTCCCTGATTGGCTCCCTTATTGTTATTGATTATATTATTGACCTTTGTCAAAAGTTATTCGTACCTTTGAAGATTTCACTCGTATTATTTCAAAAGAAAAGTTTGAGAAAAATCGTGTGATGTATACTTTGATATTTGGTCGATTGTGTTTTGTTTGTTTGATTTAAAACGATATTTATTTACGTGAATCAAAGTTAAATATGATTACATACTCATATATAACAGTAGTTATGCAATGAAGGATTACTCTTTCTTAGTACTCTGAGAATAACTTATTTGCCTTCATTTCAAAATATCGAGTAATATTTCGGTTATAAGTCTTTCAACAACCATATGAAGTCCTTTACAAATAACACCGTCATGTCCGTCATGTCCTTATTAGTAAATCAGTTCGAACATCTCAGTATAATTAAAACACACATCAAATTAGTTCATTCCAGTGTTTGCGCAGCGGGTTCCGTAATTCAAATTACTTTCCCAGCGAGAGAGCCCTAATTTACAATGTACATGCAACAAACAGAGAGTTTACTCGTAATAGTCGCAGTAAATTTGCCTAATAACTTAATTAAAAGAGAAAATTGTTTCACTCCGCCGCCCTCCTGATTTACTGACGATACTTTCTGGTTTCCGTTACGTTCAGATGTTTTTGTTACGCCTTTTTTATACTAAAACACCGGGAATTTACTGAAAGAGTTTGTTTATTGTTAATTACTTTAAGTTTGGACTTTTTATTAATTAATCAAGTAAGTAATTGAATTGCTTTTCGTGTAAAGTTGTTCAGTCTTGTAAAGGTGGACAGAGTGAAATATGTTTCAGTTATTTTGCAAAAGAAGTTTCGATCTCATAAGTAAGAAAGTTATTCTATTTTTTTTAAGTACCATCGAAACTTTTCAATTCTCCGCTCTGAATAAGAATCGTGATCGTGGTTATGGCGAATTTCAGCACAGAGGCTTTTGCCCTTATCTTGTAACACAATAACCATGGTACTCGCACATAGAAACACTGCATGATTAAAGTAAAACATTGAAACCATGTTTCGGCCCCGTTTAGTTCACAAATGAGTTTAGTGCTATACATAAGGCGCGATTACGCCGCGGTTCCTCTGCGGTTGCGCACCGATTGCACGATTAACTCGCTTTAATACCGCTCTCAAATAGTATATGATCGACACTAATCATTTCATTTACGGATAGAATGAATGCGGTAAATCCTATTTGAGTTGGAATCAGTAAAATTGTGTGGTAGCAAACATGGTGATTTATTTTTGTTAACAACTTTGAAAATCAGTTCAGTATTGAATTAATTAATTGGTGTAATTTTTTTACTTTATGAATTAGTTACTCATGTTGATTAATTATCGTAACGATTATTAATAGCAAATGAATCGATATTCACTTGCTAATTAAAATCGTTACAAAAATTAATTTCTCGATTTGTGCAAAATTAGATATCCATTATAATATCATTATAATCGTTCTATGTATGTAAACTAATATAAAGGTCAAAATTCATCAAAATTCTTTCAGTGGATAAGATGAGAGGATGAACCAGACAGAGTTACCTCCAACTTTACAAGAAGTGCCTATAATAAAAAAATGTGATATCTTGTTACCTAATCTATAAATATAGATACAGATATCCCTTCAACGTAGTTCTAATTATACCAATCTATAATATAAAAATGAATCGCTGAATCTGTTGCTAAGCGCATAACTTCAGAACGACTGCACCAAATTGGATGATTCTTTTTTTAATGTGTTCCTTATTGTCAGAACAAGGTTTTTATATAAGAAAAATAAGGAATAAAAATCTCAAAATTCCCACGGGAACGGGGGCGCTGCGGGTGAAACCGCGGGGCACAGCTAGTACGTAATACAAATACGAATTTATACCAATCATACATTTATCTATCTATCCTCACACAAATTCGCATTAATTAAATGTTAGCATGATACTACATTAGTGAGACACAACTAAGACAACCGTCATCATGAAAGTTTAATATCCACACAACAATAACAAAGACATATCAAGTGCGAGTACATTCCGTGTCGACGGTAACATTACGACACGCTGACGCTCGCTATGTGGCGCATAGAGGGTGATTTATACTACAACGAACTGGCATCGTTTCGGTACCAGTCCGGCTTCGTTCCGACTCCGTCCCGGCTTCGCTCCGGTTACGATACGGCTCCGCTTCAGTTCCATTCTGGCTCCGTTCCGTCCACCTTCGGAGGCCGGACGAGGCTATCTGTACGAAATCTACAACTTAGTTCATACTACAACGTAAGGTCACCTTTCTGATTCCGTCACGGTGCCGTTCCGTCCACCTTCCGCAATCGGATAAAGATTTTTATATGAAATCTACAACATTGTTTATATTATAACACCGTACCGTACTATGACACCGTTCCGACCTCGGTCCGTCGCGTAGGGTTGTAGCACGGGTTGTAGTAAGTAAAGGGCACTGTCCCGAGTTCACACCGTCAATGATGAACGTGAAATACAAATTGTTGATCGTGATAGTTACGGCTCGCAGACGGCTCGAGCCTGCGATGTGGTAATATAAATATACCTTTACACAGTAATTACGTTTCGTCTCACGTGGATTGTTTTAAAGTGAAATCCTGAATGCATTCTTTCGGCTCGAAATTCCGTTTTACAAAGAATGTTTTATATGAATGTAGTAAGCTTGTGAAAACTGAGAGAATTTGTGAAGTGCACCGTTAAAAAGTTACGAAATTTTGTGAGAACATGCAATTAATCCAAGAATTTTTATTTAAATTACTGATGAGAGTATTATAAATTATTGCAATTAAAAATAACCTGAATATAAATGGCTCTTAAATAATTTCAATGTACTCATACACTTAGCCTAGTTTTGGGTGAATTAGATTTGCGGTCGGAGGCCTCCACCTCAGACGCTGCTTCCCTAGATACGGAATAGTGAGTATAAGTTTATAATATGATACTGTAGGATTGGGCAGAAGCACACTACTGTGAAATAAAAAGAAAAAGATAAGCATACCACAATGTGGAGGATACAGACACTATTATTGTTAGTGATAGCATAGTCCTATGGCAGGGTGTTTAATGAAAGATAAACTTAACCACCAAACGTGGCTTTTCTCATATTTTCGCAATGATGTTTTATTTTGCGTTATATAATGTACTGGGGTAAATGATATACGTAGGAATATTCACAAATTCATCTAACATTTAACCTTTAATGCTCAGCTTCCATTAAATATTCGTGTGAAAACGTCCATTATCCTCGCTGCTCGCGGCGTCAACCGAAGCAATCCTGTGAATAGGTACGTAATTACGTTTCGCCTCACGTGGTCTTTGAGCGTTGAGATCTCGACAACCGAGAGATGCATTCTTAGGGCCCCAGAATGGTGTAATATGCGGTGTCATTTGTTCATCTGTTATCATGAAACCGAGTTGCTACACGTTGCGCGAGTGTTGCTACGACACTAAGAAGTGTTGCTACGACGCAACAAACGCTTCGAGTGTGTTGACTTGTGTTTCGAGTATTTTGTATGAAAGATTTTGTAAAACTGTGTGTTTTGAGTTGTTCAAATGGTAATAAAATTGCACCATCGTTATGATCAAACGAGAAATGCTGCAGAATAAAGGAAAAGTTCTGTTTTACCCTTTCCAAACAACAAAATGATAAGGAAAAATGTTTGAAAATATGCTTCGTCGGTAATTTGTTTTACTTTCAACAAAATATGTTCAAACAATGCTTAACAATGGTAACTATAAGGTAAAACATTCGCAATAATTCCACATTGTTGGAGTAAAGTTATAAGAGAAAACAGTACAAACAGACGACAGAGTAACTTCGTCTTAACTCATTATTATGTATGTCTCCATGATGTGCTACGAGTCGGCTACGAATGTCTACGAAGTGCTACGGTGCTACGTGTCTACGAAGCTTCCTCAATTGTTACTAACATTGTTTCACTGGAATTTATTTACTTGGAAAGAAACGTGCAATTTGAATGATTCGATATGATACGTCTCTACCCTTTATAGTTTGTAATGTACCTTCTTAACAGCAACATCAATAAATGTCTGCACTAACTAACAAATAAAAATAATTCAAAATCCATGAAACTGATTCTATTAGGTACATAAGTATATAAACACTTTACAAACCCAGACTGAAGGATTATGAGTGAAATGAAATCAGGATTTATTGAGCAACATAGACCTCGTAGCAATCAGCAATTACCATGTGATTTTTAAATAACAAAGTCAAAAATTATTCAAACAATTTTCGATAAAAAAAACTATTTTGTGATTGTGATTTGAAATTCAATCACTACATAAAACTCATCTGTACGAGGTGCATCCGCCGCCGTTGTTCCGCGCCCAACAACCCGTGTAACGCCGTAACGGGCTCTATTCCACAAATCCATTTCATGTTTACGCTCAAAACGCATTTTTTACAAGTTGAAAGCTCGAAATTGAGCTCGTCCAAAGAACATAGTGAAGGCTTTGTTGTGTGTTTAACACACAGTGTACGCGGATTGCAGTTATTAAACCTCTGTTTTCGACTACTCTGTTTTTGAGGATTTTCGTCGAATTGAATACTGCACAAAATATTCTATTCTATTTTTTTGTGCAAGAATTGAATCTCCAGGATCCTATTCAGAAACCAGAATTTGTAAACGAGCCAAGAGTTTGTGAGATTTTTCCAGGCAAATTAACTGCCAGAATTAGCGTTAGAAATAAGTGACACGAAAGTGAGAGTACACATTTGAACGACAATTTTTGTAAGAAATAAATTCCCAAAGAGTGTAATTTAGAAATACATAAACATTTTATCGATAAACTGTTTAGTTTTTTAGTTAATTTGTCCAAAAGAATACGTTTGTTCGAAAGTAGAATGTATCAATTCAAGGAAACCACTGCCATTGACATGTTTTTCATTCATCGGGTTTCAGCGCGTCTAAATGATTGCAAGACATAACATATTATGAATACAAAGGTGACATGGTTTCTAAGAAAATATTTTCGTATCTGTATAGTTTCAGACGAAAACGAGCTTTTTTCGTGCCGAGGTAACATCGGCCAAATAAAAGGCGTCACATGGGCTTAACAAAGCTTCGATCAATTGATAAATCGGTGAATTGTGCTCAGTGAAATGAGCATCGTTCAAATATAATTCAGATTCCAAACTGTTTACCAAAAATATTTAAAAAGTAAGGGTTGCTTATAATTACTGTCTTGTTATATAATTATATTCACTATAGTTAATATCTTTAGATATATTATCGTAGTTATATAACTGATACTCTTGCACACTGCTATAAAACCTAAAAATGCCTCAGTGGATAGTGACCGCTTGTAAATTGAATTATTTACGTGGTTCTTTGATAAGGAGGCTTTGTACAGTGACGTCACATGCAACGTCACAGTTATCTGTTTGATACGTGCCGCCAACTCAGCGCTTACTTTGTAAGGGTTGCCTCATGGACCACAGCCACAAAATGCAGCCACTGATTTCTTTCGTGTAGTTTTGATGCATTTTTTATGTGTCCGCCGTCACCGCACGCGATTGACGCCGGTGTCCGCCACACGCTACAAATGGTCGCTGTACAAAATCTAAAACTACTGGATAGAAGTCAGTGGCCACGATTTGTGGCTGGTGGCCTGTGTGCGACAACCCTAAATGTTATATAGGGTAAATATCTAGTTACTGATATAAGAGAACAAACTTTTTCAAATATTACTTTTTGCTTCCATCATTCTGTGTTCGAATTTTAAATTCTTTACAATGATTGTTAAAAATAGAATAATTTAAAAGAATTTTGAATATTCTATCTGCATTCCGTCAGTTCTATTTGAAATTCAATTCTATTCCAGTTTTTTTGAAAAAGATCCTTTTTTCAATCGCCACCAAAAGTGAAAGTGAAGTGAATATTTTGATACAGTGTAAGTGATCGGTTTGTTTTTTTGCGGAAAGTTATGAAATCGGAGCTAACAATTTTATCGACATGCGAGTTGTGAAAGGTTTCAAACTTGTACAATGCAAATTAACTAAATTCTGTGTAAATAGTTACTTACTGCCAACAATGTTCCGATAATTAACGTGTACAACGTATTGAATTGATATGCTTTTAACATCGTGCTATTTTAAACCACTAAAGCCATATAAACAATACGTACTTAAATTATTCATAATATGACATAATTATAACATTTATTATATTAAAATCGTAGACAGCATAAATAGCTTACGACTGTATTGAGGAAATTACTGAAATTATCAAAATTCTAATTCAAAATATTTTATTTCAAACCTCACAAGTGACATACCGTAAGGGTGTATGCAAAACAATATGTTCACTATACTACAGGTATAACATTATAAGTAGTAAGTATTACAATTACTATCCGCTTCCTCTGCTCCCTATCCTGTTACCGAATCGGGTCTGAATTAGAGCAGTATGTCAGTGGGTTCACGTAAAGCAATTGGCGTTGTATTAACCAATTGCAATATCCAAACAGGGCGTCCCACGGCGACTGATATTAATCAGAGGGGCGAGAACCACTCCTGATTAACGCGCCCGGTTGGGCCGTGAGCTTACAGCGAGGGTACGGAACGGGGATCAGAGGTCAGTTATCAACGGGAAGGGTTTTGGAAGCAGGATATGATAGCTAAAAATATGGTGTTTTAAATTTTATATCACAATATTAATCCGCATATACCAGTTGGCTTTATGGTCTACATAAATAGTGAAACATACTAGCCTATAATATAATAATGAAATGTCTCACTGCTAAATAGTCCTACAAAGAAAACTAGTAAAATTATGGATTGTATTATATTACATAGTAGCAGTATTCCTCCGTTATGATCCAACAGTATTATGTTAAGCAAAACACGCACACCAAACGATAACAAAGAACACAATAAAAGATAAATCATATTAAACGAACACAATCGCTTATACCTGAAACGTTATCGCATAAAGCACGATACGATGTTCGCGTGAACTGAATGTAACCTGTCGGTGGCCGGTCCACCCGACCCTAACCCTCAAACCACGGCGCTCTCATAACCACCTATATCAATTTACAAGATTGGGCTCTCCAAGCTGCGGTCAAACGACGCCTATATGAGATTAGATTAAGATAAGCCCCAATTAGAATAGTGACCAACTCGGTTTGCTGGTAATGATTGGGTGTCACGCGACACGCGACCCGTGCCGAGGGTTAAATCTGGAACAAAGGACTGGATTAATACGCCATGAATTTTAGATATGTTGTTAGTAGGGACATTTGTTTTTGTAGCGTTACGTACGTACGTAGTTCTATCATATACTTAGAAACGTCGATTATACTTTTAATAGTTTTTTGTAATTCTATCGCCAAACCGCTATAGGCAAGTACTCGTATAGTAATTACGCCTAATCCTCCTCACGGTACTGATATATCCAGTTGAGATGAGAGGCCTTTGCCCAGCGGTGGGCATTTCAGGCTTGTATTTTTTACCATGTGCTAATACCTCCGATAAGTAATTCTATCTAACACGTCGATCTACTAATTGTCAAAAACCACATACGGTTAATTCAAATTTGAATTAGTACCGGTAGGTATTGGTGTAAAGTATGAACATTAGCTGTTTAAAGCCCGTAACATAAATCAGCGTAAGCCGGCGATCCCGCAGGCTGTTGGTTCCCCGTGGAATTGTGGAGTTTAGCAACTATAGCTGGTGTTACGGGTAATTAGTACCGGGAAATATAGGAAACAATCTATTTACAATTATTTTTATAGTCATCGTCGACTCGGTCACTCAACAAAGGTTGGACCATTGGAAATAAAACCAATTCCGATACTCCGATATTTTAAAAAGTTTTTATAAAAAAACTAGTGGAATCCTTAGTAAAATCCAGGTTACCGGGAAGTCACTGTTAGACTACGTTACTTTATCTGCATTGGATTCGTAGAGATTCGATTTTATCCTGTAGACATTTTGAAAAGGGACGTATCGTATAACGAGACTCATTGAATTTAGTTCTGGATTGGTAAATCTAAGACTAATGCGTTCAGATAATCGAACAAAAAACTAACTCTTCACACTTCTTTACTAGTGTATACGCCTAATCCTTCTCACTGTACTATTATCTTTAGTGAGATGAGTGTTCTTTGACCAGCAATGAGACATTATAAGTAATCTTCTTATATATAAAATTCTCGTGTCACAGTGTTCGTTCGCGTACTCCTCCGAAACGGCTCGACCGATTCTCATGAAATTTTGTGAGCATATTGAGTAGGTCTGAGAATCGGCCAACATCTATTTTTTATCCCGAAATTCCCGCGGGAACGGGTACAACGCGGGTGAAAACGCGGGGCGCAGCTAGTTTTATTATAAAAAAGAAAATAAAGTAGTTCCAAACCACGATTCCAAAACTTACTTTAACAACTATAATATTCAAAGATGTACAAACATTCCGATGCACTTTATGTCTGTTCCGACGGGAATCGAACCGTCGACTACTAAATTAAATAACTCAAAACATCTCGTGGTTGCAAGCACTTAAATAATTCACCCGGTGTTCTCGGAGGACTCCCTTTTGATGTAAACTGGTCGGGTCTGGATTTAGGACTCGTTCCGCTGGTTATTTGAAGACTATTCGTTTAGGCGGACAGTCTCGTTATGTATACTGTACTGATAACTTTAGACACGCCCCTTTGGACTGTAACAGGATTTTACAGGCCGGGAAAGACTATGAAGTTACGAGTATTTTATGAGTTGTGTTGAAACGATTCGGTTTTAATGTTAAGCTTCAATTAAAATGTTGAGGAAGTTAAGAATGAATATTTCGTGTATGTCATTTTTATTAGTATGTGAAAAAAGATTGCAATGATTGGTCATACAGAAAAGTTATACGCTTTGAACGTTATTGGGCTTTTAACTTTGATACTGAATGATGTTAAAATATCATTTTTTTAAATGAATTACAGTTTCATATTTATAACCTCTGAAACATCAAATCTGTTCAAATATAAATAAATAAAAAAGATGAACATAAAGCCAATTGGATGAAATATCACTATATCTGTTTATTAACTATTTATTGATGAAATCCAGGCTTCGAACTCGATACGGCCACTCAGCGAGAGGCATTAGTTAGACCGAAATTGAATTGAACACAACGCGACGTGAATTCTCGGATATCAGGTTTCATTCGCAAAGATTCATCTATTTTCCAATAATATAGTCAAGTTACCTGGAATTATTACGTTTTAAGCAAGTTAATAAGATTTGCGTACTGAGATTATGAATAAAAAATAGTCATCGCCTGAAGAGAAGTGAAGTGCGCACATGTGTGCATTATTTTCAATTGTAATTATCAAAATGATGAATATTGTTCTTGTAAATGTATTTGACTATGTTAGGCTATTGCAGAGCTGTTTTCTACTCAACGATGGTGTTATGCACCAACCATAATAATTTATAGTTTCAATTCTAAGTAGAACAATAAAATAATTACGAGCATACCTTATTTATTAAAATTTCGATTTCGTCTTGACTTTTTAGGTGCTCTGAGAGAGATATCTATAGAAACGAAATCCTCAACAAAACAAAACACAATGATTTCAGTATAATCTCTCGTTCGGTTCGCTATCGCGCTCATGTTCCGTATTCTCTTCCAGTTCATTTGATTCGGAGGGCGTTTTAAACAGTTTTTATCGGCTCGCTGTGTTCGTTCGGAGGAAACGCATTGGGAAACTCAAATTGGGCGAACTAAAGGCACCACGTCATTACCTCCGTTCGGATATCGAATGCGGTGCTTTGATATACCGAGATTGATTTCCGAACGTGCTGGTAATTTTAGTTTAATCCGAATAAAAAATTAAAATATCAAAAATATTATACCAAAAACGATTACAATTTTAATTGTTCCAATCAACATGATAGTGTACAAAACACTCATATGAAAATGCAAAATTTACTTTTCGGAATTTTAAAAATTACCCAATCAACGGGCAACTACAAAAGGCCAATTTCGGAACACAAACGTAATAAAAAATATTTACAAAATTGCACAAAAAATATTATTCACAAATAACGATGGTTGTATTCATCGAAACTCGAACATTTGGCAACATGGCGCGTTTCCGGACAACAATTTGTCGTACATTGCGCTCTCGACGCCGCCTGTATATCAACTGTTTCATATAAAACTGGAGATGTAAGTTGATTTTTTGTGGAGATAATAATAATAACGCAGTGAGCAGTTGGCAGGCGGGACAATAACCTACTACTGGAAGATTGTGGTCCAAGTTGTAACCGCATGGCGGGCTGTTCCCATACGTATGAGAGGAGATTTCCACGTTACATTACCATTTAAAATATATAAATATTTATATAGTTATCAAATATAATCTCCACTCTGCTACCCTGCTAAACACTTTGATAACACGAAATTATTATATTACCGTACGTACGTGTATACTTTTAAGCAAATAGTTAAGATTTAAATGTAAGTGGGGACAAAAGTTGCAGTCATGAAATACACTTACGATTTAGACCACACGCCACCCGACCGACAGGGCAAGCGGGCACCTCATAAAATATTATAACAACCAAACCAACACACGCACAAACACACAAGTACATATAGATAATTGTTATGGGATGTATGAAAAGTTTGTTCTTGTTTTTTATCACAATACACCACGGGATTGCAAAATACGTTAACTTTACCGCTCGCGAGTAACGTGCCGTTCATGTTTTATATTTGGGAGTATTATTAGATACCGCCATTTTGAAATTGCTCCCGGCATTTGTATGTATGTTTATGAAGTAACTTGGTTATTTTAAAAAGATAACAGTCAACATTACGAGGCTTTTATTTGAAAATGTTTTTTTAATTAACCGCTTTATTTAATTTTGTTTTCCGCTTTTAATGTGTATTTATTAATTTGAATTGTTTATGTTTTCTGAAATGTACATGGGACAGTACTAGGGGCCTAATTAAAATATTTGTTTGTAAATAACAAACATTGCGTTGCCAAATCATCCCCATCCCTAAGATCGTGATCATAGATCAGTTTCAGTCTCAAAAATACTTGACTCCTACTGTAAATTAATTAGTTCTTTCACTAGTAAGCTATTGCTTCCTTTTTGATTATAGCTAAGTTGACGTTTGTCTCGACCCAGTCAACTGGGTCACCATTCAAAAGTCAACATCATCAATACTACAAAGCAATCTATCTATATGTAACCTCTTAACATACGGCGCCACAAGGCGCTCATTGCATCCCGATCGTTTCATAAATCATACCAGAAGCACCAAACCTCCGAATAATCCCGAAGGTAGCTCTACCTCTCGCCGCGCAAGTAGAGCATACGTTACGTAATATGATTCATACACTAGCTATATATCAGATCGCCGAATAAATGACCTGTCGTTTACTAACAACGTTGCAAGAAAATTGTTTTGTCTGCTCGGCTAATTTATTGACTCTTTCCAAGAATCTGTCTTTGATCATATTATGGTGAAGAAGGCCTGCCTCAAGCCATATTGTCATGTGAGAATATATAAAATCTCGTAGATGGGTCTGAAGATATGTAATATCTTCTTCATGATATAAATATCAGCAATTGTGGTTGCTGTTCTACTTATCTGTGGTTAATTTCTGCTCAATCAAATGTGTGTCAATTGATTCTTCATTGTAACGCGATTGAATAGTTTGACACACTTTTGTTCGTAACGGAACACCTAATATGTGCAAATAGAGTCTGAATTGCACCGCGCCGTGCACTTTATTTTGTTCTTGGTCCTAGAATATGAAATGTATGAAACTATTCTCTCGAGATCCAGTCGAGATCCAGTTGACACATTATTAATTTAGCATCAAAAGCTCGTATATCGAATGGTGTTAAACGGTTCGCATTTTATTTTATTGTTTTTGTTCTCTATTATTGTTATAATTAAATTACCATATTATCGTTCATATTATCAAAATTGATTAAAATATTTGTCAAAAGCAATCACAAAAGTAAATATAGTATAATTTAAATAATAGTAATGAGATAATTTAATGTTATTTGCCGTGACCTCTCCCGGGCTCAGTATAAATATCGAGGTAGTTGTTGATCCGTGCAACACTAAATACAGCCAGGTCAATTATTTACACGTCAATCTGATACTGTTTATTGGTTCGAAAGATTCTTGATTAGTAACTGAATAATATATTAGTTAACTATTTGATCGCTTTATGTGCTGTTAGTTGTGCTAAATCTGTTTTAAATACAAATTGATACCTAAATATTAATGGCTGTGGGTAAACCTATGTAAAACTATAACTACTGTACTGTATAAATGGTAATTACAGTTGAATTAGCTCGATGTATATTTGTATTACCTAATTGAAGTAATTATTTAAATTCAACAATAGCTTCTTTATTTGGTCACTCTATCGCGAGTTCTTAGAGGCATTAAAGATTGCGAGTTGGAATGCTTGCTCGAGCTACAGCACGCTCTTTCGCACACGAATGCTGTTTCATGTGCGATAGTGACTGTCTAAGGCCGGTGTCCTTGTGACTGTGACCGCTGTTGCTGACGTTCGGCGCATAGCTTATTGCTCGGCCCGTCAGCGCTGTACAGTCAGCGTGACTCAATAACGCTGCTTACAACTACATACGTTTTGATTCCGAGCGTGACAGGAAAACCAGCCTGAAAGGGACTATTACCCACTTTGTATCAAACACGCCGACTCGCAGTCAGCAAATTCGCCCAATCTATACATTACCTAATAGCTTAATACATCGAACTATTACAAACTCACATAAAATCATGAATGATAAAAGTTTCCGAACGTTGCGTGACTCACACAGTATCGGGTGAAGTCGCGTGTCACGCTAGTATCTTATAAAGTAATTTGGTAAATTACACCGTTATTCGGGGTACATATGTCAAGTTGTGTGTTATGCTATGAAACACGAATAGCTTAAGACACGTATTATATAATACGATTTAAATTGTTGTGATGGTTCTTTTCTGTTCTGATATAGGTGTAACTATTAATAGCCATACTTCATTAAAAGAAATACTCGGTAGATGAAGAAGGAAACTATTGTGATTAGGATTAGCTTTATATAATAAATAGAACACTTCTTAACTGTGGTTACGTACAGCCTTTTAAACTGAGAGGATGTATAGATGCTGGCCAAGCTTGTACCATTTAATTATGTACTGGCAGGCAGAGTCCGTAAAGTCATCTAATTGAAATGGAATGGACGTCAATTGTATTTTACATGATAAGGTTTACCTTATGGTTTACCGGCACCTAACCACTCATAAAAACGAAGTTTTTAGACCCCGCTTAAGGGCCTCCAGCATGGTGTATCATATTGAATCAATTAACATAATAATCACAGGGATGAAACTGTCTTTATAGAAAATAAATCATTAAATTTTTGACGTATAATATTATATTGAAATGGTAATATTTTAGGGTTTCACTTTATGAGAAGTCAGATTATAGCATGGAATTCTGTGTTGTATTTTAAGATCGGTTCTAAGAAGACTATTTTATTGTTGTATTTCTCACTTGTTGATACTTATATTAGGAAAAAAATCTCAAAATAGTACCAACACCGTACGACTTCCTTTAACCAGACGGATTTGGAATTTTAACCAAATAACATCCGACAACCCAAATCTATTTCCACCAAACTATTGTACTCGATACATCACGGGAGTACTCTAATAAATTGAATGATGATAAATGGCGGGATAATGTTCACAAATGATCTACGGCGACAATCTTAATATACAATACTAAATGTCGGTATTGGGAGACTTTGTTAATGATTAACTATTAGTCATTAATGAAAGGTGTCATTTATTTTCACTTTGTTTTTGATTTGCTAGTAACAATACAGTTACAATATACAGTTAAAAATCGCAATGTTTTTGTTCGGCTTGTGCTGTCACACTACTGGGCAATTGTATCCCTCAAACCTACTATCCATTTTTCGCCTTAATTCTTACAATAACAATTTAATTTATTAATGTTTTATCTCCTCTCGGTAAGTCAATAAACACACCATGAATAATTGATCCAAATCAATAATGCTTAATCCAACTAACGGCTATTCCGTTGATTAGCGACAGATCGTTATCATCCAGTATTCATGATGTAATGACCTTATTAGAATAATATGTTGGACATAACTACAAATTATACTAAATGATGTACATTAATATACTAAAACAAATAACTCATATTTCATTGTCCCAACGCTCGGCTTAAGAAGTAGGGAGAAACTGCAAGCACGAGTAAATTAATTTCGTTAATCATCAAACATTTATGTGTTAATTGAGGTACGGAATCACTTATATTATTTAATTAAAGTATGCATGTCTGCGCTTTCGACGCTTTCAATGCCAAATGATATTCTCACACCTAAGAATTAAGGCAAAAAGTCTAAAACAAAGTGAAAGATAGAGATACAATAACGCCACGCAAGGCGGTGCTAGTCGGACTCCGGGCCGTAAGTGAGTGATACCCGTAACAATCAAACATATCACGCACTAAACTCCAAAAACACTTGTAGGAACTCAAATAAACCCACCAAATGAAGGTCTAAAATAAATTCCCAATCAGGAAAACAGACTAATAAAATCAATATCTACTTACGAACCAAATTCATCGAAACGGGTCGACGGACCCGTGGAATAAATTTATTTTCATCTCAATTTATTTTGGCAAAAGGTTACACTATACTAACTATTGCGTATTCCACGGCAACACGTAGAAAACTAAAGTTGTTAATTTATATTGTGTTTTCGGGTTAAGTTATTTGTAGGTATTGTTTGTTAGTAGTGATTATGGCAGAGAACATGTTTGGGCGGACGCCAAACGTAATGTTCGGTGCAATTTGTGACGCTCAGAAGGAGTTATAGTACCGGTTGTGGGATGATGCGTCAATGTAGGCAAGAGTGGATTCCGCCTATACTGAATGGAGTAACAGACTCTCTATAGGGGGTTTGATGGTCACTATCACTAGTGTAGTAAAAGTAGTATCAGCCTGTAGAGTCCCACAGCTGGGCAAAGGCTGAAGATTATATGGACAATACAGTGAGGAGGATTAGGCGTAATCATCACGCTTGCGTAATGCGGTGGTGTTAAACCCGAGCCATGTTTGAAAAGTAGAAAACATGCTTTCGCTCTACCTGGGAATTGAACCCAGGACTTTAATTTAAGCAGGCGAGTGCACATGTCACTAGACCACCGAGGCGTTGCCTACACTGTCTTTTACGTGACCAAAAAATAAATGTTTAATGACTGGTAATTAAAGTAAGACTATAAGATTACATATCGTTTTGTCTCTCTTCAATAAATTAGTCGTTATTCCATCTGCCTTCAGTGATATAGGATCTAACTTTATCTTTATCTCTTATTAACTTTATCTCCTGGTCAAGCTCAGGAACATTTTATAAAAAGGTACTTTTGCATTTACAGACGAAAATATATTCGTTACATTTTAAGTAAATAAACATGAAATTTTTATATTTTTTTCCTGCAAATTTTTATTTCGAGAACATAAAACGAAATGTCGAATTTATATTATGTAGAAAGATACAAGCAGGGAACTAAATACTTAGTGATTTGGTTAGGCAACCAAATAACTAAGTAGACTAGGCAGTCTTGTTGAAATATAGTCATTATTCAGGTGGTGTCTTACGAAACTATTCGTTTTGCTACTTAGTCATTCTGAGATATTATGGACTTTCTATAGAGATGGTTATATTATGTAATACTAGCTGACCCGGCAAACGTTGTTTTGCCATATGAAAATTAAGAGATAGACCATCCTTCACATTTGGCGGTATGAAAATGCATGATTTAAAATAGTTTTTTTACAGAGTCTTAGTCTGTATCGTCTCACTGTTGAGCAAAGGTCTATCATCTCACTGAAGATATCAGTACATAGAGGAGGAATAAGCCTAATCCCCACGCTTTCTTGCTGCGGGTTAGTATCTCAAACCCATTTTTTTAAATAAAAATCGGTAATAATTTAAAAAATCGCAAATGGTCAACACCAATGATAACATTGATAACTCAAGAAAGGCTGAATCTCTCTTCACCTTGATACCAATTCATAAAACTATTTTCCAATAATTCTCTCACGGTTTGTTTATTTGATAAGTCGACTATTATGATAAGTCTCTTGTACTTTGAAGTGTTTTAGCTTGTGGCTCTGAAGTGGCAGCTTTTCGAGGAATATTGTTGTCAATATCGAGTAAAGTTTGATGTATAATTAGTATTCAAATATTAAATAACTTTTGCAATAAACAATGAGTTTGGTGGCTGAAATATCTTATTTAGTTTCTTGTAGCATTAAAACTGAAAAGAAAATCAAATCACCTATCATGTTTTTTACAGACGACATATTGAATAAAAAAGTTAATTATTATTGTACGGATGAGTATATGGAATTTCTGATTAAAGGTATTTCTACGTACAAAATTGTTTCCACTGTTGAAAAGATACCACCTATTCAAATTGGAACCCGTTGCAATAAAGTTCCCCGACAGTACAATTTCGGTTTGTATGCGAAAGATCTCACACTCAAGCAATAAATATTTTATTTGTCCCTATAAACTAAAATATTTTACAGCCGCTTCAAATGTTATATATCAAATTGAGGCACAATTGTATGAATTGTATCGCGAATGGAGTCAGCGGAAGTACTACAATATGATGTACATTTTGTTTGTCAATATCAACGCAATATGTTGCAGGTACGATAATAGTGAAATTCAAGAATCGCGTTATTTATTAGCAAGTTGGGAAGCGGCGATTTGGTGAATAGAATAGAATTCAAATTATTATTTCAAATTACTCCGACATGTAGTAACGTTTGTGTTGTATTGAACTACAAAGTAATGTGTAATGTCCTACTACTGGGCAAAAATCCCAAACCCGAGCCATGCTGGAAAAGTAGGAAACATGGTTTCGCTCGACCTGGAAATTGAGCCCGGGACCTCAGTCTTGGCCGGTCAGTGCACATACCACTAGAACACTGAGGCGTTGAACTACAGTAATGTTACATTATCGTGATTGAACTCACTAACTCGCAGCTCACCATTTCGCCATCAAAACGAACTCCTTAGATATTATAAAAATATATCTTTCGAAAACTTTTAAAACGTTCTTAGAGGACTGGATATCTCTTAAACTGCTGTCCAACAAAAATGACTCCCTTCAAGTATAAACTAGATTTTACGAGCTAAATCTGTACAAAAACTAACAGCTCGTAAAGTATGTATTATATTAGGAAGGCCCCGGGTGGGTATCGCGGTCACTTCTCAACCCTGTTTTATCGCAAGGGGCGGCCTGAGACTCAACTATTACCGTAAATACGGCCCTGCGCCCCCTCCCCCGACAGACAGATACAGCGCTATTTATTTTATACCTAGTGCATCCGGTGCGGTGACGTTTTTAAGTTATCGGTGCAGAGGTGTACTCGGATTACGTTACGTGGTTCGAATACAATCGTTTTGGGATATATATTTGCGTATTCTTTTGTTACTATGGTTAGACCATGTCGGAGGCCTTTAGGCGGTCTAAAAACTCTGACACCAGGGATGACCACTGACCTACTCGGACTTACTTACTATGGCTCACAATGTGCTCACAACGCTATTTTTGGTTAATTAAATGCCAACATGTAACAGTATATAATTATTTTCAACTAACACTTATTTGATTGCGTGGTGATTACGCCTAATCCTCCTAAATCTTTTTATCAGATCGCTTTAAATAATATAATATGTTTTAAAGTTTAAATCAAATCGTTAAAGCTTGCGATTAAGATAAAAGCTTTGATGTATGCTTGTTTAACGTTACAAAGAAAGCAAGTAAAGCGTGTAGTGTTCATACAAACACACTATAATAAATGTAAAATGTACGTTTGACTGTTGTATGTAAATCCCGTTCTTCCTTTTTATATTATAATGGAACTTGAGCTCCCGAGCTTTTGTCTCGAGTGCGTAATGAGTGTTCGCTTCGGGTCAGATTTTGTTGGATATTTTAAAAATGTTTACGTTAAAAGTTGGTTGAAAAAACTTGAATATTTTAAATAGAAAAATTGTGTGGTTTTGTCGAGGTTTTATAACATAGTTTTACGTTTGATATTATTGATACTGAAAATTTAAAATTACTCAACAATCATTGAAGAGGTGTAGGATATTGGAACTTGAAATTGGGTAATAGAGTTTGTTATATGAATTTATACTTTTATAATAAAAGTCGTCATCAAATATTATTTCCATCGCTAAAATATGTATCATCATATCGAATCTTATTCGTAAAATAACGAACACTCGTCCGATAACTTCTACTACATCTATTCCTAACGGTATTTTCACGGATCGGGATGGGATCGGACACAATAAGCGGGACGCAACGGGACGTTAACGAGCGGGTTATTTCGCGGTAAAGTAGTAAAAGCAAGAATAATCGCTTACATTGATTTCCTAACATTTCACACTTGTTTTACACTTGTGGGTGAGTTAGGTCCAAATTTACCGTTTCTATCTCGAAACACGATCCCTGAACTCGCTTTTAGTGAATCAATCTTATTAGTCACCCACAAGTGTTGAAACGTTAGGAAATCAACGTAAGCGATTATACTTGCTTTTAGTACTTTTGCGAATTGATTTACGAGCTCGTATTATCGGAATTAATTTATCGCGTGAACTAGGATTAAGTTTAACTGTTGAGTTGTTGAGTTCACGGTTCAGTTGTAACGGTGAAGTGGGGCTAAGCTAGTGCAAACCCGCTCTAATTCTTATCCCGCTATTCCCCGCACTGTGACCACACCCCGCGGTTTATCGAGAGTACACGCCGTAAACGTATGAAGAGTTTTGTTTCTTGTTAACAAAACGGGTCCTGCTCTCACAGGTTTATAATGTTTCCTTTTATTTAGAAAAACTTTAAATAATTTCCAAGTTTCATGTTGCGAGACTCCGCACTCCGTTCATGTTGAGCTCGGAACAAAACAATTTCAGAACCCTTTTATGCGAGTTGTTTAAATTTTACACAGTTATATGTAGTTACGTAAACGAAATATGTAGTTTACTTAAAAGTTGTAAAGTGGAAGTATTAGCCGGTATGTCCCACTGCTGGGCAAAGGTTTCTCATCTTGCCGAAGATTCCAGTTAGTCGGATTAAGCATACTAGTACAAAAGTTTATAGTAAGAAATTGGTTTTAAGACCCCATTTGCAGGACTTGCTCACTGAAGATTTTTCCACGATGGCATCTATTGATTCAGTTTCATAACTTGGGAGATTTCTTAGAAGATGATAATTATTGTAATAAAATTTTAAAAGGCATTCTATGCGTGAGAGCGTATCAGACATTCACACTTTCACAAACTTTTGCATTTAAAATGTAACGTAGTACGTAATGTAAAGTAGTACGTTGGAGAACAGTCCGAATAAAACTTTATATCGGTAACAATGTTGTAACCTAAAGTAAATAAAATATCATTGTAATCTTGTTCTGTTGGAAGCACTAAGTCGATCAGTCTCAAGTGAGGCGATACATCACCGGCGCTCGCGCGATTTGTTCCAAGATTACTCCCAACTAATCCTCATTTTAAATTTAAACTTTTGTCGGGTTCACGGGATTCACGAGAACACGGAATGGAGGAACGGCGTATAGCTTTGTTTATAACTACGGATTATAATTGAGCACTTGAGAAGACATACTATACTTATATCCGTAGTAAAGCGACGAAAATGTTTCTTAAAGTTTTTGTCTTTTTGTCACATTGTTGGGTGTAAATAAAATAGTAAATGAGCAACTTATTGCATACTAAACATGTAGCGTATCCGCAGTATCTCTTAAATGACTACGCCGTAGCAATATCATAAAGCGTAGCACCCTACGCTTAGTGAGCTACACACCATTGCTACGACGTAGCAAATAACCGTAACTTTTGAGCGGTAGTTATCATTAGCCAAATTCACATAATTACCTTTTAACAATTAAACCCTTGAGCCAATTAAATGTATTCGGCAAATGGAGGAGATCGATAAACGTTTATTCCATTCGTCGTGATATCATTGTCTCTTTCGCTCACAATACATTCCTTACACCTCATTTACCGGTGTAATGGACAAGAAAGTACGATATGAAACGATTACAATACATTTACAGACTAATACACCCAACTTTACAGAGTATAGCTATATCCTATAACGCCGAAAGCGAGACGCCAGTTTTTAAACAAGTCAGTTCAAATGCTACTGCTCTGTGATGTGAAGCAATTTGGAATGTACGTGATTATTAAAAGACTTGCAAAATTTTGAATTGTAATGAAACTGTGAATGGCATATTATTATAGTTCATAAGGTTTTCAATCTTCGATATGCTTCGATGCTTAATATAAAATAGAATTAAAGTACCTGTTTTAATAAAATCGAATGACCTTTTTTCGTATTTAAATTTAGCAAAAACATTGTAATGAAAAAAAATTGAAATTTCTGACAATAAATAAACATGTTTACACTTTCCCAAATAACAAAACAAAACAACATCAAACGTTTTCTATTGAATTATAATATCAAACAACATGTGGAACACGTGTGAAGCTAACTATGTAGCTGGCATCCGTACATAGAAAATTGTACTACCTACTCTACATAATGTACTGTTACGTATGTAACTGCTACATACGTAACAGTACATTGTAACATGTGTTGTAACATTTTGACACGAGGCAATTCAGTCAAAAATAACTATTTTATATACCAAACCAGTAGTCATACTATGAATAAAATTATGTAAAGATGACTTAGATAATGCACCTACCATTTTGTACTATGTCCATGTGTATGCGCGAATAAATAATTTGAATTGAAATGAGAAACAAAACAATGCCTACGGAATGAACTATTTGGTATTAAGTTGCTTGTTCCAATTGAGATATATAAACGTGACTTTATACTACAATTAAAAAGACTATTCTACAAATAAACACTTTAAAACTGTATCACATACATACAATAAAGTCATGGTTACTACTTCTGTTTCCACTTTATTTCGAGATTTCGATTAAAAATTGACATTAATTGTTGTTTATTCGAAGCTTGTTTACTGAGTATGAAAATAAGTATGTTAACGATGCGTCCTAGTTAATGTGTTGGCTATATGTTGTCAGTGCGTTGGCAAGTCTGGCGGCCGTCCGCGCGGCGTCCCAGATAAAACCACTAGCAGGATTCGACGCCATTTTTTTACTACCGCTCATAGACATCCATTAAATCGACACTAAACAAATTTCTGTAATTTTCCATTCATTACACGTTAAAATTACTCATTAAACTTATGCTAAAGTAGCATTTGACGTCTTTGGGTATGGGCGTGAGACTTTTTAATTTAAGTTTGTCAACCCGCTATAGATGCATATCCGCACGCTACAGAATGCTATTTTAAAATGATCTTTAAGGCATGCAAATTAATAAAACAAGCTGATACATTTTAAGTCACTGCATTTTGTTAATTGTTATCCCAAGCCGTGACATACATAAGCAAGCATACAGACCGTAATACAAAATGATTATTATACTATGATATCTTCTCTTGACTAACATGGAAATCCTAGAACTCGGCTACTCCAGCCTGGCTCAAAACTCAACGGCGTATGAGCGTCAATGGTGCCAATAAATATATTGTGTTTTGCATTCAACTGTTAGTGCAACACTGCCAACCCTGCAGTGCTTGACTGTCACTTGCGCGTCAAGTTATAAACGAACGTCTTTGACTAGATTAATTAAATAAACTAGATTATTAACCAGATTCTTTTATTCAAGCTTCTTGAGCAAATAATAGTATTAAATACAATGAATTACAGTCCAGTTGCTACTTTTCGGTGCAATCGATAATGCCCTTCTCATACACGTAGCCTTCTCAATTGAAATAACACTTTTTTATGAAAAATACTTTAAGTATTGACAGCTATTTTTCCTGAGTGTCGCGTCACTTGTACCAGCTGGCAAGAGATCCAAAGGCCGCCCACCGCAACATAGTCTTTTTCTCATCTAGCAACTCTGCCAAACTTACTGTTTTGGTATTTATTCGGTGTTGCCCGACCTACGTTTTATAAATATCAGTGTTACCACTCCCAAATTATTCGACGAAATGAATGGCATTTGCAAAATGCTGCGCTTCTGAGAATTAATTCAATAAATTAACCGAATGTTAATGATCAGTACCTGCTATAGTGTTTTGAGGTTTTACCAGTACTGTTTATTAAAATAATAAAAAGGTGATAATCGTAGGGGTATTTTTATTATTTTATACTGAAGTTTTAGAGTGAAGGTCTATCATTATAGAAAAAAATAGGACGAACGTTATCTCTCTGTCAACTACTCCATTATTTTATTATTCCTATTTCTACTAAAACCTGTTCCTCATATTTTCCTCTTCGAGGTAATCTTTCTTATTAAATCTCGAGCTCGTTGTAAGTTTATTTTGTTAGAAACAATGGAGCGAAGTTCAAAGGTTGCTACTGATTACGAAAATCCTTTTAGACCCGACGCACAGGACACCATTTTTTTATTTATGAATAAAAGAAACGATAAAATACAGGGAGTTTTATGATTTATTTAGTGTAGGAATATTTTATTTCCTTTGGCTTTATTATTTTTGTAGGTTTCTCAGTACGTTGTGTACCGGTGATTTGAATATTTTAACGTTGTATTCGTATTGTAGAGTAATACATTTTGAAACTAAGATGATAATGAACTGTAGTTATAATATCAATAATATAGCACAGAAAGGTCTGAATGCCATGTAAATGAAATGCGCTCAGTCGCGCTGCACGGCTGCGCCCCTTCTAGCCGGGAGGCTAGAATCGCACATTATTCGCTTGCTTGTTCGCTTTCTCTCTCGCCTTAGAACGAGTAAAATCGTGCCATCGAGGTAGGGACATCGCGGTAAAGATCATCGGCGGCGTTTTATATCGAACTCCCTTACAACCCTTAAGTAATTATTCCACTATCTATATATTTTGAATACCCAAAATAAACTTTTAAATTCAGATGACATTTAGGATCATAGGATTCTATTCTAGAAAGCAAAAGGTACAAAACTATACATCATAATTTTAAAAAGCCATTTGAATACCTATATCAATTGAAAAAATAACAAGTGTGTATTCATAAAATGGTTTTGGATTGAATTTACGAAACTACCTATTATTAATTTTTAAACATACAGAAATAAATAAATACTTTTTGAATCCTTTTTCTTTCTTTTATGTTAATTTTCCTAAGTTATTCTTTTCGAGCAGTCGTAATGTACGAATGAAGTCGTCCATATTCTGTTTTCGTTATTTTGCGCGGAACCCTAATCATAAAGTGTAATCTCGTCTTCAACCAAAAAAACTAAAGAAAATCTCTGAAAAGCTGAGTTATTTCTTATTTACTCGACTAAATAACTTCTAGGAGCGTTCTTTGTTTGAAGCAATTTTTTAAAGTAAAATAAATGTGGACTGACTTTACATTGATTTAAATTAAGTCGCCGGATTCAAAGAAACTTGAGATTTAAATTATGTTTCTTTTTAAAATCTAATTTGTTTTCGTTTGAAAGGGTTGGACGAGGAAAATATTTATGAATTGTGAATTTAAAAATAAGGGTCTGATTTGTGAAGCCACGTTTTTATGATTGTGGAATGTAGTTTAAACAAAACACTAAAGAAACGTGGAAAAAAATATGAAGTGTATAATTAAACTAGCGACGTAACTGAAGCCACAGTGTACACAGACGCAGTAGGTAATTTCCCCGAACGCTCAACTCACGGTAATGTCTGATTTGCATTCGTTTCATTTCATTGACGCGACGTTCGCTCTAATTATAACATTACGGAACTTCTTCAGCCTAAATAATTTAATTTATTGAAGCAATAAACAAGTTTGAATGTTTATTGAATATTTGAATTTAGAAAACGTGTCTGTTTAAAATCTTTTGGGTATAGAGCGTTCTTTAAAATAGTTATGTCTGACATTTTCATTTTGTTAACATTTTCTTTATTTTAAGAGTATTGAAACGTAGCCTTCACAAACATTCTTCGAAAAGATCGAATTGCCTTAACGAGTCCGTTAACCTCAACGGGATATGATTCGTGACGTCACTCGGTTATGAGGTCGTAAGTCATGGGCGGGCACTTTAATTCGCTCATAAAGTGGGCATACATCACGCGGCGGTGCAACGAGCTCTTGAATCGAATTCTTGGCTTTCTTTTGATACACAGTGGAAATTAAACAGTTGGAAAACACGATTTTGAGTAACATGATTTTAAGTCATGTTTTCTCCATTTTATTGTGATTTTTAAACTTAAAAATGGAAAGAAACGAATAATAAAAATTACTAATAATCAAAATGTTGTTTGTTAGCATCTCTATAGTTACTAGCAGTGCCCCGCGATTTTATTCCCGATGTGCGATAAAAAGTAGCCTATAACCTACCTATTAAATGTGGCTATCCATTACAAAAATAATTATAATTAAAAAGAAAACATAAAATGAAAAAATAAACTTATTGTATTGCACTTTGCTTGCTTGCCTACTGCAATTACTATTATTTACGCTACGCCTGAACATCGTCAGGCGACGAGAAATTTTCTAGAAATTCCGGAATATGAGTATGCATTGCATTCATAAATTGTTCCTTTAAGTTTTACAACATTTCTTCGCTCCCCAGATTTCAGAGCGCAATCATAAAACTAACATTCGAATGGTGCCAACTAAGGATTGTTGGACTATATTTTTTATAGTTTTGGCAAAAAATAATAGGATTATGAAAATCTTTTCTGGTTTATTTGTGTATAGAATTTATGATTGTGTTTATATTATTTTAATAACAGTGACTGTAATAACAATCATACATACATCCTCGCAAACTTTCGCATTTATAAATAGAAGGATAGAATTGTAAACCATAAGAGTTGATATTTTATGAAATGGAGCAGAAACTTATTTTCATTTATTCTAGGTGGGTTTGTATCTTCTTTTTCATCGATCGGATGGTCAACTTGACTTCCCGAAGGAATTTCAGGATAAAAAGTAAACTTTAATCTTCCCGTTGAATGCAGTTATTACAACAAGAATTATTCAAATCGGTTTACCAGTTTCTGAGAGTATTGGTCTACAAACAAAAAATCACACCCTTCAGCTTTATATATTACTATAGATGAATACGACTCAAACAGCAGACTTCCAAAACCCCCTTAACTTTTCCTCAATGTTTTTCCCTCGCTCCTTGACAAAGGATGCTTCTTTACAATAAAGTCTCAATCTTAGTCCGCACAATGAGTAAAATCAATTAGTCCGCTCTGCACCGGGTTCCGTCCAACGTCGTCTTCACAATATTTAAATTGCTTCCCAAAATAGATTTTAATTTTGTATCAAAAACGGTTTTATTTATCATCCTCTCGGCACCCGTTTCAATGGAGAAATTTTAATCGAATTTGATACAGCCTGCAGTGGGACGGTTTAAATAAACAATCGTTTATTGAATCCGCTTTTCGTATTTCGATCTGTTTTGTTATTAACTTAGTATTTGTGCCGAGTTTAGCGTTAGTTGCATTTTGTAAGTAGTGGGTATTTAGTCAAAGGTCTTTGTTTCTCATAATAGTAAATAATGGAATAAAGGTTTGAATTTCAAACGAGTTTATAATTTTTAGTTGTATAGCATAACACTTAACGAACATATTAATATGCTTTTAAGTACTATGTCACATCATAGTAATAAACTGCCCCGTGGTTTTACCCGTGTTGTGCCGCGGACAAAAAATTGTATTTTCCTTGAATAAAGCTATACATTACAAAAATAATTATTCAAATCAAATTGGTAGATTCTGAGAGGAACGCGTTCAAACTAACAAATAAATAAACAGACTCTTAATCTTTATTACATCAGTATAGATATATACTCATTTATATTTTAGTAAGTTATATAAAAGTATAAATATGATAAGATTCTAACTATGCTTAATGTTTCACGGGCTGGCTGTAAATAGCTTTTAGAACCAATTGCAGACTATAATTGCCTTTGTACCATTCAAAGTGTTTATAGAAGGAATATACAACGACAAACACTCCCTGATCCCCCTTCATTATTGACCGAACTCTTTTAAAAAGTTATTCTATTAGAAACCAAAATAACTAAGTAAACCTTATGCATTCCACAACAGAGTTGAATTTCATTAGGCATGAGTCAAACCGTGTACATTTACAAAGCTTTTGAAGAATAATCACATTCGGAGAGCTTTCAGTGCATCAGTGATGGTCTGGAATCAGGTTACGGGACGTAATCTGCTTTAGCGAAAGCTCCCCAGTCGTCATTATATGA
Organism: Cyclophora albipunctata; assembly: GCA_963082685.1. Taxonomy (NCBI): domain Eukaryota; kingdom Metazoa; phylum Arthropoda; class Insecta; order Lepidoptera; family Geometridae; genus Cyclophora; species Cyclophora albipunctata. The sequence continues at coordinate 300,877 of OY720121.1, read as the reverse complement.
ATCACGGTTATTAGTCCTTCTTAATTATGCTCTTTCACCGTTTAATGGTGACTGTGATAGGACAGATGGTTAACGAATACTTATATCAATTAACATTTGCATACTCAGAACAAGTAAAATTAAATAAAAACCCCAACGCAAGAAAGGCTGGACAGATTTGGATGAATACTTCTCAAATTAAGAAAAATCGCATCGAAACTGTTCCAACCATTTGAGTGCTACAATGCCTTAAACAAATACACAAACACAGATATCGACTTCAAACCTATATAACCCATCTTTTGCGTCGGTGGTTAAAAATACTCATTGATTTGTTTTTGTTGTATGTTTAATGGTGCCACAAAGCAGGCAAAAGATGAAATAAAAACAATAAATGTTTTTTTTAAATCGTCGTTTGCGTCGTTTGTCGGCCCAGAATCGACCGAAAAAAGGTCCAGAATCAAAACTCATTTGTAAGTGATGTAAACCAAATACTGATAAGTCACAGACAATCCAACTAAGCCTAGATAATCATTCCAAATCCCTAGCACAACGGCACAAAGTCTAATACTTTAACTAAACAAGATATTAAACCGATTATTAAAACATTGTTTCGTTGGATCGTTTCTGTTTCCATTAGAACAAACAGTAATTCTATTCACCCGCGCCGTAATGGGTTTACGATTTGTTGCCGGGTTTAATCAAAAGATTGCTAACTGGCGCCGACTACCGACGGATCCAATGAAATCGTGAAACGTACCTTTGGACATGAGGTTATTTGTTCTATATTGAAACGATAAAATGTTTAGCATTTGTAGCGCTTTAGTACACTGAGGGTGGGTTCTTTTAAATGGTTGGTTATCGTAACCAAATATGTACGTTAAAAAGATTTTTTACACTGTTAAATGTTTGTTAATACAAAGCGTTGTTCCATAACTTAGATGACAGTCTGTTAAGCTTATTCGGGCGGCCACTTTTTTTTTATTGTTACGTCTGTTGAGACTGAAACGTTATGTTAACGTTTACTGGTGCGTGAGCGTAAGTTGAAGCTAACCGCCCCCTTAACAATTTAAGCAAGTTTTGTACTTGGACAGTGACAATTCTATCTATTGCTAGTGTTGGTTTCCCGATTGACTAAATCAGATTCTCGAATATATTCCTAAAAAAATCTATGATTTTCCAAGTACCATTAGTTCTTTGAATAAAAAAAACATCTTTCATCTCATATCTCATAGTACAATGATGTGGAAAAATAATGAGCATTAAACGTTATGCCCATTTCCTTAATGCAGGTAAGTGTACGTTATAAAAACTTTTAATGTGCGCGAAAGAGTTAACATATAGCGAGTAGATCTAATACCGTGACTGTTCGACAATTCGCTTGATACACAGTTAGCACATACAAATTGTATTTGCGAATTTGTGCACCCATTTCACGGTTGTACCCAGATGGTGTTTGTATTAAGGTGATAGCATTTGATGTCTTTAGCCCATGCTTAGAGACGGCAAATGCTTCATTAGTAGAGATTTAATGAGTGATTTGGACGTGTAATGTATGAAAAGTTACGTCAATTAGTTAAAGTGTCGATTTAATAGACTTGTCTAAGACCGACAGTTAATGTAAATGCATTTTAAGAAACTTTGATAAATAAGAACATAATATGACAAATATATTGTAAAACGAGAGACGACCGAAACGTGAAAATATTTATTTAAAGTGTTTTTAGTTTGTTACACCATGAAGCTGTGACTTTTTAAGTTAAGTACTTCAGCCGGTTGCAACGCGTTAACGAATAGAGCAAATATCTAGACACTTATGTATTAAATATTGCATGGAAAAACAGACTAAAAGACATATTTTCAAGTAAATAAAACAACATTGACGACGGTTCCCTTACCACGAATGCCTCAGGTTAACTTATTAGGCCTGCGCCTCACGTGCCATGTCGCGCGTCTACAACTATCCTAAAGTTGAAGTTTCTCACAGATAGTGCACACACGCATGCGATACGTGACTTATATATTTGCTTTCTGTGTTGTTTCGTATCAAATTGTCGAATTTATTTAGTAAACATTTAGTGTCACATTAATATTTGGACTATTGAGGTATTTACATGTTTAACCATTTGGCGCTTGGCGGAGAGTTCAATAATAATCATAGAATTTAGGATTTAGAAGTGGCCAAAAGGCCAAGAATCCTGAATTCTTTCAATTTTAAATTTCCGTGACATAATGACAGTCATAGGTAATCTATAAGGGTTCTGTCGTTCGCGATCATTACTGGCGCAGATGAAGTTGTTTGATTTCAAGAAACCCTGAACCCTGGACTTTTCTCCATTTACTCAATGCTGTCGCTCAAATACAATTATGACAAGATTTTGATGCAGACCATGATGCTCACTAAGATAATGATTAACCTACACAAATATGGATCAAAGGCCTTCGTGAGATAACCGATCTATGCTAAAATTTATAAAAATAAGTTTTATGACATTTGTCGTATTATTTTAATACAATTTTGTATTTGAGATTCGCTTACTCGTAAGTTATCAATATTGAAACGGCGCGTACGAAGTACCTTTTATGAATGGCCAAGAATGGAAAGGAATTCCTAGAAAATTTACTAATTGATGTCTAGCGGGGAGTACCGAGAAATTTATTCTGTAAAATATTGTGGTTGTTGATCTCTATAAATGTTGCTATTATTATAATTTTAACTAGAACTTTTAAAGCTTCTTATGTACAAAATACAATATTATTTTAAAGAATAAAAGCGACCGCTAGATGAAATAGTCTGTTTGACTCGTTTCACATTAAAGTCGATTAAAAGTAAGCAAGAGTGCCAAAGGCTGTAAATAAACATAAAGGTTATGTTTTTAAGAACAAAATTTTTCTTAACTAAAGTACGGATGCGGGCCGGTTGAGAGTCGTGTGTCTTATTCTTTATTTGTATAAAAGGTGATACACTGCTCCTTAGCGGGCCCATTGAAGGCATGCCTTATGTGTGTCTAGCGCTTAACATCTCAGTTAATGTATCAAAATTACGTATCACTTTCCGTCTCACACCGTTTAAGTATAGTTTTGTATAATAATTTACTTGCTGCTTTAGTATAGTTGTAAAATAAGCACAACAAACTAACTGAAAAGAAACAAAACCCTTCACCGCATTTGCTTGAAAATCGACAACAACAACAAACTATGAACAACAAGGACAAACACACCCCTCTCTCTGCTATATGTATGTATCTGAGCCATGAGATGGTTCCCTACTTCCGATGCCTGTATCTCCAAAATTCATCCCCATACGTACTCTGTAGCGCTTGTGGTACTTCCAAACTGGTGTTCTCGTTAATTTGGACATAATGGAACTATTGCACTATTTTGGATACGACTAGATTGATCTAGGTTGTATCTAGATTGATCTGGATTGTACAGATTGTTAAGGGTGTTTTCAGACGATAGTCTTACTTTATAGAACGGTTGTTTTACTTAGGTATATGAGCGTATTTAGAGCTTATTTTTAAAAGGATACGCATATGGATTATTTTGTGTTGTCAACTTACAGTATCCATTATGACTAATCATTTTTACTGTACTGATATCTTCAGTGAGATGAAAAGCCTTTGCCCAGCAGCGGAAAATTACAGACTTGTACGGTTTAATACTGTACACTTTTGGGCAAATGTCTCGCACAAATCTAAGCCCATACGCGCACAAAGACACTGTTTTAAAACCGCACTTAAACTGAGAATTTGGAGATGACGTCGAGGTTTTGAACTGTTACCGGTTGAATTAGCGGTTACAGGAATTGTGGTTTAGTAGAACTGAACCTTATGTAAAGCAGATAGTCTTTAGTTTTGCACATCGGTTTGAATTTAGTATGGTTTAGTAGAAGCGAGTCCTTTTTACCAATTCGACTTAGAACAAAGAAGGTTTTCAATCCGACCGTACCTATGTTCTTTTTTTCGTCGTTTATGAACCGAAAATTCTCTCCGTATTTGAAAGCGTATACTAACAGATTGTTCCTCCTTTTAACCGATAAAAAAGGTAGTAGTTCTTTTAAAAACCTGGGTTGAAGTAATTTTTTAGGTGAAAAGTTATTTTTATTACAGATATTATCAAAACGAGGCAGGATCATAAAATAACAATAAGAAAAGACTAACATATTATATATCTTGGAACTTATTATGTATGGTTCTAAGTAAAGAAAACTTTATTTCTTAGGGTCAACACTGCGTTAAGCGTGCGCCGACCGCGTGCGCTCGCGGCGGGCGCACGCGTCGGTCCACTTTTGTATGAAGCCACACGCGGCGTGCGCACGCGTCGGTTCACTTTTGTATGAAGCCACACGCGGCGTGCGCACGCTTAACGCAGTGTCGGCCTTTACAGTACGCCTGGTTACACACAAATGGGTTCTTCAATAAGAAAATAAACAAACTTTACAATACATTACAATCAAAGTAAAAATATAAATTCGGTACAAAAATATATTCCTTATTTATAGAGCCTTCAAAGTGAAAACAACTTTACGTTACACCCGACCTATGCTTAGTAACACGTTATGGGAGTCTCAAGGAAGTATGGAGATATCATGTCGACATTTTATGGGGGTTTCGGAGGCGCATGTTTTTAAAGTTGCGTAGGTTTCACATTATAGAAATTATCTTTATGGACCCCTAATGTATTGGCAGTTTATGTGCTGACAATTTCACAGCTGACTAATATTAAGTTAGGTATATTGTTTTTTTATCAATTCCGTGAAATTCATATTTACATATAGCACAATGTAAATGTGGGTCTTTTTGTTTTTGAATGATATTAAAAGGGTAACTTCTAAATCAAAATACATTAAAATCTGAAAATGAATATACTTTATTCTTTCGTACAATAGAATTCTCTAAATTTCGAGACGATATTATATTAAATTAAATTAAATAAATACATATAAATAGACAAATTCACTCACAGTTAATTAAACCTAAACTAAACTCCAAGCTTGTGATATGGAATCTAACTCACTAATACTATTACATATACATACACAAACACTTTATAAGAATAGATAATTGACACCCAGACGTCGTCGCCAACAACTATGTCCTCACATATTTTTGACTCCGTCCCGCCCGGAGTCGAACCCGCAACCCCCGCCAAAGTAATTAGGTCACACATGTCCACTTATTCCCAGACTCACTTTCAATTGTATGTAAGCCTTATTGGCTTACTTATACTAAGCAAAGTTGGTTCATTGCGATTGTCAAACAACGTGCAGCACAGTCGCTACTTCGATAGGTGGCTGATAGTGGCATTTCTATCTGAGCACTACTGTGCTTCGTAGGGCGCGTTAGGCAGTCCGGTCTCCGTTGTTTCAATCGTTAGAACATGTCAAAGGCCTATGGGCGGTCTAAAAACTTTGACACCAAGGTTGGCCACTAACCTACTCGAAAGGAATGAATGAATATTGAAAATTACCTTTCTTTCTTGCCAGCTCGCTGTTTATAAATTAATACAATATACTAAATAACCCCTTAGCGATATAAAATCCTTTCCCGATCATGATCAACTCGTTCCTCCAAACTTAACTCGATAAATTCATTAAAAGCCCACACTATCTTCCGCTCGCAAACATCATCGTAATTGTGTTAGCAAGCTCGACCCGTCTTCTTTCGTATTAACTGGCAAGTTAAAGTTAACCGCAACTTTCATATTAGTTCTTAACGTGTTGATAACTGGTGTATGCGCGTTTATGGATGTTTTTATTACATTTTTGTGCAAATGAATTTTTGAACAGCACATGTGGTTTATGTCTAGTGAAACGGAAGTCAAAAAGTATTTTTGACATTTTTCCCCATACGCTTAGATCAAGCATTAGATCTTATGTCCCAAAAATAATTTCGACACTTTGTCTCTTGTCTACTCCTTTATATGTCTCTATAGGCCAGCAGACTGTCTAACTGACTGACTTCACTATTGTGCGGTAAGTGTGTAAACAGAGTGTAATTGGAACTTTTTACTTTTTAATATTAATTCAAAAAGGCATATATTATTATATTATTATACCCAAGCTAGTATTTCCTGAATAAAAACAAAATGTCAACAGGCAAACCCAAAGCAGATAAGCACTAGTATTGAGTCAACAAACACAATATCCCAATCGCAGCGATCATCTGAACCGTACATCACCGATAATAACTTAAACAAGCGTACAGAGATATTAATTAGCTTTCATCAAATTTGTATACAGCTTCGATGCAAATACAATACAGATCCAAAACCTTGTAGTCGCGAATAAACATTGCAATACAAGGTGTATTAGTAGGGTGAGTCTACACGTAATTAGCGCGAATATGTTTCGGTTCGATAACAAGCTATTAGCACACACAGACAGACAAACGACACAAGTTTATCGCGCAAACTATTGTACTAGTTCAATACACAGTGTAAATTATGCAGTAGATTAACTCATTATTATTCTATTAGCATCGTTAATTCGTTGTTGATTGCGATTGTGTGTACATAGGCTTAGGATTTTGGCGACGATTGATTTGAAAATGATGACGTGACGACCTGTTTGAAATGGGCTTTCACTATGCACACAGTTAAGTATGGTAATTTAAATGATAAATAAATAAAATCTAGCTAAATTTACTGAACATGTAAAAAGCTGTAGAAAAAACTTGAGAGGTGTCAAGGGACACCCGGATGGAACGAAGTTTATTTATTATCAACAAAAATAATCGTCGTGACACCACACTGTTCAATGCGAAATAGAAAGACGAAACGAAAATATCTAGCTTGCTTTCTATAAGAGAGGGAGAGACAGACAGACAGAGAAACATGTGCACGCCAGAGAGAGACAGCAGAGAAACATGGCGCGCATGTTTCTCTGTCTGTCTCTATCTGGCGTGCACATGTTTCTCTGTCTGTCTCTCTCGCGCATGTTTCCCTGTCTGTCTCTCTCTGGCGTGCGCAAGTTTCTCTGTCTGTCTCTCTCTGGCGTGCGCAATTTTCTCTGTCTGTCCCTCTCTGGCCTAAAAAGTGTCGTAACCTTTTTTTCGTCTAGCCCCCCTTCGCAACGCGCGATAAGGAACTTCGTTCCAATAAAGCATGTTGCTTATTGCAAGCTAAGCCAAGCTAAGCTAAGCTGAGATATTCCCTAACAAATCTCAAAGCGGCGATGTGCCCTAACATTAAAAAAAATAAGTACGTCCATGACTGCCCAAGAGGATAAATAAAATAAAGTAACCTCCATTATACACAAACTAAACATCTGTATCGACCACACCACTAACACAAACACCACACTTTCTGCTATTATAAATGTATGAAATTAAATTCAATAAAATGATAACAGGTTAGCTGTATGTCTGTTGTTTACAGCGGGCTGCGAACTGAGGGCAACAGCAACAGCGATGCATTTGTGGTAGGATTAATCCTTGTTACAAGTTACGGACGCGAGTGGTATGCTGCAAGTTTGGTCCTCGGCTAGGGGTAGTATGGTTTGGTAATGGTTCGGGAATATTTTAGAAAGAGAACCAAAAACAGACAAAATGATTGTCTGGAAAAGTTCTACACTAGAATTCGTTTTTGGAAATCATTATTCAAAAACGTCATATTGTAATCGTTATGGTAATCTAAGTAAGTAAAGATTTTTCTATTTTATTGTTTTATTTTTTGAAAAAATCGGACGGTTAGCATCTAGATAGTAGTTACCAGATTATACAATTATTTTAACAAGCTCGCATAAGATTAAGGTATATCGTTTTAAATACATACTTCATTGCGTTTAAAAGTAAGGGCAATAATACGAGCGACGTTACCTATAGCAGTACAAACCTACATGTAATGTTGTTTTGCAGTTAGTTCTTAATTTCAGTATTAATCCCAAAATCTCCGAATCCATGGTTACGCTACAAACAAACGTTGTGGCAAGCCAATAAGATTATACTAAATTGTACTTAGCACTTAGTTGGGACAGTGCAGTGCGCAGTAAAAACTTTCTTACGCCTCGAGTCGACTGCTAACAACTAGCGTCATTAGAACACTGGTATAGGATATTCAGATACATAAACAGAGTAATGTAAAGTAGTGGATGTTATTCATAAATGTTTTCCGCAGTTTTAAACGAATTTTACGCGTATTGCCCCTCAAAACGCGTAAGCTTCTTTGTGAGATAAAAAATAACAAAGTAAAAACGTAAAATAAAAAATATAAAAAAACATCAAAATCTGTTAGTTGGTTTTGACACGTAAACACAACATACAATCATATTTTTATGTTAAACCACACACTATCACTTGTGAAATGTTAAAATTGTATATAACTGAAGTAATTCGTTCTAGTACAATAGTTGTGAAATAGATCTTTGTTGTTAAACACATTAAACAAAAATTTTATGTAGAATCAGATTGATGTTTATCGAAACTAGATATTACGAAAAACGTTGAAATAGTTTATAAAAACTTTCGTAACATATACCTCTTAATTTGATGAACTAAATAAAAGGCAATAGAGAAACAAAAAACAGAAAATCTAGCGTATTTATCATATAAATATACATTTTATACTTCTATTTAAAGCGAATTTTCTCTACAAAATCAAATTCCGTAACAAAGTTCCAAGAACATTGTAATCTGTTACATTTCCTAAACTCTTAGAAGGAAAGAACGCGAGCGGCTCCGAGTGAGCCGTTCAACCACAAAGTAAAGGATCCTTATTAACATTCGTATTTCAGGACTCTGCTCTCAGAATTATTTAACAACAAAGCTCTCACGTGTAAACCACTACCCAAACAGATTTTCCCGCCGACGGCTTTTAAAAATACATCCAAATTATTTACTGAATACAGTTTGTGCGACATGTAGCCGGTGTGATGGAGAAAATTCATGTGTTTTTAGAATAACTGCCATTTTAAGGTTTTTATTCTGATTTATAGTTGGGAAATTGACTTTTAAGGTTTGTTTGATATTTGAAATAAAAAGGAAATCAAAACAAATAATCACAATGAAGTGAAACGGAAACCCAGCATCAAGTATTTTCAAGAGAAAAATATTTTATTCCCCATCAATAAAAGTAACAAAACATGTGCCTGAACACAAAGGTGAAGCTGAAGTGTATTCGAGTGACATTAAATTCAAGTGAAATCGATCAACGTCCAGCGATCAAAGTCGGGCCGTTCAGGTGGCGACGTAACAATAAAACCAATAAATCCCGAAACGATCGTAAATCGTGGTCACATTACAATGACGGGCGGAATAAACGAACGCGGTTGTACGTTTCTTTTAAATTGTCAATGGTTATTGTTCAAAAGATTTATATTTTTATTCAATAAATTTCATTCAAAAAGTGCTATAAATTAACATTTTGCACACGCAATTCCTGTCGCGTTTAACTTTATATTTAACTTACTTATCAGGCGGAAAAGGCTACCATTTTTTCCAAAATGCAAATAAATTTACTAAAGGCAAACAAAAGTAGACTGTATATCATCAACCAATCAGGATGCGAGCCATAAATATAAATAACAAATAAATTCAACCGCTCCACGCCTCGACAGACAGACAGACCGGCGCAATGCATGAAACTAGCGTAAATAATTCAATACAAATATACAATTATATCTTTTTGGAACAACAAATGAAACTTTTTCAAGTACGTATCACTATTTATTTATAAACATCAACATTTAAAGTAGAGGATAATATCTTTGGATGAACATATTGGCTTTATTTTCAAAAAACATCGCTGGTATTGTAATCTGCCATATCTGTTATTGTAGTGTTACTGGAAAAACATAATAGAACAAAAAGAAAAATAAACATAAAGATTATTTACATGATCATAAAGATACATGAATAAAATAGTTTCATCATTTAATAAAATAAACTGAAAACATTAAATTCGAATTTGAATCAATGAATAATTCATGATCGGAACTTGGGTATCATTGAAACTAATAGTCAAAACAGTCTTAAAGAGTCCATTTCCACCACAAACAGTGCTCAGAGACCAGTGAACCGGCTTAATTTACTAGTCCGACCCGAGAATTTATTATAATTGCTTACAAAAAGTTATGATTTACGAAGTTGTTGTAAAACACTGCGGCTCCCTTGGGAGCTGTTAATTCGACCAAATGATGATTTCGATATGAACAAGCGAACTTGGTTGCTAAGTTCGGCAAAGAATTGTTTGAATACGAGTAGTACTTAGGCAAAGATTTGATGAATACAAATGGAGTTAGGCAGTTTATGTTATGAAATAATGCGAGGATTGTTATCCTAATATTTGAAGACTTTATACGGCTTCGGCATATCACGAGCATTTTGAAATCAATCACCTAGAGTAGACGAACTTTATAGCTGAAAACTCGTTATTCTTAAAAACTTTTAGTGAGTAAACACAGTATTAGTATAAGCTGATAATAATGCTGCAGGGTAAATATCCTTTCATCTCATCGAAATTATATGCATTTTTTTAAAATCTCTTTGATATTTATAAAAATCATCAAATCAATAGTTTATTTATATTTCAATAAGAGAAGTAATTTTGGTTTAAGTTGTAATCAGTTATGTGAAATGTTCATCAAACCTCGTACACTCTACCCACAAGTTCCAGCCACAATTCGAAAACCAATTAATCTAAGACTGTAGTACAATGATTTAGGTTTACTTCGGGCGCGGAAAATACTAGAACTCAAATGTTTGTGGTTTCATTTGAACAATACCCTGCCGTCGGCTTAAAAGGTGTTTCTTAATTGTTCTTACTAAATTATTTATAAGAAACATTTTCCTTTGCTCAAAACAAAAGATCAACTTAAACGACCTATAATAGGTAAATTAATTTGACACCAAATTATAATAAAAGGCTTCAAAATGGCAGATATTTTAAAATTTCTGTATTTATTACGATAAAAAACTGGGCAAAAAGTGGTAAGGATGGTAATGTTTTAAATAAGTAGTGAAATAAACTAACAGGTATACTCGATATCCTCTCTACGAGTATCTTAACTTCGAATGTGTATTCTGTTCAAAATTCCAAATATTTAATCGCAAAAATCCTTACAAATAGAACCTTCTTTTATTATAAGGAAATCGGTTAAAAGCCTCAACAAGAGGTCGAAAACAATTTGCAAATCACGCGAACCTTTTTATAAAGAATTTGTCAAATAAGACAATTGATTGGGCGGTGCTGGGAAGGGTTTCCGAGAGGGATGGAAATCAAATAGAAAATCCTGTGTTCAAGCAGATTCAGGTATATTTTCACTGTGAAATTTGTCGATAAACAAACCACAATAGGTTGCGAGCCTACGACCCGCATACTAAATAGAATGGTGTGTTCCCACTGCACGCCGACATTGTGTCGCTTAATAGTTATTGTGTCGCTATTTGAATTAGCGCTAAAACGCTCTGTTTCTGGAATGTTATTTAGAACGAATATATTCGTAGAGGGTCTATTATGATGCTTTAACCGCTTATAGTTCTGCATGAAATGTAACTTTGATATTTCTTAAAGATTCCTTTACTTATATGTCATTCATTTTATTACTTTTCATATTTTTTTTACCGCGTCTTCTGTATTTTCTTCCCTTTTTCTTTCAAGTCGTGTGACGTGTCAATGGACACACGTCCCAAGGACGAATGTTGCGGTTAGTATGTAGAAGGTACCCTAATTCGCACCACCGAGCTTCCCTACAATTAGGTGATGCCGTACAACAAAATAATTGCCATTCCGAAGAGATTGCCTCCGAACATGTTAACAATTCAGGCGACATTCCTGACAGATGTCAATAATTGGTAAATTGAATTTTCTGTTCAAATATCTTAGACCCTTTAGTGATTGGGTTGAGAGGTATAACTGATAGTATTGCAACTACAACATTCTTGTATAAATGTACAGTCTGTCCATAGCATTGTTTAAGCATACTAAAACTTTCAAACATTTCCATTTTACTTTATTCAAGTTAACATCCATAATAATTCGCACACGGTTATTAGACCTACACTAAGCTTAAAGCTGGCAGAAACAGAATCTAACATGCTGATAACATTTAGGTATGGCATATACGAGTACATATATGAACGTCATAAGCACAAAGGGATGTCCAGTACTCATTTAACTACCATACCGACACATATGGTTGACTCGAGTCGAACTGCAATACACGATGTACGAGACTCTCTCGAACACAGTCAGAAGGCTGTAGTCGTCATCATAACATAGTATAAAACAAAGTCGCGTCTGTTTGTCTGTTTGTCTGTATGCTTAAATCTTTAAAATTACGCAACGGATTTTGATGCGGTTTTTTGTAATAGGTAGAGTGATTCAAGAGGAAGGTTTTTATGTAAAAAAAATCCCGAAATTCCCACGGGAACGGGCACAACGCGGGTAAAACCGCGGGGCGCTGCTAGTATTACATAATATTAATTGCCCAAATTGTAAATTTTAGACGGAGTGTCATGTCGGAGGCCTCAAAGCGGTCTAAAAACTATGCCACTAGGGTAGGCACTAACCCAGCTTTCTTTAAACACAAAGTTATATCTAACGTAGTTTCAGTTCTAAATAGAAGTGAAATTTCATGACAACTTTATGTTAAACATTACACAATTCATAATTAGATAACATGTTAGTAGTGTTTATCTCGCCGTGCACGGTTTACTGGTTCAACCCTCCATGCAGCGGGCCGATCGACCCGCTACAAGGCATATATTTACGTCCACAAGTCACACAGACTTGATTGATGATAGTTAGCTTTAGCCACGCTAATGTTTCAGCAAACGGTAGCCGAATAATAGGGGTGCGCCAAAGTTCACCTAAATTTTCAACTCCGATAATTGGAAATCCGAAAATGTTCTTCCTAACATTTTTCATCCTAACAATCACAATTCCTAACTACTTTGTCTCTAATGTTCATAATCCGAATGATCACTCTTCCTAAAATTTTTCATCCTAAAGTTTTCATTCATACTATTTGTAGTGCTACCGGCGATGTTCATAACACTCATGTTTCTTATAAACTATTATTCAAAGTCATATCTTTTTTGTTTAGATTTCTTTTTATAGGTTAGGTTAGGTTAGAACTGTGACCAACTACGCGCGAGCCGAGCGAGCGAAGCGAGCGGTGCCGCGGCAGCGGCCGGCGAGCGCTACAACAAAATTATGCCATGTTATATTATGTCTAAAGTTTTTATGCAAATGGATAGGGAACCGTTTTGTAATCACAAGAAATAGTTTAAAAACAAACCTTTTCCTTTAAAGCGTTATGATAAAAAACAGTAGGAGTTTAAATATATTTACATTAATGATATTATTAATTACAATTTTCGGAAACATGAGTGTTATGAACATCGCCGGTAGCACTACAAATAGTATGAATGAAAACTTTAGGATGAAACATTTTAGGAAGAGTGATCATTCGGATTACAAATCGTTAGGAAGAACAATTTCGGGTAAAGAACTTTAGTTGAGCCAATATGGACCCGAATAATAGAAATTCACTCGTGACTCTCTGTTTGCCAGCCAATGATTAATGCCCGAACGAAGATTGATTTGCTTTAAGAAATATTTACATTCTTTTGTCTTTTGACACCTGCCGAGTGGCTTATTGAGCTAATCTATTAGTAATCGCTTCTTGTAATTAAATTAAGCCGTAGTGTGACAGACCATACAGTAAATATCTTTGAAAATAATATTGCTACTTCATTGAACTTATTCAAACATTTTACTAAGACTATCCTGAAAGAAAACAGAACATAAATCCTTTCATGGTATATTAAATGTCAACACTAATTTAAATTTCGATCCCACAAAAATAATATCGCAAAAATATAGCAGCCATCACTCCAAACTCCAAGAAGCTACAATTTGAAACGGGAGAAATGTCTTAAGAGGCGGACTTGCGCATGCGCGGGAACACACTTGAACTATGAAGCGATGTGATGGTAACAGTTCTGTGTGAGCCGTGAGCCGAACCTTCGCTCGCTCGCGTAAGGTAAACCCGCGCGCATCCGAAACTTTTGACCAGACGCGATGAATTGAAACAAGTATTCACAAGTGTTTGAGGTGTTAACGGAGTGATAATGTGGCTCTTTAAGATTATCGTGTTCGGAATGTCAGTGTTACAGTTCACGGACTCAGTTGGTGAGTTTACTTTCAATATTGTTGTTATATTTACGAAGATCAATCAATTAAATTATATGACAAACTGTGTTGATAGAGTAAATGAGAGAGGAGCCTTAATGCTTTTAAAGGCTGGTTATTAACAGTTATTACTATACGTTTGTATGTATTAGTTTTCACTACTCAGTTAAACAAAGAGAGCCATAATAATGAACAAATCTAGCTTAATGGTTAGTTTATGAATAATATGGCATTGACGGAAGACTTTTGAGCACCTCTCTCAGTCAGTGTTTGTCTGGTAATAAAGTGAACTACATTATTTTTTTTGTCTTATTAGGTACCGTTTAGATATTTAAGTTCTTTTGAGAGTAACCCATTCCAATTTGGTGCAGTCGTTCTGAAGTTATGCGCGTACATACATTTCGGCGATTCATTTTTATTTGTATAGATTTTATCTAAATAAGCAATATTTATCCTAAATCTTATTGTACATATTGAGGTACACAGGTAACCTTATACGTCTCTTTATCATTGATAAGCACTGGCTTTATTCATATTGATTGAGCAGTAATCCCGAAACTGACTGAAATATTGATATCAATAGGTAAAATCCAAATAAATGCTTTTTGTTTGATAAATAATTGTTTCAATGTTCGTTTAATGAATATTATTATCGCTTAGTAAAGTAAAGTATTAGTCTGTAGTTTCCCACTGCTGGGCAAAGGCCTTTCATTTCACCGAAGACCAGATCGATGAGGAGGATTAGGCGTAAGCACCGCGCTTCCCTAAAACTGGTGATCTCAAGCCCATAAGGGCTGATTATTATAAAATAATCTAATAAAAATATTGTTTTTTTTAATTTGAAAGAGAATATAATTTTATGCGTACCGCTGAATATAGGAATAAAACCGAACTTCAGAATTGATTTTAATAACTCGACCTAACCTAACATACATGTTAATAGTAGGTACTTTGTTAATAAAGCCGAATGGTTCTTGGAAGGTAAAAACTAATATTTGGGCGTAACATTTTGATAACTAAAGTATAAGGTTCTACTTTAGTTATCAAAATATTACGCCTATTGTCTTTTTTAAACTTACACGATTTGAACACATAGTTTAAACGTACTCACACGGGTTTTTTCGTGCCAAGTGCCAGGATACTGTCAGTGTTGTGTGTCAGTCTAATGTGAGCGCACCGTTAAACTCTAACATTGACCATTCGAGGGTACTTCCAACACTTGGAACGCCTACCCTCCCATCACAGCGGTAACTCCAATGTCTTCAGTTCACCCGCGACCACGAGAGGTGCAATCCCCTCGAAACGTCGGGAAATAAAAAGTAAGTTATTACTTGCTTTATTAACTTTCTAACACGAAAAAACCCGTGTGAGTACGTTTAAACTATATTACGCCTATTATTTTAATACAACATTATTTTAATGGCTCTTTAATTTTAAGTTTTAATGACTACTCACAGAACCCACCCTAACCAAAATGTATTTATTTATCAAACTATTTTATAGTCTCCCATTGATTTGGAATGACTTTGCCACAAAAAAATGAATAAACAATAATTATTTGTTTTTTATTATCTTTTGAAGGTTTTGAGAGACAACCTTTGTTGTTTGTCTTAAATGAACTGAAGGACGTCGATCAAAGAGCCCACGCAATTGACTGCTACGCTGTTGTTTATACTTCAATAAACCTGAAGAGATTTGTTTGATTGTTTGTACGCGCTAATCTCTGGGACTACCAGTTAGATTTGAAATGCCCGTTTTGTATTAGATAGTCACATTCAAGACAAAGATTAAGTGAAAATAAGGTGCTTCAGATTACGCTTGCGCGCCAGTAAACGTTACCACACAAAATGTCAGTTTCAACAGACGTTAGAAAAAGAAAATGGTTTCCACTGGCTGCCCGAAAAGCTTTAACAAACTGTTATTTCAGTTAGAAAGACGCTTTCTATTCAACAGCGTAAAAACGTGAACTTTTTAACGAACGCATACTAACCGTTTGACACTACCCACCCTAACTGTTACTCATCACCCAGAAATTCCCACGGGTACAAGTACAGCGTGGGTAATACTGTCGTCGCTGTAAGTTTCTTTAATAATAGTTAATTGATATATACATTTATTACTTTGGGGTTCAACGACATACTGTTTTGATATTTTAGGCTAGTCGCACACGTAGAGCCGGCCTAGCCCTCAGCAATCCAATTACCGGGAAACGGACCCGATGAGCACGGCCGGTGGCAAGTCATTGTTATATCATATATCATATATATATGTTACGGCTAATACCCGAAGTGCGGCTACACCTAGTTTTAGCCGGTTAGAACTAGGAGCATATATATGTCATTTTAATGAAAAGAGAGAGTTTAAACGTGAAAAAAAAAATAACCCTAACCTACCGAATAGTAAGTAATTCGGTAGGTTAGGGTTATTTTTTTTTTCATGTTTAAACTCTCTCTTTTCATTAAAATGACATACGGCTAATACCCGAAGTGCGGCTACACCTAGTTTTAGCCGGTTAGAACTAGGTGCATATATATGTCATTTTAATGAAAAGAGAGAGTTTAAACATGAAAAAAAAAATAACCCTAACCTACCGAATAGTAAGTAATTCGGTAGGTTAGGGTTATTTTTTTTTTCATGTTTAAACTCTCTCTTTTCATTAAAATGACATACGGCTAATACCCGAAGTGCGGCTACACCTAGTTTTAGCCGGTTAGAACTAGGTGTAGCCGCACTTCGGGTATTAGCCGTAACATATATACTAGCAGCGCCCCGCGGTTTTACCCGCGTTGTGCCCGTTCCCGTGGGAATTTCGGGAATTTTTTTACATAAAAACCTTCCTCTTGAATCACTCTACCTATTACAAAAAACCGCATCAAAATCCGTTGCGTAATTTTAAAGATTTAAGCATACAGACAGACAAACAGTGTGACAGACACGAAAAAGAGACGACTTTATTTTATACTATGTAGTGATTACTACGGCTTGCCATCCCGTAAGCTGTAGCAAGCAAGTCGTTAGGACAAAAAATGCTAACGACAATTGGACACATTTATTAGGCACGTTTGTAAGCATCCTTTGTTTTTGGAAGGTTTCTTGCAGTGTCTATGGGGCCGTTGATGTCCAGATGTTTACCGCACGTCCGACCGCCTACGCTTAAATCCGCAGCCGTTGTCCGATAGTTTTTACAGTTTAGCTCTAATTTCACCGTTACAACTCGATCGAACTTAATCCTAATTCCCGAGCTAAACTGAGACCAAAACTGCTTCACTAAAACCGAGTTCAGTTGATCGTGGTTCGAGATATGTAGAAACGGTGAATCTTAGTATACATTCCAAAAACAAGTTAGGAGAAGATTATACTTTAGATCAAAAAGTACGCATCATAGCTCAATTTCTTTAACACAATCCCTTAAAATACTACAAGTAGATGTGGCTGCTATGAAATCGTTTCTCTATGTGCATTTTAAAGTATAAATGTGCGCAATTAAAGGTTAAATTGTATGAACCAATAACAATACTTCCGTCCGTTAAAATTGGGTTATCATGTTTCGTATGAAAGCGCTCACTATAAAACTATCCAATTTTAATCTTTATTTTGTAAATGTCCGCTACAAATACATTTCAAACCATGCGTTTCGAAAACCAATTTACTTTTTTATACATTTTTATTTCATTCCTAAACTATTTTTAAACGTTGTTTTAATTAATGGTTCTGTCCAATATACAGGCCTCTAGGTTTTAAATGTGACCTAGTTTTTTTGTGGTAATCTAAAACGTACTCTGGATACTAAATGTTTAAAATTGAATACAGGGATTTATGTCTAGTTTTATAATGATGCGGCGTTTTACGAAGAGTTTAAAACTTTTTAAAACGAAAACTCGACTCCAAACCTCAGTCTTATGAAAACAACCACGGTAAAAATAGGACTAATGTGTTATCATATCCTTTAATAAACCAAAAGAAATTAAAGGTAATAAACAAATAAAAACATTCCTGCCATTTGAGAACCTCATCAGTTTTGAAGTTGTTTAAGAATACATAGTTCTTGTATATAAATTACAAAAAAGGCCTTTGCTTAGAATTGAGAAGGATTCGATCCCTTACAAAAGTGTATCGTTTAATAGTAAATAATATTTTAACGTATGGACGGTTTTGACCACAGCCAACAAAGACAATAATGTAAAAAATATATCTATTTAAGTCTGTAATGTCCCACTGCTGGGCAAAGACCTCTTATTTCACTGAAGATATCAGTACAGTAAGGAGGATAGATTAAAAAAATGAATGTCACAATAATGCAATTTTAAGTTTTCGTTGAACAAGTTCATATCTCGATAATTCGAAAGATGAATATTCAATCGAAACGAACAAGACTTGATTAAGTCGAGCCGAGTACTTCCAGTCTTCAGTCCATTCATGTTTCTTTATAATTGGGTTCCTTACTTGAACTTCTTTAATAAATTATTTTCAATATTTTAGAGTATCAATTACGTATATCTGAGGGCGTACAAGTTGTTTCGCAACTTTGATTTGAGGGCTTGGAATTAGGGATGTGATTTGGAGGGGTTTCAAGTGGGTAATAAGTCAATAATGAGAATATTAGACTTGAAAAATTAAAAAAAATGAAAAAATTGTCATGGCAAGGTTTCTTTTAGATCAATGAAATAATTGAATCGAATGAAGGAAGTCAACCACGATAGAGACGAAATAGATAATGTTGACGGAACATACTGTACCTATAACATATCCGTCGATAAGGGCTGCAAAGATGAAAGAAAGGAAAATAAAGCTCAAAACAAAACCACAGCAACCATTCCCATCTCAATAACAAAACCATAACCAATGATAATAACATCCAATTTCACTCCGGATATTCGTCGTTCACCACTAGGTTCGTTATAAATGCCTATCCCTTATAACTAAATCGGTTCCCACTCGCCCGAAGCAAGCCGGGATTTCATATCCTTTCGATAAAAAGAATCTACGCCGTCCTAAGTGGGATACGATTTTTTCTGACATCATATCAGTAATCTTATTTTCCTATCACTTTATCTATTCGAGTCTTAAGGAGATTCTCATGGGTGTTTGAATATCATTGAGGGTTCGTGGAAGGGTGGTGGCGTAACGGCTGATATAATTATTGTGATAGAGGATCGAACTGATAAGGCGTGATGTGTGACGCTCTGCAGTCGTTGGCGATATCTGAACGACTCCTATTGACATTTTTATGGTTTGCATGATGGTGCAATATCGAAGAGATAATGTTAATAGTATTATGGTATCTTTTATGTATATTTCAAACGGAACGCTTATGGACCATTTAAAATTTTATTGCTTTCAGAATTCATGTGGTATGATGATGATATTCCCACGCCGATTTAGATCCGTTTTGGTGCACTCACATGACATGAGTCTTGGCAAAAAAAGAGAATAAAACGTAAAGGGCAGTAACTATTAATGAGGCAATAAGTATGGCATTGGAATATCCTAGCCTAGAGATTTGATTTCAAATGCTCTATCGTCTCAAGTCAAAAAAACTGTACATTGTATGAGTATTCAAATTTTTTTATGTGCCACAGTTTTTTAAAAGTCATTCATCTCGTTGAAGATATTGTTACAGTAAAAATGATTAAGCGTTTTCATGACGCTTGCGGCGGTGGTGATCTCAAACCGAAAATACTATTTTAATGTTACTGAATTCTTATACTCTATCCTGCATTAAACATGTGAAAGTTTGTGAGGATGGATGTATTGTATGTATGTATGTTTGTTATTGAACAGATTTGGAAACACATTTGTTGAGAACGAACACAACGCAGATGAAACGGGGTATCTACTAGCTCTACAAATATATTAATTCACACCAACAATCTACGCACCGAATCTAAACAAATATATTCAAATTCCGGACGCGACAATTTATTCTAATATATCGAGTACATTAAACGCTAATCCATCTCCAGAGCGTGTTATTTAACAAATTGATGACGTAATCGCGTTCACGCTCGCTAGGCGCGTGACGTCACGACGTGTGACGTATCGGCCATAGATTATGTTGACGTTTCACTGCTCCTGATTACTGATCAGTGATCACTAATTGCTCAATACTCGTGTTTAACGTCAGATACATGGTTGATGTGACTATTGATGATGCATTAAGATTGGGTTGTAGTTGTCATAAAGTTTAGGTGGTGATTGACAGCTATATTATAATAGATTTAGTATGGACTGTGTCAATCGATATAGAGGGGAGCTTAAGGTGAAAAGAGTTAAACTGTGTCTGCAACAAAAGTGAGATTTAGATTTGCGTTTTTCAGACGTGTTCATTTGGACGCTTTGATCATAGGTAGTCCTCGTCGAATATTCTGTAACTAAGTTACTTGAAAAAAATATTTTTTTGTATAATGATAGTTACTCGAGCAAGGCTACGAATATTTATTCCAAAATTCCTACGAGAAAGGATGCAATGCGGTTAAATCCACAGAGCGCTAGATATAAAATAATTATGCAGGCAAACTTTAATCTAAAGTGTTTATATTCCATTTGTAGAAACATGATTAACAGCTGCACTGCTTAGTTTCCGACCGGTGAAACTAACTGTAAGTTTAACTATTGCGAGTGAAAAGTGAGTAGCAATTAATACGTATGTTTGTGCAATTACATATCAAAGGCATTTCAATTAAACCGAGATTGAATCACGAACATCCAAACGTGTAAACTTTAACAATTATAATATAAAATACGCTTCAAGTTCCCAACTCTACGAATGAGCTGTGTACATTATGTAAGACTCGTTAGTAATTTAGAGTTGCTCGTGTTATTTAGTGCTGTACTCAGTGTAAATATAACGAGTTAGATTCATTAAGTTATAATATAGTTACGTTGCAATGTAAAAAACAAGTAAAGTCATGTTCTTATTTTGGCTTACAGTTCAAAGCTTACAGGCTTACTTTCGAGGTTATATACTCGTATTATGGCCCATATAAAGATAACCAATCTTTTTTAAATTTGATTTTTGAAGTTTAAGACATCATAAACGCTTTCAACATAGAGGGTGCCACCTTCGCCTGTTTCGCGGCCATCGAAGTGCTATCGCGTGTGAAGACCCTAACCGACTTCCATATTCGACCAAATATAATTCAAACTGAAACCCGGTCACATAATGAAAACACGATAACAAACAATGTGTTTACAATTATACATAATCATAAACATATCAAGGGACGCGCACATGCGAGCTCAGCCTTCTCCGCCCACGTCCACACCCCTCCAACACACCGAACACATTGTATAATACAATTTCAAAACAAAGGACCGCAATTTGATAAAATAACAAAATAAAAAGGAAAAAAGGCCCAATTTTCAGCTCATTTAAAATACGGACCTATCTAAAACACCCCGCCACATGTCGCTTTAATATCGTAAAAATACGTTCCGAATAT
This sequence comes from Cyclophora albipunctata, assembly GCA_963082685.1. Lineage (NCBI taxonomy): Eukaryota > Metazoa > Arthropoda > Insecta > Lepidoptera > Geometridae > Cyclophora > Cyclophora albipunctata. Next base: position 279,320 of record OY720121.1, on the reverse strand, counting down.
ACGAAACATGAGCCGACATACCTATAAACAAAGGTACATTAGCACTCTCTCCGAATTTACGAATAATTTTCACTCATAAAAGATTTTTGTGAACAAAAAAGAGATTCTATTGAAAATTCATGCGCTCGTACTGTCAATCAGATTTTTGTGAAATATGCTTTAACTGTTGCCTGACGCATAACTGATAATTCAATGAAAATAAAAAATATATGGAAAGTTACTGCTGTAACTTATTTCAAAGTGTACAGAGTAGTTGGTCGACTTTCGTACGAGCGTTGTGTAGGTTCAGCAATCCTTAAATAGGCTATGAAAAGAAATGTGGCGAATAATATCATAAAATAGCAAGAAAGCGTGTTATAAACCGATCCTTCAGACGGAGGAAATAAAGAAATATGTACAGCGCCGCGGGCGCGGCCAAGACGATCTTTATTTACCTCGCGAATAATCTTATTGTTAAAAAACACAAAACTTTCCCTTTGTCACTGATGAACAGAGGAACAAAAATGTTATTTTGTTCATTTTTATATAAAACTGTGAGGAAAGGAACTGAAAAAAGCCACCTCACTGCTCGGAGCACCAGGAAATTCAGGACTCCTTAAAAGATGTCATTTTGATTTATGATGCAATGACTATGGCTTTAACGTTCTCAAAGAATAATGTTCAATGGAAATATTTTCTGCATTTTAATGTTTCAACAGAAAAAAATATTAACCGCTTTATTTTTATTTCGAGATGATTGTGCGAAAAATTGAGACTCGGCTCCGGTCTTTGAATACGCTTTGGGACAATATTACAATATTGCTTTTTGTAGAGGTATTGCGATAAAGGAAATTAAAAATTCAATACAGATTCATAATCCTTCAGCGGTGTTAACGATATGAAGGTAAATATCGAATTGCAATCAAACCGTAAGCCGTACAAATGGTTCCTTCCACTAAATGAAACCCGCAGACTCGGAGCATTTTGTTCTGTGCCAGAACTAGTAACCCTATTAAATCAAATCACTTAACCTCTTTTTAGATAGGATATCAAAAGACTCCAGGCACCGGGACGTAGTGCAAACAAGCCGTTGGAAAAAGGCTTTGTCCATTGTTGAGGGCACGCCATTATGTCGGCATTGTGACCTCACAATACTGCGATTATAGCTAATAATAAGATTTGCCAGGAGCGGTGGGGAGGTGCCCGAGAAACGATTTCCGTCGCCTTTTGTTATTGGGGACTTCTAAATAAATCTTAGCTCGGATTACTCTACTGTTCGACTCGCCAGAAACTTGTTTCGGATAAATGATTTTTCGGAATTTTGTTACTAATACTTTTTTCTAGTAACGTGACCTCATACTCGTTTTGGCGGATCCTTTGATGTGGTACCGTTATACGAGTATATTAACTTCAAATAAAAACGTAATTTCTCCTTCTATACAGTGAAAGATACAAATGAATTTATATCGGTATGTACGTATTATTTACAATCTTCACATTGGTAAATAACGTAAATAATGTGAGTAATAAAATAAAAAATAAAAATTATATTAAAAATATCAATAAAATTAAACATATTTTTTACAAACATAACATTTATTAAATAACATGTACATTGACATAGTTACGTGTCTCTCTATCTCTAAAAATAAATTAATAATAAAAAAATGATATATTTTCAAACTCCAACGACATAATATTGGCGTAGTAACTTTAACTTCTCATAAACGCCATCATGACGCGTGGGACGCACGAGACAATACTAAACTATCGTAATGGTCTGGTCATTTAACATTAAGGATGGGCTGTTTCTAACGGTCGGTTATTGTAACATACGTACGTTAAAAACTTCACCTTATTTAAGGTGTTTAATGTCTATTAAATACTATTCGTTGTTTCATAATTTAAATAACAAGTAATTTAGGCGGCCAGTAGCAAGCTACGATTTCCATTTTGTAGGTACGTCTATTGAGACTGGCATATTGTATTAGAGTTTACTAGTGCGCGAGCGTAAGCTAAAACAACCTGCCCTACATGTATAACATTTAACCTGCAAAATGAATGTATGTGTAACATACTAAGTGCCCGAGGCAATGTGTAAGATTAAATAAGATAATCCAACTGACTTAGTAAATCAAAATCCCTTTCTCTGAACTGTACGTACAGGCACGCCGTTCCAGAAACCAGAAACACGAGTACAATAAACAACAAAAACAATTGAGTAACCACAAATTATTTACGCGTAATGTAATGTAATTAAGAACAATGAATCCAGCACTTTGGCAGACAATTACGTAGTACCGTAACATTTAACGTACCTACCTGAAGCATTTCACACGTCAATGTAATGGATGTGGAAAATTACGTTGGGAACTAATGAGACCGAGCGGGCAATCTGTTTAACTTATCATTGCGAGAAGTTTGGCTCGGCGGCGGGCTGCGGTGTGAGTGACGGACTTTACAACTACTTTTAAAAGTTCTGTAATGAACAGTCAACTTTAGTCAGGTGTATTTATTGGGAAGTTTTTGAATTAACAATGTTAGTGGCCGCTGTCTACTAATCTATCATACATTTCATAACATTTTCCACAAATATTGGCTTTCACAAATAATTGGTTCAAAATTATTATACAATGAAAATACATTTATTTAATAATTGTTTGAATCAAAACGGAATTGCGAATTAGTTCACTAATTATTAACATCAAAGCGCACACAACAACATATTGCATATTTCATACACACTGACCCCATATAAATAGTATCAGCCTATTTTAACTATCATCATTACTAATAACGCTTGTACAACGTAACTTGAGCCTACCGGAAGAGCAATCGCCTGTCGCATGACGTCACGTGACGGACGGCCTCTCCCGCGGGATAGATCGCGTCCCGTATTGTCTCACACATTAACTCGCCGATATCTCATTAAGGGAATGTTTCCACCGTGTTTCGGAAACTAGTAATTCGGACAATTCGATAATGGGACGTAAATACTTTTTGGTGACGACATAGAAGGATTTTTGCTGCAAAGGTTTATGTTAAAGCTGAATCTACACTAATATTATAATGAGGTGAAATTTGTAATTTTGTTTGTTTGTTGTTCGGACTCATCACAGAATGATCAGTCCGATTAGAATGATTATTATTGTAATGGATAGCCACCTGCAACGGAAATGTTAGAGGCTATTTTCTATCCTGAAATTCCCACGGGAAAGGGCACAATGCGAGTAAAACCACGAGGCACTGCTAGTATGTATATTCGTTTGTAGAGTTCAGATTACTTCTAATAGAGTAATGGTAGATCTCTAACTTACCAAAGGATGAATTACGTTAGGCCGTGGCCAACACGAGCCCCATACGTGCTACGTGTTCGTGCTACAGAGCGTTGTATGTAAAGTATTGTGCGTCGTCTGAGACTCGTTCGAGCCACACGGTCACGGTATCGCATCAACTGCTTTACATAACAATAGCCTTGTCCCGCGGTGTTACCCGCGTTGTCGTTCCCGCGGGAATTTCGGGATATATGTATCCCATATGGTACTATGTATAATCTATATTACTGTAAAGTTTCATCTAAATCCGTCCAATACGTTTTTCGTGAAAGATTAACAAACATATATACATACATATATACTCACAAACTTTCGCATTTATAATATTAGTAGGATGTATTAGTGAACGTTTGAATCCGCGCCTACGTGGCACGACTCACGCCGCCTAGCATAAATAATCATTGTCGATTAATTACTCTAAAGGTCAGTACTCACATACGGTATTACTCGATAGTTTTACTCGAAGTCGAGTAAAAATCAACGTGTGGACCGCAAAACTCACAGCTCGAAGGCTCGCACCGAGCCGGCTCGATGGAATTAAATGAAAGTAATTTCCTTCGAACCTACTCGAAGCGTGCCGTCAATCTTGACTCGAACGTGTGTACGTGACTGCGAGTGGCGCGAGGCGAGCGTCAGTCTGGTATTGTTTATCGTGATTGAAACACGTGTTTTTAGAGAAATGAATTTGCGAGTTTATTCCAAAAGCGTTTTTTACGTTTTTTCTTTTCATTTTCTTTGATTTTCTTATAAAGAACTGTGAGACTTGCTAAATACAGCCACCGTCTCCTTTGTTGCACAGACATCCTTTGGCTCGAACTGTTCGGTGAATACTGAACGGCGCGCCTCACTCGATAGATCAATGCTCAATGTGTGGACGAAAGCCCATGCCATGAGTTTTACTCGACAGTTTAGCTCGATCGAGTAATACCGTATGTGAGTACTGACCTTAACAGTCTAATACTTACCAACAAAACGAATGTAAACTAGTTTTAAAACGTTATACCTATCGAGTGCTTTAAAAATGTTAAGTAATTTATTAGAGGTTGAATTATAAAAACCTTTTCTGTGTAAAAGGTTTAAAAAGCTAAGGTAAGTTCTATAGAAGGTAGACGGTCGATAGTCTCGTAAATATCAATGCTTGGGGTATTCTAGTAGCTAAGGAAAATATTTTCATCGGTCAACGACCTCCTTAGTAAGTACTGGTCATCGGGACACGTGATGTACATACAGACTTCCCTATTAGTTCGTGCAGATACTGTGTGTTCACTTGTATGTTATTTAGAAGAGGGCTCAACGTTTTTTAAGTGATTCACTAAGATGTGTGATTTTTTATGACAAGTTATAAAACATTTACGGGCTCGTTTACTCAGCTTTAGGAGTTTTACATGTTGTCAAAGGAAGAAGACCTAGGCTTTTTTTAAGGAATGGCGAATATTACTAGTTAAAGTAGTTTACACTTATAGTTCTTTGATAGACACATACATAGTCAATGTGAGGTATATTCAAGGTACATTCATTCATGGAAGGTACGCGAAGACAAGTAAAATGTACGTACTATAAGACGCAAAGTTATGGAAGTCTGTGAGGTTCAAATTTCAGAAACCAGGCTTAATAACTTAAAGTAAAAAAAACTTAGTGCCAAAAAAATATTTGTTTATCAACAAAAACAAAGTTAAGAAAACATTACTACAAATAAATGAAAGAGTAACAAACATTGCACTCGACCGCCTCAAAACAAACTTACAAATCACCCAAACACGAGTTAATATTTAAAAACAACAGTTATAAAAATAAATCAAAGGCACATTCCCCGCGTTTTCCACTGTATTTTTATCTAAACTGCGTACCTAAAAACACGTTTTACAATTTTAACGAGCGACAAAACGTGATTTTTACAAACAAACCATTCCTGAATATTATACGTACTGAATTCACGCGGCGCTGGTTTCAAATGACATACAGATTTAACTGACAGACTCAGTGGAGATTAAAAGACGAAACACCTTTTTGAAGCTTACAACGTTTCAAAATGACATATAAAAAAAATAAAGGTTTAAAATCAGAACACTTTTCGTGTCGTATTCTTTTCAACTTTACTCGTACATTTAAGCAGACTTATGTTATGAACATGTCGAACAGTGTGTACGAAGCCTTAATGCGATGGTTTATTTGAGTATTTACGTAAAAAATAAACATGTCTGCGACGATTTTTCCCGTAAAGCCTCCATCAGTCAGCGCGACCGCGGATGAAGTCGCAACCGAGTGAACAACATTCACATTTGTCAGGGTTATAATAATAAGAGGGACGGTATTTCAGAGGTTTTCTTTACGGGAATGTTGCGTAGTTTTTATGTATGGTTTGTATTTAAAAGAGTTGTTTATATGAATAATAATTTTTATAATAGATAGCCACATTCAACGGAAAGGTATAGGCTATTCCCATGGGAACGGGCACAACGCGGGTAAAACCGCGGGGCGCTGCTTGTACAATTTACGAGTAATATACACAGGAAATATAAATTCCATACAAGGACAAACTAATAATACATTTGGTTCACCGTTAGTGTATGGAAATCTGTCAAAGCAGAAATGCTTTTGAAACGTTACTAATAAACAATGGTTTGTTTGTGTTCGTGTCAACCGGAGCATGGCGCTTGAAATAGCTGTAGATAAAGCAATATTAAACTAATAATTAATTACGTGTACACATTCTGTTTGGAGCTTATTGAAATGTTATGTTGGTTATATTAAGGTTTAACACAAAAACAGAAGTCCTCTCTGCGACCACGGCTCCTGTAAAGGAGCCGAAACGTCAGTTATAAAATGTAAAATAAAAGCGATGTAAATTCGTAAATGTAATTTTAATTCAAAATGTAGTAGTGTGTGAACAGGCCTAAGAAACCAGTAACAAAATGTCGGAAAGATATATAATTTGAGACTAAAATGAAACGTTTAATAAAGTGTCGGTGTGAAAACGTCGCCCAGTAACTCAAACAAAATAATCAAGTACGTTATTATTACATTAAGCCGCGGCGACTTATTGATAATAACAAGAAAACTTTTCCACATAAAATATTAAAAGCGAAACACGCTTCGAATACCGAGGCACGTTCATAAAAAGGGTCCTTTTATCAAAATGGTTTCGGCACACCCTTTCTGTGTTGGCCAAATTACCAGCTATTTCGCTGTTATGGTTCACTTTTCACCCATATTCTTGGGTTACAAGATTAGGGATGGGAATAGTTTGAATTTGCTAACGTGACGAAATGGACTTTTTGTCATATTGATGGTGATGCGGCTTTTGTGGCGTGTTGGATGTGGCCGCTTGATGGATATGTTTGGGGCCGTCTGCGAGGAAGGGTCACCGCGGATTTACTTCTTACCAAATTGACAAAGTTTTTCTGTTGGTTTGATGTTGGTTTAATCCCTGCTCATATTATAGATATAAAAGTAACTGTTTGTCTTCCAATCCGTCTGTTTTATGTATGATTTAAAACCGATTTTATATGATATAGATAAGGCATCAAAGATGGATCTTAGCTTTTTATTTTATATCGCGTAGACATTTTCAGTGTGCGTGGATTCGCGGGACACCGTTAGTTGTAAATAAAATACACATACCATATAATATTAGCCTCTCCTTCTATTTCTCGATCTACGGCCCTCAATCAAACGCATCATTTTTCACCGACCGCCACCGCTGTCCTCTCATTGTAGGCTGACAATTTGTTTTGGATATACACGAACCTGATAAATAACAAGATGAATCGTCGCTCGAATGCGGCAAAAAATAAGGGACTAGAAAATTATGAAGCTATATTTTATGAAGGATTTTTCGGAGCTTTAATATAACTTTTTAAGGAAAATTGGGGAAATCTTTGAGCCTGAGATGATTTTATCAGGTCTTTTGGATGAATCCGTCTAATAGAGATAAAGGAAGACAACGTTCCAGAGGGATTGAAAGGATTTAGAGATTCCGTAGCACTTGAAGTGAAATATTTTCATTTTTGGCAGGTTACAAAGGAAACAGATAAAAAGTTTCTAAGATTTCGCATATTTAAAAAAAAATTGCACAACTATCTACGTTTTCTACGTTAATGAAACAATATCACCTTCATAACATTATAACTATATTTTACAGAAACTTCGCTATCTCAGCTGCAGAAACAAAAGAAGTGAAATATAAGTAGGTAGTTAAAATACTGAACAGAAAAAACTCTTCGACCGCCGCATTGTTGCCAGTATCGACGTAAAGCGGCATCTTCCTTTGTTCGGGACCGTTGAGCAGCGGAAGTGTTGGAGTTTCTGCTCATAAATTATTTGGCATACTTTACCACAAAAACTTGATTTAATTTAGTATTCTATTTTGAGGATTTCGTTTTGTATTTTCACATTACTTTGCGTAGTCGTTGTCCGCCCACGGTAGTTCAGGATAATAAATCAGTATCGGAATTGGTGTGAAAATCGATTGTTTGCGTGACATAACAGGAAGTTTATTTTTATATGACATTTATTTTTCCTTAAAACAAAACAGTTTTTATTTCAGTAGCCCTTAGACAAGAGACTTAAAATGCTATTTTGGTATGCACAGAAGAATTACGATACTTCGTGTGCCCTAATGCTGAGGATACACGGCGACACTGACACTCATCACAAATGTCGACACTAGTGTAGATTGCGTCCTCATGGTAAGCAATTTTACTGCAACTAAGTGTCGCGGCAGTGGACACACACAGACATTCGATGTATACATTGAGTGTCTGATGTCAAGTGTCGCCGTGTATCCTCAGCTTTATAGATTCTAATAGATCTATTTTGACGTTAAATACTTCCACCGTTGACTGGCGTATGAGCGTTCTTTGTTAAACGAAACCTTATGAAAATATGAATAAAGTTTATAATCTTTATTCCACCTGTTAGTACTGTAGGGTCGCATTCATAGTCGAAACGAGGTTGAGCTGCATTTCACACTTGACCGGCTTTTAATAGAATACACTACAAACGTAATTGCACTGTTGGATTTTCTAGCATTCGGACATAATATAACATATACACGATATACCTTATCGTATTCTCATTAATATCACAAAATGTTGTTGAATATTCTATGTTAATATTGTGTAAGCAAACTAATTCGCATACGGTTGTTGGATTCAAATTAAGCTCTGAAAGGCCTTTACATAATCGACTAGCGATGTCCTGCGGTTTTATGCGTTCCTGTTAGTTTATAATTAATTTCATGGCTGAGGTAGGTAATTAAACGCAAAAAAGTATTTTTAAATTAAATATAGAGTTCTAGAGATAAGCATGTGAATACAAACAATTTTTTTATTAAATGTGACAGCAAGAATCGTATCAATACAATAAGCTTTATGACTAACCATTAACTAAACGGGCAACTGAATTAATTAATTTAAATTATTTAAAAGTAAAGGTAAAGCCTGTAATATCCCTTTGATGCCTTTCAAATCACTGAAGATATCAGTACAGTAAGCAGGATTACGCGTAACCACACCGCTTGTCCACTTCGCTTATTCTCAAACAAATTACATCTTCTCAAATCGAAACCAAAAGCGTCAGATTTGAAACAAGTTTCCAAATAACAAACAAGTAATGAAGAACAAGTTATTATTCTGTAATAAACGAAATCGTCCATTAGCAAACAACTCGAACGCAACTCGAATGTCGCGAATCAAACCGTTTCAAGTAATCCCCTTCGTTTTAATCAAAGTCTTTTGACGGATTAATTGTAGCTTAAAAGATAGCTGACGCTAAATGATGAGCGTCCCTCAGGCGCGCGCGGTAGTTGTTGACCAGTTACACTTATTGGGGGTGTCCAGTTATTATGAGAAGGTTGGTGTTCAATATTGGTATTGGACTTATATCTATACTAATATATAAAGCTGATGAGTTTGATATATTGTTGGTTTGTTTGTAAGCGGAAATCTTAGAAACTACTAGATAATGGATAGCAATATTTAAGGGGAAGGATTTTGACTATTTTTATCCAGAATTTCTACGGGAATGAGCCCCGCAGGTAAAACGGCGGGGCATTTCTATTTAGTTACAATAAAAGTAGTTAAAGCAACAAAAGTCTCAAATTCTCCATCATTTGACCAACTACTGTGACTGTGACTGAGTAAATAATCTAAAATTAGCAATGTTTTAAGTAAACTATTCTCGTCTAGTCTAAAAAGATATTTATCTTTTAAATTAGTAAAAAGACATTGCGGCAAATGCTTAACGATTCAGTTCAAGATTTATGTGTCCCTCGCCGATATCAAGGTTTAAATATAATCATCGATCGTCGTAGTAAAAAGTATCGAGTTAAATAAATATGAATACCATTTTCAATATCTTTTACATTTTATCACAAAATGGGCAAAAGCATTCATCCATTTTAATTAAACTGACGTCCCGCCGTCGCTGTACTCAACTACTACCGCCCGGTCTATCGGAAAATAGGTTACGAGTTATGAAGGATTGTCGTTTCACAAATGAAATTGTTAAGTAAAATCAGAATTCCGGCATAAGTTTAAACTAAATGGCAATATCTTAATGGTTTTCTAATTAATTATTTAGGATTTTGATGACTAATACGTTTATTTTTAACTATAAAATAGTAGTATCTGTAAAGTGAAATAAGATAGAAAATAATTGCTATAAAAATAGTGAAGGAATATGTCAGCAAACTGCCTACAAGCAGTCTACCGAACCTATATGTCGGCTGAACAGCGATATTTATCCACTTCTGATGTCGGGGAAATGTCACATCAGATATCTTAGGATTCTTAGGTCTTGATCTTGAAATAATAACTCACAGGACTTCGTTACAATGACATTGTTTGTATTTTACACACGATCATCATGGATTACACATTACAGTTAGGATACGTCTAGATTCAATTAATTGATGGAACCTAAACGACCTCCCTACACCCCATAGTCGTCCTGTCCACGCCATAGAATCTTTTCCTAATCCTATACTCGATTCGCAATACGATCGTGATGTCGTCAACCCATCCTTCCTCCAATCTACGTTCCAATGTAATCGCCATCCAACCATCTCCATTCGTCCCCTCACGTCTAATGTACCGACCAGGCTAATGTACGCCATCTTTTCTTATCATAGACTCCCCCACTCCCTCACTGCCACAGACTACCAAACCAGCTCACATCCCTCTATCGAACAACTGTCATCTGTCACAGTGCGTAACACCACAGACTTAACATAGTCTATTCTCATACCACAGACTACACCACGAAGGTAGAACTCACGTCACGGAATAACAACACTACCGATTCCATCAGTCAACTGAATTTACAAACTACTCTTAAACTTCTACAGACTAAAAATAATGTAGTGACGTTATAATCCGCTATCTGGTGTGGCGCCACTGATGCCACGCTCCGACACGGCCATCCTGCTAGCACACGTCCTCGTGTGTTGGCTAACCTGCACAGAAATAACCAACGAGAGTATTTGTTCGCCTCGGCCACTTCTGACCAATCATATTTCTACAAACAGCTCAAATAAAGAAACTTCGTAACTGTATAGTTTTTCTTTTAAATTACTAACTATGATTACTAACAACTCAAATTCAGATTAATAATATGATCAAATAGCGTAAGAAATCACAAAGTAAATTATGATAACGTTTCATCTACCAAAACCCTGGGGCCAGTAACAGTGACATACTCTGGTTCATTATTCACACACAACCAACAATTTAAACACAATTGATTTACTACTGAGCTTTATTCGTGGTCACAACACAAGATTTAGCAAACGCATTTGCCCTTTATGCACTTCCATTTCGGAATGCCGAGTCGTCCCATGACTCTACGGTCTTCGCTACCAGGCAAGACCCGACCACACTACCCAGAGCTACCGCCTACTGCCTACCCACGGACTACTACAAGTAGTAGACACCGATTTCTAACAGGCTACAGCTACGGCACTCTGGTGCGGTCTCAGACTGACCCACCGACATAAAACCAGTAACAATCAACAACTTAATCAACCTCACTGTCTCCACCTTCGTCTGAGTCAGCTGTCACCTGCCCCACAGGCATCTTCCTAACACGATCAATATCAACCAGAGCCATAAAAAATATCAACCAGAGCCATGTACCACTGTCGCTTGTAACAACAAATTAACACAATTAAATTAACCACACAAATCGAAACTTCACTCTAGTAAGCCCCTCTACCGCCACGGCTCTCGAGCCGTCCAGCAATCGCAATTGCTCTCACAGCCGCCGAGTCTACTCCTGGACTCAATGGTTCCTCCAGAACCCGACCTCCGCCAGAGTTGCCTGCTACCGCGTACTCACGGACTACAATGTAGACACCGATTTCTACTGAGCTACGGCTACACGACAACCTCTGGTACGGTCCAACACAATACGGCCGATAGAGTCCTTACTCGAGTTTCCACCAAAACAAGTTTACTTATCCTCATCAGGATCACTATTAACATCAACTTCGACTGGTACATGACCTACTGGCATCTTTCGTAATCTATCGTGTGCATACTTGTAAGTACGTTTAGAGTTCAAAGCTTTCAACGTGTACCGATCACCATCGTTCGGTCACTCCTGACCTAATCAACTCTACTTCAACAAAAGACTTAGTAAAGCTCAAACTATTATTCTTTTCTAATCAACAATTTTAACTATCTCAATATTTATAATCACCTTGCTTATCTCAACATAATACTAGAACATCGTCAGGCACAAGTACCCATTAAAAATCAAATTAATTTCAAATCAAAGTAAAAGTCAAGTGTGTGTGTCTCTATTGTCCGGCTATCCCCGTAGCCCTAATACGCAGTCATCCCTGTGACTGGCCGTGATCATCCCAGTGATCACCCATGACCCTGATCATCCCTGTGATCAGTCACTCTCGTGATCATCCCAGTGATCCCCCATGACCCTGATCATCCCTGTGATCAGTCACTCTCGTGATCATCCCAGTGATCATCCATGACCCTGATCATCCCTGTGATCAGTCACTCTCGTGATCATCCCAGTGATCACCCATGACCCTGATCATCCCTGTGATCAGTCACTCTCGTGATCATCCCAGTGATCATCCATGACCCTGATCATCCCTGTGATCAGTCACTCTCGTGATCATCCCAGTGATCACCCATGACCCTGATCATCCCTGTGATCAGTCACTCTCGTGATCATCCCAGTGATCACCCATAGCCCTGATCATCCCTGTGATCAGTCACTCCCGTGATCATCCCAGTGATCACCCATAGCCCTGATCATCCCTGTGATCAGCCACTCCCGTGATCATCCCACTTCTGATGTCGGGTAACCTCGATAATCATCCCACTTCTGATGTCGGCTGAACAGCGATATTTATCCACTTCTGATGTCGGGGAAATGTCACATCAGATATCTTAGGATTCTTAGGTCTTGATCTTGAAATAATAACTCACAGGACTTCGTTACAATGACATTGTTTGTATTTTACACACGATCATCATGGATTACACATTACAGTTAGGATACGTCTAGATTCAATTAATTGATGGAACCTAAACGACCTCCCTACACCCCATAGTCGTCCTGTCCACGCCATAGAATCTTTTCCTAATCCTATACTCGATTCGCAATACGATCGTGATGTCGTCAACCCATCCTTCCTCCAATCTACGTTCCAATGTAATCGCCATCCAACCATCTCCATTCGTCCCCTCACGTCTAATGTACCGACCAGGCTAATGTACGCCATCTTTTCTTATCATAGACTCCCCCACTCCCTCACTGCCACAGACTACCAAACCAGCTCACATCCCTCTATCGAACAACTGTCATCTGTCACAGTGCGTAACACCACAGACTTAACATAGTCTATTCTCATACCACAGACTACACCACGAAGGTAGAACTCACGTCACGGAATAACAACACTACCGATTCCATCAGTCAACTGAATTTACAAACTACTCTTAAACTTCTACAGACTAAAAATAATGTAGTGACGTTATAATCCGCTATCTGGTGTGGCGCCACTGATGCCACGCTCCGACATATAGATATCGTGTAGTCTGCTGACTGACTGCGACGCTCCTACACAAAACTGACATAGATGAGGCGTATATTACAGAAAAGTCTTATGTCTTTTAAAAAATCGAAAAAGTTTGAACTGATTTCACTTATTTTGGTTTTAAATTAGTATTTGTCTCTAAGAAACATTCGAAAGTTGAGAGACACCTTTTTTGGCGTAAGTTTGCTTGGTCAGCTGGTTAAAAACACAATGTTATTATTGTCTCTGGGAAAATACAGGTGAAAATTCTTAACATAAAATTCCTATTTTTTGTTATTCGGCAATCCCGACTGGAAACATTAAAACCCGTTATATTAAACCACAATAGTGTAGAGCCCTCACTCGCTAGTGAAGAGCGCGGTTCACGTCGCGAACATGCGCCATTAAGTGCTTTCATTGTTACGGGAACAAGATTTGTGTTTTATGTCACGCTAGCCTTGTTTAAACGGTGAGCTTTCAAGTAAACACAGTTCAGTAGGATTAGTACGCTATGATTACGAGTAGTATAAGTATACTTCGTTGATAGAAAACTTCGACGATTTCAAAAAGTGGTCTAAATCTTCGGTAGCCTATCGGTAGACCATGGCGGAAGCTCATTATATAGTTAGTCTAAATCTTCGTCACCAGGATGGGCCACTTAAAAAGCTGGTATGGGTTTTTGTTTGTTTAAACACTTTAATTTCAAAAACTATCAATTTGATTTGAATCGGTAATATTGTAATGAATAGCCACATTCAACGGAAAGGAGTATTTTTCATACCATAATTTTCAAGAAAACGGTTACAAGCGGTTAAGCGTGCTGCTAGAAAGACTATACTTTAGTAAAAAAATCCTAAGAGTAATGAAAAGAAAGTTACAGCCCCAAATAACTGTCCTATCGACATCTTATTGGATACTACAGGAAATCGATTACCTCTCAAATCTCTTATGAATCACTACATAATAGAAAGACACCCTCTTTCACCTCACAATGCCGATAATAAGTCCGGTCGTGAAAAAACTAACGTATATGTGACCTCTTTGGCCTTATTAAAAGAACGTTATTGTCGGTTTTGAATGAACATGAGAGTGATATTAATCTTCTTTGACAACAGAATATGTATACTAATATAATAAAGCTGAAGAGTTTGATTTTTTATCTGTTTTGCACTTTGAAAAAGTATTTTTGTAATGGATAACCACATTTAACGGGAATGTTATGGGCTAGTCCTTATCCTGAAATTCCTGCGGGAACGAGCATAACGAGTAAAACCGCGGGGCGTGTGTACAATAAAAGAGAAGTGGATCGTTAAAATAGTTTCAATTCAAAATGCGTATTGTTCAATTAAACCTAAGACGTTATGTTAGTAAGTTATTCTCGGTTTATACTTCGATTAACATTAGGAGCTATCAATACTGATTTACTGGTGCAGGTTTTGTCTACCTGCTTGGTAATTTTATTGAGGCAATGCATGAAAATGAATAATCACATAATCAGACGTGTCACATCATATAAATCTCTCCTTGATTTTCCACACAATAACGTATTTCATTATTCAAAGTCTTAATGCTGTCATTTTCTGGTGGGTGAGTTTCATTAGCGTTGTTCTGTGTCGAACGTCGCTTTGTTTGAGATGTGGAGGAAATTAAAGTATGGAGAGATCCTTTTATATCGTCTCGAGCGGCGGTACTCAGGTTATTATGTTCCCTTGTTTTTTGTTACATCTCCCAAAGAATTTTGTGAAGGTTTTATTATGTTCTACAGTGCCTTAATTGCTTAATAACTACATCAATGTAATAAAAAGGGATTTTGTCGGATTCTGTTATTGTTTATCTTTGTCAATTTGGTCTGATTGAGTCATAGAACCTTTGCCGAGTTGGTTGTTTGATCAATATTCATAGCAACATCTGAATTCTAACAAACTTCATCAATACTGTGCCTGTTTCTTTCATCCGGCACTTACTATGCAACGGGGCTCGAACAAAGGAACTAAAGTAATAGAATTTTCGGTCCTTTGATGTTACTCGAAAAATAATTTGGTAAGTCTTCCTTCAGAGAAAGCTAGCTTTTATTACATGTCTAAAGATATTTGATTTGGTTTGTAAGCAATTGATTTTATCTTTGAAATACTCGCGGAAAACTACCTTTGTTGTCTCTTCTGGAGCGCTATTTTTTATTTAATTTTGTTGGAATTGTTTACAACGTCCATAGTCATATCTATTTTATTTTATTTCTTCAGTGGGTCACTCAGTTCAGTTTACTTTACTGCAATGTGTCAAATGTTTAACAAAACAAATCTATCTAGTTAACTGATCACTAATCCTGGATCTATTTGAAGTTAATTGAAAACCAAACGTTGGCAGGTATCTATTCACGTTGGATTTATACAATAAACAATATTTGGCTTGTCTGTAAACGTCATCTGATTCTGTTATACTCTATAATATATTTTATAACTTCACTGGATAAATTTAAACAAAACCAATGTTGATAGAGAAAAACAATTTTATTTTATTTGGACTAAAATACGCTTTTTTATCATGAAATACAAGTTTATTTGTAAATTTTTCACCCTTTACCTCCGACGTTGAGTGGAATAACCGGTGTATAAATAAAATCATAGCATTTGATCTAACAGTAAGGCAAGCGCTTTTGATTTGCATAGTGAAGCGTTCAAGCGTTCCCTGACGGATCACAGAGCGCTGCTCACTTGGCTGGGTGAGCCGATCCGAAAGTGCAGAGCACGCGCTACTCCGTGCTCCGACACGGCAAGCACTGTGTCTCTCTATGTCATAACATTAGTCGGAATAATTGAGCTAGGTGCTCGTGAAACAATGCAATTGGAATGCGATATGCAAGAATTAACATACAAGATAACGTATTCATATCGAGTTTCCTTACAAGCCGCTCATTAAAACACATACTTATGCTTAAAGGAGATTGTGAAGAGTACTCGTAAAGGAAAGCAGACACTTACAAACCATCAAAGCCAAAAAAAATATCGTGAGACTCCAAAGGATCTTATTAGACGCAACCATCTCAACCCTTCCGAGAGGCAATTTGGTCCGCATCAAACTTGACATTTCCATACTTAGGACCTTCGTCCGAGAATGATGGATGGCGTACATTGATTGACCATCCTAATTTAGTACTTCAGTTACAAGTTATACCACTCTAACCAAAGGCCATAAGGTCGATAGTTGTTAGAGTTGTTTGTTTATGTTGTCCGTGATGGATGCACGGTTTGGCTAATTTTGTAAGTGCGAGTGGACGTTAATGATGCAAGGTGTGGTTTGGTTGATTGTGGTGATAATAGTTGGAAATAAATTAGCAGGAACTAATGTGGCAAATTAACAGAAACTAATGAAGAGTTTTGCACAGCAGGGCGATATAGGCTAAACCACAAACAATGTGGCAATGTCTACTAGTAAACAATCCAAGTTGTTTAATTTTTACTATCTTTTTCGGTAATGTTAGGTTGAGCTAAAGAATAAATATAAAGACATGTGTGACGTAAATGGTAACTCAACATTACTTGTTTATTTGCTTAATCTGGACGACGCCTTAGTTATATATCTGAGAAACGATATACAAAGTTAATAAAAACCACAAGTCCTTGTCCTTAGCTTCAGTCTCAGTCATGCAAAATTAAAGAGATAGATATTTTTTTACACTCCTATTTTCATACGAAATCTTGTCGGTCCCGGTCCTTCACAAAGGTTACGGCTTGTTATACACGAAGCCTCGTAATACGGTCAACATATCATATGGGCTATATTTTGACACATTTTTCCAAAGCCAAGGTCACGTGGGACCTCTACAATCTTCTCATTTTGACCCTCACTTTGTTTAACGTATGGATACACTTATCTGGAGTGAAATATATGAATAAAAAATAGTTTCGGCTTCTTCATACGAGACCCTCATCTTAGTGATGAATGATGTGGGTTATAAAACTGATGTAATACGGACTTGTAATTAGTAAGGGTCTGCAGATCTATGGGCTGGGGAACTATCTGTTCACTGGAGAGGGTTCTCTCTGGTTTGCTATCTTTTAGTTAGGGATTTATTAATTTAGAATACATTTTTAGTATTTCAATACGTGTATGTGTATATGTATACGAGTAAGTTCCTTTAATTTAATTAAAATTGGTTATGTGCAATTAAACCAAATTAATAACAATTAAACCATATTAGACGTTGAGCTAATTTACTAGCTCCAAACCGGTGAATTTAACAACCATTTCGAAGGCCTTTGAGCGGTCTAAAAGCCCTACACCAGGGTTGGCCACTTACCTACACGAACTTACTTAACAAAGCGTTACATTCCTTTCAACGAATATAACCTAAAACATGTTTACAATTACAAACGCACAAAAAGATCGCAACCCCGAAAAAACCCTGGTAATAAAAGTTTTATTAGATCGAAAGGAGCCGCGAGAACAGACATATAAACACGCAATAATATCAACAACCAAATAAAATGGGAACAAAAATCTCATTATAATCCAATCGGAGATCGCTTCCAATAAGCTATAAACGGCGAACAACGAGCCCCAGAGGATCGACCTTGCTTGAACCGACTCTACCCCATACCCCGCCGTACCCCGGCGTACCCCGGCGTATCCTGGCATACCACATAGTACCCCACGGTATCCCATTCCAGATTCACACTGACTATCGTAAAAATAGATTCACCACTTTCTTTAAATTGAGACGTTCTTTTGTACGAATGTTGCAATTATTCCTTTGAATTTGTTTAATGTAACTTCAGGTTTATGATCTACATAGTTCAGAGAAAACATTTTGTTTGAGACACCAATACTTGAATATGAATTTCAGTATTTAATAAGTACTGGTGTGAGTGAGTGAAAGTTTTATTTAAAACACGCGGTGACGTCCGCGTTTTCCCGCGATGAATTCATGCGTTATTTCCATAATCACAAGCTTTTGATTAGCTTCAAAGTGACATAATCTTACTTACTATGTACAAGTCACGATTTCATACCTACGCCAAAGTTTATTAAAATATACCTATATTAAATTATTTACATCCAAATATCTGTCCTCTGTAACCGTTCACTTGACAATTCGTCAGGAATCAAATTAACCTATAAAACAACATGAATTCGAGTGATATTCGTCTGCAGTAGTTCTATTTGAGCCCACAAGCCTAAATGGCGTGCGGTTATTGAATATTGGCTGCCGGTTTTATTGAAAACCCACCAATTGTAAATACAGTGGCGAAGTATTGCGAGGATATTATTTTGCGGTTCCATGGTTAAGTATAAATCAAATTATTTTGGCATTTAGCTTCGAATCATTTGAAATAATTTAATCATTCAGATCAGATTGAACATCGCTTTTTATGGAGCTTCATAATTTTATATTGAAGATGGATCATGCCAAAAAAATGCGTTTAAAAATCTGTTAAATTGTTATATTTAAGATATTTTTAATACAAATCTGTAAACTGCGGAATAAAGCAGATACAAATAAAATAAAATTAACCATTACAAAAAGCCTCGTTATAAACCCGTTAAAATGTCAAATTGATTATCTGCGAATAGCGTTGAAAAACAAATGAGTCGCGCATTGTTAACATCGTCTCGGCTCCGGTGCATTCAATAAAAGGATTAAAATAATTTAACCGACTGCGCCAGTGTTATACAGGGCCGCTGGGTGTAATATGTCATGGCAAAGTAACTAGCTCCCAGCGGGCTTACGTAATTTAATATCAGAATGTAATATGAATTGTTTCGGTTTTAAACATTGCGGTTTAGTTGTGCTGGTAGGTTAACTCAGTTTGATGTTGGACGTCATTTGAACGATGTATTTTGTTATATGTATCAAGATGAGTTCACATTTTAGACAGGTCAATAAAAACCTGTATCTCGTTTCATTTGATGGGTTTTCTTTTTCATTGCTTGAAGCCATTAGACTATTTAATCCATTAGAATAATGCAGCAAATAATTCATCGAAAACTCCATTAAACTTATTTCGAAAATAAAACTACTTTATAGGTCTGTTAGTGACAGCTTTTAGTCGCCTAATATATTAATAGAAGTTCCGTCCCAAGGTCAGGGGATCATAAAACTGAACATAACTTCCAGCATTACATATTCACGAACCACTTTTTGTCATAACATCTCATTTTACTATCGGTTCAATATTTGTTCACTTTTTTATGGATTGTTTTCCAGATTGATTCTATCGTAGATCGTTCTAGATTGAGTATTATTAAATGACAATAATGATGAAATAAGTTATACCATAAAATATATGTCTGGTCCTACACCTAGTTCCGCAAAGGTTTAGTATGTAAAGTAGTTATCAAACCGGTAGTTATAAACCGGACTCATAGTATGGCCTCAGCTAACATCATTCAATTTTTTTGTTGTTATAATGATCTATAAAGAAATTGAAAACGTGCCTAATAATAATGAGGTCAAAAACCTGTAATACATAATTTGAAGAAATAGATTTCATGTAATCAAAATAGGTCTTAAAGGTCAAATACCCTTGTAATTCACAAACGTATTTACGTAAGACTAGACTAGAGCCTCTTAACCCAGATAGCCGTGTGTCCGTTTACACCAAACCGCAGAATCAGGTTTCGATGCTAGACTTGTACCAATTAAAGCCCTAATTACGAATAGACCTAACTCGATGGTACAATCTGTTCTAGTTTAATTAAATGTTTAACTTAGTGTAAAGTTACCTGGAATCTGAGTCAGCTATTAAGTTATTCAGTAAATTAAGTTAACTGTATGTAATAAAACGAATAATGTAGGATATGTTACTATTAAAGAGGATCTGAGTGGAGCCGAGCTCAATTGAGCATTCATTTGTCCACTCACTCCGTTCTAATAGAGATGCATCCTTAATTGTTGTCTAAAATGAATTACTTTGCTTAGATATTTACCATGCACGTAGCATTGCCCCTCAGCATTATTCACTTAGTAAACTTGATGGCATGTCTTTGAGATTATCGCGAACGAGAGTACAAGTTAACATTCAAGATAATAGGTTACCTTGTTTTATTTCATTTGAAAGATAAAAATACATCACCTTCCTTCCTTAAAAACACTAATCACATAATACTTGTCTTGTATGTTCCTGACATTTCGATTTTTGCTGAATCTATAAACATGTTTCTTCATATCTCATAAATAAACAGAAAAATACTGTAACAAGCTCCGAGCTCCGTTTCCTAATACATTTAGAATTAATATGTTCTCCGCATTTATATGACAATTGAATTCACAATAGCGTTGAGTCGTGACGGCAAATAAGCTTAAGTAAAAGCTGATTCATTTCATCTCTTGGATCTCTCACATTATCACGTCTTACCACGGGTTTTAGCGATCTTTGTTCAGAATTCTGTAGAGATGAGTATTACTTTTGTCACACTAGTCTTCGTAATAAAATGCCTAGTTGACTATTGTATTACTAAGCTGTTTTTGTGGACACACGAGCATAAAAGAATAAATATAAATCTGTTGTAGTTTAATACTATTATATTTGGCACAAAATTAAATTCGTATTTTTTTGTTGGGACTAACAATAAAGGGCTTCTCCATCAGAGCTATAATACCACGCAACTATGCTACGTTAACATAAAAGCCACAATCCACTATGCTATGTGACTTTTTCTATTGATGTTATTCTACAGCTTTTAAGAGGAAGATGCGTACTTCATTATGTTGGAATATGTCATTTTTAGATGACATAGCAGGCGTTCGTAGCATGCGTTCGTAGCTAGCAACCGTAGTACCCGTCTGTAGTACGCGGTCGTACGTATCACACGTTCGTAGCTATCACCTTATAGTACACACGTTCGTAGTATCCGTTCGTAGCACGCGTTCGTAGCATGCGTTCGTAGCACGCGTTCGTAGCACGCGTTCGTAGCACGCGTTTCGAGCACGCGTTCGTAGCACGCGTTTGGAGCACGCGTTCGTAGCACGCGTTGGTAGCACACGTTCGTAGCACGCGTTCATAGCACGCATTCGTAGCACGCGTTCCTATTACGCTTTTGTAGCCTGTTTCCGTACAAAAATCCGTAGCCAGAGTCTGTAGCACACATTAATTATAAATTTATTATTTCAACATTTTCAGCCAAAAAATACAATAGGTTACTATAACATACAAGGTATAAGGCAACGGTTACACGTAAAGTATTTACTGTGATCCATCCTTCGATCAACGATACACAACTAGATGTCGGGTCGGCGCAAAAAATACGTCTCGGTGAATAACGCCTCATTTGAAAAGTGAGGCGTTATTCTCACTTATTTTATTCGTATGATTTGCTACTTTATTGCTAGGTGTCATGGTTGTAATTAGGTTGAACTTCGAACTGTTTTAAAACGTTTTTTTCAGTTCGGTAGTAAACAAAATAAGCTGTCACACGTCATCCACGCGGACAGTATTTAGCTTTGATTTTGTACGTGACCCGATATCTAGTTGTGTATTGTTGATCGAAGGATCCATCAGTAAATAATGACGTATCGTGGTATTTAATGATTGTGTAACCTAATGTATTGATGTATGTCAGTATTTATTAATGGATTTCTAGATTTCTTGATTCTGTATTGATGATCCGTCGGATTATGATTAAAATAGGTGTTACTATTGTCAGAAGTTCTTCAAAGCATGGTTCAGGCATTCGAAAATAATTCTCGTAATCATCCATTTCACCATGTAATTTAATTTCTGCCATTAAATTCAAATGTGTGTACTTTTTCCCTTTGTTGTAACTAATTTTTTGCCCATCGCTTTCGCTTGGCCTTTTTATTTATACTAAGTGCTAAAATAATAGCCACGCAACCATTAATTTTCAGCTCTGTGGCCATTTTAGACGTGTAAACAGCAGGAGACCGGACACAATACTGACGTAATAAATATTGAACGCGTAGGCTGGTGTATTAATCCATCAGTAAAAACTGAAATCCATCAATAAATACTGTATTGACGGATCACAGTAAATACTTACGTGTAACCGTCGCCTAAGAGATGAAATTAAACACAATAAAATATTAGCAATAATATATTTTGTTACAAGTTATTGGTACACCTGCGCACGTTGAGTGATCACATGCAGAATGATTAGAAAAGTTTTGTCACTGTTGTAACCGCTGTACCGATCCGATACCCTTGAAACATATTCTGATGAATTGATCTCAATGAAATTGATATCGCATACAACTTATTGCTTATTTTTGTGTCTCAGTATATGGTATAACTTTAATTTGGAACCAACTTAAGTTCGAATATCGTATAGCAAACTGAAAACTTTAAGAATTCTAATATTTAAATGTAGTCTTATTATAATTGTACCATGTTCTTTTCTATAAATTGTTTAATAATCAATATACTTAAATTAAGTCACAGAGCAAATGATAATTATGGTCTTACTACCATCGAAGTATACTTTGCATTTCTCGTTCGAGTATGCATCGAGATCCCGCGGTAAGGCCCCCCGAATACATTAATATCCACCCGCCGTCCGCGGAACGCTTCATTAGACATCTGGAAGATGTATCGCTCTTCCGACTTGTTACGTAATCATATACCTACTCTATTCATACACATTGTATTAAGCTGTTTGCTGCTCTTTGCTCAATGAACATTAATAATTACAACGTCCTAAGTACAACGGTGTAATCTCATTTGTAACGAGAGCATGTAAGGCGGTTTTGATTGAGAGTTATATTTCAAAGAAATGTTTCGTCATTAATGGGCTGTAAAAGTGATGAACATAGCATAAAGATTTACTTATTAGTTAATTGATATATAATAATAACGCCTTAATACATAATTACTTGTTAACATATTACTAAGTTACACTATGTAAAATTATAGATTTATCTACTAATTATAGTCCCGTCAAATTTGGTTTAGTATTTAATAACAATGATATTTAAAAATGACTTTTCATCATAAATGTGCCGTTTATTTGCACATGCCACGATTACAAATCTATTATTTTTACGCCACAATAAAAAACAATTTTATTTTTACAGATGATTTAGTCTGTATAG
The DNA here is from genome assembly GCA_963082685.1 of Cyclophora albipunctata. Classification (NCBI taxonomy): domain Eukaryota; kingdom Metazoa; phylum Arthropoda; class Insecta; order Lepidoptera; family Geometridae; genus Cyclophora; species Cyclophora albipunctata. Next base: position 255,916 of record OY720121.1, on the reverse strand, counting down.
CTTGTATTGTACGCCACTAAAAACTTTTTAATTCGCGAGCGCGTAAATTGAATACACGTGAATATTTAACACAACAATAGTTGTTCCAGAGTATGGAAACTATTTCCATACAATGTTTGTTGATCATTGAACGTGAAAACGTTATCACATAACCCGTGAATGGGCGCGTTTGGAACGAAACCCGGCGCCGGACGCTCGCCGGATAACCGGATTGCGATTAAAACGTACCTTTGAATTGGACGGCGAAACTGCATTCCAGTTAGTGGAGATACAAGAATTGTATTACATTTACTTTTGGTCTTCGTAGTTTGCTCGGTTCGTGTGCTGTAGATAACGGTTCATACGGACATTCCGACTGCACTGCTCTATGAATGCGGTCGGCACGCGTCCGCAGCATGAGGTATGCGGCGAACAGTTCCATTACACCGTTACACACTCCGCTCCCGAACTTCATTCGACCTCTACTTTCAGCACAATGCAGTCCAACTTTACGACTTCATGCAGCGCCAAATTGAAATAAGAAACAAAATGGATGAAACGAGGATGAAATTCGACGTAAAATATTGGTATCATAACAGGGGATGTGATACATTTTATGCAACTCCACGTATCAAGGCCGCACAGAATAGTTATTTGCCTATAAATCTAGATTCCGACTCAATAACTGTGACGGGTATTTGAACGTTGCCACCAAGGGAGTGTGGACCGACTGAAATATGGTATTCAGAGACATATTTAACGTTGAATCGTGATATTGAACGAGTAAATAGGTAGTTGATATGAATAGATATTTTATGTTGTTGACTTGTGATTTTATAACACACGGTGTATACACACTCTAACATAAACAACAATCTTGTATTCGCTTCATAAATCTGCATTCTTATTTAACTATTCAAACAAACAACACAATAACGAGTAAGTCAAACAAAAACGTATAAAAAGAGCGCAAACTTTCATCTTAATTACTCTTTATTCTTACCTTTAACTCCCGAGGAGTTCCTGAAAGAAACAAGTCGAGTTTCTTCCTCATTTAAGATCGTCAACTTTATCCGGCTCCGGACGATGCCGGATAAACAAAACCAGGAACAAAAAGCGAGTTAATTCACCTCGATTTTCTTTTATTGCGGAGCTCGAGGCCGGCGGTACTTATAAGTTTGAAGGAAGTGTCGATATTGTTGGGCCGGCCGGCATCGGTCCCCGGCGGCCGGCGCCGAACAAACTACCTCTCGATATGTTCGGAAACTGCACTCGGGGAACAATTGAACAGTTTAATTTTGAGTCGGATGTGTTCGACAGGAAAGTTTGTTTACTCTCATTTGGATCCTTTTTTAAGTACAGCTGCGCTTTTGAAAATCGAATATACGTCAGTAGAAAACATAGGAGTATAAATAACATAATAACCTTTTTGATTATAATATTGTTCCCTGCAAACCCCGCCTCTAATTAAAATAACTACGTAGTATAGTTAATGAGGGTAATTACAGACAGACTCCTTTGTGGTATTATTATAGTTACATCATCATAAAAATATTATATTTCATTTCGAACGTAATGAGGCAGAAATTTATTCAGCCCACGTTTTGCAATACCAACTTATTTTAAGAAAGGGTTAAAATCGTATTTACGAAAACAGAGGCTTTATCTAAAAAAAGTATAATCCAAATTGAAAACGCCTATTAGCCCTAAAACATGAAAACTGAGCAAAAAATCTTTATCGAGCATAAAACCCCAATTTTAGAGATTCGAAGGTAAATAATCTAACCTTTTCACACAAATCGTCGACAAAACATGTTTAACAAGAAGCGGTCTCCTCCGCGTTGTGTAACCTTCCGATGCGAGATTTAATCGGAGATTCGGAGCTAATTTACTACATGTTCTGAGTTCGCCTTTACTTAGTCCGATGAGGCGATGACAGGTGAACGATACCCGCTCGATACCCGCTCGTACCCGCTCGCTCACCTCGCCCGGCTAACATTTATTAGTTTGAGAACGTTCATTAGCTGATTAGTTTAGTGTTGGGGGAGATTTCGTTTTCGTTAGTAACAAGAAGTTACTGAGATTGATACGATAAGGAACTTTGTAGTACCTATTTGGTGAATATACTGTTAAATTTGTGTTAAGAAATAAGAAAAATCTGTTATAAGAAAAATCTAAGAGTATCTATTGAGGTTTTTGCATAGTAAGTAAGTTCGAATAGGTGTGTGTAGTGGTGTGTGTAGTGGTGTGTGTAGTGGCAAACCCTGGGGTCGGAGTTTTTATAACCCGCCTAAAGGTCTCCGACTTGGTCTACCGATTGAAACAACCGGGATTGTAAATTTAACGTGCCCTCCAAAGCACGGTAGCGCTCAGATAGAAATGCCATTATCGGCCACCCATCCTAGTAGGTACCGAACTACACGTTGCTTAACAGTCGCTATGAATTAACATCGCTTAAGTCAAGCTCCGCCACGAGCGCGAGCGATGTATTATGTAATACATCTGATTAGATACAAATATTTAAATGTATTTAAATGAGTATTAGGTGGATAAAAATGTCGCTCTAATTTCAAAATTAGACACTTCTCTCACTTTTAGTAATATCTTTCTGAAGCCACTTTGAAATCGAAGACAGTTTTAATAATTCAATTAACCAATTTCGATTTTGAAAATACATTTATCACCAGTCTAGACAATAATCTAATACTGGACTGGACTGTAATACTGTTAATTGTATTGTTTCAGATCTGCCGAGATTCGTGGGCCCCGGGTCGAACGTGACCGTGGCGGTCGGCCGCGACGCCGCCCTCACTTGCAGGGTTGACAACTTACAGACCTTCAAGGTAACATCGATCTACACCATTGACAATAGGGTTTATATTGCTTTAAGTGTTAATGGATATTTTATTGAGTATCGTAAGTGATTCGGAATTCGATCAGTGGCTTAATATGGTTCGATTTTTTAGCTGAAGAATTCTTAATAGTTCATAAGCCTTATTTAAATATCTTGATACTAGCGGCCTCTCTTAGCTTCGGGTGAATGGCCCCCATTGAGGGTTGAATTTCGCAAATTGCTTTCTTAGTGCTTTCTTACGTCATGAAAGGAACCCCTGTACCTTTTAAGTTTCTAGGTACATTCGTTTTGGTTATTCGTTGATATATAAGTCAGTGAGTCAGTCATGTTTGCCTTTTATACATATATATATTTGTATCAATAGGTTACATATTTCTAACCTCTTAATAGACGATGTCATTTTCCGGATCTCTTCCCTGTCCTTTTTGACTCGCTCTGCGTGTAAAATTAACATTCAAAAAGGTGGAGCCACAAAGTTATCCCAAATGAAGGTGAAGTTGGCGGCACACCTGTCGCTCGGAGTTAAACGAGCCCTACAATCCCTTGTAAAATCCTTTTCACGCTTCGTTACCAATATTTTCGAACGTAACAAATGGCCGGCCTGTGTAACTCGTGACGTAGGTATTCGCAATAGCTCTGCTATTAAGGGTTAGCTTATAATATTGGAGTATTCGAATATATTAGAATATAATTTTGTGTATGAATTCCCCACATTTTAATGTCATTAATTTCGGAGGTTACCACTAACCTATTTGGGCCTACTCGAATTACCACTAACCTACTCCAAATGAATAAATGTCATCAATATATTAAAAACTAGCAGCGCCCCGCGGTTTTACCCGCGTTGTGCCAGTTCCCGTGGGAATTTCGGGAATTTTTTTACATAAAAACCTTCCTCTTGAATCACTCTACCTATTACAAAAAACCGCATCAAAATCCGTTGCGTAATTTAAAAGATTTAAGCATACAGACAGACAAACAGTGTGACAGACACGAAAAAGAGACGACTTTATTTTATACTATGTAGTGAAATCACAAGCCCTCTGTCCAAGTCTTAGTAAGCTACCCGTAAGATATTCGGCAATTTACTTCACATAGGTAGATAGCTCATTTCATCAAACTCATGCATCAGACACAGATTACTATAATTCAGTGGGATAGGGGTACCTTACAACACGGAGAGAAATAAAGCTCATCTTATTCGTTACTTATACTCTACATATCTTTATACGTTACTCTAAATATCACTACATAGTATAAAACAAAGCTTTCGCTTTATAATACTAAAACATATTTCATAACTTACAAAATATGTACATAAATTCAAGTAGCGATCCACTCGTCCACTCGTCCACTCGTCCAGGCTTTTGTGTCGCTTCATTCGGATCCGAGTCGGAATGCATTAGTGGCCCTCGAGCTCCGCCCTCATTACAGCGTGGCACATTACAAGGGCACCACCAACTAGCTCCAGTTAACAACAGTTGGAGATACTTTCACATATTTTGCGCAGTGACCTCAAATGAAGATTCCTAGTTTTTGTGTTCTATACTATAAATAGTTCTTATCAAATAATTGTGCTTTAGGCTTCCTAAAACTTTTAAACGTCTGGATATTTACAGTGATCTACGTAGAAGGTCTTATAGGGGACTCTATTGTATAATAATCTGCAGTAGCATTTAAGTGCAAGACACACAAAGTGCGGATGCCATGGGATAGTGTCTTTCATACTAATACAAGGGATACAACGTCTCGGGACCTGCAACCGGCCCGCACCCGCACTGAGTGAGTCTTCTTGAGTTGCCCAGTGTCGCAACCAACGAACTAGAAATCTTGAATTCACCGACTAGCATCTTGTAAATTCGCGTAAAGTCAACGGCGCTTTATTTATTTACCATTATTTCTTAACATATTATATACAGAATATTTTTAGCTTTCATACCATTAAATTCAACAAAACATGTATTCCATAACAAGATAAACTACGCCTACGGCCATTATACGGCTTTAATAATAAGATACTGAGCCGTTATGCTCCCTGTACCGATACGATTCCACTAAAATACCCGCACGTTGTTCCATTTATAACCGAAAACTCAAAGCGCGAACTAATCAGGCGTAATGCAATAGCGGTGGCTGCATTCGCATCAATATTCGGAACATATGGGCCGCAGTTTTAAAGTCAGCAGTATAGATAGAAGCTGCAATTTCCCGCGCGACCGCCCGCCGCTTAATTACAGGTAGTTTGTTTTAGTGAACTCGAATACTATTGAGGCTCGGATTTTATTGCACGCTTTTTATGTTCTGCGCAATGTTCAGAGCGCAGTGTTCAACGCAGTGTTCTTTAACTGGATTTAAAAGAGGTTTTTTGGTTCTACTTGTATGAGGCTATTCAAATTCTGTAGAGTTCGCATGTTTTAAAAGAGTGGGATAGTTTTGTTTTACTTTACATGTTTTTTTTTCAAAATGCTAATATACTGTTTTTTTAAAGTAAGTTCGTGTAGATTAGCGGTTAAAATGCTCGTACACTTTTTATACGATATATATTATATTTTTATTTGATATCTTCAGTAAATGTTAAAACTTACTAAGTGAGTTTTAATTGTTGTTGCGCTGTGAAATTGGTAGTCCATTGGTTTAACATTGTACAACAATTTCATTTTGCCTTTAACAAGCTGTAAGTTCAATAGTGGCTCAACGTGGGTATTCTATTGCCTAAGAAGTTAAGAACTTGCAATTTACAGGAAGGTTTAGAAGTATAAATGAGCGTATCTGCCATCCAGCGATAATATTTGTCACGTTATGTTACTCACTCTAAAACATGTATAATAAAGTTACTGTTCCTACCCCCACTACTTCAGAGAAGATTGCAAAACATATTTGCTTTGGATTTCAAAGTGAATTCCATTTTTATACCCATCTAGATATATTTTCGTAATAATCGGACAACACTAAAAGCTTTATTATAACGATGCAGCATTTTATGACATCTACTGCATTTTATGAGTACGTATCCATATATTTTTACTATCGTAGTGGAGTTTGAAGATGTTCGTTCAACGGTCGTAACGGGGGTCGGTAGTTTCCCGCAGAGAGTATAACTAACGAGGTATTCGTACATAGTACTGTATATAAACACATATACATATTATCTGGAGGAGTCTGGTTTGTATCCAATAGACTATCCAAAGGTTGTAAGAGAATTGTTCATTGAAACTAGATATTTCGAGCTTGTACTGTTACTATACACTCTTTGAATATCCCATTTCTTGTTGAATACATTGTCTCGTTCAGAGCGAACAGTGTTCAAGGTAGCCGATACACAGCATTAAGATCAGTTTATCCCAACAGAGATAAAGATAAATCTTATGAATAAATCCAAGTTAACTCTTCAAGTAAATAGCGACTCTTATTGAAATAAATTAAAGTCGTCTATAAGCTGCACTCCAGACACCATTAGTGCATTTCAATCTTATTTAAACCCGCTCCCATTTGTCAAGCTCTCGTCTCGGGTGCACTCGAGACCATTCATCTCGATCAGATAGATTTGCAAAGCAACCATCGATCGTTGCATACGATTCTTTAGTTAATATTCTCTGTTCAATCACGCCTTCTATTACATCTATTGGGTATCCTCGCGCTGCACAATACATTTATCAGTGTCTTTGTTGACTATTTATTATTCAGTTCAGATGTTGTGATACATCGCCTATTACGCGATGTGCATCGGCCAAGTTGGCAAATATTGATATTTATAGTTATCGCCGAAACTGATACGTGGAACTACGAACCAACTATGTAGCAGCTTAAAACTTAATATTCAGGATCCGATACACATTATGTACAAAAGCCACAACTTAACTTTGATACACTTTAAACTGCCGGCATTTTACAACCTCAAATGGAAATTTTGTGGAGAACGTTTAGTATTCGGTATAAAATTGCAACAAAATAAAATTGTAGGGGCGATATTGAATAAGATATAAGAACGAGCTTGGGTAGTCGGCAAAGAGCGATACTTTAAAATGTTTATGTAAGCAGTTCCACAATTTGATACATTGCATAATAACGGTATATGTGGAATAATCAGGAGAGTGCAACCTTTTGGGATCACCGTTGGAGAGTCGCGGCGACCGGCGTCTCGCGACGTTTGCGCGGGTGCTCCTAACGACTGTGTCTTATTGGAACCTGCTCCCCGTTCGAGCCGCTCATTTCACAAATGAACGAATATTACCCCAATTTCCACACTTTAGAAAACGCTAACTTGTCACGATGGTACGTATAAACTCCTAAAAACGTATAAAGTCCAATTAAAACGAAATCCCCCGCGGCGCTCAATGAGAGCTGTTTTAATAATAATTTTATAGACGGGAATCGTGAAAGTACCTTTATTAAATAACAAAACTCAATTAAAACTGTAAATGAAATTAAAACAGAATGACCGTCTCTCATTACCGGCCGAGTGTATATAAATTGATGTTAATTTGTAAAGTAGAGCTTTTAAACGAATATAATGAATGACGAAGTTCCGAAACCTAATTAAATACAAACTCTGAGAAATGTACAACACCTAAAATGAAAGAGGAAACTTGTACAATAAATTCTAAACACGGATTGAATAATCTTGAAGGTATGAATTTCAAAATTATAAACTTGTTACAACACTCATTTGAGTCTTAAAAATTCTTTGGTAAGCAGCTTTTTGTTTCGCCTTTTAAATATTAATACTGATTTGCATTTAAGCCCTTCATTAATAAGCTGGGAATATTTTAGATTACTTGGCTGTTTCGTTTTGGAAATAAATTACTTTGTAAGTTGTTTACAAGTGGGTGAGGATTATGAAAATAAGCTTGTGGCGGACACTATGTAGTACCTGCTCAAAGCGAGGACTACATCTTCACATAGTAAAGGCTCAAGAAAAATACCTTTTGTTTGTATTAAATTTGAATGGTACTTTTCCGTTACTCAATATCCATCGACGGTTTGCTAAGGATTGGAGAGGGTAAAGTAAATACTGAATACGCAATCGAAGAGGTTGTGAAGTGTTATGTCGGCGCCGAATGTGTTCCGAGGGATTTCCTAAATATACTGGCATTTGGTATTTCAAATATAGCATTCGGTTCCTTTTGTGACTGTTGTTTTAGAGTCCTTATGATAATGTAACCACCAAGATTTCCTTTAGTTCTTTCGAATAGTAATGGCGTAAATTAGATATGTAAATACATACATTATATACGTCAGAAATACTTTTTGAAAGCTAAGATACTAAGTGTTTAACTCACAGATCTTACAAGTTTTCGATACCAATGACGGACCACATGGTTTATTATATTACAAGCCCGTTGGCACATTGGCAGAGAGCGTTTACTGTGTCGGGTGTTACGGGTTCGATTCCCGTCCGGAATCATCAATATGTGAAGACATAGTTGTTGGCGACGACGTCTGGGTGTTGGATTATATATTCTTATAAAGTATTTGTGTATGTATATGTAGTAGTATCAGTGAGTTCGATTCCATAATACAAGCTTAGAACTAACATTGGGTCACATGTGAGAATTTGTCTGGGTATATTATATTATTATTCCATTAATACCTGCTAAAGCTACACTTCCTTATCTAAATTTCCCTTCCCAGGTGGCGTGGCTCCGCGTGGACACTCAGACCATCCTCACGATCGCGGGCCACGTGATCACCAAGAACCACCGCATCAGCGTGAACCACGGCGACGGCTCCTGGAGCCTGGGCCTGAAGGACGTGGGCCCGGGCGACGGCGGCCGCTACATGTGCCAGGTTAACACGGAGCCTATGATGAGCCAGACGCACCATCTGTATGTAGTCGGTGAGTATTGAGTCCACTCGGAGTGGTTCTGACTGCCGCTCAGAGACGTTCATTAAATCGACAATAACTTTTTGATTTTTTTCATACATGTAAAAATCGCTCAATAAAACTCTACTAAGTAAGCATTTGCAGTATGCAAGGCTTTTTACTTAAATTCCTAAGCCTGTTGCCAAAATTCTAGCGTATCTCAAAACAGCTAACAACAGTAAAATAACAGTAATCAGCTAATCTATGTTGTACATAAAAAGTAGTTACTAAGTATTCAAGTGTATTCAGTACTATCTGAAGTGTCATTCCCAGTTAAGATGTCTAGTTTAAAAAGTTGTATCATAATTAAGTTGGCCCTGATACGGCGCAGATGCTATTTCATTATAACTTGGTCGATCTAAGTGTAAATCAGCTTCTGAGGCGAACCTCATTTGTTTCATGTTAGTTGAGTCTTCGCGTGTGAATGGTTCCTTGATAGATAAATGTGTGTAGAGAAGAATACAGCTGCAGAATAATGTGAGATACTTTTGTCTTCTTTGTGATCGAAAGGACGATAGGTATTAAGACAGAATCTGAATTGTGTAAGTTATATCTATTTGTGAGTCCAATTTGAATGATTAAGGATTCGTCTTGGCTCCTATAAACTGAATAATAAAGATATTTCCACGGGAGCTACGAATTAAAACCGCGGGGAACAGCTAGTTGTATATACTTAAATTAGGTTCTTGAACTTACATACATTGTATACATGTATCACAAAGACTATTATGTAGGTAATACAACAAACAAAAGTCAATGTAAACTTCAAAAAGTACATTTTAACAAAATATTTTTCACAAATATGTAAAGAAAGTTATTCTGTTTGAGTTTCCATTCAATATCCTCTCCGAACGACAAAATATCGCACAGCTATTACAAATATGAATTCTCCACTTAAAATATCGCTTCGCAGAAATATCAGTGACGTGTTTCATGAATTTAAAATGTTTATTTGAATCGTATTTATTTATCACCGCCGGATTTTTGGTATGGGCAGTTTTTTCAAAAAGTCTTTTGAAATTGCATTTAAAATTAAATTGGTTTTCACTTAAGTAGATTGATAGCTCTTTTTCTACTTTTTCTACTTTGTGTTACTACTTAAGTACTTTAAAACAAATGTACCTGTTTCCAACTTAGGCAACTAAATGCTAGTATTGTATTTTATTACAAACCAACCATGCTAAATATTGATCTGTTAACCGAGATTGCCGGTAGAAATCAGTTAATTGAACCGGTGGTAAAGCCTCAAGAAAATAAAACCTACAAAAACTAAACGACTTACCCAGACAAGCCCGCTGGCACAGTGGTAGTGAAAGCGAGTCAACAATTTGTGCAGACAAAGTTGTTGATGACGTCGTCTGGGTGTCAATTATGTATTCTTAAACAGTATTTGTGTGTGTGATGTTTTAGTATCAATTGGGTCTTATCAACCATGTGTGACTTGACCTGGTATATGTATGTATAAATTGTTCTCCCAGTGCCTCCCGACATAGATGACGAGGCGAGCAGCAACGAAATCCTGATGAAGGAGGGGGAGAGCGCGGCGCTGCGCTGCGTCGCGTCGGGCACGCCCCCGCCCGCTATCACATGGCGGCGGGAGGACTCGCGCCACTTCAAGGTGGACAACCAGACGCTCGGTAAGAACCATTTAGTACACTAAACATTGACGACGAGGTCAACAACGACGAGATCCTGATAAAGGGGAAGGAGAGCGCGGCGTTATGTTAGCATTTTGTTATGTAGGTCCGTTTTCAATTAGTAAGCGATTAACTTGTTTGAAATTCAAGTGAAAGTTGGTTGGAAACTTAAATCTTTGTTAAAACTAGGGTCTAGGCTGGTTAATTCTGTTAGATCCAATAACTAAAAAGTTGACTGGCTTGGAGAACTTACTTTCATCACACTTGCATACTATGTTTATCTAATATAAAGCATAAATGATTACTTTTTGATATTTATTTCATATATCTATAAAATAAAATACATATAAAATAGAAAGATCTCAAGGATGGTTGGTGATAGAATTTGCATCGATGACAGTCATCTCAATTTGCGTCACATTATAATGCTTTTATTGTAATGAAAATAAATGTCTGTTCCTTTCCGAACACGCGATAATGAAATTATTTTCTTAGGAAATGTTTGTTTGGCAAAAACGACGGATAGAAGGAAATACATACAACGTGGAAGTGGGGACGCTAATAACGAGCCCCTTAACAGATTCTTAAGACGAAACTGCTTAAGCTATAAAATGAGCATAAAGATAACTTGCCAAACAAACCTCCACAAATATTGAATACAACGCAGCATTAATGCGCCATAAAAAGGAAATTAGCAGAATTCCCGTTAATTCTGTCCAAACAACATCAGAACAAACAATTGTTTTATTTAAACTCCGGCCCGAAATGGCCTTTATCTGTTATTCACACTACCGCACGGTGGTTTGCTCTAGAACATTATAAAGCTACTGTGCAAAAACTGTCACAGTATTGCACACAAGTCGCGCCAGACAAAACAACTAACTGTGGCCGCACAAAGGGAAACTTTTGCGCCTCCAGCTATAAATTGAATGTTTAACTCCCTTATTTGCATTGTTTGTTTAGAACTTTGTATAAAATTGTAAGAGAATATCATTTTAGAGCCGTCGCCGGCGGAACAAGTGTGTAAGTATTGAAAGTTCGCGCTAAGTATCGCACAACTCACTTTGTTTGGATTTAATACGTTTCCTTTAGTTCTTACGCGCTGTTCTGCTACTTAGAAAATGTTTGCGGTATTGTTGTTAAAACCTCTTAGAAATTGTTCCTTCGTTTGTGCTTTAAATACCTTTCAAAGGCTTCGTCGTGTAAATAGAACATAGAGCGAGCGATTCAAATTGTGCCAACGCATAACCGACGCCCGATTTTCCTTCCGAGATCGATACACAAAATCAACAAAAGTAATTACTTTCCGAAGTACTATCGAACAAGCAAATCGTCGTTTTACTTTGAGGAAATTATTCCAATTTTATTTTTCAATGAAATCATCTTATTGTTGAGGGCTCCATTGAAACGTCTCCCGCAGATTAATTCCTCCTGATGAGTATTATTATAAGGGAAAAATTACGTGTTCAATGAGGAAACTCTTATCAGCGAATCAGGAATCGATTCCAGGAATCACATCAATAAGATTAAGGGGGCTTAGCAAACCCTCGTTAGGGACGAAAAGACAGTGAGGGTATATATATAGTTGTCCTTTGAGACGAGAATAAAAACAGAAAAGATTTGTTGGAGCAAATCATTAGGTTTTTGCTTTTGTGTGAAGATAATTCAGGTGTTAGAGCTTTATCTGATTTCTGAAGTGATTGTTTGTGATGTCTCTTTACCGAGCGGCTGTTCCTTTACTGCCTCTTTATAAAATAAATTGTATAAATGTTTGCGTGTCTGTAGTTTATGGCACGGGTAAGCCATTCGTTATCTCACTCCTTTATCGAAATGTCGTGAAATAATTCATCGATTGCACCCAGAAGATGCCAAGAAGCACAATTCATTTTAAACATTCACCAACAACTGTGTTTGTTTTGTTGAACAGTATCAAAGAGTAGCGGCCAGTGGCTCAACCTGACGGGGGTGGAGCGAGTGACGTCGGGCGCGTACCTCTGTATAGCCACCAACGGAGTGCCGCCGTCGGTCAGCAAGAGGATACAAATTAATGTCATGTGTAAGTTTTTCAAATTATAAGTAAATCATCAACAAATGCGGCTTGCTAAGTTCAAGCCTTCTTAACTATAAATAAATAAAATAAATAAAATAAAATATTATTTATTTCACAAACACACATTCATATACACGAAATAGGCTAGGATAATCCCAGTAGGCTTTAATGGCCTGTGTCGGGTTAACCCGCTCTTCTTAAATTAAAGAAATAAAAATAAAAACTTAACTATGACTATATTTCTACTTCATAACATTCCCGATCCCGTAACAGGCCACCCAAAGATCACTCAGTAATCCCACACAAAACACTTACATTTAAAAATAATCCCCAGGGTCAAGAGGAAAGTGCCCAAAGCAAAACCCTTACCATGACCAAGCCAAACCCAACTCTAGCTCCCCGTCTATAGTCCAAGATCCCAGCACTAACAACTCCATGTTACAGTCGCACCATCAGTGTGGGCGGGCCGGGTCGCCATCCGGGCGCCCTCTGGCGGGCTGGTGACGCTGCAGTGCACCGCCGAGGCGTACCCCACGCCCGCCACCTACTGGAGCCTCAATGGAGAACAGAGGATTGTCAACAGTAAGAACAATCTAAACTTATATACCTACAAGTAATAACGAGAGTGTTCTTTATGGTGTGTTTTTGTGTTTTTCTCATGAAATACCAATTCGATGTGAGTAATTATTTTTGTAATGGAAAGCCACATTTAACGGGAAGTGTATAGGTTATTTTATATCCAGAAATTCCCACGGGAAAGAGCACAGCGCGACTAAAACCTTGAGGCGCTGCTAGTGAATAAATATTAACAAGACTATAATATAATAAGATTCAGATTAAAGTCAAATCTAAGTTTGACTTACCCGCGTTTGACCCGATCCCGCGGGTCGAGAATGAAACGGACATTGCTTGTAACACTGCAGTGCAGCAATTTGTAATGTTATTTACTGTCGTTTCGTTAAACTGTGAGGAAAAAAATCAATCAGTGTTATATTGGTTTACAGACAGAGGTACTGAACAAATCCTGAACTTATGTTTTTTTCGTCCCATTCGATGGCACTACGATTTAAACAAATATTTATTTCTGCGTGGTGGATTTTTCGACGTTTCGTAGTCGGCAAATTGACATTAATATTTGAAAATAACTATCATTCCTCGATAACGATTCGAAACATTAAGTTATCAAATAGTTGTAACTCGTTAAAAACGTCTTAAATCATTGTAAAGTAATATAAAGTTCCTCGAGCCATCGCAGAACATAATGATGCAGTAATAAATTCAGAACTCCCGAAGATCACCGTAACGCTAACAATTTTATTAAAAGCTATTAATATTTTATTAGCCGTAACCTTCTTTATAATAAAAGTTGTAAACTTTATAACAGATACTTAGAAATAATTCTGAAATATTTCTGCGTATTAAATTATTTCTGAAAATTATATTGCTTTTGAATAAGTTTGTAACTCATGTACCAATGTTGCGTACAATCGTCAGTTAAGTGATACATTAAATAGGGATTAGGAGACACTCGGTGGCGGCAACAAACTTTACAATCCGCCATTATTAACGCAACTAAGTTTAGATTTTAAAATAATTAATTCACAGACTTAGCTAATTAAGTTACAACTTACGAAATTAAACTTTTACACGTAAATTAACCATTTTCTCCAGTTAATTCTATATTTACATCTGAAATATTAATTTAAAATAGAATTCACGCCTCACAATTATAATATCAGCATTTGTGTCTGTTCAAACGTAGTTTGATTATAGATATTAGATTTCATTCATACAATACTCTAATTGGTTAATTTGTGTATAGTGGTGAGGTTTTTAACCTTAATAAATAATTAAACGTTAGGTTTTGTTAAGATTCGGTTACTAAACATTTTAGGAAACATATTATGTACCGTTTACCCATCAATGGGGCGACAAAAGTAAACTGAATTTATTTATATAAGAGTTCAAAATCTAGATTTTCTCTCTTAAAGACGATGCCTTCTGGACACGGCCACTAAACTATTTATCTTAATAGGAGCCATTTTCTATGGTTAAAAAAGCAAGCTCATTAGTTAAGATTATGAAGTTAAATAGGGACTGAGCTGTACGTTGCTTAACAATAGCAATGAGTAAACATTGCTTAGTTTAACTACGCCACTACTACTATGGTCATGCTATACAACCCTTCAACCCCCAGGCACGAAGCACCGCATCAGCGTGTCGTCCCGCGGCTACCGGCACACCCTCACCCTCATAGTGACGGACATGTCGAGGGAAGACGCGGGCGCGTACCGGTGCAACGTCGAGAACAGCCTGGGGAAAGCGCACGCTGAGCTGTTTTTGCATTGTAAGCTTTATGCAAGTGTTGTTAAGGTCCATTAGATAATTTAGAGTGGGATAGTCGTCAGATTGACTTTTTCAGTCTGTTTTTAGTTAATTTAGCAACAGTTGTCGGTAGAATATGTTAGTTTAAAAAGGTAAAAAGTATAAGTTAAAGAACAATGTCTGTAAGACATCTTGTCTCGTGTGTGTGCTTCTTAATAGGTTTTCAGTTTTCATAGACGACTAACTCAAGACTGTTTGTAGTAACATCTGAACAGGCTCAAAGTGAAAATATATAACTTCATTCTAATACCTACCTAGTAGCTAATACCTATTATTCGTTGCAGTACTAACAACGACAACTACTACAACGACCACTACCACCACAACTACTACCACCACCACTACGAGCACTACGTTTGCTCCTCCCACCACGTCCCTGACGCCATGTGAGTTAAAGCAATATTTCAGTTGTGTTTTTGTGAAGGGACATTATTGAATATTAGATCGATGACACCTCAAATGATAGTGATGTAACCTTGTAATTTCTATACTAATATAATAACGCTGAATTTGTTTGAACATGGTCATCTTAGAAATTACCAATCCTTAATTCTTTAACAACTCCTTTTGAAATGGATAGTCACATGCAAGGAGACTATGTTTCATCCCGCAATTTGCATGGAAACGGGCAAGACGCAGGTAAGATCGTGGGGCACACCTAG
This sequence comes from Cyclophora albipunctata, assembly GCA_963082685.1. NCBI lineage: Eukaryota > Metazoa > Arthropoda > Insecta > Lepidoptera > Geometridae > Cyclophora > Cyclophora albipunctata. Next base: position 240,486 of record OY720121.1, on the reverse strand, counting down.
TATCATTCTATTTAGTATCTTAAAAATAATTAAAAAAACATTCAATGAGAACTAGCTGTCTATTTAGAAGTTATTTTACTATTATTTTACTACTTAAAGGCATCGTTTATCATAATATAATACGCATGAGCATACTGTCTGTTGCCGGTACTGTGCCGGGAACTGTGGCGGTTTATTTCCGTTTTATAAAGCGTTGTCTCTGACTCATAAACCACAAAAAATTACAAACTAGTGACAACTTTCATTACATCAGTATAGTGATAGTCACAACCTCATGATATTGTCACAAAGAGTCGCTATCTCCAATACAATCTCTCTCACTATCCTCCAGACGACGTGGAGAGACACCTGGAGCAGCTGCACCGCGGGGTGCTGGAGGACCCTGCCCTCGACAACCCCTACATCGTGCTGAGCCAGCACCAAATGCAGAATCTTGGTAACTTGCTTATAATAACACACACGAAACTCTACAGAGAAACACGAAACACTGCTAAAATCACGAAATTCTGCTAAGAAACACGAAACTCTGCTAAGACACATGAAACTCTGCCGAGACACACGAAAGTCTGCTAAAACACATGAAACTCTGCTGAGACACACGAAACTGCTAAGACACACGAAACTCTGCTTAAAACATGTAACTCTGTAGACGCGAAACTCTGTTAGGAAACACGAACCTCGGTTGCATGTGTGAGATAATTTACCTTGTTTTTATTCTCAAAATCTTCTACAGAAATAGGTTGACTGTAGGTAAAACGGCGGTCATAAGCTAGTAAAGAAATATTTTATTTTACTTTTTTATCTTCCGTATTTTCGCTTATCACGTCAATCTTCTCCGCGTCATTATTTTTGTTTACTCACACGATTTTTGTTTCTGTTATCTCGATGCGATAGTGTTTTGTTTTATTTTCGTGTTTCTCTTGAGAATTGAAATTCTTGGTAGCCAACTTTGCTAGTATTTTTTATAGTTTTTAATTAATTTACGTTTTGATCCTGTAAGTAGCAAACACCTTTGTTTTGATTTTTTTTTCATATTGAAATCGTTTATTTACTGGTACTTTTTGTAACTTAGGTGCTTAAGTGTTTGCATTTATGTTACAAAAAAAACCTGTTACTTTGACCTCCAATGCCTAACTGAATTTTATAGTTTTGTTCAAAATAATTTGTATTTCCAGAAATGGTGACGACAATGTGACCCGAGACCGGGGCCCACGGCCCTTGGAGCGACAGCTGGCCGCCCGCGAGCCGCGCGGCGCGCGCGCGCTGGGCCTGGCCCGTGCTGCTGCTGCTAGTGCTCACGTGACGCTCAGTGACCGCCGCAGAGTGAACGAGAGATCGGTGATCGGTGATCGGTGGGTTAAGTCAGTGATTATTTGGTGACTGATGTTAGTGATTGAAGCGTGACCGACATCAGTGATTGATCGATGACCGACGTCAGTGATTTATCGGTGATCGACGTTTGTAATTGATCTGTGATCGTCGTCAGTGATTGATTGGTGACCAACGTCAGTGATTAATGGGTGATATGACGTCAGTAATTGATCGATGATCGTCGTCAGTGATTGAGCGGTGACCAACGTCAGTGATGGATGGGTGATCGACGTCAGCAATTGATCGGTGATCGTCGTCAGTGATTGAGCGGTGACCTACGGCAGTGATTGCTTGATAGCTAACATCAGTTAAATGATTGCACTGGGTTACCAACTTCAGTTATTGATAAGCTATTGACGTCTGTGAGTGACCGACGTCAACAATTGTACAGTGACCGACAGTTATGTGACCGACGTGATTGTTAAACAATGAAAATAGAGTTTGTGATTTAAAATTAATGGTCCTATCGATGTTGGCCGATGAACGAAATTGTAAATGTGATTTTGAACGTATTGTTTAATATCCTGTTAACATTAATTTTGTAATATATTAGGAAGTGTAAGGTTGTTGTGAATGGGGTCCTGTTAAGTTTAAAATGTTTATTTATATTGTGAACGTTCGTGTTGAATCTCTTGGTTTTCCTCCGTTGTAATGGTTATAATGTAAATTCCTATAGTAATATTTGCCGATGTAATAAAAGAATATTAAAATATTCTGTTTCTAATTTACTTAATTTACATTTTATTTGATTTGTGGTTTCATCAGCGTATTTTGACGATCCTTAGGTTCTAAAATATGAATTGCTAATTTTACGTAATTTAAATGAAATTTGAACAACGACTGCTTTAGCGATTTAATTGTTTAATTGAAATGTATATAATAAATGTAATTAAAATTGATCGTTAGGGACTTATTTTTTATTGAATTAAAAGATTAACACCATACTCGTACATGCCACTTTCCTGGCGTGGTAATCAGTCCAAAATGTCGATGTGAACATCCTCTTTCTTTCTAGAGATTTATTAAGGTGTTATTTGTTTAAGATTGAAATTAAATTAAATCCGTCATAGACTACCATAAATAATTCAATTAAAAATATGTCTCAATATTGTTAAGAATTTGCTGTAAATAATTTTGCACAATGCTAGTCATATCAACTTTATAGACATCTGCCAACTGTATAAATATAATAATGTTATAGATATACAAAATATTGTTTTATTTTCAGTATTTTCCCAAATACATGAAAGCCTGATTATTATTTATATCTGTCTGAACTATATCTGAAACTGTAAACCTGATAACAAAAATGTTTTGTTGTAAAAAATAAATATTTGGAAAATATTTGTGTATTTTAATTCCCACTAAAAACTGTACTAAACATTCCCGCATAACATTATTCACCAATTTTTCCCGCTGTTCCGATCAATACCGTTATCTCAATCTAACTTCATTAATAATTCATAGTCTCATTAAAAAGTCTAATAAATTGAAGTAATTAAACAATCGAACATCAAGAAGACATTCGACGCAACAGTTCCCTCGTAAAGATAACCGACTGATAGTGAACTCAATAAACCGACTTTTCGACCCGACTGTACTTGGTACAACCGAGTACAACCTCGTATTTCCCTTGTACGACTAATTAATCTCTCGAACGTTTTGCATTTTCTCCCCCGAGCTAATGTGCCGCATAAAATTACAATAAAACAGAGTTATCTTCTACTAATGGTGCTGGCTTCTTATTTATTGCACCTGGGCGATAAATTTTATGGTCGCCATGACACCCGTATGGGAATGGAGATTTAATTCTTGACAGGCATAATCAAAGTTTTCTTCAAGACTTTTTTGACCAACTTTAATGGCTAAAACTTATCTCTATTAATGGAATAAATGTTTCGATTATTCGAGTGAGGAGATAACAAAAAGTTTTCTAAGGCATATAAAAAATAATAGTTTCAGTGCTCATTGAAAAAGTTCTTTACGTGTAACGTTTGTAAGGATAACATTAAGCAATCGGTGTATTGACAAGTAACATAAAATTAAAATTTAAAAAAAACCCTACGCAACATTTCTTATTTAATTATTATACCAGTAGACGTGAAGCGTTAAATTCATTAATCAAACGTAAATCAGAAAAATACAATTTTATGCCAAAAATGCCGTACAAAAAACTGCTAATACAAACTGCTGAACCAATTTGACAAACATAGCTATGAACCGCCGCAAGAAACACACACACACAAAGACAAAGACGTCAAACTGAAAACACCCCTCTTTTGCATCGAGGTTTAAAAGTATACATTGTCCTTGTCTCTCGGTACCGGTAAGATCATTTTGCACGTTCAAATTCACAATGTAATTTAAGCGAATCTTTTTAAATATCATTCTTTGAAGGGTTCATTTCTACCACAACAATGTTATAACATTTTGATAAATCATATTAAGCGTAGCATAGCAACGTATAGCCACTGTTCGGGTGGAAAGGTATCCTAAACGGCTCTAGATTCTAACTACAAAGCTATTGCGGACATAACGTCTGTTTAAATCAGAATGTAAAATAGACAGCAGATGTCCCGATCAGTCGCTGTTCTCGATCACATATAATTCATTTCAAATTGAGCGGCGAATTCCAACAAATGAATGAGTATTAATGAGCCTCGGGTGTCGCAGAATTGTTCCAATTCCTGGTCTGAGTAATTATCCCGAAAGGTCAGTCCGACCTCTCATTATAAATTAACATTTTAATTGAGCAACGTTCTATGTTTCCAAAGAATAAACAAGCGCCAGTTAAATTATAAATTCATATGATTACGAAAATAATACGTGTACCGGTGCTGTTACGGAATTTATGATTCCGTTTTCTATTTTTGGGGTTGCGGGTGTGTTTGAAATTGAAGAACATGTAATATAACTTTACTTTGACAAGGTTTTCTGCTTCATTGTAGCTTCTATTGAGGTAATTACATTTCTCTCTCATATAAGGAGTTTCCCACCGATTTGTACACTATCCATTAACAATAGGTAAAGAGGCAATTTCTTTGTGACCCGCGGCCTCACTTCAAATAAATAAGATTCTTGATCGTAATTGAACGACCGTCGGTCTGTCCATCGCTACGGTGTGACGGTTTTTTATTTGGGGTTTGGTTTAATTTAGGAGAGTACCGTGGTGACGCGTTATCTATATAAAATACCACAAAGCGTTCCTCATTCAAGTTATTTTTGTTCCTATTTTAAAAGTCGCGCAAGGTGCCTTTTGTTCGCTGTCATCGTGGTACCTTTTTAGTGCAGTGTGGTGCTGTAACGAACTAGTCAAGTTTAACCTCAAGCGTAATCAAAGGTGAGTTTTATTAAGCTTGTAAATTGCTACTTATATACTCGCTGAATCTAAATGACAATTAAATGCATAAATATATAGACATCGACATTGGCATTAGGCTGCGGCTCCATTGAGGTGGAGACGAGCGGAGCTGAGAGGAGCAGAGCTGTGAAAAGAGGTATGTGATTCCACTGAGGCGGAGACGAGCGGAGCTGAGAGGAGACGTGTGGGGATCGACCAATCGTATTACATGAAATCCACATCTCCTCTCCGCTTGACTGTTTCCATTGAAGCGGAGCGGAGACGAGATGTGGATTTCATGTAATACGATTGGTCGATCCCCACACGTCTCCTCTCAGCTCCGCTCGTCTCCGCTTGACTGTTTCCATTGAAGCGGAGCGGAGACGAGATGTGGATTTCATGTAATACGATTGGTCAATCCCCACACGTCTCCTCTCAGCTCCGCTCGTCTCCGCCTCAATGGAGCCGCACCCTTAGTGCCGTGTCATTGTCGGCGTTTCGGTGTTACTGACGTTTATAATCGGTATGGTGACGAAATAGACAAGTTACACAGTAAGTACTTCGCACTTCCGTGGGTATGGCGGGTAGATTTTCTAAAATCTCTTTAATCGTATGCCTTGCGAGTCCTCACGCACGGTCTACCCGCCTGCCCGGCGGTATTGTCAATCTGTGCGGTAACGTTCAATAGGCGAGGACGGGCCTGACGACCGAGGCGTGACGTCGCCACTTTTATTACACACTGTTGCTTCCCTTAAGGTGGGCCTTAGCCACATTGGGGCGTAATTTATCGCGGTTAGAATCTAATATCTTCTTCATATTTGGTAACAGGTTTCTGTCTTTTTTGATATTGAAAGGTACGTAATAACTCTTTCATTTAATTAAAGAACAAGCGAGCGAAGACCGAAAAGTTCCGAAATGTTCGGGAGACTAAGTGAAAGCGCTGCTTAACAATGACACAAGATTCAGTTGAGACATTTTAAGGTTATTAGATTATCCTATCTAACCATTTCCAAAATATAAATAGACGTTTATTTTGGGTAAAAGTGTCTTACATTTAAATGAGACTTTATGTTCAAACCTAATACAATACCGTAGTAATGTAGAGCCAAAAATTGGCCAGAGTATCTAATAAACTAGAGTCAACAATATTTTAACCTATTGTTGCTTTCCAAGGCATGTTTCTTATAAACGCATTAAGAACGTTATTATGCCTTTAATGGTTATTTTTAGATAAAATTGTCCTGAAAACAAGAGAGTTTTGGCAGAAGGCTCCGAATGGATGCGCCAAACTTGCGTGCATTTATCTTGGCCTTAGTCCATCATGTTAATTATTTAGTTCACGGACACAGTTCGAGCGGATTCATTACCATATGAGATATTCAAATATGGCCGGAACCAAAACCTATCTTAAATAGCCTTTTAAGATGGAGATCAAATCTTAAAGATTGTTTTTTGCCCGCTTTAGGCAAGCGTGGTGATTACGCCTAATCCTCCTCACTGTACTGATATCTTCAGTGGGATGAGAGGCCTTTGCCCAGCAGTGGGACATTACAGGCTAATAAAAGTATTAGCCTGTAATGATGAGGAGGATTAGGTGCATGTAAATAAATAACAAAAATCCGTTCGTTTAGCCGCCAGAACTTTACAAGAAACAATTTCTAAATATAACCTGCTATCTGAGATTGCAAGAAGAAATTACGGGACCAGCTGTTAGTCATCTCAGGCAAGCGCATTGAATACACCCAACCTTCATTTGTAATAACTTAAAAGAGAGATCTTTTCCCTTTAATCGAATCTTCCAAGATAGTTACTTTTGCATCAAGTTTCGAAGTGGTTGACATCAACTTAGATATTTTACTTTTTCTTCATAACATTATACTACATTAGAGAATCGTAAATGCGTTAGTGTTCACTCTGACCGTGAATTCCACTTGATTAACTTATTTAAAGTGTAATTGAATGTTGAAAAATGTATGACTTTTATTCACTTTCATTTATAAATACTAGTTACAAAAATTAAAGGTCATCGTGCACTTTGACGGCGCCTTTTGCACATTATTTTTTAACTTCATTTTTGAACCTTTTATATTTTACCTTTACGAAATTGAAGACTTTATACAAATGCAATTATATTTACATATAATAGAGCTTGTCCGACTCGCTTCAGCTCGATGTGTGGCCCCACCCGAGTCTAAGTCGGGGCGAGAGCAAACACTCACTGTTGTGTTGGCCCTCTCTTGTTATCACAACTTTTATATGTGGAAACATCAGTATTATTACAAAGCAACTCGTATTTTTACAAAGGATTTCGTACCAATATTATTATCGTCGTATTTATTTTGGATAATGGTTTATTTTTGTGGTAACCCTTTATAGGTACTCTCGTTATGTATGGCAATGTAATACAACTTTTAACTAGTGTAAGTTGAACTTGCCTTACGAAGTCTTCAGTCGATGGGACGGTTCAAATTATGACGGATAATTAAACAGCTTTATTGTTTTTAGTTGAGATAATATAACATTTAGATAGGAGATTATAATATTTTTGAAAGTAGATAATAACTGCTACGTTAATCAGGCCTTCAAGGAAAGAATTCTTATAACTCTTTCGTGTGCCTGAAGTTGGTTGGCCCGGGGCGGGCGGGGGCGGGTGGGGCGAGCGGGGCGCGCGGAGAGGGCCAGCGGAGGATTTTGAATCGCTCTCGGTGAGAAATTAAAAAAGTTTCCAAACCTCTCGGTTCTCCCCGGGAGTTCATTACGATTCTCGTTTTGAGGGTAGTTTTCAAAATCCACATCCGGTTTTTTGAACAGTTGAAAAGTTTGGGTCGTTTATAAATTAATGGCCGTGATTTAGATCGGTTGTAACGGACGTCTGTTATTTATACCAACTTTCATAATGTTGTTTTTAAAATAAAATTATTAATTACGATACCTGAATTTATTGCGAGGAGTTTCCAAAAGTACTCGGCTCCACCGTGTGCGGCAGAAGCGCGCACGGCGGAGGGGATTCATGCAACTTTTTCTACGAGGGATAAAGGTCGATACATACCTATACATGCACGTAACTCAACATAGATTCATATAAATAAACTAAAGGTATTAGGCACTCGTTAAGGAAGCAAGCACTGAACCAGTTATTTTCCAAAATATTTTTTTTCTCAAAAATCTGTGACAGCGATCTTTTAGAAAAACGGTTTTTTCTTTCTTATAAAAGACAATTAAAAACAATGTTTCACTTTGGATAGTTTACATAGATCCGAAGCATTTAAGTTTACGAGCGTTATGGCACTAAACGTTACGTGTAAGATTAATTAATGTTTCAGTTGGAGTCATAAAAAACTTTACTACGACGTAGAAAGTAATAAAAAGTATCTTTTAATTAAGTGTTAGGAAGGAAGTCTTAATGTAGTTTACGTTCAAATAAATGTAAGATAGGTTTTATTCCGTTCACCAAGTAAATTATGATACGGGCTCATAAAAACTTAGATTTTTTAAGTTTACAGGGTCTCCTGCAATGAGCGAATAATACCAGTACAACACTATCAGGTGGATGACTTTAAGATGGCTCCGAATGCCGACATACAAATACTTGTAAGCATTGAACACAGCTATTTCCCCGATAGGTATCTGTATTGACCAAACAAGTCGAAAACTAGATTGGGTAACCATGTTTTAGGATCGATCGTATCGGTTTTTTTATTGTCAATTTTCCTTATTACAAGGAAACAATGTGAACGTCCATTTCATGAGGCAATCGTCCGGATAGTCGCCAGATCGATTTGCGTCGCCAACTGGACACATCTGTCCTTTTTCAGATAACTGTAATTGGAACTTTTCGAATGAACGTTACATGAGGGTTCTGTTCTGTGTTTCTGCAACTTCGACGGTTTATAGCTTACTGATTGTGATTAATCCGAAGAGCTTTACGATAACTGAATGTTTTATATTGATACAACTGTAATTTAAATTCATATAATGGAATATGTATTCATTTTTTAAACAGCCTTCAGTAATGAAATCTATTTTACTTTTAATCATATATCAATTCTCACCTTGTATATTTTAAAGTATGTCGCGTAGGTATGTGACTGGATCTGTCAAAAGTAAGATAAGCATACATCAACACCTCAACCGCCGGCCGGGCCCCACGTACCCCATCAGGAGTACTAAACTAGTTATCTAGTAACCAATTAAATCGGAGTAATAGTCGAGTCACGTTCCAAATTAATGTTCCCAATGTCCTCCCAGCGCGGAGTGGTCCAACGCGCACACTTTTACATCCGAAACCGTTTTAAAACATTAATGTAATTGCTTTCTTATTTGATGCGACGCCTGAGCTTCACTTCTTTGGAAGTACAATTGATTACACTTTTGTTAGCAATAAAAGTGTTCTCGTTCCTTTTACGGAATTTTATTTTGTAATTATTGTTTCTTTTGCAGAAGGTATAATGTTAATATCTGTAACTTTATAATTAGAAATACTGATTTGAAGACTACACTAATTAAGTTATTTGTGTATGCTATTATGGAACTCTGTTCTTAAAACAAATATTTAGATCAAAACAAACGCACGCCTACACAAAACATAAATAAACAAAAACATAAATTCAATGAAGTGTACCTTACATTATAATATTTCCAACAGCCCAAAGCCCTCCTCAACTTCTTACAACCCTTAAATTAACCAACACGATCCCTAAATAGAAAACGATATCACCAAATTAAGCGAACGTATAAAGTATTAACCCTTTCAACGCTTGAGTACATTAAATTTGAAATATGGCCCGAAATTGGCCCATACATAAATCAGAGCCGATACTTGCGCCGCGCCGCGCCCGAGGTTTGGGCTCACTCCGCGAATATGACTCGTTACACGTAAATGAGTTAGTGACGACACCTATCAATTATTGTCATTCTTTTGACATTACTCAATTTACATTGTTTTTTGTGTTAAATTTACATTAATAGTGCTATCATGGAGTTGTTATTCTGCTATTCTGGAGTTTACGAAATACAATTAAAAAATAAAATATAATACTATATTTTCGCATTGCTTAAGTACTGAAGTAAAAATTCTTTGTAAAACTATATTGGTGTAGTGCATTACGAGCAGTATAAAGACAACACTATACTCGCTCCCCAAATCCTCGTAAAGCTGGGTCACATCGTTTGCACCTTTCAGCGACAAAACTAAAATGGGACTTTAAAACACCCGACCGGTTTTATGACGTACGAGCACGAGCCACCTTGTTGTACCCGCGCGGAGGGTCGAGATTCACACGCGGCCGTAGAAGGGTTAATTTACGAGAACCTCCGGCTCATTAGGTTACTTCTTCTAAAAAGATAACTTAAAATAGAAGTTCATTTTTTGAAAATATTCTCTTAAAAGTTAAGCTTATCGGTACGATAAAAAGATGTCTACAAAATGTTGACGCAATATTATTTAAATAAAATGATATATGTATATTCGTGACTAAAATTGTAGGTAAAAATGAATCAACTATAAGATTGGTACGTTAGAGTGGCGGTGAAGATGACTAGATTAAAGAATATAAAAGTATAGTGTAGCCGTAAAGGGTGAACAATGTTCTTTTGAAAGTAAACCGCTTGTCGCCATCGTGCATCGCAGTCTCTCCACCGTGGTTCGGCACCTTCGTAATAAATGATTAGAGAAATAAGTAGGCAAGCGTTAAAAGCTAATACCGCCAACGTCGAAGGTAGGCAAATAAACTTTCTTCTTCTTCTTCTAAACTTAAGAGCTGGGCTCTTGTCGATAAACTAAACTTTAAATCTCGTAAAACCTTTGATAGTTAGTCAAACACGCTTAAACTTTCAATATTCAAATTAAATCTTTGTGAAGAACATTTGAAAACCAATTCCAAGAACTGAGGGAGGCATCAAACAAATCGCGAAGTTTGTTCAATAGTTGATGCAAATATCCCGCGCCGAGGTTTATTATTGAAAATGACGGTTGTCCGCCACTTTCTGATTACTTTCGTCTCCCGGCGGGAGTAATTGACTGTCAAACCTTTTTAATAGACTCGGCTACATCAAACGAAACGTACTTTTGGTGCAAGGAGTGAAATACTCGACATATTCCATGTGAAGTCCTCGTTTTGATTGTATACTATTTTAACTGACTTCAAAGAAGGAGCATGGTATTCATTTGCGACCGAATTTACTGCCTCTAGTGAAAAAAAGTATTTAGTAGCTCCATGGTGAACCCACACTTTCATTCTTAAAGTGTGTGTATTTCACTGCTTCAGAAGGCATGTTAAATGGTCGGTCCCAGTTGTTTCACTCGTCAGACCATGTCGTAGGACTTTAAGGAGTCTAAAAACTCCAACACCAGAGCTGGCCACTAACCTACCCGAACTTACTTACTTACGTAGTGCTAGAATTTACATAGAGTACTTTAAACCTCGTGATACTCATTCATCAATTAACATAATAAGTACGCACCTTTTTAAATACTCGTAGTTTAATTTGGTTTAATTAATGAAAATGTTCAACATAACGGTATTGAGAAACAAAAAGCCCTTACATATGAAAGGTCATTTCCAGCCGTCATGTCATTATGCCCGTTTAATTACAAAGAAATAAACGGCGCAGGTATTGAGTGACCTTGTTCCCGAGAACACTTCGACATGCACCTTATTAGTCGACTCGGTAATTACCGGTACTGCCGGTAAGACTCAGAGACGCGGTCGTGGATACCAAAGAATTATGTGAGGGTTTAATAAGGAATCTTTAGAATGAATGTATGTGCGGAGGTTTTTCTAAGATTGCCTTTGATACGTGGGAAGAAAGCCTTTATGACCATAAAAATAGAAATGTACGTTTTCTAACTCTTGGATGTTGTTTTTTTCTAATAATCAAAAAATTTTGAAATCTCGAAGGACAGGAGAAGTTACCTATATTGTCCCACTACTAATCTCTGCTGCTATGGCATATAGGCTGCGAAAACACATCCGATGTAGTCATTTTATACGGTACGATTTACTCGTCTGGTTTCGAAGTATTATCTCTCTCTCTTCCTCTAAGAATATTTTTGAACAGTTATTCAGATTACTCTGAACTACTCCCCTCGGCTACATTCTGAATGGGGTGTGTATTCACATAACGATGTTGCGAATCCATTTAATGCACCGCACTACTGACCCGATCGGTGAACTAATTGGTTTGTACTATTGATTCTAACTCGATTCTCAAGGGTATTATAATTTCAATTTAGTTATTTACTATGTTAAGTAAGATTTGTTTGTAAAAAAATGTATAAATAGTTTATATTTTATTTTTTCTCTTAAATTTATACATTATGTCCCAATACGGAATGTGAACGCTTACAGATAAAAACCATATTTCTTGGGCTACAACAAGATATTACAGTCAGACATTTTAAAAAAACCTGCTACGAACGCTCTTTAGTGGGTGTGTTAAAGATTAACGCTGTGTTTAGTAAAAGCAAAGTTCACCGTCCGCTAGGAAACAAAACTAAACAAGATAAGTAATTCAACGTTAGTTAAGTAGTTTATATACTTGAAAGTATATAGTTGAAAGCTTAGAATGTATAGTTATAGAGTATGTATTGATGAATGAGTGTATCTTGCTTTGGTCTGTCGCAAACCTAATTTAATTATCAAATAACAAATATATCGGAACTAGTGAGTCATGTTTTTACTCAGTTAAGTTTTATTGGCGGGCACATAACTCAATATTATGGCTGTATTTGTGGCGAGGTGGTCTTTCAAAGTGATTTTTACTGTTCCATTAATCTATTGTGTCGGGGAAATATATCGAAAGGCTTTCTCTGAGCTGATTTACTTTATTTTCACTTTTATCTCGGTTTGAGGCGAATCGGTTTAATGTGACCTTCAGTAGATTTAACTTCACGGTAGTTTTCGGTTCCCAAGCTTTCTGTCCACGAATAGTTTCTTTATATTTAAGTAAAACGTATGCATAAAATAATGACTTATTTTTATTTCAGTGCCTAGCTTGCACTTATGTATTTAAAACCTGCAATGCACATTTATCACCATAACCTCGCTAAAGAGAAAAAAATATAAAAAAACGTTTTAAAGAAACGCAATCGAGCATAAAAAATATTTTAAAAGCTCTCAACTTAGCGCTATAATCTTGCTTTAGTGTTTAAGGTAGTAAATTTTCATTTATAGTGCTTTTTCGGTCATTTTTCAAGTAAGCACTTTCAGTTGGGATTATGAAATTCAGAGTGGCTGTGGAAGTTGTAGCGCGGTGCGTCTCGGGAGTGCACTGCGTCTTCGGGCGACTCCCGCTCTGTGCTCGGAATCAAAATAAGGCTTTAATTTCATTTGATGAACGAGCTGGAAGCGAAGCGTACCTGTCTTCATTTCAGCGAAGCAATTTTACGACTATTGTTCTTATCCATTGTCTTATGAAAAATATTTGCTGCTATTTTTATGTTCAAAGTTTTTATTATTTAGAAATCTTTAAGAAGTGATTTATTTGAAATGTATGAAACAGTAATTGTATAATAGAGTGAAAGATATTTCCGGGTGAGATGAGTCGTTATTAACTGGATTACAACACCACTTCGCACTCACCCCTTCACTGAAACTTCAACAACGAACTCTAAAAACCATCGCACAATTTGTAGCACAACCTAAATACAAAACTTACCATAATTGGTGCTCTTTAATTTTCTTTGAAATTTATCCAACTACTTTATTCATTGTAGTGTAAGTTAATGAAACTTCTTTATTGAATAAACCGTTCAAGTTTCCTCTGAAAGTTTCCTCTCGGCGAGAACGTACCCTTTAGCGTCGTACTTAGTTCATCATTTGCATGGTCTATTGTTTATGTTTACTAAAAGCCTAAAATATCATTTATCTAACCGGAGTCCTTACTTATTCCACTAAGATACGATTGTTCTAATTTTGTGTTTCACTTTTCGACAGTTTACCGTAGAATAGAAGTAGCTATTTAAATCCAAGTTTTTCCTAGAATGGTAGATATAGTAGATATTTAAATCGAATGAACCAATCAACATCGCCGAGGTCGTCGATCGATTATAAAGATACAACTTACTTCCAAGTAAACTAAAAGAAGTGACTTAATACGTTTACTCCAACAAGTGAAAAGGTCACAAAGAACTTGGTATACATCTGTTATGATTCTGGCCCAAAACTTTGTGAAATAATGTAAAAGTACGTGAAACACTTTATGTACAATTTATTCAGTAATACCATTTAGGGACCAAATCCTTTACTTTCATCCCCTATTCAATATGCCGACAATAATAACAGAGGGTAACATTGTATGGTAATGACGTCATAATATAACTTGAATATCGTTTTCAAGAGTACATTAAGTTGGAGAATATTCTTCGAGTAGAGCCGTTACCATACATACACTTTCCATGTGAAGATTAAATGTAATTTATTATTGTAATCTATGAGTTTTGGATGCAAAAACCCATGGAATTTCATATATTTTTACATGAAGTACTTTCTAGAATTAACACCAGATAAAAACACAAATGTTTAATTCAAACAAGCGCATTGAGTCACGTCACGTCCAACATTCGAAATATGAATTAGAATTTATTTGTTGTTTATAATTAACCCTTGTGTTACCGAACAGATTAAACAGATTAATTACAATACGAGTACAGGAGTCAGGAAGACGAATTACCCTCTCGGCTGACCCCGGAGTTATCAGAGCACTCCGCAAACGTTATCTCGATGAAGGACCTTCATCATCCTCACATCAAACGTCTAACTAGCTTTTAACTACGCCTACATTCTCAAATGAACTGTATTCCATGAGTATGAAGGTTTTATTTCGAATTTATTGTTACATTTTAGTGCTGTGTTTTTGGTCGAGAGTAATGATGACAACTGCATAGTGAGGGATCGGTTTGTTTGATTTGTTTTTTGAAAGTTTGATTGTATTGTTTAATACAAAAGAATGTGTTATTAAATACTTTTTTTATTATCATAATACAACAATATAAATATTTCAAAAGTATGTTTGTAAGAATTTACAGTGATACCCAAAATGACCCTTGTTTTTATTACACACAAAATTGTGTCCAACATTTACTCTATGTGTTTCTAAATGACTTCCATAAAAGTAATTGGTCCATATTCATTAAAACCGCAATTAAATTATACATCCCTTCTGAGGATTTTTTTAGTATCACACCATTAAGTTATATTACATGCAGACACGGCTTCCGAAGCGTTAAGAAGATTAACTGGAGATCCCGCGGAAGGTTTGTTTCTATGCCACCTTTATTTTATTTATGGATCTTGAATCTTAGGAAGTTAGAATTATGGGAGTTTGTTTAGGGCTAAATTCAAATATATTATCTCGATGATAACCTTATTAAGTTATGATGATGATTTTGAATTGCTCGTAAGAAGACCAAATAAATTGTTTACATAAATACGTCAAAAAGGACAATAAAAGTATCCACGGAGAATGTATAGAATGTACTTTATAACGGAGGTTACTGTTGAGTGTTCCTAGAATATATACATAATAGTTTTTTTAGTATAATAATAATATACCTGGACAAATTCACACACGGTTAATTAGACCCAAAGTAAGCTCTAAGCTTGTGTTATGGAATCTAACTCACTCCTTCCGGCCGTCTTGGCAACCAAGCAACTCACTGATACTACTACATATATATACACAAATACTTTATAAGAATATATATGTAATGAACACCCAGACGTCGTCGCCGACAACTATGTCTTCACATATTGTTGACTCCGGGCGGGAATCGAACCCGCAACCCCCGACACAGTAAGCGCTCTCACTGCCACTGTGCCAACGGGCTTGTCCATAATAATACATGTATCTACCAGTAAAATATGAAATTTTACCCAGTTTCATTTATAAAGGACTTCCAGGTAACGAGCTGACAATAACTACTTAACTCAAAAACAAATTCAACAAAACTCAATTACATTCGAGTATTTTAATTTACAAACCTACAAAACCAATTTATACAAAAAACTGTAGCGATCGACCAATTTTGACATGGACTACGTGCCAGAATAAAGTTTTTTTCCGTTTAGAAGTGGATTGTATGAATACCTGGCGAGCCCGGGGCGAAATGAAAGTTGGCAAATTAGTTGAACAAACTCTTCCGCCGCGAACATTGCGACTCGAATTACTGTTGCTTTTCATTTATTTTTTGTAAAAATTAACTCATTGACGGCGCTCGCTGCTGACAGCGCGGCTAACAGCGCCGCGGACGGGTTAATAGGCTCGAGAGCTTTACGAGTGCGGGGGGAGGAGGAGTTTTCATTATTTACATATGGAAGGACAATTGAGTTTATGATCGTGGAGTTGATTGTTTGTTGTTTGACTCAACTTAGAAAAATGGTATTTTGGTGACAATAATGTGAGATTTAATAGGATTAATTTATTTTATTCTTATTATAGGCGCGGTGCCTTAAATCTTAAATGAAGTGGTTTTCAAAGTAATTTATGTTATTAATAATGATAAAAACATAATAAATTATGGAGTAACTAATGAGGCTAGACTTTTTCTTGGCGATCTTAATATACTGTTTAACTAATTCCACATTAAGGTAAAGTGCTCAGAGAGAAGCAATAATTCAAGAGATAAAATAAAGGTTATTTATATGCTTTATGACCTCGCCTTCGTATAATCAAGGTAAGGCGTGGTACAGGTTTCATTTACTTTCACGGTCTAGGTTTTTATAGTTCTCAGTCCAAATAATAAATCAGAACGCTGAACGAGAACTTTTCAGTTATTTTCTTAGCCGTTTAATAAGATTTCTGCTTTTATAGACATTTGGGTTTAAGCTTTTGCAATTTTCTAAAAGGTATAAGTTTCCGCAATTGAATTTTACAAGCGGAGTTTAGAAGTAATGTGAATGAAGAAGCACGTAAGGGTTCCGAATGCTTAAATTATAGTTTTTTGAAAATTAATTATTCAAAAACTTTATTTCAACATTACAGTGTCTCATGCGATCGAGTTTCACTTGATAGTACCCGTTATTCCCGTTAACTTGTTTATGGTTTTCCTTTACATTCCCCGTTTGGATCCTTAAGTGTTTCAGTTAACTTTTCTCCGGGAGGTCGAAAAACTAGACGTTTCCAAAGACATTCGACGTCCCGCGGGCTCCCGGGAGTGATAACTGATGGTTTCTTTTCCTGAAAACTTACTGAAGCCGCCGTCCCGCGGGGAACATCCAATTTTTCAGGATAAAAAGAATAAACCATTCATAGACTTCCGACTTCGAAGCTTATTTCGGTTTCATTATTTTGCTTTACTTCATTTCTGGTAAAACATTATAGGGGGTTTACACGGGTCGATTTTCGCCGTGCGGCGAGTCGCTTCACTAATTGCCTCACCAAGCCGCATCGCTAGCCCATTTACACAGGTGACTAAAATCGCATGCGGCTCTGTCATTTCCATCCAACTCTGTCATTTCCAACGCGTGCGTGAAACACCTTCATGCGGCGGGCGATCGCCTGCAACTGATCGTTTACACGGTCGATTTTAGTCACCAGTCGCATGCGGCCGGTTGCCGTGCGGCAAAAGTCGGATGCTACCCAACTTTGGGGCTTGCGGCTTTAGTCGCTTGCAACTTAGCCGAATTGCCATTTAGATGGTCGATTTACGCCGCACGGCAAAAATCGTGCGGCTTTAGTCACCCGTGTAAACCCCCTATTACGAAATGTCATATTATGAACTAAATTGCCAAGGAATTTAAGATGTTATTTAAATATAAAGGAAGTCTTTAAACATTAGTATGTTCCATCAAGCGGTTTTATTTTAAAAAATATTTTTTGTATATTTTTGCGTTTTATTAAATTGTATTATGTACTTTCCGGCGTCATTATACTTCTTTGAAATAAAAACATCTTTTTTAAATAAACGAGCACAGAGAGGTAATGTTGTGAATAAAACATTCATGAACGAGGAAGTGGAACTCTTTAAAGTAGACAGCCGTTTAAACAGAAGTAAAGGAAAAAATCGCTAAATTGTTTTCTCGAAAGTTATTTTTCCTTCAGGAAATATTTCAGTTAACTTTACAGTGCCCACTAAGTAAAACTCCAAATAATTAAGCGAGCTTAATTTTTGTTTCAAAATTAATTACACATTAACATTAATGTGAAAAGTGTTTTTGGCGAAAATTAAGTTCTCTTTACACAGTCGGCTTTTAATTAAGATATTTTTTAAGATAACTCGGTATTTTAAGGAGTTTACCTTAAATTGGCAAATAACTGAAAAGATAAGGAAAGAAAGAGACAGTTTTATCTAATATATTTATCTTTTAGAGTTTCTTTTCGCTTCGTGATCATTATCGGGGAGGCGGAGGTCGCATCATCATCGTTTCAGAACAATGTCTGCCGACCGGGGCGTCGAACAAATGCCACGCAAAACAATATTAATTATAAAAAATCGGTTGACTTTAGAGGAATTTTCAAAATCATATACTTACTGATAAAGCTACAACAATGAGCATATAACTTATAAGCATATAAGTATATGAGATACCGCTGAGTTCTTTCACTTCAGTATACTATTTAAAAAGATGAAATATTTTATATATTTATCAAAATCTCAACATGTCGAAATAAAAATATAAAGTTAGAATACGAATATTCTGAAACTTTACCTAGTAATTTAATAGCTCACTGCGGCGACTCGCGTTATTAATTACGTGAACGTACCTTTTGAATTTACTCAACCTTTTATAAAAGTATATTTCTATTTACTTTTACAGTTCTACGAAAATACATTAGAGTTCATTGGAAAATACTGTCATTCGTTTACGTTTTACGACAGTAGCTCGACAGAGATAAAAACATGTTCCCAGTACCTACGTTTAAACACCGTAGCACAGTAATAAAGTAATTGGAACAAGTACATTAGTCAATTGCTTGCGTAATATTTCTAAGATAGAGCTGTGTCTTGAATCTAATATTTTAAATTAATTAACTCCGGCCCGATGCTCGGGGCTATACATTCAGGTTAATTACATTAATGGGTAACTTACCAACTATTCGAGTACATTCGGAGATACACGTGTTTTGCTGCGAGGGAGATATTTCTACTTCAGCGAGCCCCGAGGCCGGTGTCTTCGATGACGTCATCAATACATCCACCCGCTCAGATAAAAACGATCACCATTCTATGTGAGCTCAGCCATTTCTGACTTTAAGTAAGTTACTAAATAAAAAAGGAATCTCCATAAAAAAACTTATGTTTCTAAATAAAATCACCATTAAAAGGCGAGTAAAGAAAAGTAATTGAAAAAATATTTTATAACGCAACTTTTGACCAATTAAACCAAACGAACATTAACGATGCAGGATAGTAAACTTAACAGTACGGAGGTAAGGTTCCTTTTTAATTAACAGAGGAAGGGTTGAAGTAATTCTGACCGCATACCTCTTTTTACGAACAGTATTAAGAGTAAACTTTGAACAGAGTCCATTAAGTGAATTAAAATACCCTCATTAATATGCGGGAAGATTAATGGACTCATTAATGTCTCTTAATACTCAGAATGGAATGTCATTAACTAAAGACTTTTACAAGACCTGTTGTTATGCCAGATTTGTATTATAAAATTACAAATGTAGGTAATTTATATATATTATTTTAACATTTGCTACCATCCCAAATGTCTATTTTTATTTAAACGTGCAATGTAATTTTGTTGATAAAAATATTTTTAATTAAGATAAAATGTTGATTCCGACTACAGTTGGAAATGTCTGTTGTTAATCGATGTTCAATAAACGGTGGGTATTATGCAACTCGTTGTAAATGGTTGGTAGTGCGGCGCGGGCGCGCAGGGCGGGTGGCAGCGGACGGGGCGGGCGGCGAGGCCAATCAGCCATATTGTTGCCATGGACCATTATACTTCGGGCGTTTTTGCATTTTGTATGAAAGTCAAGCAACGTCCGTTCTTCGTTTCAAAGAGTAAAATTGCTTCTCTTTGTGGAAACGAAAGGCTCCAGTAGTGCACCGGGAGTTAAAACTTTAAACAACAACGTATAAAATGTGGGTTATTACAGTTATGATACACAATGCATTTGCTCCCAACGTATTTATTTAAATTTTTAATAAAACATTCTACATTTTCCCACTTTAGCATACAAAACATACAAGTCAATTTTGTAAACATATTGTGTTTATCAGGATTTGTTTGGCATCAGACAAATAATTAAATATCATTTGTAATATCACATCATCAATAGCAACAAATTTGATAATTTATTAGAACATGCTACGAGCTACGAAGTACAAACTGCTACGGAATTGCGTAGCTGTGCTCGCTACGATATTTCCTAGAAAACAATTTTAATTTTACTTTAACTTTAATATACCATATTTTGTAATATTGTAATGTAAAAATAAAAAAAGGCTATTAAGTGTAATATAACGTAAACAGCAAAATATTCTTTTACGTCGTTTAAATGTAAAGACATGTTTTCTTCACGTTGTTAGCGTGTTTGATGATAAGTTGTGCATTATTAAGAAGTTTTACTAAGTTTGATGTGTAGAGTCGGTAACATCACTCCACTTAGTTAAAACTAAAATTAAACTATTTTCCTTATACAAACTTAAGACGTACACGCGCTGTACTCCGAATGTTGAAAGCAAACCTCGTTGACAAGTTAGATTAAACAGACGCGAGTATTTCGGTGCATTATGTTTGAGAATGTGATTAGTTTTCATAGTCGGTTGGCGGCGGGAGATGCGGCGTTCAAACGTACGGCGCGGGTTCGAATCACTCGTGTAAACAATTCACTCAGGAATCTTTGTTCCGCTCGACATATGGCGAGTGGACGAGTCGAGAAAACAGTTGAAAAATACTGTTTCATGAGGAATTATCAGAGTAAACAGGAGCGCGCTGCGACACAGAGACAATGGACTCGACAAAGGAGCCATTGTGACTCATTGTTCACAGCGAAACAAAAAATATGTTGGCTTTTTGTGTTTGACTAATTGTGATTATGCTCGTTTCGTTTTGAAATTGTGTTTGCGATGGTCCAGTGGGAGCCCCGCGGTGAGGGGAGGGGTTGGGTAGAATTACAAAAAAAAACTCGTAATTGGAACTACTGTACTGCCAAAACTTAGCTTTTTGTATTTGAATACAGTATAAACAATCAAATTTATTGAGAGTATAAACTGACCCAAAAATCATATTGTAGTACACAATTATAATATACACACAGTAATATGATATTGTACTCTACGTACAGAATTTGGACCAATATAATACAGCTGAAGAGTTTGTTTGTTTGAACACACTACGCTCAGAAACTACCAATTACATTCGAATAATTCTTAATGTAATGCATTTAACGGGAGCTGCCCCATTTAACGGGAAGGTAATAGATTATATTTTCAACCCGAAATTTCTACAGGAATGGGCACAACGCGGGTAAAACTGCGGGGCGCTGTAAGTATGTGATATGTCTTTACGTTGCTGTCGCCCAACATTATTTACAGATGTGTCCTAGAAGAAGTTAGTAGTC
Source organism: Cyclophora albipunctata (assembly GCA_963082685.1). Lineage (NCBI taxonomy): Eukaryota > Metazoa > Arthropoda > Insecta > Lepidoptera > Geometridae > Cyclophora > Cyclophora albipunctata. The sequence continues at coordinate 219,251 of OY720121.1, read as the reverse complement.
TGCCCAGAAGTTATTCTTGAAAGAGTATGTTTTATTTATTGAATGTTAATTACAAAGATAAAAGTCTGTTGTAAAAACAAAATACAATATCGATGTTTCACGATAATAAAACACGTTTTCTTCGCCGCGGGCGCCCGTCACCGATTGTTCGCGTTATTATTTTAATACCGGGATTAAATGATGACTTTGTTCCAAAAGTCCTTTGTGGATTTATAGAGCTTTTTGTGATACTTTAAATTATGAAACGGTTTAATAAATAAAAATATACCGGCCGAATTGAGAACCTCCGCCTTCGGTGTTTGGAGTCGGTTAAAAAATATGCTGATTATAAAACATGAAAATATGACAATTTAAAGTCCATGTCACTGGAAGGTATTTATACTTCTGTGGTCCACACATGTAGCTCTAGTACACTTTCAATTCAAAATATTTTCAACTGTAAAGAAAGTTTGTTTTATTCCCATGATAAAAGGAACCAGCATGATATAATTTGATACAAAACAAGTGAACAACGAAACTCCCTCTCGCCATCAAAACAATTCATAAATATTCAATCAAATCAATAAAACTAGTTCAAACTGAACAGCTGTTTTCCTTGGAACACCGCCACCTGTCGGCGAAGCTCGGGAACTAAATAATGATATGTAAAGTATATGTAAATCCGTCACCCGCCGTAGGGGCCGTGCCGCGGAATATAGGCTCCCTTCAAATTGAATATGAAAAGCGTTTTAAAGGAAACTCTTTAGCTTAATTTAAATTTTAAAATTTTGACTTCATAAAAAGGCAAATCAGTAATTTCTGGTTCACTCCGGTGTACACTTGTGACAACCCTCGAGTTTGATTCACTTAAGTCATTAATTGGTGTTCTGATTTCAAAGCAACTAATAAATTGCTTCAAAAAAGCTCAAACTCAAGTCTTGTCTAACTTTAGGCTGTTCCTATTTTTTTAACACATTTATTTTGTTTCTCTCATTTTTGAAATACGAAGCAGGGCTTGGTACAAGCTAAAGCCGATAAGCGAGTTAATTAATAAAATATCATTATGTTTATTATTATACTTTTGCCAATCATCCTATAATACCTAAAGTATTCAATATATGTATTACTCGCCTTACCCTTTGTCTTATGTAAATAAATTAATTTCAAAACTCCCTCTCAATTTGATAAATCAAAGCCATGTCGACTATAATGACAATGTGTGTAATCTATAAACGTCACCCCGTGCCCCGTCTCGCGCCACGTATCACCGCTCATCGCTCATAACTTGACTGCAATCATAAAAGAGTCGAGTAATCACATGGATCATTGCGTCGCAGGCTCATCACGCAGTGACGTCACCGCTACGTCTGATGTTTGTCAAGGAGTCACAGAATACACAGCAGTCACTCATTTAAATCTTTTCTTATTTTGGTGACGGATTGTTCTACATTTTCGTGATAAACAAAAGTCTACGTAGATAATAGAAGTAAAAGATGTTTTATTATTCCAGTAATGGCCTGTCAAAACTTAAATGCTAAGCCATTATTTGAACTTGATTTTAGTTCAGATAATTTAAGCTTAGTAAGTGTTAGTTCATCTTAACATTTAGAATATCGCAAGTTATTATCTTAGTAGTTATAATATCAGTTAGTATCGTGTACTCGAAACATTAGCAGTAAACCTAACTAAAGCTATTTAAACTCAGAACGTTGAACAGTAAGCTGCTTAATAGACAATACGATATGCAAGCAGTTTAGTTTGCAGCGCCGCGAGTGTGCGCGAGCGTTTAGTAAGCACTTGTTACGCGCACTTACAAACGTTTAAACACATGGTAATTAATTTATTATCCTCCAATATTCAGTATTCGATATCATTCATTAATAACAAAAGATTAATATTGAATTAGTTTCCACGAAAAAAATATTTTCACTCAATTGTTAATAAATGGTAAATACACATCAGCTACTATTTTTATGTAACTTATCCTCCTCATTGTACTATAATCTTCAGTAAATAGAGTTCTTTGTGCTTCATGTAATGGTATCTTAAAGGCTATTATTTGATATCTTTTTAACCAAAACTGTTAGTTCTATTCATAAATTTTTATTTGTATTTACTACAGTCATGTTCTTAATAATCTCAGATCTTTACTATAGCAGCGAATTAAGGTTGAAACACTGCTAATGGCTTTTTACAAAATGCTGTTTCATGTTACGCCCTATTTTCGTGAACAACGAACAGCTAAAACAACGTCATGTACCGACCTATATCGTAGCTATTGAATACAAGTCTGGCAGATGGAGACACCTAGTGGGACATGGATGTCTTACTAGCGACAATTGCGTCACAAATGTCGAGACACGACATTAGGAAAAGTCAACTTTCATGTTTAATAGTCGCGTATACATTCGCGTATACCTTTGTAACCCAAAGTAAAATAAGTAAGTTCAGTTAGGTCAGTGGCCAACCCTGATCTCAGACTTTAAGACCGCCGAATGGCTTCCAACATGATCTAACAAGTAGAACCACCGCAATCAACACTTTAACGTGAACTTTTAGCGTTTTAAATAGAAAGGGCAATATTGATCCATCTGATTGGTAACCGAGCTACACGTTGCTTAACAATCGCAATGAGCTTAGTCAAACTTATACATAGAGTTTTGTTGTAATCGAATATAATAATATCGAAATAATATACAGACGTTCCCCAAACGTCGCGACGCTAAGAGTAGTGGTACTCTACGTTGGCAACGTTCGAACACCATTTTGAGTAATTAATTTACTTCATAAATTCTCGAGTCAATTTGATAGTAAATAGTTTGAAAAGTCCTCAAAGCTAAATTAGAGCGGCGTTTAGGCGACTTGTTTACAACTGCCAAGACAATTAGAACAAATGTTACTCGTACAACTGTCATTAGCAAGATACAGCTTCGAATTATTTAGAAGTAATTTAATACAGTTTATGTTTATAGATGTCCGCAGTAGCCAAGTGTGGTGGTTACGCTTTACTTCATCACCGTACTGAAGTTTGAGTGGGATAATAGGCCTTTGACCTGTTATGTATGACATCACAGGCTTACTTAAGTCCAGCTCAAAAGATAAGTAATATACTTTTAATATAGACAGAAACAGTTTTAAACATCAGTACCAAGTTAACTTCATGTAAACGTCGAGTCGTAATACACCCATTAAATCCTTTTGAAAGTAATTATGTGCAACGAATTTTCTATCATGTAAATCCGTGAAGCTTTACTAACGTTGACCCAAAATAAAAACGACGTCAAACACATTTTTTAAACAAGTTTTAAACTGACGCGGTCACGAACATAATAACTAACATTATAAATAGCAATTTGCATGCACACTGCACGCGTCAAGCGCTTTCAAGGCGAGACCTGTTTCCCAACTTTCATTCGGATTTCGTTTGCAGCGTGTAGTAATATGGTACAAAGGTACGTTCGCAAACACAAGTGCGATGTTTGTCCTGTATAGTGCACAAACAATTTCTCTGTTAGTTCTGGGACGTGTGACACTAGAGTGTTTCTTTGTTCACCACCTTTGTCTCGTTTGCGTCTCAGACACCCGCGGCACGAGTTTTATACTTTTGTTCGTAATTATACTTTCTCCATTCCATTACAACGTATTTTAGAAAATATACAATTCTTGTTTAAAGCTTTAATATTGCCAGATTTTTTACGGAAATATTTTTAAATTAATTGGAAATCTAATGGCAATGGAAATGCAGGCAATTGAAATGAAATACTATATGCGGAAAATATACAAATGACGATCAAGTGTCATGAATATTTTTTTTCATGAACATACCCCTTCAAAGTCGTATAAATGAACCATCACATGCACACCCAAATATTCTAAACGTAATAATACCTAGGTACATAAAAGTCCTTTGTAATATAAATTACTCTCTGTGATTGAGAGACAAAGGGCCTCGCGTGGCACCCAATCGAGTTATCCCTTTATCGAGGGAATTGCTTCTGGCATTGATCTAATATTAAAATGAATAGGGGTCAGTATTGGTACCTTTCACTCGTGATGGTTTGACAAAAAATATCAAGTGTTTTGATTGATGTGATTTACGTTTTGTGTGCGACTGTACCGCCGCGTTGGGTTAAATGAGGTTTGAAAGGTAAAACATATAGCAAGGAATAGAATCCCTATTTAGGGATATCGTAGAGATTATTGTGAGACTACAAATTGATAAATGTCAACCTTATGTCTAAGTTAACCGTGAAAGCTTATTTTGCAATAACATTACTAGTTTGAGATCATCAATTATGCATTATGTAATAGCGTCTAATTACTTTACTGACAACTTCGCCGCATGAGAGGCCTTAATCAGAGACTTCAAACTACCTTCAGCCTACCTATTACCCTTACGACAAACATCACGGTTGGAAAAAGCAATAGGATTGGCAGTTTCAAGTACCATCCTGAGCTCATTAACGCTCAGATACATATGCCACCCATCCAAGTAGTGGTTTAGCTACATGTTGCTTAACATTGCTTAGAACAATGCAAAGATGACTTCAACCTATGGGTGAACATTTTAAGAAACACCCTCCCAAAGGCCTCTTGATTGACGTCTCAACCCACCGGAGGACATTACTTAACCACTTTCTAACATGGAAAGTAAGTTTTAAATTGAAGAAAATATTGAATCAGCATTTGTGTCGTGTGTCGCGTCCCGAGGCACGTAACAAACAGTATTAGAGGAGGTTCGGCCGAGGTCCGCGCTGAGTCGACGAGCTCAAATGAAGGTCGCCTGAGCCGAGGGTGGGCACAGTGTCGCGGAGACACGGTAGGGAATCTCTCAGTGAGACAACGATGAAGGGAATTAAGAGGTGAATTCAATGTTGTGTAGCTTGAAAAGGTTTGTAGGTAGATAAATTAAAAGAAAACAGCGGATGGAGAACTATAGGAAAAAAACCATGATCAAAAGATTTTAAGTTAAAAACTAGTAAATGAAAGTAATAAGCTGTAAAATTTGAAGACAATAGCCACTCAAAAACTCAAAACAATAGTTGTAAAATGGGGAGAAATATTTGTTACATCATTCGTGTTGATATTCAATTCTAAGTCAAGATTCATAGCTGAGATAATTACTTTGATACGAGATACCATAACCTGTTGTTAACTAATAAGTGCACAATTCAGATCAAAATCCTTTTAATTGGTTATTATTTTATTAGTCCTATCTTATATTATAATATAATAAGTTCCGACTAAAGACAGTGAACGACTGAAAAGACCTTTATCAATAACTATTATTAGTAACTAGCAGCGCCCCGCGGTTTTACCCGCGTTGTGCCCGTTCCCGTAGGAAATCCGGGATAAAATGTAGCCTATAGCCTTCCTCGATAAATAGACTATCTAACAGTGAAAGAATTATTCAAATCGGTTCAGTAGTTTCTGAGATTAGCGCGTTTAAACAAACAAACAAACAAACAAACAAACAAACAAACAAACAAACAAAACAAACTCTTCAGCTTTATAATATTAGTATAGATACTTCTGCACTATCTATAATATAAAAATGAATCGCTGAATCTCTTGGTAAGCGCATAACTTCAGAACGACTGCACCAAATTGGATGATTATTTTTTTAATATTGTCAGGACAAGGTTTTTATATTAGAAAAATAAGGAATCAGAAATCTCAAAATCCCACGGGAACGGGGGCGCTGCGGGTGAAACCGCGGGGCACAGCTAGTTTAAAATACCAAGAAACGCGGGCGGCCAAGGAAACGCTGGAGGGACGACATTGTCTTCGTCGACGGTGATTGGTGGGAGACCGCTTAGGACAGGGAGGGTTGGAAGTGTTTGGGAGAGTCCTTTGTCCAGCAGTGGGGCAATATGTTAAAGAAAAAAATACCGATGTACTGCATTCACTCGGCCTGTGTATTGAAACAGGTGGCAAGTCTTTGTCAGCAAGTGATATCATTCGGTTCTTTATTGCGCGCTCTCAATCATCGCCCCCATTGAATATGTATTTGGTAAACGTGACGAAAACCTTTAGGCACTATGAATAGATAAATTACGTGAGTACGATCCTTTGTCTTCCCGCCGCGTTTTAGAGGGCTCTTGTCTTTAAATGTATTATTTCCTTTTATTGAATTCTTTTTTCGGATTCGATTTTGTGGGATTAGATGTGGATTAAACAAATGTGAAATATACGGAGCAGATTCAATATTCATACTAAGTAATTTATGAATGTTTCAATACAACTCTACCTCTTTAAATTTGTCAAAATATAGGTTTTTAATATCATGAATAATAGAGTGGACCGTTGCAAATTATTCCCTAGTCTATGAGCAGCATTCATCATTTAATATTTATATCCAATAATACGATATATGTTTTTATCTGCCTGTGCTAAGCACATTTGTTTGTATGATTAAATATTAATGGCTACAGGGTGGCTTTTTTAAATTGGTGAGTACGGGCAAGTCTAAAACTATATGGGTCTAGACAGACGGACTGCAATTCAACTGCAATCCGACTGCCAAATGGCAGTTCAGATGCAGTTTGAATGCAGTTGGCTCGACTGCAATCAAACTGCACGTCGACGGGCAGTTGGCGTGCAGTTGGATTGCAGTCTGTCGTTGTAACTGCACTCAGACTGCAATCCAACTGCACGCCAACTGCAAGAGATACGAAGATCTTTTCTTAGGAGCCATGACACCCTGTATAGCACAGGCAGTTTTTAGACTAGCTTCTTTGACGCAATTAAGTCTGTCTAATAGTTAGTCTAATAAAAAGTTAAGGTCGAAATTCACTAACTCTAACAGTATTTAAAAAATCTGACTAAAGACTAAGTTTTAGACTCCTTGTCTTAATTGTGCTCTCCTTTATCGGTTTCCAGAGACAAGTACAGACTGTCTGGACCAAAGTCTGGTCAGTCTTCAACTACTACAGTAACTAATTCAATCTGTTTCCACTGACTGAATTCAAGTCGAATCAAATATCGTGTGCTTATTCAAGTTGAATGAGAATTCAATAAAAACTTATTGGTTATAAATACTTTAGTTTTAATACTGGTTTCACACAACTAAACTGCTTTACTTCAGATATATTAAAAAAGATTTTCTATTAATCGCCGTTATCGGCTACCTTTTGAATGACCTCGTAACAACATCGAATTAACCTTTCAGTCCATATTGATTTCATGTTAACATTTTCAATTTCATTTTATTTTAGTATTCAATATTATTTTATTTAAATAAGCGCCACTGAACTAATACTAATGTTTTACTTAATATCAACGAGTATACTGTTCAATTGCGGACCTTTTTAACAAACTTAAGTAAAGATTTGCAATCGTTACTTTGTGAAGACTTCACTTGTAGTGATGTGACGAGGGTCGGGGCTCTTTGTCCGCCGGTCGGGAGCTCAGAGAGATGCTAATCTTGATGGTAACACTTCCCTCATGGTGCCGTGACGTCACGCGACTATCAGGGAACTTAGTGGAACTGACTGTCCGACATATCGGAGAGAGTAAGTGTTTTGGATGAGGAAATAGAATGTATATAGTGGTTGAGTATTGATTGATGGAAATATCTATATAGTTATAAGAGGGTGCAAGAGCAGGGGTGAGCGGAGTAAGTTAAGTGAAAGAAACATGACAATGGAGTATACTTGTTCAACAAGAGTTCATGTTATTTTTCGATGTCATCCCCTAGTCACCGCCATCCCTGCGCCGTTATAACAGAAAAATGTTTATAAAACATTTCAATCGAAATGCTCAAAAATTCAACGCTTTAAAGAGGTTAAACATCATTGAAAACTTCGTTAAAAACTTTTCGGGACGGGTTGCGTTTTCTAAAGAATCTCTGAAAAACTTAAAACACTAAAATCCACACAACTGGCTTCCGAAGTTGAAAGGCGGTTGGTTTCGAAGTGGTTGGAATTCTGAGCTCATTCACGAGTTCACTCGAGAGGATGCTCTCTCTTCTTTCTTCGCTCCCTCTAATCGTCAGAACTGTTTTATTGCCGTATAGTTTCAAAGGCACGGGCAGCGAAGTTTTTAATAGTGTTGTGTCAAGTCGCCTGTCTCAAACTTAATTACTGATCTTCGCAAGCAACATTCGACCTTATAGACAAGCGTTATTGTACCGGCTACGAAGGCTGAATAAGGCTATTATCGCTCGAAATGGAACTTTGATAACGTTAACTGGCTTTTGATTTGGTGAGATTGTATTCTGGTGTTAAGAGTGCTGTGTTTGTTGTCGGTTTATCGGGGATCGAAAGTTTCCTCATTTTAAATGATATCTTTTTTAACATACACAGTAGGTAATGTTGTACCCATATTGTAGAAATATATAAAACCACAACTTTATTTAAAAAAAAATATTGTATCATTTATTCAAAGAGAAGATACATTTTATCTTCATATATCAGGAGTGGCTCAGTGGTTTGAATGACATTTAGACACGTTCTAAATTGCTTTCCACTTTTATAACAATACGATATCTAATATCATATTTTGTGTTTTTCCAGACAGCTGGTCGGTGTTGGTAAGTTCATCAATTTCTCGGCGAGGCCGCCGCCCCCGCCGGGCCCGCAAGGGCTCATGTCTGAACTCCTGACAAGTACTTGCCATCTCATTATTCTCTCAAATTGATTTCCATACCCATTAACTCTAATTTCACCGAAACTGTTCTGAAAACCCAATTAAAATATTATTCAACACTTCAGCGCGACGTCCGCCGGGCCCGGCTGATAACGAAATTGTAATATTTTATTCATAACATGGTTATTTTGTTCACATGATTTAGCCGCCGCAATAAATCTTAATTACACAAATAATACATTAAGCTTCATACAGATTAGTGACACGATCTGAACCCCACCGAGCAATCTCGCAAATTATTCAAATTATCGAGGCGTTAAAGCTGAAGTGCTGCAAAGTTAATTAGTTGTGGAGTTGCCGAAGTTTGTGGACTATTTTTCAAGTAACATCGACGTTTGGAGGTGAAAGGTGAACTCCAGTTTGTAGCTTAACGGGTCTTGGGGCGAGTTGGGCAGATAGTTGGCGGAGATTATTTGTTTTAGAAAAACTTGGGCAACTTTGAGTTTTGTGGGCGAATTTTCTTCTTTTGTTAATTAGAACTTTCGAGGTACAGACAGAATAATTAAATAAAAGCGAAACAAATTAAAATCCGAAAATTCACAGTAGGTATGCGACGCAAGCGACGTCCGTTTTTGACGACGATTGTATCGATATTGTGCATTTCACCAATATATCTGCGTTACACGAACACATTAAAACGGTGCTAATTAACACACAATTATATATCGATTCGATTCGATTCGCGAGCGAATTCAATTCATGATCGAGTATAGTGATTACCGCGCGGAGAGAGATACCGAGGCGCCACCGTCACAATTGCCGGTTTAATTGAATCATTCGTGGATTGTAATACATACGGTAAATAAACGCTGCGTTGTCATGTACATCAATCCAATACCGTATGTACCCAATGCACCATTTCGATCCGGTTTTATTGTGATTGTTTATATTTCGTTATCACAATAATAATTCATTATGATCAGCCTTTTCACGTTTCAATTGTAACGCGTCTGATTTTAATTATACGAGTTAACTTATCTCAAAATGGTGAAATTAAAATGCCCTTAAATATAAAACCAACAGGTAAAAAGAATGGGAGTATTAAATTAGAATTAATTTGCTCACGGCTGGCCGTCAAGAATAAAGCTAATTATTCACGGCGCGGCGCGCGGCGTGGCGGCGCGGCGGCGGCGGGCGGCATAAATCCCGGAGATCTGGAGATCCCGCGGACGATCTCCGGCGCTCGCCGCCGCCGGCTTACGGTTATGGTCAGACTAGCCGAGCTTACTGCCTTCATGCCCTTTACGTGTTTGTTTTATACCTACAATTTGAATAAGATATTCCTATGACTCCATTCAGTTTTATTACTTAGTAACCGTAGCAAACTCTTGATATTTTCTTACCAATTTACAATCTTATGTGACTACAGTGAGTAAGTGTTGAGCGGATAATTATTAACTTTTCTGTACGTTAATAGATTAACGAGAACCAAACTCAATGACCAATTGGTTACAGAAAAGCCACACTAACAACATAATACACAATCATAATAAAACCTTGTTGGTGACTACTTACTCCCATTTAAATACATAAATAAAACTGCTTATCCCGTCCCTTCTAAGTATAAACATCATACCGACTAAGGCTCTTCAGCAAACAGCATTCGAATTGAAAAAAGGCAATGTTCTCTTTTATCACATCATTCTGATGAAATATTCAGCAAGATGCCGTAAAAACTGGATTCTTGTTGGGCACTCTAAGTGGAGGCCGACACACTGGGAGGGTTGACTACGTACAGAATTCCTTATTTTATATATTATTCTATTCAATAACGAGTACTTATCAGAAGTTTCTCAAAAAGTATGTTTTATAGTAGTGTGTGTTGGCATCCCTAGTGTTTTAGTTGTCAATTGACTGTATGTAGTGAATACATTTTATTCGAGGATATTCATATCTCTAGTACTTCTAGCGTCTAGTATTGTATCGTCTCCTAGCCTGGAGTGGAGTCCTGGAACTTTTCTTTTCTCCACTCCTGAAGACTACGAACTCCCAAAGAGAGCATTCTATAACTCTATCTTGCTTCTCCGTATCCTATCGAAGTAAACCAGCCCATAACTATTTGCAGTACAACATCGCCAGCCATCCGCCCCTTTCAACCTCACTTCAACCGGTAACTAATCCCGTCCGACCCGAAACGATTCCACAAGCGGCCCGACAAATAGAGTAACTTCATTTTTTCCCCGCGCCCAGTGTGCCCGCCGTTCTATTAGCCTTGGAGCCACTCGATGTACCACATTTACGACATAATAGCATTTTGCAATCTCAAAAACTCCGCTTAACTCGAACAGTATTAAATAAATAAACATAATCAAAATTGTATTGGATTGCAATTGGTTGCATTGTGATTGGACGCCGCTGTCGGAATGTATCAAGTAGCCGGATTAATGGAATGTAAAAGGCTTCAGTCATGTCAGCGAGTATTATTTGTTATTGCATTTTGGACGTCGATTGTGTATCGTGTTAATGAATTACTTTTGGCTGAACTATCGACATAACTGTGATTGTAATAGAATGTAATTCAATTATTTAAAGTTTTGTGATTGGACCAGTCACAAATAAAATAATATGCACGATACTAAAAGTTATATATGAAACATGTTTTAGGTATGCATATTGTAAAGAGTTAATTGGTCGTTTATTTAATATACATTTCCTATATATGCAAACAATTTCAATACATTATAGTAAATAGTAAATACATAATATAGTAAATATTTCAATATTGCATACTTTAACGAGATTTTTACTATTTTAAAGGAAATGCAAAGTCGAGTGCAAAACATATTTCTTGGAAGTTAATAGAATAGTGAAGGTTGGAGTATTGGCGAGTGGTGCGCTGGAGGCGCGCCAGGTGCGGCGACGCCTCGGATTGGCCTCTTGATAAACGGGACATTGCGTTCACTCACATTCATACTCTCTATTCATGAAGCTAACTTCACTTAACCATTTTATGTATAACAATAGACGGTTTGGTGTAGGCGTGTTGGATGGCGAGACTAAGGGATATAGAGATACGTTTATGACGTATTAGCTTATATTAATATTCGCTTAAGTTTCACCCCAAGAATGCTTAAAGTGACCATCACTAAACTGTTGGAAGATCGGTCATTACTGACCAATCCGCTTTGTATCGAACAACCCTCCAATAAGCACCGTATCGCCGTGTTTGCGCTCCATGCTCGCTTTTATTAGCACTTCTGACCACTATGCCAATATTTAGCCACCAATGTATTGCTTTTACTAACAATATTAGCCGCAAAATGGTCGTAAGTACGATGTAAACATGCGGTAACCGCCTCACTGCCGCGGTCTATTGACGCCTTGGCATAATGCCCGCTACCTTCTACGTATTTGACAATAATTCAATCAAAATTGGGCCTTAATGCAGGAAGTTAAGGTTTAAGATGGGTGCAGATTGGGTTGCGTGTGTGGCAAAGTAGATTTGCGTTAGAGTTATGCAAAAATGAGTTTTATGGTGGGGAGATAAGGAATACGAGGAGGAAGTATGCAGATTGATACGGCAGCGATGACTGGCAAGTACTGCATGATAGTGGAAGTAATGGCGGCTCGAGGGTCGTCCCAGGATATTGTGATGTTCATTTTTTCCCAGCCTCCTGCGGACCGCTGGGAGCATCAACGTTATTTGCCGACTGAAAATTGGTTTCAACTTTTAGTAGTTTGTTTTTATATCGCTTCGGACGAACTGCTCTAATAAATAGTTGAGTGGATGTTTTAAATGCGCCCGTTTTAGTTTAGATTGCTGGTGGATATAATTTTTGTGAAATGGTAATAAAATTTTATTAGAAATGCGATCCAATTTCGGACATAAGTGGTAATATAAATAATAACATCATAAATTGGTACTGCATGGAACTGTGCGGAGGAGGCCATTCATTACTATTCATATTCTACATCAGGTGTACAGGATTAGTTTTATGTTTAAATATAAAACTTCAGGTTATCGTTGCTTCAAGAATTAATCGCTCGAACACTGCTCTTGTGAATTTTAAGTGCGGTACACAAGATTCTTCATGCAGGAAGAGTCGTAAGATGATTAAATAAATTAATATTTCAGGACAAATTCACCCACGGTAAATTAGACTCAAACAAACTTGTAAGCTTGTAATATGGAATCTAACTGACTGATACTAATACTAATACATACACAAATACTTTATATGAATATAGAACACAGACGACGCCGACGCAAAAATTATAAGTAACTTTAATAACGAGAATAAGTCCTTAAACAACGTGGTGCCATAATGTTCTTATTCCCTCCGTGCACAAACACAATAGTCTCTATCTCTACTGTAGGTGAACGCAAGAGCTTTCCTTCACCTATCAGGTGATGTTTGTTCCCGAGACAAGTGCCGCCCCAGTTAAGGTGAAGACAACAGAAATCAAACCTTTTGTCTCGCAGCTTTAACCTTAACTCGTAAATTGATTTTGCAATCACACTTGTACAAGTCATAAACTTATAGTCTGAAGGATGCAAAAAATTTTTGGAATCACTACTTTCACGCATATGGTCATAAAAACATAACAATTCGTTTGTCATAAGAAGTTTGATAATTAAGAAAAAGTTATTTATTTATTTTTAATATAAAACATTTAACAGCTTTCAGTTTTGTATTGAAACTACGGTTACATTTACATGCACTGCTTTTATTTTGCAAACGGTTTATAATTTTAACTTTTATTAATTTACTCGTCACTGGTTTATTGAGGCAGAGATCCTTTTAATATCCCATACCACTCCATAACACGGTTACTCTCGGTCTTAAATTCTCTACATATGTTCATACTTTAACCATTTTTAACTAATATATACCAATAAAGCTGCTAAGTTTGTTTGTTTGAACGCGCTAATCTGAGAAACTACCAATTCGATATGAATAATTATTTTTGTAGACGATAGTCAAATTCAAGGGGAAGGTACAGGCTAATTTTTAATCCCGAAATTCCCACGGGAACGGGCACGATCGGGATGAAACAAGGCACTACTAGTATTAAATTTTTAATAAATACTCCCCGCTACCGTCTACAGTGTGCGCCGCCAGTAATCCGGCGCGTGTTCTGTGAAACAGCGACTTCCGGGATACGTCTGCGAGACAGCGCTCGGTGCACCGAGCACCGGCGACCTATGCTTTACTTGTTTTATGTGTTTTTTAGACAAACGGTTACTTGAATATAACCTGGAGAAAATACATAAAAATAACTGTGTAATCTTTATAATTATATAAAAAATATTACGTGTCACGTTGATTGCGATGGTCTGATGAATTTTACTTTTCATTTGCACACCACCTACCCCTTGATTTTTATATGGCAAAATCACGCTTGCCGGGTCAGCTAGTGTATGTGTAAAATGCGCCTTGCATTATCGATTTTAAGTTTTAATAAATGGTAACGTTCATTTCATTATCATCATAGTACAATTTAAAATTCAATTACAAACTAGCTGTAGTTAAAACTAGTCTTATATTTCTGTGATTCAGAATTAGATTATTAAACCTAAAATAATATTATCTTCGATTTTAATTTACCGCATTTCCAGCTCCATTCACTATTGGCTTTACTAATAAAAACTGAACGTAATATTATTTGAAAGCTTTTTATTTTGAACCATTCACTAACAGAGAGGAATCCTTTGGTAAAATCTAGTTAGTGGGAAGAAGCCACAAGTCTTCTCTCGATATTGGAATGAGATCCGAGAATGGATTAAACTTGTCGCCTCGAGATTCCTCGAGTTGCCAACGGATTCCCGCTACTACATAAATAACTAATCAATTCACAATTCTACATTCAATTTATATTTCAAATAGAACGAATGGTTCTTCGAAAATGTACTCGAAATATTATTGTCAGGGGAAACGGAGCGCTTGTTGATGTCACGCTTGAATACCTGGAATTGGTCTGGAATTTTTAACTCGGTTATAAAATAATTTAGTGAGTGAGAGAGAATTTGTTCGTACTCGTAAGTATTTAATGAGAATGTTTTATTATCTCAAGAGGGTAATAGAATACTTCAAGTCGTTCTAACTTTTGTTCAATAAATAACAATAGCCCGAAAGTTGTAATTCTTGGTTTTCCAGAATTTTATCCGTTATTTAATTTGATGGATAGATACTGTCCGTGTAGAGGCTCCATTTGATTCAGTCAACAAGTTCGGCCGACTGTGGTCCTTGGTCTACCTACGCAAGCACAAGTTGGTGGTGTATAGCCTCTTTTTCAATAATAATTATAAGAAAATAGAAAATAGAAAATAGAATAGAATAGAAAACATTTATTCAGACGAATCACACAACAAGAAAGGAAAAATATAAATAAAACAAAGACAAAAAGAACAGATATTACATACACTAAATAATTACACGGACAGAACTACTGTGTGAGGTCTGAACATCTACATCTACATCTAATGTATTTAATTATTCTTACTATTTAATCTATTTAATTTGGAGGAGGCGGAGGATCCTCTTCACTGTACTGATATATTCAGTGAGATGAGAGGCCCTTGCCCAGCAGTTACAGGCTAATATGTATATTGTTTTAATTTCATTTAACATTATTTTTCAAAACTTTTTCACTGTCTTATAAACTCCTCTAAAACGAAACCACAATACAAATTGGACCGATATGCAAACCACTGTTCCAAGTAAAACTTTATCCAATTTTCTTATTGAATTCAACTTAATGTTCCGCCGAGTGCATCGCTCTGTATCGGAGGAATCACTTTCCATCGAGAACCTTCTTGGAACTCTCTCGCTTTAAAATAAGTTAGACGATTGTCTTCTATCGAAGTTTTCGCTACAAGTACACGTACAAATACTATCAGCTGAAATAACTTTCATCTTAATGTGGTTTAGTGAGAACATATTTTCAAGAAATAGATTTTTATGTATCTTATCTGATGTGTTCACCGAGTGTGTTGTCGTTTGATAACTTTTAAGTTTTAAACAAAAATGTGGAATATTTGAAGTGGTTTTACTTGTTCAACTACAAAACTCTTTAACACAAGTATAAATTACATTGTAATACCTATGTAGTAGGGTTTTACCTAATTTAATATTATTTGAAGCATTGCAATTTAGTTAAACATATTCAATTTTCAAAATAAAATATGTAACAAAAATAGTTTTTCCAAAATGATTAGACCCATCAAACTAAACCGTCTCTCGTTTCAGTCAGCTTTCAATTACCCGTCTCCGCTAAATCTCAGGCTTAACATATTGATTGATCGCCCATTTTACATAAATTAGTCAAAATCCATTGTCAGAATAAAGTCTTGTTACAAAACTTAAGGCGAATTCTCGTCGAAGGAACGTTTCCTTAAATGCTAATCAGGTGACGTTGTGATATTCGGTAACCATTGAAGAGTTTGATTGGCGGAACGTTCCGGGTGCAGTGGTGGGCGAGCGAGCGTCAGTGCCGTCAGTCGTCAGCGATAGAGCCGTAACGTAATGAAGAAAGTTGAGTGCGACCATAACTCACGTCCCCGGCCGGACATAAATCATTTGAGACCATCTGACGTGTGATGGGACAAGCCTTGGGCGGCAGCGGGTGAAGCACCACCCAACCGCTTTGTAAGAAACTATGACGATAATTTATAATTCTTAATGTATGTAAGTAAGAAGCATAGTAGGCTTCTTTGAAGCGAATTAAATAAAACAAACTTCTCAAAAGAAAAGTATCTGCATATATCTGCAATAAAAATCAAGGTTTATTATTTTGATTCCAATTTCAAATGAACCCGGGACCTCTTATGACTTGGCCCGACAGCAGACTCGTAATGAAAGTAGTAGACACTTCAACGATAACATTATCGTTTTGAAAAATCCCCCATTTTTTGCTCATCCGAAAGCACTTGACTCGAACTAATTTGAAAAGTTCTTGACATTTACATTTCAAAATTACATTATTTGTTAGTTCCTTTTCAGGTTAGAGTAAATATGGTTCTTCATTATTTTTTATTAGTTTGTAAAGACATAAGACACTTCATTTTTTTCTTATATAAAACACATAGATAACTAGTCACTCTTTAAACTAACTTGACTATTATCTTCGCTTAGCCATCATTAAGTAACGTTGCCAAGTTCTGAGGCTACATTGTAATACCTAGGTTAGAACATGAAACTTTTTATTACTTTTTAACTGAAGGCTATTATAATAATGATCCACTTTGTGTTAAATACTAGAATGTGACCAAACGTAGCGTCTCATGACGACACACAATGGAACACCGAGCTCGAGTGCTCGCAGGCGCAGACCGAATCAAAATGGTAGGCAGAGTGCTGTCAACAGCGAAAAGAAGCCGGTTTTGTAATATTTGTCTACAATGCTATATGACCTCGTAAGTCGAAGTAATCAGAGAGGTGTAATCGATGCGAGTATAATAGGACTGAAGAGTTTATTTTTGTTTGTTTGAATGCTAATGTTAGAAACTACCAATTTGATTTGAATAATTATTTTTGTAATGGATGGCTACATTCAACGGGAATATATTTCATAGGCTATATTTCATTCAAATATTCCTACGAGGACCGGCACAACGCCCGGTAAACCGTAGGGCGCTGCTAGTTTGGCTATAAAAGAAGAGTATGAGTATGTAACACAGGACGCGGAGTGACTCTTTACAAGCTACATTATATTGTTCACAGCACATTGTCTTTTATTTGTTCTGAACTCATTGATATAAACTTTAATACACGTTTTAAATGCTCCCAGCGTTTTGCATTACATTAGTTTGCAACTTGTACTGCTCCGCTGTAATTTATAGTTTCAGTGTTTTGTCCAATATTTATTGTTATCGTTCTTATGTTTTTATTTTTACAAAACAATATATAATTAAATTAGAACAAGGTTTGTGTTCCTGATATAATTTCAACATATGGTAAAGCTACTTTCACATAATCGACGAGTATCTAAAGATGTTATGCGTTATTGGAACAAATTTTATTACAAAAATATTGGCATCCTAATGGTAGTAAATAAGGAAACAAACAATATTTTATTCAGAGGAAATGGTACTTCAGAGACATGACGTCAGTGGAGTCAACATTGACACCACTCGGCTCGTTGTGTTTGACACCACCCAAATGGCTCCCTTCGACGGAAAAAAATTAACGCGTTTTTTGCAGTGAATCCTCTATCGAGCACATAACTCAGCGACGATCGCGGCGGCTGCGCCCAACGGGCCGTCTGTACCCGCACCGCGCTCCTTCCTACTCGCAATTATGTAAATATGCTCGACGTACTTACGTGGTTTTTATTCAACATTTTTTTGCCGCTACTTTACGGCTGGAATATAAAATCGGATAGTAAAATTGCAAACTCGATTGTGAGCGTATCGAGACGAGTGTGATCG
Source organism: Cyclophora albipunctata (assembly GCA_963082685.1). NCBI lineage: Eukaryota > Metazoa > Arthropoda > Insecta > Lepidoptera > Geometridae > Cyclophora > Cyclophora albipunctata. The sequence goes on along the minus strand of OY720121.1, from coordinate 201,253 downwards.
ATGTAGAGGCGCGCGCGTTCGGCCCGCGTGTGCCCGCCATTATGAACTCGCGGCTTCGTATTTATTACATATTTTTCCTTTTTCTTCGAATGAATAATAAAATATTCCTCGTGCGTTGTTTTAGAAATTGTATGATGTATACGAAAATAAACTTCGAAAGTGTTTCGGAGCGAAATAAATTATTTTACTGTGTGTTTTTCTTTCCTATTACCGAGTTCTTTTTCATAAACATCTTAACCGTCGGTATTGATACAATGTGCACATTTTTCTTTCTTGCGCAGTTGAGAACAAATTATAAAGTAATGTTTATTGTAAAACGGCGCTGGAAGGGGAAGCGGACGCGTTGGCGATAGCATCTGGCGAATTAATGTGTTGTTCCGTGTCCGCCGCGGCGGATTAGCGCCGCGCTAATCACTATTACCACCTATTACCTTGAATTACGTCGGCTTGGTTATTTAGGTAGGTCATTAAGTTAGGAAAGAGTAATTTGTAATCATCGATAAGATACATAAAACCCTAGTGCGGACCTAAGATAGATACTCCTTTGCAATGTATCGCTCTGAGCTGTTGATCAACAATCTTAAATTATTTTTATAAATATTGTTATTTGGAAATATATAGAAGGTTTGTATTGTCAACTATGCCTACGCTTTTAAATAAAAGTACCTGGACAAAAATCTCCTAAAAATTATGAAATAAACAAGCCTAAAAATTATAACACAATAGTATCTTGTTAACGCTCTAATTAAGTTAATGAGCATCATTAGGAAAATTCTAAAGAATAATTGAGTAAGTCGCCGAGGAATATTTTGAATATTTTTTAATTAATTTTTAGGGGCACAGCTTACTGAATAATGACTATATAATTTTGGGACAGCAGCTATATTTAGCCACTGTTACATAAAACGTAATTTACTATGAAAAAATTTGCTAGCCCACAAAATATTTTGATAATAAGACGGACAGAGTTCAAAAGAATAATAACCAGTAATAATAACGTTAGTTTACCCTAACACCAATCACATTAGCACATAAAATAAAGAAAATATCTGCTAGAGGACAGAAAAACACCCTTTTATCTGAAAACGAAGGAACTCACTAAGATATCAATGAAAATGTATGGAGTCGGGTCGAGTAGTGCATTAGTACCGGGCGGGGGAGGGGGTTGTACCACGATGTGCACTCTCGCTGCTTAACATTTATTTATAATAGCTTCGATTCAAACCACATCACCAGAGGTGCGATACTTGCGACTAAGTTTAGTCTTCGTTTTATTATGTTCTTTTCACGTAGTACAGATAGAGAGAGATGTTTTTAGACAAAAAGTAAAAAGGTTTGTCTTGGTGAGTGTCCCTGCTGGCGAGTTGAGCGAGCGTTCCACGTGTCAAATTCCACCTTTCTTGCTATATAGTGGCCTATTAAACTTGCCGACATGCCTTCCCGTAGAAAGTTGCTATTCATTACAATAATAATAATGAAATCGGATCGGTAGTTTCTGAGATTAGCGCGGTCTTTCTAGAATTATTATTAATGTAATCTCCAAAGATCCCATTACAAAAATATTCATCAATACTTACCATACTTATTTAAGTAAACAGAAAGTAAAGGTTCAGTTTCACTCTACGACATCGTAATTGTATTTGGCGCAGTTTCTCCAAACTTTCAATTTTAAAGAGAGTAAAAGTAAACACCCATCAATGTTATCAAACAATCGATCGGTTTGAAATCTGTCCCTTATATTAGATAGGCGGACAGATGAAACATGTAAGTTTATTTTGAAATCCAATGTATTTCATAATTATCAGGTAATTAATAGTTACTGTTATTGAAATGATCATCATATTGACGCCATGCTACAATGACTATCAACACACACATGTACTTTGTAATTAAATATCGTTCCCACAACATTCGCAGTCTCATTAGCAGTCTAATGTAATTGTTGAACAAAATATAAACAACATGATTCGTATTTGATTTCCGCGAGCCTTATAAACACGACCATTAGCCCATGATTAAATTGTCTAGCGTACCGATAACTAAATCGTAATGAAATTTCACTAACGCACCCTAGCAAGTAGGAACGACCTAACTTAAAGAAATATTACGCCGATTTAACACCAACACATTTAGTAATAGAGTTGAATCTTGATTGTGGCGTGTTTTAATTAAAATATGTTGCCTCGTGTACAAAGCAAAGTTGGCAATAACATTCAGATCATCTGTTACGAATGACTTAATGTTAGTTGATATCAGGGCTGACACTAGGATAATTCCGTTTTGATACTCTAATTGTAGTTCACGAACTGTAGTTATTAGATCTAGATTAGTAAAAAAGGTTACAGTACTTCAGCTTGAAAGGTACAACATAATGTTAACTGAACATCAACATATCATTAAATATCACTTTAACAGAAGCATAATACCTAAGAAGCGTGTCTCGTGTTCTAAAATAAAGTTTTTTGGTAAAATTTCCTAAAACCACAAACCTAGTTCCAGTGGAGGTGTGAAGTGTACATTATGATAGCCGAAGTGTTGGAATAAAGACGTTCCCTCAGAACTTGGAACTCGGCCAGCGGCAAGCGAGCGCTCAACACTTCATACCCTCCGCTCAACTTATATGCATTCATGTAAGTTGCAGCCCAAACCCATAACCGGCTAAAACAAATACTACGTGGCAAAACCAGTCTAAACCACTATGCACCAGAGCGCTCAGTCAAACTCATATTACCAGAAAAAAATAATCAAGACTACTATTGACTGAGAGACTTGGTCATTTCAAGTTTTGACAGATTTTTTCAAGACATTAGTTTTGACTCAACAGCTGTCGAAGTTGGTATCAAAGGTTTTTTAACTGTCTATGGGGTTTGCTTGCAACATGTATACCAGATTTAATTCATCTAGGTTGAGTCTTACATATTAACATTGTAAACGCTAAAATGAATTACTGTCCATTTGATTGTACTCGCTAAAAGCCCAAAACAGCTGCTCCTATTTGGTTAATCTTGTTTGAAATAATTGTGGAATTCCAGGGAAAGAGTATAATGGTAACAACTTTTTGGAAATGCCACAGTAATTGTGTTCTAGTTTCGTAATTATAAAGTAGTAATGAAGTGGGTTAGTGGCCAACCCTGGTATTGGAAGGTTTTAGATCGCCTTAAGGCCTCCGACAAGGTCTAATGATTAAAACAACCGAGAATATTACCTACGTGCCCCTCGCGCTCAGAACGACAAACCATTTTCGATCACCCATCCAAGTAGAGACCGAGCTGCACGTTGCTTAATAATTACAATGAACTAACACCGGTTAGTCAAGCTGCTCAACGAGATTTGAAATGTTAGGGGCTAAAGACTTCATTTTAATTATGAGTATGATATTACTTTGTTTACATTTAAATCAAGGACTTTATTGCTACCTTACACTAAATGAATGGGCAGTAAATAGTATTTATAGAAGCAAACGCAACCGGGCTTTAGTGGGCTTTTTAAGATACATATATTGGGCGAATCACAATGCTAAAAATGTCATTAAGCAAGTCGACCCATTCCAATGCTGAATATACTAAGAACCTTGTCATTTTCAAACTTTTTCAATAACAACTTACATGTCAATGATAGCTTTCGAATGTTGTATTTGACAAAGTACTACAGCTCGTAGTATTTTAACTAGCTGACTGTTCATGTAGCATCCAAGAGTAATAAAACAAGTAAAGGTAAAGGTACCTACAGACTAAAAACGCGAACTAAGACTCCACATTACAACAGAGTAACACGTTACTGAGCATTATTTCGAGCAATCTCCTGTCCGGTCCCATTTGGTCGTGCTCCGACACATTCCGAGTTCGTTAAAGCTGGTGATCAGCAGTTTGGAAGAGAGTCGTGAGGCGCTGACTCGGCGGCGGTCGCGCCCGCCCGCCGCAGAGTCGCAGAGGGCACGGCGGTTTGTTCTAACTCATCGCTCTTAAACGATTTCATTACACTTTATGTATTTACTTAGTTCGGTATTTAGTAACGAGGTATCTCGCTTCCCTTTGACAATGTTTATACAGTTGCATGTACGTCAGACATGCACTCAGTTATTCCAGTGTAATAGGAGCCTTGTTGTGGAAAATAGTGATTAATTTGATTTAAGTTTTAGTTAATTTTAAAGGGGCAAATTTTGGCATGTGGCATGTACTGGAGTAGTTGTAGATAATATTTAAATTAAAAACAAACAAAAAAGTATACCGGCCGAATTGAGAACCTCCGCCTTCGGTGTTTGAAGTCGGTTAAAAATAGAAGAAGATGATTTGTGCATTTTTTCCATAATAATAGAAATTACAATGTATTTTGAAAAAGATGAAAAAATGAACTTGTTCTTTGTGCAAAGTTTGTAAACAACACGTGACTAGTGGCTCGCTCACAACATTATTTAATTACTATAAGAATAACAAGCCAATAAATTCTTATGCTTTATTGTGACCACAATTTTCGTTTTACATCTATCATAAAGTATATTTATTCATGGCTCGGAATAATAAACTCTACGTTTTTCCGATAAAACTCGATGAAGATATAAAAGTCATTTCTGTACTTAGACTTGCAATAAAATAAAATTTACGAATCATAACATTTATGAAATGTCTTTATTGTTTCTTTGATATTAGATACCAATTCTTTTCACACATTCTACTTCATATGAAAACAACAAGCAAATGTTCTCTACGACTACAAAAAACTAGAAAAATATAGGATTAAACAAAAAGAGTTATAAATGAATAAAGACGTCACAAAGAAAAGCTTGCCAACGTCTCATTCAAAAAGAACTTGCCGAACGCCGCGCGCCGCTCGCCGCACGCTATCACAACTCGCAATCAATTCAACAGTTATAATTAACTCGCAAACTCGAGCACACTTTATTCGAACCGCTGAATAATCTTTATGGGCACGGAAACGTTATAACTCATTTCTCCCCAAAACAAGGGGAAGTGTCGGTTAACGGCGGGGAAACACGGGGGATTTCCTAAACATTTCCGGCAGGAAAGCGTACCTCGTATACCTGATGCTTTTTTGTTTCGGTCGAGTGCCTTTAATTACAAGTGGGGTGTTGTTAGGTTGCAAATGAATTCGACAGCCGATAAGCAAAACGACCTTTTTGTGCACAAAATAGCAAAATAGAATCGTAATGTTTTAATGTAATTTTGATACAGTTATATTTATACACTACCCACACCCTGCAGTTTTACTTGAGTTGTGCCTGTTTCCTCGAGAATATTAGGATAAAAAGGGCATATAAATAACCTTTCTCTTGAATGAATCCGTCCAATATAAATATAAAAATTATTTGATTCGGACTGTTCAAACAAACAATTATCAAACTTTTCAGTTTTCTTGTCAGGTGACAAATACAATAATAAATGTATGTGGGCTGTAAACTTGACTCTCTAAACGAAGCGCCTCAACGTTTGATAAAGTTTATTTTTAACAAGCTGGAACAAGCTAAGATTTATCACTTCATTTTGTAATGAGGGTTCTGGGAAGCCTCGATCTAGATAAAAGGGAAGGCTAAAAATAGCTTTCCTTCATGTCAACTAATTTTGTTACTGAAATTAATACAATTTTCGTTTATTTTAAACACTCAAGATATAAATGTTATTATAAACCACAAACGATGTAAATTTTGAAGTCATTATTAATTAATTTAGTTCATATTCAGTTGTAAGTTAAGAATCTTTCTGACACCTTTACCTCACATAAACAAACGAGCCAAAGAATAATTTTGATCAAATCACCAATGTATCAAATCATGAAGAAGTTACTTAAGTACCGACACATTAATCATAATCCGTATTATTTTCCAAGTCTAAGTAATTCGGAGTTGATTGATAAAAGTGAATGTTACGTAACACAGATAGAGCGCGCTAAGCCGGTAACTTAGCGAATGCTTGCTACAACTTGGACCAACTTGGCGACAGTTAAGCCGATTCCGTGGGCTTAAACTCGAACCCGAGGTGTTGGCCAGATATGAGAGACAACGATTAAACTTACAAATTATTGTAATATTCCGGTACTTGATGAGAACTACGGCTTAGCGCGAGCTCTGTATGAATAGTTTTAAGCTACCTTTCTTAGTAAAGTGGAAGTTTATTTAGCGTAAGTCTTTGTACGAAGATTGGATGTTACGTTTAGTAAAAGTTTGGTTTTCGACGATATCAATACGAATAAGTAAGTTCCAGTAGCTCTGTTAGTGGCCAACCGTGGTAACGGAGTTTTTACACCGTGAAAAGGCCCCCGACATAACCTGACGATTGAAATAACCGGGATCGGCTATTTTACGTGCCTTCCGAAGCACGGTAGCGCCTAGACACTAATTAACATAACAAAATAAAGAAATAACAAAAACTTTAATCTTTTATATGTTTGTGGACTCTATTGAATATTATGATTGCTCCATAGACAGTAATGTATGTACGTTGGAAGTTAAACACAAACAAGGAAGTTAATTACTCGCGTCTGTTTTGCTTGCGCATCGCTCAATATCTGCTGGTCCGTCTCAAATAACAAAACAATATAATGTTATTACAATATTTGTGTTGCTCCTTCAACTTCAAATAAAAACATTCCGGACAAACAATCGAGTAAGTTATTGGAGTTGTGGAATGACTTATAAAGTAAAGACTTAGTAAAGTTATGTAATGGCCTACAAAATATCACACGGGGCCAAGTCTTTTGTCTTCCTGACATCGTCAAAAACATACATTGAAAACGGAATTAATCAAAGATCTGGTCTTCTTCTTTTTCATCGAGTGGATTTCGTCGGATTTCGTCGTTTAACAGCCTTCTTGGTCTAGTGGTTTGAGCGCTCGGCTCACGATCAGGAGGTTCCGGGTTCGATTCCCGGTGGGGATATCTCACAAAAATCACTTTCTACGGATAGTAGTTGTTACATGAGCCATGTCAGAGGCTCATGTAACAACTACTATCCGTAGAAAGTAACCGGGACCGACGGCTTAACGTGCCCTCTGAAGCACGGAATCATCTTACATTTCGGGCAATCAGGTGATTCAGCCTGCATTGCCCTAACCAACCTGAGGACAGTCTCACAAAGTGATTTTTGTGAGATATCCCCACCGTGAATCGAACCCGGAACCTCCGGATCGTGAGCCAAGCGTGTTTGGAAGCTATGACCTCAAGCCTAACCAAGCTCTCAAGCCTTAGTATGGTGCTTAAAACAGATCAATATGTAACAAAATAAAACTACTTCATGCCTTATTGCGCTTAATATAGCTAAAATGTAATATACATTTTTTTTGCAGAACATTGACGCATCGTACCGGAAAAGCATCGCGTGAACCGTACTTGCAAACGTCTTGTAAAATTCCGACTAACACTCGTAAAAGTCGACTCTTTACTCGAAGTTCAAACTACAACACTACCAACCGAATTCCGTACAATTTTTCCGACACTTATTCCCTCAAGTTTATTTCTCATAAAAGAACAACAAACACTTATTCAACAGCCTATAACTCAATACAACGCAACACATGCCGCGGTAATGAAAAGGAAGTACTACATCACTACGATGTGCATTTTGGGCGAAAATTGAACCGTAATCCGACGTGTTAAGAGCTAGCGGAGCTTGCATCTTGAAGTATGTAAGTCGTTTACCGCGCCGTGCCTTGTGGTGTGTGAAGTAAGCTCTTATGAGGAGGTTCCTTCGCGAGCGTTCATTAACATTTTATTCGCTGTCGACTATTTACAGGGAATTTTATTGTGTTTATATCTGAACGAAGTGTTTTAATTGCTGCTCTTTTGGTTATTATGCGTTGTTTTAAGCGAATGTGGAATTAAGCTTAGATTGTTGTAGTAAAAGTTTAGTCGTTATGAAATAATTGCATCTGTGACTGTCTTTATGGGGCGTTAAAAACTAAGTACAACCAAATTGCAATTTTCTATCGTTTAAACCGGCTCAAAAACAAGAGGATCTCGAATAGTAAATATTTTTAATAAACATCGTTTTTGTTAAAGTAGCTTAATGTTATTAAAGTATGTTGATGCTTTTATAAAGTGCTCGTTTATTGTTTTTTTGTACGATATTAACTCGAAGAATGTATTCTTGTAAAACTGTAATAAATAGACTTCTAAGCACCCTCTGGTTGAGTAGCCATCCAGTGCTTCCATCAGCGCCCGCCCGCCCGCGCCCGCGCCGCCCGCCCCCGCCCGCCCGCTGCACGCGAACTAATGCACCCATCGAGACTAGACTAGACTCACAATATTCACTTATGTTAACCAAAAATTCCATTCAATTTAAAATACTAAGGCAAATGCCTTAGTATTTTAAACGTTTTATATTTACATTTTTGATGGGCTTTGAATATATTTTGAGGTAATATATTTTCAGGTGTTCAAACATAAAACAATAAATGAACTTTGCTCACATTTTAAAGATACCTAAACCACTTTTCCTTTCTTGGAAGGATCCTTTACAATATTTTCTTTTGCAATAAAAATAAAACGACGTAGTTCATAAGAATAACAAAAAATACAATTATTCAATAGATAACTAAACTATAGAAAAGGAAACCATCCAATGGATTAACTACAGGCGGAAACTTCGTATAAAATGTTAACTATTCATTGACAATTCTCCTTCGACAGCGAGTGGTGGGAAACCGCAAAGAACAGGGAGGGTTGGAAGCGTTTGGGGGAGACCTTTGCCCAGTAGTGGGACAAAACAGGTTAAAAAAAAAAAAAAAATTCATTGAAGCTTCACATAACCTCATTATTCACTACTAACAAGCGGGTCTGAGTTAGCAAACCATCGATGTACGGCGTCCGCGCTAAATCCTCGCGGCGCGATGCCGTGCTTTCTACCGATATCATAACAGGCATCGTTCCACGCGTTACTAATTCATCGGTGTACTCTTTACATCGCTTCTCGATCATAAACACGTTTTATTGAGTTTTGTACACACCCACCGATGAATATTAAAATAGAAACAGAACGAGCGATGCATATTCAATTTTCATATCGAGCTTTGTTTAGGGTTTGCAGCGGTGTATTAGGTTTTAGAGTTCGTTATCGGATTTTGCCAGCGATAGAGTTTGTTCTACTTAAAGAAAATATAAATGTACACAATTTTTGTCTGTTCGTTACATTTGAACAAAAAATACAGATGCAAAATATATTATAATTCATGATACACAAGACAAAACCTTTTGTAACAATCAAAAAGTGATTTCCAAGTTTGAACCTCAAATAATGTTGAGGGTATTAGCGAGGACAAATCCTTCTTTGTAAATAAATAATTTGCGTCGGTGAGAGCTATCTATCATGTCTGGTAATGGCCACCACTCAACGGGAAATGTCCAACTTTTTAATTTCTTTCACAAATCCACCTTAACGGTTAGCTGTGTTTATGCTGCTGACATTCAGATGATTGCGGCATTTGGCAAATTGACCGGATAATATAAAGTTATCTAAGTACTGGTTTTTAAGCGAACACTACTCATTTTGATTGAAACTACGTTTACTGATACGCTTTATTTTAAATATTTATCTGACTTTTTGATAAAAATGTAAAATAAAAGCGAAGTGTATACGTAAACGTAATTTCGATTCAAAAAAAGTTAGTCTTTTATGTCCTAATGCTAAGCAAAGTCCTCTACAATCACTTCTTTGTATATTACCAAAACTGCTTTAAACCTTATAACATCTTTAAACATGTTAGAACACAAAAGCCACCAGAAAGAGTGACTTTTAATAAATTTAGCACAAACAATATCTAAACTCTTTCTTCCTCCGAGTACATCCGACTACAAAAGGACAATACCTACTCGAGACAGTTTTAAGATAAACTAGTTCATCCTTTAGAAGTCGAGATCCATCGTTCTCAACCTTGTTGATGTATTATTTATAATACTTGCTCCGAACAAAGTTTACATTCCAATCAATCATAATATAGTCTAACTAGCTACTTGCAGCGTTCATGTAACTATGTCATTATCATGTTCTTATTTTCATTTTTATTCAAACACGTCTATTCATATAAATAATGTAATATTAATTGATTTGTCAAAATAGTATAGGTAAATAATAATAAAAAGTTTGAGCTCCTCTGCCCTAGAATTTCTCTTGAAATCCACATCTCGCACGGTACGCTACAAACGCCGGTAACTTTGTGAAATACCTATTTATTTTATTTTGCAGCAGCGTTGGGCGTCACGGTCGAAATTTTTACGAATAAATCCCTTAAGATTCGTTACAAAGAGTTTCATTTGCATCTTGAGTACACGAGGATCCGGGTGGGGCCACGACGTTAAAGAACTCTGACGGGATGACGTCACTCTTTTTAATGCTAGGAAATACTGCTTGGTTTTTTTAGGATATCAGCTAAAACTTTTATAAAATCCTACTGAACATTCAATTCAAATGTTTTTGTTTTTTTTATACAAATAATATTTTCTTCTTCTTCATCGAGTGGATGGTCAACCAACCAACCAATCCTGGTTTCAGAGTTATTGAGCCGCCAAAGGCCTCTGACGTGGCTCATGTAACGGCTACTATCCGTAGAAAGTAACCGGGACCGACGGCTTAACGTGCCCTCCGAAGCACGGAATCATCTTACTTTTCGGGCAATCAGGTGATTCAGCCTGCAATGCCCTAACCAAACTGAGGACAGTCTTACAAAGTGATTTTTTGTGAGGTATCCCCACCGGGAATCGAACCCGGAACCTCCGGATCGTGAGCCGGGTGCTCAAACCACAAGACCACGGAGGCTGTTATTAATAATTTGTTAAGAACCATTTACATTTTCCAATTGTTTTCATGTGCGAGTTCCGTGGCCGCACATGAGCCCGCCCTCAGATTTATTAAGGCAATTAAACTTGGAACAAGTTGACAGTTTTTTCTTTTGTTTCGAGGTAGCATAATGAGCGCGAGACGCGGATTTAATCCTCACACTCAGTGGACGCTTCCTTATACAATACATTCGTTATTTTTAAATACTTACGTAAATAGGGCGGGTTTTATGTCCTAAGTTAAGTCTAGAATTGTCTCATTTAAATAGATACATTATGCTAAAAGTACTCTTTTGTTAAATAATACATACTAGCTTTATTCGAGCCTCCCTAGTTCTCAATTAAATCGACTTCTATAATTGTCACAGGAACAGTTAGACCAACGTTTGAGATAACGTAACGATTATTTAAATCGTGGAACTAAATTCACATTTCGTTGAAACTGTCATCGATCAAAGAGTAACGTCCAAAAGTTATTAGTTTTTTATTCAGATCATTATTCTTTGGGCAGCTCGGAATGGGTTCGTGACTTTCATTCAGTTCCCGAAGCAATCATTAACAAAGTTCCCTTTTTATTCTTCAAAATGCCTTTAATATAAAAATTTGGTATCTAGGTTTCTTTAACAAATTATAATACTAACTTGAAAAATCAGCGTCTTGTCTTCCAAAGTAACGTAACAAATATACTTAAAAGTTTTTCATTAAAAAAACGTCTCGTCACTAAATGTATTAAAAGTGTAATATAGAAGTTTTCTCCCGTCTGTCATGCAAGATATCTTTATCAAATCAAAGTGAAGAAAAGTTGTTTCGTTTGTATACTCTACTAAAGGTACATAATGTCTGATCCGCTAGTGTTGTGTTCTCGTGACATAGTGCTGATTATTTATTAACCACTAGGTACTAGCTACAGTATGACACAGAAACGTTATTTATTTATTTATTTATTTATTTATTTATTTAGACATTCCAGCAATATCATCACAAATAATCTTCGTAAAAATGTTCTTAAAACTAAATTCCCGTGTGAGACATTTTTAAAGGAACGTACAACATTCAATTATTATGTTATTACTTGACTGACTGAGTATTTCGCTATGTACTAACCGCCTATGTACGACTACACAAATTAGGGATTAGTTTTGGTCAGCGGTTTCACCGGCGTACAATCTTTTTTGTGATTAAAATGTGAAGACAGGACGGACAGAGGAAATCTAATACGTAAGTGAGTCCGAGCAGGTTAGTGGCCAATCCGAGTGTCGGGAGTTTATACACCTCTTAAGGGCCGGTTGCCTCAGTTAAAGCGAACACTGCTCATTTCGAATTGAAACTACGTCTGATAAAAATGGGGCCAGACTGACCATCACACCACCCTGTCACACTAGTATGGTGGTTAGGAATTCTATTTCTTAACTGTCCCACCGACAAAAGAAGATCGAGAAAATACGATAATATCAAGTAGGTATGTTTAATATTTTAATTAAAACATAGTTAAAAAAAAAATAACCCTAACCTACCGAATAGTACCTACGCCCGCGGGCTGAATTGATAAGTGGCCAGTTATCAAGGACTTAAATTAGGTATTAATACTTATTGGTGATTTTAAATGGTGTGACGGTTAAGAAAACAATATAAAAATTGCAAGGAAATATTAACTGTCACACTAGTGTGACAGTTAAGAAATAGAATTCCTAACCACCACACTAGTGTGACAGGGTGGTGTGATGGTCAGTCTGGCCCAATAAAAATGTACAATAAAAGCGAAGTGTATCCGTAAACGTAATTTCAACTCTTAAGGGCCTTCGACATGGTCTCACAACTAAACCATTATATTTATGTATACCTCCTCCTGCCAGTATTGATATCCTAAGTGAGATGACAGGATTTTGCCCAGCAATCGAACATTACATTATTTTGTTCATGCGTATCTTTCTTCGAAGATAATAACATCTTAATAATAATATTTAATTAATTTACAAGGTACTCTCCGCAAACAAGAGAGTAATCCACCGTTATCAAGATTACAGCCGGAGGCGTTCTCCAGGAAACCGGATTCCAGTCCGACATGATGACCATTCGTCAGATGAAAATCATAATAATAATATTATATTATACTAGCCGCGTCCCGCGGTGTTACCCGCTTTGTACCCGTTCCCGCGGGAATTTAGCGATAAAATGTATCCATGGGTTATTCTAAAGTATAAACTCTATTACTGTAAACTTTTATCCAAATCCGTCCAATAGTTTTTGCGTGGAAGAGTAATAAACATACATCCATACATCCAACATAGATCCTCACAAACTTTCAAATTTATAATATTACTAGCTGCGCCCCGCGGTTTCACTAGCGTTGTACTCGTTCCCGCAGGAATTTCGGGTTGAAAATAGATGTTGTCCGATTCTCAGACCTACTCGATATGCACACAAAATTTCATGAGAATCGGTCAAGCCTTTTTAGAGGAGTTCAACCACGCACCCCGTGACACGAGAATTTTATATATTAGAAGATAGATTAAGTATGATTTTTGGTCTTTTTAATTTATATTGTTTTGATCATTTTGTTATTTTAGTTCAAAAAGTAATCTTGTTTAAAAACAAGATTACTTTTTGAAATAAAATTAAGTCACTGTTTTGTTGTTTTGACTTAATAATATGACGATACCTTGATTAATAACAACATTCTTTAATTAAATATAGGACTTTAATATTATTTCGTAACTTATGTCGAATCTTTGATAAAAAAACTTAAATAAACATGAGTTAATATATAGTTATTTTGGGGCAATAAATGTTATATTCTCTATTTGCTTATTATAGATCTAAGTAAGATCTCCGCAAGTCGTAGCTGTCACCTTCCTAGATATGATAGTACTATGAAGGGTATTTCAAAAAAATAATTTATCAAATAAGCAAGCCCAGTGGGATTTGGTCCGCCGCGATATGTCTCGCGTTTGAAGAAGGATATACGAAAGTATCTACCGTCCGAGACGTCAGGGCAAGAAACACGAGATTACTATACTTTACATAACATCAACTTACCAAGTTTATTCATGTTTATTTATCTCGGGGATGGATACATAATGTATTCGGTTTATTAGGGCGGTCACATAAACTAAGCGGTTTAGTGGACAGTCTTTCAGTTTTCAACCAGTCGCTGGCCTTTACGAGTATTAAGTAGTGATTATGTTTCATTACAAGTACCATGTCGTGTTTGATATACGAGTATCGTTAAAGTCACTTTTAGATAAGATATAAAAACTTATGTAATTGAACCAAGTACTTTCAGTCCATTACGGAAGGCTCCTCGGACCCAGCTACATTATCAAAGTTCAATCTTGAAATTCTTTTCATCGTGCTCTCACAAAGCTATCTTATAAATTAACAAAAATTCTCTATTAGTTGGCATAACGTCAAATCTCGCCGGAGTTCAAAGGAAACCTTATAAAGCAACTAGAAAAAAGGTTAACATTGGCTCGCGACCCCGTTCCCGATCCACGCCACATTTGGCAGGCGAAGCTCCAGAATTTTAAAACAAAGAAAAAACTAGAACATACACTCGCGGGATCTTACACGACTATCGCTCTTATAACCACAAACATAAGGTGTTTATATTCAAATTTTTATATTTGAAATACGAATCGTAAAAATTGAACGCGCATTGGGCAGTATCCAAGTGGAGTATGTTATTGATTCGGGTTTTCACGCTTTTTGAACTCAATTGGGAGTAAATATGGCCGAATCATTTATTAAGTGCTAGCCCGAGCGGCTTGGAACACCGACCCGTGTTCCGAATGAACGGATCTAAAACTGGCAAACGCAGCTGTGTTATTTATTATATGTTTGCGGATCATTTTCAGTTCGGTAAACATCGAATGAATTAAAACAATAACAAACATCCGACTGTCCAAACTTACATGTAATGAAATACTCAGATTAATCAGATCCATTTTCGATGGCGGCCGAGTCGCAGCGAGCGCGGGCGGCGCGGCGCGGTGGCGGGCGGGCGCGGCGCCCTGACGGACGGACAATCTGATAAAATTTGAAAGCTGGCACCCATTAATCCGCTGATAGCGTAAATGTATTAGTCTAGTTAGCTGTCCCCTACGAACCAACTTTATATGTGTTCACGAAAATCTGATATTTTGTAGTTTATTGTAGCGCTACAGACAGTACGCGATCAAACGAGTCTTGAAACATGGCAACTTATCTAATAAAGAGCAAGTTAACTGCGAGCGGAGTTAAAATGAATAATTGTATCTGGGAAAGTTTGTATCTCATGCACATGTAACTTTAAGACTGTTACAATAACATCACTATGTACTCGTGATCAATTAACATAAGTATCCATCATGCATAATAACTATTTGTTGGAAGCGGTCGTTTCAATTAGCAGGCCATGTCGGGGCGACTCCGACGTATGTTAACCACCAACTTGTTTGAGCAGTATTCATATTGATTTCGTTTAATAAATAGCTCAAATACTAGGGCGTAGCGTTTTCCATAGGAATTTCGACAATGATTTTCCAATCTTTATTCCAAAATTCATTAAATGATTCGGCCGCGGCAAATTTATAGACCCCGTAGTTCGATGTAGACTTATCCTTCCATAACAACTGTGTTTATCGAGTATAATTAAGCTGGATGTGATATTATTAGCCGTGACTAGCGGACTAGCGGCGTCCAGCTCCAAAAAACTTGATATTGTCTATGTTGAGTAAATATATTTTCAAACAAATTAACTTCATTACATTATTATCTGCATGACGTCTCACGAGTACATTGAACGAGCGTGTAGGTAGGTGCAATGCGGGGGAGTCAGGCGCGGGTGCTAACATTAATTCTAATTACGCACCGCGCGATCTAGTTCCGAACTTGCGAATAACTCGAGGGAACTATATATTAATTAAAATCTATCGGCAAATCCCCGCACTGTACTCAGTGGCACAGCGTAAGTGAGTAATGTAAACACATTGTTTTGTTCACAATTTAGAGCTTAGGATTAGGTGGTCCTTTGTATGCACGTTATCTTGCTATATTTTTTGATAAGAATACAATTACTATGAAAATGTACTAACATAGAACATTTTATTAAGATTAATTTTAAAATATAATTAGATCCTTTATATTATGTCTAACGTTGAGATCAATGAAATGTCACTTCTAAGACTATTACTGTCACGAGTAAAGTACCTGTACCGGTAAAGATTGGTTGTTTATGAGATACTGTTTCGGTCACACTGTGGCGCAGTCCCCGTCGGTCTCTGTAAGCCGTTGAAAGTTGGCTCACGTGTGCTCTCGGATTAACAACAACTTTTATTAATTTTTCCTCCGACCACGTCACATTGTATCATGTCCAACTTTTGATGAAACTCTTCAGAATAAACAGTTAATCTTCTCAAGTTGGCTGATGTTTGCAACTAGTTTAATATGGTTGTTATAACTCGAGTGAGTTGATCACTTGCTGAATAAAGTTATGAACTTGTTAAATAACTTTATTAACGTAAAACATTTTCATATTAGATCGAAATTATGTACGAGTATGGTACGCGAGCACGATTATGTACCTCTTGAAAGGGCCGTAAATAGACAAAGAAATATTTTTGTTTTTGGCTCCATACAATTTATTCAACATACATTAAAAACAAAACATGAAACAATCAAACATGACCACGACACCACAACCGTTGTATGCAACCGAAACATTGCATCGAGGTATGTAGTTATGAAATGGTTATTTCACCACGAAGTCCCGTGTTAATATCGAGATATATTAAATATCAAAATGCGAAACTAAGTAGATACAAACAATATATAGCTGAAAAGTTTGAATTTTTGTTTGTGTGCGCAAAAAAAATTACAATGTCGATTCTTATTTTGTATATTGTATATGTTACGGCTAATACCCGAAGTGCGGCTACACCTAGTTTTAGCCGGTTAGAACTACGTGTAGCCGCACTTCGGGTATTAGCCGTAACATATACATACATACATTGTAATAGCCTAATTTTTATCCTGAAATTCTCAACGCGGGTAAGACCGCGAGGTGCTGCTTGTAAGTTGCTGTTAAATAAAGTATAACGAGAGGTGACGCGCCGGTGCCATTGTCTTGAGTCAAGTGACCGGCGCGCGAGTGTGTTTCCACACAATAAATCAAACATCTCTCTGGCGTCTCGTCCGCCACTCCGCGGCGATTTCGCTGCGACTCCGCCGCTCCCACTTTTTGCCTACACTCGCAGAACGACCGCTTACTTCCTCATACATACATACAAATGATACGATTACCATTTAAGAATTATTTGTTTGTTTCAGAATGGATGAAAGTATTGAACTCGTGTAAATCTTTGACTTACTAACATATTCGACGTGTAATATACATATTTCTCGATAAAAGACTATAAGGGAGTTTTCCTTCGGCATTGTGCTTTGACAAGTCTTACTTTCCTCGCTTAATATATATTTTTTTAAATGCAATAGTCATTTTCCTTACAGTATTTCAAAGCGAAGCCGTATAAAAACACCCGGTGAATTAATTAGCACGAACTATTGCAGCGGCCCCGAAGCGATTCCTTCAAAACTGCGGAACATTTCCGTTCACAATTCCGTCGGTTCGAGGCCCAAGTGCCAAAGTGAAATAACTTAGTTTTACCTTTTAGGGGCAATAACATTCTTTTTCTCCTTTGCCCGGCCACCCGTTAATATTTCCAGTGGAAAAATCCGGATATAACCGGATCAAGGTGTTAAACACTTGAAAACAATTTAACTGATCCGAGCGCCGCGCAACTTGGGATTGATTCCGAATAACACTCGGAGTATTTGATCGGCGAGTTTAATACTTTACTTCGGGACCAACAACAAACACACTTTTATCAGATTTGCAACTTTTGATATCCGGAGCGGGGCGCCCTTCCGCTCCAAGTGCAAGAGGCCCCGAAATCAACATTCGCTTCGGAGAATACTTTCTGCTAAAAGCCCAAAACACGAGTTTGAAGGACAAAATATTAAAATGAGGCGAATTTAATCCGGTTCTATAATCAAGGCGCGCGGGCCGGCGGCACAACTTTTTAATTCCCAGCGGTGGCGCCCTCTCACCATGGGAGCACAAAGTTCGCGATTAGTCTCAACTCCACGGATTTTTTAAATTAAATTCTCGCGCGGGCCAGGTCGGGTGATACGCTAGTTTTATTGCCATAGTTTTAAGTTTTTTTACGATAACTTTTTGGATTTGTGTGACTACTTTTTCCCCTTTGTTCTATGGTTTATTTGGGTAACAGAAACTTCCGAAGAATTTCATTTCAACGGAGCAGCGCAACATAGCATAATAGTTTCTAATTTAAAATTACTCAACAAATTCAACTCGGTATAGTATTATTTTCATTGAATTTATCATAACGTAAAAGAGCGATGTGATTTATTTAATCTACTAACTTCTCACTTATATCAATAATCCCAATTAAAAATTAATAGAAAGGTTCATCAATATCTCGTAGTAGAAACTGACAAAAGTAATTCTTTAACTTGACTGTTTTATTATTATTCTGTGCCGCGACATATTCCAGCCGACAGACCGCGCCATTCACCCCGGTCGGTCTACAAACAACACGCGCAACAAAAACAGTTGTCCGCCGCCGAACAAACACGTGTCGGCGGACCGGAACCGCGCGGGTGCGTCCGCCCTTTGTCGCCACTTCCGCCCGCCCTGCGCGGAATATCCTCCATGTGAACAGGCTCTATGGTAATATTGTAATTTGTAAATCCTTTTTTAAAGCGGAGTTGACTTTTTAATTCAATGTATTGTAGTTTGGGATTTAAATATGTATTGTTTAGAGTGAATGTTTTATGTTTCCCAGTTTTAAAAGCTGTACAAAATGTGTAATATTTTTACGAAATAATTAAAGATATAATATCAGTTATCGTTACCGTTCATAATAACAACCACTGACGTCGTACTGCGCTCTATACTCGCTTCAATTACCATTAAACTGTAACAAATAGAATGAAAACAATACTCCGCAGCCTCGAGGAACTAATAAAAAGTAATAAACCGTGCAGTGTTTAATTTCTCATACATCGTCCGCTCGGTACGTGAGGCCAATGTTCAACTTGTGTATAAAAGAGCAATGGTTATTGTGAACACGAGTGTTGCGATACACACGCACGACTCCAGGATATTAGTTCTCTGAATACGTGCGACTTGTACTATTAATTAAAGCTAACATGACATAAACATTGTTCTTATTTTTAATTCTGAGCATTTCCATTGAAAAAATATTTTACAATTGTTTTATTTGCTTATAGAGCTACTATTCAATTAAAGTTTAATTTAAATACGTAATGTCCTAATTTAGGAAATTCCTCAGTTTGGTAAATATAAAGTCAACGTAAAACGAATGTTCTTTAAGTTTCATAATACTGTATCCTAAATCCAAATGCAAACTCGTACACAAAGCTAAAAACCGAAAAGCAAACAGAAAGTCGTCACTTCAGTTTAGCGTATGCACGTGTGCACAGAGTCGGAGCCAGGGCGAGACGGGGGCGGGGGTGGTGGAGACGGTGGCAGGGGCGACGCACGGAGAGCACACGTGACCGTTTATCGATGAATCGTGAGTGGCATTCATATAAAGACACAGTGCAGCGACATACGGTAATAGAACAAGTCACTTACACAAAAAAAGTTTTTTTCTAACCCAACATACGATCCAATGCTGAGTTAAAAGGGAGTTAAAATATAATAAACTAGCCGCGCCCCGCGGTTTCACCTGCGTTAGGCCCGTTCCCGTGGGAATTTGGGGATTAAAAAGCCTATAACCTAGACCCTTCCCGTTGGATGTAGTTATCCATTACAAAAAGAATTATTCAAATCGGACTGGTAATTCCCGAGATTACCTCGAACATACAAACAAACCAACAAACAAACAAACAAATTTACAAATTTTACCTCTTTATAATATTAGTATAGATAACACACAGTTAGTTAGACCCAAATTAAGCTCTACTTTTTACTTTTTAACTCAGACACCAGGATTGGCCAGGTTGACCATCCACTCGATAAGAAAAAGCTCTACTGGACTGCGACTAATATACAAATTAAAGTTACTATTAAATAAATATAATTCAAAGTGTTGTATTACTACAGTAGATCGTCGCTCTTTTGTTTTACCACATTAGTATTAAGACCAAGAGTTATGTTCGACTCATCAAAATATTATCATACCAATACATAAACGTATTATCATAACAAAAGATAATGCATCAACTTTCAAATTATGCGTCAGTTTTCAGTGACGTACAAATGGAGCTTGCCCCAGCTTATAAAGTTTAAAATACATGCTACGAATAACGCTTTAAGAGTTAAATACTCGTCCTCACGTTTTAATATGTTAGTCTATTTTACCTGATAACAACAAATATCCAGTCCTACTGTATTACCTACACTGTGTCCGTGTTGGGAGTTTGCCTATCGCATTACTTAGTTTGATTGTGTTTAGTTTATTGGTACGTTTGAGACAAAGCGACCTCTGTTGCTATTCGATGCTAATTTGTATAGATTCTGTTTACTGAACGCTGCTGGATGTGATATATTATTTGCATATCCTATTTACTTACAGTTTGATTGTTTATCATCCTGAGATATGCTTTGTTACTGTACGATACCATATTTATCAAGTTTTAAACAAATATTTTGATGCACTCTTTTTTAAGACTAATTAAGGTGATCAGTTACACGATTTGGTATACTAAGGAACAATCAAATACTGACAAAATATAATAAAAATGACTTTAAAAAAAAATCTTGCCTGGTTTTCAATATTAACGATCCTCATCCATCATTTATTTCACGCAAAAGAAAATACAAGTACTCACACACATAATGTTACTTTGTTTGATGCATCATGTTTTAACCTAAAAAATATTTATACAGGGCGACATCTGGGTCGTGACTCTAACTTATTGTTTCAAACTCAGTTAATAAAATAAACGGATAAATGCTTAATTTATGTTCAATCTACAATTCATGCTAAAACCTATTTGAAAACAAACTTATTAGATGAGTAACAAAAGTCATTAGTCATTATTATGACAGTCAGTGTCTAAATAAATTTAAGTTATCAATTAAAAGTTGTATGTTATCATTACATAATTTACTAGACATTTATCCGGTCGGATGTGTAGGGTGACTACACGACCTAAGAGAGAATATTTTTTTTATCGACCAAATTTTTTTAATGTTACAATTTAATCAAAATTATGTGTTATATCACTGAAATCGCAATAATTAACTGAGTTTGAAACAATAAGTTAGAGTCACGACCCAGATGTCACCCTGTATACATTTTAGTTGTACTGTTTTGATTTAAATATAATTTATCTTCATATTAAAAGAATGCAATAGAAATGTGCACAATAACATATGGTTGCGATCAGTTATAAGGGCGATCACCGTGGTGACGTCACGTCGTCGTCTTACTCGTGACTCGAATGCTATACGACGCGACACAATGTAACACACTACTTCCCAAAGTAAGATAACAAAAACTAAAAAATATCATAAGCTGAAATGCTGGTAGTCATTTACTATGATATACCCGTAGCATTTACTACAAAATGATTGCAAAAGTCAAGTATCTGCTACGAATTTTTGTAGCACTTGCTACGAGATAGCATAGTACGGCGTAGTACTCGTTACACCGCCGTAGTAAGATATGCATCGCTACGTTGAATTGTAAGGGTAATTAGTTTTTAATAAAATAATTATATCAGAATTATTTATCAATAAATTATTAAATTAATTCAAAGAGCTGCAGTATCTTCGTAATACATAATTGGTTTGAGGTATTAAGCGTCACTGAATAATAATTACCTCACATAGCTGGGGCAAGGCTGCCGTGACACTAGCGTAATTTAATTAAGTCTAGACATTGCTTTTATTAAATATTACTCTCCCCTGAATGACTTGATCAATATCACAGTAGCTAATAGTATATATTTGGACGTCCTTCGCTGCTGCTTATTATAGGTAAATATTATGTTAATAGTGGTGTCGTCTTAATAACGCACTGATAGCGACAAATTGTACTCAAACAAACGAATGAACGCGCGTCTCACGCCAAGCGTTTTATTATACATTCACAAATTCACAAATAAGATTCAATTATCAGTATTCGTAACTTCAGTAGATGAGGTCATTGCCCTATAAAGGGTTGGTACGTCCATTAATATACTTTACTTACTTATGTTCTTGAGCTATTTTAATAACGAATTTAGCATTTACAATTTAATCTGTAAAGTATTTATATATGTTTAAAATAGTATTCACAATACAATTAGAATATATTTACTGAGGTGTTTGAAACAAAATTTTGAAACATTGTACAATTATTTATTTTAAATTAAAACTAAATTACTAAACCTTTTAGTTTAAAAGATGTTATAGTTCTATCAATATTAATATTTATCTAAATGGGTATGCGTGTTGTGAACAATTCCATTATTTATAACTGCTTAATCGACCAAATTAATACAAAATAATTTCTCGTAAATGCTAAAGTGCTGATGGACTTTACTTAATTTTCTATTTACTTAGAATATAAAACTAATGTATAATATTCATTAGTATTAACCATAAAAGTAAGGTCATAAAAAATATATTCATTTATTCCGTGAATAAAGGTACAATAAAGGTTACATTGAGTGAAGTTTCTCTTTATCCTGCCTCATATGTGAGGCGTGCAAATACTATGTAGGTACTTAAATTTAATTAAAATAATTATTACATTATTTAGCACTAGTCATAAAAATATTTTTGTAGCAAGACATTAACGCCTCGTTACGATTAAATATTTAATCGGTACTTGTCTGATAAGGATTTACATAAATAAGTTTTGTTTTCGCTTCTACAAATATTCGGGAAGAATAGTCTCCCTTCGTCTTGTTAGTAATCATTATGAAGTTGTTGAATTCCTTTATTTCTTTGTGCCTGAGTATCCCAGCAGCACTCGGTCTGAATTTATTCCTTAAATCTGCATAGAGGATTGAAAAGCCGCGCGAGGTGGGAATTTAATAAGGTTATATTGAATATCGCGCCGTTCGGGCGAGATGTTTCACTTAAATTAAAATTCGTGCTAGTACTTCTCGTAAATTATATTAAATATCTCTCTCTGAAGAAAACGATATCATTTGATATTACTTTATTCTAAGGGCAATGAAAAAAGAGCTCAAATAGTGAAGTAATACAATTCAATACGGTTCATTTAAGATATTTGAGAACACGCATGTATGTCGCGTGTTATTGTCTCCGGAAGCGGTGACATTGTGCGATATTGGTATTTTTCCAAGTTTAAATTCAACGTTTATGGTGTTCATTGTATTCGGCCAAATAACAAAAATTGGTGTTAAATTTGATGTCCCCGCATCGCGGCGGCGCGCTGCCAGCGGCGCACTTACACCAGCGTTACATAAACTCGCGTCATATAAACGCTCCCATACATTCCACGTCACAATATTCGAGTATTTCACAAAGGCATATTGTACCAAGTTTGCCACAATGTTAGAAAATATCCCTTTATCCGGCGCCTGGCGACGAAATTCGAACAAATTTTATATCCACTAAAACTCGTAAAGCCGGCGTCTAGTCCTTTCACGGCCCAGCGCCGCGCCGCCACTCTACCCTGACCCCACGCGCCCTCACAACCACTCGCCCGCGCGCCGATCCCGCTCACCTCCGCGGATCATCTTATACCAGTCGTTCTGTCATTATTTCAATAGCACAATGTAAGGGGTTCTAATGTTTGCTTTTCCGTTGAATTTCTTTTTAATATCTTAACAGGGTGATACAATGAGTCGGACGCCTTTTTAATTCATACTGTATACGAGTCACCGCGCTCGAACCAATTTCATTAAGTTTAGGATTTTATACGAAAAGTTTTCACACGACGTTGTGCGAAGGTGAGCGAAGTTGTGAAGAACATGCGTCGGTCGCGTGTGGCGCGGGGGCGGCGCGGGGGCGGCTGACGAGAGACACATTTAATTATACAAGTTTTTGTGGTTCATGTGTCTTAATAGACGTTCCTCGGCGATATTATTACCATTTTAGTACTTTTCCTTAACTGTTTATTCGGAAACCCATCCCGCCCGAACGTTCCGAGCCAGCAATTACACAAAAGAAGCGATCCTTACAAATCCCTCCGTTATTTCACTAAGCCGAGGAAATATTATAATTACGTCCTCGATATCCGTTGGAGGAGAACTATGGAGGTCGCGATAACACATTATGCGCGTATTTATACTATTTACATCGAATAAATAGTGCTAACGCGCACCAACTATCCGATAAAAACAATATCTCCGCCGCCCCCGGTCCTGCACCGCGCTCGGTTTGCAACTTATATCTGTTTTTGCGAGTTATATCGTATTTGCGTTTGTTTATTCAATAAGTGATGATATATTTGCGGTGTTTCAAACAATACGGATCGGATTTGTTTAGGAGTTTACTGTGAGTATTGATTTCGATGCGAACACTTCAACTTCCCTGCGTTTATTAAAGATCCATTTCGGCTCTTTATTTGATAAGACAAATTGTATTAAATTATTGTGAGTAATTGGATCGAGAATTATTAAATGTAACTTATACAACGGCCTCCTTTGTTTCTGGGTGTTTAATTACGGAATACCCTCGGCAGAGCTAAGAAAAGCTTCTCAGTTTACTGACAATTTACAACTACCGTAAACCGTAAACAAGCCTTAATATTAACATCTTATTTATTTACCTGTGCTACTACACTGTGCTCATGTACTACAGTACTACTGTGCACATGTCACCCAATCAGCTTACAGCCTTCTCTGTCGTGTATTAATTAACATTTCCAACTACTTCAATAACGTCTTATAGAATATGTGTCAAAAGTTTTAAAACTCGGAACATGTTCAAGATCGTCCGCTACAATAATTGTTTCCCGCGCGATCTCAACTTAGATTGAAAATTCACAACTTTGTTCGCGAACTTGAGACGATCGCGGTGACGAGAGGAATGAACTCAGAACATACTCGTAGTATAAATACCGGAGAGAAAATATCTTAAGCTGCTAGTACTAGCGTATCATATAGTTTTAATTAATAACAAGTAAGTTGCGTCAGTAATCCTCTTTATTTATCTGCACATCTACGGCTAGAGCTTTTAAAAAGGAGACCATAACTGCCCTGAGACAAAAATCAGCTTACGCTACTTATATGTCTATATGATATTACGTTTATTTTTATTCTATAGAACCATTTAATGTATTATATATTCCATAGAAATATTTAAGCATCTATTACAACAAACAAAACAATACAAAATAAAAAAATACAAAAATGGAACAATTATTATCAAGCCATCAAATGACATGAAACATAAAGCTCTTAGAAACTTTATAAGCATGAACTATGAAACTTACATTTCATAGCGAACTAGAAAATGTCGATTCAAAATCTAGCTCATGCAGCACTTGGTAACAAGCGGTCAGATGAATTTAAATCTTATGTGAAAGTGCCTTAAGTCCATTAGTCTATCTTTGGACATGTGGTGGTGAATGGAATTATCGCAAGTGTCAAGTTAGATTGCGCGTTCTAACTTAGATGACGCAGACCTCCTGAGATATGAGCCGGCGATGTACGTCGAATAGAAACGCAGTAGTGCGGGCGGCAGCGGGAGCGGGTTGGAAACAAATGACAGATTGAATATATTAGGGTTAAATTAATTGATACATAGGTATGTAGTTAAAAGTTCCCGAAAAACCAGCATTAAGTTTCTAAGCAATTACAGAAGTCTTTAAGTCGATCTTCGTATGTGTATCCAAATTAACAATTTGCCGTTTATTACCAGGTGTGTCCGCAGCGTATCTGATCCCGTGAGAATAAAGGAATAAGGTCCTATATCACCAAGGTATAGCTGCCTAAGACCGTCTCCAAAGTCTTATCTATATGCCTATCAGGTGATCGGAGTGAAATAAACCTTCAAAATCGGGTTAGTAGTAGAAAAATATAAAAATGTGTAATAACTGACTTCTTCTCGCACCGAGTCCACCCCCTTACCTGCCATTAAACAAGAGGCTGAATCCACGTCCTGCCTATCCTCGCTGCACGCGGTCGCTATCCTTCAATCTCTACGGAACAACGCGCCACCTCTTCACGATCATTACAACTACGAGTATATGACGTTTGATGTACACAAAAAAAAATTAAGCCATTGGTAAAGATTCAAAGAGTGATCGAATTGAAATAGCTTTTAAGGGACGAATGTGGTCATTTAATAGACATATGTGAGTTAGCTCCTCAGTAATTTGTATATGATTTCGTTGTTAGTAAAGTAAGTGTAATTTAACGAAGTGTTCATCAAAATACCGACTCTTATTATAAAATACGTCACTCTCACGAAATTGAAGGGACGCTCAATACAGCGTTCTTTAAGGCTGCCATGAAAATAAAGAGACATTTAATTAACATTGTCGGCTGTACCATCGACAACAAAATCCTCAGACATTTTACAAAAGGGGACCAAACAAAGACCGTCGCGTCCGACTGACGGCCACTAGTTGACGTGAGGACGGCTTCTTTGGACGTGTTCTTAAAGCTGAAGGCAACGACGCATAAAATAAATAAAAGATTTACTACAATACATAATAATAAATCAGATTGTTTTGATCCCCAACAAGATTAAATATTCTATTACTACAAAATAAGAAACGATATTCATACATAGCTCATAACATAAACATACGAGCTTTCGCAGCGAAATCATAAAATTATAACGCAGCCATGTTAAGAGGAACATAATATGCACATTAAACCGAACCGAATGCTCATAAACTTTTCAAACGGTAGTACAATGCTGCGCAAACACGTCAATATTACAAAGTTGTCGAGTGACGCGGCCGCGGCGCTGCGGCGCGGGCGGCTCGAGGGCGGCTGCTCACATCATTAGCTGCTGCTCTCGATTGTACTATCTAAATGCTTGTGGTATTCTGCAGAGCGTTCTACGATCCAAACTTTCATTTCTATTGGAAATTGAAATATTTCCTAATTCCAGTTCCTAAATACTAAGTGCAGATAAATTATAAATTAAATTTAAGGTAGTTCAATTTAAAAAAGTTTAACATGATTACATTATAGATGAAATATTTTTAGTTTACAATACGATCCAACACTATTTCTTGGAAGAAAACCCTATAACATATAAGCACTGACGCACAAAGCATATAAGCATTGAATACGTTACATTAAGTTTAATCGTAATTCACAGCGTAGCATATACTGCACTAAACATGTTACTTTAGACATGTTCACATGCGAAATAACCAACACATGACACTGAGCATAAACATACTTATATGCTGCATGTATACATATGATAAATATATACATGTGTGTATACAAGTATGTGTATGTGCATACATACATGTGTATACAAGCAACATGTCGGAGGGAAATCCCATAATGTACCGATCCATTACACGGGGCGACGCCATTGTCCCAGCCTAATGAGCTGGAGCCCGCGGAACACCTCACCTGACTCCCACCTCCAGGGTCTATTAATCACGCCACAAAAACCCGTCTAGGCGGTTACACAAAAACTAAATTGACTTTGTTCATTCAGTTTCAAGTTTGAGCTGTCGATACAGATGATATACCAATTGTGTTTGGAGATGCAACTTGCGTTTGGACGTAATTGCAATGCTGCTGTGAAATTGTAGGAGTTTTATCTATTTTATTGGTGTTAGATGTTGATCAGTACCTACTATGTAATTTGGTGTATCCATGTGGAAATCTAACCAATGACTAGGCTATTAAAACGTGTTTACGATTTTTTTATAGAAACTTATATCCATCGTTAATTTTAAATACGCATCTTTCAGTAAAATATTCTTATACCATAAGGAATACTATACTATACTATACTCTACTACACATATACTCGTATAATTATTAAAATGAACATTTCCGAAAATAAAGTAAATTTCTTAAAATGAATACAAAATACGAAATGTAAGTCAGACTCGTTACATTAAAACGTTATAAACACTATTTCAAATATTTCAGTAATAAAAAGTTTGAAAAAAGCGTACATTTAATACTGTCAAAATCACTCATTTAATCTCTACTGAAGAAGCATTTGTCATCTCTGAGTACGGATCTTGTTTCATAAAACGCAATCGCGTCGTTAGATGCGAAATGTTTGTTCTGAAGGTCCTAAAAGCGACGTTCACGCCGCACGAGTCAGACAGTTTAAAGTATCAAGTACGTCCTACAAAGTATGCAGCGAAGGATCGCAAGCAAACACTCTTAATGTTCTTTAAACTAACCGCAAGAAAATTGAAAGCAATTTGTTAGTGTTTAACATCCACTTCTTACTAAGCCTCAGTTGCAAACAATTAGAATATTACCGCGAACTAAACAGATACTTACTGTGGTGTAAGAGAGTTCACTTTACGCTGGCTGCGAAACGGTAATTGAATTAACAAACAAATATGTTGTGTTTAGCGGTAAGTAGGTGCATTAAGACTATTTACTGTGGGTGATAGTGTGTGATGACGTCATTACATATACAACGGCGGAACTACCCACATTTGCCGGGATCCGGCTGTTTTGTGTTAGTTTCGTCACAGCGCAATGAGACCGTAGAATATAGAAGAAAAGATGCCTTTACTTCTATACAAAGCTATTATCTTATCAAAAGTGTAGGTTCTTCGTTAACTCTTAAGTAAAGTTTAACTATGTACCACAAAATACCTAATTATAATATAAAAGACTAGCAGCGCCCCACGGTTTTACCCGCGTTGTGCCCGTTCCCGTGAGAATTTCGGGATTTTTTTTACATAAAAACCTTCCTCTTGAATCACTCTACCTATTACAAAAAACCACATCAAAATCCGTTGCGTAATTTTAAAGATTTAAGCATACAGACAGACAAACAGACAGACACGAAAAAGAGACGACTTTATTTTATACTATGTAGTGATACTAGAAATTAGTTGGCAAACGTGAAAATTAGGATGAAAGAAAATTGCTTTGCTCTTTATTTTTATCCATTTACGTGTACCGATACTACTAGCTATGTCATCTGCACACGTACAATCATAAAGTACAAATAACAATAAAAATATTTCGTAATACATATAAAGCCCCTCGTGGGTGCACCGCACGCGCCCACACTGTGTCACATGCTACACATAATTTCACATGATCTCCGCACTAACTCCCAGTTTTCGCGCGATCTTCCAGCTTTTACACTTTCACAGTTCAGCGTAATTTCAAATATCAACCGCAGTCTCAGCTCGCAGGGACTTCACTTGGATTGCATCAGATTGTACATATTTATTTATTTATTTATTTATTTATTTATTTTTGGGGAAACAACAGCTATACATAACAATATACACACAGAATAGAAAACAGTCAGCCAATTACAGATTCCCACGAATAGATATAGAAATCAAACAACACATAAGAACAAAATTAACAAAAATAAAGAAAGAAGAAAACCCGTAGATAAAACACAATGCACAATATAAAAGAACTATGTGAAGTAATAACAAATTAAAGTCAATCAAAAAACTCTCTGCCCAGTACTCGTCTCACCAAGTTTACACTATCGTTAAACAAATCCAAATCAGCATGTTTATTAATTACTAGCTTTTGCCCGCGGCTTCGCTCGCGTGGAATTTAGTCTGCCACATTAAGTTTCGTGAAATATAGTTTAAAACATTTTTTTATTAAACCGACACAAAAAGAGGACCCTTTTCCTTTCAATTGGGATAGGTCATGTCACTGTTGAGCGAGAGAGAACACGGTTATGGTCCATAACAAAGCCCAACTCTTTTTTCGGTGGTCAAAACACCGAGTTGGCCGTCGATTTCGTTATGACCGTCAAAGAGTGACTTGTACATAGGTCATGTGTCACTGTTGTGCATTGGGCCCGGGCTCCATAGTATCCCAAGGTCCTTTAATTTATTATTTTATTTTAGTTACTACTTGCGGGCCCGCAGACACGTCACTTGCGGCCCGCAGCCCAATCCAAAATTGTAAAGCTGTCTACACACCAAAGCCGCCGGCCCGGCGGCACGAACCCGGTGGCAAGGCCGGCGGCCTGATTTTGAACGATTTTGAACGATTTTCGTGCAAAATCAGGCCCCCGGCCTTGCCGCCGGGTTCTTGCCGCCGGGCTGGCGGCTTTGGTGTGTAGACAGCTTAAAATGTCTTAAAGAAGTAAACACAGTAGGTAGAACCACCGTTTGTACGTAGGTAGAACCACCAACAAACTATCGTTTGGTCACCGACATTTTGTGTCTAATGTTCTTCACTCTCCCGCTTCCACATCTTGGCACTCTCCCACCTCCGCATCGTAGCACACTCCCACCTCCGCAACGTCACTCACTCCCACCTCCGCATCGTAGCACACTCCCACCTCCGCATCGTAGCACACTCCATACATACATCCATCCTCACTAACTTTCGCATTTATAATATTAGTAGGAAGTAGGATGATTACTTATAATTCTCAGGAGCTCTTGACTGTTCGACGATCCGCGCCAGAATGACTTGCGGAGCGTTGAGCAGTCTTATTTATAGACACTCAATAACAACCATTTTCGTACAGAATTGATGTTACAATAGTTTTAGATTGATATAACTTTTTTATTTATGAACCGATTGAAACAAAACAAAGCCTAAATGTTAATCCCAGCAAATCACAACGCATTAGTGAAAACCGCATTCAATTCGGTTAAGCCGTTTCTGAGATTAGCGCGCACAAACGTACAGACAAACAGACAAACAGACATACAGACAAACAGACAAAAAATCTAAAAATCATTGTTTTGGGTTCTATTGCGTTCATAAAGCCCCTCTTATATATTTTTTCTTATATATCTTCTATGTACAGACAGCGACCATTTACAATTTTATTATATGTATTGATGTATTGATGATTGATGTATTGATGATGATATGTATTGATGATTAATTATTAAATTAAAATTATTATAAAGTTTCAGTAAATTCTACTAACAGAGAAAAAAAGTAGTTATTCATAATAGAATTAACTCTTACTAATAATATAAACGCGAAACTTTGTATATACGCATATTTGTTAGTCTTTCTCGCAAAAACTACTGAACGGATATGGATGAAATTTGGCAAACAGTTAGTTTAGGCTTGGAAATAACAACACTTATGTTACTTTTTACCGCGGGATAACATCTCAGACCCACGGGAAACTGGAAGGAATCTGTTCGACATTATTCTTAAAATTCAACAGCTTACAAACTACCTTCAGCCGTAAAAGAACAATGTTTTTTCATTCCCATGGGAGTACTATGATTTCCCTCGGTAAATTATTCTTATAGTTTATGATATCAGCCTAAACTAACTTAAGTAGAAAGAATTTAGATGAGCCCTTTTAATTTTTTTCCCATGGTAATCCAGTCAATTCCAAGGTAATAAGTAGCTATAACATATTCTAATTTATCTAGTAACAATGATCGACGTCGTTCGTTGTCCGGAACAGGCGTTAAAAAAAAACCATAAAATACCGATTCCCATGGGAAACGGATGTTTTCCCGCGGTAAAAAGTAGTCTTTATGTTGCGCCAGGCTCTAAAATATGTCGGTACAAAATTTCAACCAAATCCGTCAAATAGTTGCGGAGATTAATGGTGCCTATGTATAAGCATAGAATAGTGTTCGACGTGATTCTTCAATTTGACATAACTTTTTTATTTATGAACCGATTGACATGAAACAAACACTAAAGCATAACTGAAGCATACCACAACATATTCGTGAAAACCACTCGGATCAGCCGTTTCTGAGATTAGCGTGAACAGACAAACAGACAAACAGACAAACAGACAAAAAAAAAGTTGATTACATTTTTGGGTTCGACATCGACATAACAATAACCCCTGCTATTTTTTTTATTTTTATTTTCAATGTACAGACAGCACTTTTCTACAATTTTATTATATGTATAGATATTAAACCGATTGCTTGCACGCCACAAAAAAGAATTAGCACGGTAATTAGTGTTAGCGGAAGGAACAAATAAAGTAGGGGGTTTACGGAAGCGTTTAGTTGGACCAACTAGAAGTAGTTTTGACAATAACTCAGGACAATCAATCTTATTATATTTACTACGTATACAAGGATTTACTGTATATATACGGATCGAGGTACACAAGGATTACTCCACCGTTCGTTTGAGCTGCGGATTGAAACCCAGATTTAGGTTTCAATATAATCGCTCTTCAAGTTTGTTTTCATAGAATCAAGTTGGGTTTATACAGGACTAGACATTTGAGTCGGGGATAACTTGACAGTGATTTTATTCCATTATTCCGTCTCTGTACTAAGCTAATATTGATTTAATTGATTTGCTGATCAGTTTGGTCTTCTGATACAGTTATGAAATTACTAAAACTTACTTTATCGACTCCGAGTAGACTAGTGGACCTAAATAAAATAGACAGATCAAAACTCAACAGATTAACGAATCTATGAATCGACTTAAGGTCGTCCCTAGGAAGCAACGATGCATTGTCTATTTTCTGTCCATGATTTGTCCTAAAACTATCACTTTTGTCTTTCGGCGGAAGGACGCTATTAGATCATTTAATTTTGAAGAATTTAAATTAAGATTTATTCTTTGTGCGAACAAAATATTTAACGAGAAAGAGATAAAAAAAGAAACAAAGCAAATTCTCTTAATATAGATGTCGGAATTAAAAGCAAGTCGTTATCAGCACGCTCAAAGCTGCGCCGCGCTCGTGCGAGTCAAAGCTCCTCCGAGGGCGGTGGCGGAGACACGGCCGCTTTACATTTATAATGCGCCCTCGGGTCAGCGGCTACCTCGTCTTGCTCTCCCTCGGCTAGCATTCAAAAATACTACTCCTTGGACACACAAAGAAACTAAAAACACACGGAATTTTACTCAACGTAGCACTGAGCGCAGCAAGTTGGCATGGATTGCATTACATTATAAATGACTAGCCACGCCCCGCGGTGCTACCCGTCCCCGCGGGAAGTTCGGGATAAAATGTATCCCATATGTTATTCTGATGTACCTACATTACTAGACGTTTTACGTGACAGAGCGATAAACATACATCCATCCTCACAAACTATCGCATTTATAGTGTTATGTTAGTAGTAGTATTATAAATGATATAAATATTTATTTAAGTTTACCAATCCATATTAGGAAAAAGTTAACCCAACTTTCAAAATCTATGGAAGGCTTGACTATTTTACACGATAAAGCAAGTTGTAATATTAAAACTTTCGTCGCTTAGATACTAGTAGCGCCATCTCTGCGGTGGTGTTTGAAGCTTGTAGACTTGTTTCGGTTTCTGGTTGGTGGCTGTACATTATTTGTAGGAATATAAGTAAACTAAGTTCAAGAAGTTATACCTAGATGTCATTATGTGATTTTTTTCTACAGATTACTGCGAAAATAATGTCTATATAAGTATGTTCAAACAATATTGAGGCGGGTTTAGACAGGGTCAGTAACTGACATCGATTTCGATACAAGTTAGGGCTGACCCCACAAATACCCAATATAAACGGATTTGAAGTCAGTAGAGCGGCGGGAAGTCAGCGCTGACTTCAATATTCGCAGACGAATATTTTGAGATCAGTCGGCGCCCCCCGCCACCCGCGCCCTCCCGCGCCCTCCCGCGCCCTCCCGCGCCAGTGGTAAATATAAAATACCCCGTGTAAATGGAGAAGTCAACGCTGTGCCAGTCACTGTCACTGTGTTGTGGATTGACGCCACGTTGCGTAGATTTTTTTTCTGCTTTTTTCGCAAATTCATTTTTGTAGCGTATGCTCACCGTACTCAGCTTACCACGACTACTGACTCCATGTAAACGAATGTAGCCATGGATGGCGGCAGTGTCGGCGCCTATACTGACTTGTGCACTGACCCTGTATAAACCTGGCTTTACATTCAAGAGAGGGGTGGATGGACAGTTGATTAAATCTCGAATGCACCCCTTCTACAATACATATCCCTAAACACTACATATTCATTTCGGACGGGGGCATCGGATATCAATCTATATCTATGGCTTCTAATATAATAAAGCTAAATAGTTTAATTTCCTATTTGTTGAACGGTATTTTTATGTTGGATAGCCACATTAAGGCTTTTTTTCTTACCCAATTGTCTCAGTAACAAGCGTAGTTAAAACCGCGGGCCGTGGCTGGTTTTTTACAGGTAACATAAAGTAGGTAACTTTGTTTATAAGTAAGGAACGGAATGAAAGTGCACAGTTTTCACGTGTTATTTTTATTTTCCATCATAAATAAATAAATTGTTCAACTTTTACTTAAAGACATTGTTATGTAAGTACAAAAAAGTTTAGCTTAACGTTATTTATAAAAGGATATGACTTCATTATGAAAGTGGATATGAAATCAATTACCATGAAATACATACAAATAATGTTTTGCCAATGTGAAATGAGTCTGTAGCTAATTGTTATAAGGTTTACATTTACATACACACGATTCAAATGGAACATCAACAGACTAAACTACGGATATTTCAACGATATACAAATAATTATTTGTTCTAAGGCAGTGTTAACGACGTAACATACTTTGTGCGAGAGTCGGGTTCATGGCCGGGCGACAACCTTTGACGACTGAGGAGAATACCCCCTACATAATAATAAGAATAACCTTAAGATCGGATCAAAAAGCGCTGCAACCTTTTTCACTACATTATGTACGTAGTTTAAGAGGATGAATTTGAATCTTTTGCTACAATACCAGCTTTGAATCTCCAGTATTATATAGGTATAATAAATTGTACATTTTTCTGATGATGTAAAACATAGTATTGAGATATATTTGTTGTAATACAATGATCATGAACCCGCCGGTCGCGAGCGAAGCCGAAGTGTACTCGCTAAAAGGCAACTTGTACTTAATTATAATAATAGTTCGTCTTCAAAACAAAACTCACTATTTTGTATTCAACAATGTTTGATCAAAATCAGATAATTCAAATTCTGTTCAATTCTTTCCTAGTTAAACAAGGTAATTAAGTTGTACACAAAATAACTTGTTTTATTATCTGTTTTTATTACAAACACAGTAGACTAGATAATATCTACATTTAGCCAAAACATACATTAAAACTCAATATCAAAATCCGACAATAGTTACTGAGAACGTCTAATTAAAATTACTTACAATATTTATACATTTAATATTCTCTTTACACGCGCGTACGATAATATAATAATATTATTTTATCACATTATTTTAATTCCTAATAATATATTGTAACTATAATAAAGGGTTTCTTAGTAACCTTTATTTAATTAACACAATAATTTAATGACTAGGCTGCCTCACAAGGGGCGACGCGGACCCGCGCCTCACTCCGTGTTCAGATTTATTTATCAAAACATCGGGGCTGTCATTTTATTTCGTTATTTTCGCCAAGTGGGTAGCAGCCTTTAACAATGACTAATTTTGATATATTTTTTTTATTAAATGTTTCTCATATACAAACCAAGTGACAACATTTCGAATAATATTTCCTTTATTTTTGTTACAATTCTGTTTATATTTTATTTATATTTTACCTTGACTGTAGATAATAGTTACTATGCATCGCAATAAAATCGTAAATGAAAATAATAATGAGTAAAAATATCATACAATGCGACTCTACTACAGTTGACTTAAATGGTTTTATCCTAATCCTTCAGTAATAAAGTTGTATTCGATATGTCCAATGCAATATTTCATAATGTCTAATTAATTATATTATTTCACGAGTTACAATCAGTGTTGGGCCACATTACATTAATTTTACAACCTTTTATTCTCAAAATAAACTAATACGCCGCGCGACGAGAGGATATTTGCAATGTGAATAACAAACAAATACCAACTTAACTAGACCTATACAGGTACACGTGTACTCGTCTAGACAAAATATAGCTGTCGTCGATACGGAGAGTAATTGAAATTGATTTGTATCGTAACATGACTTGGTAGGAGGGCTCGCAGATGCGCATTAATTTGCAAAACTGCATCGCGTCTGTCTGGCTCCCGCGAGGAACACCTGTCTGCAGCGCCGTCCGCCCGACATACCGCTCGCCCCAGCCACCGCCCGCCCCCGCCTCGCCCACGCCCCCGCCCACTCGGCGCGAAACTCAATAACAATGGCGGCCCACGATGTGGAAATGGACGCAGCCCTAGTGGAGCCAGATTCACAAAGTAATGGTGATAATAATGCCATGAATACTAATCCACCTCAGGGGCAAAACACACGGCCAAACGAAGAAAGTATTGCATCAGAGTAAAATATTTTGCCGCAAGCGCAGCTTGCAATGCCGGAAGATCAGATACCGATGAACCAAGAACCAAATGCATTGCCCGCACAAAACATGATAGTAGAAGAACAAAATATTGTGCCTGAACCTCAGCAGGCAATTCCAGAAGAACATATTAAAATTCCTAAGGAACCTAATGTATCGCCTCTACAGAATATTTTGCCTGAAATTCAAAATATTTTGAATGATCAAAATATTTTACGCGAAGCACTGCTTGCAATGCCGGAAGGAAATATACTAATTGGTGAAGATTTTAATGGACTGTCTCCACAAAATGCTTCCCGCCCAGATGTTTTGCTTGAGGGTATCTCACCTGAAGCGCAATCTGATGGCGAGCAAGCCATGCAGCACAATATGATTCCTGAAATACCAATCGTTTTACCTGAAATACAAAATATATCAGCTGACAATCACAATATTTTGGCGGCGGCACAAAATGCTTCAGAAGTTGAGCCGGTACCGATACCCTTTATCATTCCAAAAAGCGAAAAAGCCATGAAACTCTGGCATGACTATAATACGAATCCTGATAAACCGCGACATTCCAGAGAGATGGTTAAAGTAGATTTAACTCCGGAGTATATGTGTGACAAGGTGATTCCGGAGATTCAGTTGCGTCCGGTTCTGTACGAGCCGTTGATCCGGAGGTGCATCGCCAGGAAGTACCGCATGCAGGCCTGGAGGGAGGTGTATTTCGCCGTGACGATGGATTGGAATCAGATGTCGACCGACGCACGGGCGCGCCGAGGTTGAAGCTAGTTTTTCACATATTGTTTAGAAAATAACATGCAAATTATGTGGCGAGTACAATATACAACAATTAATCATATTGACTCTCCGCAACCTTTGCCATATTTGAATTTCATTCACCGACTCCCTTTGACCACAAGGATTGCTTAAAACTGTTGATAAACATGAAATATTACCTCATTACTCTTTAATATACATGTACAAAAATAAAAATATTCATATGCTTCTGTTACAGCTAGCGCTATACATAAGAAGTGGAACGAAGTATACGATCTATTTGCCAAGGAGTTGAAGAATTGTCGGGGGAAAATACAATTAATCACGGCTAAAAGAGACAACTTGTTGAATTCGCTGCTATTTTTGGTGCCCGTAATATATCAACAACAATCACTCCGAGACTAAACTCAGGAACTCAGACTGTGGAGAAGGATGTATCCATGGAGGAAAACCAGGCTTTTGGACACCAACAAAAGACTGGATATTTTGGACAAAAAATGTCATGACAATATATTATGCTTGTTTAAATAAAGATTGTTTCGGTAAATGTAAGAGTTTTAAATAATTACTAAGATTTGTTTGAAGGAGAGTGGCCATTGTCAATATTTATTGCATAATGTTATGACTCAGAAACAGCGATTAACAGCGATATATTCACTGCGATGCGAAGATGCGAATATTAGAATTGCGAAGTTTTTTAATGCTCAGTTTTTCAATGCTACTTTCTGGAAATTCTTCTAATATATTCATAACGTAACATAAAGTTGGACATGCTTTCGAGCAGATATAAACATTTGATGTGCATATTAATCAAGGGCGGGTTTGAGAAGAAAATGTAATGTGGTCTAACACTAGTTGTTCAATGATAATGTGTCCACGTCTCAATCACTAGTTTATGTTTCATAGTTTTTCACTGATAACTTTAGTCACTGAAAGTTTCACAGTTCTTCTCACTTCATCAAACTTAACTTAAACTGGTGGGTATGATTTATTTGTCGTGAACTTTTTTAAGTTCTTTATTAAAAGCGATATATCCACTAGATATCATTTGCAAGACGGTTATAGAAATGTTAGTGATGTTTGATTGTCGTAATGAACTGCGAAGACGCATGAAGAATGCTTTTCCATGCAAATTAATCGAATTCCTTAGAATCTCTGCCCTTCATTCAACAAAATTACAATTTTGTTAACAAGTGACATAATTTGGGGTCAACTTTAATTGTAATAATATATACCGCGTCTTAAATATTTCATTCAATATTAATGAAGTTATAATAACTTGTAACTATAATTAGGCCTTGGTCACTTTATAAACTTTTGCAACATAAACTTTTAAACATCAGGTTTTGATGTGATTTTTGCTGTTGTTATTCAAACCTTTAAACTTTTGGACACGATCTGTGTTCAAATGTGGTTTAATCCAACTGTGGACTGGAAAACTTGTCATGTTTTCGCGTATTGCCTCTGTGCGACCTCCCTTGGTCTTTTGATCCTCTTGCATTGAAAATCCCCACTCTTGCTCCCTTGCAACAATCAAATCCACTCACATTACTAGAATCCATGTTAAGGGTAAAGTGTTTAAACGTCGAGTTGTGCGAGGAAGTTGGAGACGTGGTGGTGCGCGTGCGGCGGGTGCGTGGCGTGGCCCTGGTGCGGCGCGTGCGGCGCGCGCGCCAGCGCGTCCAGGTCGGCGTGGTCGCGCCGCGCCGCGCCGCGCGCGCGCCCGCGGGCCAGCAGCAGCGGCGCCGGCAGCAGCTCCGGCATCACGCTGTGGTGCGTCACCAGCGCGCTCAACGAGGAGAACTCCTTTGTGAAGCCCTGACAACAAGCAATCCTTTCCTTTAAATTCATAATATATTGCTTTATAGTATAATACTTATCGCTTATTTGTAGAATTTACACAGTGTTAAAAATACAGCTGGACAGTAGAAAGTAAACACCTAGAATCTACATCATCATTACCATATAGCTTCACCTGTTCCGTTACCTGCGTGTTATTGAATCTTCGAAGTTTTTAACCCATTCCTTCCGACCCTTCCCATTAAGATAAAACACTACGCATTTTTCAAAAAAGAAAGTTATTTTAACTTATTTGTGCTCAGTAGTATAATGCTCTACTAGTCTCTGAACCAGTAGCTAGTAGTAGCCTCTGGTAGCGTACCTTGATCTTGTATCCCTTGGGCGTGCGCAGGATGAGGTAGTGCGCGATGCCGCTGGGCTGGAAGTCGCGCGGCACGCGCACCGACAGCGCGTGGCAGCCTGCCTGCGTGGTGGACCCGCGCACCAGGAACGCGCCCACCGGCTGGCTGCTCAGCACCTCCAGGGCTATCTGTATCAGTAACGATATAACGGTCAATTGTAGGTAAGAGGTGACCATAAAAATTGCTTATGTGATGATTGCCTTGGGATTAGATTGTGGATCTGAAATATTATTATAATAAGAGACAAGGTTAAGAAATTCATTAAATCAACAGATTCTTTAGCTTTAGCTCTCGTCAAGAGCAGAGAGGTACAATCAACTGGTACATTGTGATATGTGACGGCACGTCCCATTTAATGCTTTGGTATTCAAGACAACATCACCGTCTAATTTCGCACTTTAATAGAGTTCCTTCTTACAAGTGGAAGGTATACACTGAGTAGATCTATTTTAGACAGGAAGTCATTGATTTCAAAGCGGTAAAATTGGTTGAGGCTATTATGACCAAAGCGGACAGTTTAAAGACTGGACTACGTCCAGTCAAGGAGGAGAATGGGCAAGTAAGTCTGCTGGTTATTGTTTAGGTGTGGACCGTATATTACCTCTCGTGGTATCCCCTGCTGGAACCAGGGCGCCTGGCGCAGCTCCGGCTCGGTGCGCGGCACGTTGTTGTTGCCCGAGCCGAGCGACAGCCCGCCGCCGCACGACGACGCCGACGACGACGACGTCGTGTGGCTGCATGCCGCAGACCCGCCGCTGGAATGCACAGACAATCTACTTGGGAACAATCTACAAGCACAAACAAAACACAACGTTAACACAATACACAGAAATTGGTATAAAACACATCACGTTAACAAAACATATAAACTGGCACGTAACACAAATAATACTGAGATAATTTACGAGTATGATCCTGCCGTGGAAAGGTTGAAATTGTACCATAACATAAATACCACCAATTTGGGGGAGGACATGATTTATGCAGAGATTTGGCAGATGTTTGGATCACACAGCGTCCAAAGCATTGAACTTAAAACTTATCGACTTAACAAATATGTTGTTAGTTGGTTGAGTACACTAATACGCTCTAGCAGGGCTAACAAGCACGACAGGCCAAAGCTTTGTTTTTGTTGGTCTTATCCCTGAAAATATCTTCCCTATTTTAGGAATATGTAATTAAAATAGTGCCTAACTTAAGAACTACTAAAATAATGTAAGGTATAAATATGTATAAGTATTAGTTATTATGTATTAGGCTGTTTTTGGCAATAAAAGTTTTTGTATTTTGTATTTTCTATTTTTCATTTACTCTCTATTTAGTCTGAATACCTAGAATAGAGGCATTCTATTGCTCAATCCCTTTTTTCCGTAACGAGTAGAACATCCGACCGACCTGTTCTTTGTATTGCTACACCGCCTGAAGTCGACGTCCAAGTCGTGCGTGTCGTGGCGTCGCGGCGTGGGCGGCACGGAGTCGCGGTTGCTCTCGCGGGTGCGCGCCTCCGCCTCCGACGCCTCGTTGATGTAGCCCCCGTTCATACATAAGGGTAGGTTGGTGGGCCTGCAAATTAAAAGTACAAGAACATTTTTATGGGAAACAGATTTAGTTTCAAGCTTAAGTAATAGTCCGAAATGGTTTAGTATCTGAATGTATGCTACCTGAATCACTATTGGATCTGTATTGTATTGGATATACTCGTAGATGTCATATTTATGAAGTTTCTAAGCAGCTTCTTAAGGAGATAAAATAATGGCTTTTATTTACTTTAGCATCCTAATTAATACATGTAATGTAAGTGAATATTGCTAAATTAGTTGAGATATATTTATATACAAACTATTATTTGCACCTCATTTATAATTTAACAAGGTAATATAGTCTGTAATATGAGAAATCCTGCGTTATGTGTGTATTATGTAAACATAGTAATTCAAATTCAGCCAAAGAAACGCCATAATATGTTTACAGGTTCATAAATTTCATCACGAACGCAATACTCGGAGGAGTACAGCGCCTATTTCACGAACCTTACGTTTACGTGACGCGGGACCGCACGGCAACAACGACACGTGGCTTACGATCAACTCCATTCACAGAACAAAGAACTGCGAAGATTCTAAACTTAAGCATTAGCACACTTTAGGTCACGACTGGAGTTATAGTTTCCTGGTCAGTGAAATCATCTGAAAAAGTGCACACAAGACACAAGATGCCTAACAAACTTTTAAGGACGAAAGAATCACCTGTTGATAGACTGTTAAAGAGCAGTTGTGTTCATGTCACACAAATTAGGCTGTCATGTCAGAGGGCTACAGTGGGCTCAGGCCTGAGGCTCTTTTTTAATTCACCTATAATGTCCTGGACAAAAGTATCCTTAACATCATCCAAGCATCCCCAACCTGTGCTAGATTAGGCTCAAGCTGTTACCAAATATAATACGAAAATAAAAAGTGCTCCTCTATAAGTAATATCATAAAATATTCGAGCACTAGACGGCCATGCTCCCTGTAGTTGGTGCTAAGCATACAAACGATCAACATTGGAGAACAAACATTTACTTTGGCGTAAATATTTGATGCCGCTCTGGAACTACTTCCAGTCTTACACTAGATATTACTACCGCGGCGTGTGAACGTAAGTGGATTACAATGTGCTAGAAGAGTTTTCAGATGAGATAAAAAGCCAATCATTTTATTTTGTGCCATGTAATAATTATTCTATGCCAACGGGCTATGGAGCGCAGCATACTAGGTGTGAAACTCATTGATCGCATCCGTAACACTGAACTGCGCTCTCAGACCAAAATTATGGATGTAACTCGGAAGGCGGCCAGTTTAAAATGGGACTGGGCGGGACACGTCAGCCGTATGCCAGAACATTTTTGGGCGAAATCCGTCACCTTTTGGACTCCAAGCACAAAAAGACCCCTCGGAAGACCCCGCAAGCGTTGGCGGGACGAACTAGACCAACACAACAATAACTGGCCCACAATAGCTCAGGATAGAGATCAGTGGAAGGAGGGTAGGGAGGCCTTTGCCCTGCAGTGGGACATTTATGGCTAATTAATAAATAATAATTATTATTATTCTGCAATCTGTCTGGCCGTCTGTCTCCCTTTTTGTTACGCTCACAAGTCTAAACAAAAAAAACGGTTTTGATAAATTTCGCACAAAGATAAACTGAAAGACATAGACTGAAAGCATACTTTTATACTAACATTTCCGCGGGAATAGGTACACCGCCTTTTAAACCATAGGGCCAAACAAAGGGTATTAAGTAAGCCCTGTTATGATGCTGCACTACGATACTGGTAGTACAAGAAAAAAAACAGTTAATATAGGGGACGACGCTTAGGCTAAAAGAAACCTGTATCTGAAACATTGAGAGACATCAATTGAATTACAACAACGCGTTCGGTTATGGTCTGCTCTATAATTGCATCAAGTTCAAGTAGCTCTTGCAGCTGGTATGAATAGCGCTATTTTTTGTGAGATTTTTGCGAGACCGGTCTATGACCGGTTTGTATTTCTATTACTAACGCTGTAGGTGTCGTTTGTAATGACGATTAGTTATAACAACATACGTGGTAGGAGTATCAGCAACAAGCGGCGTTGAGTCGTCATCAGAGGGCTGCAGCAGCGCGCCGCTGAAGCCCAGCGCCAGCCGCCTGAT
This sequence comes from Cyclophora albipunctata, assembly GCA_963082685.1. Lineage (NCBI taxonomy): Eukaryota > Metazoa > Arthropoda > Insecta > Lepidoptera > Geometridae > Cyclophora > Cyclophora albipunctata. The sequence continues at coordinate 158,470 of OY720121.1, read as the reverse complement.
GAGCGGCGGGCGCTCGCCCAGCCGCCGGTAGCAGCTCACCTCGGTGGGCGAGCCCGACTCCTCCGAGCTGCTGGGCGACACCTCGCTCAGACCCGACCCCGAAAGGAGGTCGCATTTCGAAGGGGATCTGGAATGGTTGGGGTAGGGGTAGAGACATTAGTACGGTCTTAGGTTCCATGCGGACGCGACCATTCGCGGAAAAGGTCACAGTCAACAAAATATCGGTCTTCCGTGGTGTGATTCATCTCTCTAAAATGAATGTGCTGTGCTGACTTTCTCTTTAACAAAGTTAAAGTAAATGGTAAAAACGGTGGTGTATGTGCATTGTGCATTTTCCAGTAGACCAAAATTAGAGTTTAATTCCAACGTCAATGGAACGTTTCCAATTTTCTTTCCAAACATAATGCTGAAGGTCATATTCAATAACAGAAACAGCGTTTTTGCTCAGCAATGAGGCACTACAGGCCAATACGTTTCACAGGTTATAGTGATGTACGAACCTGTCTCCGCGGTGCGGGTAGTGGTGCGTGAGGCCGGGCAGCGAGTCGGGCGCGCGCGTGCCCAGCCCGCATTCGCTCCCACTTAACTCCTTGCTCTGGGGACAGGACAACACACGCTGTCGTTAATAAAACATAGACTTCATCAGCCATAACGTCAACTGACGATGTTGTATATGGGACCATGAAACTATACCAAACAATGCTGAAAGAATTTCTGAAACAGTTCATAACTGCCTATAACATAGGAGTATACATATATAGCAAATAATATTTGAAGTCCTTTTTATTTTGATGACGGTTAACAAACCAGTTGCGACTTTAACGACCAGTAATATAAAGCTAAGTTACCTAATTTCCTGCAAATAGCGACTTGTATTAGGTAATTTAAGTCCTAGATAACTCGTAATAATCATTTAACAATGCCGTTTCCTATTATATTGTGCCATTACTAATAATTCCCACAACCATTTGCAATATATCAAATTAACAATCTAACTCCGTTGACTCGTGATCAGATAGCCTTAATCAATCGGAGCGATTCCGGTCCTTAACGAGATTAGAGGCATAATCAGCATTCCTTTGTAGAGCGGCCTTCGTAGCCGAAGACTCGGCAGACACAAACAGCACTACAACATCAGTATACAAAACATTCTAAAAACATCTCGCACTTCAATCATCATTTCCTACATGTCATCGTCCCACAAAAACCAAATCCTCTTCAGCCAATCATAATAAATATAATTTCTAACATAATCCCTTTAAATATACTGTCGACTACAAAGTATTCAGCTACAAAAAAGTTTGATGTATGCCTAGCCTTAGACAATAACAAGAAATCAATGCGATGACAAACCTCCCGGAGGAACACTCAACGTAATTTCAAACCGTAAATCTTTTCAGAATAGGGTTGAAAATACAAAAGGTTATAGTGAACATCGCGTGACGATAAATATTGAAAGGGAAGTATCTAATCCTATTTCGGTTTTGTTTTGGTTTTGAGGTTTTTGTTGTTTTTGGAATGGAAATGCTGGTATCGTGTTACTGTCTACTGCATTTTAAACAATCCGGGTTTTATATTGGAAGCTTCCGAGGAGTTTGCTATTCATCATGAGGATTCCTTTTTTTAAATTGAAGATTGAAGGTGCTTTAAAAATAGAACAAAGAATAGTTCGCATAGTTTTAAAAGCTGATAGGTATTTCGGTAGTTCCAGAACGTATTCCCCGCGTGTGCTCGGGCCCAGGCCCCGGGGGGCTCCCGCAATGCGGAGCTCCCGCGCTCCCGGCACAATCTGCACCACCCGGAATCACATCCCGACAGTATTACACGCTTCAAACTTACTTTAAAATCTCTTTGACCTGCTTACTGTACGGTGAATATAGTTACACACGTATTTGACGCGGTTGAGGAAAATGTTACGTGAACTTTATTTTGTGATTTATTTTAGTTTTGATTTTTTCTGGCGAGATGGTGATTTGCTATTCAACTATTGCTTTATAAAATTATGATTGTTGATATTTTTGCATATGATAGTTGTGCTGTATTATGCTGAGACATCTTTTTCAATTATTAATTATTGTTTAGCATATTTATTGTCAATACCTAATATTTTATAAGATTGTTTTATACTATTAATTTGTAGATTGGTTAAAATATTAATTAGAATTGTATAGAATTATTTTCGTATCATAGTCCGGTTTTGCCTGAAACACAGGTTCCTTCCTAGTTCAGGCTCATGCTTACTCCTGGCTAGAAATATTTATTTTTAGACTTATTAATATGTAATAGAAGTAAGTTTGTATGAATAAAGATTTTATTATTTATTTATTATTTTATTTATTATTTATTGTTTTCAGTAAGTCACGTCGTACTGGAATTAAAACCTAGTTTATCGTGGAGATTTTACCGAAAGTATTCGTACGAATTGAATAAAACCAGTGAATGAATGTATCGTTTGAATAAGACTAGTCTCGTGGGAATAACTTAACAAGTACCAAATACAATCCTAGTCCAATCGAAGTCGGCCTTGCGCCTCCTCGGCCCGTACGTCAGGTAGCGTCTCAGAGATGAAATATTCACGGAGTCACACGCGCACAAAGGTTTACGACAGTTTTCAGGTCACCGGACTCGAGGAGTACTCCGGGGGAACTCTCGCGACCCATTTCCTTTTATTCTGCACTCAAATAATGAATGTTGAACTTTCTCACTGTTGACGTTTTTATTCTATCTTCAGATTTGTGACTGGAAATATGGCTTGGGAAAATGTTGCTCGGGAAAGAATAGTTGTCGTTGAATTATAGATGAAAGATAAGACTTTCTATTTTGTTATTTAATGGGAAATAATTTTAAGGTTTAGTATGAAAGAAGATAAAAACAACAAAACCTCTGATCATTACAAGTTGACTCGCAAAGAAAACAGAGTAAGTAATCTGTACCTAATTGATCGATAGCGGCCATTAATGTGGAAGCCCTTATTTTTAAGAGCTTAAAACTTAATTGAGAGTAAAGCAATAAATCCGGATTGAGTTCGAGATAAACATCATTAAGAATTCAGGACACTGTCCGGTAATCTCCCGCATCTCTTCCTGTTCCACTCACTGATCGTTTATTTTAGAAAAGCTCCTTTAATCCTAATAAACTTATCATAATAGGCACCTCGAGAAGAGTTACAGTTCTTGGACTATTTGTTTTTGGAATTCGTTAATAGTCAAAATACCGCTCGATAACCTTCGTGGAATGGGTTGCACATATTTCAGTTTTATTTTATTGTAGCGACGATAAAAATTTAAATATAAAATTAACAAATTCCACATTCCATAAAGCAGAGTTTCGAGATTACCTTCAGGCGAGACACAATAAAGTTAGATACATTGACCGATATTATTTCAATTTATGTTCGCGTGTCGCGGCGCAGTTACGCGAGCGCTCCCCGCGCGGCGCTCGCTCCGCCGGAGTTTTATTTAAAATAATTAGCAAATCACACGCACCATGCCGACTCGCTGCGTAATTGAAAACGTTATGGAACTTACACGGTAAATTATAACCCTATTTGTAATACTAATACTTTTTCTACAAATAGAGCTTGTACCAGATAAGCCGGTTTTGTTTTTATGTTCCGAACACGAGTCCACGTTAAAAGTTAATTGTTTGATCCTGTGACTCACAATTAATTGTTTGCGTTGATTACTAACACGCACGGGAAGGAATTGTTACCCACTTTGTACAAACAATTTTGTAACTTTTAAATAAATAAATTCAAACAATATCACATTACCGAAATAGATCTCGTCTCGATAGGCTGAATAGGCACCTCAACAGACCCTTGTCTTCTACGAACATTGCGAAAAATATCCTCAAGATAGGCAATACCTTCGACGGAAAGAAATCCAAACATAGATTGAGGGTAACCGTCCGAGTGGTCCCTCTTATCATAGTTACGTCCGGACCAGCGGCAATCAGTCGGCCGCCATCCAACCGACTCACTCACGTTCCGCAACCGATTCCGCTAATAATCGGATTTGGAACTGATTGCCGGGACGATTGTACTCCCTTATCGAAAACAGTTTATCGATACTTTGGGCTCTCCGTAATAAAGCAATGGAGACAATTGCGTTACATTTGCTTACTTAGAAATGTGCGGAAATATTTCTGAATAAATTTCGTAGTCTTAAGCTAAATAATTCTGGGTGAAATCTATTGAAAGGAACGTAAAGTAAACTGTTACGTAACAAAAGAAATAAAATGAAACCAACCGCTTTGAAAGTTTTTTTTTACTTTCCGTTTACTTTGGAATCATTTAAACTTAGAAATCCTTTAAAAGAGAGTTAAAGGTAATTAACGGGCGATAGAGCGGCTGAGAGATAAGCTTCGTTTAGATTAACTCAAATAAATCTTTTTAAGTTTACAGTTATACTAATTGAATTAAGGACGTTGTAAATAGATCACTTAAAAAAAGGACTGCAACAGTGCAGTCACTATCGTCAGATATTTGTACAATAACTGTTATTGTCATAGTTTATCTTTATGTGAAAATATCCATGTTTCGTGAGACAGTCGGAACTCGCGAGGACCTTAAGAGGTGTTGCTCATTATCTGAAGTGTCCTAGTCAGTGCGCCTCCTAGAGGACTGCGGGCTAGGTCGTCATTAAACATGTCATCCCTATTTTTCAAACATAATTTATTTCTGTATATTGAATTCTTAACGTCTATAACTGGTATACAAATCCTGTTTGCACAACATACCTGCTGGTAATTATAATAACTTGTAATATAATAGCTAATGTGTAATGGCCTTCAGCCACTATTAATATACCCATAAAGTTATAATTTAATTTTTAATTTTAGCACAAATAAGTTATGTCATTATGGAATAAATATTTATTTAAAATTTATTTAAGGAAGGATTTGCTTGATCTGTTTTCTTTCACAGCTGATCAGTGCGGTTGGAAGGCGCGTGTTGAATCGTTGTGAACATAAAACTTCATAACGGTGTCGTTCCTGGTCTCGCGGCGACCTCGAATGTCTCCAGTGACCTTGGGGCGAGGTCACTCTTTGACATGTGACGCAAAACATTCGCGTATGCGTATGGCTCATGCTTTACGACCTCTCTAATTCGGTCAAACAATGTGGCGCATGATGCTTTCGATGAATGTAACTTAATATAAGTTGGTAAAAGCTTTCTCTAAACTTAAATACTAACTCACTCCAAAAGCTCCCGAGATAACGTCGCTACATTAAAAGGAAGCCCCTCGATACAAACAATAAAGCTCGAACTCGAAAAGTATTTCAAAGGCAATCCTTATCTGTTGAAATATTTTTATTTAAACTATAAAACGCCGGACGGTACAAAAAAGCGTGCCCTCTTCAATTTCACCACTCCTCGTAATGGGAATGCCATCCGAAAGTGACTTTCATTCGAGAGGGACAGACGTATGTGACTGTAGAAGTGAGAGGGAGAGGCACAATCAGGGTCAGAGCGAGTTTCGAGCGCGGGGAAGCTTAATTGCGAAGGACTAAGCTTCGTTATAAGAAACGGTTCCAGTAGACACGTAAATAAAGTAAATTGCATCGGAAGGGTTCCGCGCGGAGTCGCGCGCTCACGGAACCCTGCCGGCTGTTTATTATAACAAACGTTGTCTGAAGGTCTCCGTTGTTTATTGTATCGCTGAAACATGGTAATTGTTATCGCACAATTCGAAATTTATCCATCTGTTGAGGTTTCATTCTGACTGAATTCCTTCGATGCGACAGTACTTTATAGTGCGTTAACAGTCATAAGTCAGTTTATTCCCATACTTTTAACAAGATATCATATTTACAGGAAGGGTGGCTCATTTAATAACACTTAATCGTCGGTCAGTATGAGTAAGTCTGAAACTACATGAAACACGAAGATCTTATGAATCAGAATACAGTTCTCACAGGGTTAAGTTAAAGGGTTTACATACACGCTCCTGTATACCGTGTAGTAATATGTATGTACACAGTAGGTACACACTACATACATACATAATACATAGTTCACCTCCGCCGTGATCCTTGAAGGAACTCATAAACCGAAAAAAAATCTGAACAAATAAAACATCGCATGAGGCGGAGGTCCTTCGCGGAACCAAATCAAAAATAAAAAGTATCGTAAAGTTTTATTGTAGTTCGGATCCGATGGCGTGAGCCGATACTGTTGCGTCAGGAGACGCTGCAGGACCACGGGAAAGGGCTTGTGTGAGATAATCTATATTAAGTAATAATAATATTAATGCATCGCGGAGGACTGACTACGGAGAGACGAAAATTACACCATTGATAAGAGCTTAGCTCTTAAGTTGAAGATAAAGCAAAAGGCATATAGACGTGAGCAAGTGTTAATATCTGATGTCATATTACATTACAATGTTATATTACGTTCCTATAATTTAGAAATTGGTATAAAAAGTAGCCAACTGTGCATTAAGGCACTACGAAATATGTACAAGATAAAGGCACTATTCTATTTTAGATACTTATTCTAACTACAAACATCGACTTACTCGTAGTCGAGAACGCGCCAGGTGCGAGTCGATAGAACTCTACTTTGTCAAGGACGAGGTTTGTCTATTAAACTTTAGGACTCTTGTAGAAGTATAAGAATCTTACAGCTTTGGGAAGTTACGAAACTTAAATATTGAAAGTAAATTATGAGGTGTTTCGGCATTAAAGCGAGGATCTCTTATCATTACACAACATGATTACCAAACTTTTTAAATCATTTATTTACAAGGTGACCTTTGCATGTGATCTTATCGTAACACAACATTACTAAAAAGTCTGCAAATCATAAGAGCAACGCAAAACCTATACAAATACATAAATAACAATATTTTCTTTATACACACCCGGGCCAACCCAAATATAGCCATTAGTGTAGATAATTATACATAATGATTTATACAAAGGTATGCGTTACTAAGCGCCACTTATAACCTCTATAAATTACAACATGGCGCCCGCAGCTCCGATTGGATAATAATAGTGCTTTAAAACTATTACCAAGTATTACGGAGGAAACAATTTATGATGTATGATGATAACAGTTGGGAGTGACGGATGTGGGTGACGCATGAGGGACTGGCAGTTAACTGTTCTACGGAATTTGAGGAGCGAGATGGTAATTGAAATTAAATAAGTTTTTTTCGTTGACATAAGTTGGTTTACCTTGCTTTGCGCAACTAAGGTCTAATCTGTGATTTGCTACATCCTTTTGCTGCACCAAAAGGATGTTTATGGATCAAAATGCTCAAAACTATTATTCTCTGTAATTTTATCGAAAAAACGGAGAAATAATACTCTTAGTTTTGTTGTACATAACTTTTAAAATCACTGAAAAGAAAATAGTTAGAGTGTTTCTATACTAACTGAAAGTAATTAATGTCGAGCCAAAAATAAACAAACGCTACGTTTAAAATGTTTAGACTTATCAGAGGAGTGAAGTTAGGAGATTTGTCTTATAATAGCTCGCGTCCATTACTACTAATCGCGGTAATCTCTTTAAGGTGCCGTTTGATTAATTGTAACTATTAACTCAATCAAGAGTTTTAACAATGTTTTAAAATTAGAACGAATAGGAAGTCTTTTCAATTTGTCAATGTTATATTGTTAAAAGATTGCTTTAAATGTTAGAGTAAGTATTACTTGCATACTTATATTGTGCATCAACTTCAGTAGTACACTGTACATCTACCCAATTTACGTAAAAAATAACCATTTTTATGTGTTTGATTAAGAAAAAGAAAAGGTTATTCCTACTGCCAAACTAAAACTAGCTAATAGCTAATTCATTAGCTAAGGACACGAGTCACTGTATGTTCAGTAGTGACTTAATTAACGTTACATCTGCCAATGATCGGCCATTACTGTTCCCTCCGGCCGGTCCGTCAGGCGCGGGCCTCCGCCGTGATTGATATTCAATGACACCGGCCCTTAACGGACCTCCGAACAGATACATTTAGTAATTGAATGGTTCGATTGTCACGTCCAATGAAAACAAAGATGCTTTACTTAAAGACTGGATTGTCATTAGTTCCTATTGTGATATTCAATAATGAGGAAAGACACATTCAATTCAGTATTCTGTAGCTTCTTTGAATGAAATATTCAGATTTCAAACTCAATTTGATTTTCTTCCTAAAATTGAATGAACACTTAAGTTACTGCAATTGTATATCACTAGCACGAACCTACTCGTATGCTCAAACTTATATTTGTATATTGAACCTAACTTCAGCGAAGTTGGGTTCTACAACGTATAATATAAAAGATAAGGCACAGGTGATCTCACATTGATATTAACTAAGTAAAGTGTATGAACAATATTCACCCATAGCGGCGCGGAGGGCTGCAGTTGCGACGCGAACGCCATTCGAAAAGCATCTCCCACGAGACTGTTCAACTCCTCCGCCTGAAACAACATGAAGTTCATAAGATTACTGGGGGAATATAACAAAGAAGGGACTTATACTAATCACATATTCACAACATACAGCTAACAGAAATAATTACACACAAAGAGCACTCAAACCTAGGGAACATAACGACGGGGAAGTGCGAACAACTCCTAACTTACAAAAATCAAATTTTACAGGAGGCGAAAAAAACCGTTTTTTATTTTTCCCAGCGGTTTAAGAAAAAATGTGTAAATGGCAATTTTATACTTAAATGGACCCGCATGTAAGGTAATAATCAAAATTTGTTTGGAATAAGTATTTGGCGAGATAATGTAAGATAGGAGGTATCACCATGCTCGTGTGGCTGAAATTTTGAAGATAGGAGTATTTTCCATACTTCAAAAAAGTAACAGAAATCATTTAAAATTATCATTTCTCGTTGAAGTTTTCAATCATATTAGGTAATAATATAACAAAGGAATCTAAAAATTACTAAAAATCGACCAAATATTCAAACTAGGCGATTTTTTTGAAGATAGGAGTTATTGGCTTTCTAATATCAACATCATCGTCACTATATCGGTTAAGATAGGAGGTATTTTCAAAATGAAACACTGTTATAACTCTGAGAAATCAATGTTTATCCATTGCAATTTTTACTGTAGTGTTTGAAACTATAATCCTATAATTACTGTAACATTGATTGATAAAACATCCTTTAAAAAATCAAAGATAAGCTTAAATAAAAACAGTCCCACTTCTAAAACTAAATCAACGAGAACAAAATGAGAAAGCGGCATAAAAAAATAAAAATCTCTTTAATGACTAATTGTTTATAGATAATAGTTTAATAGTAAGCTATGTCAATGAGTACATTTACTTGGGCCAGTTAGCATCTTTCGGCAACAGGCAAGATGCAGAAATTGCTCGTCGCATAGACAACTATTGAGCTATTGGGCCCTAGCGGAACTCCTGAAGGGACGCCTTCCAATGTCGCTTAAGCGAAAATTAATAGACATGTGTATACTTCCTGTGCTCACATACGGTGCACAAACTTGGTCATTGACAGATTCGCAGAAGTCCAGTCTCAAGGTTTGCCAACGGGCGATGGAGCGCAGCATCTTGGGTGTCAAGCTGACGGGCAGAGTCCGAAACACCGAACTGCGCTCCCGCACAAAAGTCGCCGATGTAGGTCGCAAGTCTGCTGAGCTAAAATGGAACTGGGCTGGACATGTCTGTCGCAGGCCTGATGAGTCTTGAGACTTTATGGGACCCAGACCCAAAGAGGCGATGCCGCGGCAGACCAAAAAGGAGATGGCGAGATGAACTAAACGGATTTTTGGCTGGTTGGAGTCGTGAAGCTCTAAATAGAGAGAAGTGGAAAAGATGGGGGGAGGCCGTTGCCCAACAATGGGACACCCAAGGCTAATATAATAATAATAATAGACAACGCCTGGAAAAGCTACTGGTCCATGAAAACGCTAATGAAGGGAGATTTGCCAATCTCTCTGAAGCGCAAACTCATTGACATGACTGTGCATCTTGCCCATCCTCCCTACGGTGCAATGGAACGCAGCATTGTATCAAGAGACAAGACCGCGTCAGAAACACCATGCTGCGTTCCATGACAGGCGTTGCAGACGTGGGAATTACAGCTGCCAAGCTCAAATGGAATTGAGCTGGTCACGTAAGCAGGATACACCCGGACAGATGGGCAAAGATTGCAACGGAATGGAAATTCCAGGATGCCCCCAGGCCCCCAGGTTGGCCTCCGACTCGATGGCGGAAAGAGCTGGGCGATTTTAATAAGGATTGGAAGGAGTTGGCTATGGAAAGAGATAAACGGAAAGAATTGGGGGAGACCTTTGCCCTGCAGGGGAACAGCGAGGTTACGTAAAAAAAAACTCTATGAGGTAGGTTGTTGAATCCAAGTAAAATATGTGTCGTCCAGCACAATTTACATAGTAATTGACTATTATTTACTCAAAAACAATCAAAAACGCTGCAAATAGATTAAAAACACAGCACTACGTGACGAGACGTTCGCGCACGTAAGCCGGTGTCCCTTTCACACTGCGAAAGACGCACCGTTTTTGTCTCGCTCTAGAGCGGGAACACTGTACTTGCGTATTAAGATAGGAGATATTAGCTCAAAGTTTTATTTTAAATGAAGTTACGAGATGTTTCCATTTGTAAGTTAGAATATATTTCCTGCCAAAATTAATCAGGTTATGTTGGACCTTAACTTAAGAGATGTTTCTTCGATGCCTAGCTACGTCAATTTTGCGAATTTCAACTTAATTCATATATCAGTAGACGCGCAAATTCATTCTCTATCGAACTGCATTCAAAAGTCGTTTTCGTAAAAAATGTAAGTTAGGAGTTGTTCGCACTTCCCCGTCGATAAGTAGAATTAAGAGTTATTAAATATCTTCTCTGATAATCTACTGTTAAAAAAAACGTAATACATATAATGTTAATTCGGTTTGAATGCTGCGTACTGCATAGTGTTACTTAAACTATCGTATATTACATATAAGCAAAAACGATAGCAGTTGTTGTAAAATACACTGTTATTAAAACATGTTTTGATTTTCCAATTCACACAATACGAAATTAATTTGGAGATGAGGAAAAAGGGGAATAGGTATAATCTGAAATAAAAGACGGGAGGTAATCTCGTCGCGTGCGGATTGTTCCATGAAAGTGTTAATTTGTTCGCCTCGTTAACAGAGGGCGTCTGGGAACCGCGTACCTACCACACTCCTTAGAACATTGCAGTTATTTATTACATCTACCTACAAAGTTTTACATATTATTTTTCCACATTTAGACGACAGATTGTGTCTGTACATAATTTGATCCACAATCGACCGCTGGATATTAATACTTTTGTAGAATAAACAATGAATTAAACTAACTTACTCTGATATAATCACAGCTGTAAAAAAATATAAAATTCTCTTGTATGATCTAAGTCTCATAACGTCATAATCACATAAGAAATTTGTATCCAATTAGGCCGCCACAGCATGACTGCAAAATATGATCCTGACACGTGTATGAATAAGAGAGCTATAAATAAAGGGGGTACATGTGGGGGGTGATAGTAACCATATCGCGCACGTGGGCGCGGGGTAATTAGTTGATTAGGCATGCGGGTCTCGTACGGGATAACGTCGGGTATGCCGGTAACACTCAGTGTGTCGGGAAGAACCATTATATTATGCAATACTGTCTATTGACGATCTATACTAGAAACTATACATCCCATAGTCTATACGTTTACATAGTTCAATATCTACATGAAACGGAATCGTATTTGCAGGGGATAGCTTTTGAAAACCATGTTCGTGAATTCATATTACTATTTCCATTAAAATATAGACTTATAATGTTAAGAGACTAGTAAAACCTATTTCTAAAATAATTAATGTAAGATTAATTCAGTAAGACTGATGAATTGATGAAAATAAGTTATATAAATGAGTATTAATTTTAATTTTTTCACTTTATTATTGAATCGTTAAGGGAATAAGCTTACATTAATAACGACATAAAACTTTCCCAAGCAATAGACATCAACGCGTGTTAATGAGTACACAGCGCACACAAGGTTTTTATTACTTCAATTATATAACTAAATTTTTTTATACACGAATACTGATAGAAATACAATGAATATCATTTGAGCGTTATTTTATAGACCTCACAATTATTCATGTCCCAGTTTCACTAAATAACAGTTGGAGACACACTAATTTAATTTATGTGTTGTACTGGAGAGCGGATCCCTAAAGCACTAAAGTAGATAATTAAACAGATAGACTGATAAAGTTCTAGGATATTCATTAAAATGTTTAATTTGGTTTGCAATGGTTCTCGAGATGACTTTGTATATATCTGATTTTAGAACTTTGTCATAATTTTGAAATAATTGAAATGACTCAGTTGATAGATACATTTTGGGACATTGTAATAAAAATATATGATCCATCATACACCATTTGCGTTTGAAACAGTGGGCCCATTTACACCAAAAGATGTTAACAAACAACAGAAAGTTTAGGGCATTAATTATATGTAATGGAGCGTCGTGTGTGTGTGTGTGTGTGTGAGACCGTGGTCGTTCGCCGGAACGGGTTCGCGTCCCACGAGACATTCCGTGTCACCCGACACCGACGGATGCCATCATCACTAATTTAGGAACAGGATTCGCAATAACTATCAATAGAAAGAATATTAATAATTTATTATATTATTTTTCGACTCGTAAAAGCGTAAAGTGAGGGAAAAAACTCAACTCTATGTGTTGTGGACTGCCGCCAGTGGGTGTTAGATTATTTGTGAATAACATTAAAATGTAGCCATAAAAAGTGATAACACAACTTCTCATTTTTGCAAATAGAAAAGAATATGTGAAATTGTAATAATTGAAGCTCAGCCAAGAACATCATTTGATATTTGATTGAATAAATATGTAAATGTATGAGATCCGCGCAGAGTCGCCCACGGCCGCGCCGCCGACATTAACATTTGATTACAACCAAGGCGTGGATCAACACAACGAAATGTCACTCGAGAGATTCAATAAAATAACCAACTTTTTCCAAAACAAAGACCAAAGTTAATACCTACTAGCTTGGTGCTAGGTAACCTATGGGTATCAATTTACATTGTTCATAATTACGTGACATACCTAGCAATCAGCTCGGTATCTTGATATAAGTAGTTTTCATTATTGTATCATGATCTAACATTTTGTCACACATAGTCATATTACGTATTTCAACGTTTCATACAGATAACATAATCTTATAACAAACTGCATTATACAAAGTGATGCAGGGTATCAGTCAAACTGAGTCTTTGTTGACGAAGTTCCATGTTTTTGCAAAATGATCCAGTGAAGTGAGTACGTGTAACTTTTTTCATATAAATTGTGAGCAAACAATGGTGATGCTCTAACAATATATTCATAGATCCATCCAGTTTGCATACACGACGAGGCGAGATGGAATCTCATTACTCTCAGCATTTTCCCGTGACGTCACGGTTCCCTTGAAATATCTCCACTGAGTGAGAGTGCTCTACCTGTTAGCGACTTTGCCGCTGGAGTCACTTCGAGAGCTACAAGTACCTAACGATTTCAAAAATAAAAATGTCAATAGGATGATGTGGGAGGGGGTTCTTTTACGGTGTTTCTTTATAGTTTGCTTCCTTTATTTTTATTTCTTACTAGTCAGATTGGTTGCACTCTACAAAAAAATAAGTTTTAGCCAACACTTTACTTATATGGCTTCTGTGCGAAGTTATGTAAGCTTTACGAATGTTACACTTGTCAATTAAAAGCAAAACAATGTTATTGCTCACTAATAAGCTACTAATTAAATAATAAGCTATCCACTTAGATGAATACTTAATAGACAGCTTCCAAGTGACGTCATAAAGTTGTGCTCACACAGGATACTAGGAACTGCCTGTTCGGTATTTATAGGGACGGAGTTTGTTCTGGTCAGAGCCGCACTCGTCTATATTTGAACTCACTACACAAACACAACACTCCACTACACTACTCGGTCTCCTACTCTAGCTGGGCGTAATACTCACTATACCGGGTCATCGTGTAATAAGCTAGTCTACTTGAATTTAAAATATATACTTTTCACGGCGCATAGAAATTTTTAACTTTTATCTGTCTTTCTTTGTGGTCAGCCAAAAAGGGAAGGGTTATTAATAAATCATATTTATAGCATTCATAACACTGACTTTCTTTGATGAGAAACTCGTGTGTCCAAATCGTTGAATTTATTAAAAGTACAAAAGTAACGGTTTGTGATCGAATGCAAATGTGGGCAGTACCCGGAATCAGTCCGACTCGACGCGATGCGAGCACTGGGCCCTCACCGCTCCGCCGTGACTTATTATAATTGCAATATAATTATTAAGATAACACTTAAAAGCATAATTACTCTTTTATATGGAAAAGATGGACTTGATTTCTTTGAAACCCCCGGCGCAGTCCATCAGATTCAAAGGATTTTTACCTTTTCTGTACCATCCGCATACTCTTGTAACATGTCTGCATAAGTATATTCCCGGGTGTACCTATATTACGCAACGATTTTATCGTGTTTGTGCGTTAAATTTTAAATGTGTTAAAGGGGTTAAAGCTCGATATGTTTATTTACTTATAATACGAAAGTGTGCGTAGAACATACTGACAATATCTACTCAATGTTTATATTAACGGAGCGGATATACGGAGAGGGCGATAAACTTTATTTTTACCAGCGCTGTGATGTGCGGCGGCGCAGTGTGCGTCCGCCTTTATTGATAACTTCCTCGTAATAAAACACTCTTTCTTGTTATATGTCTTAACATTTGAACTCCTTTGAAGTTCGGATTGAGACTTCTCCGGCGGAGGTAGTTTGTGTCACTCCGCCATGTCTTCCCGCCGTTATGGGACATGTGTTCAATACAAACAGTTTGATGATAAATAGCTGCATTCGTGGAAAATAAATGTTACCAGAAAAGTTTATTTTGAAGAAAAGAGTCATTAATTCATCGTTGAGTTAAGCTTTAATAGAACTGAATACCAAAATAAGCGAGTGAAGTGAAAACGGAAACAATTATTACATCCAGGGTTTATAACTATCTCTTCAACTTGGTTTTGATATCCGGCCGGGTTCGACCCACCGTGCAAGAGTACAAACAATTAGATTACTAAGTTGTGACAAGAGGAAAATATGTATTTACTAAGCAATTTAAAACCAAATTGTGTATTAGACTAAAGAAAAAAATCTTCATTGACTTACTAATTCATAATTTCAATTCCATGAAAATAATCGTAATTACAACAAATGTGTAAGTGTATTTCGATAGATATACGAGTATGTATGTTTTCTTAAGCTGTAATCGTCTATTTTTACGCAGATAATAATCGATGACACGAATATGAACACAGAATAACAAGTTTTGACATGAGTCGTTTCACTCCAAGTCGTAGTATAGGTAACATCTATTCTGAGCGCATCACTAATCTCCGATTTCCTGCACTAACTGTTGCAGACCGCACCGTGTGTAATAACAAGTGTTTTAAAAACTCTGTGAAATGAAACGTTGAGATTATCTAGTATCGGATGCCGGGAGCCATTTATCTTAATTACACACCCGCTCCGCCGGGAATATTAATAACGAGAAAACTTGGCGGATTTGTCTTCGCGGCGACAACACGGTATTCTACACAAGGGATTCTACAGGAAATGTGCCGCCTTTTATACCTATTTTACTTACAATATTCTGCTCTCATTTTTTTAGGTAACAAATATACCTATTATTATATTTTTCATCTACGTTGTTGTGTTTGACACGTGTTAATGTTAATGAGTCGCTTAAACCTTCATATTACCCATGGAATTGAATTATATAAAAATAAAACATATACACCTAATTACATGTAATGTCTGCAATTAATACAATTAAGCTCCAAAGAACGTCAACCAATAAAATTCCCAATAAATTCCCAATTCCCATGCACCGACACAACACAAAATCACGATAACTGAGCGAAACAAGAAGCGGATAAATCGAATGAACGAGATAAGGTCGCTAATAGAAGCACAATCAATCAGGGAGGAAGCGGTCGCGGGAGTCGGTCATTAGCGACGACGGGACGGCGGGCCGGGGCGGGCCGGCGCGGGCTCGCTCCCCACCGGGTATCACTCGGATTGTATCACTTCCGGACTGCGTTACAGAGAAGAGCTTACAGCCAATATTGCCCGAATAGATATGTGATATAATATGCCTTTTTGAAACTGGCAAATATGGCTTAACCGATTGAATATTTGTGCTAAAACTTGACTTAAACACCTAACATTTTTCCAACTTTGGTGTAGTTTACACGGCAAGAGAGCTCATACTTAGAAATCAAGCGATCGAGAATCAAACTTGCCAAGCTGTCTGAATATCTAGTAAGAGAAGGTACATTTTACAAGTTACGAGTAAATGTAAACTCAGAAGTACTTGTGAACTCCGGATGTAATTATAATACACTATCTCCCTACATGAACTATCAATTAAAACAATGTCCCACAGATGATAATGGACGACTAGATTATATTTATTATAATTATGGGAACCCGATACTTGTCGTAAAAAATAATGTGTCTTTTTATTAATTTTAATGGAATTTCGTTATGGTTGTGTTATTCAATATTTTATTTAGGATTAGTATCTTTACAAATAATGTTATCCGTTGTACACAAACACAGATCAGTTCCCCCGACTCCGGTGCGGTGAGTGCCTCCGCCTCGCGTCGGTTCCCTTCCCGTTATCACTCTTATCCTCACATTACTCGGTTAATTAAGCCACAAATTATTGAGACAACTCCACAAAGTCGGTGAAACCTTTTTAAAAACCACTTGATAAAGTTTTATATCAACTCTGTCTTTTGAGGACAATTCGATTACATTCAAGTTATACGACATAGGTACCTATTTGGATTAAGATACAAATAGGTACAAGATACATAACTTCACACAAAGATAAAGACATTCGACATAGTTAAAACTTTTTTCCAATCATCTTAAGCGAATTGTAGAATCATTTGATATTTTCAAAGCATATAATTACCCAATAAAATTAACAATCATTGCTCATTATTTAGGTATATTGCGAATTTGCGATGCATCATTGCGATGCATTATGCAGAAGGTATCGGCCCCGCGACTCCAGGCAAAAGAGGCTTCACTCACACAGCTGTAATTACCGTTTCATGTCAAACATAAATAATAACACGTACAGTATTAAATACTACTACTGGAGTCACCTTATGAACAAACCCTTTCGTTTAAATTAATAACGTTTTATACGTTATATTGTAGTTGTAGCATATTTTTCCATATTTTTAAGGAAGGTTTGTAGAAGTTTTGTTTGTTTGTTTTGTTTTATCCTATGTAGCCATATTATAATCTATGTAGCCCCGTATTTACATACTTAGCTGAAATAATTGCAATTGTGAAAAAACATCAATGCAGATTTCTATGTTTTGAATAAAGAATTATTTTTTGTACCACGATGCGATCGAGTAAAGGGTAATGTCGTTTGTGAATACAGGCAGCGTATCAATCACCAGACATGCGCGAGAAAGTATCGGATAGGCAAGACCGCACGGAGGTAATCTCATTTGATGTGTGTTTTATGGCACTTGACCCAAATTAATAGTTCACTCTTGTGTTACTTTGTATCTACGGTTCACACCCACTTCCTCGGGAATACAATGCCTCCTACGAATACATTTTACTACTAGATATTTATCCAGTGAAACATTTAGCTTGCACCGAAAGTTCATCCGACTCATCGAAGAATTGCATAACTCTTAGCAATGGTACAATATTTTAAGATCGTACTTTCAATACAATTCAATTACTAAAGCAAGTTTTTATTTGAATTCCAGGTACCTATGGTTTCAATAATGATGCAGATATCGGGCCCAAAGCCCTCAAACTATAAACAATAAAGCTAACTGTACTCGGAACTTTCTTCAAAATGCTTCATGAAGTGAACGTCACATAATAAACCGCGCTCCTCATGAATATCGGATCGAGTTCGATTCGTTTTATTATTCGGTGCATTCTTATTCAAATCTGCCGCTACCGTTTCCTCCGCTTTACGACGTTATATTGTTAACCTTTAATATCTCACCTACTCTATGGCTCCCGACAATTTGAAAATACAGTTTTATGGCATTTTTGTATGAAAGCGCCGAATTTAAGATTAATATTATCGTTCAATTACCATGTTTGTGTTACGATTACTTGTTTACTCGACTATAAAATGTAAAGATACTTCCATAAAACATCTTCCTTTTTCTTCCTTAATGCTCAGTTTTTATTATAGTTATTAATGCCGATGCATGGTTATATTACAGCATGCTGATTGTACTCATTGTTTCCGTATGTTTACAACCAGGAAAGTGTCTTTGTGATGGTCAATGAGACCAGCAACGCCGCCCTTTCAGCGAATGATCACTTTGTTGCAACTAAATACGAGACAAAGGCGCTTCAAACAAAAGCTGTTATAAAACTCGTCCGTGGAACACAAAGGGCGGAGTAATTAAGATATCAGGTAGTCACAGCGGCGCGGCGACCACCCCGCGCCATTGTTGCACTTCTACAAACAGTGAACAAACATACACAACCAACTCGCTTGCCTGTAAACTGGCATTCAAGTGATAATTGTTTACTGAAGTCATTTCTTCTTGCACGTACACTTCATACAAATAAAAGAATATTGACCGTGCGAGTACACAAGCAAATACCGTAAACATTGTTAAAGGAAACCTATTTTGCACTAAACACTATAATGTTGACAGAATCAAGCCATTCTTGAAAACTTATTTTGCTTAAACAAACTTATACTATTTTGCCATGAAAAGGTTGATATCAACACCAATGTTCCAATGTTTTAAGTATGTAGAACCTCAATAATATGTAGATTGTGGTCTTACATGATATCGAAATTAAAAGCTCCGAGTATTGATACAAAGAAAGTAGAGTTGGAAAGTAACATCGACTGCATACCTATCGAACGAACAGTTCGAGAACAATATCTCGAGTGAGTTGGGCGAGCGAGAGAGTAGTGTATCACATACCAGAGGTGAACTCCCACGATTAGTCGCGCGCGCAATCCGCGGGTCACTAACACCACAACACCTCGACTAATCAAATAATCAATCACTCGGCGTCTCCGTCACCCGACACTCGCGGTCACACACTCGCACGGACCCGCGCACGACCGCACCTCGCGGATGCTCTCTCGCGACTGAACTCAACTCAAAACTAGTTTTAAAGGAACCCGATCCCCTGGTACTGGTACAATGGAAAACGCGAGCGCCCGCGCACCTGTGTACAATTACTCTTTTATTTTTTAATTTGAAAAGGCGACGAACTTTTCTGCATATTGGCAACGGTTGATGACCTTTGCGGTGATCGTCGTTAGGTGTTGATTTGAATATCGAACTGGTTTTATTGCCAATTTGTGGTCAGGACGATATGGTTATTGGTTACAGAAATAAGATCAGGCGATACGATGATAGATGTTATAATTTGTTGATGAATAGGTTTGTGTGCAGTGTTGTGAGCGGTGGTGGCGGGCGCGGTGCGGCGCAGGAATGCGGTCCCGCGCGGCGCAGCAAGGTCGCACTCCCCGGAATGCGCGCGACCACCGCAATAGATGCAACAACACTACTTATACTAATGTGCTGCCGTCATCGCACGCAACACTAACTAATTTCCCTACTTATCCTGCTCACTTTACTGTCTAACCGGACTGTGTGAACAACATTTGCATCACTAATGTTTCCAACCATTCAAATGCAAAAGCTTTTTAAAAGCTCTTCTCAATTATCGAAGCTTCTTAACACGTGTAAAGCTAATACTCTACTTTGTATCAAATGATACTCAATAAAGTTTAAATCATCTACGTATGCGTTTGTTAGAAAGTAATCGATATCGAAGTACAATGGTAGAGCTATAAATGTTTTATTCGATGGCTGCCGTCGGCCGCGGCCGACTCGGCTCGCGACTATGAATGACAAACTTTATGATATGACTCGACTCGTGTATAATTTACGATTACGATCGCAACTCGATAACGTGCCTCTTCCACTATCCTATGCACGTATTGTTTGGTGGCTTTCGAGACCAACACACGATGCACGGTGGCAGCCGCATATGATACCCGTAGGAAATATACTCGTAAAGCTATTGTTACTACTTAGAGCCTTTATTACAAAACAAATATGGTTTGAATGATCGAAGTATAATGCGATAGAGTTTAATAAAGTTCTCAATTTAATGATCATAAATATTTTATGTGATTTATATAACTCTACACAAGAACCAAGATCGAATTCCGTGTTTTGACAGTTGTAAGTAATACGTAACAAACTAATTTCTTCTGAACGTATCGACACGCCCTCGGCGAAAAGTGTTCAGTTTTAATTTACAATGTTTCTGTAAACGATAAATGAGTTAGGAAGTCGGAGAGGAGCGCGGTATAATAAACGCAGAATATTCGTAGCTCGAACATGGTCTTAATTTCCTGTTAGTGCGGCCACATGTTTACACAACACAACTAATTCTATTAGGAGCCGCGGCGACACAAACCGGCGGAATTGGTTCGTGTTTGTTTGTGCGCGACTGATTTTACATCTGCTAACCGGTAATTGGATTTTGGTGCGTTAATCTGCTTTATTTATCGGTTCACCATGATTTAGGAAAGAGTTAATTCGGTGTCCGGCGAGATTGATGGGATCGCGATGGAAACCAGACTTCGACTCCATCTCTCATCGGAGTAAGGAAATAGGCGTTCCAATAATTAATTGTGTTCTAAGACTTCACTGTTCTTGACCAACTGACAAACGGACCACCTATTATTGCTTGGTCTAGCCTATTATTATTGCTTGTTCAACTATCGCTCAACTCGAAGATTAAACTCTCTGGAGCGTAACACAATAAAAACTGTCGATCCGTAGACAACGACTGTAATAACGCTGAACTGTGAACAAATCGTATTAAAACATTTTATTGTTTGCCTCAAATTATATTATTACGCCATTGTCAGCTGAGAAATTGTGAGTGTTGCGGAGAATTATAAACTTAATAACGTCATTATATCATAGTAGTCACACAACCATCGATGTAGCATTATATGTATATGTGTTCTTTTTTATCACTAATATTAAATCGCTATCATTAAATAACTTTTATTACTTTAGCATTATCATTTTAAAGAATTTGTGTACCGTTGGGAGTATTATCCGTAACTCTTCACTTCTAATACATACTTTGCGTCATGTGTCAACTAGCTTTAGTCTTGCCATGGTCTTCGTAATATTCTAGTGTTTAGTATATAATTGGAAAACTAGAAGTATCCTTAATGTGTGGCGTGTTGTGGCACAAAGTGCCGCGCAAAGCTTTTAAGAGTAGCGTCCGCGCATTGAATACAACACTAACTTTGTCTGCACTATGTCGGAGGCTCAGACACTGTTACTGTTAACTCTAACTTATAGCAAAGTACTCAAAGTTGAGAGCTTTTTACTTTTATAAAATCGAATTCTCAATTGGTCCATAAAGAATGCTATTAGGACACTCTGTGCTAGGTCTGGACCCACCATTCAATATGCCTTTACCTATGTAGAGACGGTCTTCACTACGGGAGAATTTTAATATCGCTCTTTCGAGATTGCAGTGTACTATTAAGAAACGGAGTCTTTAGCCATATTTGCATCACATTGTTGCAAACTGTGTACATTATGTAATATACCACAAACGCTATGACATACTTGTTTTACATGTTACTTTACTTATTTGATATGATCGGGTGATACCAAAAGTGAAAAACATGGCTTAGCATAGTTCTGGTGGAATGGATATTGATTGTCGGCGCTAGATTAACAGACTAAAGTTCATAGAGCATGCTAGCTGGTAGGGGGGCAGCTGGCATAAGTAGTCAAACGATATTCTGAACCTGAACGTAGCTGGAGATACCCTGGCGGCAGTCTGTCTTCATCCATGTGGTGATGTGTGCGACTGACCTGTTGTGGCGTGTTGGTGTGGAAGGCGTGGCAGTAGTGGTGCGGGGGCGCGGCGGGCTCGGCTCGCGGCTCGCGCGCCACCAGCGCGAACAGCGCGCGCGCGCTTTCGCACGTCGCGAACACGATGCGCCGCAGCGCGTGGCTCATGCGCACACTCTACACACAACACACGTATGTAATACTAGAATAGCCTGCTTAGAGCTGCCGTCTCAGACACAGGCTCGGTCTAGTTCAGACTACACTATGTACCAAATGTTAAGTTCTTAAGTCCTGTTCATATTAATTTATCAAGATAGGTACATAATGATGCTTCATAACTTGCAGCTAATGTGTAACTTGTCATATTCTGCTTGGTGAATCAGAATATGTTGCCTATAGTTCGCTCGTCAGCCGGCGGTCGAGGGTTTACCGCGCGTTATTCTGATTCAGACTTCATGTTCGATTGATAGCAGGAAGAGTTATCTCAACATACCTGGTCATCAGGATCGCATATCTTGACCCCCGAGAGCGCAATCACCACCAGCACCGGCACCGCATGCCCGCTCTCCTGTCGACAAAACATCCACTCTATAGTATCGTAGAACAAAGCATGACAACTGTAACCCCGGGTGAATCCATCCCTGATCCCACGCCGTTCCCACACAGTCTGGAGCCACAATAATACGCAGGCTTATTCCTCGGCTTTCATTGTAACACAAACGACTGTTTCGAATGAATACTTTTCCCTAAAATAAAAGATAATCCCTAAACCCGGGCGGAGGGTTGTGATGAAAGAACATGCAGTATTATGTACATTGTTGCAATAAAGCACGAGTCGGGCCGGCCGGTGTCGGAGTAATCAAGACGGGCCGTCCGGGCGCGGGCGCGCGGCCGGGACAATAGTCTGCGGCCATTGTTTACAACTATTGTGTTACTCGCTGCTCCTCGATGACTATTCAGCGATTGATTGCTGGCTCACAGTCCTCACAGACAGCGCGGCTCGGATGCATCCAAAACTTCATCTCAAATACTACTCTTGATGGCGTCGTTTTTTCTGCATATTAGATAAATCCTTTCCGTCATTTTTATTTCCATTTAATGTAGACAAAGTAAAAATATGCCATATTTCTTTACCGCAGAGATCAGATCGTAAAAAAGCCTTAAAATGTTTATTTAAATCATAACGCGGGTTTCATTACAGCTCAAAGCCATTACAACAGAATAAAGAACACAGTTGTCATCGAGACCCCCCCCCCCGGGGTGAGGGCGGGGGAGGGGGAGATCATTAAGAGTTTTAATTAAGAAGTCAGGCCTCGGTATTGTGCCTGTTTACCTGCACTTAGAGGTTTATCATTATTATTAATGTTTTCCAGAATGTCTTTACCAATTACTTTAATATAAGGATCCTTACTCTACGTATTTTTCTGTTTTATGGTTTGTAGATTAATATGAAAGCTTAAATTCATAAATCATGTCATGTTTTGTACATTCTTTGCTTTAAACTAAGTGAGATCTTTGACATTTAGAATTTATGCAAACTGTAGTCGTTACACCAAGCCTCTATTAGTATACGCGCGAATTCCATCGACTGGGCCGAGAGTCCGCCGCAAATGACTGACATTATACTAGAGACGGACCGTCGCGTTGTGGAGGAAAGGACTGCTCGGGAATGTATTAGCGAGCCCCCACAATACACGGCCGCTAGAACAACTGATATTACTAACTTTTTATTGTGCTGCTCGTGGCCCTTAATGTATCTGGTAGGTAGTAATATGACACTTACGTACATTTACTCGTACTAACTATCGCACAAAACCATTATTAACATTCTAACATTTCAGCACAAGCTTTAGATTATTGTTATAAAGCAAGTCTTTTAATGTATTCACAAAGAACTGCACACCATTGTGAAAATGATTGGAGTAATTTAGAAAATGTCACCATAAACAATTCAGAGGCAGCTCGAAAGAATACCTTCAGGCGATCATGAAAGTCCCACGCAAAATAAAAATGGTTACACAAACATTTCGGACTATAAAGAAAAGAACTTACGAATTCAAATAAAGTGAAGTAACGGTAGCGGTTTGAATATTCTTTTTGTGGAAGGCTTCGCTTATTTGTAAGTTACTTTTATATTGGAGAATGTTTCAAAAGGTTGAAACTGTGTTTCTCTCAATTGATATCCCGAGTATCGGTCGGAGCTGAACGTTCGTTGTTGAATGGCGGGCCCCTGAAACCTTTCTCGGCGGAAGTTACAATAGTATTGTGCTGTTCGTTGTGGAGGGTAGTGTAGTGTCCTCGGGGACCGGTAATGGGAAGCGGCGCGGACTTTAGTGTCGTGGTGGGGGTCGTTTACATGGTAATGGTGATGCGGCGCGAGGCGACCTTGGTGCGGGGCACCGGGGACCCACTTACGTAACCCCCGCCTCTCACAATCCGGCGTCTGAGCTAACTTCGACACTATTCCACGTAATTGTTTAAGTTTCAAGTTTTAAAGCTTTCTCCGAGAAACCATTTCGTAAAATTTTAATTAAGTTGAGAATTTAGATTAAGTAATTTATTAAAATAAATTACGAAAATCGTGCAACGAATGAGACAGACGTCTGCTACTTATAAGTAAGGACATCGAGTTGCTTCAACGTCACAAAAGCTTAATAAAATGTAAAACAATTTACAAGTTACTAGCAGCGAAGGGTTTAAAGCATTTTATACGGAGTCGGAACACGCCGCAGTTCATGTATCAAAGTTCCAAGGTCCCGCCCCGTGATTTACCGCCGAACTTGCTGAATTATTGCACCGCGCGAGCCGGCCGCGGCCTAACGAGGGCAAAGTACGCCACAGGGAGGCCCTCAGGCCGGCTCTCAGGACATTCATATTCCAAAGACATTTCAACGTACCTAATTAAGATTTATACTCAAGGTAAGTGACAACAACACGTGCTCTACTAGCTGACTGTAAAGGAAATCATCGTGAAGAAATCCACGGATTTATTGTCGGCTCTATGATGACAACTAAGATGATGGCGTAGATGCGGGGCAAGAAATTCTATGCCGGAAGGGATAATGAAAGTCCGTTATAGCATATCTATAATTATAAAAGACCTGTTACTATAATCTTATTTAGGGATGGAGGGAACAAAATAGCTTGTCCGTCTTAGCAGTTATCACTTGCTTTACAACTACCCCCTAGCTGTCACAAACTAGGCTAGCACTAGGGCGTCATTGTGACGTCAGCTGTAGTAATGGCACCTGAGAACCCTCCGCGCTCTGTCATCACTCGGCGACAGAGTTGACGGGGACGCCGCGAGACAAACGAAATCATAGAGTTACTATGTTAGATATTATGTCTCATTTAAATTGGGCCTATTGTGAAACCAAACGTTAGCCTTAATTAACAGACGGGCAATTTAGTATGTACTTACTCAAGTACTTACTGCTTCTCTATTTCGTGGTCACGAAGCATTATTTAGGATGTTTATATTTGTATATGAACTTCCTTCTGATGGTATCTGTTATAACTTAAGTAATATAAACCTTCAGCCGGCACGTGGATCTTTACATAATGTTAAGGTGGGAAAGATACACATACGACTATAATTAAAATGGGCTAATGTAGAACCGATGACTCGAGTTGGAGTGTCTTCATCCATGGAAACCTCGTCAGCCTCACACTTGCACTACGGCTCCATTAGCGCGCGCAGCTGCTCCGCTGAGCGTCGCGACGACCGCCGATGCTCATACTCGTACAACGCGCCGCACCCACTGCGCTCACAGTTGACTACCTACTTAATTGCGATTTAGTTTAAAAGAGTTTTTCATTCAAAATACGACCGGCGTAGACATGCCGGTAAGATCAAGTTCACATTTTATTTTTGTTATTACTTGTATAAGCACTAGATATTATTCATATTTTGTTTGTTGCGAGCTGTTGTCTATGACAATGCTTCAACAAAATCACTGCACTTAATATCACTTCGTTGCCAAGTGCGAAACACTTATCAAAATTAACACAGCAATTGTGGCAAGTGTTTGAGCAAACAGCGACGAGCGACCGAGTGTTTGTGATATACTTCACTTTCATTCAGAATTATTATCAATGAGTATCGGTCGGGCAAATATGGGCTCTCGTGCAACTTATGTACATAATGATTCCATTTTATTTGACTCAAATAAATAGCGTTGAAATGCACCTATCTTTAGCATCGGCAACATCAAGCTTATATTTTCTCATTTATGAAATAGCTATTTATCAGATAACTATACGTATTAGGTACTGATGGCAATGGTTCACCATAATTAATGAATAATTATTATCTTAATAAAACAAAACATTTAAAAATTAAAATAATATCAACCCAAAAGCCCCTTGACATGACGTGATCGCCTTTTAGTTCGCAATACACAAAATGGCAGTCGAATATGACGGCAGTGCACTCGAGGCGTAGTTCAGTAGGACTTGAGTGGTTCGGTGGCGGGAGCACTCGACGTCACCTCATCCGATTTCATATCTCCGACCGTTTAAAAGGAATGTTTCAATGTACACATTTTAGTGAAATGGAATGTAATAGCAGTTGTTGCGATGACGTTGTCATTATCTTTTCAATTTTGAAAATAAGGGATGTGTTATGCGAAAAATATTTTTGACAAAGCCTTGAGATGCATTTTACCCGTAACCGTTTAAGAATTTGGATTCCGACGGGTCTTCAATTACCTCCATATGTCAGAAATCTCTCAATTACATAAAGTAACTAACATAAAAACACTTCAAACTATATATTTAAACTTTAAATTAGTTCAGCAATTCAGTCGTGAAAAGGTAAAAGACAGTAGAAACTTAGAGTTTAGCAGATGGAGCTTGCCGAGACAGGTGCTTCAAATTACCTGATTCAGCGCGACAAAAATAACGACAAGCAATGAAGTACCCTCCCTCAACAATCACAGTTTTTATTTGCGAATAACGACGGTCGTTTATCATAACGAGAGTTGCGGGAGAGTTCCACAAAAAGCTGCCGATAAAGAAGGAGACTATTTTTCCCGTGCCGGGAGCCGCGCCGGCGGCGGTCGATTCGGGGCTAATTACTCCGGCTCCACCTGCCCGCGCCGGTGACACGTCGCGATCACTAAACTTACCTAATAACTAACTTGCAACTCCACACCGTTATCTCACAAGCCATAACACTCCAAAAGCGCCCTTGAGACGCTCCTAATAGAGACCCCCTTCAGCTAATATTCAAAGTTGGCCGAGCGACGTCTTTTTCATCCGTCAGTTGAGCGAGATTTATTCCAGTAAAACACGAGTTTGGTTATGTTTTATGGTAGTGGTGAGCCGCGTTAATCCGGGAGCGCAGTAAAATGAATGAAATGTAGAAATGGCTGCACATATTGTTTTATTTGGGTCGTGTTAGGGAATACACCGCGAGTAATGTGCCGCCGGCGGGGAGTAATCAGCTCGTGGATTTATTAGGAATATTTTCTTTGTATGTTTGACAGTACCGAGTTATGTTGACGTTCGACTAACACTGGAGTGCAAGTGCTACTCACTACACAGAGAGCAGAGCGGAAATAAAAAATAAAACACTGAGAGTCTTCAAATATTACCTTCATACCGTAGATACTTTTTTTACAACTAACCCTTAATACCTTAAGTAAGCCTATTTCCTAAAATAACTTTTAACCGAAACTGCGTCTGTAATTTGTTCCTTTAGAATGTAAAACTCCTGGTAAGTTCCGTACAAGGCAGAGCACAGAGTATCGCCTGGCGCGGATTACCTCGAGTACATAAATCTTTGATGGCACTTCCTTCATTCCGCAGTTTACGGCTCTGACCGCGGCCCGCCGGTGTTTACATTACACTCAGGCATTACGTCTGATTTGCTTCATTATAATGAGCAAGCTTTACGCACTCGCGACTTTTGACCTAGGATTTTTTAACAGTGATAAATGATAAAATTAAAGCGTTGCTCGCTATAATCATCATATTCTACATCAGAAAACTGCAACTAAAATTTAAGAAAATCGCTGTTTCTTCTTATTAGTCTAACGCACCCAAATTTACCCAAAACTTCAAAGTATATTGACTGTACAAAATCCATGACGTAAGAAAATTAATTGAATCATTCCAACTTACCTGTGAAATATTTTCAATGGAATGCAAAGTGTTAGCGGGGACTCGATGAGGAATAGTTGTTCGTAAGTTGGTCGTGAAGTGGAGGCGGCGGCGCGAGGAGGCGCGTGGAGGCGCGTGCTGCCCGCGGCGCGGCTGCCGACACACTGCCGCCCGACGCGGCGCGCCGCCCGCCCACGACCACTCGTGTAAAACTATCACTATCACATTTACTGCATAATTGCGTGGCAAATTATCATGTAATATAACATTTCATACGCCACTCTATTAATGTGAGTAACAAATGTGAAATAATTTTAATGTTTATTTCGTGCAGTGGCTGCCGCGTGTCCTAACTTTTTAATTATTCGAATGTGAATGTTTTAAGGCGAGTTTTGTTTGGATTGTGCGCCATATTATGTCGCTGCTTTTAATGCGAGATTTAATTAACTTGTAAATAGCTCGTCACTTCTTATGATAGATTTGAATCTCAATCTAATTTCCTGAAAACCGTTCAGGTTCAGGAGGTTTAGCCTCAGTTAGTTTACGTTGAATTGCCAACGAACCGCTATAAACAAAAGCCGTCATTTCTGCGATTTGTTCACATTTATGGCATTTCAAATGAATGGGCAATAAAGATGAAACATCCATAAACGTGATATGAGATGTGAGTATCTGTAAACACCCGATGGCCGCCGTCCGTCATTACATGTCCAACACACTCGTACTAACTCGTGCTCACTCGCTTCTCGGAGTTATTAATTCTTGGACAGGAGTCTTGGACTTGGACTTTCACGAATTCATTGGAAATAAAGTCCAATGAATTCGTGAAAGGAATGCCAGATCTGAATTTAGTTTAATATGAATATTAGACTCACATGTGATTTTTTCTCTACATACATAAGAAAAATATCTAAACCAAAAGTCACTAAAATAACTTTTCCGGCTGAACTCGCCTCTTGACGTTCATTCCCTGACCTTCCAACCATCCCATTTAAAATAAAGACAAGCCTGCATTAATCCCGAATAAACACGAATGTTCACCAGAAGCGTATAACTTGGGGAGCGTTTACAAAGAGCGTGTTTTTCATTCGGTTTAATTAAGCAGTTCAGTTTCCGTTAGTGAATAATACATGAGACGTAGATTAGTAATAAGTTAGTGGGCGCCGAGGCCTCGAACACTGATAGATAATGTTATTTATATGTAAACGAGAGCCCGCGCGGGGCATGCCGCCTGCTGCGTCCCTGCTGTAGCCGTTCACTTCAGCTGATACAATTATTTAACTATATAACAATCATCGTGTTTTCAGTCGCAATAGTAATATTACACTTTTAAAAGAATATTTAACTCCTTGATTTAAAAGTAGGATTAGAAATAAAATCTTAATCAGAGTGAACTGAAAGCATACTCGTTTACTCTACTTAAACCAGTTTCAGCAACACTACTCGTAGTTACAAGAGAAGTACAAACACACTCGACAAGTATGTTTGTACACTCTTACGAGTATAGTACTAATGAATGATATTTGACATTAAGCTTGTTTTTATTTCTATTGGACCTACACTACATTTTGCGCAGTATACATTCTTTATATATAAATCATTTTTGCATTTCCATTAAACCAGATTTTAAGGAAACATTTTTAGATTTTATAGCTTTGTATGTGCAAGTGACGTTTAGATTGGTAACTTCGTGCTCAATAATCAAACGTTGTTCGAAGCGCAGCGGATACGTTCACGAGTGAGCGGAGACAAACATCATTTGAAGACGCCCCGAGACGCGACGCGACGCTCGGCGACCCGGCGACGCGGCGCGCGGGTTGCTCAGAGATCTCTCGGCTCAGCTCACACGCAATATCTAGCTCAAACCATGGTTTGTTCTACACCACTGATCTGCATCAAGTTGTCGTTAAAACCACGAAATAGAGAAGCACTAAGTGCTTCGCTATTCCGTGATTAAAACTATTGTAGGAATATTCAATAACACTGTTACATTTAATTCAGATATTCTTTCTTATAATATTTTAAAAACTAAATAAGGTAAACTGGTTATATAAATCCTTAAATTATTTCCAATGTCTTTTCTATCCTTTCGACCAAAACTTCATTTTACATTCTTGTTCCGACCCACTATTTCCATTCCACAAAATTATCTTTCACAAAACCTTTAGGTATTCAGGAGGCTCCCTTTATCAATAGATCGCAGCAGTGTAGATAAGACGGTAGTGATGGCGGGTTGTGATAGCCCCGCGTGACCGCGCGCCGCGGCCTACTGCGGCGAGTCCGCTGCGCTGTGGCTGAACGAACCCAAAGACATTTTCTCGTAATAGTCGTCTGGAAAAGTTGGGCGAAGAAATTCCCAATGATATTGTATTGAATTCAATTTATTGTTGGGTACTCGTGGCGGATCTTTCCGTTACAATATTACAATTTGGCGTGGAACTTATACACAGTAAGTGATGTAAGGTTTTTAAGTGAAATACGTCTAGTTTTCACTGAGGAGGTCTAGATGTCTCGTCACAGAAATTGTTCCATTATCGATAACTAATGTAAGAACATTAGATATTGTGTTTATTATAATGTATGTACTAGCTGACCCAGTAAACGTTGTTATGCCTTATAAAAATCAAGGGGTGGACTACCCTTAACATTCATGGGAATGAAAAATAGATGTTGTCCGATTCTCAGACCTACCCGATATGCACACAAAATTTCATAAGAATCGGTCGAGCCGTTTCGGAGGAGTTTAACTACAAACACCACGACACGAGAATTTTATATATTAGACTAGCTGCGCCCCGCGGTTTCACCTGCGTTGTACCCTTTCCCGCGGGAATTTCGGAATGAAAAATAGATGTCGTCCGATTCTCAGGCCTACCCGATATGTACACAAAATTTCATGAGAATCGGTCGAGCCGTTTCAGAGGAGTTCAATTACGCACCCCGTGACACGAGAATTTTATATATGACTAGCTGCGCCCCGCGGTTTCACCCGCGTTGTACCCGTTCCCGCGGGAATTTCGGGATGAAAAATAGACGTTGGCCGATTCTCAGACCTACTCAATATGCTCACAAAATTTCATGAGAATCGGTGGAGCCGTTTCGGAGGAGTACGCGAACGAACACTGTGACACGAGAATTTTATATATAAGACTAGCTGCGCCCCGCGGTTTCACCCGCGTTGTACCCGTTCCCGCGGGAATTTCGGGATGAAAAATAGATGTTGTCCGATTCTCAGGCCTACCCGATATGCACACAAAATTTCATGAGAATCGGTCGAGCCGTTTCAGAGGAGTTCAACCACGGTACCCGTTCCCGCGGGAATTTTGGGATAAAAAATAGATGTTGGCCGATTCTCAGACCTACTCAATATGCTCACAAAATTTCATCAAAATCGGTCGAGCCGTTTCGGAGGAGTATGGCAACGAAAACTGTGACACGAGAATTTTATATATTACTAGCTGCGCCCCGCGGTTTCACCCGCGTTGTACCCGTTCCCGCGGGAATTTCGGGATAAAAAAATAGATGTTGGCCGATTCTCAGACCTACTCAATATGCTCACAAAATTTCATGAGAATCGGTCGAGCCGTTTTGGAGGAGTACGCGAACGAACACTGTGACACGAGAATTTTATATATAAGATAAGAAGACTAGAAGACAAGATTATGTATGTACATATTTCATTGTTAAGTTTGTTTCAAAACATTTTCAAAGCAAACAAATGACTGCGAAACCAACGAACGAGTTTATCCTTCTTAGAACTGCTAAAATAAACAATTAACAAAACTTCTAAAACATAAATACGCATTATAGCATATACCATTGAAAGTAATGGACTATTTGCAGTGGACCTCTACCCGATTAAGATTACTGAGCGAAATGTACGTAAAGTAATGATAATGTAGAGCGCTGCGGGTCCAGTTACACTGGTCATGAGTCCAAATGTTGCAACTTTCGCTCGCTGTTAGATTATACAGGAGAAGTATAACTTTACATGAAAAGTTGGTAATGTTTATAATATTGAAATTATTATCACTTGTTAATTGCTTTTAAACATGCAATTAATTCGAAACACTGAACTCTCCCTCTCTTGGGGCGAGTATAAAACTTGACCGCAATAATAATATAACATTGTACATTCATAACGAGTTTCCCAATATAAACAACATTATAAAATATCCTTCTTTACATATTTTGACATGTTTTGATATTTAAGTTTCATAAATTTAAAAAATAACGAAATCTGCAGATAAAGTTACAAAACCCATAAAAT
The DNA here is from genome assembly GCA_963082685.1 of Cyclophora albipunctata. NCBI lineage: Eukaryota > Metazoa > Arthropoda > Insecta > Lepidoptera > Geometridae > Cyclophora > Cyclophora albipunctata. The sequence continues at coordinate 126,099 of OY720121.1, read as the reverse complement.
TCTCGCGGCTCAAGTTTTGTGATAAAAATGTTTTTATGTGACTTGAAATATTAAGTTGTTACAATATATTATTCTATTATTTTTTAACTAAATCAAAGGACTTTTAAAACATGAGCTAGAAGTTACGAACTTTAACTTAAAAAATTCATTATCAGTCTAAGTACACGATCTTCAAGTACTCTGTAATATCCGAGTACATGGCGTTTCAAACGCTGTAGTTGTAATTCTCCGAAGGCCGCTCGTCTCCTGTACTCTTCGTCTCTGAATCTCTTCACAACTTGTCTCAACTTGTTCTTAACTTATCTCATGAAAATTAAGCTAACGCCAGGTACCCTTCCCTTCCCCGGCTCCAAGCCATAACCAACCCTATGATCACAACTCAAAGTTCAACTTACTTCCGCCCATCAAAGACCAAGTTACGAAACATATAGTAAAAATGTTCTAATAAAATTATACGGAAACTTTCGAAGATAACTTTATCAGTTACTTTTCAGGGGAAATTCAATAAAGTAAGAGTTTGGCTCTGGAATTACGTCGATTTATGATGGATTTACATTTTACAGTGAGTTGTATGAAAGTTTACCTCGTGAATGAGATGTCGGCGGTCGCGGGTCACGTGCGAGTCACGTGCGGGAGCCGAGCGGGCGGCGAGCTCGCGAGTTTGTTTAATTATTCTCATTACTGACTAAAGAGGTTATTTCGGGACGATGTGATGAACGCGACTAACAGCCTCTTGTCGGTTGTTACTTATTCACTAACTACTTCCGCTTCAACTTAGTTACATAACAATGCATTGGGGTAAAGAGGAAGCATTAATATGTTAATTGGAAAACTATTAATAGAAAATCGTTATAAACACTTGGCCAGAATATGTTAAAATATGTATTAAGTATGTTTATGTGTATATGTTTGTAGGTGTGTGTATAGAAGCATCCTTAAAATGTCATTAAAATGGATATGAGTTTTAATGACTCTTATCGCCATCCAAATGAATGTCAGAATAAAATACATTCAGTCGATAGAATGATGATTGTGGTGATATCCTCTAGTAGGTATTAGAATGAGATCGAGTAGATTGCAATTTAGCGGAGTAAGTACATGATAACTCGCTCGCGCAGTCGTTATCGCTCGAGTAGGCTGTCCGCCGCAGACGGCGCGGCGGGACGCTCGCTACACTCACCACCGAGTCTCACATCCAAATAGACGGATCACTTTTAAATGTATCTCTAAATTATATTGATATTTTGAGATTAGGGAAGAGATTATATTAGAGCTACTTAATTAAATCTCCAGCTAATAAACTAATCGCTCCACCAGGCGCAGTGCACACAACACGAGACACGACGCTAAATCACACGCATTACAACATTAACGACGTGTCACCGATCGCATGTGTAACCCCGGCTTAATAAAACTTTCCAACATAAAAGCGACCCTATTACAACATCATAAAATACACGACAAGTTATGTATAAGGGAAAAGCAAACATTAGCTAAAATAAACATTATCTTGCTTTCGTAATATAATCTTTATTGCTGCGACATAAGTGTCAACAAAGTGCTTAAGTGTGATGATTATAACACGACGTGAGATCTTCATAAAGCACATTCACTCGCATCAATATTCATCAGGAGGAGATTGGACTAAGTGTCGGGCCGACTTGGTTTGCATACAAATCATTCAATCAAACAATATTATGCGTACGTGTCACCTAACGGTAGGTGAGCGGTAGAGATACCACCGAAAGAACTTCATAATCATTACAAAACAACCTACAGCGTAAAAAATATCACCTCTACGTGAACTATGTGTGTTCTGCAAAAAACGCGGCCATCAATTCAGTTTTATTCCCGAGGGAATAGTAACCAATAAATTGCTAGAAAGGAATTGTTCTGTTATGTAGTGCGAACAGTATGTCATGTAATATTGAATGGGTAACGCAGTGCCACAATACTTTATCCGAGTTTATACAGTAAACAATATTGCCCTTAATTATATGTATATTGTAAGCCCTCCTCTATCACCTCTACTGATAGGCATCCCTATTAGCTCAACACACAATGAGTCACACCCTTGATACAACACAAATGTTACTTCCCATGACTGTAGAAAGTCTCCAAAATATGGTAATTGATACTTCAACGTGAATTTTAAATTATTTTCCGATGAGAACTGTCATCTGAACCAATACAATACTCGTAGTTTTAGTTGAATTCAGTATCGAGATCGATAAAGATATTTTTTAAATACATAAGTAGTACAAATAGATACTTGCAAAGAAAAACTAACAATAGTAATTAACAGAAGCAATAAGAACTAGAAAACATCCAATATTGGAAGTTCTTTTAATGTGGAACACAGTGAAAGCACAATAATGTTGTAAAGCATCAGAGGCGCGTCCGGGTCTGAAGTGATTGGTCCGGCGCGGCGCGGCGCACGGAGCGGCGCCCGCGGGGACGGCCGGCTAGATTGAACGCCGCCGTCCGCTACTCACTATCTAGAACATCTTCACCGATACCGTCTACCTCCTGAATGGACCAAGCGGAAACTACTGTTATCGGTAGCTCGCACTAAATGTGATTGGAGCTGGACTCTATCCCGTTAGTTACCTTTTACCGATTACTTGCAGTCCCCGTTTCAACAGGCGGTTACATTAAATTCCAATAACATTAAAAATTTAACTGATTATAAACATCGAGAATATTAAATTTGACCAAATATCATTAAGCGTGCACTTTACAAAAGCAGCCGGTGGTCCCACGCTAAGACTCCGCGGGGAACTAATAAAAATCAACAAAACACTCGAGTCGCGCTTTTAATGAGACACTCGTAAACTGGTGAGATTTATTATAATCGAATAATTAAAAACTAATTCGCCGGAGCCGGTAGTAATCCTGTTAATCCACCGTTATGGTCGCACAGTATGAGGTGCTCGGCACGGGGGCGGAGGGGGGATGGGTAAACCTTCATTAGAACCTCTCGGGGGATGTTATCGGATAACATTGTCGGAATTAAACCACTATTGTGTCCTAATAGGTGCCACTTGAGCGCAATTACTAATCAGGACGGCATGTACGAGCGTTGAAGTTGAAGTGGAGGCACTTCCAAGAGTATATGCAGAAAATAAATGTCGTTTACCGTGACGTCCCTTCAACTATCCAGCGATGGAAAAAAGTTCAAAGGATTAATTGAGTACTTAATAATAATTAAGGGGGTTTGGTGAGATGGAATAACAATCAAATAATATAGGGGTAGGACTTGAAGTGAAGCACTATTAGCCACGGGTGCAGGAGCGGGGCGACCGCAAAGGGAGCAAAGATACGTCCGCGGACGCGGCGGGAAGAAGTAATAACCGACGTCTGGAGGGGAGCCGCACACAGACGGAGGGGGCTCACCGCAAGTACCCCGGCCCCGTGACACTCAGAACTCACCCATTTTTATCGGCGAATACTGTCGAATGCCTTGGTCGAATTGGAATACAGAATAAGTTGTTTAACTTGGCGAAACCATCTAGATCGTTTATCCCAAAGTAACAGCTTTATTTTCTCGTACTTACAAAAAGAGTGATGCCTGAATACGGAGCACAGTTATAAAGGTAACAGTGAAAGTGTCACGAGAGGGCGCCCCGAGCGCGGACCAGTGCCCACTGACCCGCGCGACCTGCGCTGACACACATCAACATGACAATTAAAACTCTTCTTGCATTTTTCGCACCACTACCTATGATTTTTCTTTTTGGTTATTAATTGCACTCTAAATCTGTAATGTTTGACGTTGGTAGAACAACATTAAATGTTATATTTATCACTAAACTTCAAACTAGTAGTTTTATATCTTTAGTTAGTACGGATTAGTTTTCAATAGAACATGCTATAATATGCACTTGTAATGGTAATTACCAATCCGTTTTACTGAATGTTATTTTCAGCGTAGACACTGCAGGTTTTTCGTAATATCATACAGCAAATCTATATTACAACATAATTATTTACAAACAATTATAGTGTCGTAGTAAGATACCAACCTGCATGAGGTGCAGCTGGCCGGAGAGGGCGGCGCGCGACTCCTCGCCGCCGTCCACCGGGAACGAGCCCAGGTACTGCAACAACACACGTCATTTAAACACGACCAACATCCATCACAACCCAACATCATCAACAACTTACTTATTTACTAATCAAATACATAATAAAGCTGAAAAGAAAAACATCCCAGTTCAATGAAATGTATGTATATGGGCCTACATGTTTACGTACATTACAAAGTAAAGTAAAGTATTAGACTGTAATGTCCCACTGCTGGACAAAGGTTCTCATCTCACTGAAGATATCAGTACAGTGAGGAGGATTAGGCGACATTACAATACGTATTAAAATCTTTTATCAATTTAATTTTGTATAAGGTTTATAAGTGGCGGAAATATTGATGAAACTGAAGAATTTAAAGCTTTGTATAGGAATCGATTAAACATATATTCCTTTATGGAATTCAAATTCAAATTCAAAATGTCTTTATTATATCAGATTATTTCAATCATTTATAATCGTCAGCTTAAAATTAAGTTTACGTTAGTTCGCATCGCGCCACCTACTGAGAAGAACTAACAAGAAACTCAGTGGGGTTGTCATTTTTTTAATGATTGTATTAACAATTTTAAGCCTTAAATAATAGAGCAATTCATTTCCAAACGTTTGAGTCTAGAATATACTCTGAAATAGAGTAATATGCCTTTTGGCTGAGTCTATGCTTAATAAACTTTTTGAATTTAATAAATGAAAGACTTACCACGTCGTTTGGTAATTTGTTATAAAAACGTATACATTGACCTACGAAGGAGTGAGACACTTTATGGAGCCTAATAGTGGGCATAGCGAGCTTATTTTTATTCCTAAGATTAATTTGGTGGAGATCACTGTTTTTCTTAAATTTACTAGGATTTTTGTGCACATACATGAGGTATTCAGATTGCCATTCTATGAATCAATTAACTTTCAATGATTGAAACGCACGCGAAACTAACTAAACTATGTAGGATAACTAAAACTTCCGAAATAGAGTATGCACCACGCAAGAGCGAAATAATTACACACTTTTCTCTTTCGTGGTAGGCATATACTTTTTCATCTATCTTCTTTATATAGCAAACTTCCACACTCGAACTACCATTAAACGTAGTTAAATATCGCCAACGATATCCCGGAGTAATCTCCATATTAATGTAGATGCAGCAAAATGAGTAAATGTGTGTAAGTCCGCGGGCGCCGGGGTGGAGTGGTCACCAGACAATATGGTGGGCGTGGGATATAAATGAGGAGAGTCAAATTCAACACAACAATTGAAGAAAATACTCACTCCAAAATAGCACATTTATGAAGGATTTTAATCGATTACGAGAACATTATATCTTCATCATCATCATCATGTCAGTCGGTACGTCCACTGCTGGGCATAGGCCCCATTGATCTCCATATAATTCGGTTGGAAATCATTCCTTCTTAATAAAGCTTAATTTTATTAAGACGTATGTTTAGTACTTTACTGTTTTTACAATAGTCTCGTTATATTAGTTTCTATCTATCGCCATAAATATGAGTGTGCCAAAATAACACATTCGTTAACCCAAAGTATGTGAAAGAAGCCCTGATATGTAAACATAGTACCACGTAATATAGAGCGCAGACGGCACAATAAAGTGCATGTATATATTTGCATCAAAGGAAGACGTAGGAAAGAGCCGCAGAGGGGCTGTCACCCCTCGCGCCTTCGCGCCCTCACTGCGCTTTACGTGAAGTAATGCACTCAATAACATCGGGCGGAGTTCAGATGGAACCGATGGAAAACCTGTAAGAATTTCTACAGAAGTCGATTAAATTTACTGTTCCTCATAGAAGATAATGCAAATTAATTAAATATTATATACCAGTATGTGGTGCTTTAAGTACAATGTATTGTGGAAAATTTGAGCCCAATTAATATATTCATTTCAACACTTATTTATAAATTTTAATTAGAACTATAATAATGTCTTCCGAATCAAACAATTATTCAATTTAACGTGCCAAAATGTAACGTAATCAAAATCTTGTAACGGTATCGTATAATAGCGCCATCTTTTGGGTGGTGGTGGCACTACGTACTACACCTTTTGGTTCGCAGTTCAAAGCGGGCGCGGCGATGGTAGTAACCCGATATTATAAGAGATGGCACTACTGGTTCCTTGAAATAATTCTGTCCTACTTCGAACATTTTAATAATGAATATTTTAAGATTGATTTAAAGTTTCGGTTCAAACTTAAAGGAGTAAGTCTCATTAAACTCCTAATATTTTTAATCAGTTAACGCCCCATAGAAGATTTAGTAATAGATTTGGTTTGTTTCATTTACCGTAATTTACTTTGCTACGTATATTTGTCGTTGCTACGTCGTAGCTCGTAGCTCATCTGTTTAAAATACGTTACAAACTTCACATGATAACGGTCTGTACAAACAAAACTATGTGTCCGTGTAACTATGTAACGTAGTAATGTGGAACTAGTGAGTAACTCATATCGTGTGGACTCGCCGAGGGCTTGTCGCCGCGGCCGCGACCCTCCCGTCGAAGCCGCCGGCGACCGACTAACTATTCAAGATTGTCCTCTGCTCCAACCTCCGACCCACATAGTTACTCGACAGTTTACCCTAATTACTATTTCGAGCCACTTCACGTTCTGTCTCCAACTAGAATTTAAGCAATTCAATCTTCTAGAATTTAAGCAATTTGTATATGCGAGTACGTTCTCTATCCTGAATTTCAGTGCCCAATTATATTTGGAAGCAGGTACTCGTATCTTCCAAATGTTAAATATATAAATCTGATATACCATTTGCGGAAACACTCTTGGGGGAAAACAGTTAATAATTTCATCTCACCAACTCGAACACTTAGGAAAACTTCGACTTGGGACAGTAATCGTTAAACCGTTCGTTTATTGAGTTACGGCGATATTTGTGTTCAGTAATCCAACACTAAGAAACACGCTTCAAAACATCTATCCGTTATGCATTTATGTAAGTTTATGTACCAAGCATAAAATTCAGGATGCAAAATGTTGAACCATCTGGCGCAACTAATCTGAAATTCAAAATTTGTGAAACGTTTTGAAAAGTATCTGGGGGAAAATAATGATTTCCATTTTAAACCGAAGACAGGAACTAGATAAGTGACAAAACAATAACTCACGATATGAATCAAACCATCCGCGGTGCTGACAAATGGCCGGCAACTAGCGGCGGCGTGCCACGCGAACCTGCACCGTAACACCAGCACATACGGGCGATACGGGATTGATATCAATAGAGCAGAACTAGCGTATGCACAGAAATTGAAAGTCAATGCGGTGGCGATAAGGGTGAGATTAGGTTGGAGAGAATCCGCGACCCGGAGAGAACATCTGGTGCGAGCATCGACAGGAGAGGAGCAGCGATCAGCACTCGATGACGTCACACATCGACCACAACCCGATCGCGCCGGCAGGGAAATGTACGACATCGCTTTCATTCGTTATTGAAAATGATCATACTACTGCGATGATACCAGTCTGATCAAAGGGAAGGCTTTATACATAAGAACTGTCATTTAGTGATTGAAGAAGTAAGGTAGCCCATAGGTCATCAACCCGTTAACCTCGATCTCCGAAGCAACGCTAACGAAATATTTACATTGCCGAGTACCTTTAAATTTGGACCAAAATATTTTGTTATTCTTCTAATTACTATACATATAAAGTTATTGCAGTTTCGGGTACAGTGGGGTACACGACGTTGCTCAAAAGGCACTCATTAAAGTGTTTGAACGGCTGCAGCGCCCGCCTTCAGCGGTTACTTGCAAAATGAACATTTTGATGAAAACCACTTTGAGAGCGACACATTTACTGAGTAATAAAACATTAAAACGTGATTTTATATAAACACCGACCGCTTACTCTGTGGAATGGGTTAACGTCTGTGTGTCGTTAAAAGTTAAAGAGAAAGTGTCGCTTATCTCGGCGAGAAGTTGATGATTTAGCAGTGAGTGTCGCTAAGTGATTCATAACAAGACAAACAATAGCGCGCAGAGATGCGGGGCTCGGGCGGGCGCGAGCGAGCGCGGCCGCGGGCGCGCTGCACTGCATGGTACAATTATAATATCGCCATCTCAATTGGAATTAACTACTTACATAAAACAAAACGTACCACTGATGCTAGACCATGATACACTATGGCCAATATAAAAGTGGGGCGAAAAACGAATAGAATCTCATCAAATCTGATTTAAAAACTTTGGATGTATACAAGCTGGATAGACGAAATAGCGTTGCAACTCTATACTATGCATTTAATCAAATTACAAATACAAGTGCGCCCGCTGGCCGCTCGCCGCGTCAGCCGCTCGTCGGTAACTTGCTGAAGCCTCTTGACTCCACTTCCGATTTGCATAAGTTTTAATCAAAGAAGTTCCGGCGCGTCCGCAGACGTCTCTCGAGAGGCCCTCGACATGTCCTCCGAGCCCCGCCCCCTCCCCGCGCCGCGCCCCTCCATCATCTCGGCTATCTACCACGTTCCTACACTAATCACTGTAACTTTTTCACATTTAAAAACGCGTCGGTTCGATTCCAAGTTTTCATCACGCCCGCCGCTCGTCCGTCGTGAACAAAGGCCCGGTATTCCGGATGCGCTCTCTTCACTCCACTCACAATTGGAATTCGCAATTTGATTCAAACCGGCAAATACGAATGTACATCTGTGACGCGGATTCACTGAGTGCTCACTGAGGCGGAAGTAGCACATATTAATAATAAAAACTAAATCAATGGGAAATTGTTGAAATAAAATGGAATTATATTCCATTATCCATATCCTCATCCAATAGAGGAAAACAATGATGGCTGTAAATTAGATTCAAAGTAATACTATTATGCCGTTATGACTCTGGAGTAGGTACTCTTCATTGGCGACTGTGTTTAGTAGTGGGAGTTCTCTATTCATTGGAGTGTCCGGGACCACTGAAGTGTATGTTCATCTCCGTTAGATTAAGCAAGTATTTAATAATATTAATCATTAATAAATATTCATTCTTAAGACACAACTTGGTGGTATCACTCGCCTCTCGGTCTTGGTCCCATCATTACTCCCCGGAGCCGCGATAGTGACAAGTCGAGGCGCTCGCCCCGTGACGTCACTAGCCAGCCTTTGTCAGCTCGTTCAATCACACGACGCGACGGCGTCACGGTTCCTTCGATGTGCAATACTTACCACTTGCAGATCTTATTACTCTTTAATTATGTACCCTTGATTAATAATTTTACAAATTATATGTACGTAAGGCGACCGGACTCCAGTCCATATTTAGAGTAAACCTCATAGACTATCTGGCACGTGTAATGGCAAATAATAAAAGAACAAACGTCCACCAAATATGACAATATGTAAAACACATTCTCTAACATAACCCCAAACAATAATATCAGCAAACAACAAAGCGAGAGAAACACAAAACGTAAGCAAAAATTTGAGCGCGACAACATATTCAGTTGTTCGCAGGTAATTCTACGTTTTACGATACATTGCGCGCCGAACAAACTAAACAAGGCTTTTACGCGTTTGAAACGAGCCAATGTATGTGTTACATTACGAAAATTTTGCATAAGCATAAAATTTTGATTGCGCGAAACAGCATTATCATACAAAAAGGGTTGTAAAGTTTGTGTTGAGATGAGGGCTCGGCTCGGAGTCACCGCGGAGTGTCGCCTGATTAGGTTTGCATGAGGAGTCGCGCGCCGCCCTGCTGCGCGCTGCGAATCTAAGTTTTTGTTTATCTTACAAACTAACTGCCGACGAGTCTCCACGCCACTTTGTTTTGTTCGGAACAACTCTTCGTACATTTGCTTCCTACACATTCGCCTTAGTAAAATATTCAGTAGTTACTATTTTAATAGCAGTTGAACATAGTTATTGTATTATTCTAAACTAAAATTCATCGCCAAACGGTGCTCGAAACTGGCCCCTGGCCGCGGCGCTAAGTTACGGCGCGTAGCTGATGGACCCTAGAGACAGTAGTTCGACAGTTTCGGGTCAAATGAGGTCATGAGTCGCGAGGTACCGCCAAATGAACGTTGATAAACGAATATGGATGGCCCCATACAAAAGACATCAACGAGACACACGGGGTCCATAAAATGCACTTTTAAAAGCTCGTCAAGAACTGATGTAACACTTTTTTTTTTGTTAATAATTTAAATATGAAGATTTTAGTAGATCTTAACGTTTTGATGACAACACTATACGACCTATATCGCTTTTTAAAACGAAGCATTGATAAGAGAAGATACATTTGGTTTGAATTTATACTTTCATAGTATGTATTGCCACTTAAACTTTTTAAAAGATTTATACATATGTAATTATTAAAAATAAACACGTTTTAAATCGACCAGTAGTAGTTAGCGGAACAGACCAGACGCAAAATGCGACTTCCACTATCCTTAGTATAGAAGCAGAACTCACTATCCAGAAAGTTCTCAATCAGATAATAAGCATCAATCAGAAAATAAACTGCAACGGTGTCATGGACACACAATATATTGTAACAAATAGGTAACTACGGGCGCGGGCGGCGGACACGTCGCGGTAATCACTTCCCGCTGATATCCGATCCATTTAAATACATATCGCTGTTTAAACTGTGACACAATGTAATGGACTCGCTGTTTAATTACCATAACTTGATAAAATCATAGTAAGTTGATTACATGACTATTTAAAAGGTTATTACGTAACGTATTGGCTGGTGTTGTCTTAATTTTACCCTTATAAGAATACTAGCAGCGTCCCGCGGTTTTGCCCACGTTCCAGTGGGAGTTTTGGGAATGACAGCTTATAAATTACAATTAAAAATAACTAATAATTGTTGAATATGGCTATCCATTACAAACATAATTTTTTATATTTGGATTGAAACTTTCTGAGATCAGCGCGTCCAAACCAACCAAAAAATATACTTTCATATACATAATAATATGTTACATTGAAAAGGATCCCGAATACATTGAATCAAAACATCGCACAAGCTAATTAATATCAAACAGACACGTTTCAATGCGCCCAAACGATAATAACCGCATTTGGATTAACAATAATTATATTCACGTGTTTAGTAAAACCGCTAATGATCGTCGGATGCAAACAAAACACCGTTGACACATTAAACACGTTAATACGTAATGATGGCATGCGGTGCGCCATTGTGTGCGCACTCGGCACTCGTGATCCGCTATCTACAAACAGACGTACTCGGGGACGTACAGACGGGCACGTTATCATAACCGTAATGAGCATCATGCAGCGCGTCGCGGCGCGTGTTATCACTGAGCGAGTGCATTGTATGAGCCGGCGAAATTTAGCGCAACGACCACCGCACCGCATTACCGCGGATATTAATACGAGCCCCATACATCCCACTGGTATTACCATTCAATTGCTACGCTATGCTGCACAATCACTTTAGTTTGATCTCATAAATGTCCCGCTTGTTGTTTATGTATTTTATACAATAACAAGTAGGTTACGTACAATATGTCTTCACGACGATCACAGACTCTCCTTTGACGCCCCAAATCCTTCCCAATAAGAATATGTAAAGATGTATTTACATAATCACATTGAAGACAATGTTCTTAGACATAATTCGTAAATTATAGAGCACCGTACATATTATTTAGTGGCAACATTAATTTATGAAGTTTGTCAGTTGAGCAATGTATCACGTTGCAGCGAGTGCGGGCGCGGGCGGGCGCGGGCGACGCGCTCTGAGCGAGTCGTAACTCAGCCGCACCACAGGTGCCACAGGTGGAGTGCGACCTACCTACTGTCAATAAAATAAATCATAACTTACAGCACTCGGGAACACTTGCGACGCCCAACAACTAACGCATTTTGAGACGCTGAAACATTTCTGTTTCCCAAAGTAGAACACGGGAAAATGGTTTTCAAACGCTTTTTTATTAATAACGAAAATATAAGACATTAGATCAGTTACATTATTGCTCTTTTTAACAACTTTAAAACGGGGCATCTTCATCAATTAATCCTTTACACAGATCGTCACACGAACCCTCCATAAAGACAGGCCGAGTGACGCCCGGCGTGTGTGCGCCCGGGCTCGTGTCGCCCATTAACTCCTCTCAGACAATGACGCTAGTTGGGAACTCTCATCAACTCGTGACGAACTGGGAAACGCAACTACAAACTCCACTTTGAACGCAAACTAACCTGAAGACTTTATCACCTATACACTAACTACCGTCTAACATAATGTGTAACACATTGTACAGAAATTCAATAACTCTGCCTCTATCAGTCTTTACTTTATTATTTTTGTTTAACGCACTCATTTTTGGTCCAGCTGCCTCGAAACCCGTTCGAACACCATAAGCGATAAAAACAAGGACATAAATTCAAGAAGACATTACTTTCGCAACATAATTCGACATGTTACACGACGCCCCGTTAAGGAGGAACAATTAAAGAAACTGCAATAAATTACCAAATTACTTAATTGTAAGTCGCATTGTCCGCTGCGGCTTTCACCGGGGCACATTCTGCGGGCTTATACCTGGAACTTCGATGTTCAATTAGAACCAAGTTTTGAGTCAATTTTTTAATCATGCCCTCCCACCTCAAGCCGCTCACTGCCACGGGCGGCTAGGGCATAAATCGCCGATTACTAGACATGAAAATTTGGGTGACAAAAAGGCAACTTTTAACAAACACACAGTAGTATGTCGCGGTAAATCACCGAGGTGGTTGGCCCCGAACGGTCAGATTGTGCATTACCCAGTATTTATGCGCTTTGTCTGATGAGGCGACGCGGTGAGCGTCCGATACACATCTTGGACGATCAGGTAACGGTGCGCTCTGCTTGTAGCAACCCTCGCAAAATTAAACCAAACTACCGATAACGAGATCACCGCCAGTAGATACCGCCTCATACACTTTATGGGTTCCCTGAATTGTGGTAATAGGGTTCACGAAGTTTTGTTTCCGTATTAATGGAGTGTAATATAATAAGTTTCATTCAAAGAAAACAAGTTTGTGAAGGATTATAATAAGGAAGAACTTGTTAATGAGCTGCTGGCTGGAGATATGTTTACAGAGAACACCTTCATAGGCGGTGTTTTCATGTTGAGCTCGTGCATGGACCAATTTTATACTGGGTGGCATTTTAGTACAAAATATTCGTTTTAATTGACCCTATATAAATTGAAGAAAAACAAGACGAGGACTGATTTAAAAACCGTCCTGTATGTAGATAAATAGATGTCCCCATGTTCCTAACCCGATACAGTGGTATCAGTGGTATCAGCCACAGCTGCGAGTACTCGCGGCACGTTATCCGGCAGAGGATCTCTTCCAGCTTCCTCCTCTTATCAGGGGGTTCCACTCTGTACAAGAGTTTTAATGAAATACAACTAATTTGCTTAATTATATGAAGGGACGACGTCACTCGGCGACATTAACTTGAGGTCGTAAGAGTTATAATGACAAGTTACTTAGCGAAGGAATTGTCTATTAATTCGGTAGATATCACTACATAGTAGTATAAAATAAAGTCGTCTCTTTTTCGTGTCTGTCACACTGTTTGTCTGTCTGTATGCTTAAATCTTTAAAATTACGCAACGGATTTTGATGCGGTTTTTTGTTATAGGTAGAGTGATTCAAGAGGAAGGTTTTTATGTAAAAAAAATCCCGAAATTCCCACGGGAACGGGCACAACGCGGGTAAAACCGCGGGGCGCTGCTAGTAATAAGATAAAACCAAAGTAAAACCGGTCTACACCGCGAGGTCTCAACAGGATTCCTCTCGACACATTTCAAGTAAAATCTCGTTTATGAAAGCGGTTAATTTTCCCTCCACATTTCCCCGTATCCCTTATAATATATTCTACATATTAGGTTCCCGAGGCGCGTAATTTAGGGTTCGTTTTTCCAAACGATCCCGATCGCGCCGGATCGAGGGACGGCATCTAAATTGTGAAGTTTTCCGAACACGTGATAACCGTTTGTCACGCCGCGCGTCACGCCCGCTGACGCCGCGCCGCCGCCGCCGCCGCTGCCGCCCGGCCCGCAGCCCGCGACTGTTGATTACCTTCATTGATCGAACTATCTATCACCAATCCCGGTGAACGTCGCCTATAATTAACATTACTGTCAGTGAGTCACTCAATGGCAAGCCAAGATCAAACTTTAAAACTAAATATTGAAAGCAGTTCTTTGCTTTCGTAATTAACGTATTAGGCTAAAAGGCTGTTGGTAAATATACATTTATAGAACACACATGAATTTAATTCCCTTTGTGAAAAATGTAACATTAGGTACTAGATTTTTTGGTTTCGTGTTTAATTTAAAGTAATGAGGAGCCTGTGATGTGCGGCGGGCGCGGGTCACACCGAGCCGCTCGGCGTGTGTCAACAGAGACGTCGCCGCGACCGCGCCCGCTACACAAATGATAAACGTAAGCCGTAAAATAAAATAGGTTTTAAGAACGCTCATAAATAAAGATAAAATTAATTGCTTAGGCACATTTATCAGACGCGAAACATAAATAATTATAACTCAACGCAGAAAGTCTTAAGATTTAGAGTGCACGAGGGATACAGAGTTAGCATTTTGTGACCGAATTGATGATATCACAAAGCGTATGTAACGTCACATCATTGAACGTGTCATCAGTGAGTGGTGTGTTCGTGTGTAGTCAGCCGGTTGTCTGGCGACGTGACAGCCCGCCTTTGTCACGCTCCATTGACCATGGCTAATCACGTTATCAACAGAATGTTTGTGTTAACCATTAACCACTGAACTAGTGCATTTACATATTTATAAGAGAACCATACTAAGGGCCACACGCCCGAGCGAACAGAACGCCTCGGGATACGTGACAGTATCTGTTAATGTCCAGAATAAATACTGTCTATATATAAGGTTACCATTGTAACATCCTTGTTTTGGTATAATTTATTATGTACATTACTTAAATACGTTCCTGCAATAGAATCGTGCAGTGTAATACTTTATAAGTGGACATTATATTGGCCCCGCGTAAACTTTGAAATGTTTATAACTCCTTATAGTCCCAAACCAAAGCCTAGTTAAGAAGAACCACAAGAAATAATAAGGACAATGCGAAACATGTTATTTCAGCAACGATGTGAAGATATTAACATAATATTCATGAAAGAGTTTAGAAACATTTTGAATAACCTTCTTTGAACACATTATAAAGGTATTTATGACTGAGAGAGCGGCATTAATTATAATACATATTACATTGTTTTGGGAGGCAAGGAAGTTACATTATTATAGCAAACTTAAGAGGGACTCGCAGTCGGAGGCACATTTCACAAGTGTAGGGCGTCACTCCTTGAACAGACGTATCTCATGTCCAGGGGAGTGGAGCCTCATGATCACATCATTATTACAGAATAAGTTAGTTTACGAATAATGAAGTTAATTCGTACAGCGCACTCAGTGAGTACAGTACTGCCACTGCAGACATCCGCGGGGTATTGTGTACTTCGGGAAGAGTAGAGACAGCACAGCAGTGCGGCGAGCGAGCCAGATATTATGTGGCAGCGGTTCGGAGGTAGCTACGTGTGAGTTAATTATAAGATACAGTTAATAAAGCGTTAGTTTGTCTGTGACATACGTTAATAGAACACATTTTTGAAGGACACATTTTTGCAATATAGAAACCAAAATATAGTGATGATTTTAATATAAGTATGCATATAATGTTTGACCTGAGCACGGCGGCGGACGAGCATGGCGCGGGCGGCGCATCACCGCCCTCGGCGACACACTGACACAGTCATCACCTCGCAGCGGCACCACTCGTCACCTCGCGGAACGCCACTCGTCACGCGATATTACCAAAACAAACAACGCGACCGCTGCGCCCGCGCGCCGCATGCGGCCTGGCGCGGGGCGGCCGGGCGACGGGGCGGAGGGCGGCGGGAGGCGACCGGTCCGACCGGCCCGGCGGGCCGCTCGCGAAACACACACAATTAAACCGCCAGCATAATATCATAGTATTACAAAAGTTCCTACAAGGGATTTGTGCTCAGAAGCGTCGCCAAAACGAGGCGCGCTGTTAGGTTTCCGAGACCTATGTATGTAAGTGCAAAAGCCCCGCGCTCGCTGTACAATATGATATTCGCACAGTATGAGATGTAAGCTCATAAGCTCCGACCTACAAAGTCAACACAAATGAGTCCTCGCGCCGAGTGGGCGCCGCTCATCAGCGCGCTGCGGGCCGCGACGAGCGCCGGCCGGCCTTGGTGATTTGTAAACACCAAACAACAGTTCATCATCAACTACGTGATCATTTTTGAGCATTAACGATGTATGTAGTACATTAATTTGTTGGATTTCTTTATTAAGTAAGTTCGCTTTACGACTTAAAAATTGCAACAAAAATAAAAATATCTACACTTTGTGCAATATTATGCAACATGCACAAACGCAAGTTTAATATTCAGAGAGCAGCCGCGCGCCAACTTAGTGTTATTTAAATACTGGTTTCACTAGTTTAATACTCCACAATGAACTAGACGCGAGTCCTCGCCGCTCGCTCGTACGGGCCTCCACTCGCATCGCAACACCTATTAAGGAACACTTTGTGTATAATATCGCGGTACGTTACGATACGAGTATAATAAAGAAATCAAACTTTTATTCCCTGAAGCAAATTAATGGAGCACTTCATTGTTAACACAGAGTAACCTCCTATATTACAATAGCACATTGTGCTGTAAATCTGGAAGGAATCAAAAGTACATTATCGCTAAGTACCGCGTAAATGGCGGAGTCAGTTCACGCGTCTATCGAATAAATCAATACTTTCCACGTAATGGAATTAAAACAATTCGCTCGTGAAACGTGTAATTTACTGTAGCAGTTCATTCTCGGAATGCCGAGCGGGTTCGGTGGCAGCGAACGAGCCGTAATCGTTGATAAAACTTTATACGACACTTTAAATAAAGATTTACTCGTAAAATGAATACGTGTGAAGCGGCCTTTATGACAAACAGACATAAATCTCTCGCATAAACAGCGCGCCGTGAAAGGTCTCGTTACATTGGAGCGTGCAGCCAGCGCGCCTCGCGCCGCCGCGCGACTCGCCCCGGCTCGCACGCCACAACTTACAACATTTTAGCAGAAAAACAAAGTCTTGGCCTCCCTCGTTATTTGTTGTGTTTCTAAACACAGTTTAATGAAACTGTTAGCGCAACTCCGCTCGCCGCGAGAGCCGACTGACTCTCATTTGACGCTCGCTTTCACCACAAATCGTTTCTTTCACAAAATTTATTTTAAATTGTTTGAGTAATTCGTGCACCCCCCCTGCCCCATTTAGGGATTCATCACTTTATGGCATTATCATAGAACATGCTTCTGAAATGGAAAAATAATGATGTTTGCTCGTAGAGGGCTACGACCTGATTACGTACCAATCGGTGCGAAGGAGCTCCGCGCACTCGCTGGAGGCTGTTCTGTTTTATATTTGTTTACCTCTCCACAAGATTACCCTTTAGTAAGAAACTTCTTATTGATCAATGACATGGCGTATAACTTGTGGCATAAGTTCACTTGCAATATCAAAGCAACTCGTACATACCGAGACGAAACTCACTAGTTTATCCTTAAGTAGAGTTGACTTGGTAATAGGTACACAAGACGCACCAACTTAACATTCTCTATCACAAAATAGTAAGAAAACTTGCGAACCAACATAATTATAATTAGAGTGGAACTATGAGCGCATGTCGGAGGTAAATTACAAGCGAAGGAGCAACGGTGTAATGGAGGTGTTCCGCTCGGTGTGCGCGGAGCCTAGCCGACGCCGCGGAGGGGTGTAACAGGTGGCCGGCCGTGTGAGCGCGCCCTAACCGGCTGCCGGAACCACCCTAATCACTGCAATCACTCACGTAACTCACGTAAGGTAAAGAGTTCCCCACGATTTACAACATTCATGGAACTTATTACATTTCATTTTAAAAGAACTTACTTCGGCCCATAATTTTCAATCATTCATCGTAACCTCTGCACTAACATTATCACATGACCCACTTTTATCGCAAGGTTGGAAATTCAGTAAAAGCATGACAGGTAAAATGTGAATTCAAAAGAATAATACATTTCTATCTTGAGGCTTCCACCGTGAAACATAAGTCCTCTTTGCATATGAAATGTTTAAAATCGGATATATGTGAGCTCCAGTAAATACTATCAGCGGTCGGGATCGAGTGACAAGTGACAGGAAGGAAGCGGCGCGACACGTCGCGACGACTCGCGTGCTCTGTAGCGGGACACCGCTAGTGCACACCCACCGACGTGACGAGCACTACGCCCCGTGACAATGAATATATTCCCTGTATTAAGAGGATACAACACTTGCACGATGAAATTAGCTGTGTACTCCACCATCCCCTTAGTGAGTAGACGAAAATAGAATATTATACTGATGATTGTATAGTACCACTACCACTACTCTCCGTTAACATATGTTATCTATCGTCCCTATAGTTAAAGACTTAGTTTAAAGAGCTTTCGAAGAATGAAGCGGTGAGTGAAGGAAACTGTACCGATGTCATGACTGGAGGCACGAGGTGAGGTACGAGCAGCGGTGGAGGCGTCTGCTCCATACTCAGACTCCATACTGTCTCCGTACTTATTTATACCTTCATGTGCCTATTGTGATACAAAAACCAATGACATAATAATTTAAATAATTTGGAAATCAAAAAGAACAGTGAAGTAAGTGCCGGCTCGCATTCAGCTCCATCGTTATAGGTTTGGTCCCCGAGGGAAATTATGGCGTCGATAGCGGGTCTTACCGACTTATCGAACGACGTTTTTCAATGAGGACCTTTATTAACTACATTTCCCCTCAATTTAAATTTTATTACTATTATTTTAAGATCGATTTCTGATTGGCTCGTCTGTAGGACGCTTTTCGTTGGCACGGTAAGCGGCTTACAGGCAATTCCTTTTGCTTGGGTAAATTATAAATGGTCGTGAGAATAATTACCGGCGGACATGGTGGGGACTCTAAGTATTCTATTGTGGTGGCAACAGTACAGCGCGTAATTACCTCTGCTGTCTCAGTCGGCAGGATTATAATTATAATACGAATTACTTCAGGTGCAGAACGCTTGAGCCACCTTGAAATCCATCTCATTATATTTCTCGGTTCATTACTGGTCGATGTCTGACGGCCGTCCGCGCGCACTCGACTGAGAGCAGTCCCGAGTAACCAATATAAATGTCTCCGATAAATCTCGGAGGTCATCCGTAACTTGAGTGTTTAGTTATTGTCCTAAAGTCGGTAAATTGAGTTGTATGGTTCGGGAGTTCTTGAAGGCCCCGCGCCACGGTCAAGGGAAATTAAAATAGTTTGCGAACCGCCCCCTCCCCCTCCCGCCCTGCACGCCGGCAGCTCCTCCGTCAGGTCAGACGATGTAATTTGTCTAGGGACGGACAGATTTGAGCATTAAATGAAATTATGTTCGCGTTGTTTCATATCAGACATGAAAGGATCGCCTGCGGATCAAAAGCCCTTTAATAATTCATTTGAGATTCACTTCTTCCTTATTATTACATACTTTAATTAAGGCTTTCAACCTCTCACAACCAGTCACTGAAGTGGTCGGACCTACGCATCGATACTTGAAGGAACAGACTAAGTATGTGTACAATATGTGTCTATATAATTATTAAAATCCAATAGTTAGCCAAGTGCCGGGAGTGGTGAAGTTGGTCTCGTGTGTCGGGCCGAGCGGGGGCGCGGCGCGCGCGGCACTCGCCAACTTGTGAAGATGGGTTAATTGATAATCCGTGTCCTGCCCTCGGAGCGCGCGCCGCTTTGTTGCAGCTCCTTGTATTCATGCCAGTATATCGCTAGTCGATGCTCAAATCACAACCGCACCCAGAATCATCCCATATTAAATGGCTATAATATTCAGTAAACGTATTTTAAATTAAAACTACAGCTACGGTGTACCCGTAGCTGTAGTTTCCCCTCTTATTTTTTTTGGAATTGTGGACACAGAAGTCCGCAGTTTCTAAATCAAATCTAAAAACCATTTAACGTAAGTATTTCGCTTCATTAGGTATTCGAATATTTACACACAACTTCCGTACACAAACCAGTGCAATAATATATTCAAATTATTTCCCAGTTTTCTGTTTGAAAGTAGACACAAAGAAACCGCGTATTTTCTTTTCATTCAAAATGCTACAACGTACAATATTGTGCATTCTTTCAGCGCGATACAAATTGTTCGAATTTGCTGTAATGTTGAGAGCTAGCTCGCGGTGATGACGACACACGCGACGCGCGACACGCGACACGCGTCGCCACGCCGTGAGACATTACTCGCAGCGAAGAACGCACATTACAACAGTTACTAATACGTATATAATGTACACTACACAGATATCGTTGCAACTCGATTTGCAATGCTAAACACTAACCAAGTAAAACTCATTTAATTAAAACTTTGGAACTTTATTCTATGTTTATACTTAGTTAAGATGGAATCATAAATTATAATAAATGCATTTTAACACTCTTAACTAATATTAAAACTTGTATTAGTTAAACATTCGCTTCGTTTGTTATAAATGTAGCGAGCTCAAACATATTAATAGTCTTTTGTAATATAGGATAAATATTGTAGCACGGTTCGTAGCGCCGAGTTTCGCGGTCCACCGGTCTCGTAGCGAGTCGTAGCCTCGTAGCGAGGCTCGTAGCACAGACAAATGGTTGAGATATGTCTTGTGTAGAGGCGCACTTGTATTGCGGATGTCGCTGATATTGTAAGCGGGACACAGCGGGACAGCGGGGACGCGCCGGCCGCGGCACAATGGGACACCCGCCCACAATGTAATGGAAACGCTTTGACTTTCTAAAAGAAGAATAAATGTCGCGCGCACTACCCGCCATTGAGATTTAAGACACTGAAATATTCCAGGAAAATGTTCACCCGCGTCGGCGAAATAGGTGGGAATTGAAATGAACCGAATGCCGAGTGGGATTCAACTAATTAGTAGTTACGGGTACTTCTCAACTGGTTTGGAAATATGGACGAAACGTTGTACGGGTACTGAAGTGAAAACCGGCGGCGGTTGGTGGGTTACGTAATACCATGGTAAGTAATACAAGTTGGGCTGCGAGACACTAATGCTAGATTTGTAAGACAATCCCAACGTAATGGAAGCTAGCAATTTAATTAAGTTCCAAATTAGCCTTGATTAAGCGAAGTGCAGTAGAGAGAGGTTCAACAACGCAGAACCTCACGAAACACTTCATATACGAAGCACTCGTATACTGCACTAGACAGCAACCCAGCGAGTTAAGAATAGAACAATGTGTGGCGCAGCATGCCGATCTAACTGTGCGCGAGCATACAGGCGGGCGCGGCGCGCGGGCAGCGCGCTCGTGCGTGAACACTCAGCTTTATGAGCGGAAACTTGTTACACGGTACAGGGGTACAGGGGTACAGGGAGCACGCGCCCCGCGACCTCACCGCGACAACACACCGCAACGCACAGCAACACACCGCAACACGCAGCACCGCGCCGCAGTGCGCAGCATTGCGCCGCTCGGGCAACACGTCTTATGTACCGCGGCGATCGCGCCTGATGCACCTGCAGATAACGCGCTACATCGTCACAAGCAAATATTAGTAAATATTATACTACAACTCTGATTGAATAGCATAGTAACACTGAATATTTATGATTGTTTGGTGTTTAAGTAATATTAGCAATAAAGTTAGACGGTGCAACGCAAACAAACCATTGCACATTGCTTGCGTTGTTATCTACTAACTCATAAATTAGCAGATAGCTGCATATGCGATAGTTTCGGTTTGTTCAAATGAGCATTCGTCGCAACAAGTGAATGAGGCGCCGGGGGGGGCATACTGGGGGCGCGGCTGGACTTTCATTAGGGGACTATTTAGGTGACAATAACGTGGTAAATGCTGTAACATTTATTAAACGCATTTGTTTTACAAAGCAATTAAAATAACTGTTGTTAAAATACTCCATGTAAACACATGGAGTAGTGTGGTGTGAGCGGGCCCGCTCTCCGGAGGGAGTGCACCTCGGAGAACATACTCCTCGGCGCACTCACAAATAACTTCGTTCAACTTCACTTATGGTGTATCAGTTTATCTATACTATATTCATTAATATTATAAAGAGGTGAAATTTGCAAGTTTGTTTCTTTGTTTGTTTATATGTTCGAGCTAATCTCGGAAATTATCCATCCGGTTTAAATAATTCTTTTTGTAATAGCCCTATTCGACGGGAAGGTTATAGGCTATTTTTCATCCAGAAATTCCCATGGGAACAAGTACGACTCGGGTAAAACCGTGGAGCGCTGCTAGTTTTTAATTAATAAGTAGCACACTTTTAGGTGTCAATTAATTTTGCTGTCAAAATTTATAGATATATCACCACAGATCACAAAAACTAAAGGGAGATGTGAAAAGGGGGCGGGGCCGGTGTCGCAGCAATATGCGCAAAAACGGAACACATTGCGAGTCGAAATATTATGTGTAAATTGTTTACATAACTTGCATATTACTAAAGATTATTCGAACGTTGAGCACATTCAAGCTAACAAAATACTTATAATACGGATGTTATTGCGTATGTAGTAATGCTGCGAACGAATACTCGCACTGAATGCAATGTGTGCGTGTCACTATTGTTTTATTTTGATTACGTTATGTGTGAACATTTCTAATGGAACACTACGTTTCGTACTCAGCTCGTAGGTTGGCATCTCTCTATATCTCTACGGACCCCAGATTGATTATAAATACTATAAAGTTGAGCAAGTACGATTCATGTTAAAATGATGTTTATTTCAGACTTAAGGGTGTGTTTTCATTGAAGACGAGTGGAGCTATGCAATGAAATGATCTAACAACGCATTGGCATTGTCAAAATATTAAATGATCTAACAACGCATTGGCATTGTCAAAATATTAAATGATCTAACAACGCATTGACATTGTCAAAATATTAAATGATCTAACAACGCATTGACATTGTCAAAATATTAAATGATCTAACAACGCATTGACATTGTCAAAATATTAAATGATCTAACAACGCATTGACATTGTCAAAATATTAAATGATCTAACAACGCATTGACATTGTCAAAATATTAAATGATCTAACAACGCATTGACATTGTCAAATTATTTTCGTAATTCGTTGTGTTTAGTCGATTGGACTCCGCACAGCGCCGCTCCGCTTTAATGGAAACGCACCCTTAGACCAGCAACAAACATTATGCAAGCATATACGCGTCGTCAATCTTAGTGTACTGATTTATTCAGCAAGCGAGAAGCATTTGTCCTGCAGTGAAATGTTATAAAACATGAATTTACTTTAAACTTGAACTTTAATCCAACAATATATTGCGTAGAAGTATTGCCGCTGTACGCCGGCGGCGGCGTGGGTCTCGTTAGTAACGTCACGGGCTCCGACACTATTCACAACTTAATAACAACTTCACTCTCATCTCATTTGGTTCCGACAAGGCGTCGCGGTGTCCATGCCGACCCACTCACGGCTCAAAGAGACACTATTACCCCATCAAATGAAATAAAATTTAATAAATTGCAATAAAGAATTGAAAGTGCTTTCCCCTCCAACTACAAAAGACGTTCTTGTATTGTAAAGTAGCAGATATGTAAGAAAACGGTTTAAAACTTTTGAAAGAATCTACTCCGTGAAACAATCTGTGCAGGTAATATATCGGTCGTTCGGAAAGCTCGAGAGGATCGATACGAGCGGTCGTGATTCACAACCGATGAATATTGAACTGATATAACTCGCCGTGATTGATTGTCGCCCGCGCTGACGAAGCCGCCACTAATTGATTAGCTAATAATTTGACGAGCACCGCACCTCCACTCGTTCACACTTACAACATTACAGTCATAGACATCACCGCACGACCCGGAGTTTAATAACCTGCAGGAAGGTAGATACTTCACACGGATTACCAAAGTGTAGTGAACTATGTAAACGGAAAAAAACGTTTGTTTTAAATTAAAATATGCAGTATCGCTTTGACCGGCGAGCCCGTTCACCGGCCGCGGTAAGGTAGTGGCTATAGTGACACACTGACGCGAGTCAATAGATTAAGATACGTTTTATGTTATCCGAATATCTGCCCAAACAGGAAAATAAATAAAAACCAGCGCCCGATAGCCAACAATCAATCTAACAGTCCAAGAGCAGTCCGAGTAAAGCAACATAAGTTAACAAATAGTTAGGCATCTTATCTAAAAAAATTCGGTTATTTGTTTTTAATACATTGAATATTATTATTCCTCTAATCCGCCGAAATCTTTACACCGTTTTTGTTCCCCCACAATGGCGTGACCCTTACGTGTATTGGAGTTTGTATTCAGGACGAACGACCAAAACCGATTAAACTGTTCCGCAAAAAATAGCCAACAGATAACATGTCACGAGCGACTGTTTGTCTGTCCGTGTCGTGCGAACCGTCCGCTTCAGGGAGAGGGGGTGGGGTACCTTGTAGTATACTTTTACGTTATAACAATAGAAGTTATTATAAAACCTGCTCCCTGAAAGTTGATTGAATACAATCATCCCGTATCGTATTGCAACACTAGTCGCAACTCACTAATGTTGCTAAGGACGTGGGTTGTTCCTTGAAACAATTAAATGAGACTGTGTCTGATAACCGTGATCAGACGCGCTGGTCCCTGTCACCCCGCGCGGACCGCGGGATCCAGATCGATGCACGCCCTATCGCCAGCTTGAAATACCGACCGGACGACGCCACACATACATCTTCCTCGTTGCCAAATTTTAGACCAATCGAAAATACCCGAATACAGATCTATACAGAAACGCCATCGGTAGAGCGTGTTGTCAACCGTTCGATAAAAACATTCCGCTTTCGGACTCTGTTTAGTTTTACTACAATATTGTATTAGGTATGTGGTCTATTGCGTGCACTACCCATGAAATAGAAACCGTATTTATTATGCATGTTGCGCTCGTGAACATGTACAATAACATAAACGAGTGCGAAAAGTGGGTGCAACTTGTGTTAAATATCTGTACAGTAATGGACGCAGTAATGAATGTATTCCGGGAAGCGTGATGAAGTGGTCGGTGCGCCGCAGCCGCGACAGCGGCGGCGAGTGATGGCCCGTCCGCGCCTCCGCCGAGACGACTTAGTCTGCGACTAACCTCCCATCCCTCTAGCTATTTACATTACAATGCATATTCTAACGCAACTGCAGCCAGCCCGGTGTAGTTTGCCGACAACGTTACCTTTATTGATCCAATACGAGTCAACAAATGGACGGAAAACAACATTGAACACAACAGTTAAGAGCTCGTACCTCCTGAAACAAAAAAAGTTAAATGTCATCCACGATAAGAAGCCCGACTTTATTATATTTCATTAGATAATTTTACCGGTCAAGGTTCTCCGGTGACTGGGCCGCTCAAGAAATAACGGAATTAATTACTTCACAAAGTGGTGTCCAACTTGTTTGAATGGCAATCTGGCGAAATAATTCGCGGAGTTTTTTAATAAGGTCCAAGTAAGGAAGTTGTCAGAGAGTGACAATTGACGAGCTCCTCTGGAAGGACAGTGACGAGCGGCGGGGCCCGGTGCCGGGCGGCGGGGCCCAGTATCGGGCTGCGGGGCCCGGTGTCGGGCGGTGGGGCCCGCCTTATTACAACATGATTACATTACTCTCATAATACAGGCACAAACATAAATCTACAAGACTCCTTATTCCACTCCACAAAACGAATAAAATGTACACAACTAGAAAAATAATTGCTCAGACTATGAAAATTGTTGTTGCTACCAGTACTTGCGTATAAAGTCTCATAAATCTCTCGTCACTCGTTAGATCTCGCTTTATAAAAACAAAACTTTGCAGACGAAACCTTATAAAAGTGATTGCCTAGCGCCGACGTTACATCACAGTTAAGAACATAATTAGTGTTACCTACTGCGAAATTCAGCGATTATTATGAAAAGTAACATTTTGTGAAATTAAATTTTTTTGAGTTCAGAATTTACAAAATGATAAAATATTTGACTAGTCCGTAATTTAGGTAAAAATCTCAATTGTTTTTCATCCTATGAAATGTTGAAGTCTCACATTTTCCAGGATGTGTCAGATTGCATGTTTTCTAGTGTAAAGCGAATGCATCGACTTGGTGAAGTTTTTTTTATCGGATTCTGCTCACGCTTTGTCGGTGATTTGATAACAATATACTGTAATCTTCCCGACGAGCGAGGACTACGTATATTATTTAAATTGCCATGTGTACGTACACAGTGCGCGGCTGTGTGCGTGACGTCGCGATTTATTATCATTTTATAATCGCCTTGACGTTACGTTCCGTGGCTCGCTCGTGGGTGCCCCGCGGATGTGGCGGCATTCTGTTACAATTACGATATTAAAGTGTTAATACTCGTACTATTGTATTTGTGTCGTGTTATAGCAACTTCAACTTAGGCCCTACAGATAATTATGTTATGCAAAATCAATCGATGATAAACGCCTTACAACAACAAACAAAAATTCGTTCGTGGAGATATTTCGAAAAGTATTCGATCATGGCGGTAATAAACTAAATTTAGTAAAACTAAATTCAGTTTTGAAGAACTGAACAATAGATTGAAACGTACCTATACGTTTTGGATATTTCAATGTCATGTTGCTTGTTCAAGTTCATTACTATTTGTCAAAACAGGAACTGAGGAACTGAGGAACACTCACCTCCTCTGCCGTGACCGAAACGTAGAATTGTTCCCCTTTAACTACGCTGTGCCTAGAAGTTAAGTAGTTCCAGTGCTAACCAGTTTCGAAAGCTCATGAACTCAGCCGTTAAAGGATTATCTAAAAATACAATTGAGTTTAATATAAGTGTCGGGCCGCGCCGGCGCGGTGCCGGAGTGTCGGCGCGCGGCGGCGGAATTCCACTTAGAGTTGTCTGAGGAGCATTCCCGCAGCCGCGCGAGCTAATATTGTACAAACAAACACCCCTAATAAAATAACTCGCCGCTCTGCGACTCGCCCGCCGGCCCGCGTCATACATTACATATCATGTTCACTTTAACCGCCCAACTCGACGCTGGGACTCCCCTACTCAGAGAGCTGGCTTTGAATCTAATCTCGTCTCTAAGTTAGTAACGTTATCTTTATGCTGCGCTATTATTGTGAACACACGTCGCCATTTCCTCCTAATATATTTGAAAGTGTTTGTTTCAGTAATCCAACGAAAATAGTGCTATTATAAAGATTTATAATCTGTGGCATCGTAGACCCGAAATGAACAGAGCGATATGACGGGATTTTTTGGTTTGTAGCCGGACGTGATTGAGATGGTACGATTACAATTTATTTTCTGACAAGTCACAAAACCTTTTTTTGCGTAAATCGTAACGTTGCTTAACTAACAAAATGTATTTGGCGGTAGCTAGCTACGATATTTGCCACCTCAGTGTTCTGTGACCACGCGCTACGGTGTAAAGTAGAAGCGAAGTGTAAACGTAGTTTCAATTCAAAACGAGTAGTAAACCTAAGAACCCAGTCCCTATGTATGAATACTTTCGTAATGAAACTCCGGTATCTAGTCCTGCAACGCTGCTCGCCGCCGCTCTCACAAAAGTAAACAACTTTTTGTTTTTATAACAAAATTGTAAATATGTTTTGGAAAACTGAGTCCTCTATTTCTCATGCGGTTTTTCTGTGTTCATAGATCCTGAATTTCTTTTGTCAACCTAAGCAGTGACCTATCATTGCAAATATAATTACACCCATAAACAAGGCGACGCAAAAGGAAACTCGACGGAATACAAGAAACGTAATAATATGTAGTAACGTTCACAAGTGGACGTGTGAGAAGTATGGGGGAGACAGAGAGGGCTGGGGAAGTATACGACAAATGAATTAGTAGGACGTGCGGGTGACGTCACGCCGCGCGCTGATGGATGGCGGCCGGCCGCGAGGAGCTGCGCCTCGGGACACTACGCGGCGACTAGTCATCTGTTGCATTACCACAATTAACGTCTTCATAAAAATAATACTATACCTTATTCAAGTGGCGGTAAATAAAAATAATGTATGCAAGTAACAGGCATAACTCTAACAACGGCACGCACTCGTATCACCTACACCTGCAGAATAAACAACACGTCAAACAAATAGCGCGCGTTTGTCACACTTTGTGTTATTTAATTGTACTTCAGACAATTAATTATGTTATGCCGCTGCTGGAGGCGCTACGCAATTCCAACCCTATTACAAGTAAATTAGGAATATATTGGCGTTGGCAAGGGTGTGAGTTACGAGGCGAGAGTACACATGTGCGTCGTCCGCGTTTTTGTTGCGACTATGAATCTTCAAAATCTATGTCGGAAACATTACAACGCCGCGAGGAGCGCTCACGAGCTGATTATTATGTTAAACGGTTACAAATGGTTTAAGGAATATTGAAAAAATGCTCTGTAACTCTGTTGTATGAATAGGTATTTGGATGATACTGAGCTGTTGAGTAGTAGTGAGTAATGAGAAGTCTCAATTGGATATTCGCGCGGGCTGCCCGGAGACCTTCGCTCCAGGACTTGCAGGCCGCTACAAGCAGGGCAATTTCATTGACCTCTTTTTTTGGCGAACCATATTTAGGAAAATGAAGACTCATTGACTCGATGAAGAAGAAGATCACACATTTTATCATAAAAAAAACTTTAGTGTACTAATAAGTTGGCCGCAACGTCTCGACGAGTCACTTGGTAGCTGCGCCTCGTGACCTGCCCCCGAGTGCGCCATCGCCCGAGTCACTCGGCTGCCCTCCAACGATATTAATTCCTCGCGACGCTAAAGAGCGGGTTAAAGTTTAGATTCCGGTCAGTGTAGCGCCGCGCCGCCGCTCGGTGCAGTGCGTCATAGTTGTGAACCGCTCGCTATGATACAATAATTACACAAATTTAATTCCGAAAACCATTTCTGCAACGTTACGACCACCATAAAATAAGTTTAGTTAAACCGACTTTGTTACATTGTATGAGTTCAATTCAAAGGATTTATCTATCGTAGCTCCTGAGATATTGTGAAAGGTGTTTCATGGTGCGTGACCATTAGGTATAAGAGTCATACAAGCGGTTTAAGAGATTGCCTGACTTTGACTTAGGTGACCGTTTATCTGCTTGTATATCATAAATAGTATTGAAAATATAGCGGTGCGGGAGTGGTGACCGCATGTGACGCCATTTGTCACGTCGCGTCGTCGCCGCGTTGTCCCGCGCCGCCGTAATGAGCGCGTGACGGACGGCGGCCACTGTCACCTCACTCGGCGGGACATTCATGAGCCGCATACCAATACCAACATACCGGCTATACTACTAACTTACTAATTATACTCGTATGTTGTAGTAGTCTATACGAGTAGGTCCTACGACAACGTACTCGGCTTAGATTATTTTGAAACTATACTACAACCATGATGTATCAATCATCGTATCGTTTGGTGCACATAAACATCGTAGTACGTTATGCCAGCATCGTAAGAATTAAAATAAAATGTCAATGTCGAATACATATGAAAGGCACTCTACGTGATTGAAAATAAAAACATGATTAATATCAGAATGAATTCTGAAGATTAAATTGGTTTTACATAAACGGAAATTCCAATAAAATTGTCGATTGAAGTCAATTGGAGCGTGAAGGAGAGACTGGCCAAGAGCTGCTCGGCGCAGGAGCCGCTCGGTGCCGCGACGCTCGCGCGACTCCGGCGGGACCTCGGGGGGACTCGGGGGAGCTGCCGGGCCGTGTGGAGCACCCGCGCGCGGCGCATGGCTCGGCAACGCTCACCGCTTACGAGAATAGTTTTAAAATTGTAAAGTAGGTCGGAGTGATTTATGGCGGCGTCGTTGACGGCGATGATTAATGTAGGAGCAGGTGATGCGGGGCCGGGGCCCGCCGCGCCCGCTCCGTCAACACTTCACCGCCGGTGTACTCTTAGCCTCGATTTATGGTACATTTATCCGTAAACGAACGACTTGCATACTAATTGCGGCAACGTTTTCTCGATAACGCCCCGATTGCCACGACTAGCGGCGTGCGATACAAAAACCACAGATAGACGTTGTTCGATTCCTCCCGCACTAGTACCAATACTCCCTGACAGTATTCAGGGATTATCTATTTATATTACAAGCGCCATTATTAAAAGTATACTCACATAAACATTCATTTCTGAAGAACAATCAACGCTAGCTTTAAAAGTAATACTGTTCTTGTGATAGGTCACCTTTTCTGACCTCTTGTTACATATGATTAAGTGTCTGATCTTTTAATTCCTAATTTGTATTGAATAGCAGAGAGCTTAGTTGTGTTATTTTACACTGAACCCAAAAACCATTTTTATTAACAAGGTAACGCTTGGCTCTTGCGACCGGCACCTAAGTATGTGTAAGGAGACTGAGTAGGGTTATGTGTTATTGGAGAAAACATCAACCCATACCGATAACTGATGTATTTAGTACAGCGGCAGTCGGCCGGTGTGGGCTGAACCGAGTGTAGGATGACCGCGGGTAAAAATACCGGAGAGTCCCCGCGATCGATACCGCCTGCCGACGGACCCGGCCCGGTCCGGCCCGGTCCGGCACCACACTCGCGCTCGGACAATATTCAACTCACTCCCACTCATCAGACATGCCCAGTTCAACAGCTTCAACTTCACAATAACATAATGTGCAAATCTTTCAAATACAATAGTTGAACATCATTACTGCTAGGTATAAACCCGACTTTACTCCAGCAGGTACATTCCTCGCGTAGGGCATCACGTCGCGGGAACAATTTGATCGAAACGTTCGAGTCAAAGCTCGCCGCAGTCAAAAGAGTCCGGTTAGTGAGCGGTCGGTGTTTAATTTCCGTCGGTTGCAGACACTAACGAACTTACTAGAAAAATAGAAGATTCTGTCGTAAAAGGAAATCGTGCCAATAGCACTCGCAAACGGCCGCTCGGCTACGGAACGCTGATAACATTTACGATTTCAATTAAAAGGGGTCTGTGATTTTCCGAAAGATAGGCACACCGCACCGGGGCCCACGTGAGGCGCCGTCTCGTGAGAGCGCGAAGACATGATCGCCTTCCAATACCGCCGCGTCAGCCCGGAATCCTATTCCTCGGATATAGCCAGCTATAAAAACTTTCAGTTAATTTCCTTAATTTTCGGTAAAACGTAATAAATATCAAAGAGTTGCCGATACCATCACACCAACAAGGAAGAAGCGTTACATTGAGGAACGAAGTCCGGCTAAAGTACCGCATTAAACAGTAAGCGAACAACAAAGTCACGAGTGGAGTCGTAAAACAAAGCAATGATCTGATAAGGAGTCAATCCACGCGATCCCGCCCGCCACCGAGCGATCCGCCCGCCCGCACCCCGCGCCTTCGCCCCGCGCCTGCCCTTCCAAACAATCGCAATAATCGAGAGTACCTTCAATCCAATCCTCTGCCTTGTGCGCTAAAAATAAGTAATTATTTAAAGGATGAGGCGCCAATCATCCGGTTACGCAGGAGTCTCACATTGAGAGCCTTCACATGGCCACAGCCGCCGCTCCGCGCACCAGAACTGACACAGACTTACCTACTAATTAATTGACAGATTTAATGAATAACACTCGTAAGAAAGTACGTTCGCACAGGTTGTTGGTCAACCACGGTATCGGAGATTTTAACGGGACCTCAGTCGGCCTGACGGCTGATGTCTGACATGGTCTAAAGATTACAATAACCGGCACCGGCAACTAACGTGCCCTCCGAAGCACGGTAGCGGTCAGAACAAAGGAAATGCTACTGTTGGTTCCCCATCCGAGTATTCAACGTAACAACGGCGTTAGACGATAGTACTGTAAGAATACGAGTATAACCAAGTAATCAAATTATTTTTGTAGAAAATAATGAACATATTTAAATGATTTAATCATAAATACTTCTTACCTTGAGGAATATTAATAAAGGTAAAAATAAGTTCATTTTTTACGAGTATAAACAAGTATCTTGAAAAATAAGGTGTATCCTGAAATGAGGCTCATTAACGTTTACTCTTGAAAGATTTCCCTTCGACGATTTTATTGACCGTCCGACGATATTGTGCAAGTAAATATACGTAGCGATACATTAGTCATATTCATGTAATAATAATGGGAATTTTATCGATATGTGTATGTACAATATAGGTCAGCCAAGTAATACGCGAAGGTATTTGTGCTCTCAGCTTGGTCTTGAACAATAATACTGCGGAATTTTATTAGGAGCTACTTGTAATCGGCGGCGCGGTCGGGGCCGTCCGCACACGCCGCGACATCAAGCAGATTACAAATAAGTGGGAATGTTTTTGTATCTACTATGCATATAATGACAAAATTATGTGTATTGAAGTTTATTATCTGTGCCATAGTCAAAGTAACAATAGAAGGACAATTTGTAGCAATAGAAGGCATTATATTTATTTAATTTGTTATTTATTTGTATTTGTATTTGCCAACAATAATCAATTGGTTTCGAAGAAAACGTCTATAAGGCGTCGAGTCCATCCGCTGTGTCACTACGTTATGACGTCAGGTTGTACGCAAAAGGAATGCTTAATTAAATCTATCTAAAATGCATCGTCGCGCGCCGCCCGAACCGGCCTAACCCGCAGCCGCCCGCCCTAGCGTTCGCTTCACCAGATTTAATCAACGTTTCTTGAAACACAAAATATTACCTCACATAAGGTAAAGGGAATTAATTCGCTATATTCTAACCGAAAATGTTCTCGAGAACCTTTCCAGAAAGGGAGTTGAGGAATTTCATCGAGTTCGTCTGAGTACGTCAGATTGTGGAATGTTTTAACATTAGAGGATTTAAGTTGTCACGTTCCGCGCGAGATGCTCTTATCATGACTCGACCGTCGTGCGTGGAGCGTCGAGCGCGCGCCGCAGCGTAACGCGACGCGACGCGGCGAGACGTATCGTAAACTGTGCGAGTTATTACAATAACTGCGCTCCACTTCCTAAACGGAAACTAGATCAAATATTGAAGATTACTTCTTGAAACAAATAGAATTGTACAATTTATATCTGCTACAATTTTCCGAATGAAGGAAGCGGAGCAACAAAGGATTATATTTATGTTTTCTAGTTACATAAATGTAGACACAATATTGAGCGACGTCTTCCTATTAAGATATCCCAGAGGTATCGAAACTGATGAAAAAAATGTAAAGGTTCATTATGAGGTATCGAGCCGATAGCGCGCCTCCCTGCGGAAATGAGATGACAATCTGTCGGCGCAGTGCCGCGGTCCCGGGGCGGCCGCAGCGGCGTCTTCTGATTAAGGCCGGTATTAAACGGCCGCCGGAGCCGACACTAATTGAAAACGTATCGCGATACGCCCCCTCCCCCCTCGCCCGCTCTCATGCACTGCTCTAGATCACTCGCTAACACGCATTACTACAGAACGATACCAAAATGAAATGTTTGAGTTGAAATTCTGAGTACATCTTTTAAATTATGCGGGTAGAACATACTCGTATTTATTAAAATAATAGGTAATGAAAGGGTAATAAGTACAGTAATAACGGTCGGTTGGAGGGGTCGGGTCAGAGACGGAGAGGCGACCGCTCGAGGACATAGTGTTACGACGGAGACATTTAATACAAAGGTAATGTTATTGCGCTCGCTCGTGTAATTGGAGGTAAGGCAGCGGCGGCGTGGAACGAGTGCGGACAAATCCTAACGTGATAGGGGACGGCGAGCCACACGAGCCGGCATTACCGGCCCGAGCCGGCTCCGGGGCGACAGCGAGTGCTAGCAATCATTCCATCTCATTGGACTTGATAAGTACGCGCGGCCCGGGGCGCGCCGTGATAACACAACGCGTTCATAACTAACGAGTAGCAATAAACCAACTATAGAGCTGTCATCCATCGGTTGTTTCTTATTTGTAAAAGCCCTTAAAACGACTACATTCATGGTACATATCATTGTAAATTGCTCTTTAAGTTAGTTGGACAGATATGAAGATGTTGCATCTTAACTTACAATATTAAAGTGTGGTGAAACATAGTCATTAAATATGAACATGTTTCTCCGTGTATCGCATCAAATCGCATGATATCTCCGCGTCGACTCGGTCCTGTGCG
The DNA here is from genome assembly GCA_963082685.1 of Cyclophora albipunctata. NCBI lineage: Eukaryota > Metazoa > Arthropoda > Insecta > Lepidoptera > Geometridae > Cyclophora > Cyclophora albipunctata. The sequence goes on along the minus strand of OY720121.1, from coordinate 91,799 downwards.
CGAGGCGGCCGCCGGCTCCGGCGAGTGCATTTCGATGTCTCATACATACATCATAGGTCCTCGTCAGATATCCGGTGAGTTACAAAATGGTACACTGCCCTCTGTAAGATGGAGTATGACTACAGGGTTGTTCGGTACTCACCGAACACCTTAGTTGTCGTTTCCGCAGACTGCACACAATTGATGCATCGGCAATATTTTCATACTTACTTCATTTTATCATTTTAGTTTTAAGTAATAAATTAGTGTACTTTCGGACGTCGAGTCAATTGGGTGCATTCGCAACATTTAACATTCCCTTAAACATTCAACATTAAAATTCATCCACATTTACCTATTTTTAGTATTATTGGACACTTTGGACAATATAACCGATTTTAACGTATACATTATTTTCATTCACACTCGCTAGTTTTTTGGTCCTTCGAGGAGGACTTTAGGAAGCGTTCTAATAATTTAGAGAATACTGGAAGGAGTTAACATTGAATCACGAGCGTATCTGCATGGAAGTGAGCAAGTCTCACTCATAATTTGTAGAAAGAGAGTTTGAGAAAGTTAAGGAAGCGTACGAAGCGACCAAGGCGATAATTGGGCAACTCTGTCGTCTTACAGTCTTATCATGTACACACGTGTTAACCGTCAAGAACCAATAGTAATATGAACCCACAAAGAATAAATTATTGAAACTTCGCTCATTGTAAGTGTCAGCACACTTGAGAAATGTGTCTCCTCTGCCACAGTTCCATTAATAACGCTAACAACGGACACCGGCCGAGCGGACCGGCGAGCCGCGAGCGAGTGCAACTTGACAAGATTCAGCAGCTCTTACAAGCTCAGCAATGCGCCATTATGAACCTTATTACCGCGCCGTAAAGTTAGTCCTGAAGAGGACAAGTGTTCCAGTCACGAGACGACCCTAAAGTTGGCGCGCATCTGTTACAGGTTTACAATTACTTTGTTTCATGAAAACTTCACTATTTCACAGTTTATGTGTTCACACGTCACCCGATACGATACTCTTACTTTATGGAGACTCATACAGATTTAGAAAAATATTTCGTATATTTCAATACTTGTATATTAATTATGTTTATTTATTGATTAAATAATAATTTAATAAAATCTTTATGAAATAAATATCAGTAATCTCGTTCTACAAAAGCTTAATTTCTGAGTAACCATGTGTGAAATTGGGCTTCACACACTATTTTAATTTGAGTAGCCTGTAGGCAAGCGCTTTTTCCTCACTGAGGTGAAAGGCCTGTAATGTCCCGTAGCAGAATATATACCTACTTATTATATATTAAAATTAATTTGTAAATATTTTATACTTTCCTTGAATTCAGAAGTCGTTGGGTAATTAGTTAATTTGGGATGTTGCAGAACGCGGTAGTATTGTCTATTCGGTTTGTATCCAGTGCAGAGCGCGCTAATTAGGTGCAGGAGGGCGCGGCGCGGCACGCGGCGGCGCCATTGTACCGTCTTGAGGCGGCCGCGGCTCGCGCTTCTATCACAGTATACAGTGCTGATAGCTTATTTAAAACATGTTTTGGGAAAACGTTCCAAAAGTCTGGCTGTATTTATAAGAATGTTAATTTATTCACCATTTATCTCTCATTTACAAATGTAACAAATATTTGTACGAATAGCCTTCAATCTCTCTGATGGGAATACTCTTGAACTGTAGACGTCGGACATAAACCCATAACAAACATTTGTCTTTAAACTAATCCCCGCCGGGAATAGAAATCGGAATCTTTTTTGTCACAACAAAGATAAACTTCGAGTGTATATAGTAATGTTTATACGAGTATATCGACTTTGGTTGTTGTCAATGTTAGCTGTCGACATCAGTCTAATACGGAGTGAGAGGGCGTGATCGTGCGAGGATAGCAGCCGCGCATCGAGAGTGTCGGCGATGTTCAGGAGTTCAATGAGTCATCGCCCGAGCGCGCGGGCCGCGGGCCGCGGGACGCCCACACTGTGCACAACATCTACATATTGGAAACCAACGTTTGCTTACATCTTCAATTGTTTTACATTTCACAGGTTCCCAATAAAGTAAATAAATGGTTTCCACATCCGTTAAATACACATATTTCACTTCCGTCGTAAATCATTTGTATAATTCGAGTACTTCTTTAAACATCCCTAACATACCTATATATGTATTTTACTAAATAAACGAGATTGACTTATAATCTCGTTTATCGCGTTAGAATATTATTATTCATTGAAATACGTCCGAAACCGACGTTTCCAGTGAATTACGCTACTCGTGGTCGCGGGATGACTGTGAACGTGTGAGTGTAAAAGTAAATTATTATTAATAAAAACCACTTAAATCCAATCAAGACAAATTATAGTACGGCATTCCTGTTGTATCGATATGTACAATACCGGTCCTAGCGACATATTTCATTTAGTATAACCAAATAAGACAAACACCAAATAAATACCTAAGGTCTACAATGATAAACCTTACGAAATAGAAGGAAACACCACTAAATATGTGCCACAATGTAAAGTTATAGTTCACTCGCGATACTTGAGGGCCCAGAGTCCAGAGGCCCACGGTCCGCACAATCCTCGGGGTTCGAAACCATGGTCACAGATCTCCACCAATATATAAGCATTCAAGCGTAAACAACCGCTCCGAGTGTATTTGTAAACACTTTTTCAGCGTATTTTACATTTCAGGGGTACCTACAAGCGCCAATTATTAGATAAAATACCTTTCATAATACAATTAGATTTTTTAAATACCCAATTCCAACGAGAAATCGAGCGCAAGTGCAGCTTTATAATATTTTATGCAAAACATTATGTTCTGAAAGCGTGCCAACTACCATCGACCATATTGGAATTAAACGGAATATACTGTTACAATCTCGGGGCAATTTGAAAACAGACCCTGATATTATAATTCTAAATCACGGATTTAATATAAAAAGGTACAAGAGCTCTCCGTCGAGTGCCTCGTAATTTGTTAAGGACCGTGAACAAGTTTTATTTCACAATCAAGCCGGCCCCGAGGCCCCGACCCCGGACCCCGGGCCCCAGGGCCCCGAGCCGCGACACACTCACTGAGTAACGACATCCATGGGCCCACGAAAGAGGAACATATTCAGAAACACTTAAGTAAGCGACACAAGCGCATAAATTATGTGAACGTTGTCAACAGCGCGTAATTAAGACAATACACAAACAGACGCCGAGGCTCAGAGCACACGCGCGCAACCACGACGCGGTACTCACACATGCAGGAAGGAGACGGGAGAGTGAGGAGTGCTCCTGATAAATACGAGTATAACATTTGATAGTTTTACAAATACCATTTTAAAAAGGTAAACACTTACATTTTAAAATATTTTAAATGACAATTTAATATCAGACACTAAATAACAAGATGCGAGATGGTTACAAGAATTCAAATATCCTTCGCTGAATGGTCATAGAGAGAGGGTAAAATACGTGAAGCCATATTTAATTGGAAGCTAATAAATATCTGTCGCAGTAACGTATCACATTTCCGGAGCCGGGTCGGGCAGGGCGGCGGCGCGCGGTGAGCGGCGCAGATATCTGCTAAATTAATTTTAAAACTTGATAAATCTTTAATATACGAGTCGGGATGACGTATCGGAAATAGCCTCCCGTAGAAACGAGTCTCTGTATGGTAATGAGGGCAACTAATGCGCGAGAAATTGATCGCGCTACGGGTCATCGCTTTATACACACACACACACACGCTAGTGTAGCGTGTACAGTCACGTGCAATGAAATGTATACACGGGCAGATTTTCAAATAAATGTCCACTCTGAAAATTACAAAAACATATAGCCACTTAACAATTCATACTTTATAACCACCCGAGTTTCTCACAATAATGTACCAATATACATTTTTGTGCAAAAATATGGACACAGGTTGTTTTCAGATATTTGTATACACGATCACATGCAGAAATATGTATCCATTTTGAATTACAATAATAAATATGAAAACGATATTATTTTGCACGTGACTGTACTGACTTTAGGGGGGTGTGCGTGGTAATATTGGTTGAATTAAACCACAAAGATGAATTGCCAAAGTTTATTAGCCACACACAACACACACTATTTTAGTTTTTAGAAGGATAGCAAGACAGGATCAATGTAGCACATAATACATATCATGTAATTAATCAAAGTAGTAAGTGAACAGTTCACGCGTGGGCAAAACGCGAGTGCGCGTGAGAACGAGTTGTATGTGTCTCTCGTAGCATACGCTGTGATCGACTGCGCGCGCGCGATGCGCCTCCGCGTGAACTGTTCACTTACTACTTTGATTAATTACATGATATGTATTATGTGCTACATTGATCCTGTCTTGCTATCCTTCTAAAAACTAAAATAGTGTGTGTTGTGTGTGGCTAATAAACTTTGGCAATTCATCTTTGTGGTTTAATTCAACCAATATTACCACGCACACCCCCCTAAAACTGGTGACCCCGGAACAAACTGAGGAACACGGAAGACAAGGAGCAATTCGCAGCCTGGATGTCGGCGTCGAGTGGTTCATATACCACCGGTAACGTGGACACGCGTCCACGACGCCACTCCAAAATCAAGATGGCGTCTCCCGTCGTGCCCGCTTTAACAGTTGCAAGTAATCCAGTGAGCATAAGAATACCACCTTTTTGGCCTGAAAAACCAGCAATTTGGTTCGCACAAGTAGAAGGACAGTTTGCAATCATGCGCGTGACAGACGAAGCAGCCAAATTCTACCACATTTTGGCTTCGCTCGACCGTCAGTATGCTGCTGAAATAGAGGACATCCTCACTGGTCCTCCCAATTACCAACGCCTCAAAGAGGAGTTAATCAAAAGGTTGTCTGCGTCGAGAGAAAATAAAGTCAAACAACTTTTGACCTACGAGCAGCTAGGTGATCGCAAGCCGTCACAATTCCTTCGGCATCTTCAACATCTCGCCGGTCCAGATATCCCTCAAGAATTTCTCCAAACAATCTGGACGAGCCGACTACCCGTTTCACTTCAGCCTATCGTTGCGTCACAGCCTACCCTGGGTCTTGACGCACTCGCTGAACTCGCTGACCGCGTCCATGACATCGCAGTGCCATCTCATCAAGTTGCTGCAACCTCAACGGTACCGTCATCATCAATAGCTGTTGAGGAGCTCACACGCCAGGTAGCTCAGCTGACGCGCCAGGTGAGCGCTTTAACTATCCAATCGCGACATCGACCTCGACCCACCGAGCGCCGCAGAGATGCGCAACGCAGCCGATCGACGTCACGACGTTCAGCGTCGAACTACCGCAAGTACCCAGTTTGTTGGTACCACTCACGGCATGGTTCCAAAGCTCGTCGGTGTATCCAGCCGTGCGACTACAACCAGGGAAACGAGAGAGGCAGTCAGTGATGGCGACTGATGATTGCCACAACCCCAGCTCAGGTCGCCTCTTCATCACGGATCGTGGTTCACAGATACAGTTTCTAATAGACACTGGAAGTGACATTTGTGTGTACCCGGTTTCAGCCCTTAAAAGGCAACTTTGTAAATCAACATATCAGCTCAGTGCTGCCAATGGTTCGACTATCGACACTTACGGCTACATGCAATTAAATTTGAATTTGGGTCTGCGGCGTGATTTTCCGTGGCGTTTTGTTGTTGCTGACGTCACAAAAGCAATCATAGGCGTAGATTTCCTTTCTCACTATCGTTTGGTTGTTGATGTTGGCCAACAGAAGCTTATCGATAGTCTAACCAATGTTAGCACTGTAGCTTGTTTAGATTTAAGCGACAATGCTGTTTTAAGTGTTAAGGTAGCTAGTTTTAATGGTGATACTGTGTATCATAAAATTTTGTCTAATTTCCCGGAAATTACACGTCCTTTTGGAACTCCTCAAATCGCAAAACACAATACACAACACCACATTCGCACCACACCAGGTCCACCTGTATCATGTTCTCCTCGCCGTCTCGCGCCTGATAAATTGAAGGTAGCTCGTCAAGAATTTGACGCTATGATTGCTAGCGGTATCGCACGTCCTTCTGACAGCCCTTGGGCATCACCTCTTCATCTCGTGACTAAAAAAGATAATGGGTGGCGTCCATGCGGCGATTACCGCCAATTAAACGCTCGTACTATACCAGATCAGTATCCGATTCGTCATATACAGGATTTTTCGCAAAACCTGTCGGGTTGTACTGTATACTCGAGTATCGATTTAGTGAAAGCATATAATCAGATTAGTGTTAATAGGGCAGATATTCCGAAAACTGCAATAACAACACCCTTCGGATTGTTTGAATTTTTAGTCATGACATTTGGACTTCGTAACGCAAGTAAAACCTTTCAGAGATTTGTTGATGAGCTTACTCGTGGCTTAGACTTTTGCTGGCCTTACCAGGACGATTTTCTTGTGTTCAGCCGCACGCCACGTGAGCACGAAGAACACTTGCGTCAACTTTTTACGCGAATGAGAGAATTTGGTATATTAATCAATCCGGCCAAGTGTGTCTTCGGTGTGTCTAATATTCAATTTCTCGGCTACGAAATCTCTGAAAGCGGCACCAAACCTCTGGACAGCAAGGTAAAGGCAATGTCTGATTTCCCTCTACCAAAAACCGTCCGAGAACTCAGACGATTTTTGGGCATGGTAAATTTTTACAGGCGATTTTTACCCAACGCCGCTCAGATTCAAGCACCCCTGAATGCCTTACTGTCCGGATCGGTTAAGGCATCCGATCCGATTGTTATGACTAAAGAATCATCGCAAGCGTTCGAAAACTGCAAGAAGAGTCTGTGCAATGCAGCACTTTTAGCTCATCCTGATTCGCAAGCTAAATTAGGATTGGCCACTGACGCCTCAGACACGGCGATAGGTGGTGTCCTGCAACAGCTCAAGGATGGAGACTGGCAGCCATTAGCATTTTTCTCTCGCAAGTTAAGCCCGTCACAAACGAAATACTCTCCGTATGACCGTGAGCTCCTTGCCATTTACGAGAGTATAAAATACTTCCGCCATATGCTGGAAGCTACTCACTTCACTATCTATACTGACCACAAACCTCTTTGTTACGCATTCAGTGAACTTAAAAGTAACTGCTCACCACGTCAGTATAGACACCTTAATTTCATCTCGCAGTTCACCACCGATATCGTTTTTATTGCTGGTAAGGACAACGTGGTTGCCGACACACTATCACGCGTCGATGAACTGCAGGTACCAGTTGACCTTGAAGTGATGGCTGAGCTCCAAGGTTCAGATCCAGACCTTGCGGAACACCTCAAAGGTGACACTTCACTTCGCCTTACACAGACGAATATACCTGGGAGTCGTACCGTTCTGTACTGCGACGTCAGTACACCGACACCCAGACCTTTCGTCCCTAAACAACTTCGAATGCAAGTTTACAACAGTCTCCACTCCCTCAGCCACCCCGGTGCAAATGCTACCGCCAAACTCGTTGCACAACGTTTTGTTTGGCCACTGATGCGAAGGGACTGCCGAGAATGGGCTAAGTCATGTTTGGCATGCCAGCGCTCGAAGGTAACGAGACACGTTGCGTCACCTTTAGGTACGCACGATTTACCTTCAGCACGGTTCAAACATGTACATCTAGACCTAATCGGCCCACTACCATCATCCAATAATTATCGGTACTGCCTCACAGCCGTCGATCGCTTTACGCGATGGCCGGAAGCTGTGCCTATTACCGATATTTCCGCGGAAACAGTGGCCAAAACGTTTATTTCCTGTTGGGTGGCACGATATGGTTGTCCTACCGAGATCGTAACCGATCGAGGCGGACAATTCCAATCGGCACTGTTTCAACAGCTTTCTCAGTCCATCGGTTACGATCACCGTAGGACAACGAGTTATCATCCGCAATGCAACGGATTGGTGGAGCGTTTTCACAGGCAACTAAAAGCTGCAATTACCTGTCATGCAGACACCAAGTGGACCGAATCACTTCCACTTGTGTTGCTAGGCATTAGGAGTGCCTTTAAGGAAGACCTCCAGACTTCATCAGCTGAGTTGGTGTACGGTGAACCACTTCGTCTCCCTGGCGAATTCTTCGGTCACGATATTGCGTACTACACCACCGACATCACCGATTTCGCGGCTCGGTTGAAGTCCTTTGCGGAAAATATTCGTCCGGTTCCCTCCCAACACCACTCAAATCGCAGAGCTTTCGTATTCCAAGATCTAGCTACATGCAGTCACGTATTCCTTAGGGAAGAAGTGATGCGTGGCTCATTCCAGCCTGCTTACACTGGTCCATACGAAGTGCTCAAAAGAAGGAGTAAAACATTTATTATTCGCGTTAGGAACAAAGATCTCACAGTAACTATAGACCGCCTTAAGCCAGCCTATATACTAGACGTTCGTGTACCCGTTCCTCGATCCTACACTGCAACTCCAGAACGTGTCCCTGTTCATCCACCGCAGGAAAAGACCGCGCTAACAACTACGCGTTCAGGTCGTACAGTACGGTTCCCTGACTTTTATCGCCCTTAGTCGGTCTCTGGAGGGGGATGATGTAGGTGACCTCCACTTAAACATACATTATAATTATAATTATATTTTATTTACACACAATAATATATTAAAAACCACTTACATACATCACACATTCATATCCCAGTAACATAACATTCATAACACAAATAAATAATTTCTAACCAAATGTAAACAAACAATAATTCGGCAAGCAAACCCGCGCGATATGCGTTGTTCCGAATTTGTGCAAATCTTGCATTTAAGTTAATTGTGGAATGTGAAGCCACGCGGAGGCGCATCGCGCGCGCGCAGTCGATCACAGCGTATGCTACGAGAGACACATACAACTCGTTCTCACGCGCACTCGCGTTTTGCCCACGCGTGAACTGTTCACTTACTACTTTGATTAATTACATGATATGTATTATGTGCTACATTGATCCTGTCTTGCTATCCTTCTAAAAACTAAAATAGTGTGTGTTGTGTGTGGCTAATAAACTTTGGCAATTCATCTTTGTGGTTTAATTCAACCAATATTACCACGCACACCCCCTAAAACTCACGTCGATGTATGTTTAAGTGGAGGTCACCTACACTGACCACTCAGTACTATGTTTACCTTTTTTATATTTAGAGGTACATTGTTACTAGCAGTCTGGTACGTACACTTAACTACACTTAACTACTACTACAATAAGCTTTCAATGCCGATAACTATCGTCACCTAATATTTATTATCGCTTCTCATGACGTTTGCGCTCTTCCTGTAGCTTTTACATTTTCATTAGTAAAGTGTTGTTTCTCTTTCTCCTCACAATCACAACAAGTAGCACAAACAAAAACTTACAGAAAAGAGTTACAAACGAACGACAACGCAAAAACAACTGACGAGCGAGTGCACATTGTGCGCCACTTGTCACGCCGCCGCCCCGCGCCGCGGCGCCTCTTCATTACTATATCAATCGCATCTTACACAAATTAAAATATGTAATGGTGGATATGAATTCAGGCCATACACAACGCTATGTCGTGAACTTGGTGTCGACGGCGGACGGCGGGCGCGGGTGATAGGGAGCGGTACATCACCTCGCAGACAACACTTTTATGGATCGACACAAAAAGGCGACGGCACAAAAACTACAGCACATTATGTGAATATTGGCAATCTATCACGACCCATGTCACTGCAGATAGATACTGCGTGAGACAATTTCAATTTTAACCTCCGATTGATAGAGGAAAATGGTACATTACACAGTGACTTATATAAGCATATATTTACACTATCCTTGCTTATTAAGTACATTTTTAAAGTATACATTAATGTCAAAAGAAAGCCTTAAAGCATAATTACGTCGAATTTCGTAAATTAAAAAATATAACTATCAAAAACTACGCCGTAGCAAAGTCTAGGATGTCTACGCCCGTGGCACACTAACGAAACTGTAAGTAAAACCAAACGCCATGGAAACGATATAAAATACTAGCAGCGCCCTGCGGTTTTACTGTATTGTGCCCGTTCCCAGGGGAATTTTGGGATTAAAAATAGCCTTCCCGTCGAATGTGGCGTATATCCATTACAAACATAATCATTCAAATCGGATTGGTAGTTTCTGAAATTAGCGCGTTCAAACAAACAAACGAACTCTTCAGTTTTATATCCACTCTAATGAATAGATAAATAATAGTAGAAATCAATTCTTAAATAATGCACAACCAAAAGGTTTCGTTGTTACACTAGCGGAGCCCGCGGCAAGCTGCCGCCGCGCGCTTGGAATTTATTTATTGTTTGGAAACGAGAGTTTAACGTGGGAACTGAAGCACGGTAGCGCTGTGATACAATGATTATATCAAAACCAAACCAAAATATGGGAAGTATTTTTTCAAGACAAATCTAGGCGGTGGCAATACGCAGTTATTACAAACAATCATTAATGATTATGTTGGGTTGAGGATGATAGTAATCTGCCGGTAATGCAAGCGTCCGGTGACAACCCGGTGGACGCAGCTGCACGCCCGTCACCGGGGACGTCCATCATTAGAGACCCGCGCCGCCGCCACTGCCGCCGCCGCTGCCGCCGCCGCGTTACACCCGTCGCGCCGCGCCCGCTCGCTCGCACAAGAACATGACTAATGACGAACGTACGTGATCGCGCTAACATTATGTTCTTCACCGCTCCATGTCGTACATTTATTTTCGAAAAAGAGTATTCATTAATTTGACCGGATCACTGTCAAACGACATTACTAAAGTACTAAAGAATGAAATGAAATGCAATAACAGGCTATCAATCGTATGCATGAGCGGAGCGCTTCGATTAACGGGACGGCTTCCTGCGCGGCATTATAAATATTACATGACGAGGCGTGCGGCGAGCGGCTCGGCAAGCGGCTCGCCAAGCGGCCCGTTGAGCGGCGCGGCCAGCAACCAGCGCTTCCTTATCGGTGCGACCGCGTCTGGCTCCGGTTTAATGACCAATTATTTGTAGGTCCGCGCCGAGCGCCGCACGGCCCGCTGCGATTATGAAAGCTTTACGATCCGATGCTGTTTCACGCATTGGAATGTTTTTATTGGACCGATATAAGTATATTACTTTCAAAGAGCACGTAATGGAGATCAATGATCTACTTGCTTGGCTTGTTGTCATTATAACAAAGCATCCATCTCTTCTCCTTCTTTTTTCGTGTCGATTCAGTACTTATCCAGCAACGTGTAACAATTCTGTCTGATAATTTAAAACATAGTAGGTATACTTAGTACATACGCGGCGAGAAGCGTCGCAAGTAGCGCAATAACGCGGCAACACAAACAAGCGGCGCGCGAAACGAACCACACACACACGGAAAAACAGAACAATCGTACATTACACCGGCCCGAGTCGTTACTACAGCTTATGTTCTTAAAACGAAGATACACAAATAATTGTTGATATTTAATTGAAACTGAGTAATACAAAATATTCACAGACATATGACCGACGATAAGTTAAGCAACGATATGTTATCTCACGAATACAAACGTAACTGACGAAACAATTGTCCAACTCTCATAATGATTTATACAGACCGAACTAAACTTAGAACTTGAATAAAAAACTAGTTGATCAATAACGAACTGCCGCTCCAAAACCGACAATAATTATTAGAAAAGAAAATAACCGTTTATGACATTTTAATCAATTTCAAAGGCGCGTCATTTATCACGCTAATGGCGTTCTTGAAGCTTTTCCAATTACTACAAATATTATAAGACTCGGGACTGCTCGAACATCGACACGTTTATAACATCGAGACACTTCAATTATATTTTTACTGTTCACACAATATAACCACTATTTTCATATACTCGTGTAAGGTCTTGATCCAATGATTAATAATTTACATCTTATCATTCACCAGACATATTCCGTTAAAATTGATCGAAATGCGAATAAACTACATTTCGAATTACTAATATTAATTGGATGACGCCACGAACAACAAATAACAATAATTGCAATAATGAACAAGCCAAGTATCTCCAGCGGGCGAGTGTGTGTAAAGGGCACAACAGAGAACAGCGATATTGTGTCGAGTGCTCGTCCCGGAGTTATATTGTGTTAATTGTTGTCGTTATTACAAGCCGCGGCCATGGGTGCACGCCGCGCGCCGCGCCCGCGGCGGCGGCACCAGCTGAGGTCACTAGTTACTTTATAACATCATGCCCACATACCTATTCAACATTGTAATAATATTTAACTATTTATTAAATAACAGATTACCTATACATCATGATGTACAAATGTTTACATTCACAGTTGAGATAGATTATGTAATTATACATATATAAACATTTCATAATTATTTGTTGGTAAGAGGTCGATCAAACAACAAAGGAATAATGTATTCAAAGTTATTGATTAGGTTAGTATCTGTGAGCGAGCGGGAGCGGGGACGGCAGCGGGTAGACGGCAGCCACAGCGGCACTCCAGAATCGAAAACGTTGAACTAAGCACGGTGGATTATCGAACACAAACAATCGTGTGGGGTAAAAGGGGTTGACAATATTGACAATTATTTTTAAGTGCTATAGGATTTGGTAAAGCACTTGCAGGCGTTTTAATTGTGAAACATTTCGACCTCCATCGGCGGTCCAGCTCCACAGGACTCGGGTCGGCTCAGCCGCGGCGGCAGTGAGTGCGGGGGCCGACGACTCCGCGCCGCTATATTGCTAAAGTTTCGCTTATTGTTACCATTCCAGTCTCATATCTCGGGCCGACACACACACTAACGTTTGACGCCAAATACAACTCACATTCGGCACAGGAGCGAGTGTTACGATTGTTTGATGTATTTGTGTTATTACGTGAGGAAACGACGCCTATCTCAATCATTTTATGGTATTCGGGCGTTCCTTTCGATTCATACTTTGTTATACTATTAGACAATTTATACCTCGAACAAATGACTCAAACTTTTAACTTAGTTAATTACGGAAAACGTAAATGGTAAGTGATAATTTTTTTAGTGCTATTTTAATCGCCGATAGCAAAGTCTCTGGAGTTAATCAAGTAACGTTATGCCGCCGCGGCAGTCTGGACCAGCGCCGCGCACTTACTACTGTATGCGTTTCATTTGATTCCAGTAACTTATTTAAATAAAACGTTTTTAAAACGATATCATATTCAAAGCAAGAATACAAATAACACGACAACATTTCAAATCGTCCAGGAGGATGAAAGTCAATAATTGTCGATTTAGTTCATCACGTTATATCTCTACGTCATTTATCGACGAAATATCCCGAACGAGACAACTACGAGACAATTTACAGTTCACAATACGGTGTTCCGTGCGGATAACCGTTTCTCGTTAAATTTAATAAACATTCAACTGGAACTTCACTTGTTCCTTACTACATACTACTAATTTTATTATTTTATATAGCTAACGCCAATGCTATACGCTACGATATCTACGACTTCTACAACTACTACGTAGCTCGTAGCGTTGACTACGAAAACTCCAGTGCTACGCAAAACCTTTTCCTGTTTAAACTTTTCCTTTATGCTTGATAAATGAGTGTTTCATTCAAAAGTTTACTTGTCAATGAGTAATTGTGACGCTATGTAATGTCCGTTCGTTGTGGTGTGTCTGTCGCGCTCTTGTGTCGTGATCAAAACAGCAGTAGATGGGATTTTCCCGAGCGGTAAGGATCATTGTGACACCTCCTGTTCTAAACGACTCGGAAATTATGCATCGTCCAGTCCCCCCTCCCCCACCCCCTCTACATCTCTCTCACGAGCTAATTACCGAATGCGGCGAGCGCCTCGGCTTCACTCCTCTTCGCTTTATCACTCACCACCGCCGACAACTAAAAGAGCCCTCGATTATTAAGTTTCTCATAAAATATTTCATTCACTTCGAACTATAATTTTAATACCTCTATCTTACATTATTGAATGCGTAATAGTATAATGTGTGTGTTGTGGTGAACACGTGTTCTTCTACTTGATTTGCAGAGTGAAGACTAAAGCAATGTGTCCGAGTTCCCGATCAAATGTGAGTCCACAGTAAACAGCCCCCTCCCTTCTCCCCCTCCCCCCGTATGTGCTCTAATTGAATCACCCGCGAGCGGTTCATTAACCAACTCTAACTGCTAACAATGATTGATTATTACAACTATTGTCCCACTCACATACCATACATATACGTACGCATGTTTAGCTAACGGTATCTACATAATGAATAACGACGGGGTCCCTACTATAATGACATCGCATTATACGATTAGATCTGGAATGACTCGGGAACGGATTGCAGACGATCTGGATGCTTTATGTGCGAGCTCCGCTGGTTAATGAAGCCGCTCACGGTATCGACTCCACGATACGTCAGCGAGGGCGACACGCGGTGATTGCTCGTTGATAAGAGCTTCTTCTCTCTAAAAGATCCCTAAGAGGACTATTTTTGAAAGATACAGTATCCAGTCCTAATAGGAGTGAAGTATGTGAGGTGGCGCCGAGCTGACGAGGGCCGCGGGGCTCAGGGCTCCCGATTCGCGTTGCGTCACACTGAACCGTTCCATTGCAGAGAACGCCCCGCGCCCGTGACGATACACATTCCCCGTTATGAGCCGACGACGTTTTATTTTTGTTGCGGGATTCATTTCACGAACAAAACAACACAAACGAATGCCTTCAGTAGCGATCTGCTCCCGTTACTATTTAATATACGACCAACTGGGAATAGTTTTATAGCGATGTGCCTATTTGGCTGTATGTGCCCGACTCCACACTACACGGAATGAACTACGATACTATAATGATATTACACCCTATAGGTAGGCACCGTCAAGAGGAGTGTTCATATCCCGCCATGTTCTTAAATATGAATAGTATGAGTCAGACGTCAGCAAGAGTGATGAAGTTAATTGTGGGATACTACCATGTGCTTTGGTTTAGATAAGTGAACGTGAGAAGCAGGCGGCGAGTGAGGCTCGAGAGGACGACACATGAATATGCAGCACCGTGAGGAGCCACATTTGCATTACACGCACACACACAGTGACACACACCACCACACACCAGCGCCGCGCTCGCCGCGTGCAAATCGACCAACATGGACAGTCCACTGGTCTCGGTAACACGCTTATATCATAAAAGACACCTCAAACAATATACAATATGACAGCGAAAAGCTGTTACAGATTGAATGTTTGTATTATACGATATTATTAACGGAGGAGCCGGTAATACTCGCGGTCAGTTAGGTATGAGGAGATACGCGCGCGAGCTGCGGCGGGCGCGGTAATGAAACGCGCACGGCCGCGCGCGGAATTACACGCGGATTACACGCGAGCACTCGACGCTCTCACGTGGCACTAATGTATGTACCGAGTGCAACATCGGAAGCTCCCGGCCCCGGCGTCACGCTTCAGATCATCAAAAAATAACATACCTACTCTAGTACGGAACAAAGTATTAATATATGTATATCAGCGTCGGCTCTGAAAGTGTATTATGTTCACTTAGCTTACAAATAGTAAAGTACTTACAGTGGCGGGCCTGACGTGCGCGGCGGCGGGCGGGGGCGAGGCGCGCGCGCCGCCCGGCGCCGGCGTGCGGCTGCGACGTGCACCCGCATCTGTAACACACGGGCGTGAGAGCCGGCCGGAATCTGGGACACTGCGGCGCGGGCAGAGCTGATTGGGGGTTACCGTGGCAGCGGTGCGAGCGGGGTGGGTCCGGCGTGGTGGCGCGGCGCGGCGCGGGCGCTGGGGGCGCGGGCGTGGGGGGCAGCGCCAGCAGCTGGCGGTACAGTTCCAACTCGTGGTAGAACTCGAGCGAGTCGGGCGAGCCGGCCGGTGCCGCCTCGCCACGCACCTCGGCCGTCAGCCCGTTCAGCACGAGCCGCCGCGCCGACATCGTACGCGCGCATGCCGCCTCACCACTCTCCACACATCACCTCCGACTCAACACAACACTCACGCACTTAATCTTGGTTTAATACTACTGATACAAACAAACTTAAATTTTGTTTGAGTTTCTTATTACAACTTGGTATAGTATGTGCTAGTAATGTTCTAGGTTTATTTATTTACTCCGTTATTATCTATCATTTTGATAATGACAACCTAATTTTAAAAGGTCTTCTAAAACCTAGGTATAAATATCACTTTCCATCCCGGAACCCGGCTACATATACATATAGCAACTTAGTTAAACTGCTCAGTTTAAGGTGCCTTTAACGCTCTGCCTATAACTCCATAACATATTTACGTTATATTGTAACCTTATTGCACAGAACTGCTCGATAGAATGGATTGATCTTTCAAGTCATGCGTTTCAGTCGTCCTGCTACGTGCATTTTGTATGAAAACAAAAGCACTTCCGAGCGCGCGGTCGACTGTGCACTCTGCGGCGCGTAGCCGGACGACTAAAAACGCTTAAATTGAAAGAGGCCTTAAGTCTCTTAAATATGTATAAAAACACATGACATTCCTTTTAAATTGTGGTCTATGAGGTTGAAAACAAATACAATTTACAAAGAACACCTTTTGTTTCTTAACATAATTATTTAGGTTCTAAATATATCTAAGAATTGTTGTGCAAACGATCCTTAGTTTTATAATTATCTACATAATTATTATAATTTGCAACACTATAACACCAATAACTGTAGAATCCAACGAGCTTCGAGCGTAGCAAAGAGAGCGCTACACGCCACGAGCTACGAGCTACGAGCTACGAGTACTACGCGCTATGAGAGCTACGAACTACGAGTGCTACGAGCATCGAGCTCTACGAGTATAATATTCGATAACTACAATAGATAAGTATAAAATATTGAATTAAATAGTGGCACTCATATCGGAGCCTTTCGAAGCACCATAGCTCTGCGCCTGCGCTGATAATTAAGTCAGTGTTATTTAAAGTCAAATATGGACAAAAAGTGAGCTACGCTTTAACTAAGTGCCTTCTCGACTTCCTTCTCGGAACTGATGATCTAGTAGCCGTAGAACAGCGTCAAAGGTTTGGAAAACATTTAACATTTATTTATTCACTAACATCTTACTTATATTACAAATTCGAAAGTTTTCGAGGATGTATGTATGTATATGTTTGTTACTCTTTCACGCAAAAACTACTGAACGGATTTGGATGAATCTTTGCAGTAATATAGGTTATACATCAGAATAACACATGGGAATCATTTTATCCGCGGTTGCCGCGGGAATTTCGGGTACAGCGCGGGTGAAACCGCGGGAAACGCGGCCAGTAATATAAAATATGATTTGTTGTACATTATGTGCGTATCATAAGCCAATTAATATTGATAAAAATTCTTCAAGTTTTGTCCTGTGTTTTTGTGCAGTCACGCATAAAACATCTTCAAAACAAAACCAACCGCTTTGACAACCTCTTCCCTCAGTATTTGGAGTCGATTAAAAACTGCTTAATCTTAAATCGAGTATCATCTACAAACATTTGTCTCATTGGCTCGAGGGTTTGTCGAGAGTTCATGAAAATAATTTAATTTAACATAAAAAACTTATCCTGTAGTGAACATTAACTCTCTTCTACCCTTCATAAAATAGAACCAAACTTTAATAAAGCTTTAACTTTGTGGTCACCCATTTTTAGATCAAGTTTTGCCAACTGTGGAAATAATTGTCCTTTCTGCTTTTAAAACACCTGTCTGCCTGATGGGCGATAAACGCCGTTACTCATAGTATCCTAAACACAGTATGAAGAACTCGAAGCAATAATATTGTTAGTATTGAGAAACGTCGCGCGCGTGGCGAGTGGCGCGAGTGTCGCGAGTGCACCGAGCGCGGTGTCGTGGCGCGGGCTCGCGGGCGGAGCGCGCCGCCACACTGCCGCGCGCCGGGCGCCGCGCGCTGACACACCGCTCGAGCGGTGCCGGCTAACACAAACAGAATCGCACATTCATAAGTATTAGCATGTAATGTGCGACTGCAAGATGCCTTTACGCTCACTGAGAGATAGATAGATACCATCAGCATAATAGAAATGACCAGACAACCCTACTCGATATAATAAATGATAAAGTAGAGTAATTTGAGAGTTATTGTGTCTGGCTGATACTCATTCAGGCCTAATGAACTTATTTTCAAATTTGGAACTAATTTAGTCTAGATCTCGGGAAAATAACGGGTTTCTAAATCTTATATATAAAATTCTCGTGTCACAGTGTTCGTTCGCGTGCTCCTCCGAAACGGCTCGACCGATTCTCATGAAATTTTGTGAGCATATTGAGTAGGTCTGAGAATCGGCCAACATCTATTTTTTATCCCGAAATTCCCGCGGGAACGGGTACAACGCGGGTGAAACCGCGGGGCGCAGCTAGTAATCTATACTAATACGGCCCGCGGTGTTACCTGCGAAGTTCCCAAGGGAACTGGCACAACGCGAGTAAACCCGAGGTTGCTAGTTTAATAATACAATTAGAATTAAGTTTCTCCACCACTCCCATTCCTTAGGTATTTGCATTCAACTGTCTATTACGCAGGGTGTCCTTTAATGAATGGATAATCCAGAACCAGCAGATAAAGGATTTCAATGTGATCCAGAATTAAAAGTTAGTACAAGTAGAATAAATACTGAACCAATATTTTTTTACGTATAGTTTCTAATTCCCAAAGTTAAAAGGTATAATCGTCCTTTGGACTGTCCGAAGGTGATAAGCACAGAACATGAATCACCGCCGCGCCGGCCGCTTGGTGCTTCTATGCTCTGTGTTGATAAGTATGTTTCTATGTGGTTTCAATAAAGTAGGTATAGTAGGTATGACATGAATTTACAGTGCAGAGCTGAGAGCCTCGAACTTACGTTCGCCAGACCTAAGGAGTGCGATGACGTTGCGAGTGTTCCATCTTTTTAACGAAATAAAAATGTGCAGGTAAAGTAATCCTACTGTACTGCCTCGCCTCAAATGCCTGCTGACTTTAAATATGGAGTTATATTATTATATCGCGGCACCAACAGCTGCAACAACAGCAAATGTTGCGGCGGGTGGTGCTGGGAGAGATATGCTGTCATTCATAACATCTTCCGCTCAAGAATCCAGGAGTCAAAAGATGCACTGAAGGGTAAAGAGCAAACGCATCATAACTCAGCGATCTCTATCATTGAACTTAAAAACTGAGTAGCTGAGTGGCACTATGATCTAAATGTTGTATTTTTTTTATGCATTCGATTACGCCTTCATCGAAAAATTCTAACGAGAGGTTCATAATTTTTTTCTTATATAGTATACACGTCCTACATTGTAACATTAAGCACCTATTATGTATAATTTAAGTGGGTGATCGATGTTCGGGTTATTGTACCGTGGTTTTACAGCGCCGGTTTTAATCGCGGCTCGTCAGCGCTGATCGTCTAGCGAGCAAAACAGTAGTGTGATTGCGGTCGGTTCAACATGTTGTGCTCAAAATATGAAGTTTATGAAAAAGGACTCGTCCGTTCTCTCCAGTGGTCGCCAAAAACTGCCGGTTTTGCTCTGCCATGATCGACACGCGGTTTTACATAGCGAGCCGAGTAAAAATTCAAACATCTTGACGAGCCACGAGCCCGGCTAGTCGGTTTATGATACCGCAGTATTGCAATGACACACCGGCGAGCATTACCGATGAGCCGCAAAACCGCGGTTTTACTCGCCCGTCGATGAGGGCCTTAAAGAATGCACTTTTTTTTTATTTTGGGGTTCCGCCGATAACAAAGATTTTTAAAAGGGTTCCAAAAATGTTTAAAAGGCACTGCCATAGAGCACAACTTGAAACAAGGAAAATAATTGAATAAAACAACAAAGTTGCAAGGGTATGTTTATTACTTATACTTAACATAATTAAAATATAGAAGTAGAAAATATTTCAAATAATTTTTGTTTAAAAATATGCTTCATATCAGTCGAGTGGATCTGAGACAAACTGTAATACCGTAGTGGGCGTCAGTTCGCGGCACACAACGATACTTTAGCAAAGCAAAGGCAGAGTCTAGAAAAGTGACTAGAGGTCGTCTGCGGCGGCTGCGGCGGCGGCGGCGGGGTGGTCCTGAGCGAGCAGCGCGCGGAGGCGGCGCGGCGCCGCGGCCGCCGCCCGCGCCGCGCGCGCCGCCGCGCCCGGCCAGCGCTGCGCCACCAGCGACAGCAGCGCCGCCGCGCCGCACACGCCCGCGCACAGCGCCAGCGGCGGGGGCGCGCGCCGCCCGCCGCCCGCCGCCGCGCCCGCCAGCAGCTCGCGGTCCGCGCCGCCGCCCGCGCCCGCCGCGCCGCGCCGCGCCGCCGCCACCAGCCGCAGCGCGCCCTCGGCCGCGCGCCAGTGCCGCAGGTGGAAGAACGCGTACGCGACCGCCTCGGACTCGCCGCGCCGCACGAAGTGCTCCGGCGGCAGCGCCAGCGGCCGCAGCTCCAGGAGGAACTCCGCCACGAACGGGTTGTACTCGAGCGCGGCGCGCAGCGCCTCGATGGCGCCCGCGTCGCCGCGGGACCGCGCGCCCGCTTCGCGCGCGCGCAGCAGCGCCGCCGTCCACTCGGTGGCGGCGGAGCGCGGCTCGCCCGCCTCGCGCAGGCGCGCCAGCAGCGCCGCCGCGTCCGCGAACGCGCGCTGCTCCAGCAGCACCTCCAGCAGGTTCTCGTGCGCGCGCAGCGCCGCCAGCGCGGGCGGCGCCTCGCGCGCCAGCTCGCGGAACAGCCGCGCCGCGTCGCGCAGCCGCCCCAGCCGCCGCATGCACATCGCCGAGCGCCGCTTCACGTGCGCCAGCACGGCGGCGTCGCGCGCACGCGCCGCGGGCGACGCGCCGGCCGCGCGCACGCCCGCCTCGGCGGCGCGCCACGCCTGGCGCAGCACGCGCTCGGCCTGCGGGCGGACGGGGTCAGCGGGTCGCGGGCGGGGCGGGGGGCGGGGGCGGGGCGCGTGCACTCACCTCCAGCACGGTGGGCGCGTCCTCCTCGGCCAGCAGCAGCAGCGCGGCGGCGCAGTCGGGCGCGAGGCGCAGCGCGTCGCGGGCGGCGGCGACGCGCGCGCGCGGCTCGCGCTCGCGCCAGGCGCGCGCCAGCGCCTCCTCCGCGGGCCCCTGCGCAGGCGGCGGTGAGCGGGCGGCGGCGCGCGCGCGCGCTCCGCGTGACGTCACTCACCGAGCCGACGCCGCCGAACCAGGCCTGGTGGTCCTGCGCCGACAGGTTCATGTCGTAGTAGGTGAGCGGCGCGCGGCGCGCGGTGGTCCACAGGCGCGCGTACTCGGCGCCGCGCAGCAGCCCCAGCGGGTTGCGCACGACGCCGCACTCCACCGCGCCCGGCGCCGCGCTCTCCTCGCCGCCGCCGCACCCGAGCCACGGCCCCAGGTGGCTCAGGGAAACCTTTCACCATTACAACACAAACTAGAACATATTTTTGATTATCTACAACGAACAATACAGGTTTCTGTTGAGCTTCCTCAACACAAAACAAACAAACCCTTTAAACAAATAATAAAAGCTATTTCTATATTTTTTGACACATAACCTTTACCACAAAATTGTGGACAGGATTTTCTTCAAACCATATCAGTTTAATCAGCTTCCTGGTTCAAAATAAATTATTTATTTACCAACTTAGGGAAACACACTTTCATCCTCTTCAAATTGTATCACAATATTCCACTAGATGGTACCAAGATTGTTTCATTTCCATTTTGTGTGTGTTTGCCGGGAGATACAAATGTAAGTAAAATTAAAAACTCTATGATTTTAGTCTTGTAGTGTTATTAGCAGATTTACAGTGTAAATAGTAGATTGATTACTATATTTTTTATTATAAATTAGCTAAAGAAGAACATACTTGAGATGATTCAAAAACCTTAAGTCACAATTTTTATTTTAACTGAGAAATTTAAATTATGACGTTCCTAATATAACCCACATCATGAATTATTATGGCAGGGAGAATGTTCCAATTTGCAAGCATAATAATAATACCAATTGCGAAAACGGGATTCAACCAGAAAAATAATTATTATTGAGCTAAAACATACCGATTGGTTGCAAGTGCTGCACCCAAATCTATGCAAATAAGTTTCAAGTAAGAGCAATGTTCTTACAATAGTTATTATATAAAATAATGAAGTTGGTTTTCAATATCACCTGTTCTATGAATGATGTGCCATACTTGCGAAAATACCACCACTCGAATATGAGAATGAGTCCCGATATGAGCGAGGAGGTGCCCGTCAACGCCACGTAGAACTTGGGCGTCAGGGCCCCCAGGAACGTGGATGAGTCCCACATCATGTCACACTCGCACTTCTTGCTATACCTATACTATATATTAAAACACTTGTGGTTGGTGGTAAATGACTGTACTCTTCACTGAAAAAAGTTACACTTGCACACTTTGATTAAAAATGCACATTTTAGTTTAATAAATAAATACTCATAAAAAATATATAATGGAAATATATTCTCAATAAATTATTCGTATTACTCTTGAGCCCAATAATTATTTACGATTTATGGGAGCGCGTATAGATTAATAATCAGTAGAATTTGATTAAGTATTATAACAAGTTTGATGTTCGTTTTTATTTCTTTTACCGAGTTACCGGTTACCGATAGGATTTATTTAATACTTTATATTCCTGGTAGTGAGTGGTAATAAATAATGTATCTATATAAAGGTAAATTGTGCTGTTTACTTTAGGTACAATATTTACCAATTTTACCATAATTTTACCATCAATCAAGCGCTGTGAGTGATCAAGCGTTTGAGTGAGTAAGTGCTGCCAGCTTTCAGATAAAAATTACCTTACCCTTCTACAATTTTAACAAAAGAAAACAGAAATGAACAAATATTGTTTCCACTGTTGTTTGAGAATGCCTTGGTGATATAATGGCATGTGCACTCGCCTGCCATGACTGGCTGGAATCACGGGTTCAATTGACGGGTCGAGCCACATTTGTACATAATACAAATGCTTCACTCAACCCGTGAAAACAAACATGATTCGGGTTTGGGATCGCCAACCCGCAGTAGACAAACGTGACGATTAGTTAGCCTCCTCCTCACTGCTTCTCATGCACTGTTGTTACCAATGAACGTATACTTATAAAACTCTCCCCATTTCCAATTAAAATTACTCAATGGTAACCCTGAGTTATCTTTCAACTGTCACTATCCTATTATATTATAGTCTATGGTTTGTGGTCTATGATAACTTTATATTCCTTAAAGGCCTATCCGCACACAACAGTGCCGGCACAGTGGCGACACGTGCCGATCAGTAACGTATCCATCAGTGTCAGTGAAAAATGATATTGTAGCATACATTTTGTACGACGCTATCCGTACTCGACAGTGACAGTGACGTTCAGTGCTGTCAGTGCTGTGCCGACGCTCGCCGTGATCCGACGTGAATTTCTATCGGACAATATTTTGCCTGACACGGTCGCAGTATTTCAAGATGGACGACGAAAAGTAGATTGAAAGTACTAAAAATCACTGCGTCGGTACTGACATGTATGAATAGCACGTCACGGAACGGTACGGTACGGAACTCTCTGTCACGTGTCGCCACTGTTGTGTGCGGATCGGCCTTAAAGCCGCACACCTACTCTACAACCAAGTAGTGGTAAAATGGTAGCTCCATGGTAGTGGTAAAATGAGACATTTTTCATTGCTAGGTGATTGCTAGTCTGTGATAATGTTTTTTATTGTGTTTTAACCATGTGTTATAACATGGTTATAACATGTGTCATAAGTATGTCAATTTGTGTTTGTGTCTCGTTCTGACGCTCTGCTTCATCAATGGCTTCATCATAAATCCGTACTCGACAGTGACAGTGACGTTCAGTGCTGTCAGTGCTGTGCCGACGCTCGCCGTGATCCGACGTGAATTTCTATCGGACAATATTTTGCCTGACACGGTCGCAGTATTTCAAGATGGACGACGAAAAGTAGATTGAAAGTACTAAAAATCACTGCGTCGGTACTGACATGTATGAATAGCACGTCACGGAACGGTACGGTACGGAACTCTCTGTCACGTGTCGCCACTGTTGTGTGCGGATCGGCCTTAAAGCCGCACACCTACTCTACAACCAAGTAGTGGTAAAATGGTAGCTCCATGGTAGTGGTAAAATGAGACATTTTTCATTGCTAGGTGATTGCTAGTCTGTGATAATGTTTTTTATTGTGTTTTAACCATGTGTTATAACATGGTTATAACATGTGTCATAAGTATGTCAATTTGTGTTTGTGTCTCGTTCTGACGCTCTGCTTCATCAATGGCTTCATCATAATCAGATAATCAGATTAGTCAGTCATAGGCTGTGGTCCGGGTGGTCCGTAGCAGAGTTATTGCTACGCTGTGGTCATAGGGCACTCATAGGGTCTTACCTAATGGGTCTTATGAAGGCATAGCACTGGCCTCTATTATTTACACGTGTGTAATTAATAGAGGTCAGTGAGGCGTGTGAGGTCACATTCGTACAATTTCCACATTCGTACAATTCCACATTCGTACAATTTTTCCTCAATTGTTTTCGAAATTCGTACAAATACTTACTATTCG
Organism: Cyclophora albipunctata; assembly: GCA_963082685.1. NCBI lineage: Eukaryota > Metazoa > Arthropoda > Insecta > Lepidoptera > Geometridae > Cyclophora > Cyclophora albipunctata. The sequence continues at coordinate 67,243 of OY720121.1, read as the reverse complement.
GTAGGTTAGGATTTTTTTTTTTACTAGTTCCATAGTTATCGGTTTTAGAGCACCTATTTGTACGAATGTGGAATTGTATGAATGTGGAATTGTACGAATGTGGAATTGTACGAATGTGGAATTGTACGAATGTGGAAATTGTACGAATGTGGAAATTGTACGAATGTGTCCAGAGCCAGTGAGGCATAGCCATGAAATCACCATGAAATCCATGAAATCAATCTTATTTCGTAGTCTGTGATGAAATCATGGGCATAGGTACCGGTCTACCCCATGGACTTATACCATGCTTATACCATGTCTACCCACAGAGTACTTTGTAATGCTCTAGTCTGTGGGTCTTATGTTCGTTCGTGGATTTGTGGTTCGTTCAGTCAGTTTTTCTCTCATTGATCTGTGCTTGTTTTGTGGTCTCTGTAAATCTGTGCTCGCTCATTGATTTACGTAATACCAGAAATCCAGAATTCTACCTATTTCAATTCAATAGGAAAAAGCAAAGCAAAAATAAATTGAAATGGGCCGACTAGGAAAAAAGCATTTGGAGATCGCCACGTCGTTTGCCACTTCAGCTATCGGCTTCGGCGGAGCAGCTTTCTGTGGACTCCTCTACTTCACTGACTGGAGGGTGTTCGTCGACTTCATCCCCTTCTACAACACCAAGTTCCCCCCGCCCACAAAGGAGGAGTAACCAGCTCCTTAGCCTCATGTACAATAGATAATTTATTAATGTCTTTGTGACTCAATTAGTGATATTATTCATATAATATGTAATGTGATTATAAGTTTGAACCTCCAAGTTGGTTTCATTAATCTGCCGTAAGTAAACCTCATGCCAAAACGGGCCATTTAGGTAAGTGGCAACAGTAACCTGTGAAGTGAAATCTTTAAACAGTTCTACTTTGAGCCTGACCATGAGAACTGGTTTTTAACTTTTTATTACATCACTACCAACCCGAGTGGGGCAGATTCCTGGGCAGACTGCACTAAATAACACATTTTACTGTATCACTTGATCTAAACAGAGTGATGATGACTGTAAGATTGTATTTCAGTCAGGTGGCAGGATTTAGTGGAAGGATTTAAGAAACAACTAGCTGTGCCCCACGGTTTCACCCGCAGCCCCCCTGTCCCTGTGGGAATTTTCAGGGCAATTTTTTTTATCCTCTCCATAAGAACATCCTCATGATTCAAGAAATATTATAAAAAAAGAATTAGCTAAATCAGTTCAGCTGCTCTGGAGATTTGCGCTTAGCAACACATTCAGCAATTCATTTTTATATTATACGTAAAATTAGACACATATATTAATTACTTGTTATAACATCTTTATTAAATACCAAAGTACAGTGAACTGACTTTAAAAAAGTGCAAATGAGTAAATAACTAATGAGTATCATGAAGAGTGCACCCCTCAGGGCCGCACAGTACCTAACGCCTCCAGCTGCTACCTACATACACAACACACAACCTCTAACTAGAATCAAACTGGTTGATGTAGTACCTCAATGTATATTATTTGCAATACAAGGGTTTTAATTCAATCACATTATCTTAGCTTAGATGTTACAGTCTATACCTATACCTAAGTAATAACTAACTGCAATATAATTATAAATATTGAATGTAATTTAGTTATTTGAAGTTAAAATTATAATATTCCACTGTAGAAATAGTTAGTGAAATGTTAAATTATTTGCGCTAGTAATGGGGTTTATAACAATGTTTTACTGCGTTTCAAACATATTCATAGCTTACAATTCAAATACACAATGCAACACATACTGAGCCATCTCAAATACAAAACTCAGTACAGAAATCCCTACATACATTCTACATAATATTTTGGGTTTGCATATAAATACACATTATTTATTTCTTATGGTAATGCTTGTGACACATTAACTCTCAGCGGGACGAAACATAGGGTTCCACCGCGTTTTATTAGGCCAACAATAGAGCATGGTGTGGGAGGGAAGCTACGGGCGTAGCGCTGCCGCGGCGACTAGTAGCACGGGTCGCCGTCGCCCGGGGCGGCGGCGGCGGCGCGCAGGCGGGCGCGCCGCGCGAGCGCGAGCCCGCCAGCTCGGCGCCGTGCGCGTCCACGCACCAGCACAGCCCCAGCGCGGCGTGGCGCTGCCGCGGCGTCTAGTAGCGCGGGTCGCCGTCGCCCGAGCCGGCGGGCGCGTCCTCGTCGTCGGGCGGCGGCGGGGCGGGCGGCGCGCAGGCGGGCGCGCCGCGCGAGCGCGAGCCCGCCAGCTCGGCGCCGTGCGCGTCCACGCACCAGCACAGCCCCAGCGCGGCGTGGCACTGCCGCGGCCGGTAGAAGCCGCGCTCGTCGCACGCCGGCACGTAGCCGCCCGCGCGCGCCGCGCCGCCGTGCGCGCGCGCCAGCGCCAGGCACGGCCGCGCCGCGCGCCGCAGGCAGCCGCACCACGCGCCGCGCGTCACGCCGCCGCCGCCGCCGCCGCACGACGCCAGGAACGGCCGCAGGCAGCGCTCGCGCTCGTCGTGCCGCAGCGCGTACAGGTTACTGGCCGACAGCACGCCGTCCCCGTCCGTGTCGAGGTGCGCGAACATCCACCGCACCTCGGGCTTGCACTCCGCCGGAAACCCTGCACAAAGCCGCTCGGTCAGTCTCTCCCTCGCCCGCCCGCCGCCGCTCCCCGCGCGACTCACCGTCCTCGTCCGCGGGCGGCGCGGTGGCACCCGCCTCCTCCATCAGCACCGAGAACCAGTCGAGCAGCCTATTCGCCATCTTGTCTAGAGCGCAGCCCTCGGACCCTATGCATGACAAAGTTAATTTGAAATACAATCAATGGAGAAGGCCAACATTTTTTACTTTACACACCAAATAAATCTATACAAAATTACAAGAAAAACTGTGTTTTTACTTTTTCCATATCTCAATAAATGGCTAAGATATTAACGATCAAAGTGCGTATTTTCGACCGTGGGATTTTAAAAACGCGGGCGGGCGCTCACTGGTCGATGACGTCACAACTCGACTCATTTGGCAGTCGCGCTCTCGTACGCACGCCCGCTGCGCATTAAAAATCAAAATTTAACTGTTTTCTGCGGAAAAATGAGTGAAAAAAAAGTGACGAAATACTGTATTGTGCCTCAGTGCTTCAATTCGACAGTTAAAACACCAGATAAACTCCTTTTTAATGTGCCTGGGGACCCAAAAATTAGGAAAAAGTGGATGACAGCAGTAAAAAGGATGGATTCAATAAGCCCTACATACGTCTCCCTCTCTTTTTAACTGTATATACCCTATGGCATCATCTCCGTAGCTCTCTCTTCCTGACAAAACACTACGAATTAAAAAAAATACCTTCAAAACGTACGTTTTTAATGTACTTACTATTAGAACGGCTTAACCGATTTTGACAAAACATGTCTATGAACCACTGTTAAAAAACAATATTGAAATAAAATAAAAACGCATCGAAATCGGTTCACGCGCTTAAAAATATGCTACGTTACTACAGACAGACACGCAGACAGACATAGGTAGACAGACACATTAGCGTTCAAACTTGCAACACCCCTATAAAAAAGTAAAAATTTGCGGCCCGCAAGTTGATCACCACTGATTTCTTAACTAAGTATTATTTATTTTTATAAAAAAAACAACTGTGAATGAACAAACTAAAGCGGACATTGGATAAAATAAAAAAAATATCTGGTTTATTTATTATAAAACTATATTAATAGGCAGGTAGGTACTTACCTACCTATTTATCTATTCAGAAAAGTAATAACTACGTAAATACCTACCTACTAGAACTTACCTACATCTGTATATGGGTAAATAGTGACATTTTCTTATGTACAAATAAAACATAGAGGTAAAATAATCATCGAAAACCTCGAGATGTAGATTGGGAGTATCTGGTAGTATTTTTTATCGCCCGTCCATAATAGGTAGGTACCTACTAAATTAAACACACATTTCCTAATAAATACCTACCCGAGAGTAGGAAATGCTTACTCAGGATGTAAATACCTTTTCATCTATCAAACTATCCACTCTTGGAAGATTGTCCGACTGACCTTTTAAAAACCTCCTTCCATTCTACACACTTCACGTTTCAAACAAATTTTTCGAAACACAGGATAATTTACTTTATTTTTTTTAAATATAAGCAAACTATAGGTATTTTGAATACGAAGACAATCAAAACAATATGAAATGAGACGCCATAACGCACCAAAGTTTACTGGAGTTCACCGGACCGACCGACCGCCCGCGCCCGAGTCGAGTTGTGACGTCATAGCGTAAGCGCGCCTAATCTCGGAAATTCAAAAAAGGGCTTGAACTTCTCGTCGTTATAACTTCGGAAATACTGCATGGATTGAAGTGAAATAAAAACTAGTGTAATATATATGACCTAAGCTCGGATTGTAGGTGCATTTGATAGTAATATTTTGACCCTTTGGCCTTCTCTAATAATCAAGTCTCGATGATGTCGATCGATATTTACCTTGTGAGAATCGCCTGCGTGCCGGTCGGTCGGGCAGAACTTCGTTGTGGGCGGATTCCGATTTACGCCGTCTCCACTCCTGCAATCATAATCCATAGGCATTAGGGAAGAACTTCGAGCCGGATAGACAGGAGTCGGTGTCAGGAAGGGGAGAGTGTATACCTGGTCGCGGCGAGCGGGGCGCGGCGGGCGCGGGCGGCACGGGCAGAAGCCGCGGCACGCGAGCGCGACGGGCGGCGCGGGGCGGCGCACGCAGTTGTGCAGGTCGAGGCGGCACAGCGACGAGTAGGTGCGGTTGTCGGAGCCGCACAGGAACTGCGCGCGCGCGCCGCCGCCGCAGCCCACGCAGCGCTCCGCCTCGGCCGCCGCCTCGCCCTCGCCCGCGCCGCGCGCGTCATAGAACACCTCGTCCTCGTCCTCCTCGCCCTCGCCGCCGCTGCCACCGCTGCCGCCGCCTGTGACTATCACGTCCCTGCAACACAACCGCCCGCTCATTCACCATAGACACAAACGAGAGTGTCGCTCCCTGTTATCGAAAGTCGCCCGCGCCGATGTTGCCCCCTTGTCTCTACGTCGGTATATTTGGGGGGCCCGCCCAGTGGGCGGCGAGCCACGACCTGCCGCTGATAACATGTTTCCTACTTGTTATGGCAGGTGCCGATTCCTTTGCAATAAGCATTAATTCTGTTCCATCCAAACTTTTTTCCCATAGTCCATTTTTATTTCTTTCATTTCCTGCAATAGACTTCTGCAGGCTGACTCCGGGCGGCAACCGAACCCGCAACCCCCGCCTCAGTAAGCGCCATGCCACTGTGTCAATCAATGAGCTTGCCAAAATCAACGGGCTTGGATCACGATTCCCGAATTCGAGGTAATGACACTTAATTTTACTTACCCCTTTCTCAGGATATCCTTTTTAGTAGCACAAAGAGCGGTGTATGCATCTCTTAACAAACAGATCTCATGTTTCTTACACACGAGAGACCGGCACAGCGTATCTGGAAAATATCATAGATTAGCTGTACGCAACTAACGCAGTACCTACTTAAGTGTATTATGTATGTAGGTCTACAGTATTCTATACAAAACCCATAGTGTAGTTAAACCAATATCCCCGGTACCTAATAGGTACCTGTGCATTTAATAGCAGAACAGAATGTCGTTTCCTCGAGTCTATTCAAGAAGGATTTTAATACACGATCTATTATGTTCTAGTTAGTATATTCATGGTTCATAGGAGAAAGGTATTAATCCCTGTTCTAAGTTTAACTGTAACATACCTACTTTCATACTGTCGTTTTTCCCTGCAGGTACCAGGTCAAGGGCGTACCCAGGTAGGGGCAGGGGGGGGCAGCTGCCCCCCCCTAGAAGATTAAATAAATGTATTTTTTTTTTGGCAAATAGAAATTAAAAACGTGTTACCTACTCTGCGCAAAATGAAGTGTTGGAAACAAAATATCTTTTCAGCCAGATTTGTTTTTTTCTATAGTTAAATATTCTACAACATTCGATATAGAGTCTGTATAGTGAGTCGTGTCGGTCGTGCCGCAACGTATTTATTACATAACTAGCAGCGCCCCGCGGTTTTACCCGCGTTGTGCCCGTTCCCGTGGGAATTTCGGGAATTTTTTTACATAAAAACCTTCCTCTTGAATCACTCTACCTATTACAAAAAACCGCATCAAAATCCGAAAAAGAGACGACTTTATTTTATACTATGTAGTGATATAATAATATATATTATACATAATGTATAGTATAATTATGTATAAAATTTTGTTTTGTGTCATCATCAAAATTAATGAATAAAAGTCAATTTTCATGATTTTTTGTTTCAATATACCCGACCGACGATCTTTTCGACATAGGTATAAGCAGCCCCCTGCCCCCTCCTAGCTGAAATCCTGGGTACGCCCTTGTACCAGGTATAAACATACCTAGTTTAGGGACATAGCTTAGATAAGTTTGACTGCATACTCACTGTGAGGATCGTAAACATAGCGTCTTGCGCGGCGCGCATGACTCCGACTCGTCTCCTGAAACGAACCGCACCACCGACCGTTAGAATACTCGCCTAAGTGCCAAGGTACGTTCTATACGTCGCGCGTCGTCGCCGCGTCGGTGCTAAGCTAACCTACTTAGTACAATACTCTCTTAGTAAAAAAGTAACGTCTCGGTGATCTAGTGGTATGTGCACCCGCCTGTAAAGACTAAGATCCCGGGTTCAATTCCCAGGTCGAGCAAAAAATGCTTCCCACTTCACTTTCAGATCACTAAACCGCATTAGGCAAGAGTGGTGATTAGTTACGTCTAATTTTCCTCACTGTACTAATATCTTCAGTGAGATGAGGCGAGACTCGAGAGGCCTATGCCCAACTGTGGGATAATACAGTGCGCCTATGGGCCCAGTAAGTAAGCCCAAGTACCTATTAGATTAGAGACGGATCTAGGATTTCAGTTTAGGTCGGGCACCACCCCGGTGAACAGCTCTTAGGGTTTTAACGTGGTGTTTCCAAAGCACCTCGTTTCTATGCCTTTTCCCGTTATGAAACCTTCCCAAGCTTTGATTTATCTACTACAATGATGATTCCCCTGAACTCGAACCAACGTTACAACGCTACCCTTCCTAAAGAAAGGTATAAGTTTAACCAGGTGTAGGTGTAAGTATGTGTAAAGTGAGCCAATATGGAAAGAAGTTATTTTGGTAGGTGGCATTTATAAGAAGTAGGTACCTACCTAGTCAATTTGAAAAAGTTTACATTTTGGGAATCACGTAGCAACCGTTAAATCCCTAAATTAAGTAGGTTACGGCAGGTACCTAAGAAGGTACGGAATGTTTGGACACCTAAGCACCACATGTATAGGTAGGGTAGGAACAGTATGAGTAGGTACCAGCTAGGTACCTACAATATACGTAGACGTAAGTAATATACGTAGTCGTCACGTAAAAAATAGTCACTCTGTCATCGAACCAACGTAAATTACAAGGTATTGAGTCCTTTTATACGTGTCGGCACCTAAGTTGTAGGGAGGGTGCGGTACTAACCAGCGCGTCGTCATCGAACTCGAAGTCCTGGTCGGTCTTGCGCGCGGTGGCGAGCGCGAGCGCGAGCAGCGCGGCGAGCGCCCACACCAGACTCCGCATCGCGAGCGAGCACACACCACACACCACACACGAGCAGCCCGCGGACGAGCGCGGCACACTGCTGCGGCGCGCGGCGGCCCGCGCCGCTCGATACCGCGCCGCCGCACTCCCGTACTCCGCCCGCCTCGCCTATGCCGCCCTACTCCATACATACATACCTACCTATACTACCGAATACAATATTATTGCTTATTATAATTGATAATTATATTATTGCAGATAATATATAAGCTGCGTAACTACCCCCGACTTGACCTCACTGTGCATAATGCATTCCATAATCGTACCTACTTGCCTGACATTTAGCGAAAATACATTTGTATTGCTTGCTCTTGGAGTCTACATCTTGTGTAGATTAATGAATAACAATATTATTCCTATCAGCTAATAATCTACTAATCGACAATTTGTCCGTTTTGACACGGCTTAAAACTGAAAGTCATCAATAATATCAATATCGGATTCATCAGATATAGACGCTTGACCTTTGCTTTAGTAAACTTTCGACATCCTCAAATCGGTATTCACGACATCCTTTCGGTACATTATTTTATATTCAATTGTCCACTTCGATCAACAATTGTTGATCGAAGATTGTCCATGACGGATATATGAAATAGCTATCACCTAAATAACATCTACTAATCCAACTGTAGTTATAGCTATCATATGCTCATCGACTACATCGAAATATCGGAAAAGTTGTAATAAAATAATTCATATTTGTAACAATGGAAAATAACATTTTATTATCTTATTGAGTAAGTAGTAGGATGTAATTAGCATGATGCTAGAGGTTGGCGAGGAAGTGCCACTTGTCGGCGTGCGGCGGCAGCGCGGCCGCGGAGCCGGCGGGCGGCGCGCGCGCCAGCACGGCCGCCGCCGCCGCGCGCTCCACGTGCGCCGAGCTGCTCTCCACGCACACGTTCATCCTGCAACACACGAGCGCGGAGCGTCAGACCACGCGGCACAGCATACCGCGACGCAACGCAACGCCACGCTCGGTACTCACTTGCTGATGTCGTTCGCGTCCGTCACATTTCCGTTGACGAGCCCCTTCCAGAATTCGTGCACCTGCAACACACGTTGGGGTATATATAACGCACGATACAGACGTGAGATGTGAGGGCAGGCGGTGCTCCAGGCTCCGGGCCGACTCACCTCGTCGATGACCTTGTACGCGAACTCCGCGTTCTTGGCCTCGCCGTCGAAGGCGAAGTTGTTGACGGGCTTCCCGTCGGGCACCTTGTAGAGGCGGAACCACTCGACGGTGGCGCGCAGCAGGCCCGGCAGGTGCGTCTCCACGTCGGCCACGTCGCGCAGCTTGGGCGCCAGCTCGTCGCGCACGTCGATCGCGATCAGCTTCCAGTCCGTCTCGCCCTCGTCGATGAGCGCGAGCGCGCCCAGCACGCGCACGGCCAGCACGTCGCCGCGCGCCGCCACGCGCGACCCGATCTCGATCACGTCCACGGGGTCGTTGTCGCCGCGGCACTGCGTCGCCGCGTCCACGTGGTGCGGGTTCTCCCATGTCTGTGGCAGCGCCCCGTAGTTCCAGATGTAGCCGCGGTGCGGGAACACGTTGCTCACGAAGCGCATCGCGCCCTTCTTCACATCCTGCTTGATGGGATTCAACGGCTCGCCGAGGCTGATCTCCATCTTGGCGTTGGTCCAGCGCGGCACCTCCACCACCATGTTGACGAGCTGCTGCGCGCGGTCCGCCCACAGTGGGATGTCGTGCAGCGGCGACAACGGCCCAGCCTCATCCTCTGCACACACATACATAATATAGCACAAACATACATAAACAGCTACAACTATTTACATTATGTTTTATACCCCCAGGCTAATTATAGAAAACAGGGAATAGAACTTTGATAGTGCTGAAACTAATGTATGTCTTGAGGGTACAATTAGTAAAACCCCAAAAGAAGGTAATTGGAATTTTAATGCATGAAAAGTATATAGTGTAAAACATAATTTCTACAATAGAATTACAAAAAAAAACGATTGCCACTATACTGGTGAACCGTTGAAACATATTAATCATTAATCCACGATGTTATTTAGGTATTTTAAAAACACGATAATTTTGCTGAGAAATCATGATACTGCAGATACCATTATTTGATTGTCAATGCATGGTTTTCTTATCAATTTCCACCAATGTTGTGACTGTTATCTTTGATTCCCCTCTTATCAAAATTATTAAATGAATTCCTTACATTTATTTCAATCATTTATTTCCATATCAAAAATATACAATTTAATAAATAATAAAAACAACAAAAAGTACATATAACTATTAGGCTATATTATATTAATATTATTCATATTAATTACCTATTGTGTTGTTTTCTGTCTGAGTTACTACCAGGAAGTAAATTGAGTTGCTACGTATTATGATACTTATATATGTTCAAATAATGTGGTAATAATATTGACGTATCTGAATTTAGTTGCATACGTGGTAGTAGATAAGATAGATATTTGTTGGGCATAGGTCAAGGTTCCACAACCTGAAGGTTGAAAGCCGGGAACTGTCGACACAAGCGCCGACGCATCTACTGTAGATGGAAACTAAGTATGTAAGTTGGTAGATATGCGTGCACTCACTGAAATAGACCCTGTAGTCGGGCGTGTAGGGCGAGCCGCGCTCCTCCGTGACGTACATGGCGCTGGTCCTGAGCAGAGTTTGATTCACCGCACTGGAGACGTTGTGCATGCGGCGCCCGCAACCAACTCCTAGCCGGAACAGTTGACGTTTCAACAATACTTTCACTGCGCCACTCATCCCGCCCGCCTGCGCCGGGCCGACCGAAGCAACGTGTTATTGTCGCTTGACAATACTTGACAATGACTTCACAAAATAAAAGACATTGACATTGATTGATTGACATTGACAGTTATTACTTTTCACTGAAACCGTTCACTAGGGCAATGACCATTGAGCATGGATTTCTCCACTACCATGGATTTCATGTAAGTATAATATTATGCCACTACCACTATCGAACATGCTGAGTAAATTGACGTTCACGATAGTAGGTTGGTGTAGGTAGAGATATTCGCATGATATTCGTGTGGAATTCGCACGCATCAGAGGTATTCGCGCGATTGTTCGTGAAGTCCATCGAAAAAAAAATTTACATTTGAGGTTGCGTTTGTCCAAACTAAACTAAACTAAAAATTAAACTGTGTCCGGAGGACACAGTTTAATTTTATAGAAGTGTAGGGTGTGACGGTAAAACCGAGTTTGTGGGGTCGCCATCGTCGTTGTTCCGTACCCAAAGGGTAAAAACGGGACCGTATTACTGAGACCTGAGACTTCGCTCGCTGTTCGTCTGTCTGTCACCAGGCTGTATCTCAAGCACGGTGGTAGCTAGACAGTTAAAATTTTCACAGATGATATTTCAATTGCCGCCATAACAACAAACCTAAGCAATTATACCATGTTTCAAAATCCCAGATCAATTATGTAAACAAATGTGATACCAGTGCACAAAACCTGCACGAAAATCGTGCAGTTGTTAATTTCACGATTTCACGGTACTTATTTATCTTATAAAAATAAGGGGATAGCTATAATTATTCAAACGATTATGCAGTATTGACTTTTAAAACATTGTTATTCTCAAGAAAATTAAAATTATCTAAAGCTATTTTTGTGCAGTTTATTCATGTATACTTGGAACACTACAGAGATGCTGAACATTTTTTAGAGTCGCCTTTTTTTAAAATTATTTGTTTAAACGGGAACTTACGTACGACGGAGGTTACTGTTGAGAGTTCCTCAACACGTTTCGGTCACATCCTGTGCATATTATTTACACTTTTACAACTTTTTGAATCTTTATATCTCAAAAAGAGTGGCTCGTGGGAAAAAAGTGTTGATATATTTTTTTTAGATAATTTTATGATCTACAATTTTGTCTCGGGTATTTTTATGATAAAACTTTATTTTTTTTACCTTTGACCTTAAATAAAATAAAATCCATTCAGGGGAAAGATGAAAGGAAAGAGAACTTTAAAATTTTATTTTTAAACAATTTTACTGATTTTCAGCTTGGGAATTTATATAGCTTTACTCTTATTTGTTGGTCTAATTTGACCAGACTATGTCTCGCTGTGCGCTTGCTTGTTGTGTTGGTGTTTTCTGTAGTTTGTGTATTTGTTGTTATCTGTAGTAATTTGCGTGGATTTTGTAATAAAATAAATATTTTCGGAATACAACTGAATACTTTTATTTCAACACCAATCGAAATTCACAAGTGAGTACAATAAGGTTTTTTATACAATAGAGTGATATAAAGAATAAGTAAACTGAGCCACTTGTGGCAATACATGGAACTAAAATTTGATTAAAATTTTCCCTTTCTATTCTAAGATTATCCTTGTTATTTCTGTTGTATTTTGTTATTATTGTTGTATATTGTTTTATTAAGTTTTTAATTTGACAAAAATATGGAGCCTCAGCCAGGCTCCTCGACAGTAAAACATAGTTAGTCGCCATCTATAAAAAGACCGCGGATAGCTCTTAGCATCTCTGAAAAAGTAATGATAATGAACGTGTGTAAGAAGACGTATGAGTCCTGGCCAAAAAACGAATATTGGTCGTTAGATGAATGTGCCAACAAAACGGCAGACTTATTGGGGATTTCGGCTATATCAGTAAGAAGAATAGTAAAAGAAAATAAAACCACCCAAAATTTTAAATCACCCGGAAAACCTGGTCCGAAGTCGTCATTTGTGCAGAAATTGGACAATTTTACTCTTACTGCAATAAGACAGATCGTCCATCGGTTTTTTTATAGTAACGATATTCCCACTATAGACAAGGTAAGAGTTGATTTGTTTATTTTGTTACACAAGCGAAATGGAACTACTATTAATCGAAGATGAGAGGCCTTTGGCGGCTCAAACTCTGACACCAGGATTGGTCAGGTTGGCCATCCACTCGATGATGAAGAAGAAGAAGTGTTTTTAATGTCCTAATTTTGAATAAAATATCTTCTTAATGTTTTTTATTGTTGTGTTAAGTACTTAAATAATAAACACAAGCCTTAAAAGTTCATACAGAAATATTTAATATTTTTTATAATTTTATAATATTTATTTATATTTATATTTATACTAGCTGACCCGGCGAACTTCGTACCGCCTTAGTGAATGACATTGACATTCGTTACGCGTGTTTTTTTAAATATGCAAAATTAAATGTATATTTTTCAATATTTCTGAGAGATTTTCTTAATATTTTTTTCCGTAAGAACCTTCTCCTAATAATAACAAATACAACAAAAAAAGAATTAGTGAAATCGGTCCAGCCATTCACGCGTGATGCCGTGACTAAGGAAAACGGGTTTGTCCCACTGCTGGGCAACAATATTTTTAAATGAAATTACCCGAAGGTTCGACACATCTGACCTCCTACATTGACAGTGTCAAATCTTGACAAACTTTGTTTACATAATTGATCTGGGATTTTGAAACATGGTATAGTTACAACAAAAAGCAAATAAATTGTACGTGTATTTTTTTTCTTTCAATTCGCTTTAACCCTTAAACGGTTTTTGTCCGTTCTATAGGACGAGTAATAAACTCGCATTTATTAGTGATTTGAATAGATTCCCGAGGTTTCTGCAATCTGCATCACTTTAAGTAGATTATCCTTTCCACTCTTACTTTGATGATCAATCGAAAGTGGTCAAACAATTATTTGAAATATTCATACGATAGCCTTGGTCTGCACTCGCCAAGAATATTGGTATATATGGGTATTTCAATATTTTGTGCAACTACATTGTTGAATTTATCATTTAAAAAATATTTAATTTATAGTTTACACTATTTTGCTTAAAATAAAAAGAGTATTTTTTTCTCTGTATTCAGTTGTTTATAAATGTCCCTTGAAACGGACATTGCCTTTATGGGCATATAATATATAACTTGTGTTAGTCATTTGTAACGGACATTGCCCGTTTGTGACTATTATGAACTTAAGTTAGTAGTTAATATTTAGGATCATATTTTTAAAACTGACATTTTTTTATTAATGATATGGCTAAGATAGCTTAAGGATCTAAGAATATATAAGTATTTTCTACTCACAGACCAGAACACTTGAATATAATTTATGTTAACCAAGCTTTCTTGGTTATGCCCTATATAAAATCTGGGACCATCTATACTTAAATATAGATCCTGAAGTTGATGAAGAAACAAGATTGTACACAAGGATATGCATTGACTGCACTGTACTTAATACAATTACTGTGGTTTCGCTTATTTATTAAGTTTTTTTTATAAACTAAATTAGTTTTGATTTTATAAATTAATTTTGATATTCAAAATAGCAACAGGAAGATTTTTTGTCTTTTTTAGGCTTTTTTTCATGGTTTTGAGGTTTTTTAAAAGTAACTGTATCGTAAAAGTAGTTAGAACACTGAGGAGTCTAAAGTAAAACAAAGTTTTCCACAAAAACCTATATAAGGGGTTAACGGGCAATGTCCTTTCTAAAGGACATTCAATACTTGCTGAGAAATGGGCAATGTCACTTCTAAGTGACATCTGAAAACCCTGAAGGTCTTTATTTTTTTTCTTTGAAATTAGATTTTATTTCTTAATTTACACCTCACAAAACGTTAAATAAAAATATTTGTTCTAATAAGTACCGGAATGGACGAGTGCCCGTTTAAGGGTTAATGGCGTTCCTCTTTGTGTTTAATATATCAAATACCTTTATTTGTATCTTAATTGAAACACAAAGGGCATTATTATCGGCCCACAAAAATAATCAATTAATTGGATACCCACTTGTTATTACGCAGGAAGTAGGATTAACAAAAGTATTTGTGCACGATGCGAATCGCACTTGGCAAATAAACATTATGCGGACGCTATATATCAGGTGAACGCGCACCACTTCGTAACATGATCAGAAATTAGAAATAATTTATTTATTTAAGAATAAGATTACACTTCCTTATTATGTTTAACATTACTTAAATGACTAACAGAAATAACATGAAAGGTACATAAGGAACCGAGGCCGAGAACCGAGGCGCTATATATACATCTCCAGAATTCTGGAGAATCGAGACAGGCTGTGTTTAGTGGTCCGTGGAGGCCTCTGTAATACCAAGTTCATTACCTAATGACAAGTTTGATGTCTTTCTTATGTTAATATACTCGTAGTTGTTTTATTTCATGATTGCCTTGGGCCATACTTGTATTTGTAATGAGTGTAGAACCCATCACGTCACACACAAGATCATTGATAACATTAATATTTAACATTAACAGGTATTTCAAATACCTTAATAACAAATGATCGCATGACTGTTATCCGTTGAACAAAAAAAAAATACTTACTGAAACATGGTAGGTAGTTATGCACCCACCGGGCCGCATAGTAATACATAATGCTGACCGTGCATAGCTCTAGCGGGAATGCGTGGGCGCATGACCAGAAAGGATGTTTAGACTATAAGTTAGAGATAAGAAATATGACTTTAGTTTTAAGAATATAATTCATTATTAGTTAAGTAACCCTAGTTTAGTTCGGACGTCAGTCCTTAGTGAATAAAACTTTTCACTAATTATTAATTAAGTAACCTTAGCGTAGTTTGGACGTTTATAACAGTCCCCAGTGAATAAAACTTTTCACTTTAGTTTTTAAAAAGTATTTTATTGCTCCCAAATACTTTTCTGGCGCAGCCGGTAGG
This sequence comes from Cyclophora albipunctata, assembly GCA_963082685.1. Lineage (NCBI taxonomy): Eukaryota > Metazoa > Arthropoda > Insecta > Lepidoptera > Geometridae > Cyclophora > Cyclophora albipunctata. The sequence goes on along the minus strand of OY720121.1, from coordinate 51,887 downwards.
ATCGCACTACTGTGTGCTGCTGATTCGTGCGCGAAAAAACGATTAAAAAGCGTGAAAAGCGCGTTCGGTCTTCAGCCCGTGGCGATCCGCGAACCAGATAAATTTGAAAAGGACCTTGGAGACAATACCTAAGCATGGTGGTGACTGGCAGGTGAGTGAGATTTTTCGCCATCCTTTCCCCACTATTCTTTGTTATAGTAGGAATCGAACTTTTTCCTTTATAACTTTTATTTGACTTACCTAAAAATCGGTAGACCATTTAATTTAATGTATTAAGTAGATTTTATTGTTATTAAATAAAATAAACTTAGTTTAGAATAAAAAGGAACTATTTTTGGAATAATATGCAAGAAATAATATCTTTAGTTATAAATAGTTGTGAAGTTTGTAAGAAGCTTAAGTATGACAGGAAACCCCTGAAACCACCCTTACAGTCAACGCAAACGCAGGAAGCCCCTTTTCAGGAAATTTAGATTATACAGATGCTTTACGTTATGATAAGGAAATATCCATGATAGAGTCGAAAGAAAGAGCTCTAGGTAAGAAAATCAAATCAAATCAAATCAAATCAAATCATTTATTTGCGTAAATAGTTGTTACATCTATTTACAAACCCAAAGGGTGTGCAAAATATAAAATCAAAACTAAAATATAAAAATAAAAAAAAAACTAAATACTAAAATAAACTATTAAACAATCAAAAACTATAGGAACTAAAATAAACTAAAACTTAAAATCAACTAAACTATAGAGTAAAACTTAACATCTTAGACCTAGTTACATTATTAATTATTATATGTGTTTATCTGCAAAAAAAATTCTTCTAATGAGTAGTATGCTTTTAGTAAAAGATACTCTTTTAGTTTTAGTTTAAACTTGTCTGTCCTGTCTATTTTTCTAATTGGAATAGAATTATAGATTTTGATGCCTAGAAAAAACAAGCTATTATTAAATTTATTTGTTCTGCAATGTGGAAATATTATTTTGTTAATATGGCGTTTACTTTTTGTAACATATATAACGCATATGCAAATTTATTTATTTTAATACATAATTGTTCTACATGTGTTTTCCATGTTAGTTCTGCATCTATATGGATACCGAGGAACTTAACTGATTGAAGTTCTTTTATAGGATCATGGTTATATTTTATATTTACGGAATTAAAGTTACTATTCTTATTTTTCTTGTTTCTTATCATCGGATCCAAATTCAGGGTTGGGATTTTTAGATGATTTCTTTCGGTCTCTGACTAGTTTTCAGTTGACACCAAGACTCTAGTATAACCACGTTTAGATTGTGATTTCACCTCTTTAGAATTCTCTGATGGTATCCTTTGGGGCGATATAGAGTTTTTATTAGATCTTCTTTGAAATAAAGCTGGTTCCTTACTATATGTAAAGGAAAGTCAAATAACATCTATAATGGAAGTACCGTTAACAGATAAAATAGTTTTCGATTATTACAAATTATATCCTCTTCCCATTTACCAATTTCCTACGAGAAAATTGTTATTATTTCCCGATTTTCCGTACCTTTTGGCGAAAAGACTCCAAATACTTGCCAGTATCCCAGCCGTGCGAGAAAATCGACGCAGCTACTTTCCTGTGTACCGACGACAACGTAGCGCAGTTTCAGCCTCCTACATGTGCTGAACAGCTTCTGAAGTTTCAGACTAACCTCACGTTTTGCTCACCATATGCTGTTGAAGTTGAAGACATCAAGGTACAGCGTATTAGCATGGAAAGTTGGATCATATTCACGCGAAATTCAACCATAATGACTGAAAAATGTGAAAACGAGAGTAACAAAGTATTACTACAGGGCACATACGTCGTTTCAACATCTGAAAACTGTGCTTTACACCTGAATGAGATTGAACTTACCTATGAACGCACCTTTACTGAAAAACTTCAGTTCAGAATTGCAGCCGTTACAACCTTACCTCAAATGAAAATTGAAAATCCGACATCCTTACCTGTAATCAATATAAAGAACATTGATCTGGAAGAAATGAAGCACATTTCCCGCATCCTGAAAATTAGCGACACATTCAGTGAAAGTGATAGTGAAATGGGCAATATAGTGAATATCAAAAGTGTTAGTTTAGCCACGATTTTTCTATATGGATTTTTCATAGTTATAAGTATTATTTTCCTTTCATATTATGTTAAGCGAAATCATCGGAATCCAGTAATTGTAGAACCCGATAATTTCGCTCTTGATGAGGGAGGAGTTATGCACCCACCGGGCCGCATAGTAATACATAATGCTGACCGTGCATAGCTCTAGCGGGAATGCGTGGGCGCATGACCAGAAAGGATGTTTAGACTATAAGTTAGAGATAAGAAATATGACTTTAGTTTTAAGAATATAATTCATTATTAGTTAAGTAACCCTAGTTTAGTTCGGACGTCAGTCCTTAGTGAATAAAACTTTTCACTAATTATTAATTAAGTAACCTTAGCGTAGTTTGGACGTTTATAACAGTCCCCAGTGAATAAAACTTTTCACTTTAGTTTTTAAAAAGTATTTTATTGCTCCCAAATACTTTTCTAGGTTGTCGCCATCGCTAATTTATAAATAAGGCGTGTTTTTGACATTGAGTTATTATGTACTAACGTAGTACATATAATGTACATATAACGTAGTAATATAATGGTTTTTGATTGGGACTACCAATTGACCTTAAATTATATTCTACATATTTATACATTTTTATGCAATACCAACGCGATGGTCGAAAACCTTTACTGCTATATGTGTAGGTACGTTTCAGTTTTATCTAATCATAGCTAGATGGCAGTGTAAAGCGTTGAGGTAAAACCATTTATGGATAAACTTGAATTCATAAGTATATAACTTCAATATTTTTTTGCAGAAAAAATATGCATAACTATTTAAGTATATTCTATTGATAAATACAGTAAAAAGAATTAAGAAAACGCTACAAAAATAATAATTTAAAAAATTCACAAACGTCTCTTACCAAAGTAAACAGAAGTAGGGAGAGGTGGCGTGGGCGCGTTCGTTCGACGATATAAGCCCCTTGCAGACGAGCCACAGTGTCGAAAGAGGTACCGTTGGATTCGTCTTCGAAAATACTACATGGAAATATATAAAAAACGTACTGCACTCACATGTCAAAAAAAGGGAAAATCAGAAAAAAAGCCGTTTTATGAATGTTATATGAAAATTGTATTGGGTTTCTTCCTCTGCCATAAAACCTACCAATTAATTACAAAATTTTGACATCTTAACCGCCTCAAACTTTTGCCGACTGAGGCGACTCAAAAATAACTTTTGCCGACTGAGCCAACTCAAACATAACTTTTGCCGACCTAGCAGACTCCAACCTAACTTTTGCCGACTAAGGCGACTCAAAAATAACTTTTGCAAACTGAGCCAACTCAAACATAACTTTTGCCGACTGAGGCGACTCAAAAATAACTTTTGCCGACTGAGCCAACTCAAACATAACTTTTGCCGACCTAGCAGACTCAAACCTAACTTTTGCCGACTGAGGTGACAAAAAATAACTTTTGCCGACTGAGCCAACTCAAACATAACTTTTGCCGACCTAGCAGACTCAAACCTAAGTTTTGCCAACCTAACCGACTCAAACCTAATCTTAAACATAACTTCAACCAACTTAGCCGACTCAAACCTAACTTTAACCAACCTACCCGATTCAAATCTAACTTTTTCCAACCTAGGCGACTCAAACCTAACTTTTGCCAACCTAACCGACTTCAACCTAATCTTAAACATAACTTTAATCAACTTAGCCGACTCCAACCAACCCACCCGATTCAAACCTAACTTTTGCCTACCTAGGCGACTCAAACCTATCTTTTGCCGACCAAACCGATTCAAACCTAGCTTATGCCAAAGAAAGGTTAGGCTAGGCTTAGGTTAGGCTAGGCTTAGGTTAGGCTAGGCTTAGGTTAGGCTAGGTTAGGTTAGGTTAGGTTAGGTTAGGTTTTTTTTTTTTTTTTTTTTTTTTTTCTTGAATCTGATTTTTCCCCAGATATTAATTATTCTGGGACCTTGGGTCTCGCGTTGTATACACTCAGGCTTATTAAATTACGATGGCCTGCAAGTGGCCTTGTTTTGGCTTGCCACTGCCTGTATTACTGAGACGCAGAAGTCACTGAATTTCTGCCCGGAATTACCTTTTATTAGCAATTGCCAGGTATCACTTGACACTTTTGTTTTGAATTCTATTTCAAATTGGATCCTTCGCATTCCGAAAATCGGGCACTCGTTCAGGATATGTGCTACGTCCTGTGTTTGTTCGCTTGAGCAGTGGCAGCTTGGACTGTCTGCTCTTTTAAATCGGTGGAGATACTCTGCTGTGGCACCGTGACCGGTCCATATTTGAGTTTTCCAGTAAGAGAGACCTACCTCTCTTATCGTCTTATAAGCTTCCGTTATATTGGGGAAGAAGGCTTTCGTGATTTTACCCTTCGTTGATCCACTGTATTGCTTTTGCCATTCTATGAGAGTGCGCTGTCTTATTACTTTTTTGGCGTATGAAATAGGGATCAAACAGTAATCCGGGGCCGTCTTTTTGTGAGCTGCTTGTTTTGCTAGCTGGTCGGCTCTTTCATTTCCTTCTGCCCCATTGTGTGCTCGAACCCATAGAAGTTCGACGCTTCTGTTATTGTAGTGTAGGGTGTCAAGACCCCTTTGAATGTCTACTACTAGTTGATTGGTTGATTGCCTGTTCTGGATCGCCTCCAGTGAGGATCTGATGTCGCTTATCAGCTTAACATTTGTAAGACGGGGGTTGCTTGATACTAAGTTGACTGCTCGGTTCAGAGCATAAAGTTCCGACTGGTACACTGAGCAGAAGCTCTCCAGTAGAAACTTTTTGCTCTGCACTTCTCTCCCTTCTCTCCAGCACGATAGTGCACATCCTACTTTATCATCGATCTTCGACCCGTCTGTAAAGATGCACATACTTTCGCTTTCTCGGGCTTCAATCTCTTCATCTCTGGTGATCACGCTGTATCCTATACCCCTTCTTAACGCTGGATGCGGCAATTCAGCAAAGGGAACCCGGATGTCTATTTCTCGCCCCATGACTTCAGGTAGGGGTTCACCTCTTCTTATTGCGTAGAGTTCCGCTACTTCCCTAGCTCTGAGGTCGATTGGTAGGATTCCCGCGAGTGTTATTGCAGAGTCATAGGATACAGTGCGATACGCTTTGCATATCTTTATAGCGAAGAGACGTTGTGTGGAGCGCAGTCTGTTTTTGATGTACTCTTTCGTAGTACAATCTGCCCATGTACTGGCTGCATAGAGCATGATTGGCTCTATGGCTCCAATATACATTTGGCGCACGATCTCCGGGCTGAGGCCCCAGGACGGTTTTGCGGATCGTGCTAGCCCTTTGTATACTGAAGCTGCCTTGGTGCATGCCAATTGTACATGGTCTCTGAACGTCAGACTTTTGTCAATTATTAACCCGAGCAACTTGATTTTGTCCACTGGTGTCAGTTGAACACCATCCATGGTGATGAGCGGGGTGCCAGGGTTCAGCTTCCTCGTTACAATCATTAAAGATGTCTTCTGTGGTGAGAATCTGAGCTTATGCTGGCGACCCCACTGTGCGACTCTGTGAAGTGTTGGGTTGATGATCGACTCTAGCTGTTCACGGTTGTCTGCTGCTACCATCACTGTCACATCATCTGCAAATGCCTGCATGTGTATAAGTGGGTCATCCTTGAACTCCTCTAGTAATGAGTCCACTTCCAAGTTCCAGTTTGCTGGACCCGTGATACTGCCCTGGACGCAACCTCTTTGTACGGACTTGGTGACCATAACTCCAGAGTACCATATGGTAATTTTCCTGTCTTTGAGGTTGCTGTCTGCCAGGCGGTACAGGTTTTCTGGGCATTTTTTGGTTATAAGCTGAACTTTGATACTGGGCCACCAGGCGTGGTCGAAGGCGCCCTCAATATCCAGTGACACAATTGCTACGAGTTTTCGTTTGTCGAACGCCTCATGCTTGACCAAGTGTACCAGATTATTGAGGGCGTCCTCAGTGCCTTTTTGAGGGATGAACCCATATTGCTGGTTATTGAGTAGGCCATTTCTTTGAAGAAACCAGATGAGTCTGGTGTTGAGTACTTTTTCAAGTACCTTCCCCAAAACCGGAAGCAGTCCTATTGGTCTGTAAGATCTAGGGTTTGTATATACCTCCTTTCCAGGCTTCGGTATTATACAAATCCTAGCTTCCTTCCAGATTTTGGGAAAGTAACCCAGGCTCAAGCACCTATTGTAGGTGGCCAGAAAGAGTTGAGGCTTCGCTGTTATTGCTGCTTTGCAAATATCCGCCGTGAATCCATCAGCTCCCGGTGCTTTTTTGGGGTTCATCTGAGAGACTGCCCCGATGAGTTCCAGTTCCGTAATGGGAGGATCAGGAGGAGACAGAAGATCCAGTGGGGGCTCCTTTGTGCTTCGTCGGACTTCAGCTTGCTCAGGGGTGTCCTCCTCAGGGGGGTCATCAGGGAACATTACCTCGGCTAGCAGGCAAGCTGACTCCTCCGCGGAGAGAGTGTTTCCTCGCGCGTCCATGAGTCCTAGGTCAGTTGCCTGCGTCGCCGCGTTTCTTCTGATGATCTTCCACGCCCCGCTCCAGACATCACCTTTCTTCATTTCCGAGCAAAGTGCTTTCCAACTGGTTATCCGCGCTTTGTTGATGGAGCACTTATAATCGTCGAGTGCTTCCAGGTATTCGCGAACAACCAGTGGTCTGCGTTGTGGTCTCGCTGACTTAATTCTCCTTCTTTTCCTGATCACTTCTCTTTTCTTTTCCGTTAACTCTCTTACCCACCAGGGGTTTTTTCGTCGAGGTCGGGGCATGGATGCGGGGAAGATTTCGCTGCATACTTCAGTAAGGCTCTTGGTGAGGTTTTGAATGTATTCCTCTAATTGGGTCTCATCGAACGTGGAGACCTGTTCTGGTGTGAACGAGAGGTTTTCCAATTTTCTCCTTAAGGCCCTTTCGAATTCTGCCCAATCCGCCCTTCTCGTATCGTAAAGGCGAGTAGTGATAGGTTAGGTTAGGTTAGGTTAGGTTAGGTTAGGTTAGGTTAGGTTTTTTTTTTTTTTTTTTTTTTTTACCTGTCCGGGCGCTTTCTGGCCCGGCCCGCGAGCTAATTAAATTATAACACACGTGTTCAATTTATTTAATATACATAGATTTCCTTATTCTACTAGGTTTACATTTTGCTTACAGTCTATTTTTCTTAAATCTATTACAATTCATATAATATTTACTTACTTACTATTTGGGATCAGGTTTGCGGATGTCCCTCTGACGTAATCAGAGACTATATCTGCCTTTACTAAATTTTTACTCAGTATTTGTATAAATTATAATGTATAATAGTTATAATATATAATGTTTATAATATATAATGTTTATGTGTTTGTTTGTGTTCTAGTTTTATTTCTATCTATAGTTCTTTGTGCTATGTTTTTACAAAATGTCATAAATTTTTCCATATTCCTACTTTTAATGAGATGAGGTGCACTTTCTAGGGTAACTTTTTCATTAATTTGATGTTCTAAGGAGAGTCTATCTTGTGCATATATTGGGCATTCGAAGAGCAGGTGTTGGACAGTTTCATTCTCATTCCTGTCACAGGCGCACGCCGGGTTGTCCGAACACTTGAACCTGTTCAAGTATTCGGAGAACCCACCATGGCCGGTCAGGATTTGCGTCATAACGTGGTCTATTTTTAATTTTCGAACCGTCCTATGCGCTGCGATTGCATCCGGGAAAAATATTTTTGTAACAGCCCCAGTTTCGTTCGATTGGTACCTTTGATTCCATTCGACAAGCGATTGCTGTCTTAGCATTCGCTTGGCGAATGAAACCGGACACCTATCGTAATCTGGCCTTTTCTTGGTTTTAAGCGCGGCTTCTTTGGCAAGGTGGTCTGCTCTCTCATTGCCGTCGAGCCCGGCGTGGGCTTTTATCCAGCATAAAGCAACAGTTTTATGCTGTTCTTGTATTGCCTTTAGGTTGCGCCGGGCTTTAGTTGCCAGGGGATGGTTGGAGCCAGGGTTTATAAGGGACTCAAGAGCAGATCTTGAGTCACTGTATATCCCGAAGCTCTGCTCTGGCCTTCGGAGTATCTCTCCCGTTGCCCTCCATATCGCCAGAAGTTCTGCTTGGTAGACGGTGCAGTATGGGGCTAGTTTGAGCTTGAGGGCTTTCGTCTCTTCATCGCTGTTCCAAATGGATAACGCGGCACCGACTTTGCCCTCAATCTTGCTCCCATCTGTGAAAATTCGGACTGCTTGGGTGTTATGAGCGTCTACTGCTTCCCTATCTACAAGGCTTACGAACTTCATGTCGATATCTTGGGCAGGGTGAGGTGTCTCGGCAAAGGGAGCCCTAGTCTCCATCTCGCGGTCCTCTAGCGCCGGATGGGACACCCCGCGCTTGATCTCATAGAGGGCGGCTGCCTCTCTGATTCGGAGATCGAGCGGGAGTATCCCAGCCAACACCAGGGCCGCGTTCAGGGAGACCGTGCGGTATGCCTTGATAATCTTTTGAGCAAACCCACGCTGCACAACGTTCAGCTGTTTACGTGATTGCAGCTTAGTTGCAGAGGGTGCCCAGGCGCTTGCCGCGTACATAATTATCGGCTCTATTACTGCGACATATATTGTTCGGATTACTTCCGGATGCAACCCCCAGCTGACCCTTGCGGCTCTCGATAGATGCTTATAAATGTTAATTGCTTTATTGCATTGCGTCTTTATATGTTTGTTAAAAGTAAGTTTATCATCTATCAAGAGCCCCAAGAGTTTTATTTCCTTCACCATTTCGATGTCGATGGAACCCATTTTCAGGCGTGGGGTGTCGTACTTCATTTTCCTGGTTAAAACCATCGCGTTTGTCTTATGCGGCGCAAATTTGAGTTTGTTCCTGACACCCCACTCCTGAATATGGGCGAGTACTCTGTTCCCCTGCTCCTCTATTTGCAGTGCTGTCTCGCCATCAAGCACCACGACCACATCGTCTGCGAACGCCTGAGCGTAATAGCCCAGCCTCTCCAGCTCTTCCAGCAGTGGATTCAGGATGAGGTTCCACAGTATCGGACCACCAATAGATCCCTGGACGCATCCCTTATTGGTGGTCATTGTGAACTCCTCGCCCATGAATCGCACTGTGACTGTTCGGTCATCCATATAGCTGTCCATGGTCCCTTTGCTGTCGGGCGGGCTGTTTTCCTCAGCCAGACGGGTTTTTATGATCGGCCACCATGCGTTGTCGAAGGCCCCCTCTATATCTAGCGACACCATCGTCACCAGCCGTTTCCGGTCTAGTTTTACACGTACGTGCCGCATCAGGTCGTAGAGGGAGTCCTCAGTGCTTTTCTGGGGCATGAACCCGTACTGGCGAGTACTAAGTCTGGGGATCAGGTGGTGTTTCAGTCGTCGAACAAGCATTTTTTCAAATATTTTCCCTAGGACTGGCAGCAGTCCAATTGGCCTGTAAGACTTTGGCTGAGAGTAGTCTGCTTTGCCGGGTTTTCGGAGTATGACGACTACTGCCTTCTTCCAGATCCTAGGGAAATAATGCCTTTGTAAACACTTGTTTACGATGGCAAGAAAGAGTTCCGGGTCCACACTGATCGCCTGGATACATATGTCGGATGTTAGTCCATCCTCGCCTGGAGCTTTCTTCGGGTTAAAGCTCTCCATCGCCATATTTAGCTCGTTTTTTGTAAACGGGGGTTCATGATTACCATGCCCCGCCTCGTTTGTTCCTTCCGCTAGTGTCCTGATATGGCGGTGGTGAGCATTATCCTCCTCTAATGAATCCTTCGGGTAGAAGGTTTCTGCCAGGTATCTGGCAGACTCCTTCTGGTTCAGGACTCTGCCTCCTTTGATCAAGGGGATGTCAGGTGGTCTTGTTGTAGTTCTGTTTAGGACCCTGTAAATGCTATCCCACATGCTCTCGCGGTCCTGTTTTCCACAGAACCCCTTCCAGTTTTCAGTCTGGGCAATTTCGGCTAATCTCTCATAATCTTCTTTCTGTTCCAGGTACTTGGCGGTTACGGCTTTTATACGGGTTGGTGCGGCGCAGCGGATCCTTCGCTTCTTGGTGGCGACGTCGTGCTTCATCTTGGCGAGTTCTTCGGACCACCACGGCAAGGTAAATGTGCTGTTTTGTTTCTTTTTGGGTATTGTATTTTCGCCAGCTTTTTTAATCATTTGTGTGTATATTTCTACTATTAGGTCTATTTCATTGTTATTTAATATTAATTGAGTATTTTCTTTATTTAATTTTTGTGATGCTAGTAATTGGGTCAGTTTCTCACGAAACTGGCTCCAATTTGCCTTTTTTGTATTATATATTCTAGTGCTGGCGACAATATCAATACCCTTTGACCTTTTCAGGTTCACCTTAAATGTGATGGCGTTGTGGTCCGATCCCACCAAGCCTTCGTCTACTCTCCACTCGTCGATGTAGCTGAGGATCTCCGTTGTGCATGCCGTTACGTCAACATAGCTGGTGTATGTGACGCCGCCTCTAATTGTGGAGAAAGTTGGCGTGTCGCCTTGATTGAGTACCTGGAACCCGATTTCATTAAGAGTACCCATCAAGTCCTCTCCTTTCTGGTCATTGACATCGCTGCCCCACCAAGCGCTTTTTGCATTTGCGTCACCCCCGACAAGTATGTTTCTAGTACCGACTGATTGTGCAACTGCTTTCAGTTGCCCCAGGTAGTGCCCTAGGTCCCGCACATCAGGCTCAAAGTAAAATGAGACCACTACGATCTCCCAGGCGCTGGTTCTGAGTTTGACCACGACGATGTTGTTTGTGGTCAAGGTGGGATATGGTATGGCGTCTATGTTATGGTCAAAAACCGCGACTGCTGCTTTGACGACACCATCTCCTTGGTTAGCGCACTGGTGGATCCTCACTCCGGGGTAGTTCTTCATTTTACCCAGAGCTCCGATGTACGGTTCCTGTATCAGCGCGAAAGCCATCTTCCTATTGCTTGCTTCAAGCATCAGCTCTTGTGTGGCGAGTGCTTTCCGCTGTAGGTTGGCTTGAGCTGCGAAGTATGGCCTCTCATTGATTGGGCTGGATTTTGTTGCGGGGACCACCTCAGCAGTACGTCACTGTTGCGCGGGCTATCGCATCCCACTTTCGCCTTATCGGACACTCTTGGTTGAAAGTGTTGTGGTCGACTTTGTCCAGTTTGGCTGCGGTGCAGTTGCAGCATTTTGGAGATGTGCCAGCTCGCCAGTCGACGCAGTCCGCCTTCATGTGTGATCCTCCACAGTGGCTGCATGTAGGGGTGGTCTCTTTGCAGAATCGCCGGCTGTGTCCGTACCCTAGACAGAGCGAGCATTGGACCAGCGGCGATTGGTCGACCACCCATATTTTTTGCAGGTCGATGCTGACCACTTTTGCTTGTATCAGCCGGTTCCATAGCCTTGGGGAGACTCTTGCGATGACATGACGTTGGTGGGGGTTTCGCGCTCTCTTTCGAAACTTGATTTGCAACTCTTTTTCCAGGTTGATGTGTTGTACGAGGTCTTTATTTTGTTTCCCTAATGCTTTGATTATGTCCTCATTTGTATTGCTGTCCATGACATCCTGGAACATAATCAGCGGATCTTTATTTTTTACTTCTTCCACCTGTAGTATGTCTGTTTCTCTTAGCCTTTGTTTTACTTTGTCTCTTTCTTCTACACTTCCACATCCTATTATTACTTTCCTGTCCTTCGCTTTCCTAACTTTCTCTATCTTAACCCATCCTTCCTTCGCATTTATTGCTTCACGGATTCTGGTGTACACCTGTTCACCAGTTTCCTGTTCGTCCTTGGAGGTGACGATGACCGAGTGCAGCGCCCTCGGGGCCGCAGGTTGCGGTGCTGGGGTACCCGCCGCTACGCTCGCGTACGTCACTTTCTCGAGGGTTTCCTCTTGTCTCCTTAATGCATCCCTTAACCCTTCCATTCTTTCATTGCTCTCCTGCACTAGCTTGCTGTGTTCGGCTAGTGTGGAGAGCAGATGGGATATGTCTTCCCTTGCAGGGGCCGATTGCGGTGGGGGTAGTGGGGCCTGTGGTCCCTCCGTCTCCAACGCCATACGCCCATTTTCCTTCTTTTCCTCCTCCTTTCCATCATCCCTCCCTAACCTTTTTCTGTCCTCCTCAGACTCCTTCACGAGCTGGTACAGCCGCTCCGTCGCCGAGGTGACACCCTCCTTGATCTCCGTCTTGGTATTCCTCGAGTTGCCGAGGTGAAACTTTGCCTTCAGAAGGCAAGCTTTCGCCTCTGCAACCCTGTTGGGATACTTTGCCGGACTCTTGGTAAAGGTCATTTCGGCGGTGGCGGCCCCCCGGGTTGTCGTGACTGGGTCCGAGGTTTTCTTAGTTTTAACCGTTGTTTTTTGTTTCAGGTTAGCGGATGGCGGCGGTAGCTGTTTGCCAGCCTCCCACTCTCCGATACTACGCCTCACTTGTGAGGGTTGGACAGGGGCTGTAGAGGGGCTGGTCCTGTCCATGGGTGCGGATGGTGGTGCTGGAGAGGTGGCAGGGCTGGTGCCGGTTTTCTTCGCGGGAGTGTGGAACATGTTCGGTATGTATGAGGTAAGTGTATTAATGTGGTAATAATAGAAGTAGATCAATGTCAAATGTCAAATGGAAAGTATAATAGAATAATAGTAACGATGTCAATAATGAGAATAATGTAAATGTATGTCAAATTAGAATTAGTGCAATAATAATAATAATAATAATGGTGTAAAAATGTCAAATAGAAGGGGGCAAATGAGCAGGTAAGTCTGGTTTACGTCAAAGGGATGTTATTATATGCTCGCAGGTTTTACAGATGGTTGTGCCTTGTTGCGAATATACCCTGGTATACAAGTCAACTCCGGCAAGTAACCCGTTCTTGATTATTTACAATATTGATAAAATTTAATTAATATAATAATCTGGATATTATCCAGATGTCAAATTAATGGTTTTTTGTCCCTATGTAAAGGGTAGGGACTGTCCTAATACTATAAATTCAAACTAAGTAAATTTGGTCAACAAATTATATTAAATATTACAATACAATATAAAATTAAATGAATTCAACATAAACAATGTATAATCGTCCACAATTATGGACAGAGCGTCCGCGCGCTGCGGAACTGGTTCCTTAATGCAATCAATGTCAGAATGAGTAGAATTTCAAAACAAATTAATGTAATAATAAATTTTTTGAGCTGGGCTCCTCGACTATAAATATTTTAGATAACGATTTGAAAGAGTTTGTAATGCTGAATCTCACAAAGAAAACCGCGTCTTCCTAGGCCTATTTATGCCGGAGCTACAACCGTTCAAATATTTCAGCCTGTACGGCCTGAAAAACTTTGAGCGGCTGTAGCTTCAGTGTTTATGATCCTATCGAGCCGGGATCTTCTTTGGGGGACACCGCTAACCCAGGACTCTCGGTCCAGCGGAAAACCCGAAAAATTTTCAGGCCTGAAAAAAATCACAGCTCTCCACCGGAACCGGTTGTCCCGAGGATAACAATGCTCCCCTTGAAAGCCCCGACTCGCTACGACCTTTGGGGCCGAAGAAATTAAGGAAACAAGTTTCCAAGATGGCGGCCAAAATGGCCGACGATTTGACCTACTTCCTCAAATATGGTCCTAAACTAGTCGTGCTTGGGCTCAAAATGAGCACAATAACGAGCCCTGTCAGATGTCGAGTACGGCAAGCCGTTTAGAGGTACCCCCAATTTTTAAATTGACAAAAACGTTATAAAAAATACAAAAAATGTCAAAATAGTACAAAATGTCAATATAATAAGTCAAAAAATAATCGGTATTAGTAACAGTGGGGGTCTTAGGTCTAAATCTATAGCTAATGTTAGTCTCACTACACTACAAGGGGGTTTCTGACTACGAGCCCCAATGCATAATAGATCGTCTAGTTGCACTTCAAAATACGATATTTAATTGTAAGACGGATATTTAATCTCTGATTGACTTTGATGATTAATGAAATACGCTACACACGAGGTCATTACACCTAGTTTAATCTTGTGTTGTACAAAGTGTGATAATTTTAACGAACTTAATGTAATTTTATCATAAAGTTAACATCTTGTAAGCAAAAAATTACGTCTAGTTCATATTTTACGCAAAACAGGTCGTCTATATAAAATTAAAAATGCTTTTTAAATGGTTTGATGTAAAATAATATTTCAAATTGAATATAGAATATTCTCTGTCATCTAATATGTCAACGGGCTATATAAAAAGCCAAATTAAAAGTAAATTATCATTACTTCATAATCGTTATTCTATAAAAATGGCACGAGGTAAACCAGTGACTGAAGAAGTGCGGAAAGTTATCATTTCTAATAACAATAAGGGCAAATCTACGTACCAAATATCTAAGGACCTTTCGTTGCCAAGATCTACAATTCAAACAATCATCGAGCATCATCGAAAACACGGAACAGTCTCCTGTTTAAAGAAAACTGGCCGTCCACGAATAACCAGCAAAGCAGACAACAGGATTCTGAGGAAGATCATAAAGAAAAATCGTCGTGCAAGAGCAGGCGAACTTACCGTACTATGGCGTGACGCAATTAAAAAGAATGTATCAGTCGATACCTGCAAGAGAGTACTGAAGAAAATGGGCTACGGTTTTTACACAGCTAAAGAGAAACCGTTACTTACTCAAAAACAGAAAACCAACAGGTTGAAATTCGCTAAAGAACACAGAAACTGGACTGCCGATCAGTGGCGAAGAATAATATGGAGCGATGAATCGAAATTCGACGTCACAGTTGGCGACGAACGAAGTAAAGTCATTCGAGAAAAAGGAGAGGCATTTCATAATGACTGTCTTAAGCGAAAGGTGAAGTTTCCGGCATCTTTGATGATTTGGGGCTGTATGTCGGCACAGGGTGTAGGCCGTCTGCAATTTATAGATGGTACCGTCAATGCCGAGAAATACAAAAGCATCTTGCAAGAGAGTTTGCTGCCGTCTATACCGAAGTTGAAACTTAGAAATGCATTTACTTTTCAACAAGACGGTGCCTCATGCCACACCGCAAAGACAACGATGGCGTGGCTGAAGTCCAAAAAAATCCCTACCATGTCATGGCCGTCCAGCAGCCCGGACTTGTCTCCCATAGAAACTTTGTGGTGGAAAATGAAGAAGAAGTTGCGAAAGGACCCTTCTAGGTCAAAAGCTGATCTTAAGGATAAACTTACCTGTGTCTGGAATGGAATAACCCCTGAAGAGTGTAGGGAGTTAGTAGATTCAATGCCGTTCAGGATCAAAGCCGTTTTGGATGCAAAAGGTGACGCCACCAAGTGGTAGACGTTCTATTCTGCGTCGGTTGAACTGAAGACGAACTTTTTTGCGGGTGATACATTTTGCGAAATAATGTTTTTTTTTTCTTGACTGTGGAAAGTTACATTTTTTTTTGTTGGTAAATAAAATATTATTTATAATCTATATGGTTTATATGTTACATTTTCTACTGAACATCTAGGTCTCCCTGAATTTTATGTTGAAGTTAGGTTAATATTTTTTTTCCCTGGCAGACGAACTCATTTGCATTGGGGCTCGTACCCTCGATTTTTTAAAAGTCTCTATTTTCACGCGCCGTCAGCCGAATTTTTTGAAATTTGGTAGGGGATAAGAGGACCCCCTTAGCTTTCTAATTACTGTTTAAAAACAGTGTGTCAAAGATTCCGTTTAAAAGTTATTCAGCTCACAAGTTTCGAAATTTTTGAAATTGCGTTTTCTCGGTGGCCACTTATCTTTTTTGATCCGGGAAACTGCCTCCGTAGTCTGCGCTGTGGACGCCAGCTGTTACCGTCGTCTGTTCGATCCTATGTGTTGTAGTTTCGTGGCTCAAAGGCCACGTGGCTTTTGTTTTTTTGGCCTAAGCCACGAAACTATGGCCGATCTCGGAAAACGTGATGTGCAGCGGTGTTGGGGCACTGAAGGGCTTCCTGACCCTTGTGAAAAATCACTAGGTCGTAGCGATGAATACGGAGATATTTCACTTTTTGTTAACAAAAATCACTTTTTCACAGATTTTTCACCCAAAGATTGTCCGATTTTTGCGCGGATGCGTGCGGCGGGTGCGCCTCGTGGTTCCGCGTATTTTGGTGTATCTCACTTGATTTTCGGGTCACAGTTCGATTTTTTGCGATTTTTTCCGTCCGGAGCGACTTGGAAACAGTGCGTTCTCGGGCGCGTTTAGAGTGCGACTGGTTAGGTTAGGTTAGGTTAGGTTAGGTTAGGTTAGGTTCACCGCTAAGAACAGGGTCCTCTTAAGGAGGCCCCAGCGGGTGATAGCGGTGAGGTCCATACGGGGGTACCGGACCGTGTCCTGGACGGCGGCCACCCTCCTCGCGGGCGACCCCCCCTGGGAGTTGCAGGCGGAGGTCCTCGCGGAGGTGTTCCGTTACAGGGGGGAGGCGCGGGCGCGAGGTGAGAGACCGGCGCCGGAGGAGGTGCGTCGGGTCAGGACCGCAGCCTACGCGGCTATGATCCGACGCTGGGGGGAGGACCTGGGGTCCCCGGTCGCGGGCCGGGAAACGGTGGAGGCGATCCGTCCTCACCTTTCCCGGTGGATGTCGAGACGTTGGGGGACCCTAACGTTCCGGCTGGTGCAGGTGCTTTCCGGGCACGGTTGCTTCGGAAAGTACCTGCACCAGATTGCGGGTCGGGAGTCGAACCCGGCCTGCCACGAGTGCGACGCGCCAGTGGATACGGCGCGTCACACCTTGGAGGAGTGCGCCGCATGGGGCCCTCAAAGGCACACCCTGTCGGCGCACGTCGGAGGAGACCTGTCGCTGTCGAGCGTCATTGAGTCGATGCTCGACAGCGAGAGGTCGTGGGAGGCCATGGTCTCTTTCTGCGAGTCGGTCATGTCGCAGAAGGAGGCCGCGGAGCGGGCTCGGGAGGCGACTTCTTCCGACCCGCTTCGGCGCGGCAGGCGAGGGGCCAGACGGAGGCGCTACGCGCACCTCCTTCCCCCGCCCTAGTGTCGCCGAGGGGGGGTCTGGGGGCCCCCTCTCCCATGGCACACTGGCCTGAGGGCGCCCTTGTCTTCCGGGGCGCCCTGTCTTGAGGTACTCGCCGGGGCGGTCTGCAGTGAAATACGTAAGTGATCCTGCACCGCCCCACGCAGGCGATGACGGAGACCGGTGGTGGTTTTAGTGGGTAGTAACTGCGGTGGATGCGATGAGCCCCGGCAGCGGGGGGAGCTTGTCCACCGGGTTGAGCCCCACATACCCCGGCCGTGCCCCATATCACGGCCGGGGATGCGTAAATGCATTTCCCCATCGTTAAAAAAAAAAAAAAAAAAAAAAAAAGGTTAGGTTAGGTTAGGTTAGGTTAGGTTAGGTTAGGTTGCCACATTTTTTTGGATGAGTGTTAAGGAGGTTTTTAAGTTTTTGGAGGTTTTTTATTGGTGTTTTTGCGTGTTTGTTTGGTGTTTTGTTGTTGTCTTGACTAGGCTTGTTTTTCGGATTTCGTTGGCTCTACACATTTTGACTTTGGCTTTTTCTCATCGGACGTTCTTTTGCTTTTTGATTGGTTTTCGTTGTCTCGGCGTGCGGAGTGATGGAGTCGGACTCCAGTTCGGCTCCGGGTGGTGGTGCGCGCCGTAAAAGGCAGCGTGCCACCCCCCCTTTGGTGTCTGGTCCCTCCGGATCCGAAACGGAGACGGAGGGCCAGTGTAGTCTCAGGGAACCGATCGCGCGACGTGGTAGGACGGCTTCGGGCGCGCCATCGGCGAGAGGAGCGGGCTCATCTCGAGCACTTCGCTCATCTCGAGGCGAGGAGGTTGCGGGGTCGAGTCGGCAGGTGGTGGCAAGGGCTTCCGAGCCCATCTTCGATCCAGAGGAGGGGCTGGAGAGCTCCGCCTCGGAGTCACCCTTACGGCTCGACTCCGAACAATTGAGGGCGCAGGCTGGGCGCAAAGCGGCAGCCATCTACGAGGTGGTCCGGATTTCGGGCAACCTCAAGGGTGGCTGCCAAAAGACTCTCAATGAGTCGGCGGCGGGTCTCATGGACATCGTGGAGTCTCTTGCGGACCGAACGATGTCCGAAGAGGCCAGAAGGGTGAGGGCTGAGTTTGCTCGTCTCCGCAGGGAGTACGACCAGCTCAGGGCGGAGAACAAGGCCTGCCTACGTGAGTTGGAGCGGGCGAGGGCCGCCTCGGCGACCCTGGTCTCCTGCCCTCCCCCAGCGCCTGTGACTCCAACACCTGATCTGCTGCCGGCGATCAAGGAGATCCTGGAGGACTACAGGCGCTCCATCATGGAGTCAGTGGGCACCCTTGTCAGTGCCCGTCTCGATGCCTTGGACGAGCGCCTTCTCCCCGAGGTGAGGATCCGCCCTCCGCTGAGGGCCGACAGGAGGAGCTCGGCTGGGCCGTCCGGATCCACCGCGGTGGTTCCTCAGGTGATGGCGGCTGCCACCCCATCGCTGCAGGTACCTGCGGCCCCTGTCTCTGCTGCTGGCCAGACTGCCGGCAAGAGGAACAGGAGGAGGGGGGGGAGTGGCCGCCCCCAGGTACCTGAGCTGCCCGCGGTTGCTCCAACACCGCGAGCAGAGGTACCAGACGCGGGTCCAGCGGTCGCAGCGACCTCATGGACCGAGGTTGTGAAGGGCAAGGGGAAGGGGAAGAAGTCTTCCCCTGCGGCGGCGGCACCGGCTGTGGTCCAGCCTCCGGTGGCGAGGCAACCGCAGCCCTCCAGGCCAAAGCTGACGTTGCCGAAGTCCGCCGTGGTGACGGTGACACTTCAGGCGGGGGCCCTGGCGAAGGGCGTGACCTATGCCCAGGTCATGGGCCGGGCGGAGGAGGCGGTGGATCCGACAGAACTCGGCATCGAGTCTGTCAACTTCCGCCGCTCTGCCACGGGGGCCAGGATCATCGAGATCCCAGGCTCCCAGGGCCAGGAGAAGGCCGGCGCCCTGGCCGAAAGGCTGAGGGCCGCGCTCGACGGGGTGGCGGATGTCACCCTCCCTGTCAAGTGTGCGGACCTGAGGGTGACGGGGCTCGGCGATACGGCCACTGTGGCAAAGGTGGCCGCCGCCGTGTCCCGCACCGGTGGGTGTCCGGTGGAGCAGGTGAAGGTCCACCCGATCCACCCGGGGCCCGAAGGCATGGGCTCCTGCGTGGTGGAGTGCCCGGTGGCTGCCGCAAAGGCCATCATCGAGGCTCCCAAGTTCCTCGTGGGGTGGACCTCGGCCGGGGTCCGGCTGTTGGAGCAGCGCCCTATGCGCTGCTTCAGGTGCATGGCCATCGGGCACACCAGGCCGACGTGCCCCTCTACTATCGACCGGAGCTCGATGTGCTACCGGTGCGGCAATGAGGGGCATAAGGCGGCAGCCTGTGAGGCGGCGACACCACGGTGCCACATCTGCACCGCAGCGGGGAAGCCGGCCGGGCATTTGATGGGAGGTAGGGGCTGCTTACCTCCCAGTGTCAAGGGCAGGATGGGCGTAAGCACGGGGGCATGGACTGCCCCCTCCGCTGCAGCCCGCACAGTGGAGGTGACCAGGGAGGCTGATATGTCGGAATAATGGATAGTTCCCGACATATCAGCTTCCTTCAGGCGAACCTCAACCACAGCGCCGGGGCACAGGATCTACTCCTCCAGTCTCTGGCGCAGTGGGAAGTGGATGTGGCGGTGGTCAGCGAGCCATATTTTGTCCCTCCCCAAACTCACTGGGTAGGGGACTTGGATGGCTCGGTGGCGGTCGTTGTGCGGGCGGAGGTCGGCCCTAATCTCTCAGCCGTTGAGAGGGGGTCGGGATATGTGGTAGCGGGGTGGGGGGAGTACACCGTTGTGGGTGTGTACTTCTCCCCCAACCGACCCCTGGCAGAGTTTGAGACCTTCCTCGACTGTGTCAGGGCGGCCGTGGCCCGTAGGTCGCCGGGGTCCATAGTGGTCCTCGGCGACTTCAACGCCAAGTCCCAGGCCTGGGGCAACCCCGCTACCGACAGAAGGGGGGAGGCGGTCCAGGTGTGGGGGCTTCTCTCCGGGCTGTCCCTGCTCAACCGAGGGGCAGTCCATACCTGCGTGCGGCACAATGGGGGGTCCGTGGTGGATCTCTCGTTCGCCACCCCAGCGGTCGCGCGCAGAGTGTCCAGGTGGAGGGTGGAGGAGGGGGTTGAGACCCTGTCGGACCACCTCTACATCCGATTTGAGGTCTCCCCCCTTCAGGGAGGCGCTGCGCGGCCCCCACGAGGCCCAAGCGCTTTTCCCCGGTGGGCGCTGAGCCGGCTCGACAAAGAGCTGGCTGAGGAGGCGGCCATTGTGCAGAGGTGGTTCGCCTCCAGGACGGAAGGGGCCAGCGTCGACGAGCTGGCTGAACGCATGCGCACAGCCCTTACGAGGGTGTGCGATGCGGCCATGCCGAGGGCGCGGCGCCGCCGGGCGCGACGGGCGGTGTACTGGTGGTCTCCGGAAATTGCGGCACTCCGGACGACCGCCAATAGGGCCCGGAGGTTATATGTCCGTTGCAGGAGACGCAACGGATATGATCCGGGCCTGGAGGAGGAGCTGCGGGGCCTCTACAAATCGGCGAAAAAGGCCCTGCAGCTTGCCATTAGCCGCGCCAAGGCGGCTGCGAGGGAGGAGATCCTGGCGGACCTCGATAGGGATCCGTGGGGGCGCCCGTTCCGGGCCGCACGCAACAAGCTGCGCACACGGGGCGCCCCTCTTACGGAGACCCTGCCGCCGGATCTTGTCGAGAGGGTGGTGAGCGGATTGTTCCCTGATCCGCCGGGGCACACGCCCCCGGTGATGGACCCTCCGCTCCCAGAGGCCGTAACAGAGGCCACTCCCGCTCTCGTCACAGAGGGGGAAATGGAGATGGCCCTGGACCGTCTCCGAGGACGAAAGACGGCTCCGGGGCCCGACGGCATCCCGGGGCGAGTTCTGGCGCTCGCCTTGAAGCACCTGGGTGTCCAGCTGCGGGCGCTCTTCGATGCGTGCATCGTCCGCGGAGAGTTCCCGCAACTGTGGAAGGTGGGGCGGTTGTGCCTGCTGCCGAAGGGTGGGGATCGTCCGCTCGATTCCCCTTCGGCCTACAGACCAATTGTCTTGCTGGACGAGATGGGCAAGATGCTGGAGAGGGTGATTGCGGCCCGTCTCGTCCATCACCTGGAGTCGGTGGGGCCCCCATTGTCGGATGCCCAGTACGGATTTAGGGCGGGGCGATCCACCCTGGACGCTTTGACCTCCCTGAGGGAGGACAGTAAGGAGGCGGTGGACGAAGGGGATGTTGTTGTGGGGACCTCGATAGACGTGGCGAACGCCTTCAACAGCATCCCCTTCGAGACGATTATGGAGGCACTCCGGTCACGGAGTGCCTCTATACCTACGGAGGCTCATAGCCGCGTACCTCCTGGATAGGGGTGTGGTATGGGAGGGCAGCGACGGGCGGCTCTACGTGCGGCGTATGGGGTGCGGTGTTCCACAGGGGTCAGTACTGGGCCCCATCCTGTGGAACATTGGATACGACTGGCTCCTTCGAGGGCCGGTCCCCCCCGGGACGAAGCTGACCGCCTTCGCCGACGACACCTTCGTCACCGCACGGGGTGCGTCCTTTGGGGAAGCGGCGCGTCTGGCCGCCATCGTGGTCTCCATGGTGATGGACAGGATCGCTCAGCTGGGCCTGAGGGTTTCCCTGCCCAAGACGGAGGCGATCCTTTTCCATGGACCGCGTAGAGGACCGCCCCGGGGTGCACACATCAATGTGCAGGGGGTGGAGGTGCCGGTGAGGGCCCAGATGAGGTACCTGGGCCTCACCCTGGACGGGCGATGGAACTTCGGGGCCCACTTTACTCAGATGGCCCCGAAGCTGATTTCAGCGGCTGCCGCCCTCGGCAGACTGCTTCCCAATGTGGGGGGACCGGGATCGGCCTGCAGACGACTGTACTCCGGAATAGTCCGGAGTATGGCTCTGTACGGCGCCCCGGTCTGGACGGAAGCCCTCACCGCTAAGAACAGGGTCCTCTTAAGGAGGCCCCAGCGGGTGATAGCGGTGAGGTCCATACGGGGGTACCGGACCGTGTCCTGGACGGCGGCCACCCTCCTCGCGGGCGACCCCCCCTGGGAGTTGCAGGCGGAGGTCCTCGCGGAGGTGTTCCGGTACAGGGGGGAGGCGCGGGCGCGAGGTGAGAGACCGGCGCCGGAGGAGGTGCGTCGGGTCAGGACCGCAGCCTACGCGGCTATGATCCGACGCTGGGGGGAGGACCTGGGGTCCCCGGTCGCGGGCCGGGAAACGGTGGAGGCGATCCGTCCTCACCTTTCCCGGTGGATGTCGAGACGTTGGGGGACCCTAACGTTCCGGCTGGTGCAGGTGCTTTCCGGGCACGGTTGCTTCGGAAAGTACCTGCACCAGATTGCGGGTCGGGAGTCGAACCCGGCCTGCCACGAGTGCGACGCGCCAGTGGATACGGCGCGTCACACCTTGGAGGAGTGCGCCGCATGGGGCCCTCAAAGGCACACCCTGTCGGCGCACGTCGGAGGAGACCTGTCGCTGTCGAGCGTCATTGAGTCGATGCTCGACAGCGAGAGGTCGTGGGAGGCCATGGTCTCTTTCTGCGAGTCGGTCATGTCGCAGAAGGAGGCCGCGGAGCGGGCTCGGGAGGCGACTTCCTCCGACCCGCTTCGGCGCGGCAGGCGAGGGGCCAGACGGAGGCGCTACGCGCACCTCCTTCCCCCGCCCTAGTGTCGCCGAGGGGGGGTCTGGGGGCCCCCTCTCCCATGGCACACTGGCCTGAGGGCGCCCTTGTCTTCCGGGGCGCCCTGTCTTGAGGTACTCGCCGGGGCGGTCTGCAGTGAAATACGTAAGTGATCCTGCACCGCCCCACGCAGGCGATGACGGAGACCGGTGGTGGTTTTAGTGGGTAGTAACTGCGGTGGATGCGATGAGCCCCGGCAGCGGGGGGAGCTTGTCCACCGGGTTGAGCCCCACATACCCCGGCCGTGCCCCATATCACGGCCGGGGATGCGTAAATGCATTTCCCCATCGTTAAAAAAAAAAAAAAAAAAAAGGTTAGGTTAGGTTAGGTTAGGTTAGGTTAGGTTAGGTTAGGTTAGGTTAGGTTAGGTTAGGTTAGGTTAGGTTAGGTTTTTTTTTTTTTTTTTTTTTTTTTTTTCCTGTCCGGGCGCTTTCTGGCCCGGCCCGCGAGCTAATTAAATTATTACACGTTTGTCATTTATTGAAGTAGTTACATTCATTTCCTTACAACATTTTATGTTTGTGTACAATACATTTTCTTAATCTAGTTTACAATTCTTACATATTATTTCTACATACTATTTGGGATCAGGATTGCGACTTTCCCTCTGACGTAATCAGAGACCTTTTTTGCATTTATTTTGTTATTTGCTCAGTTTTAGTGTCTTTGTGTTTGTGAGTTGTTCTGTGTGCTAGTTTTGTTCCTATCTATTGTCCTTTGTGCAATGTTTTTACAAAATTTCATGAACTTGTCTCTACATTTGCTTTTTATAAGATGAGGTGCATTTTCTAAAGTCACGTTTTCATTTATTTCATACTCTAGGGAGATTCTATTTTGTGCGTATATTGGGCATTCAAAGAGTAGGTGTTGGACCGTTTCTTTTTCGTTCCTGTCACAAGCACACGCTGGGTTGTCCGAACACTTGAACCTGTTCAAGTATTCGGAGAACCCGCCGTGGCCGGTCAGGATTTGCGTGATGATGTGGTCTATCCTAAGTTTTCGGACGGTCCTATGTGCTGCGACTGCATCCGGAAAGAAAATTTTTGTTACCGTCGCTGTATGGTTTGATTGGTACCTCTGGTTCCATTCGACAAGCGACTGCTGTCTTAGCGTTCGCTTGGCGAATGAAACCGGGCACTTGTCGTAATCGGGCCTCTTTTTGCTTTTTAGCGCAGCTTCTTTTGCCAGGTGGTCCGCTCTCTCGTTGCCATCGAGCCCGGCGTGGGCTTTTATCCAACATAAAGCAACAGTTTTATGCTGTTCCTGTGTCGCCTTTAAGTTGCGCCGGGCTTGAGTTGCCAGGGGGTGGTGGGAGTTCGGGTTTATAAGGGATTCAAGAGCAGATCTTGAGTCACTATATATCCCGAAGCTCTGCTCTGGCCTTTGGAGTATCTCTCCCGTTGCCCTCCATATCGCCAGAAGTTCTGCTTGGTAGACGGTGCAGTATGGGGCTAGTCTGAGCTTGAGGGCTTTCGTCTCTTCATCGCTGTTCCAGATGGATAACGCGGCACCGACTTTGCCCTCAATCTTGCTCCCATCTGTGAAAATTCGGACTGCTTGGGTGTTGTTTGCGTCTACTGCTTCTCTATCTACGAGGCTTGTGAACTTCAGGTCGATATCTTGGGCTGGGTGAGGTGCTTCGGCAAAGGGAGTCCTGTTCTCGGTCTCACGGTCTCCTAGCGCCGGATGGGACACCCCACGCTTGATCTCATAGAGGGCGGCTGCCTCTCTAATTCGGAGATCGAGCGGGAGTATTCCAGCCAATACCAGAGCCGCGTTCAGGGAGACCGTGCGGTATGCCTTGGTAATTTTTTGGGCAAATCCTCGCTGCACTACGTTCAGCTGTTTCCGCGATTGCAGCTTGCTTGCGGAGGGTGCCCAGGCGCTTGCCGCGTATAGAATTATTGGCTCGATTACCGCGACATAAATCGTGCGAATAACTTCCGGGTTTAGCCCCCAGCTGACCCTTGCGGCTCTTGATAGACGTTTATACAATTTGATGGCTCTTTGGCACACAGATGTTATGTGGCTGTTGAATGTTAGCTTGTCGTCTATCAAGAGTCCCAGGAGCTTCATCTCCTTGACCATTTGGATGTCGATCCCGCCCATGGTCAGAACTGGTGTGTCATACTTTAGTTTCCGCGTGATAACCATAGCACTTGTTTTTTGCGGTGCAAACTTCAGTTTATTCCGGACACCCCACTCCCTAACATATTCGAGAACGACATTAGCCTCTTGCTGCACCTCTAAGGCCGTTTCCGCATCGAAAACCATCGTAACGTCGTCCGCGAAAGCCTGGAGGTAAATACCGCGCATTGCAAGTTCCTGGAGCAGTGGGTCAATAATAAGGTTCCAAAGGATTGGACCACTAATTGATCCCTGGACACACCCTTTATTGGTTGGCTTTGAGTATGTTTGTCCTGCATACCGCACTGTTACTGTTCTATCGGAGAGGCAGCTTTCCATAGTTCCCCCAGTGTTCGGTGGGCAGTCTTCCTCGACCAGTCGAATCGTGATCATCGGCCACCAAGCGCTGTCGAAGGCTCCCTCAATATCTAGCGACACCACTAACACCAAGCGCTTTTGATCTAGTTTATTGCGCACGTGTGCCATAAGATCATAGAGGGAGTCCTCGGTACTCCTCTGGGGCATGAATCCATACTGACGGGGACTCATCCTTGGTATAAGATGGTGTTTCAATCTTGCGACTAACATTTTTTCAAAGATTTTCCCCAGCACCGGGAGCAGGCCTATAGGCCTGTATGACTTTGGATTGCAGTAGTCATCTTTTCCTGGTTTTCGGAGTATGACCACTGTGGCTCGCTTCCAGATTGCTGGGAAAAATCTCAATTCCAAGCATTTGTTTACAATTGTGAGAAATAGCTCTGGGTCCACTCGGATTGCTTGTTCACAGATGTCTGCGGTCAGACCATCTCCGCCCGGGGCTTTTTTGGGATTGAAGCTGGTCACTGCAAATTTGAGCTCTTGCATAGTAAACGGTGGGTCCTCTGCTATATGACTCATCTCGATTGCGCATCTTGCCTTTCGTCTGATTTCGCGGTGATCATCGTTGTCCTCTTCTTCTGCATCTTCCGGGTAGAATGTCTCCGCGAGAAGTTTTGCCGATTCTAGAGGGTCCAGAACCATTCCGTCCTTCTTTAGCGGAATATCGGGAAGCCTTTCTGTAGTCCTTCCTATCACCCGGTATATTCCTTCCCATACTCCTTCTTTGTCCTGTTTCCCGCAAAATTCCTTCCAGCTGAGTGTTTGTGCGTTTATTGCTTCTAACTCATATTGCTCTTTTTGTTTCAGGTACTCTTCAATAACTTTGGCTTTACGGACTTTTGCGGCGCAGTGGACTCTACGCTTCTTTGTGGCAACCTCTTTCTTCAAGTCGGTGAGCTTCTCGGACCACCATGGTAAGGTAAGTATATTTTTTATTCTTCTTTTAGGTATTGTGTTTATTGTTGCTTGGGTTATTTGTGTTGTGTAGTTTTCTATTGCTTGTTCTAGGGCTATTGTACTGTTTATGTTTGCTATGATAGACGTGTTAATTGTGTTTTCCGTTAATAATTTTGACAATTTCTTACTAAATTTGTTCCAATTGGCTTTTTTAGTGTTATAGATTCTGGTGGATGTTTGGATATCGATGCCTCTGGATTTGGTAAGTCTTATCTTAAATACTATTGTATTGTGGTCCGAGCTTGTCATGCTCTCGTCGACTTTCCACTCATCTATTAGGTTGAGAAGTTCCGCTGTGCACACCGTCACGTCCACAAAGCTGCTGAAGGTCTGATTACCTCTAACAGTCGCAAACGTAGGTATATCGCTATTGTTTAGGATTTGAAGATCAAGTTCATCAAACATTCCTGCTAGATCTTCACCCTTCCTGTCTATTTTATCACCTCCCCACCAGGTGTTCTTGGCGTTAGCATCGCCCCCGAAGATGATTTTTGTAGATCCTATTTCTCGCTTTATCCTTTTAATTTGTTCCAGATACTCGCTCAGGTCCAGTACATCTGGCTCAAAATAGAACGAGACGACTACTATTTCCCACACTTTGGTCCGAATTTTCACCACAACTATGTTATGCGTGGTGTATGCTGGGCATATGACTGCGTCTATGTCATCGTCAAAGACGACTACTGCCGCCTTGACAACGCCTTCTTCTTGACCAATATGCTGGAATATCCTCGTACCGGAGTAGTGTCTCATTCTACCTAGAGCCCCGATATATGGCTCCTGAACCAGGGCGAAGGCCACCCCCTTGTTGCTTGACTCGAGTAGTAGTTCCTGTGTGGCTAGAGCCTTCCGTTGCAGGTTTGCTTGGACGGCGAGGTATGGCTTCTCCCTGTTTGGCGACGAATTTTCCGTAGGGACAACTTTAGCAATACGCTACGGTTGCTCGGGCCAATGCATCCCACTTTTGCCTCACTGCGCATTCTGAGTTGAACGCATTGTGATCCACCCTATCCATTTTTGCGTTTACACAGTTGGGGCATTTGGGGACTACATCAGCCATCCAGTCAGCGCATGCTGTTTTCATATGCGGACCTCCACAGTGGCTGCATTTTGGAGTAGTTTCCTTGCAGAGTCTTCTGCCGTGGCCGTATCCTAGACACATCGAGCACTGTACGAGTGGCGATTGGTCAGCTACGTGAATCCTCTGTAGGTCTATGCCAACCGTTTCTGCATACAGAATTCTTTGCCACAATTTCGGTGGTACTTGCAAGACGATGTGACACTGGTGGGGGTTTCTCGCCTTTTTCCTATACTTGATAGCAATCGTCTGCTCTTCGCTTTTCAGGCCTCTAAAGATGTCCTTATTCTGGTTTTTCAGAGCCTTTATCACATCTTCATTTGTGTGTGAAATTAGTACGTCTCTGAGAAGTACCAATGGGTCTTTATTTTTGACCTCTTCAACATTTAGGTGCGCTTCTGCTAGTTTTAGTCTTTCTTTTACTTTTTCTCTTTCTTCTTCTGTCCTACATCCAACTATTACCTTCCGATCCTTTGCCTTCCTTACTTTTTCCACTCGTACCCGTCCTTCCTTAGCGTCAATGGTCTCCCTTATTCTTTCGAGAACCTGTTCTCCCGTCTCCTGATCGTTTTTGGCGGACACTACTATGGAGTGCAATGCTGTTTGAGCGGGATGTTTCACTCTAGGCGCTCCGGTTAGCACTCCCGCATATGTTGCCCTCGACGAGTTTTCTTCATGAGTTTCCAGGCTCTTTTTCAGGTTCTCCATTTTCACATTGTTCTCCTGCACCAGTCTAGTGTGTTCTGCTAGGGTGGAGAGCAATAGAGAGATCTCTTCTTTCCCAATGTCGGTTGATGTTGGGGGCAGCAGGACATTTAGTTCTTCCGTCTCCAACACCTGCCGCTCTTTATCTTTTCCTTCCTCCTTTTTCAGCTTCTTGTTTTCCTCCTCGGACTCCTTCACTAGTTGGTACAGCCGCTCTACTGCCGCTACGACTCCATCCTTGATCTCCGTCTTAGTATTTCGGGAGTTACCGAGCTGAATCTTTGCCTTCATAAGGCAAGATTTCGCCTCGGCAATCCTGTTGGGATACGCGGACGGGCTCTTGGTCGTGGTGGGGTCCGTGGTTTTCTTCGCTTTAATTAATGTACTTTTTTGTTTCAGGGTTCCTGTTGGCGGTTGCTGTGTTCCAGCCTCCGACTCTCCAATGCTGCGCGGCTCCTGCGACAGCTGTTCAGGAGCTGTAGAGGTGCTTGCCTCGAGCGTCGGGGAAGGTGGTGCTGGGGGGATGTCAGGACTAGAAATGGTCCGTTTTGTAGGTGTGTGAAACATGGTGGCGGGTGTTTGTTCCAGTGTTAAGGTAAGTATAAGTAAGTATTAAATGGGTATTCAGTTAGTATGTAAACGTATGCTAGCAAATCAGGTTTCTTCCACGTCAGGGGGGTCAATATTGGCTCGTAACCCTCTAATATTATTATGTTACTTATTACTATATAACAGTAGTCCAGTATCGTCAGAAAATTGCAAATGAAATAAATTACACTTTTGAAAGCGTGGAAACTAGTTTTAATGCAAAAAGTTTTTGCTATAGGCTCTCCGACTATAAATTATTTTTACAGGTCAGTTGTGAAGGGCTCTTTAAGCTGGTTACAAATATGAAAACCACGTCACCGTAGGTTCAAAATTGCCGGAGTTATGACGATTTTTAAATTTCGTCCTGTACGGCCTGTAAAATTGGAACCTCGGTTACTCCGGTATTATTGGTCCTATCGAGACGGGACTTCCTTGGGGGGCGCAGGAGCAACAGGACCGTCGGTCCCGCGGAGAACCTGAAATTTTTTTCAGGCCTGAAAAAAATTTTGTTCGCCACGGGATCTGGTAGCCCTCAACACGGCTACGCTAACCCTGAAAACCCCGACACGATATGACCCTTAGGGCCGAAGATATTTACCAGACAAAATTTCAAAATGGCGGCCAAAATTTTACCTACTTTCTAATTTTTGAAGGTAGACTGGTCGAGTTTGGGCTCTAAATAAGCGGAATGAGAAACCCTATCCAATGGTGTACGTGTTGAGCCTCTCACAACTACCCCCGATTTTTAAATACAAATAAACACAGAAAAAATATGAAAAAATACAATAAAATAAAAAGTATTCACAATTAAGGTTTTAAAATAGGGTCAAATAGTCGAGAAAGTAGTCTTAATTCTATAACTTATATTATAAATGGTCACACTCTACTAATAGTGGGTATTTGACTACCCGCAATATTAAAAAGTCTCTAGTTTCGCGCGCCTTCAGCCGAATTTTTTGAAATTTGGTAGGGGGCAAGATAACCCCCTTGTCTATCTATTGACTGTATAAAAACAGGGTGTCATAGATTTCGTTGAGAAGTTATTCAATTTTGAAATCTCTAATTTTTTCAGATTGCGTTTTCTCGTCGAACACTTATCTTTTCGGTCTGCAAAAACTGCCTCCGTTATCTGCTCGCTGGCCGCTTACTGGTGGTGTCCTCTGTTTGCGCCTAGGTATTGTAGTTTCGTGGCTCAAAGGCCACGTGGTTTTTGTTTTTTGGCCTAAGCCACGAAACTATGGGTGATTTCCAAAAACGTGGCGTGCAGGTGTGTAGGGGCACACTAGGGCTTCCTGACCACTGTTTAAAAACAGGGGGTCGTCACTGCAGATCCAGAGATATTTCACTTTTTGTTCCAGAAAATCACTATTTTGCTTCGCAAACTCACAATTTTCGCGAGATTTCGGTGCGGATGCGTGCGGCGGGTGCGCCTCGTGATTCCGCAACTTTTGGTATATCGCGCGTAAATTTCCGAGCACAAATGGATTTTTCCCGAATTTTTTCGTGCGGAGCGAGTTGAAAACTTGGCGTTCTCGGACGCGGTTCGAGTGCAACTGGTTGGTTAGGTTAGGTTAGGTTAGGTTAGGTTAGGTTCCACCTGGGGCGCACATCGTCGTCGGGGGCGTGAGGATCGACCTCCAGCCGACCCTCAAGTACCTAGGATTGGTCCTTGACAGCCGATGGAGCTTTAAACCACACTTCGCAGCTCTTTCGCCGCGGTTGTTGAAAGTAGCATCGGCTCTTAGGCGTATTATGCCCAATTTAAATGGGCCCCAAGACGCGAACCGCCGCCTCTATTTGGGAGTCGTGCGGTCCATGGCCCTGTACGGCGCTCCTGTTTTGGCTCGCGCCCTCTCAGCGAGTACCGTCCCCCTCCTGCGAGCGCCTCAGCGCGCAATCGCGATAGGGGTGGCCAGGGGATACCGCACCATATCCGGAGAGGCGGCCTTAATACTCGCGGGGTCTCTGCCATGGGACTTGGAGGCTGGCGTGCTAGCGTCGGTCTACGACTGGCGACAGCGCCTTCGAGCTGGCGGAAACAACCCGGCCCTCCGCGAAATCCAGCATCGCAGGGAGCTCGTCCGGTTAGATGCTATTGATGAGTGGAGGGCCCGTATGGAGCGCCCGAGTTTCGGCAGACGCACGGTCGAGGGCATCCGCGATGTCCTTGGCGAGTGGCTCTACCGGCGTCATGGCACACTCACATTCAGGCTGACACAGGTCCTGTCAGGGCATGGCTGCTTCGGCGGGTACCTGTGCCGCGTAGCCTTGAGGGAGCCGACGCCGGTGTGCCACCACTGCGGGGCCGAGGAAGACTCGGCGCAACATACTTTGGAGGAGTGTCCGGCGTGGTCGGACCAGAGGTCGGCTATGGCTGCCGTCATCGGTTTTGACCTCTCTCTGCGAGCCGTAGTTCGCGCTATGGTTCAAGGGGAGGAGTCCTGGAAGGCGGTGGCCAACTTCTGTGAGAGCGTGCTCGCGCAGAAGGAAGCGGCAGAGCGCGAGCGTGAGGCGGTCTCCGACTGCCCCATGCGCCGCCGCAGAGCTGGCCGAAGGCGAAGGGCGTTCCCGGACGCCTTGCGCCCTCCATAACTTAGGCCGCGGCGACTATCCCGGGGAGCGGGACAGCCACCGCACACAGGCCTCGAGGTGGCGCGCGCGGTGTCTTCCGCGCGCCTCTCAGTAAGTCCGGTGCTCCACACCGAGGACGGGGTTCCCTCTTTTGAGGGTCCCAGCGCTGTCGGGGTTCGGTGGACGCATCTTCAGATTTCCCATGTCCCCGACACAAGCGCCGAGGAAGGAGACACAGCTGTGGTTTAGTGGGTATTACTGCGGTGGATGCGATGAGCCCCGGCAGCGGGGGGAGCTGGTCCACCGGGTTCGTCTTCAACTGAAGCCTAGTTGCTTCTAAGTCTATCCGGGCTTCAGTCCCGGATCGACTTGGAAGTGGCCAAGGTCGAAGTTGACGGCACTGAGTCCCACATACCCCGACTATTGGCTCCACCCAATAGTTGGGGATGCATAAAAGGCATTCCACTGCTATAACAAAAAAAAAAAAAAAAAAAAAGGTTAGGTTAGGTTTTTTTTTTTTTTTTTTTTTTTTTTTTTTTTTTTTTTTTTTTTTTTTTTTTTTTTTTTTATTGTTTCTTTTCCCTTGATGTTTATTATTCAAGGTCCTTTAGTCTCGAGGTTTGTTTTGTGTCACTTTGTTTCATGTTACTGGGGCATTATTGCCCTGTTTCGTGCCGCCGCGTCCTTCGTGATGTCTTCGCAGAACTTGACGAATTTTGCGGCGGTCTTGCCATTCTGCAAGATTATAGGCCAATTACTTTTTGACACTTGTGTGTCAATTTCCGCTTCCAGTTTTTGCCTCTTTGCCCCGTAAAGTGGGCAATCGCAGATTAGGTGTGGTATATCCTGTGTTGTGTCTGGAGCGCATATACAATGTGGGTCGGGGCTTCTTTTGAAACGGTGAAGGTAGGCCTTGTTCCCGCCGTGTCCACTCCAGACTTGACTTCTCCAGTAGTTTATCCCAAGTGTCCTGGTGATCTTATAAGCGATCTCAACCCTTGGGAAGAAGGTCTTCGTGAGTTCTCCTTTGCCCGATGCTTCGTATTGGCTTTGCCACTTCTCTAGAGTTCGTCTTCTTATGGTAGCTTTGGCAAAGGAGATTGGGAATCTGTCGTATTTGGCTGATGTCTTAAGTTTGAGTGCCGCATTTTTAGCGAGCTCATCAGCCCTCTCATTTCCCTTAGTTCCGTTGTGTGCCTTGACCCAATACAGCTGGACTTTGTGACCGTTTTCTTCTGCTTGGGCCAGGTCTTCTTGAATCTCGTGCACTAAGGGATGAGTAGATGCCGTGTTTTTCAAAGCGTCTAGCGCCGAGCGGGAGTCACTGTAGATGTTGCACGTGCTTAGGGTCATTGTTTGCAGTATTACCTTGAGGGCTTGATTTAAGGCGAGGAGCTCCGACTGGTAGACGGAGCAGAAGGGTTCAAGTCGGAACTTCTTATTCTGGATTTCTGCTCCGTCTTTCCAAACTGACAGGGCGCAGCCGACCTTGTCTTCTACTTTACTGCCATCAGTAAAGATACTGATGGCATTGTCCTGTTGTGTCATGGGTGTCTCATCCCCGGGGCTCAACACAGTGACTTGGGTCTCTCTTCGAAGGGCAGGGTGCGGCAGTTGGGAGAATGAAATAGGAGTTTCCAGACTCCTGCCCCTGGCCTCTTCAAGGGGTTTTCCCTTCTTTACTGTGTAGAGTTCTGCGACCTCTTGAGCTCTGAGTTCCAATGGAAGTATGCCCGCAATGGTGACCGCTGACTCGTAGGACGTGGTGCGGTATGCCTTGGCTATCTTGAGCGCGAAGAGGCGCTGGGTCGACCTAAGCTTTTGAACATTGTATGCTCTTGAAGTACCATCGACCCAAGCGCTGGCCGCATACAGGATGATAGGCTCCACCGCTCCGATATACATATGGCGCACTATTTCGGGGCTAAGTCCCCATGAAGGTTTAGCAGCCTGTGCGAGTCCCTTGTAAACTGTAGCTGCTTTGACACAGGCCGCTTGGATATGGTCCTTAAAGTTAAGATTTTGGTCTATTGTTAGACCTAGAATCTTAATGTTTGGAGACGGGGTTAGTGGAACACTGTTCATCACTATTCTAGGTGGCGGTAACTTGAGTTTTCGCGTGATAATCATAAATGATGTCTTATGTGGGGAAAACTCAAGTTTCTGCCGCTGTCCCCATCTCACTATCTTTTCCAGAATCGGATTGAGCTTAGACTCCAACTCTTGAGGGCTGTCAGCAGAGATGACCACAGTGACGTCGTCCGCGAAGGCTTGTGCGTCACCTTCTTCGTCTTCCAGAAGCTCCAGGAGGGAGTCGACAATGAGGTTCCACAAAAAGGGGCCTGATACACTCCCTTGGACACAACCTCTTTCTGTATCCTTGGTCACGAAAGCACCACCGTACTCAATCGTGATTTTGCGTTCACTGAAAGAGTGTTCAAGAACTCTGTACTCGTCTTCAGGACATGACTTCGACTTCAGTTGAAGCTTTATGAAGGGCCACCATGCATGATCGAAGGCGCCCATTATGTCCAGTGAGACAACTGCCACAATTTTGCGCTTTATATGCGCCTCGCACTTTATGTGGCTCACTAGACTATAAAGGGCGTCCTCTGTCCCTTTTTGGGGCGTAAAGCCGTACTGCCGAGCATTCAGCATGCCTTTTGACCTAAAGTGCCACTGGAGGCGGTTGTTCAGCAGCTTTTCTAGAATCTTTCCCATGACCGGTAGCAGACCGATGGGTCTGTATGCTTTAGCGTTTGCGTAATCGTCCTTTCCTTTCTTGGGGATGATACAGACCCTGGCCGCTTTCCAGGTCCTGGGAAAGACTCCTAGCTTCAAACATCTGTTGTAGACTCCAAGAAAGAGGGGAGTGTTTGCACCAATGACTTCTGCACAGATGTCGGCTGTGAGTCCATCTTGTCCTGGTGCCTTCTTAGGGTTAAGTCCCTTCATCACCGTTTGTAGTTCCAGTTTTGTGAAAGGGGGGCTTGGCGTGTTGTTTGTTCTGGGTGAGTTTGCATCAAGACGTATTTGTGCCTGTTCTGGTGTGTCGTTAGACGTCGG
This sequence comes from Cyclophora albipunctata, assembly GCA_963082685.1. Taxonomy (NCBI): domain Eukaryota; kingdom Metazoa; phylum Arthropoda; class Insecta; order Lepidoptera; family Geometridae; genus Cyclophora; species Cyclophora albipunctata. The sequence continues at coordinate 17,635 of OY720121.1, read as the reverse complement.
GTCATCTGGGAAGAGGGTGTCGGCTAGTAACTGGGCGGAGTCCGAAGCTGATAGGGTATGGCCGTTTCTGTCCACGAGCCCTATATCAGACACCATCGCTCCAGTAGAGCGCCTTATCACCCTCCATGCGCCATCCCATATGTTGTCCATTGCCATCTCAGTGCAGAAGCGTTTCCAACTATTGATCCTGGCGGTGTTGATGGCGACTTTGTATTCCTCTAGAGCATCGAGGTACTCCTGGACCACTAGCTGTCGACGCTCCTGCCTTGCCCACTTTATCCGTCGTCTTTTTCGTATTACTTCTTTCTTTTTCTCTGTTAGGTCCTGGGCCCACCATGGGTTGGTCCTTTTAGGACGAGGTCTGACTGGTGGGAATGTAGTTTGGCAGGCTTCCACCAAACTATCCGTGAGTCGCTCGACGTATTCTTCAAGCTGTTGCTCGTTGAGATCAGCCACTTGTTCCGCTGTCATGGAGAGTGCTTCGAGCTTCTCAGAGACCGTTCGGCGAAACTCCGACCATCTCGCATTGCGAGTGTTGAATTTGCGTGTGGCAGACACAGGTTTGGGGGTCAGGGTTGTGCCCAGATCGACGCGAAAAGTGATAGCCCTGTGATCGGACAGCTGGACCATGTGCTGGTCTACCCTCCATCTCTGGGTTCTGGTGAGCAGCGCGTTCGACACTAAGGTCACATCGACGATGCTGCTAAAGCTCCGACCGTCCCTAAACACTTCAAAAGTGGGTGTTGAACCTGTGTTTGCCACATGCAGATCGTGAGTCATTATGAAGTCCATCATCTCCTGTCCTCTGTCATCATCCTCTGAACCTCCCCACCAGACACTCTTCGAGTTGACGTCGCCTCCAATGATGGTTTTAGGGAATCCAGCAATTCTCGAAAGGTTTCTGAGGTATGGTTCCAGTGGTTCCGTACCCTCAAAATATATGGAGATTGCTCGGATTTTCCAATCTGGCCCATCGATCGAGACGACTGCGATGTTTTCCGATTGCTGTTGAGCGTCTACGTGTATAGAGAGTGAATCATTTAAGACGACTACTGCCGCTTTTACTGGCTTGGTCCTGCCGCTGATGCGTTGGACGATTCGGCATCCGGGCCGGTACGACATTTCTCCGCTGCTTCCTACATAGGGTTCTTGCAGGAGTAGAATGTCGCACTTACGTCGCATCGCTTCGCCGAGTATCTCGTCAGTCGCATTTTTGGACCTTGCCAGGTTGCATTGTGCAATGGAAAGAGATGACAGGAGATTTGCGCTGTTTGTCGTCTGGCAGCCCTTAGCAATATCGGACGGCCCCACGCGCTATGCCCTCCCATCTAGCTCTGACGGGGCATTCGCTACTGAACGCGTGGTGTCCGGTATTGCTCAGATTCTCTCTCCTGCAGTTTGTGCATGTGGGGGTGCCACGGGGGGCCGCTGTGCGGGTTGGGCACGACTGGGCGGAATGTCCTGGAACTGCACAAAAGGCACAAAGGTCCTTTTCGACTTCAGTTCTGCATATTCCGCGCGAGTGTCCAAACCCGAGGCACTTGGTGCACTGGACCAGGGGAGAACGCTCCTCAACTACGCAGCGCAACCAGCCTATGTGCAGGACTCCAGCACCCATCAGCCTTCTCCAGAGTTTCGGTGTCGCCTCCATAATGACGTGGCATTGTTGAGAGTTTCGTGCTTTGAGGCGATGCCGAATCTTGGCCCATTCTGAGGCGTTGAGTCCCACAAAAAGAGGTGAATTTTGCTTCCTCAGGGATTCCTCTATGACTTCATCGGAGTCCGAGGCCAGGACATCTTTGATGATGATCTGGGGTAGCTTTTCCTTGGCGTCTTCGACAACCAAGTCGCTGCTGGACTCCTTCAGCTTTCGCCCGAGAAGGACAGCCTCTGTCTTGTTGGAGCAGCTGACGACAACCTTTTGGTTCTTCGCCTTTCTGAGCTTGGAGACTCCAATCCCTAGCTCTCGGACATCCACCTTTTCCTTGACTAAGTCCAGGACTTTTTGGGCAGTTGTGTCCTTATCCGTGGAGCTTATTATTAGGGTGTGGGAAGGTTTGGGAGGGGGGTTTTGGACAGAAGATGCCACTTCAGCGTAGGACCGTCTGTTGGACTCTTCTTTTATTATTTCTTTTACTTCCAAGATGTCTTTTCTTCCTCCTTGAACTTCTTTCATGATGTCGTCTAGTTTTTGGGGGTTGTCAGTTGAGAGGGTGTGCGGTGATTGCTGTTGGGCGAGCTTTTCGGCTCTCCCAAGAGCTGCTCCCATGTCAGTCTTCAACTTTTTCATATCTTCACTGTGTTGTTTAATGAGTCTGCTATGTGTTTCTATTGCTTTCTTCAGTTCTTCATTTTCTAATACACTGCTTTTCTGTTTGAGGTTATGGAGCGACGGGAGCTGCTGGGAGGGGGGAAGCTGCTGGGAGGTGGTAAGATGCTGGGAGGTGGTGAGCTGCGCGTTGGTTGCTGACGCTGAGTTTCCAGGCTTGTTACTCTCAGCCTCTTTAACCAGTTGGTATAAGCGCTCAACTGCCTCTGTGACGCCCGCCTTGATGTCTGACCTCAGGTTTCTTGAGTTGCCAAGGTTCAGCTTTGCCTTAGTAAGGCAGGCCTTGGCCTCGGCTATCCTCGAGGCATAAACCTTCCTCATCGGAGGACTGCCAAGCGGCTCCACCACAAAAGTGGCGTTGCCGCCGGTCAGTACCTCTTGCGAGCAGTGAGGGGCTTCCTGGATTTGAGGGGGGGGAGGGAGAGCCTCGGGGGGTGTTGAAAACCCTTCTTTTGGCGCTGCTTTGGTTTTCGTTGGAGTGCGAAGACCAAACATATTGGAAAAAGTGCGAATAAATGTTGTGTTATGAATGTGGGGGGCTGAAGGGGGGATGGACTATGGGTTGTTGAAAGGGAAGTGTAGAAATCGATAAGATGTCTATTTTGATCTAAGAATGATCAAAATCGGTTAATACTAGCCAAAGTTAAGGTTAGGTTAGGTTAGGTTAGGTTAGGTTAGGTTAGGTTAGGTTAGGTTAGGTTAGGTTAGGTTAGGTTAGGTTAGGTTAGGTTAGGTTAGGTTAGGTTAGGTTAGGTTAGGTTAGGTTAGGTTAGGTTAGGTTAGGTTAGGTTAGGTTAGGTTAGGTTAGGTTAGGTTAGGTTAGGTTAGGTTAGGTTAGGTTAGGTTAGGTTAGGTTAGGTTAGGTTAGGTTAGGTTAGGTTAGGTTAGGTTTTTTTTTTTTTTTTTTTTTTTTTTTTTTTTTTTTTTTTTTTTTTTGAGGTTCAAGTTTCCCCTGATTTTAATTTTTCAGGGACCTTAAGTCTCCAAGTTTTTATGAACTTCACTTACACTTCTTTACTGTGGCCTGGTTGTGGCCATGTTCATTTTTGCGACTGCTGTTATTACCTCTTCACAGTACGTTGCAAATCGTTCTTTTGAACGACTGCCCTGTATTAAGATGCTCCAGTTCTCAGTTTTAATCTGAGTGTTCAATTCGAACTCTACGGCCATTCTTTTGTTTGCGAAGATAGGGCAGTCGTTCAAGATGTGTTCTATGTCCTGTGGTACATCTGAACAGTTGCAGTATGGGTTATCTTTTCGCTTGAATCGGTGAAGGTACTGGGCGGTTGCTCCATGTCCTGTCAGGATTTGCGACTTCCAATAGGACACGCCCAGTTCCCTCACCGATTTGTATGCGCTTTTTACGTCTGGGAGGAAGGCCTTCGTTATCCTCCCTTTCGTGGATTCCTCATATTCCTTCTGCCATTTCTGGAGGGTGCGTTCCCTTATTGACTTTTTGGCGAAGGATAGAGGGAATTGATCGTATTCAGAAGCTGTTTTCTTGAGGAGAGCTGCTTCCTTTGCCAGAGTGTCCGCGCGCTCGTTCCCTGCTGTGCCGGCATGTGCCTTGGTCCAAAAGAACTTTATTGTGCTGCCTTGACGCTCGGCGGTGTAAAGGTCTCTTTTGATTGCATGGACCAGTGGGTGAGTGGAGGCTGGGCTCTTCAGCGCTTCCAGCGACGATCGTGAGTCACTTATTATGTGACACGGAGAATAGCTCGCCGTTTGTAGGACGAGTCCTACTGCGTGCTTTAATGCAAGGAGCTCCGACTGGTACACCGAGCAGAAGGACTCTAGGCGGAGCTTCTTGCACCGTACTTCTGATCCATTCCTCCAGACTGACAGGGCACATCCGACTTTTCCCTCGATCTTACTGCCGTCTGTGTATATGCAGACGGCAGAGTGAGATGGATCTTCTACAGTGTCTTCAGTTGGAGCTACAATTGAGAACGGAACTTCTTTTCGGTCGGCTGGGTGCGGGAGTTGGAAGAATGGAACTCTGGTTTCCAGTCTTCTGCCCCAGGCCTCCGTCAGGAGTTTGCCCCGTTTCACTTTGTAGAGCTCTGCTACTTCCTGTGCCCTGTAATCGAGAGGGAGGATTCCCGCCAATGTTATGGCCGAGTCAAAAGAGGTAGTCCGGTAAGCTTTGGCTATTTTAAGAGCAAAGAGTCGCTGGGTCGACCTCAGCTTCCGGACTAAGTAGTCTCTTTTGCAGCTTTCTCCCCAGACATTTGCGGCATACAATATCATAGGCTCGATGGCTCCGATATACATCTGCCGTACTATTTCGGGGCTGAGTCCCCACGATGGTTTGGCTGCTCGGGCGAGACCCTTGTACGCCGCTGTTGCCTTCGTGCAAGCGCGGTGTATGTGGTCTTTAAAAGTGAGATTGTTGTCTATAACCAGCCCCAGTATTTTGGTGCTGGTTACAGGCTCAATCCGGACGTTGTTCATGGTGATATTCGGAACAGAAATGTTCTGTTTCCGGGTTATCACCATGAGTGAGGTCTTGTGGGGGGAAAAAGTGAGTTTATGCTCACGTCCCCATTTTGCAACTTTGTCTAGGACCGGGTTTAGCGCCATTTCAATCTCTTGAGGAGTGTTACCAGAAACGACGAGGGTGACATCGTCTGCAAAGGCTTGTGCGTCCACTGGGTCGTCCTCTAGCTGTTCGAGGAGGGAGTCCACTACAAGATTCCACTTTGTTGGCCCAGCTACACTTCCTTGAATGCACCCTCGGTCTGTTGTCTTTGTTATTTCGGCGTCCCCGTAAACGATTGTGATGGTGTTGTCTTTAAATCCGTCATCTATTGTGTTGTAGATGTCGGAGGGACAATTCTTGAGACGTAGTTGCTCTTTGATGGACGGCCACCATGCGTGATCAAAGGCGCCCTCGATGTCAAGTGAGACAACCACCACAATTTTCCGTTTTGTATGCGCTTCATGTCTTATAAGTCCCACCAGATCAAAGAGGGCGTCCTCTGTCCCTCTTTGAGGCATGAAGCCGTACTGTCGCGTGCTCATATGCCCTCGCGATTCAAGGTGCCACTGGAGCCGATTTATGATGAGCTTCTCAAAGATCTTCCCCAGTACCGGTAGCAGGCCAATGGGTCTATAAGATTTGGGACTTGCATAATCTTCCCTCCCGTTCTTGGGGATAATGCAGACCCTGGCCGCTTTCCAGATTCTAGGGAAAACTCCGAGCTGCAGACATCTGTTATATGTTGCCAGAAAGAGTGGAGGGTCTGTGCCAATGGCCTCTTTGCATATATCTGCGGTGAGGCCATCTGGACCAGGTGCCTTTTTGGGGTTTAGGCCCTTAAGGACTGTGAAGAGTTCGGTGTCGGTGATTGGCGGGCCCGGTTGAGAGAGACAATCGGGAGGAGCGGGGGCGTTGGTGCTGGCTCGCACTGCCGCTTGTTCCGGTGTGTCTGACTCGACCGGGTCGCTAGGGAAGAGAGTGTCGGCTAATAGCTGGGCGGAGTCCGTTGCAGATAGGGTGTGTCCATTTCTGTCCACAAGTCCTATGTCGGACACCTTCGGACCATCTGACCGCCGTATTACCCTCCATGCACCATCCCAGACGTTATGAAGGCGCATTTCGGTGCAGAGCTGCTTCCAACTGGTGATGCGAGCCTGGTTTATTGCTGCTTTGTAAGCTTCTAGAGCCGTCAGGTACTCATTAATCACCAATTGTTTGCGCTCTGGTCTGGCATCTTTTATTCTACGCCTCTTCCTTGTCACGTCCTTTTTCATTTCTGTCAGTTCCTGAACCCACCAGGGATTGACTCTTTTTGGTCGTAAACCAATTGGGGGGAAGTTCTGTTCGCAGACTTCGGTGAGGCACCTCGTCAGACTCTCAATGTATTCTTCGAGCTGGTATGCATCTAGAGTAGCGACCTTCTCAGCTGTTATCGCCAAGACACTGAGTTTCCGGCGAAGAGCCTCTCTGAAGTCCGACCATTTGGCCTTGTTTGTGTTATATCTGCGTGTGGCAGATGCAGGTTTTGGAGTGACTTCGTTGCCAGTCATAAGTCGGTATGTGATTGCCCTATGGTCCGAGAGTTGGACCATGCACTGATCCACTTTCCATTCGGACACTTTGTTGATTAGTGCGTCGCTCATAAGGGTCACATCGACTATGCTTTGGAAGGCACGTCCCTCCCTAAACACCTCGAAAGTCGGGGTGTTGCCTGCATTTGCAACATGCAGATTTGAAGATGCTATGAATTCTAGCACTTCCTGCCCTCTGCTGTCGTCTTCACTCTCACCCCACCATACACTTTTGGCGTTGACGTCGCCGCCGATCACTACTCTTTCCGTCAGTCCTGTAATGTGCGATAAGAAATTCAAGTATGGATCGAGCGGCTCGGTTCCTTCGAAGTAGACCGAAACTATCGCGATTTTGCCCTCAGAACCGTTGATGATTATAGTGGCGATATTTTCAGACATCAATTTGGGGTCTACGTGTATGGTGAGGGAGTCGTTTAGGACAGCTACTGCCGCTTTGATTGGCTTTTCCCTGGTGCCGGTGAGTTGGATGATTCTGGCGCCGTGCCGGTGTAACACCTTTCCGCTCGTCCCTACATAGGGCTCTTGCAGGAGAAGGATGTCGCACTTACGCCGCACAGCTTCGCCGAAGAATTCATCTGTGGCATTTCGGGACCTCGCCAGATTGCATTGGGCAATGGACAGGTGAAATGCGCTGTTGGTCCCCGGGACAACCTTAGCAGTAGATGACAGAGGCCCGCGCTATTCCTTCCCATTTTGCCCTAGTAGGGCATTCGGGGCTGAATGCGCTGTGGTTTGTCTCGGCCATCTTTGCGTTGCTGCAATTTGTGCACTTAGGTGCAGCTCTTGGAGACGCGGTTCTTGATGGGCAGTCCCGGATGGAGTGTCCAGGTTCAGCGCAGTAGGCGCAAAGGCTGGTCGGTATCTCTTCGCGACAGATGCCGCGTGAGTGTCCAAAGCCTAAGCACTTTGTGCACTGAACTAATGGGGACCTCTCCTGGACCGCGCAGTGAAGCCAACCAATGTGGACCATTCCGGCTGACATCAGCCTGTTCCACAGTTTGGGGGTGGTCTCAAGGATCACGTGGCATTGTTGCTGGTTGCGGGCCTTCAGGCGGTGGCGCACCTTTGCCCACTCCTCTCTACCGATGCCCTCGTAAACCCTCGGATTTTGCTTCCTGAGCGCCTCCATTATCTGCGCGTCTGTGTCTGCTGCAAGTACGTCCTTAATGATCACTTGTGGCATTTTCTTAACCGCATCTTCGACGACTAACTCGCAGTTCTTTTGCTGAAGTTGTTTCCCTACCAATTCCGCTTCGGACTTGGAATTGCAGCTGAGAACCACCTTTTGGTTCTTGGCTGTTCTTATTCTTTGCACCCCAATGCCAAGCTCACGGACGTCCACGTTTCCTTTGACCTGGTCGAGCACTTTTTGGGCAGTCGTGGTCTTGTCCTTCGAGCTTATTATAAGGGTATGCGAAGCGGTTGGTTTGGGATTTTGGATGAAGGAGGCGACCTCGGCATACGACTTTCTATTCGCCTCTTCCTTCACAATCTCCTTTACTTCTTTGACATCCTTGATTAGTGCATCCAACTTTTCAGAGTTGGGATGAACACAAGAGGGGGAGGAAGATTCTTGCGTGATTTTTGAGGCCTTATCCAAGGCCGCACCTATGTCTTGCTTTATTTTCTTCATGTCTTCACTATAGCTTTTCATTATCTTCATGTGTTCTTCAATTCTTCTGCTTAATTCTTTACTTATTTGTTCTTCTTTTTGTTTCAGATGTCGTGTTGGAGGCTGCTGGGAGATTTCGGGCTGGGAGCTGGTCAGCGAAGCCAAGGATCCAGGATTGTTAGTCTCAGCTTCTTTGACTAGCTGGTAGAGTCGTTCTACAGCTTCCGTAACTCCTGCCTTTATATCTGATCTCAGGTTTCGGGAGTTCCCTAGGTTAAGCTTAGCCTTGGTAAGGCAGGCCTTAGCCTCGGAGATCCGCGAGCCGTACACCTTTCGCATAGGAGGGCTGCCGAGTGGTTCCACAACGAAGGTGATGTTACCACCAGTTGGCACCTCTTGCGAGCGGGCGGGGGCATCCTGAGTTGGGGCGGGGGGAGGGAGAGCCTCAGGAGGGGTTGAAAATCCCTCTCTTAGCGTTGGTTTGGATTTTGTGGGTGTGCGGAGGCCAAACATGTTGAAGACTAACAGAAGATATGCGAGAATATGAACTTGACTAAAAAGGGGGGGTAGGGGGGGGAGAAAGGGTATAGACTTATTCAGAAGAAGTGTTAATTTTATTGAGATGTCAGTTTTGATCCAAGATTGGTCAAAATCGAAGAATACCAGCCAAAGTTATGGTGTTTTATAGAATTTGAAGTATTTTAGTTTTTCAGATGATTATGGGTAAAACAATTTTGGACTATATTTGTATGGGAGAGGGGGATGAATTACTAAGTGTTATATATTTCTGGATAGAGCTCGGAGAAAGGAGGGATATTTGGGAATAAACAAGGTAGCTAATATAAAACCATACAGAGATAATTAAGAAAAACTGTTTATGAATTACGAAAAATTCGGAGCGAAAATGACTTTTTGGTATTTTTAGAAAATTGTTAAACAAAATGAAGTAAATTTAAAATTGTAATGTTAATACAGACAGAAGATGAAATTATACGTTGATCAGCGAATAAAGTAACAAAAACGTCCAGAATGGAAAAAAGTTATTAGGATTCTAGCAAAAGTGTGTTAATACCCCCTGCGAAATATCCGATGTTTCAGAGGGGGTATGTTGTGATTCGCGGCAAAAGTTAGTTGTAGAAGGGACGACCTGTTGTTGTACCAATCTAGATAGGGGCTGATACAGGCTAACTGGCTGAGACTAAAAAGCTGTATATATTTAATGAATTAATGAAGTTATGCGACGTGGAAGTTAGAAAAACTGTAAAATTTAAAGATTTTATGAAATATGGACAAAGTTGTAGGGGGAAGTGGAAGGGATGGACTGCTGAAGCTAATTATATGGAAGAACTCGACAAATAAAGACGGATTGCGAAGAGAACGTCGAAATCGGTTGAAACGCCGATTTTTGCGGGATTTTTGAAAGTTCAATTTTTGTCCGCGAAGTAAGAAAATCGGTATTTCGAAAATTTTCTTAAGTGAAAGTTGGAATTTGTCAATTATTATTTCACTACTAAATCAGGCTTAACGAGACGGAAATTTTGACGTATCAAACACTAAATTCGAAGGAAACTACCCACTTGAAAAAGCCTTGGGTTAGGTTAGGTTAGGTTAGGTTAGGTTAGGTTAGGTTAGGTTAGGTTAGGTTAGGTTAGGTTAGGTTAGGTTAGGTTAGGTTAGGTTAGGTTAGGTTAGGTTAGGTTAGGTTAGGTTAGGTTAGGTTAGGTTAGGTTAGGTTAGGTTAGGTTAGGTTAGGTTAGGTTAGGTTAGGTTAGGTTAGGTTAGGTTAGGTTAGGTTAGGTTAGGTTAGGTTAGGTTAGGTTAGGTTAGGTTAGGTTAGGTTAGGTTAGGTTAGGTTAGGTTAGGTTAGGTTAGGTTAGGTTAGGTTAGGTTAGGTTAGGTTAGGTTAGGTTAGGTTAGGTTAGGTTAGGTTAGGTTAGGTTAGGTTAGGTTAGGTTAGGTTAGGTTAGGTTAGGTTAGGTTAGGTTAGGTTAGGTTAGGTTAGGTTAGGTTAGGTTAGGTTAGGTTAGGTTAGGTTAGGTTAGGTTAGGTTAGGTTAGGTTAGGTTAGGTTAGGTTAGGTTAGGTTAGGTTAGGTTAGGTTAGGTTAGGTTAGGTTAGGTTAGGTTAGGTTAGGTTAGGTTAGGTTAGGTTAGGTTAGGTTAGGTTAGGTTAGGTTAGGTTAGGTTAGGTTAGGTTAGGTTAGGTTAGGTTAGGTTAGGTTAGGTTAGGTTAGGTTAGGTTAGGTTAGGTTAGGTTAGGTTAGGTTAGGTTAGGTTAGGTTAGGTTAGGTTAGGTTAGGTTAGGTTAGGTTAGGTTAGGTTAGGTTAGGTTAGGTTAGGTTAGGTTAGGTTAGGTTAGGTTAGGTTAGGTTAGGTTAGGTTAGGTTAGGTTAGGTTAGGTTAGGTTAGGTTAGGTTAGGTTAGGTTAGGTTAGGTTAGGTTAGGTTAGGTTAGGTTAGGTTAGGTTAGGTTAGGTTAGGTTAGGTTAGGTTAGGTTAGGTTAGGTTAGGTTAGGTTAGGTTAGGTTAGGTTAGGTTAGGTTAGGTTAGGTTAGGTTAGGTTAGGTTAGGTTAGGTTAGGTTAGGTTAGGTTAGGTTAGGTTAGGTTAGGTTAGGTTAGGTTAGGTTAGGTTAGGTTAGGTTAGGTTAGGTTAGGTTAGGTTAGGTTAGGTTAGGTTAGGTTAGGTTAGGTTAGGTTAGGTTAGGTTAGGTTAGGTTAGGTTAGGTTAGGTTAGGTTAGGTTAGGTTAGGTTAGGTTAGGTTAGGTTAGGTTAGGTTAGGTTAGGTTAGGTTAGGTTAGGTTAGGTTAGGTTAGGTTAGGTTAGGTTAGGTTAGGTTAGGTTAGGTTAGGTTAGGTTAGGTTAGGTTAGGTTAGGTTAGGTTAGGTTAGGTTAGGTTAGGTTAGGTTAGGTTAGGTTAGGTTAGGTTAGGTTAGGTTAGGTTAGGTTAGGTTAGGTTAGGTTAGGTTAGGTTAGGTTAGGTTAGGTTAGGTTAGGTTAGGTTAGGTTAGGTTAGGTTAGGTTAGGTTAGGTTAGGTTAGGTTAGGTTAGGTTAGGTTAGGTTAGGTTAGGTTAGGTTAGGTTAGGTTAGGTTAGGTTAGGTTAGGTTAGGTTAGGTTAGGTTAGGTTAGGTTAGGTTAGGTTAGGTTAGGTTAGGTTAGGTTAGGTTAGGTTAGGTTAGGTTAGGTTAGGTTAGGTTAGGTTAGGTTAGGTTAGGTTAGGTTAGGTTAGGTTAGGTTAGGTTAGGTTAGGTTAGGTTAGGTTAGGTTAGGTTAGGTTAGGTTAGGTTAGGTTAGGTTAGGTTAGGTTAGGTTAGGTTAGGTTAGGTTAGGTTAGGTTAGGTTAGGTTAGGTTAGGTTAGGTTAGGTTAGGTTAGGTTAGGTTAGGTTAGGTTAGGTTAGGTTAGGTTAGGTTAGGTTAGGTTAGGTTAGGTTAGGTTAGGTTAGGTTAGGTTAGGTTAGGTTAGGTTAGGTTAGGTTAGGTTAGGTTAGGTTAGGTTAGGTTAGGTTAGGTTAGGTTAGGTTAGGTTAGGTTAGGTTAGGTTAGGTTAGGTTAGGTTAGGTTAGGTTAGGTTAGGTTAGGTTAGGTTAGGTTAGGTTAGGTTAGGTTAGGTTAGGTTAGGTTAGGTTAGGTTAGGTTAGGTTAGGTTAGGTTAGGTTAGGTTAGGTTAGGTTAGGTTAGGTTAGGTTAGGTTAGGTTAGGTTAGGTTAGGTTAGGTTAGGTTAGGTTAGGTTAGGTTAGGTTAGGTTAGGTTAGGTTAGGTTAGGTTAGGTTAGGTTAGGTTAGGTTAGGTTAGGTTAGGTTAGGTTAGGTTAGGTTAGGTTAGGTTAGGTTAGGTTAGGTTAGGTTAGGTTAGGTTAGGTTAGGTTAGGTTAGGTTAGGTTAGGTTAGGTTAGGTTAGGTTAGGTTAGGTTAGGTTAGGTTAGGTTAGGTTAGGTTAGGTTAGGTTAGGTTAGGTTAGGTTAGGTTAGGTTAGGTTAGGTTAGGTTAGGTTAGGTTAGGTTAGGTTAGGTTAGGTTAGGTTAGGTTAGGTTAGGTTAGGTTAGGTTAGGTTAGGTTAGGTTAGGTTAGGTTAGGTTAGGTTAGGTTAGGTTAGGTTAGGTTAGGTTAGGTTAGGTTAGGTTAGGTTAGGTTAGGTTAGGTTAGGTTAGGTTAGGTTAGGTTAGGTTAGGTTAGGTTAGGTTAGGTTAGGTTAGGTTAGGTTAGGTTAGGTTAGGTTAGGTTAGGTTAGGTTAGGTTAGGTTAGGTTAGGTTAGGTTAGGTTAGGTTAGGTTAGGTTAGGTTAGGTTAGGTTAGGTTAGGTTAGGTTAGGTTAGGTTAGGTTAGGTTAGGTTAGGTTAGGTTAGGTTAGGTTAGGTTAGGTTAGGTTAGGTTAGGTTAGGTTAGGTTAGGTTAGGTTAGGTTAGGTTAGGTTAGGTTAGGTTAGGTTAGGTTAGGTTAGGTTAGGTTAGGTTAGGTTAGGTTAGGTTAGGTTAGGTTAGGTTAGGTTAGGTTAGGTTAGGTTAGGTTAGGTTAGGTTAGGTTAGGTTAGGTTAGGTTAGGTTAGGTTAGGTTAGGTTAGGTTAGGTTAGGTTAGGTTAGGTTAGGTTAGGTTAGGTTAGGTTAGGTTAGGTTAGGTTAGGTTAGGTTAGGTTAGGTTAGGTTAGGTTAGGTTAGGTTAGGTTAGGTTAGGTTAGGTTAGGTTAGGTTAGGTTAGGTTAGGTTAGGTTAGGTTAGGTTAGGTTAGGTTAGGTTAGGTTAGGTTAGGTTAGGTTAGGTTAGGTTAGGTTAGGTTAGGTTAGGTTAGGTTAGGTTAGGTTAGGTTAGGTTAGGTTAGGTTAGGTTAGGTTAGGTTAGGTTAGGTTAGGTTAGGTTAGGTTAGGTTAGGTTAGGTTAGGTTAGGTTAGGTTAGGTTAGGTTAGGTTAGGTTAGGTTAGGTTAGGTTAGGTTAGGTTAGGTTAGGTTAGGTTAGGTTAGGTTAGGTTAGGTTAGGTTAGGTTAGGTTAGGTTAGGTTAGGTTAGGTTAGGTTAGGTTAGGTTAGGTTAGGTTAGGTTAGGTTAGGTTAGGTTAGGTTAGGTTAGGTTAGGTTAGGTTAGGTTAGGTTAGGTTAGGTTAGGTTAGGTTAGGTTAGGTTAGGTTAGGTTAGGTTAGGTTAGGTTAGGTTAGGTTAGGTTAGGTTAGGTTAGGTTAGGTTAGGTTAGGTTAGGTTAGGTTAGGTTAGGTTAGGTTAGGTTAGGTTAGGTTAGGTTAGGTTAGGTTAGGTTAGGTTAGGTTAGGTTAGGTTAGGTTAGGTTAGGTTAGGTTAGGTTAGGTTAGGTTAGGTTAGGTTAGGTTAGGTTAGGTTAGGTTAGGTTAGGTTAGGTTAGGTTAGGTTAGGTTAGGTTAGGTTAGGTTAGGTTAGGTTAGGTTAGGTTAGGTTAGGTTAGGTTAGGTTAGGTTAGGTTAGGTTAGGTTAGGTTAGGTTAGGTTAGGTTAGGTTAGGTTAGGTTAGGTTAGGTTAGGTTAGGTTAGGTTAGGTTAGGTTAGGTTAGGTTAGGTTAGGTTAGGTTAGGTTAGGTTAGGTTAGGTTAGGTTAGGTTAGGTTAGGTTAGGTTAGGTTAGGTTAGGTTAGGTTAGGTTAGGTTAGGTTAGGTTAGGTTAGGTTAGGTTAGGTTAGGTTAGGTTAGGTTAGGTTAGGTTAGGTTAGGTTAGGTTAGGTTAGGTTAGGTTAGGTTAGGTTAGGTTAGGTTAGGTTAGGTTAGGTTAGGTTAGGTTAGGTTAGGTTAGGTTAGGTTAGGTTAGGTTAGGTTAGGTTAGGTTAGGTTAGGTTAGGTTAGGTTAGGTTAGGTTAGGTTAGGTTAGGTTAGGTTAGGTTAGGTTAGGTTAGGTTAGGTTAGGTTAGGTTAGGTTAGGTTAGGTTAGGTTAGGTTAGGTTAGGTTAGGTTAGGTTAGGTTAGGTTAGGTTAGGTTAGGTTAGGTTAGGTTAGGTTAGGTTAGGTTAGGTTAGGTTAGGTTAGGTTAGGTTAGGTTAGGTTAGGTTAGGTTAGGTTAGGTTAGGTTAGGTTAGGTTAGGTTAGGTTAGGTTAGGTTAGGTTAGGTTAGGTTAGGTTAGGTTAGGTTAGGTTAGGTTAGGTTAGGTTAGGTTAGGTTAGGTTAGGTTAGGTTAGGTTAGGTTAGGTTAGGTTAGGTTAGGTTAGGTTAGGTTAGGTTAGGTTAGGTTAGGTTAGGTTAGGTTAGGTTAGGTTAGGTTAGGTTAGGTTAGGTTAGGTTAGGTTAGGTTAGGTTAGGTTAGGTTAGGTTAGGTTAGGTTAGGTTAGGTTAGGTTAGGTTAGGTTAGGTTAGGTTAGGTTAGGTTAGGTTAGGTTAGGTTAGGTTAGGTTAGGTTAGGTTAGGTTAGGTTAGGTTAGGTTAGGTTAGGTTAGGTTAGGTTAGGTTAGGTTAGGTTAGGTTAGGTTAGGTTAGGTTAGGTTAGGTTAGGTTAGGTTAGGTTAGGTTAGGTTAGGTTAGGTTAGGTTAGGTTAGGTTAGGTTAGGTTAGGTTAGGTTAGGTTAGGTTAGGTTAGGTTAGGTTAGGTTAGGTTAGGTTAGGTTAGGTTAGGTTAGGTTAGGTTAGGTTAGGTTAGGTTAGGTTAGGTTAGGTTAGGTTAGGTTAGGTTAGGTTAGGTTAGGTTAGGTTAGGTTAGGTTAGGTTAGGTTAGGTTAGGTTAGGTTAGGTTAGGTTAGGTTAGGTTAGGTTAGGTTAGGTTAGGTTAGGTTAGGTTAGGTTAGGTTAGGTTAGGTTAGGTTAGGTTAGGTTAGGTTAGGTTAGGTTAGGTTAGGTTAGGTTAGGTTAGGTTAGGTTAGGTTAGGTTAGGTTAGGTTAGGTTAGGTTAGGTTAGGTTAGGTTAGGTTAGGTTAGGTTAGGTTAGGTTAGGTTAGGTTAGGTTAGGTTAGGTTAGGTTAGGTTAGGTTAGGTTAGGTTAGGTTAGGTTAGGTTAGGTTAGGTTAGGTTAGGTTAGGTTAGGTTAGGTTAGGTTAGGTTAGGTTAGGTTAGGTTAGGTTAGGTTAGGTTAGGTTAGGTTAGGTTAGGTTAGGTTAGGTTAGGTTAGGTTAGGTTAGGTTAGGTTAGGTTAGGTTAGGTTAGGTTAGGTTAGGTTAGGTTAGGTTAGGTTAGGTTAGGTTAGGTT